>JAYKKI010000002.1:28216666-29673333 GCA_039881145.1 Druceiella hillmani
CGTTAATCAACATTATAAAATATTCACGCAGTAATTTTAGACGGTTAAATTAACTACACAAAAATGATTTTTTTTGTATATTATGTGCGATATTGCCTGAAAGGGCTCAAAAATAATTCATAAGGAACTGAAAAATAATTTATTATAGTAAGTTTTCAGAATTTTAAGTTACATGTCTTCAAAGATGATACGTCATTTAACATTTTGTGATAAACCAAAACATGCAAGAAAGTGTTTTCCCTTCAGTTGTTTCCGAAAGAACTAAGCCAAAAATCATAACAAAAACAGGGTTGATAGGATCTGACTAGAAGGGTACAGGAAAACTAAATAAATTACCAGTGCCATAGTTTTCGAGAAATTCACCATATTTTACGCATGTCAAAAATATAAAAGGCAACATCTTTATTTATTTCTGTACTTTAACGTATCTAATTGATACATGTGTTTACACATGTGTCTTACAGCCAACCAGAACACCAGTCCAGCCCCGCTCAATATGCTGCGGCGCTCTCGACTTTTGATGCTACCGTAGCCGATGGTACCAACGCCGTATCATACCGCGTATGCATGGAGATGATTGGGGAGCGTTCCGACTGGTACAAATTACCAATTTGAAAAACGTGCAAGGACAAAGGTTGGTCCTCATATTGTGAGAAAACATACTGTCGAAATTTTTTTCTCTAAAACCAATGGTTCAGAAGTAACAAGGAAATAAACAATTTTATTGCTTATAACAATTAATCGCGCAAGAATTTTTAGACACAGTCTATAGCTAATTTTTAATGTTTACAATTTTTTTTAGATTTTTCTGTGTGATCCCTTTGGTGACAATGCTGTCTCCACAAAACAGCATTTCTAAGTGTTTTTCCCGAAAAATGTTTAAACACATTCATAAACAAAATATATCATATATATTGTCGAATTCCTATATTATCACAATGCAAGTTGCAATATATAACATATTAATATTAGATATTAATAATATTAATACAATAATTAATAGGTAATTTAAATATTGTGTCAAATCTTGTATTTTTATTTTTATAAGCAATCTATAAAATCTATAAATCGTCTTACCACTCTTTACTCTTATAAATGATTTCTTTTCAAAACAAAGCGCATACTCACATATGTGTGAAAGAAAAATAAATAATACTTAATACGCGCTTATTTTTTATTAAATACACTTGTTACGCATTGTGTTACACACCCTAAATATTTTCATGTTCATTTTTCCAAATGAAAAATCAAGTCGTGAAGAAAAATTCTAACGAAACACAAACTAAAATCAAGTTAAACTTAAACTAATACAAATCATATTAATTATTCCTGCGTACCTGCTTACCTAACATAATACGATAGAATTGCGTGTTATGTAAGGATCGAGGTAGAACGGAAGTGCGCTATCCTTCCTCCACACAAATTATTTCCCCTCCTCTTTCCGGATGAGTCGGGAAATCAAATTTTCCTTCACTTACTTCCTCTAGGTAGCTACGTCGTCGTCGTTGCGCGCCAGAATAATGTTAGACGGCCATTACTGAAATTGCTTTAAAGCAGCAGCGGCATGGAAGATTCCACTACGTAATTTACTTTCTTTCATTTGGTTAAATTCGTTAAAATGAAAGTCGTTACCTGGATGATGCTGACGAGCAAAAATTGATTACTCGACGTCAAATTAAGGGGAAATAAAGTGTCTGTCGAAAGATGTGCCATTACCTTTTGTATATTCACGTGGCGGCGCCCGTCGCGCTGGAAGTACAGCTACTTACGGCTACGTCTGCATATTTGTGTATTCTCGACGTTTGTCAGCGTCTCATCAACCGAATTTATGTGTATCTTTTGACAGGACTGTGTTATATATATATATATATATATATATATATATATATATATAAAAGATCAGTTAATAGTTCAATAGACTTATAGACTTAGTATTTTGTATAATTTTTGTCCTGTCAATATCCTTTTTAGTGTTCCGTTTCAAAATTGCCAAAAGGGAACATTTATGGAATTACTTCGGTATCCGTCCGTCAGTCAGGAAATTTTCTTAGAAACTATTCGACGTAAACATTTCAAATTTAGCGCAGAAATAGAGTATACTGTCTAAATTACAGACAAGAAGTAAAAGAAGTTAAATTTTGATTTAGGGGGTTAATTTCACGGGGATATGGTAGGGGGTAAATAAAAACTTATTGATACACGAATTCGACAATACAAACGATGTGTATTTTGATTATGAATTTGTTTAAACATTTTTGGGGGAAAATGCTTAAAAATTTTGGTCCCTCACTTTGGTCACTGACGGAGTCGCTCAGAAAAATCGGAAAAACGTCGTGAAAATTGAGAATAAGTTATAGATTGAAAAATGATTGTCGTCGTGATGAATTGTCATACGCAATATAATTGGTTATTTTTTTATTTTTGCTGAACCATTGGTTTTAGTGAAAACGTTTTCCGACAAAGACATTTCTCACAATATAAGGAACAAATTTTGTCATTTCACATTTTATAAAATTCTTAATTTGCATCAGTCGAAACGCTCTCAACTCAACTCCGCACATACGAGATGTGATACGACGTTGGTGCCTTCGGCTACGGTAACGTACAAAGTCAAGAGCGCCGCACATAATCGAAGTACATTACTTTTGACAATTTAAATCGGTTCTGATGGCACGGTACACTAATAATAAAAGTATACCTTACACTGACCGATTTTTTTATTTACAGAAACTTTTTAGTTGCGTATCTGTTGCACTTTATGCAGACGGTATATCCTCATTGTTGACAGCTGTGTATTGAGTTAAAAAGATTAGCACTGAGTTTATAAATAGTTCTTTTACAGTAGTCACCCTTTGAATACGTACATTTTACTTCATTTTAAAATGAAGACATAAAATGTTATGTTTACTTGTGGGTAAGTTTTTGATTAATACGTTTATTACAAAATCGCCTTTAAAATTTCTGACTATTAACCAGTAAACAGTTTTCCTAGCGATATATTGACATTGACTGCGTAAATAATAAATAAATAGTCCCTAATATCGTAGACATTATCTAAAACATAAAGTAAACCTATATATATATATATATATATTATATTTGAAGCGCCCACAAATTGGTTAGCTATTTGACAAGCGTAATCTTACACCGAATATAAATGTTAAAGTTATGAATGGTTAATAATAATAAGTTACTTCAGTATATAGACCTACTGAATATGTAAGTCTTCATCTTCAAGAGCGTTTGACGGGCAGCTCCCGATCCACCTGCCCTGTAATACAGACTGTTTACACAAGACATTAATTAATTGAATTAAAGTGACTTCAATTAGGCGCGTGAAAGGCTTCACTCTAAGGAAAATTCGCTGTTTATAAAAGAGAAGAGACAAAGTAAGAAGAAGCGATGTGACGTAATTAACTTTGAAAATCGTCCAGCTTCTAATAAAATCGTAACTAGAATGTCGCCGGCACAATGGTCGGTGCCGGTGTTGTAATTTGTCCTCACAAAAGGAAGTAAAGGGACGCCTTTAAGGGGCATTTCTTTTTATGGACAGCCTTTTGTTGAAATTTATATAACCTTACACACGTGGCTTTTGGGCATCAGGTGATTTCGCCGTTGCAATATCTTGCAGCCTTTATTGAGGTTTAGCTACAGGTCAAAGGTATTTGCGATTTTATTTCTGCGGCCCTGTGGGAACTTTCATTAAGATTTTTGAGAGGATGTTACTGGTAGTGTTGGTGCACGTGTAAGTATATATATATATATATATATATATATATATATATATATATACATACTGTAGAAATCTCAATTTTACAATGTATATTACCTTATATTTGGAATGGTTTAAAATCTAATCTGTTATTTATAAACCGAAGCCACATAACGAGGTTTTCGCAAAATGTACGCTTAGGTGCGTATACAAGTTTAAACAAATAAAGGTACCTAGTATTATTATTAAACTTATCACACATTAGTATTTTTCACAATATAAATATGTTATCAAGTACATATTGGACGGGCATAAGAAAAGTAATTTGATCGCTTATCATCACTTTAATTAATTAATGCGAATTAACCTTAAAATAATTTTAGTTGAGTGTAAATAATAAATAATGCTATAGAGATATTTTTCTGTTTCAAATAACATTTTTGATTGCATTTTAAGAGACCTTTTCAGTGACACCAAACATAAAGAAAAAACATTTTTTAACTCCGTGAAGAGGTTAAAAAGAAATTATGGTTTCTTTCGATTGTATATAATTCTCAAAATAACTATATAATATATATAACCTAGGGAATACCTGCATTCCCATAAAATTTAATTACGAATGGACTTAAATTGAAAGAGTGACATACAGACGGAAAGACAGACATGACAAAGTTCTCATCATCCTCTTTTCACCATTTGGCTATGGGACCACAAAAAAAGAGATACAGAATTATATAATTTGAATTATTAATAATTATTTAAAAATTTTATAAAATGTATATAATTATTTTGCTGCAAATTTATATTGCTATAATTATTATTTCAGTTGTCAAGGAGTGTTTTGTCATTACGTAGCGGGAAAGTTTATATAATTTGAATTTATATGTCGATATTTTATTTTGTTCAAAATCGAAAAAAATAAAATGAAATAAAATATTGCTTTCTCCTAAAGAAACAGTCTTGGGTACTCGTTACAGAAGTGTATATTTTTCTTTCCATGCTTTTGGCTTTGAAGAAAATTATAGGTTGTTAGCTTTTATTTAAGTAAGTCTAAACATTCAGCAACATTTCTTTATAACAGAAGAGTGACAATTATTTTCCAAGGGTCTCTGTAAATAAAAACTTAATTGTATGTGCCGGTTCTTGTTCCTTCTTATAATTTAATTTAATACCGGCATTGCTTGTGAAGCGAATACCGAAGTTTATTACTCTCGTTTACTTAAATTAAGTAATATTTGAGAGATTTGTTTATTTACATTAAGTAATATTTGAGAGGTTTGTTTATTTAAATTAAGTAATATTTGAGAGGTTTGTTTAATTAAATTAAGTAATATTTGAGAGCTTCGTTTATTTAAATTAAATAATATTTGAGAGGTTTGTTTATTTAAATTAAGTAATATTTGAGAGATTTGTTTATTTAAATTAAGTAATATTTGAAAGGTTTGTTTATTTAAATTAAGTAATATTTGAGACGTTTGTTTATTTAAATTAAGTAATAATTGAGAGGTTTGTTTATTTAAATTAAGTAATATAGTGATGTGATGGATAAACTAAAGGCTAAATCCGCGGATAGCCAACTTGCAGTTTAAACGTTCTCTTTACGTTAAAAAATGAGCAATGCGAATTATTAAGTTTCAATGAAAAGAAAGCGAAATACAAATAAAATGATGGAATAAAATTAAATTCCTCTAATGTACTTCATAAACAAAGTAGTTCTAATGTATATTGGTTCCGTAATACGCCTGATCAATGAATAAAAAAAACCGTTAAGACATACTTACATAGATCTCTTTCTCTACGAATACCCGCCGATATGAATACAAATATCCGGTACTCAACTAGTCTGACATGCCACAAGAAATTTATCTATTTAAACTAGTTTACGTGGAACGACATCGATAATATACTTTTGAAAAAAAAGAAAATTATCTACATTATTAGTACAAAACGAATTTTCTCTTGAGGCATTGAAGAAATTTGGAACCATTTACCGACATTTAACGGGCAATAAACTGTACCCATTTAATGTAGCACAATTGTAGAAATGGGTCAATGAGAACCATTCTGACATGGCAGGGGTAGGTAAATTTAAATCTATCGCCGCCAAAGCGATGTCGGGTTCAAGGCACGATGTAATGAACATTCAAATTCCATCAAGTACTGGAAGTACCGAACATTTAAATCCCATCAAGCGTGCCCGACTTACTTAAACGGAATGGCATTAGAGCCAAGAATGGTATTACACAAAATTCATGCTAAATGAAATTAAGTACCGCAATGGACGTTCCAGTTCAACTACTGTACGTAGTATTTCGAAAGTATGAATATAGCAAGATTTTATCAACACTATAACCGTACTTAATTAAATATTCAATATATTGGGCGTTAATTTTGGAGAAATTCATTATGACAACATCTTCAGGCGAAGAAACTCTTCAAATAGCCCACCTGAAGATGTTGTCATAAAACGAAACCTAGGTCGTGGTTAATCATTTAAATAAAGTAGATATAATACTACATCACGTAGTTTCATTTAATTATGAATAATAATTAAGTACTTAAATAATTGCGTCGGAGGTGGGTTCTTTTTATATTATGTATTAATTCTCTCTAAAATTGTACCAATCAATCCAAACTAATCGTACCAAATCAACCAAATAGTATCCAATTTAAAATTAGATGATCGTGAATTCAAGAAAAAGTACAAATAATCTTAAGATGTATAAAACCAATAAAGAAAATAAAAATATATATGTATAATAATTACAATTAGAACAAACACAATAGTAACCAACGACAGCTCCTTTACTCCACAGTAAGATCGTGATCCGAATCACACAATATTGAAAAACTGTTTAATGTCAGAATATGTGAATTTGCTTACATTTAATCTCCGACAAGAGTATGTGATTATATGATTACTGCACGTTACTTCCGAGTTTGCTATGGACATGTGGGTTCAACAACACAATAATGTCACAAGTCACGAAGTAGATATGTGTCGCGAAAATAGTGAAAGTTACGCAGGACCAAAACTGTAAGAATCTGTATACTTCAGTTACATTTTATATATGATAAGCGTATATGTTGTTTACGAAGAATACTATATATACGAATACTATGACTACGACTATATGTACGAAGAATACTATATACACGAAATATAATACGAATTACTGCTCGTTAATTTCGATGTCGCTATGGAGACGTGAGTTGACCACAATGAAGTCACAAGTCACAAAATAGATCAGTGCCGCTAAAATAGTAAAAGTTACACACGACCAACAAACTGTTTAATTTAAGAATCTGTGCATTTCGTTTATATTTTATCTAGGATAAGAGTATATATTATTTACAGACAACATATTACTGTTCGTTATCTTAGAGTTTGCACTGGACATGTGAGTTGACCACAATAATTTCTCATGTCACGAAATTGATATCCGTGTTGTGAAAATAGTGAAAGTTACGCACGATCAATTTCAGTCCCCTTTATTTTTTTGAAAAGATTATATGTTACCACGAAAAGGAGATCGTAATTAAATAAAGATTACATTCAGTGGAGATGCGAGTAAACGTATTTCTATTTAAATCGTAACAGGGCGTTAAGGCGAAATTATGTAATCAACGCAGATTTTATACATGTTAGTTGAAAAGTTAGGGGCGGGTTGGGGGGTGTATATACGTTTTGAGGGTTAGAGGGGTGTACTTTTAAAAGCGTATATCTCACCAACTATTAACTCAAATAAAAAAGTTACTTTGGAACCTCTATACGATTTTAGGACCTGTCTTACAATTCTCCACATATAGATGTGCACTGGATTGTTTTTTCGTCCCTCAGTTACAAGTATGAAATATTATTTTTTTCCATAATTTAATTATTTCATTGTATAGAGGTTCATATAATATACCTACTAACCACATTTCATGTATATTATACCAATAGTCTCAGAGTAAATTGGCTGCGACATAAATACAAACTCACAGACAGACGGACAGGTCGAAATTATAAGGGTTTGCCATTTGGCTACGGAACCCTAAAAATAACCAGTGAATCATTAAATAGTCTCATATCATATTTTTTCATGACAATTTAAGCCGAATTATAACATCAGTCGAACCTTGGAAACGTTTTGAACCTCAAACGATGTACATTCATCTACTTCATCATCATTATTACCTTCCCTTAAGTCTCTCTTTTCAAATAGTGTCCCAGCGCCCAACGGTAGGTAACCTATAAAAGTCTTACTGGTCCATAAAAATGCTCTTCCCGAACCTAATTTATTTATGACCACCCTCGCTCGCG
This sequence comes from Druceiella hillmani, assembly GCA_039881145.1. Classification (NCBI taxonomy): domain Eukaryota; kingdom Metazoa; phylum Arthropoda; class Insecta; order Lepidoptera; family Hepialidae; genus Druceiella; species Druceiella hillmani. The sequence continues at coordinate 28,224,685 of JAYKKI010000002.1, forward strand.
CATCAAATGGACAAGCTACACAATTTTGACATTTTCATAAAAATGTCTCGTAAACTTGTAGATAGGTATACTTAACGTTTAAAGTTAGAAATTAAACCGGCTACATTAATGGCTAGTACGTCGAGACCGTACTCAGGGTTGCTAGTACCGCTTTACGCACTCCGGGGAATAATAAAAGTTCCTACCGGAATCATAACATCACCTTAATATATACACACAATCCCACTTCTCACATCCCTCTCTATCGCGTCGGGCGGCATCTCCTAATGTGGGTAGTTGATGTTCGTTATAAATTTGTGGTATAATTACTGACATTATGAGCATATGCTTCCTTGATTAATTGCGTGATCATGCATAAAACTTTCCAAGTAAGCAACAACTTTAGGCATTGTGGTGGCGTAAGATTTTACTTTTAATCTCAGACTGTCGATGAAATTACTGTTGGCACAGTTTTAGAGGCATTATGCAACATTAGGCGGCTACTTAATTTCGGAAAGACTTTAAGAGGCCACTACGAATGACTTTAATGCTCTTTCAACAGTTGGTATAAACGACTTTCAATAGGTTATTCAATGAGTGTAAACCACTTTTAAGCCATGGATTTTAAGACAAAGTTTAAACGCGCATGATTCATGTTCGGTTTTATTCTATGTTTAGAATTGTCAATTACTCGAGTTATACGTAGTTAAACAAGTGTTACTGGGAACTTGTCTATTATTTTCAGTGCTAGAGTAAATATTTTTGGTAATCAATGTATTGAATCGTATTTATCAAAGAGTCCATTAAATACTTTGTAAACTAAAATCCTCTATGTTACATAAACTGAGCACATACTTTTAATTTGTGTTGTTAATAAAAGATGAAATTAATAAATTGAAAATAAATTGTACATACCGTTCCGGGATATACTAATCTCATGTGTCGTTGAGACTGAAACCAACGTGGAAAAACTTACCTGAAAATAATGAAAATTATATAATTAGTAATCGGGTTAGGAGGAATTGGGTATTTGACTAATTTTTTTTATTTCATTAATCATAATTTCAAGGTACAAGCTGATGAAGAGTGCAAATTTTTTTTAATAATCTTAAAAATTTACCGAGTTATAAAAGTTTAAATTTAACCTTTAGAGAAGGACGGCAATACTGTGTTGTGAGGTCATTTTTAATATTGCACATTATATTCTACGAGAGGAAAAGAGACAGGGATATACCTAACTCTATCCTTATCTTCAAATTTAGAAGCCTACAATTGGTTTATTTTTCATTCAATTTTTGAATTTTTTTCCAGACTGGTTTTCAATTAACTTATATTTCACAATATTGTACGAAAAATATCAAAATTTAGAATGAGTCAACCACCGTATTATGTTTCTAAAAAAATAAACCAAAATACGTGCTGTCTAAATAGGAAAACAATGGCTGCCAATTTATATATCTAATGGATGTAAGATCAATTACAGTTTAAACCAACTGTAAACAGATCTCGTTTACGTTTAATTATTAGCGAAAACGTTTTCTACATAAAATAAGTGTTTTAAATATTGATTACATATTTGGCGTTAATTTTGTAGAAATTCATTATTCACAAATAAATGAAACTACGTGAAGAACTTAAAGAAAGTAGAAATAATACTACGTTATTTCTACTTACTTTAAGTTCTTTCCACGACTTAGGTTTCATTGTATTACAACATCTTCAGGTGGGATCAATTATCTGTGTTAATTGCCCACCTGAAGATGTTGTAATACAACGAAATCTAGGTCGTGGTAAAGAACTTACAAAGAAAGTAGAAATAATACTACATCACGTAGTTCCATTTAATTGTGATAAAGGTTTTTTGAATGGGATTAAAATATAAAGCATTTTGTTATTCTAAAAGTTACAATTATTAATCCGCGCCATAACCACGTGCAGGCTGTGGAAATGTTTGTTAATGATAGTTCGATAGAATGATAGAAATGTAAATAGCTGATAGCCTGGCGACCATATTACAGTGGTTAATCTACGGAGTTTAAACCATCCAGTCCCGCCAGTAAAAATAATCTAGATTTTAAACTTTCAACTTTATAGTTCCAAGCTCGATTTTAGAGTTTAAAGTTAAACCGTCATTAATCGTAAGAAATTATGACTAAACCGCCTTTTAAACCCCCACGGAGGTTTAAACTGTGATTAATATCTTAAGTATTAAAATATATTCATGGAAGCTATAGGCGATAAAATATAGGCGTTTTATTAATCCACGTGTGGACTTAATTGTGTTTGAACAGTTTAAAAAAATGCTTTATGATATATAATTGAGTAAAAAAAATGAGTAATTTAGGCTATGTTCATTAATTGATTAAAAATGTTGTGTAACAATATTGGTAGTTTTTAATCGATGTTATTCGGTTAACTGAAAAGAACAAAGACAAAATTTTAACTATGAACGCAAGAGGGTGGTGTTAAAACTTAACACGTTCGTTCTATATTTATATCAGCGTTAAGGGCCACGTTCTAAATTATATTAAAATATATACCTAAAGCCTGTTAGCAATTAACTAATAATAACTTGACCGCGTACCCAATTATTGATTGAGTTTGAATGTCGGCCGGTGGGCAGCGGTTGGCCCGCCCACTAATCTGCTCGCAGGCGGCGGCCCACTTCCTTCCGACGTAAGAATTCGAATCAATAAGCAACATTGTAACTTTAGTTTGGGATCGATGCGCCGCTTTAAAATTCAGATAGTTTCGTAAAGTGGATGGGGTTAGTTTCGAAGACTGAGTGTTTACAGCATTGGTCTTATTGTGGAGTTGGGTTAGCAAACAGAGATAAACAGAGATTGCTGTATTTTCGGATTTAGGTATTTCAGATTAAGTCCGGATAGGTTCAATTGTTTTTAGCGTATCGAACATATAATAAGCGTTTTAAATATTGAATACATTTGCCGTTAATTTTGTAGAAATTCATTATTCACAATTAAATGAAACTACGTGAAGAATTTAAAGAAAGTAGAAACAATACTACATTATTTCTATTTACTTTAAGTTTTTTCCACAACCTAGGTTTCATTGTATTACAATATCTTCAGGTGGGATCAATTATTCCTTCCAGCTAAAGATATTGTAATACAACAAAATCTAGGTCGTGGTAAAGAACTAAGAGAAAGTAAAAATAATACTATATCACGTAGTTTCATTTAATTGTGATAAATGTTTTAAATAAGAGTAGAAATCATACTACAAGGATTCAGCATTTATTTAAATAGATATAAAATTTGAAATATTTAAAGGTACGCAGTATTTCCAAGAAATTATACAAAAATATATAATTGTTACGTTTCACTACGTAAATATTTATATTATCTTGTACCTTTTACACGTTGTAAAATGGACTAATGATACAAATTACATGACCTAAATATTTTTTACATATTTAGGTCATGTCCTATAGAAGATAAAGGGGATGGAAAATTCAATTTCCAAATGGGGAGAGACTATTCAATTTCGACATATACAACGTAAAGATTCGTAAAATATATTGTCCAACTCATCTTAAACAATTTTCACGTTTTATATATATATATATATATATATATATATATATATATATATATATAAATATATACAAATATATATATATATATATATATATATATATATATATATATATATATATATATATATTTATATACACTTTTATGTATAATGGAGACCACGCCTCTTCCCCTAGAAAAATGTTTAGTAAATTTGAACTTTGTATTTGGGCTACCATTTTACATAAATTTTGCTATATTTATGCACATATAATTTAAAGTTTAGAAATTACAAAGCTATGGCCGACGGAACGGAACCCTAAAAATGGTCAATTTCGGGTCGAATCTCCTAGAATAATGATTCGGTATTGTATGTTAATGAGGCGTAGGAAAAATAATTTGACTGCCTATAACTCTTTAATTTATTAATTCAAGTTAATTAAGACAATTTTCATTTATTGCTTTTATTTTCAGATTTTTCATGTGCATATTTAACCGTTTGAGTGCCAACGAGTGCCATCGCGCTCGTGCCCGTACTCACTAAATTTGCCACGAGCGCGATGGCGCTCGCGAAATCAATTGCTGTTTAGCGCGCGGTAGAGGAGGTCGTGCGCACGCATCGCTAATTTTTTATCTTTCTACGTGTAACATAAATTTCAAATTATAATATTATTAGTAATAATGTCGGAATACGAAAGTAATTCGAGTGAAAATTATCGTTTTTCAAGTTATGAAGAAAGTGATAATGAGAGTGACATTGTGGTGCGCTCATAATTTGGCGTAATGCAAATTTTGAGTGATAGTGATAATAGTGACGATAACAATTATTTTGCTAATACGGAGGATGTACCGGACTGCGAAAATACGATGTGACCTTGATTTCAGTTTTTATTATAATTTTTGTTCACAATATATATTTCCATAATTTTCTTTGTATTTTATTATCCTTGTACAAGTTTTTATTAAGAAAACACCGAAAAAATGATTAAAATTGGATAATTTTTGGAAGAAATACAGTTTGGTTTCGAGACAAGGGTAAATGATATCAAAAACAAAAAGATTTCTTTGGCATTTTTAAGTATATGAGCAAAAAACCAGGCACTAAAACGGTTAAATGGTTAGAGCCGTTTGGGATATACTACTGAAAAATTTGGGCACTTATATGTGGCAAAGGAAATAATGTAACAAAAAAAAATGCATAAGAATGTCGATTGCATTTTGAGAGAACTTTTCTTTGATCTCCCATTGGAAACAGTCCGCGGAGAAATATTTTTCTCTCTTAAGTTTTATCCATAAAAAAAATAAAATGCAGTTTACTTTTATTGGCGTAATTAATCTATGTGTTTCTGTAAAATATTCCAATCGAATATTGAATATATTTGGCGTTAATTTTGTAGACATTATTTATTCACAATTAAATGAAACTACGTGATGTTGTATTATTTCTACTTTATTAGAATTCTACAAAATCTTCCCTGAAGATGTAATATACCGAAACCTAGGTTGTGGTAAAGAACCTAAATAAAGTAGAAATGATACTACATCACGTCGTTTCATTTAATTGAGGATTACGATCGAAATTAAATTGAGAGATATATTATGCTATCACAAAAAGGCGATCAAACGCATGGACCTACATGACGGAGTTTTAAGGGATCAATTTTTCCGGGACCTTCGGTTGTAATAATGACAATTTCTCTATTTTACTAATTACGTACTTTTCTCGATTGATACTATATCTACGACCTTGTTCATAGGTTCACTAAAAACAACTTGGCTATATTTCGATATACAACCTTGTGAAACAGTGTAGTGAAGTTTGTTAAATTTTTATTCGCATTTTCTTATCTTAAGCATTTAAAGGCCTTGGCTAGTTTGACTAGATGTACCGATATTTAGGAGTGTTAGGCTCTTCTCGCGTAATCTTTACGCAGGATACCAAGTATACCAATATTTTGATACTCCTAACAATTAAAAGCGCGTATTATACACTACAAAATTTAGCAAGACTAAGCGAATTTCTGAACGTGACGGCGGCGCTGACTCAAAGTAAATTAATAATTAATTACAAATAGAAGTAGAACTTAGTAGCAAGAAGAATGAAGATACTATAATATTACAAATATTCATAGATTATACGAGTAGGAATTAAATGGAAATAAACCAAATATTTGTTTCTTAGTTTATTTTAATAATAAAATTATACCACTTAGATATTTTTATTAAGGATGTTAAAATTATTTCATTGACGTTTAAAATTTTGTTCATTAATAATTAAGTATGTTACAGTGTTGAATATATTTGGCGTTAATTTTGTAGAAATTCATTATTCACAATTAAATGAAGCTACGTGATATAGTATTATTTCTACTTTCTTTAAGTTCTTTACCACGACCTAGGTTTCGTTGTATTACAACAACTTCAGATGGGCTGTTAGCAAAGATAATAGGCCACCTGAAGATGTTGTAATATAACGAAACCTAGGTTGTGGTAAAGAACTTAAAAAAAGTAGAAATAATACTACATCACGTAGTTTCATTTAATTGTGCATGTTACAGTGTTCAAGGACTTATCTAATTTATTAGTACTAAGTTCTTTCGAGCAGTTTAATAATCGTAATTTAATTGCAAAACGCAATTGCATATTTTCATTTAACGATTGAGAATTGTATTTTTATAGACACGCAAGTAAATTAATACGAATAACACATTTTTTGTCAGAATTTACGTATACTCCGTAATGTGAGCTTTCATTAAACAAACTGTTACAGCATTCTTCGCAGAATATTACCATTTTCCTAAATATCTATATTTATACTTGCCCAGTTATTTATAATAATAATTACGTAATTATGAAATATCAATGGTATACACACATTTATATATTTCCTTACCATTATATAATCCTCCTGAATTAAAGTTTCTTTAGAGTACACATAGTGTTATTCAACAAGAAATAATGTGTCATAGTATAATAATTCATAGCATCACATCTCCTTTGAGACCGGAGTATTACAAAAAGCAAGGGTCTCATTACAACATATTACATTGTTGTTTCTACCCGCGACGATTTTCCATATAAACAAAATATGTCTGACCTTAGAGTATGAAACGAAACTTAGCAATGCGAGGGAAGTTTCCACATCAGTGTTAACATTGCAGCTTTCCGGGAATACGACACATTAATTGATAAGATTAAATGCTACTGAAAATTTGTCAGGTGACGTGACCAAATATTTTATTTTTATTGTTGGCGTATAATTAGCAAAGCAGAGTTTTGCAGTCAGGTTTCGTTGGATTATCTACGATCTTCTGAATTTGTCATATTGCAACATTGGATTGCCTCGTAGCAGGGCCGTTATAAGATTTTTATTAAACAGGACCTTTTATTTTTAAATGGTAATATAAGCCCACAATACCAATGATATTCGAATCTGGTTTAAAGTATGTGTGTTGTTTTATCAAAATAACGCTAATGGAATATTTAAAGAAAACAATACAATTATTAGGATAGAAATAATATTTTAGAATGTTGGCTCATTAAAAAAATGCATCTTAAGTCTTTTATCAAATCCTTAATTCGATAATTTCGAATGTGGTGAAAAAATATCATAAGGGTGGAATACATACTTCTAAATCAAGAGGTTAACTTCTAATAATGATCTACTTGTATATTTAAAAAACTTGAAAAAAGGAGGAAGTCCTTAATTCTACTGTCTTTTGAATATCCTCGCTCAGGCATTTATCAACCAATTTAGATGATTCTTTTTTATTTCAAAGGTTATATAGCCCCAGTTTGGTTCCATGAAAATTTGGTTCGAATTTGGCCATAGAATATGTTACACCATAGAACTTCTTAATACTGAACAGAACAGTTATCGTGATCGTGCTTGGATAATATACATAGGTCCAAGTGAAATGTAGCACTCACCACGTGTATGTGGGTGTGCATGCACATGAGAAAGAAGGAAAGTCTCGACTTGGCACCGATTCCAAAAATCTCTAGCAGTAGTAGTAATTTGCAAATTTATTTTGTTCGGAAACGATATTGTACCGTAAAAGTTCCAAGTAAGTATTCCTATTTTCATTAGTTTCAAATTTTCAGTGCGCTTCTTATTCTGTGCTTATTCGAAATCAGTTTAATTTTCTAATAAAAAAGTTTTATTTTTAAGCACATTTTTTAAAGAAAAACTTTGTGCCATAAAGTCTTTGAGAGACATAAAATTCTAAATTAAATATTAGTATACAAATTAATTTCCTTATAAAAAAAGAGTTTTGATTGTTTATCAAAGCAATTATCTTATAAAAAAGACGATTTATCGATTCAATATATATTTTATGTATTGGAGGTCGCTAGGTCGTGTCGCCTAAATAATTAAATTTCAAATCGACAACAACGGTCCTATTAATAGCAGATAAAATTTCGATATTCAATGTAATATTGAATTTGTAAATCAAGCTCTTTCAATGTTTTATTAAAACTTCAACGGCTTAATGGCAATATTGTCTGGTCTCGATGAAATTAAAAATGTTTATGCTCGATTAGCAGCTCTCATAAACCAAATATTGTATTATTTGACAAAATCTATTATAAAATACTACAATTGCCAATTGTTTTTGTCTTCTTTTAATTACTAATTTTTTCAAATATTGATTATATTTGGCGTTAATTTTGTAGAAATTCATTATTCATAATTAAATAAAACTACGTGATGTAGTATTATTTCTACTTTCTTTAAGTTCTTTACCACGACCTATGTTTCGTTGTATTACATCTTCAGGTGAGCTATTAGAAATTGCCCACCTGAATATGTTGTAATACAATCTTTGCTAATAGCCCACCAGAAGATGTTATAATACAACGAAACCTAGGTAGTGGTAAATAACTTAAAGAAAGTAGAGATAATACTACATCACGTAGTTTCATTTAATTGTGACTAATTTTTTCATTTTTTCAAAAACATTTTGTAACTATTGTACTTTGATTTTGTGTTTACGTAGAAATTTTCCATTATTACTTTTTGGAAAAAAAAATTGTTAACTTATTTGTAAATAGTGAAAAAATATTTGTAATTGTATCAAAATTTCTGTTTCATGTGACTTTGCTGAGTCGATTATTAATATTTTTTTTGAATCCATCGATCAATCAGAGATTCAGATTAAAACCATAGTTTGAAACAGTAGAAGGGTCTGGGGGAATGTAAATCTGTAAATCATCTACTCATTCAAAATAATCATCAAAACGGACTTTTTCGACAGCAGTGTTTACAAATACCGAAAAATATGGGGGAAACCCAGGTTAAAGTATACTTACCATCAAGACTAGATGGTTTAAAGCGTTTTTGATAATATTTTATTAAATATTTCTTAGAATTTATTCAAATATGAGCACAAAGGCGCTTTCAGAAAACCCATTAACTAAATAGATGAGATTGTGCCCACATTGAACATTTAATTTCGTCACACAGGCGCCCGCCCCGAGCATTGGCATTATTTACAAGCAATACATTTTCTTTGTTATGTAATAAAAATTTATGTTAAAACTCAGAAAAAATTTAAATTACTCATGAATTTAATAAAAATAAAGTTTAGGCTGTTCTTTTTATGATTAACCCGGCGGTTGAGCGTAATTGAAAAACCCACTGGCATTTGTTTCTGATGAAAGAAATTGTGTGTCGGATATTTAATTAAATAAAAAGTATGTTGCGATGTTTGGCGGAGGTATTTTAGTTCTTATTTTAAATTTTATCTCAAGTCTTCGTTGTAAAATGAGCGCGGGTCTAGATACGACGATAAAAAGTATTATGAAAAGCATAATTAATTGAAATATTTTAATAATAGAGAAAATATATAAGAAAAGCGTTGTCCAGTAACTCGGGTTATTATGGAATATAAACTTTAAGGAATTATTATGAAACATAAACTTTAGGTTAACTGTTGATGAAGTTTTTCTTTTGTAGATGTAGTTCATTATCTATGGATACTATAGACCCAGTATTCATTAATAGTCGACTGACTATACGCACATTATTTCTTGTATTCTTCTCCACATATTATTTTTATAAACGTTCTTATACATACATTTAGAATCCTACTTATTATCTTATGAATAACCAAATTTTAGCTTTGTGTCAGGTTTTGTATTATCGATAATTTACAAAACTTCAAATAACTCGATACCTTTTGTCTTCGCCATCAAACTGTACTCTGCAACATATTCTTATAGAATGTTGTGATTTCATTCCACTTAAAATCTTCCCGAGATGTTGTTATAATAATTACATTTTCTATTAAGTAAAATTTATTGTTTAAGGAAGGTTTGGTATTTACTAAAATTTCCACAGATTAAAATTTAATTTTCTTTCACCTCAGTTTCGCGACTCGATACAAACGTATACATCACTATTTTCATCTACCCTGCTTTCTTCAAGATGTAATTCTTCTATTATTTTTTGCAAGACGAAAAATCACACTATTTCCCTTTTTCATTTCGAAAATAAATGATTTAATATTGTAAATAAGATTTCAGTTTTGGAGCAGAGGGAACTAGTTGGAACCAAACTAGAGAGAATCAAAGTGAAGAGAAAAAAATGAAAGGGCACAGTAGCAACTGTGTCGCATTTTCAACGTAGTAACTTATTATACTTGTTTTCCTTAGATTTTCGCGGTGTTTCTAAATTTTAATAATATGTGTTTCAAATTCTGAATACATTTGGCGTTAATTTTGTAGAAATTCATTATTCACAATTAAATGAAACTAAGTGGTGTAGTATTATTTTTACTTTCTTTAAGTTTTTTACCACGACCTAGGTTTCGTGTTATAATACAACGAAACCTAGGTCGTGGTAAAGAACTTAAAGAAAGTAGAAATAATACTACGAGTACATCACGTAGTTTCATTTAATTGTGAATATGGATTTTGATTTAATGCTCCCTTATCAAAATAATTTCATTTTGTTTTTTGATTTTCGTCAGTGAAGCGATTTATAATTGTATTGTATATTATAAAGTCAAATTAGGAACAGATGGTGTTAATTTTCTACAAATGTAACTTTTTCTTGTGTAATACAACATACAGCGAGAAATATCGATTAGATGATATCAGTTTCTTACGATTCAATTTGTTAGCTATCATAAAATTAAGCATATACTTGTCTTTTCCTGGTTAAAATCACCATTGAAATGTGACAATTTATTCGCAGTTTGGTCTGTATGCTGGGCCTTGCTAAGCAGACGCTGCTAATCATCATCATCATCATCATCATATATATTAATACGCTAAGGTTAAGATGTTACTCTCCCTTTTTAGAAAAAACCTCACAACTAATCCACATAAATTATATATCATTTTATAGATAATTGCTTGCTCTACCGGCATCCACAACTAAAAAATTTATTGCTATCGTTTTTGCAAATTAATTAATTATTAAAATTATATACACAAAACAGCAATGCTGCCATCTAACGGCTCAACGTCAATATGATTGACGGTCGGTAAAATTTTTGTTTAATTTCAAATCCACTCACGTATAAATAAAGTGGCGCTTTAGCTCAATGCTTTTGATACTTGCGCCTCTATATGTCAATTTTAGTAAAATATTTGTTTGATCTGTCATCTGAGCTTCACAATGGAATAAATAATGCGAAGACTTCGCACGGGTCACGCTAGTGTGGTATATATACGAGTATACCAATTAGTTGGAAACATATAGTGATACGCATTACAGATTCCTCACACGGTACCTGCCATTATATAGAGTGTATAAGACTCTATATAATAGCAGTGAAAATTTTGAAATATCAATATTGTGAAATATCAATATTGATACAATTATACGAAGCGAAATACATTCGGTTAGTTTTTAGCTATATTTACGATCTTAATATATGACGCACCGTTAGACAAAGAGCCGTCTCGCGTGGCGATGTGGTACCTCAAGTTGTGCAGTGTTGCGGGTAGGTATTCACCCGATTGATGGTTATCGTGTGGCTTGAAATTAATAGAGGGCATTTTGTTGTATTACTTGAAAATGAATCTTGGACTACGAAATACGTAAAATTCAGATGATATTCGTGAATCAAAAAGTCATAGGTAGGCCAAAATTAATGGGTATTAATTATATTCAAATCGATTTTTCACTACCGAAATGGATATATTTATTATCATCACTGTATAAAACGTGCACAAAAAACCATTTCGCGCGTGTGCTACTTCAAATTGTGTAGTGTTTGAATCGATGTTTGGCTGATTGATCGTGATTTTGTGATTTGATTTTGAACTTAATATATAGGATATATTTGAAATTAATATATAGATATGATATTTTGTTGCATTTCTTGAAAATGAATCTTAAACTATGCAACACGTAAAATTCAACTTCATTTTTTATTAACAAAATGGAAGTATTTATGACCAGCACTCTATAATACGCATACAAAGAGATGTTTCGCGTATTCGATTCTTCAAGTTGTGTAGTGTTGCGAATAGACGTAACCCCGATTGATCGTTGTCTTGTTACTTGAAATAAGTAGAGAGCATTTTAAATACATTACTTGAAAATTAATCTTAAACTACGTAACACATAAAATTTAGGCGCTGGTTGTGAATCATAAAGTCAAAGCTAGGGCAAAAGAAATGGGTATCACGTAGAAGAAAATCCATTTTTATTAAAGGAAACGGAAATATTTATTACCAACACTATATAATATGTATATAAAGGGCTGTTTCGTGTGTGCGATTCTTGGAATTGTGTAGCGTTGCGAATAGGTGTTTGCTCGATTGATTGTTATCTCGTTGCTTAGATCGTTATCTCGTTGATAGAGGGTATTTCCTTGCATTACTTGAAAATTAATTTTAGATTACACTATAGGTAAAATTCAGACAATAGTTTTGGATAAATCATTTCAATCATAGACATAGATAAATGGGTAGCAATTATATTCAAATCTATTTTTTATTAACAAATGGAAATAACTATTACCAGTACTATATAATACGTAAGCACACATATAGGTTATTCCTGTTCGTAGTGCATTTGAACCGGTAATCTTAAAATAAATATTTGCCTTTCCTACTTTTCTAGACAACATGTTTTCAATTTTCTTTTTAGCCAAAAATATATTCTCGTACATATTGCCTTTAGACTCTGCTATTCAATTTTTCATGGTATATCTTATTTTCGTGTAAAGAAACTAAACACTTATATAACTTCATGTTTGCCATTCGTATCTACTAGTAAAGCTATTACCTCGTCAAATTTAACTTTTAATGGAGAAAAACAATCTTAGCACAAACACACCAAGTTTGTAATACCAAAAGATGAACACTTAAATATTTCCATATAATTTCCTCGACGAAGCAAAGAAGAAAGTGAATTAACTCTCTTAAAAGATTCTCGCTGAACAAACGAAAAATCCGCACAGAAAATCTATACAGCTCGCGTTATTTCAACAAATCCCCCCACAAGGCCCTCCGACAATTTTTGCCTCAAATAATTAAACCAATTCAGGAAAAACGAATAGGAAAGGGTGATAACTGGATTTACTTCATTTTCTTTCATCGAACCTCGCCCGAATATCAAGTATAAAACTGGGCTGGGGTGGACGTCATTATTTATGTATGGCGGATTAATTTACATATAAATGAAATGTGCTCTCGAGAACAAATGGCGGGCCGGCGATCAAAACGTGGCGCAGTATCGCGTTGTCTGTGTGAAAGGAAATATTTTCCGTGGATCGTTTCGGTCAGCTTTTTGTCTTAGGATTCGCAAGCTCGTTTAAGTGGATAGTTTGGTCGTATTTGGCGATGCAATGGGGTGTTTATCATTGGTTTATGAAATCTTGTTATGAGAAAAAATGATACAACATTCATGGGGATGGTGGTCATTTGGCGGGGTCGGTGAATTGTAACTTCCTTTGAGGAAAACTAACGGCGTAGTTTTGTTTTGCGGACTAGTTACATACGATTATTGAGTCATTTTTTATACTTGCGAGAATTTCAATTGCAGTTAGTTTGCGAACGATTAGGCGATTCTGTTGGAAATATTTTGATATTGATTTGTATTTTGATTTGGGTTTTTTACATTGCTTTTTAGTGTTCCGCAGCTAAAAAGGAAAAAGGGAATCCTTTAATATCACATACTCTGTTTGCCCGTCTGTCTCAGAAACAACTTGACATAGAAACTTGAAATTTGACATAGTAATAAAATACATTAACTCGCTGTATCTGAATAGGTAACATTCACAAATATTTATAGGAACATTTAAGGTGAAAATTAGGTATTTGATTTTTTTTCTAATTCCATATATTTTAGGTACTATGACTTAGGATAATATACTATCTACATTTTACGCAATATAACACAGACGTACAGAAAAAATGAACAACAAATGTCACTACTTCCCTTATTTCTGAAACTACCCTACCTAAAATTATGATAACACGGGGTTTTTAGAAGTATACGCAAAGGTTGTAAGAAAACTAAAGTGAGTATACCAAAATTATAATTTTTTAAATATGCACCATTTCGACACCTTTTGAAAATTAATATTTATAAATAGTTTAATAGAAGTACTAGGTATCTTTAAAAGTTCGTAGGTGCCTAAAGTAGTGCGAGTTCTACTTGTAGTTGACAGGTTTTATATTTTGTTCTTACTTGCTTGATATATAATATTTTTAAATATTGAATTAAGCAACGCCTTATTTACATATTGAATTAAGTAACGCCATTTTGTTACTACTTGTTTGATATATAATATTTTTAAATATTGAATTAAGCAACGCCTTATTTATTTATTTCTGTACTTTAATGTATTTAATTGAGACATATGGCGGACACATTGTTACGAGAGCAATCTCTTACAGTCACAGAGAACACCAGTCCAGCCCCGCCCGAGGAGCGGCCGGGAATCGAACCCGGGTCCCCGCGGTGCATCACGCAGTTAAAGACCATAAGCCTTATGATCAACCCACCATACCACGGCTACGACGACTTTATGGAGCTTGTATAAAAATAAACTGTAGCAAAGTTTAAAGCTTACCGTGCTATGTTAGTTGTTGTGTTAGTGTAGTGTTAATGTACAATTAATTAAGTGGTTTATTATTTAGGCAAGCAGAGTATATTTATGTCTTCATCATTTCGAAAAACCATCACCAAAATTAAGAACAATAACCATAAATTTATATAAGGCGTAAACAATCAAGGATTTTGTTAACAAATCTTATCAACATCCTGTCATGCTTTCTAGGTACAAACCTGTCCAGTTTTACATTGTTTTCAATAATCCGCCGAACACAATATAAATAAACTAATGTTTAAATAATTAGCGAGTTAGGTAAGTGTGGCCTCCTTCTTCGCACCAATTCACGGAATATATTCTAAGGCTTTATACGAAAAGCGGTTTATAATAGAATGATCTGGGCAAACACGAATGGATGGAATACAGCGGATAGGGATCGCCAAATTATTAAAATATTGTGAAAAAGAACAATACACGCGATGCAAAAGAACGATTGTAATTTTTATTAACGGTTATTTTTAAATAATTCAGTTTAATTAATTTGGATGATAATAATTAAATCATTTGTGGCCAGTTTTTGCTCTTCATCATCAGTACCATTTTTTAAGGTACTATAAACGCTTAATTTAAACGCTTTACCTTTGTTGAAGAACAGGGTCTCAAATATAATATTAAATGTGTGCACAAGCAAATATATTTTTATATAAATTTCCTACAAAGCAATGAAAAGTTTCTTTTTAGGCAATGAAAAGTTTCTTCTTCTTCATGAAAAGTTTCTTCATAGGCAATGAAAAGTTTCTTCTTCTTCATGAAAAGTTTCTTCATAGGCAATGAAAAGTTTCTTCTTCTTCATGAAAAGTTTCTTCATAGGCAATGAAAAGTTTCTTCTTCTTCATGAAAAGTTTCTTCATAGGCAATGAAAAGTTTCTTCTTCTTCATGAAAAGTTTCTTCATACGTTTCTATCCAAAGTTTTGAGTGTTTTGGCTGATTGCAATAAATTGCCCAAATTGGTAGATCACAGAAACAAACATAATATAAAAAGATCGGTTTCTATTATATAACAAATTTGATTATGTTTTGTATTCAAATAATATTATAGCTGAATGAAAGTATAAATGTTTTGTATCCAATTTTTGCACAGAAAGCGGCATTAACTACTTTTGATGGTAAGTTGAACTAAAACTCAATTAAATTGTTAAATGTTTTAATGTCTGTTTTTTCGACTGGTACATTCCGTGGATATATCCTTACTTTTAAACAAAAATTTCATTGTAGAGATAATAAATTAAAAACATAAATATTGTGGTAAGATTTCAAGAGGATTGATTTTCTAATATTTGCGTAAATATATAAATTCAAAAAATTATGTAGGAAGTGACGTGTGTTTTAACATGCTCATATACACACTGTAATTCTGGACTTTGCCTTAATATAGTAATACCACTTACAGTCTTTCGTATGGCGAACAAAACATAATTACCATTGGAACATAATTAACTTAAATCAAGTGTGCTCAGTCTCGTGTGATGGAGTAACCGCCATCTGGAGATTAAATGGTTTCAAGTGGTTAAGTTTTATCGTAAAGTTTAACATTACGTTGAAATAAGAAGGCAAATAGATTTTAATAGAGCTTATTGACTGACTGGTGTATTTACAAAACACTATGTAAACAAATGACTCGAGACGTCTTACTGTTTCCAATTTCGGAAAACACTATGTCAACAAATGAATCGAGACGTCTTACTGTTTCCAATTTCGGCGGATCAGATTCGACCGAAACTTCGTGCGTCTGCGAGACGTACTGAAGGTAGGTCGGGTAAGGCAGGTCGCCTTCCGCCCGCCCTCGATCACATCGACAGGAATTTAATCTAAACTCGGTTCGAAGGATAATCGCGGATCTTCGTTTCGTTTATGATAGAACTTATATTATGGTAATCTTGTTTGAAAGTTGTTAGTCAAAGAGTGAGGCGTGCCCGGGCCAGGGCGGCGGGACTACACTTTGCTGGTGGCGGATGCAAAATGTATGCAATTTGGAAACTTCGACTAGTTGGCGAACTTGGCATTTAATTTAAATAAGGGTAGATAGTGTGTGCTCAGGTGGATGCTCTTTTATTCGGCTAAGAGTTTGGGAGTTCTCAAACTGTCGAAGATTATAAGTTGGATACACTTATTGAAATTCGCTAAGGATATAAAAAAGGTTTGAGTTTTCTTTATAGTTTTTAATTAAATTATTTAATGATTTTGAATTTACAATAGAATTATAAAAGAACGATTTTTTTTAAATCGTAAAAATTAGTTTCTAATTTTAAAACGTTGAATGGGGTTCAACAACTTTTTCTCAAAATAGTCATTACTTGTGTCTTCAAGTGACTATCTTTTTATTTTTTTTATTCATTATTGCGTGTTTGAACATGTATGACACGTGAAAAAAAAATTTAAACCATCTGTTTTGCACAATAATTAGGAGTAGCTTGAAGTCATCATATTTACTAAAAAGCGCAAAACGTGCGAATTTCAACTAACAAAAAAACATTTAAAAATTGACTTTAAGCATGTTAAAGCGGATAATTCTAGTTTTTCAAAATTGAAAGAAAAAGAAAGTTACATTTAAAACCCCTGCGACGTTTTAGAGTTAGAAAACAATATAGTGAATTTTGTTATTTCTTTCATCTCTTAGTTACAGATGAAAAAAATTACAAAAATTTATTCTTTCATATATATATATATATATATATATAACAACCGATTTTCATATATTTTTTCATAGAATTCAATTAAATATATCACAATTACTGTGGGGTGCAGATTGCCACCCCTAATAACTTAAGAAAGTGGCGATTTCTACCCCCCCACCTCTCTTCTCATTGGAAATTCGAAAAAAAACGAGCAACGCCGCGTACGCAATCATAATAAAAGCTAAAACTTTAGGTTTTGAAAATGTGAATTTCTCAAATCGCTTGATTAATCTAAAATCTTGGAGTGAAGAGATTTATTAGTTTGGCGTATTGTTAGTAGAAGTGAAATTAAATATTATTGCATTTATGTAGTAAATGTTTTGCGTTCACGGTTTGACTTTCCGGTACCTTAATATTGCCATCGCATTAGTTAAGGTTCAATTTCTGTTTAAATTTACATGTAAATGTTTCTATTTGGAACTTTTTTTCGTGGAAATTCTCAAATATTCTTAATCAAAAGAATAAGAGTCTCAAAAAATTAATTAATTTTAAACACGCACACAGATACACACACACACTCACGCACGCAAGCTCACGCGCACGCGCACGCGCGCGCACACACACACACACACACACATATATATATATATACATATATATATATATATATATATATATATATATATATATATATATAATTTTTAAATTTTGAAAAAATCGAGAAAAACTCATCCCTTTCATCAATGAGCAAATACACAAATTAAAAGGTTCTGAAAAATCACTTGAAAAGTAAATGTCTTGCATTGAACAACAATTGAAGTGAAAAAAAATTATCTGAATGCATCATAAATGTATTAAAGAAGACAGGTAACGACATTTGTTACATTTCACAATTTCTTTGAAATCTTGTGTAATCGTAGTCGGGTTTTTTTCTTGTTTTCTGTCACGGTTATGCCCTTTAATAGTTTAAATAATTGCTTATAATTACAAGATATGTCATCAGGTACTTAAATAGGATTCTATTGTTATAACAGATGATCAGAATAAAGAAAGAATCGTAAAAGGTAAACATGTTAAGAATTAGAAATAATCTTAAAAAGTTTTGGGACAACAGCTCGTGGCGTGCGATTCTGACTACATACAAATTTCTATTAAACTGAAAATAATTTAACGATGTTAAAGGCGACATTCTTTTTGTTATAATCTATACAAATGATATAAATTTTTTTCAAAACGTAAACAGTATAACTAATTTTGTTGAAGCTCAGAGCACTAGGTTACAACCGAGAATGACACGTTTCGCAAGTGCGGAGTGACTGCACTACTGACAAATGTAAATGTATAGTGTAGTAAAATATCCATAGTATATAATAAAAATATATGTATAATGTATAATAAAAAAATTAAATTAAAATAATTTTGCTTTCAGAAGTCAGTTTCTTTACAAAATACTTTTCCAATGTTAGCGATAGAACCATCAGGAAAATAATACAAACAATATTAGCGATAGATTCAGCAAGGATATGTGCATAAAAACTGCTAGGTGCCAACGAATATTAACAACAGATCCAAATTTTAAAAGAATTGAGGAAATAAAGAAAACTTATATAGAATAGGTAATTAACAAAATCGAAAAAAGAAAAATTTTACGAAAAATTTGTGTGAGACGACGGACAATGACGTCTGCCCTCGTGCATCTGCCCTTATTCGAGTTGCTTTTTCAATCCCTCCTCCACCATAATTTCACATTTCACCTCTGGCTACGTCCTTTCACCAATGTATGTCCGAGTGAAAAACTTCATCGCGCGATTTAAAGTACACGTAACATTATTTACTGAGTATACTATACTTTTGGGTAATTACTACGCAAGTACTTTCTTTGTAGTTGTATTAATGTAATATAAATGAATTTTTGAAAATATTAAACTCGCGTATTATATTATTCATTTAAACTACTACATATTAAAGTAACTGAACCACATATAACAGTCCAACCTTACGTTTTATCTTTTATGTAGTGTTAGATTTATATATAGTCAAAAGCTGTCAACTCAAAAGATAACTTCTCCAAAAGCGAATTCACTCACTGAGTGGCACCGCGTCTGTTAATAAATCCCAGGTCTCGTCGCGGCGTCGCACCGGGACGGGTTTGATGGCGAGCGACACAGAAGGCCCCATTGTTGTTCTTATAAAATGAACAGTCTTCATTCAAAGGTTGTCGGGCAAAAAATCGAAACTTACTTCCGTGCATTGTAGAAAGTTTTCCGCTTGACTGCGACTACAATATAAAATCCGATGTCATTGTAAAGAAGACAGCGCGTAAAAGCCTCTCTCGGGCTATTTTGGATTATTATCCGTAACAACACGGCGCTGTTATTCATTCGCCTTGCGATCCGCTCCTTCTTATATTACGTTTCCTCGAATGGCACATTTACGGCGATTTTTGTTGTAGCGTGAGGCCTTTATGGAGTCGGCGCGGCGCATTATTGTTTCGTTCCAATGATAAAGACGACATAGCAATCTGAAAACGTTCGCCGGGGGATTACGTCGTTTTGCGTTTGATGGATGTGTTGTATTGAATGGGGGTCACGTCTGGAGAGTAATAAAGGTAATATACCTCATCGATTTTGACGAAAACCTAATCCAATTAATTATTAACTTGGATAGTGTTTAAAAATAAGATTAAGCGTTTTCTTTTCATCGTCCTATACGCTTGTTTATGGCAGCATTTATAATTAATGGGTAAATATATTAGCGGAATCTAAAATTTATTTATTTAATAGACTTTAATATATAAATTCATAAAGCGATTTTTGCAAAAGAAGCAATCTATTTATTGCAAAAGAAGCATCTCTTGTAGTTTAACAAAGCTGCAAGAAAAAATATATTATGTTGTGGAAGACTATAACAGTTTGGGAATAAGAAGAACAGTTAAAACAATCAACACTATAAAAATACAAGTGCGAAAGTGTATTTTTGTTATTCTTTTACGTCGCGTTGGAGTAACGGATGGACGTGTTATTTTTTGCATAAAGATAGTTGGCGGGTCGAAAAACGACATAGGCTACTTTTTATCCCTGAAAATCTCGTTCCTTCGGGAAAATTCTTGCTTGAAAGTTAAAAAGTATACAAACGGAATAAGGAATTAATAGATCAATGTGATTTTCTGAAATGCTACATAGAAACATAATCACTCCCTTTAATCTCTAATTTAGAGGTAAATATTTTCTATCATATCTTCATTATTTTTTCTGCCATATCTATATCTTCATTCTCATTTCTATTATACTAGCTGATACGTGCGAAGTCTTCGCACTATATCGCCATCTAGCGTGTTCCAAGTATACAATTTGGCTAAGATATTTGATGTGTCGCCCACAGATGGCGCTCATGTCAATTGTTATAAAAATTAATTTTTTTATTAACAAAAAGATTTTTTTCGAATTTTTTTATATTTTTCGCCCAAAGTAGAAAACATAAGCTTTAAGTGCGTATTTTTTTTATTTTTTTTGGTGCAGTAGTTAAAGAGATCGAGCCGCTCGACCAAAAAACACCTTTTAGAAATAATATATTTAGATAGTCAACCAAAAAAGACTAAACATTTAGTTTCTCTTAATTTTTTAATGTGAATGTTTTAATTTCTCCCTATAATTTTTTAACTGTAAACGCGCAAGGGAAGCCGCGGTTTAAAAACTATAGCAAATAAAATAACAAGCTAACCAAAAAAAATGAATTTAAACTTAACAAAAAAGTAATTAATAAATATATATTGGCAACAATAAAGTAGTATTTAGAAGGGAAAACCAGGGAGGGAACGACGGGGAGTTACAAATGAGAGTTACACAAGTATTTTTTTAGGATATCAGTCCAACTTATACCACAGTTAGGCAGCGTGAACAGTGCACGAATATTCATAGGAGGTATTATATTTGAGGATAAGTAAATATAGAAGATTTTCAGAGTCAAGTCCAAGGCTAAACGTATCTAAGACTACGAATCTAGACCTAAGATAATACAGGCTACACGAATAATTCTGTACATTAAAAACAAGCAGATAATGTTCAGATTGCACTGGTAAATAATTTCTAACCAGTAAACCTGGAAAAAAAGGATCATATTGTTAGAATGTAGACACGGAGACGATCGTTGCTACAAATGTTTTGCAGTAAACTACTATTTTATATTTGACTTGTCCGTCTCAACACCTTTTCCTAGTCGTTAAAGGCAGGGTACTTCCTGTGCGATCGCCGCATTATCGTGCGGTTCGCCTCTAAGCGTGCGCATTTAAAGTTGCAGATTATCTCAATGCCAGACAATGGAAAGCACCATATTTCGCGCCAATTTGTGGGACGTAACCGAGTAACAATAACAATAGAATTTCAACGATTTGACAAACGGAGATGAATTCAAGAGTGGGCGGTATTATTAAAGAAATGATTGGCAATTAAGTGAAATAATTGGGCGCCCGAGGAAGCGCCGCAAATTGCGAGGGATGGCAATACTTTTTCAGGCGTGTCGGTGAAAAGCCGTTGCTAAGCAACAGCCTCCCACGACCCGTGCGTCTTCCGACCAATGAGGGCCGCTTCGTGGGGGAATATTGCCAGTAACAATTTTTTGACGAAATTAAGTTTCGTACGAAGGTTTGTTAGGATCTATTGAAAGCAATATGAAGGTGTCAAGAATTACTTTATGGAGACGATTATTTATTCCAATATTTTGCTTTTGCGATTGCGATTAATATTTTATTATTATGATTTAAGCCTTGTTTTCTGTACATTTCTGCCAATAATGTAACTTTATGGACATTTCATTTAAATAATTGAATGATCATAAGAGTTAAAATTAGTTCTAAAAAAATGTCCAAAAATTAACATTCACAGTTCGAAAAAAATTAATAATCTAGCAAATATTTATTTATTGTTATATTTATTTTTAAGTTTTTTAATAAAATCGTTGCTTAACTTACAGGCTTGTTAATTTATCTCCATCTCAATTGGTTTGGTCATCATTTGGGATTGATTCTATTCGCTATTTGGGTTATATTGCCTTTATTTTAGTTTCAGTTTAGGTTAGGTTGGATTCCAGTTAATTTTTCATCCTGGAATTTATCGATTTTACTTAGGTTCGATATAATTTGATTATTTTTAATAATTAATACATTTTGTTGATGGTTCTCATTGACCACAATTACTTTTAAGGTAAGTCACCCGAACTCGACTGATAGATCGAACGATTGACCGAAGTTAGTGAACATAAACCTGGTTGACCGACGGAAACGCCGTATGACGGCGACTTTATTTCAAAATTAGTCACGCCTACTGAGCAGCTGCGCACATACAGTTTTTTATAATACAGAAATTAAGCAAGAAACAAAATCAATTTTGGTTGGAGAGAAATGTTTACTACGGATTTATGTATGTTCACGACGAACAAACTACTAATTTTTAAAGATAGGTAAATTGCGTGTATATATATTAAAACAGAGAGTGACCAATATGCAGGATATAAAGAAAACATACCTGGACTACGTAATTGTTGAGTACATTGAATTTTAGTAACAGTTGTCGCGTTGTTCACAAATGTAAACCTTATATTCTAACACATGATGTTGCATAATGTTTGATCTGACCCGAGGAGTGCACTCTGTACTTTCGTACACAAGATAATTAATATTATGAAATAAACATGATCAATAATAACCTGGCTAAGGATAATAATACACATAATTATCCTTTTGTTGTCTACAAATAAGCGTAAACAAAACTGATGTATACGAAGAAATTACTTACATACATATGTAGTAATATAAAACAAAACCATTAAAAAAGGGGTCAGTGTCACCCTGTCGAATGGAATTACTAAGCGAATATATAAAATTACCGACACGTTACGTTCAGGATTAATTATTAAAATTACTAATTAATTAATATCTTTGCCTGAATGAACTAATACCTCGATTTTATAGACACGTTAGTCTAGAGTTATTAATAAAATTATCTATTGATCAATATTTCTGCCTGAATAAAATAATGGCTCGAATTTATCGATTTTTTAAGCTCGGAATTAATTAATAAATTTATCTATAAATCAAGATTTTTGCTTCAACCCCTCGATTTTACCGACGTTTTAGGTTCAGGACTAATTTGTAAAATTATCAATTGATTAATATTTTGCCTGAATGAAGTAATACATCAATTTTTCATACATGTTAGGCAAAAAATTAATTAATAAAATTATCTATTTATCAATACTTTTACCTTAATTAACTAATACCTCGATTTTATCGACATGTTGGGCTCATATTAATTAATAAAATTATGTTTTGATTAATATTTTTCCCTGAACGAAATAAGGCTTCGATTTTTAAGCTCGGGATTAATTAAAAAAATATCTATAGATCAATTTTTTGCCTGAATAAACCAATGCCTCAATTTTACGAACATTTTAGGCTCAGGACTATTTAATTAAATTTTAATGAGATTATGAACTTTTGTTATTGCAATATTTGACCATTTATTTTTTATTATCATGTTTGAATTTAAGACTTTTTCCCTTAATATAAAAAAACTGTTGTTGCATATCACTTTTTTAACGTTATTTAAAGTGAAGTTATTTTAGAAATCTAGTATTGTTTTTTTATTGGAAGGTAAATATAATGTTCGCCTTTTAGGACGATAAACAAAAATATTTCGAAATAATTTCTTTCATCATTCCATTAATTTTTTTTAATTGCTGTAATATAATTATATTATTCGATGGAAATGTTCGTTATGGAGGAATAAATTATGATAATTCTTTTGAAAATTCCTTGGATATATTACGTCCATTCGTTATAAGGTTATCATTATCATTACATAGACATTCACAGAACGAAAAAACTGAGTACTTGTAGGATCACTGTGTTCTCTGTCTGTCTCTAAGTGAAAATTCCTTTTCTCAAGACCGGCCAGGGGTGTCAAGTTGAAATTAATATTAAATACTGTGCTTAATGTAACAAAAAGATATACCCCTTCAAAATCAAATGCAACAAATCAAAACGCTAATCACTTTCCGAAAATCATTAATTTCTAATTCTATGTGGAATTATTAGACGATTGACTTAATTTGTTTGCTTCTTCTTTTGTATATTTGTAAACTATTTTCCTACTAAAATTTACGATAGCATGATATAACGAGCATGGAACCCTCAACTCGCACCAAGTTTTACTCGCTTTTGATCTAAGCCATTGTTTTCTTAATTAATTCCTTTTTAATTCCATGAATTCATAACAAGTTCATATTGTTGACAATTTCTGTGGAATTTGTTGTGTTTGATAAGGAAAAATAGTGTTCTTGCAATATTTTACATATCAGTGCATTGTTAATATCCCAGTTTCATTATCTTAATTGTCTAGAACGATGACTGAAAGTTGTTTTTGAAAGTACAATCGGATAATCTGCCGAGAACAGATGCATTGATTATGATGTCATATTTTGTTGCAAATCCTTATTTTACGTCCGCTGACGTTAAAAGTGTGAAAGCTACGAGAGAATTGTTTTAATACATGATTTATAATCATGCATTATGTACGTTTTTAATGGATAAATACACTCATAAGGAGTGAATACTAAGAGCAGTTAAACATAACCTATAATCTTACATAATACTGTCTATATTTATATTTGCAATACTGTCTATATTTTATTTATAATTGCATACTGTCTATATTTTATTAATTTATATATAACGTTATTTATGTTCAGTAAGTTTATTACGTCTCATTCAAGTCACTTTTTATATATTTTGGCAATGTTATGTAGTTTTTCTTTATGTAAACAACAAAAATGAAAGTCGTATATAATTTTATAAACTAGTTTCTACACTCGGTTAGCAATAGTGCTTGTGGGATTGATTTTCAAAACAACACTCATTAATGATTAAATGAAATCATAAAAGCTTTTAAATAAAACATGCTTATATTAAAGTCACAACAACAGTGCAAACAACTTGTTGGTGATATTTTATCTCTTCTCATAATCATTCTTTTTTAATCTTTTCGTAGTTTTTCATCTCTCCGGACAACAAAAAAACACTTTATCAGGTGTATTTATAATTACGTTGGCACCTAGGCACAACACTATACTTATAAACTGATTTTCGAACTTCTTCCATGGATTAAACGACTATTATATTGAAAATATGTATAATGAAACGAGATACCAACAGTAAACAAACTCTGGGGTATAGATGTAACATGCGTTTAAACAGCTTAAATTGATTGACAATTTCAAATATTTTTTTAAAATTTAATTCAAACATTTCCAAGAGTATTTATATTTTTTCTATGTTATAACAACGTAAAGGGTGAATTAAAAATATACAAAAATGATATGCATATTCTCTATTGTATTGATTTATAGGCGTTAATAACCTCTTAGTACAATAGTTTCAGGTAAATTATTGTTGTTAATAATCTAATCGACTCAAAGTCAAGTGCAAATACTCGTTATTTTTGCTGCTATGATAAAGATGCTTGTGAAAGTTATATTGTTGCCGAACTATTTTTCTTTTAAAGGAAATGAATACATTGCAGCCCCCGCTAAACATCTCGTTGAATGTATAAGAAAACAAATTTAACAAATTTTGGGTTTATTCATTCAACATCAAATTATTACAAGTGAGCTCATTAGTATAAAGAAAACGCAAAAATTATATCTTACGATAGTTGGTTTTGAAGTTACAAGGCTTACTAGCCGGATATATCCAAAAAATGAACCGTTGGCATTTTTTAAAATAGCATTTGCTATCACCTAATTAAGCAAGAGGGCTGTATAAGTTACAATTTTAAACTTTATTTTATGGGCTTTCATATGATATGTAATACAACATTGTGGAATGATTGTTGCAATCAGCACTTTTTAAAATTAAATTTAGAATTGTAATTTCTGAATTTTTTTTTTATTTTTGAAAAAATCTCAATATCTTATCATTTTTTGTTAACTAATGCAGCAGGTTCGGGCTAGGGAACATGATGGAATCACTTGCTATACTTACTGGTTAATTAAGTGCACATTTATAGTATACGAAGATAATGATGTAGCAGAATGCAATTATCTCTAGTATCGAAGGAGACATACACTTCATAATTCTTCCTGTTTGAATGTCTGGATATAAAGAAAAAAGTGCAAATATATGTACACACGAATATTAAATAATTTGTTATATGTACTCGTACATGTTCTTTCTGTGAGTCATAAGTTATGTTTGCATTTCAAAAGTATCGCTTGCATAATCAATACGAATATTATATATTTTTTTTTATCTACAAGACATAATTTATGTTTGCATCTCAAAGTATCGCTCATATAATCAACACGAACATTAAATAATTTGTAAGTATTGAATATATTTGGCGTTAATTTTGTAGAAATTCATTATTCACAATTAAATGAAACTACGTGATGTAGTATTATTTCTACTATCTTTAATTTCTTTACCACGACCTAGGTTTCGTTGTATTACAACATCTTCAGGTGGGATATTAGCACATATTTTGCTCTTCGTTGCTAATATCCCACCTGAAGATGTTGTAATACAACGAAACCTAGGTCGTGGTAAAGAAATTAAAGATAGTAGAAATAATGCTACATCACGTAGTTTCATTTAATTGTGAATAATTTGTAAGTGATAGAGTTTTTTTCTGAGTCATAAGTTATGTTTTTAATTCAAAAGCATCACTCTCATAATAAATACAATTATTAGATATTTTCCGAAATATAGGTTTTTTTTGCGAGTCTTAATGTGTGCTTTCATTTCAAAAGTATTGCTTGCATAAACAATACAAATGTTAAATAATTTGTTAAAAGTAAGAAAAAAAAGTAAAGTAGTCCTTTAGTCCCTACGAGAAAATGTATCGCAGTAATTTGTCATATGTAGGTGTTCTATGTGCGAGTCACAAATTATGTTGCCATGTCAAATGTCAAAATCGCTTACACGATTAAATAATTTGTTATATGAAGGTGTTTTTTCTGCGAGTTTCTAGTTACGGTTTTATTTCAAAAGTATCGCTCTCATAATCAGTACGAACATTACTAACTTCTTAAAAGTAAGTTTTCTCGCTGCAAAGTATACTTAATATTTGCATCTCAAATGTGCTGCGTGTATAATTGTTACGTACATAACATAATTTTTGAAAAGGTAAGTATCCTTCCCACGAGTCATAAAACTTTAAAAGTATCGCTTGCATAATTAATAGAACCATTATAAAATTTCTTAAACGTGTATATTCTTTGAGTCATAAGTTGTTTTTGCATTGTAAAAGTATCGCTGCCATAAGCATTACGAACATTAAATAAATTTGTCAAATGTAGGTGTTCTTTCTGCGAGTTATAAATTATCTTTGTATTGAGATGCATCTTTATTGGGATAAAGATACTTTAGCTTGAACTTGAGGCTGAATTGCTCCAATTTTTGTCTTTCGATGATTTCTTATATAGTTTTTAAACCAATGCACTTAGTTCTTACTTTGTGAGTGGCAAATAATTGAATCGACACAAAATTTTCCTAAAATATTTACGCTGCGAATTATAATAGTGTGTGTGTGTGCGCGTGCGTGTGTGTGTAAATAAATATAGGGGTTGTTTAATTGGTAAAGTAAGAATTATTTTTCGAATTCCTCTCTTCGGATCCATCCAATATTCATTTTAACTTTTATTACAGAAATTATTTTTTCATTTTATTTCAAACAATTTCTCAATTGCAACTACGTTCAAAGGTTTCACTGTCATAAACAGAACACCATCTAATTCATAAAAGCGGGTTTGTTACACTAATTTTGAAAACTTTATATGTGTATTTACAATATATTACCCCAAAAAATTCTACTTCAGTATATATCATCGATTTGAAAAATATGAAAAAAATTAAGGTATTGATTAGCATTTGATTAGATATAAATAATTATTTTCGTTAATTTAACAACTATTAACAACTACTTTGTTCTTAATTTTTGTTCTTGTTCTTGTTAATTTAACAACTACTAACAGTTTTAAGAGATACAGGCGACTATTGTAACTATTATTTACTAACAGTTGTAAGAGATATAGGCGACTCTTGTAACTATTATTTACTAACAGTTGTAGAGATATAGGCGACTATTGTAACTATTATTTACTAACAGTTGTAAAAGATATAGGCGACTATTGCAACTATTACTTACAAACAGTTGTAAGAGATATAGGCGACTATTGTAACTATTATTTACAAACAGTTGTAAGAGATAT
This sequence comes from Druceiella hillmani, assembly GCA_039881145.1. Lineage (NCBI taxonomy): Eukaryota > Metazoa > Arthropoda > Insecta > Lepidoptera > Hepialidae > Druceiella > Druceiella hillmani. Next base: position 28,253,156 of record JAYKKI010000002.1, read on the forward strand.
AGGTGACTATTGTAACTTTATTTACTAACAGTCGTAAGAGATATAGGCGACTAATGTAACTATTATTTACTAAAAGTTGTAAGAGATATAGACAACTATTGTAACTATTCTTTACTAACAGTTGTAAGAGATATAGACGACTATTGCAATTATATTTACTAACAGTTGTAAGAGATATAGGCGACAATTGTAACTATTATTTACTAACAGTTGTAAGAGATATAGACAACTATTGTAACTATTATTTACGAACAGTTGTAAGAGATTTAGGCGACTATAGTAACTATTATTTACAAACAGTTGTAAGAGATATAGGCGACTATTGTAACTATTATTTACTACCAGTTGTAAGAGATATAGGCGACTATTGTAACTATTATTTACTAACAGTTGTAAGAAATACAGGCGAATATTGTGACTATTATTTAGTAATAGTCGTAAGAGATATAGGCGACTAAGGTATTGATTAGAATTTGATTAGAAATAAATAATTATTTTCGTTAATTTAACAACTATTACTACTAACAGATTTGAGAGATATAGGCGACTATTGTAACTATTATTTACTAACAGTTGTAAGAGATACATAAGATCTTTCAGATTTCATTTATTATAACAGTACAAGGTTGTGAGAATCATCAATTTGTCGTTTCTGCTTAACATGAAAAAAAATAATCCAAATTCCAAGGTGCAAATACAATCAATTGGCAAAGCGTCGAAACAAAATCGCAAAACAAAGCGCAACCGAAAACAAAGAACTAAAAATATCACGAAAGGAAAACATCAAAAATGTCGTCACGTTAATACCTGTGCGTAAAGGTCCCGCCATTTGACAATCGAAATCGTCTTTCAAAGTCCCAAATGGGATTCGTTGGAATTTACCGCAGGTCGCGAGGCTTCGCTCCGCTTGGCGCGCCTGCCGCTTTATAAATATCACTTCGTACGGCGGTGGAGTGCTGAAATAACTGCTCTGCCGTTGGATGTTTTCGCCGCCTTTTTTGTAAAGTCACCACTTCTGATAGCAGAAAGGAATTTGGAGCGGCGCTGCGGTTTGGCTTTTTATAGATGAAGATATTGTTCTTGCCGAAGCGTCAACAGCAGATGTTGAATCACCGACGATTAGACTTGTTGCTGTTGAGTCGCGAAAATCATTTCGAAATTTGACATAACTCGTATGTAAAGTACAATTTATATAGATATATATATATATATATATATATATATATATATATATATATATATATATACATATATATATATATATATATATATATATATATATATATATACGAGTTATGTCAAATTTTGAAATGATTTTCGCGACTCAACAGCAACAAGTCTAATCGTCGGTGATTCAACATCTGCTGTTGACGCTTCGGCAAGAACAATTATGAATTCTCATATTAGTAAGGATATTGAATATATTTGGCGTTAATTTTATAGAAATTCATTATTCACAATTAAATGAAACTACGTGATGTAGTATTATTTCTACTGTCTTTAAGTTCTTTACCACGACCTAGGTTTCGTTGTATTACAACATCTTCAGGTGGGACATTAGCAAATATTTTTGCTCATCTTTGCTAATAGCCCACCCGAAGATGGTGTAATACAACGAAACCTAGGTCGTGGTAAAGAAATTAAGGAAAGTAGAAATGATACTACGTCACGTAGTTTCATTTAATTGTGATTAGTAAGGATCATTGTCAGTGGTATTGTTGGAAATTACGCGAAAACTTTCTATGTATTTTTCAAACGAGTTTGAATATTTGTTCGCAATAGACGTGCCTTCATTTTTTATATTGATTCGTTATCATAGCGTTTCATTCATTTTTTTTATCTATAAATAACATTTATATCGAATAATATAAAGAAAAGTTAATGTTCACTGAATCATTTTTCTTAAGTGAACTTCGAATAAAGCGAATAATATGAAACTAAATTTTGACGACGACTGAAAATCGAACTCGCAAGATTTTTCTTTTCACGAAGAAAAATCATAATTGAGAATTCGCAAAATTGATATAAAAGTATTTTTTACCTGTATAATGTCATTCACTTCACTATGCCGAGTTTGAGATTGAAACATAATGCGTATGCATTAAATTGTTAGCACATAATTTATTCTTTCTCTGATAATGATTAAAATAAAGAAATACTCAAAGTAAACGGTAAATTAAATCAAATATCTTTGAGTCACCGTTATTTCCGCAAAAGAAAATCAAAAGGCTGTATTCTTTTAGAAATATGAAAGCACGAAATGAACTTAATACCTACATTCTTTGTTTTATAAAAAAATGAACACACAGAACGTCTCGATCAACTCGTGTCCTGAATAGGTAATCCTGCCTAAGCCCGCGAGGAGGACTTGTACAAGATCTTTGTGGATATAAAATACATTTAATACAATATTCACCCGGGAAGTAAATTTTGTTAATTTGTGAGATTTCATTCCCTTTTGGTTTTCAATTTGTGATTACAAGTAAGTAAAACACGGCAAACATTGGCCGATTCACGAGTAAGCTGCCTGCCCTTTGTAAAAGTTTAATGCTTTTGCTTGCCAAAGTGAGAGTATTGAACATTTCCTCTATTGTCAGAAGCACGAAGGTTCTTGGTTGGGTCAATATGCTTAAAAGCTTTTATGTTCAATTTTGTATGAAACAGTTATTAATGAATTTATAAGAAAATGTTTACGTTGGAAATCGTGCTACGAAGAGGAAATTTCTAAGATTAAAATCATTTGTACAAATGTTTGCATGGAAGTTCCACTGCAAATCTGAGTCAGGCTATATAGCAATTTCATGAAAGAGAAATAAAGTATAACTATTTGAATTGATCAGTTTATTTTCATAATTTTCTGAGAAAATGTTTGTACTACCTAAGTATTAAATGTTCTTTGATATGATGTTTGCATTAATTTTTTTCATTCCAATATTTAATTTTCAGCTGGTGGTATTCAATTAACATACATATGAGCATGAATATCTTTATACGTAAAGCTCAATTTATGTTCGTATGTACGTGTGTTTGTAGAAGTGCGAGTGCCGTTTATTTTCTCCTACAATTTTCAACCGTTTCCCCTCAAATTTTTCTCACTTATTTCCTACCCTGTAGCAACAAATGTTGTATTTTAAATTAATATAGGGATTTCAACTTTCGATCTTCACCCCAATCATTATGTCATATATGGAGAAAGCTCGACGATTGAAAAAGACCTGACAATCCTGGTACATTGCAAGTATTTTATAAAGTTTTCTTGTGTCTAACGTATTTTAAATGACTTTTCATTCAAAGTGTGGAATGTATCAATTGAGTGAGAATTAGGATAAATTTTAACAACTTTATACTTATACAGTCAAACATGGAATAGAAAGAATATTTTAATCAATTTGAAAACACTAAAGTACATATCATTTTTTCAGTGTTCCATATTTCAAAAGGAAAAAAGGATCACTTCGTTGTCTGTCTGCCAGTCTGTCAAGATCCATTTTCTCAGGACCGCGTAGAAGTATCAAATTGAAATTAATAGCAAATACTTAAGTCTACGGTCCCTTGGAACTCTAAAAATCAAGCTTCTAAGGCAACGCAATCAAAAAGGATCCTAAAAATACGGCCATATGTGCCGCATAATTTGACAGTAGCAAATAAATCAAAATTTATAAGGTACTTCCCGTTGACCTAGAATCATGAAATTTGGCAAGAAGCAAGGTATCACACAAAAGTAAAGGAAAACATTTTTTTCTTCAATCTTTAATTAGTAGTTATATCCGAAAATCGTTAATTTCTAATAATATCTCATAAAAAATATTTTTTAAATAGATAATACATTTTCATTCTAAAAAATTAAAATATTGTAAATAGTTTAATAGAAATATTATGTATCATTACATATATTTTATAAACGGTTAAATGTGTCCACTTGCGCTTGGCAGACTTTTTCATCTTAAAATAAACATTTTAGATAGAACAAATAATTGTTACCATTTGTACATTTCATCAATGTACCATATACTTTGCTTAGCAAACATTATTTAAAACTTATTTATAAGCGGAAACAGCATATAGCTATAAAATATCTACTCCTCAATAAACTTGTATCAAAAGCATTAATCTTGATACTTACAAAATTGCCACCGCCTCCGTCAAAGCTCCCTGCTTTAATTTTCCGCCTACAAATTCTGTTCCCATTCAGTCTCTATATACCTTTAATCTTTCGTTATCTTCATTGTGTTAGCAAGTCGTGCGTGGTAAACTATGAGTCACTTTATAGTTAAGATTAAGTGCGCGGATTACGTAATGTGCGCCTCGGATGTGATTTGCTCGACTTCGGCTGTCAGAATTAGTTTACTATCGAGTGGCCTAGGCTATAATGATAAATATAGCTTGTACTGCTACTAGGTGTATGTAAATTTTATCGCGAATTTCTAGAGGCGGTATTTCGTCAATACTTTAGTCATACTTAATTATTCTACGTTAAATTATTTTTAAATCGAAGTTAATTAAGTTTTAAATTTATTTTTGAGCTAAACTTTATTTCGAACATTCCAACACGACGAACATGTTATCACTAACAACTAACAATTTATAATTATCGGACAACTCGCGCATATGAATTTCATCGCGAATTACTAGAGGCGGTATTTCGTCAATATTTTATTTCGCGTCAATTATTCTACATTAAATAATTCATAAACAGAAGTTAATTCAGTTTTAAATGCAATACGTTTTTCATGATATAATCTTTTTAATATTCCAACACTATGAGCGTTTTACAAATAATACCTACGATATAGATTTATAATTATCGAACTACTCGGGTAGGTAAATTTGATCACGAATTACTAGAGGCGGTATTTCGTCAATAATTTATTTAGCGTTAATTATTCTACATTAAATAATTCATAAACAGAAGTTAATTCAGTTTTAAATGCAATACGTTTTTCGTGATATAATGTTTTTAATATTCCAACACTATGAGCGTTTTACAAATAATACCTACGATATAGATTTATAATTATCGAACTACTCGGGTAGGTAAATTTGATCGCGAATTACTAGAGGCGGTATTTCGTCAATAGTTTATTTAGCGTTAATTATTCTACATTAAATTGTTCATAAACAGAAGTTAATTAAGCTTTAAATGCAATACGTTTTTCGTGATGTAATGTTTTTAATATTCCAACACTATGAGCGTTTTACAAATAATAATTACGATACATATTTATAATTATCGAACTACTCGGGTACGTAAATTTGATCATGAATTACTAGAGGCGGTATTTCGTTATTACTTTACTCGGCGTTAATTATTCTCCATTAAATAATTTTTAAATTGAAGGTACTTAAGTTTTAAAGTTAGTGAGTTTCTCGTTTTCAATATTGCACATTTTATAAATGACATTTTATCAAATATATTTATAACTATAGAAGAAAAGAATGTACTGAATGTTGAAAAATATTTTATATAGCTCAAATTTTCTTTATCATGCGTAAACAGTATGTTTTATGTTTAAATGTAATAAATATAGACATTCTATTAAGAAACTTTATAATGTCGGATTCCACAAGCGATCTTCTTCTACATAGGAGTAGAAATCATTGTGTTATAACAAAACAACATTACATATACAAAGTGTCCGGGAATAGATGTCGGGCAAAGAAAAACGCTATTCGTTGGCTATAAAGAAATAAATTGTACTTGAAATAAAACGTAAAATACGGCCTTTTTGTAATTGACACAATATTACACATAACTCTTTTTAACACATTCAATACGGGTTTCCCCGGGTTTACCCGCAGTGGCGATTTCTTCGCAGCTGTTCATAGTTTATTCTCCCGAGCCGCGCTGAACAACGTGCGCAAGTATCGTTTGTACCAAAAAGCTGACAAACAATTATGAATATTATTTTAAATTTTCTGAAAAAAAAGTCATCTTTTAAATTTTATTTCAACAAAAGTTTTTTCAATTAAGATATACATTTAAAATTTTCCCTATAATGTGTTAACAATATGTTATACGTTTAAACGAAATAAATATAGAGATTCTGTTAACTAACTTTGTAATGACGGATTCCACAAGCAATCTTCTACATAGGAATCAAAATCATTGAAATATCAAAAACAACATCGCATGTATATATTTATATATCCACAGCAGACGCGTATCGTCTCTTTTTGTTGTGAATAATGTTTGATAAAAAATATTAAAATTGGAGCAAAAAACTCTAGGCATTCATTAGCGGTACATCTTATATATTTACCGTTTTTAGGACAATTACTAAAGAAATGAGAAACGGCTTCGTATTAAACGTTATTACTTTATAGCAAGTAGGGACACAGCTGTAGGATAATCTGTTTTAAGCATTTACATAAATTACGGTATTTACCGTAATAGCCGCCGCTGCAAACATTCCTTTAAGCTGAAAGAAATTGTCTTGTGAGCCATTTTGGCAACGGGGCGGCTTAGCAGCAGAGACGCGGAGCGTCGAATAAAAAAAGGATTGTTTAATAAGTTAATTTAGTAAAAATTTCAACCTCATGTTAGAAATTACAAAGCCTTTGCTGAATCATTTTATGCGATTATATTAAAGTCTAGAGTTTTAATATGTTGCGTTTAGACAGATATTATTATTGAATTTTCTTTATGTACTTTATCGATTAGGTACTTCTATTACATTATGGAAAAATATTGTTTGGCGAATTGAGTTATATAATACATGAAATATATGTTAAGTAGAACACGCACTAATAGATTCGGTGGGCAATTAGGCATGTATCATATTTAAGGTTACCTAGTGTTTCTATTAAACTAATTATATATATTACTATTATTTTCCACCGTCTACTCGTAAATGTATTGCTTAGTATATATACCTTTCACAGACGTGAAAATGTGATGGATTTTCCAAAAACTACGAACTTTATAATTATTACTATAATTTTCCGATAAATTCTAGGTAAACTTCTCAACTCTGTTTTTTTTATAATTTTGACTTCAGCAATTCCGGAAATGGTGATAGACTTTGTCATGAAAAATCTCTAATTGAAAATAATAATACTTTTTGAACCCCTATAAATCGCTCTATCGACACAAGAAATTAATATAATTTTCTTCGAGCCCTTGCTTTTTGCTATTTGTTCCCTCTAAAAAATTCCATACAGATATTTGTAAATATTTTTGAAGTGAACATTTTTAAGCGACTTCTGAGTCATTCTGTCACCGTAAAGTTGTACAATTGAGAAAACAAATACCGAACGCGTCCGATCGGCGGCGAAACTTGCCGAGCGCTAACAACATGGCGTTCGTAAATGTCAAAACAATTACTATAAATTATTAACTAATATAAACCATTAAACGGGTTTCACTTCATTTATGAGGTTATGTGGATGAGGCTCACTTTTTTTTTTAAACAACTGAGACCGACGGACAGATGGACGTACATTTAGTTGATCTTATAAGGGTTCTGGTTTTTTTTCTTTCGAGGGTGGAACCCTTAAAACCCATTTAAATTTATTTATTTTTATGCAACTGTTTAATTAATCGATAAAGAAAATTTAACTACTCCAATAATCTGAGAGATAAGTTATCGACTATATGGCAAGGTAGTAAACACGAAATATACGGAAAAAGCCATACTTGTGGGTCTAATGTCGAAATTATTTTTTTAAGTTATTCATGATATTTGCAGAACTAAGGTTAGTTCTGCAAGTATTTTATATAATTAAACTGACATTTTATAGATAATATACACACTTTTTAATCTACCCACACAATAATGCGCTTGCAATAAGATTAATTAAGGGAAGTACTAATGGAAAGTGCACGATCAATCAATAACTGGACGGCTGTGTTGTCCCAGTAATCCATATAGCTTATCGTCGATAATATCCTTAGGTGAAACTACTTGATGTAGTATTATTTCTATTTTCTTTAAGTTCTTTACCATGACCTAGGTTTCGTTGTATTACAACATTTTCAGGTGGGCTATTAGCAAAGATTAGCTATTAGCAAACAATCTTTGCTAATAGCCCACCTGAAGATGTTGTAGTACAACGAAACCTAGGTCGTGGTAAAGAACTTAAGGAAAGTAGAAATAATACTACATCACGTAGTTTCATTTAATTGTGAATAATAAATTTCTACAAAATTAATGCCAAATATATTCAATATCCTTAGGCCAAGTTCGATGCCCCTGTGTTTATTTTCCCCTGCGTTACTTAGTCGTATCACAGAAAAATTATTCGGTGGCTTCCTTGTGTGCAAGAGAAACAACCCGGTTAATTTGTCATCAATACGAGAATAAAGTCAGTGTAAAATGAAAGAATTTTAAAAATATTTTGGACAAATAAAATGGGCCAAGTGGAGATTTCATACTATAAGAAACAGAATTAATACGTGTATTGTGTTGGTTCCCATAGAGTTGTTTTTTTTTAATTAAATATTATTATTGTTATATTTTTATAACAATATTTTGTAGGGGCTAATTAGATCTAAGGATCAATACTGGTTCGCCAGTAACTTAGTTCCAACTTGGCAGATTAACAATGGCTTGACACTTCTAGGCGTATCTTTACTTCTATCGATGTTTGATTACTACAGTTACGCTATAAGATACCGATGAGTAATCAGTAATTTATATCATTTATCAAATAATTATTGCACAAATTTTTAATCTACTGAATCAGTATGAAAAAAAATTCTACCAAAGCAACACAAACTTTTTTACAGTATTTTTCAATAAACATTATAAAATAATTTTCGTAATTTCAAGTGCATATTATGGAATATTTCGAAATTTTAAGTGCATATTACGAATTATAATTAAAAAAAACTTATGAAATTTTACTCCACAGGAACAAATTACATTTTTGAAAACACATTTCTATAATATTCCCGCCTACTTGTGAAGTTATATCTGTATAGATGAAACCATAAATTTTTCTAGTTATCGAAAAATAGTTTTCATAACTATTCCCGGCTCTTCCAACAAAACATCACCTTTAAAAGCCTCTTGACACTCCCATATAATACAACGTAACGTTTTAACACGAAAAAACGGACTGCGAAAGCATTGACAAAAAAGAGTATGATATCAATATAGGAGGGACGAGCACAAAGGAAACGTACACAAGGACATGATTGATGAATCAGAGTGATCGTTGTCATGCTCGACCGATGTCTGCCTAAGGGAGCGACGTGTCAAAATTGCCAAGGACATGACATCAGCACTCTTGGTGGCGGCCGAGAGTCGCCGCTGTCCGTGCGCGTATCGGGTACTGTTTTCTTATGATAATATATTTTTATAAGTTTAACGCGCACCTTATATTATGAAGACGCTTTGGTTATATATTTTATATTAATATTATAATTGCAAACCACGTAGGAAAAAATTATATTGTCGACTAACGCGTCAGTCTTGAGTTTTCTCGACACAAGTAATTATAATTCAGGTAATTTTGTAACTTCAGTAACTTTTAATATACGGTTTTGGAAAGAGGAGATTTTCCTTTAAACATTATAAAATTTCTCAATTTTCAAACACATTTGTTATGATCTAAATTTACCTTTGAAAAATGACAGAAGTTTAACGTGTACCTTATATTATGTAGACGCATTGGTTATCTATTTTCTACAAATATTATAATTGCAAACCATGCAGGCAATGTTATATTGTCGACTAACGCGTCTGCCTCGTGTTTCTCGATACAAGAAATTATAATTCAGGTAATTTTGTAACTTCAGTAACTTTTAATATAGGGTTTTGGAAAGAGGAGATTTTCCTTTAAACATTATAAGATTTCTCAATTTTTAAACACATTTGTTATGATCTAAATTTGCCTTTGAAAAATGACAGCGTCTCCGTTCATTGATCTTGTTCTGTTAAGTAAGCATGTATGCATATACAGAGGAGGATACTCTTATAGGTCGACTAGCGCGTCAGCCTCGAGTTTTCTCGATACAAGTAATTATAATTCAGGTAAATTTGTAACTTCAGTAGCTTTTAATATAGTTTTTTAGAAGGAGGGTATATTTCTATAAATATTATAAAATTTCTCAATTTTCAAACACATTTGTTATGATCTAAATTTGCCTTTGAAAAATGATAGCGTCTCCGTCCATAAATCTGTTCTTAAGTAAGCATATATGTATATACGGAGGAAGATACTCTATAGGTCGCAATTTTTTAGCGATTTTAGTTATTTTTCTTTCTATATAAATTAGTTAACTATCAGAATAGAAGTCTATTGATTTTCATAATTATTCGCCAAATAGTTTAATTTTTATAAATAAATTGTCTACAAAAACTCCCTTTTGTCGTGCTCAGCGACTGTACTTGTCTTCGGTCTTCTGGCTATTTTGATGTGAAACATCTGATGGGAGTTAAAACGTTCTGATGGCACGTCGCATCTTGCCATTCGGCCAGCTTCGCGGCTTGTCGGCTCTTTCCGACTTAACGCTTCTCTCTATACTACACTACACACACGCTATTTTACGTGTTTTTAGTGTATTAGCATTATTTCTTATTTACTAACGCTAACAATTTTACTCGTTTATATCTACTTTTTGCATTAAACTGTCTTAAAACGTTAAAAGTGTTGAATTAATTTGAAATATGAGTTACAGTGATAGTGAAAATGACCTGTCCGGCGTCCTACGACGGCTCACATTGTTTTCACTTCTAAGTTTTTAAACTTTCTGTTCATTAGGGATGAGACTAAAGACGTGGTGGATGAGTATATATTTTCTTAACTATTCTCTGATTATTAGTTATAATTAACTACTGTAAACTTATCGCAGCATTCCATTCAACAAATATGAGAAGAAGACATTTAACATTAAGAGTAATATTAATAAAACAAAAACAAAATAACGCAGAGTGTTCATTTTTGGTATATCAACGAGTTATGAATTTCTTTGCTATTTTTTGCTAAGAATGTGACTATATAATTTATGTCAGCGAGTGTGTTTCATTAATTTAAATTATTTTTAGTAACGGACGGACATTAATATGAAAAAAAAATATAAATTTAAACTGCCAACTTATAGACCTAAATGAGAGTTTATATTTTAAAATTGAAATTTATGTAACTAGACACATAACTTATAATCTACATAGGAAGCATATTTTGTACTTACTTTTTTTCTAAATATTGATATTAATCAATAAAACGCACTTAATATACAGATCAGCAGCCAAACATTGACGACTTCTTTATGGATATCAGTGTTTAAACAGCAGCGAATTAGTTGCACACACACAAGAAATTAAAAAAAGTACTTTACTTTGTAACTTAAAAAGAAAGTACTTTATTTTGTAACTTTCGTTTGTGCCCTCTTGAACGGCGATTTTGAGATCTGAACATTTGGGTGTCATAAACAGACGAACAACTTTTCGTTACTTTTAGATTTTTTTAAGTTTTAAGCAAAAATTATTGCAAATGAATAACATTCCTTTGTAATATATTGGTAACTAAGGAGTTGACTGTACGTTGATTTCAAGAGATGATTTTGGTACGAATTACTATCTCATGATGTTCAGAACCGATCTTGACTGAGGATATATAGGACGAGCTATAGAATTAGGCGTTAATAATTATATGCAAAAATTTCATAATAAGACTAAATAAATTGAAGATAACCATTAAGCAAAACCATGCTAAACTGGATATGGGAGTTTTCTAAAAGAATAGGAGAGTATATAATGGGGTAAGAAAGAAAAAGCATTTATAAGATAAGGGTCTTCATATATCTTTCTCCAAAAAATCAGCTAGGGTGGTGAAATAATAGTATTAACGATAAGATATGAAAGTATACAAGATTAAAAGGTGTCGTGATGAATGAAGGAAAAAGAAATAAATTAAAAAAATTCGGGGCGTGTTAAGGAAAAAATTTCGCATAAAAAAGTTTTCATATATCAACGTCAAAGCCGAATCCTTGATTATTGACACTAGAATTTGGTGAATATATTCTTTTTGTGACGTAGGCAATGAGAAAGATTTTTCTATATTCAACCCCTAAAGCAATAAACGGGGTAAAGTACACTGTCGTAAATTCTGTTAAATCTCCTGGGTTAGGCTATTTGTTTTTGCTGACGAAGGTTACCTTTCAAACAACTTTAATTCCATTTTCTAAATTTATCCTTAAAATAAAAAAATGCGATAAAAGTCTGTAAAGGTAAGGGATTAAATTTATGTATTTCAACAAATACTTTTACATTAGCATTACTTGAAATACATAAATTTAATCTAATACTTTTTCATTAGATTAAATTTATGTATTTCTACGATTACTTTTACATTAGCATTACTTGAAATACATAAATTTAATCTAATACTTTTTCATTAGATTAAATTTATGTATTTCTACGATTACTTTTACATTAGCATTACTTGAAATACATAAATTTAATCTAATACTTTTTCATTAGATTAAATTTATGTATTTCTACAATTACTTTTACATTAGCATTACTTGTAATACATAAATTTAATCTAATACTTTTTCATTAGATTAAATTTGTGTATTTCAACAAATAATTTTACATTAGCATTACTTGAAATACATAAATTTAATCTAATACTTTTACATTAGATTAAATTGATGTATTTCAACGATTACATTATTTATTCGAGGTGGTAATAATCTTTGAACATTACGTCTATATTCTAGAAGTGCAGTGAAATTAGCACCTGGGAAAGGTAGAAGAAAGGCAAATAAATCAAATTGCTAGTTTATCTCAAGGGCGTAAACTGGTCCAATACACCAAAGCAGGAGTTAGCGCAATGTAGAAGTGTTCGCAACGCTGCGTAGGTTTAAAGCAAGTAAAATTTTATATAGCCATTGAAATACATATAAACACACACAAACACATCTATGAACGCATGACCGAACGAAAAACACGCGGCACGCCGCACGCACGCACTCATACACACGAGCACGCACGCAAAAATAAGGTGATGAAGAAAAGAAAAAGAAAATAATTTAATGAAATAAGGACGTGTAATCATATTGTGAAAAAAATAAAAAGTTTGGAACGATAAAAGTTTACATGTGTACCTCAACGCCTAAGCCAAGTTTCTGACTACATGAATTTCTTGGGTATTTTCCTTTTTTGACCTAAGCCAATCGACGACTAAGCCAAGTTTCTGACTACATAAATTTATTGGGTATTTTCCTTTTTTGACCTAAGCCAATCGACGACTAAGCCAAGTTTCTGACTACATAAATTTATTGGGTATTTTCCTTTTTTGACCTAAGCCAATCGACGACTAAGCCAAGTTTCTGACTACATAAATTTATTGGGTATTTTCCTTTTTTGACCTCAGCCAATCGACGACTAAGCTAAGTTTCTGACTACATAAATTTATTGGGTATTTTCCTTTTTTGACCTAAGCCAATCGACGACTAAGCCAAGCTTCTGACTACATAAATTTATTGGGTATTTTCCTTTTTTGACCTAAGCCAATCGACGACTAAGCCAAGTTTCTGACTACATACATTTATTGGATATTTTCCTTTTTTGACCTCAGCCAATCGACGACTAAGCCAAGTTTCTGACTACATAAATTTATTGGGTATTTTCCTTTTTTGACCTCAGCCAATCGACGATTAAGCCAAGTTTCTGACGACATGAATTTATTGGGTATTTTCCTTTTTTGACCTCAGCCAATCGACGACTAAGCCAAGTTTCTGACTACATAAATTTATTGGGTATTTTCCTTTTTTGACCTCAGCCAATCGACGACTAAGCCAAGTTCCTGACTACATGAATTTAGTGGGTATTTTTGACGTAGGCAATCAATAGGAAAAATTGTTTGATATTCAAACGAGGTGGTTAAAGTAACTTAAAATTTGCCTTCATTTTCGTTTTCTGCTATAAAGCAGATTCATTATGAATTATGGTAGGATATCTGTAATGATAGCCAATAACATGAACATGTAACCGGGATCAAATAGTAGTATCATATAATACCAATAACGTTTATATGGCCACATACACAAAATTCGTTTAGGGTTCCGTACCTCAAACGGAAAAACGGAACTTTATAAGATCACTCACGTGCCTCTCTGTCCGTCCGTCGCAGCCATTTTTCTCAGAAACCACTTGATGTGGAAACTTGAAAATTGGCACAGTAATACGAATAAAACATATTAACCAACACAAATCGCAATAGCTAAAACTTAAATATATTAATTTGGAAATTTTAGGAGGGTAAATTAAATACTTGGAAAATTTCTTTTATTCCATATATAATCCGGGGTGTCCTTTTAAGGGGTTAGTTTTATAATGGTCTCAGAAATATTATTTTCATAATTTTACTCAACCTAAAATTATGAAAAATATGCGTTCTTAGAAGCTCATGGAAGAAGTTGTGGTTTTATGGCTACGAAAGGTATAGTAGGCAACATATATATATATATATATATATATATATATATATATATATATATATATATATATATATATATATATATATATATATATATATATACATATATATATATATATATATATATATATATATTATACGTATATTAAAAAGATATAGTAGGCAACATATATATATATATATATATATATATACTATATATATATTATACGTATATTATTAGCAACATATATATACGTATATTTTTCTATTTTCAAGGCCGATTTTCTCTAAAATAATGAGACGTTGAAATTTGAAATTTGGCATAGTGATTCATTGTACCTCTTAACATGGATTGAACCATAGTTGTTTCAACTTTGAACAACTCGAGTTATTGATTTGACAGCTTTTGCACCCACTCAAACAGTCTTATGTAGTATCATTCACTTTATCCGACATAAGATTAGTTAAAGCGCGACATAACAGTTATAACGTGCACTATAAAATCAGCATGCTGTATCGCAGTGGCGTTATCCTAAACTTTATTACTCGTTAATATAATGCTATTTTTCGTTGGCTTGAGAGAAACGAACAGCACAATATAATTTGACAATCAGAATGAAAAGGATTGAGCTATTTCGTCGATAATTGACGATGATATCTTTACTTTATCTATGGATAACATGAGATGTATTTTTACAGGCTATTTTGTTTTGTTGCACGTCAAGTCATATTTTTGTAAACTTCCTGCATTGGTCTTAAATCGTCATTTAGGCACCTTAATATATTATTAACCCACATATTTGGCGCATTACTTTAATCCACCAAATTTTTAAAAATATTCGTAAAATAATTAAAGAGAAGGTAAATAAAGGTCTTGAAAAACATTTTTTTATTATTTTACACATATGTGGCGTATTATTTGAAAAGCCTTGTTATGAAGAACAACAAAGTGAAAAAAAACTGGGTTGGTAAACTCTGAATAGAAGATAAAGGAAAACTGTAGAGACTATATTAGATCTTACAAGTCTTGAAATAAGTACCGCGTTTTCACGCCTGTGAAAGATATAGTAAATACATTATATGTATGTTGTGAAAAATTAATATTCGTAAAAGTTTAATAGAAATACTATGTACACTTAAATGTTTATAAGTGTCAAAATGTGTAAGGAATCTTCGTAGTGCCAGTTCTAGTAGCGTGCTTGATATAAACGTTTACGAATTTTGTGTATGTGGCCATATAAACCTATCGTAACTATAATATATATTTGTCCATGCGTGGTGACGAATTAAAATATATGCCTTTATAAATGCACCTCTGGTAGTGGCATATTGAATACAGACACGTCGTACGGGCGTTCACCAAATTGCTAACGTGACCGACGGCCGTATGTTGGAAAGATTTTTCCGCGCATTTCTAATCTTTACGATCTGTATTTTCTTTTATTCACAGTATTTATGGTATGAAAGTTGGACAATAGTTCTAAGTATGTGTGTGATTCAATTGAACATTTAGATATTTCGATATTGTTTATGCATCAGAATACAAAATAGTTTATGCGTAATACGTTATTTTATTTGGAATAATAAGAAATTAGAGTTATTTCATGACTCCAAATCGCAGTTGGACACTGATTACATTTCACATCGGTGACGTGTAGCCTTGAATAATTATGTTTATTTATTATACCAGTTATGTTATGAGAATCAAGCGAAAGTTTATGTCCACAGTAAGAAATCGATTTGAGAATAATTATATTTCACATTGGTGATGTGTAAGCCTCGCATATTTATGTTTACTTCTTATGCCAGTTTTTGTAATCAAGCGAAAGTTCGTCTCCGTAATATGAATTCAGTTCGAGAATAATTAAATTTCATATTGGTGAGGTGTATGCCTTGCATATTTATGTTTACTTCTTATACCAATTTTGTGCCAATCAAGCGAAAGTTTGTCTCCATAATAAAAATTTGGTTTAAGAATAATTAAATTTCTTATTGGTGAGGTGTAAGCCTTGCATATATATGTTTACTTGTTATGTCAGTGGTGTCAATCAAGCGAAAGTTCTTCTCCATAACATGAATTCGGTTTGAGAACAATTAAATTTCACATTGGTGACGTGTAAGTGTTGCATATTTATATTTACTTCTTATGCCAGTTTTTGTAATCAAGCGAAAGTACGTCTCCGTAATATGAATTCAGTTCGAGAATAATTAAATTTCTTATTGGTGAGGTGTAAGCCTTGCATATTTATGTTTACTTCTTATGCCAGTTTTGTGTCAATCAAGCGAAAGTTTGTCTCCATAATAAAAATTTTGTTTAAGAATAATTAAATTTCTTATTGGTGAGGTGTAAGCCTTGCATATATATGATTACTTGTTATGTCGGTGGTGTCAATCAAGCGAAAGTTCTTCTCCATAATATGAATTCGGTTTGAAAACAATTAAATTTCATATTGGTGACGTGTACGTTTTGCATATTTATGCCAGATATGTTACAAAATTGAAACAAAAACCTAGTTTCCACAATATAAATTCGATTTGATAATAATTAAATTTTACATTGGTAACGTGTAAGCCTTGCGTATTTATGCTTACTTCTTATGCCAGTTATGTTATAGGATTTCGTCTCCACAATATGAAAAGAGAAATATACAAAAAAATAATACCTGTCAAGTACGAGTAAAACTCGCACTACGGGGGTTCCATACACATTTAAGCCCTTATAAACATTTAAAGTTAGTTTTTCTACTACACTATTTACAAATATTAATTTTTTACAACGTAATTATATTGCCTACCATATCTTTCACAGTGTGCACATTTAACTAATATTATTACTCGTTATGTAAATATATTTATATATATATGTATATATATATATTAAAATATAAAGTTAATTTTGCAATTAATTTAACTTTTTTACAGATTCAACTACATGCCATAAGTTGGTCGACAATTACTTGTAAACTGATAGAGCCCATGATAATTTTTTTCTATATTCCTTTATATTGTAGGCGTTATAAATATGTATAACCATGCCAAACTTCAGCTTTGAAGGACTGATAGTTTGCGAATAAAACGGCTGCGACATACAGGCGGACAGACAGATGGCCATGGGGAAATTATAAGGGTCCACAATTTGGATACGAAACCTTAAAACACTTGCCATGCAGCTAGCGGCCAGGGGCACCACACGACCGAGTTAAATGAAGACAAATAGCAAAAAGTTAATAAGATTAACAACCGCGTCGAGCATTGCTACTCCAGCACATCGGCAAGGCGTCACCCGGGCCGTCCCCGAGCTTGGAACGCGTGACCGCGGCCTGTAATGGCGCAACTCCGACCTTTCCGCTAAGCGGGTTAGCCTCAGCGCACTGATACGCGCAGGGACCTTTTTCAATTTGCCTCCAAATTATTTTTTATTTTCGGTCAAATTAGAAAAGGTAGGGTCTAAGTACGTCATAAATATAGGCAAAAACGAATTCCTAGCTAGTCTCGTCGCAAACAAATGGGTGACACTTTGCAGCATTGTTTTTTAGTCTCACTGGGCGAGTTTTCCTAGACTGAAATGTGTATCTGTGTTGGAGTTTACTGTAGAAATTTTGTTAGACCTGGTTTGGTTTTAACAGTTTTGAAAAATTACATTTCTAGTCAAATTTCAGTTTTTTTTATATTTATAAAATAAATACGTAAAATAAATACAAAATTTATTACATCAAACTGTCTTAAGTACGTTTTAAATATTATTTTAATTTTTAGGGCCCCATAGCCGAATGCTGACAAAATAAAAACCTTACAGTTTTTCATTTTCATCATCATTTGATCCTTATGACAAAATTTTTTTTATTTGAAAATGAAAATTCATTTTCAAAAAATAAAGCCATAAAATAAGGTTTTCTTTAAAAAGACCGTGTTGGAAAGTTTAATACAATTATGTATCTATATCATATTTATTATGGGGTGCTAAAATTAAATAAAAAAAGAAATGTACGAAATAATTAAAAAAATAAAACACATTCAAAGGTTATGTCCATGTTGTGTAATGACCCACTTTTCTACTATCAGGCGTTGTCATTATTTTATGTTTGTATTTTTAATATCTTTGATTTGATACCCATATTTTACAGATATATTCTACAAATAAAGATTAAATAAATGTGACATGTCTGGAATGAGTTTTAGGTCGAAATATTTTTTGACGAATATTTTGCTTCGCGTCAACACATAAATAGTCGTCACAACAGTGTATTTTAAATTTTCATTCTGCCAACACTACACTTGCGACTTTGTCTTTCCAAACGCAATTGAAAAAAATCATGTGAATTTCTTGTTTAAGGTGTAACCTTCGTAAGATAATAGTCTTCAAAATGTCAAATATAATCGAAAATAATAATATTAATATGTGTAAAAATGTAATAAATAATACTGTGTAAACATAATTTAAATTATATAAATTATAACTTTTACTAGTACATATTCCATACTAAGAACTCGCGTAGTGGGGCTTTTACTCATATCTAACTATCTAACAGACTTTTAAGCTCCTTTCAAATAGCTAGCTAACACCTCCTGAACATTATAATATTTATAACATAAATATTTTTAACATTCCATATTATTTCACCAATTTCTTCACTTGTTTATATTCGATTTTGAGCTGTTTCTCATGTAGCAAACAGCTTCAGCGAGTAAATCCACAGCATACGTGCCCCTAACCACCAACGTGCTCGATACGAGATCTTTAACATTTGTCGAGGTCATGGAATAAATGTCAATACCCAGTTTGATTCTAGAAATACGTAAATGGTTAATGACACTTCACAACTTCTCTACTCTTGAGAAGAAATATCTAAAAAACTTGAGGGTTCTTAAACATGCATCTCCTCATAACAAATAATTAATCCATATGTACATAGATTTGATAGACATCAAAAAATAAGACACCGTAATTTCTTCAGAGTTAAATGATTATATAAACAAATAATTCAGATAATATATGAACTAATTATTCTTTACGATTTTGCAATTTATCCCTCCGTAATTACACCATATAAACTCCCATAAATTGTATTTAAAATGATTTCAATTTATTGTACTATATCACCTTACTTTGCGATCATTAACATTTTTGCATTTCGAGATAAGTACAAATATAATTTCCCTATATAATTGCAAAGAATTGTGATACATCATTAACACAATTTATATTCCATGTTATCTATTTCCAAAATATGTAATTAGAAAGGCTGCATAATATATAAACAAAGAATATTAAAACAGCTTTCTTAGACTGCTTTAAATTTAACGTGTTTTAAAGA
The DNA here is from genome assembly GCA_039881145.1 of Druceiella hillmani. Lineage (NCBI taxonomy): Eukaryota > Metazoa > Arthropoda > Insecta > Lepidoptera > Hepialidae > Druceiella > Druceiella hillmani. The sequence continues at coordinate 28,272,844 of JAYKKI010000002.1, forward strand.
TGGATTAAATTTTATCTGATACTTGCATAGACAGTTATACGTTAGTTAATTAGTAAGTGTTCCAAAATTAATAACTAATTTTATGCTAAACTTACTACATTGTATATATTAGTGACAATGTATTATTTTGAGTCCGCATTAAACACAATAATCTACACTTTTAAAAAGCTTATTGTATTATGAATATACCGCAATAGTCATACAATTGATAAACATATATTTTGCAAACGAAATTTTCTCCCCGAAAATTTATCTCTTAAACACTTAAGTGCCTCATAACGCCACATGCCTCGCAGTAGCACAAAACTAGTACACTTCCCTCGATGCGACGCCATGTCGCGCATAACCGATTCCCCAGAGACGGCCAGCGGCCGTGCAATTTTCAACTATTACATGATTGAGCGTATCGAGACGTCATTCGGGATCGGAGCAGCGCCTAAGCTAGCCGAGGCCACGCGATCTATCTTACTTCGGACTCATGGCCCGAATAATACATAACGTGTGGTAGAGGCAGGGCTACATTGACGGATTATGCTGGGACCACTTGCCAACGGAGCTGGGAGGTTTGGGTTTGACGGCACGAATGTACAGTTGTTACTGAACGTCGGGTGTTAAAATCGATTGCATAGGTGATTTAACTGGTCTCGGCGTATACTTTTTATTCTGCTGTTGTAATTCCAAAATTGCTTATATATCATAAAGATATAACCTTACTGGAGACGCCAATCATATTAATTTATATGGGTTTCGTGACAGCAGCTTAGATAGGAGGTGAAGTTAGCGGGGAGCGGATATGATAATCTGTTTTGCTATCGATCATTCTATTTGTACATGCGTGAATAAGGGAAAAACTGAATTAATACAAGAATTATTTGTATTTCGTGTAGCGAAGTGATAAAAGTATCACTTTCGTTGCCAACCGTGAAATTGCTTTGGTTTTTCCTTAAGATTGTTTGTTGCGTCATGATCAAGATAAATATGCTGGTGCTAAACTCTGTAACATTAATAGATGTGATTAAGGAAAAGTGCGTCACATGTTAGGCCTCTACTGTATGTGGTAGTTACTCATCTATTATACAACGCGAATTCGTTTTGAAATTATTAGGTAAAATTTATGCATGGTAATTTCACAATTAAATGAAATTACGTGATGTAGTATTATTTCTACTTTCTTTAATTTCTTTACCACGACCTAGGCGTCGTTGTATTACAACATCTTCAGGTGGGCTATTAGCAAACTTCTAAGCTAAATCTTTGCTAATAGCCCACCTGAAGATGTTGTAATACAACCAAACCTAGGTCGTGGTAAAGAAATTAAAGAAAGTAGAAATAATACTATATCACCTAGTTTTATTTAATCGTGAACAATGAATTTCTACAAAATTAACGCCAAATATATTCAATCAATGCCTGGTAATTTAGTAGAAGTACCAGTCGAATATTTAAATGATGGAGTTCAATTCAAGATTAAAATTAAATTATACAATACCGCAAAACCGTTGATACAAATTTATTACTGGAGGAAAACATTATAAATGTTATCCGTTTAACTTATATTGTATGACAGTATGTAGACTGTCTTCTGTGAACATAAACAAAGGTCTGTCCGTTAATGTATATTAGGGATTTGATATAAATTTAAATGTTAGACATCCTAGAAACATTACATGCCCCGCCTACACGCCCTACAGTATCAACATAAATGAACTATTACAAATAGTTTGCTAAAACAAAGAATCCGTGGGCATTAATTCCCGACCTCCGCCAGTCATGCATGTCAGTTAACAAAGGCAGAGTGTTTTGGAGTGTTAAGCAAACAACAGCCTCTAATAACAGGCGCCGGTCGAAGGTTCACTTTTGTAAGTTAAACAAGCACGAGCTGCGCAAGGCCCGACTATTGACACGGGAAATATTTAAGTATAAGTTATTCGGTATCCCAGATTTATCTTAACTGTGAATGTATTACGGGGCAAAACGCCATAGAGGATATGGTCGTTTAATGTTTAGAAAGTAAATATGTAAGGATAGTGTAATTAAGATTTTGTTGAAAACAGCGGAAAATTGACTTGTTATTATAAAAGTTTGTGATTAACAGTTAACTGCGAATGTCAATAAAGGAAGCAAGCTACACATGGGAAGGGTCGTGTTCTTGCATTTACAAATATATACCTGCGCTGTTACTAAGTTTAGTTTCGGTATGAATTTACAACCAATTAACTAATTGTTAGTTTAATCAAGATATCAAGTACCTTATTGTTAGTTTAATCAAGATATCAATTTTTATCAATTACCTTATTGTTAGTTTAATCAAGATATCAATTTTTATCAATTACCTTATTGTTAGTTTAATCAAGATATCAATTTTTATCAATTACCTTATTGTTAGTTTAATCAAGATATCCATTTTTATCAATTACCTTATTGGTAGTTTAATCAAGATATATACATACCGGCTAATCTAACCACCTACTTTGTAAAGTTTTTACCAGGGGTTAAACTTTAGGGAGAAATTAAAACACGCAGCTATCAAGTCTATATTTTCGTGACTTAATATAATAAAATGTTAAGGGTAACAAAAATATTTCTAAATTTGGGATTAGAGGGGTTGATTCTGTTGTTCTATTATATTGTGTACGGTAGCGTTCCAAAGAATCACATCGATCTGTTGGTCAGTTGCGACGTGAAAGATGGAAAAACAAACGTACTTTTGCATTTATGATATTAGTTAGGAATCAGGAATCAATCAAGTCTTTATTTTCGCGACTTAATATAATAAAATGTTAAGGGTAAGAAAAATATTTCTAAATTTGGGATTTGAGGGGTTGATTCTGTTGTTCTATTATATTGTGTACGTAGCGTTTAAAAGAATCACATCGTTCTGTTGAAAGATGGAAAAACGAACGTACTTATGCATTTATGATATTTGTTAGGAGTCAGGATAGTTAAGACACTGTTAGGATTTAGATTACGTTTTTTAAAAGTTAAAATCGAGTGGTGCTATATCGAGTAACTCATTGGTATATAAGACAAATTCTTACCACTTAAATCTTAAATTCTAAATTAGGGGTTAAAAAACGTTTAGAATGTAAGTAACTGTACATAAAATAAGCATTTAACTGTTCTTGTATATACATATATGCATTTACATGTACACATGTGGGCTATCGAAGAGCGGTCAGCTTGAGAATTGATATTGTATGGCGATTTTTCACAATTGTTAGCAAGCACGATCAATGCGTGCGAAGGCGGAACGTGAAAGGCCGTAACATATTGGCAGGTCCTGGCGACGTGCGCACGTCTGTATGCGTAATGGAGCCCATTGTCGCTATGTGGATTGTATTGGCTCCGAAATATAATGAGAATAAAGGACTCGTGTGCCGGGAATGTACTTTCGACTTTAGAGTTTCTTTGAAGCGTTACGAATCTAATAATTATTATGAAACGTTTTGTTTTGATTGTTTCAATAAATAACTTTTGAATGTCGTTAACGGAAAGATGTATCTTTTCATCCTAACCTATATATTTATATATATAATATGTTTATATATATATATATATATATATATATTCGTTGTTGCCCTTCGCAAGTGGAAATGTTAGCAATTACTTTTTAGTTTTCACTTCCAACCTTAAGTTTTTTATCTTGTTGTATATTGTTAAGAATTGTGGTTCATCTAGACACCAATTCGACTGATACACTCATATTTAAGATGCGTCAAGTTCTTTACTTTAATATCGTTCACTGTAATATAATGAAAAGAAATTTAGAAATATAGTGTATATTCCTACGCTGTTAGAATTTAGTCATAACTGACATGAGAACATACACAAAAAAAAAACAAAAAAAAAAAACTTAAAACCTTTCTAATCGGAATAATGTTGGGGCTGCGTTGAAATATGTTGAAAATAATAAATCTTGGTATAGTGATATTACTATTGATGAAAACAATTTATAATATTATAATATATATATATATATATATATATATATATATATATATATATATATATATATGTATATATATATATATATATATATATATATATTTATATAGGTTTCAAATATTCCTAGCTTGATGTATACAATCACATACATGTTCTTTGTTAACCTGTATACAAATATAAAGAATGCGACAAACACACGTAAATTATTAATACAGGCGTACATCAAATGATTGGAAAATATTAAGGAAATACCTGACAATTTTTGGCGGTTTCTCAAAAAATCACTGTCAAATTTGAGATTACACCGAAAACACAAGGAGAGGGCACGACGCTTGCGAAACCGATTTTTTTCCAATTTGTAATAATTATAGACTAGCTAACTAAAAAGAACAGAGAGATGTTTAATGTATTTAATAACTTAACATTAAAAAATCGGTTCTGTTGTAACTGTTAATTATCTGTGCCATAATTTTTATTTAATTTCATACATTTATTTTTAATCAACCCGCGCATTCAAAACTCCAAGCATACATTGACTGCATTTAGCCTAATCTATAATTATGACAAGTTTAAAGCTAATCGGTGTTCCAAAGTTTAACGCACATAATCTATATGAATAATAGACAGGTATTTGGTTACACCTATATATACATATATATTTTTATTTATTTTTTTCTTTTTTTTTTTAATTTTCAGAGAAGAGATGACATTTTAAATTTAGAAATTTTAAATATTTCTAAAGAAAGGCTAACTTTTCTCACGCAAAGTACACGGAGAATGAAAAATACGTAAATATAAAGTGAGAAAGGCAACAAAAAAAACAAATGAAGCAATTGGACAAGGCTCCGTTTACGCACCACCATTCACATGGTATGGTTATAATAATTTGACTATAGTGAGATATACCCATAAATTCAATTTCTTTTATATCAATTCCCAAAGGCAAGAAAAAAAAATTGAAATTAATTTGTCAATGATATCTTTTCAACAGACGTTAATATGAAGGTGCCATAAATAATATTTCTGGCCTTTGTGGTAATCGAAGTACTCTCTTGATCGGGTATGTGATCACGGAACAAGTACTAGAAAGGTCTACAACTTACTAAAGGTGGTTTGGTTTTAAAAGAATAAGACGTATAACAGTCATACTCGTACAAAAGTTTTTTGTTAAACGGCTGACGAAAAACTTTATTCTATCTTCATATTCTTTGAAACCAACTGCAAATCCCACCATGTGGAAAATCCATTATTCAGCACATAATCGCGGCAGACAGGTCGTGATTTTTTTTCCAAAAATTCTCGTCGCAGACATTTGAGATATACCGCCAGACGACGAAGCTGTCCATTGCAATGCGAGGCAGGCGAGCGTGCGACCAGTTTTTGTGGGTTCGCTAAATCCCCGGCCTATGCGCGGCGTGTGGCGCGGCGCCTTGAGGCCTGCCAGGGATGCTGTGCGAGGTGGATACCGGTGAACATTGTTCAAGATAAGTGGTAGGGTTGGCAGTAGTTTAATGAGTAAATGGATATTGGTAAATGAAACAAGCTGAGGAAGGAAGTTAGGATACTAATTTATTGCATAAGGTAGAGAATAGATTGTAAGTGATAAAATTAAATATTTCATATAGATTCATATTGATTTCTGTACGTAATAGTGTGGTTTATGTAAGAAACTGAATCTTAGAATCTTGTGTATATTGAAAAGGTAAATCGTTTGAATGCTTCGCAAGTTTGGATACAATGCGCAAAGCATAAAGACCGTGTTGAAATATGATAGGCGTACTTTATTTTAAGTAAGCTGAATACGCAGATGCGAACTTACAGTTACAGAAGCAACCCTCTAAGCCAACCACAATGTGACAAGCAAGAAATGTCAGCGTAGTTGTAAACTGTAATTGGCGTAGGCAACAGCAGTAAATAAGGAGATGCATATGGTAAAATAAAACAAAGATGCTTATACATAGACGTCAGAGGTACAAATATGATCAGTGTTATATTAAATGAAACTAGTGATCGTCCAGTGGTCGAAACTCGACCGTAATTATTAAATTTCTAATTTACGTTATTCACTTTACGTTATAATTACGTTATAATTACGTTATTCGTTTACGTGAAACTCATCCAGTCAATCCGACATTTTAAAATTCTTTGGCGACAATCTTTAGTCTGTGCGACTGTTTGACCACACACTACTATGTGTTTGCCATTAACAGTATGAATATAAACAATGAAACTTTTATTGTTGAATGTAAATATTTTTAATGTATTTGTAACATATAATTTAACGTATTTGTGACAAATAATATATATTTTAGCTTTCTGCATTTCTTCTTCATATAAAATTTAACTATTTCAAATTTCACCCTCATCCGTGAGCGCAATATGCTCGAAAAGGAGTACAAAATTTTATCTTTACGTAGTAATATATAGATGACAGGTACAAGCAACATATTAGAGCTAGGGAAATAAAGAGGCAGGTATTCGAATCTCGGTATTTCGATCCGTAGATTATTGTAGGTAATGGAATTTCAGCCAAGTTTTTAACATCGGCACTTAGGACTCGCTTTGTTTTTTTACATATTGTCGATATAAATGATTCTTCACAGAATGCAGTTCTAGTTTCAGGAGTTAGGTGACTTAATATTCTTAGAACATTACATAAAGCCATGTGAAATAAATAAATGTGTTGAAATTTAGATTGTAGTTATAAATGAATAAAAAAGGTTGAAGTGACCATAATCGTTGAGGTCGAAAATAGGTTTTATAGTCGTTCTAATTGATTAAGAAGCTGTTCGGTTGAGTTTAGATAACATACATTTCTTTAACCTAGGACAGGCAGAACTAGAGTTTTATAAATACGTATTTCGGGTTGAAATGAGGAAAGCTTTTAAGGCCAAAAACAGGTTTTGAATTGTTCTAATTTATTAAGAAGTCACTTGGCCGAATTCAGATGAGTCACATCTCCATAATACAGGAAAAACAGAAGTAGAGAGCTTGACATACAGAGTTTGATAATTTTCCTCACTTCGGGTTCAAATGAGTAAGCAGTATATATAGTGAGTAGTGTTTCGGCTAAAAATAGGTATTGGAATCGTTCTAAGCTATTAAGAAGTTACTCGGTTGAGTTTATGTAACGCACGTCTTGATAAGCTAGGATAGACAGAAGTAGAGTTTGACAAATATGTATTTCGGGTTGAAGTGACTATAATCGTTGAGGTCGAAAATAGGTCTTGGAGACGTTTTGATTTATTAAGAAGCAGTTTGGTTGAGTTTAGATTACATCTTCTTAACCTAGAATAGGCAGAAGTAGAGTTTTACAAATACGTATTTGAGTTGAAAGGAGGAAAGTTTTTGAGGCCAAAGCCAGGTTTGGAATCGTTTTAATTTATTAAGAACTCACTCGGTTGAGTTCAGGCAAGTTACGTCTCCATAGGAAAAGCAGAAGTAGAGCTTGACATGCAGAGTTTTACAATTTTCCTCACTTCGGATTCAAATGAGGAAAAGTGTTTTAGCTAAAAATAGGTATTGGAATCGTTCTAACTTATTAAGAACATGCTCGGTTGAGTTTAGAAAACACATATCTGCTTAACCTAGAATAGGATAGGCAGAAGTAGAGTTTGACAAATACTTCGGGTTGAAGTGAGGAACGTTTTTGAGACCAAAAAGAGATTAACTATGTCTTTATAATTTATAAAGAAGTTGCTTCGTAAAAAATATACGATTAAATTTAGGTGTTATCTAATCGATGTTATTAAATTGATAAATATGAAGATCGAGATGAATTGGAGATATTTTTTTCAATTTACAGTAAATTGATAAAGATAATCGTAATAAAGTGAGAAGCATTAAGCAATTTGATTAATGCTATTATTATTGTCTTATAACAAATCATTGATATAGGAATTATGAAAACTGCTCAGTATTTAGACTGCAATCAGGTACAATAATACCACACGGATGTTGAGAAAATTTTATGTAAATTACATACACCAACGTTAGCGAGGAGGGTGGCCACACGCCATGCCGTGACCTCTTTATAAATACCACGATTTTACTTAACTGAATATTACTTAACTTTATAAATACCACGATTTTACTTAAATAATGTTTGTTCAAATTATTTTATATTTGTTTATAACATAAATCGATAAGTTTCCAAATTTAAATAAAGTTTCGAAATTTAATTAAAGTTTCGAAATTTAATTAAAGTTTCGAAATTTAAATAATAAAAATATGTTTTTTTTCGATGAATCTTTACGTTTATATTATGAATATTGCTAGAATAAATTGGTGAGATCATGTTTTATAAAAATGAATTTGTCCCTCTATATAAAAAGGCGTGAAAAACATTAAACACTCTACGCAAACAAATTCAGTGATATAAAAAAACTTTCATTCTTTAAAGGAAAAACATTTTCATGGCACTTTGCAGAGCAGTACGCAGACACTGTGCTTAAAGTCATAAAAAGCAATAGCAAATAAAAAAGTTTTTTAATTAATACCTATTGAATCAAAATGGGGGAAAAGCTAAAGAATTAGCTTTAACTTTGCCGACAGGAGGGAGGCACTGTTGCCGAGGTATTTTTCAGGAATGAAAATTTCCCCACTATGACAGTTTCCCGCGTTACAAACATTTAATTTTATGTAACGCGATAAATTTTTTATCACCGAAGCAGCACACGAACCCATAAAATAGACATCAATGAAGTTGGGCGAATGGTAGTGTTTTTGTCGCTTAAACATACAAAAATATCCGAGTTCTATATTAGGTATCCCCCCTAATATTGGAATGAATCATAAAATGGAATCGAAGTTAATACTTTTCATTAATACATTCATCTTAGTTTATGATCACAAGTTTTGGTTTGTGACATTACTTGGTTGATTAAGTATCAACCAAATAATGTCACAAACAATGTTATATATATGATATAGGTTTTTATAGAATTATGTGTTTTGTTTATATAGTCCTTAGTTCTTACACTGATCTATTATGAATACAGTCTGAACTTGATTAATAAATTTCGTAATCTGCTTTATTAAAGATCCGGAATGGCACCTATTGCAGTATTTTTAAAGAATTCTTTATTTGTTTTATGGTGGCACGTAAAAAATTCATCGTTATTATAGCGACACCCTGAAAAATATCTTCTAAGTTTTATGGCGATGTGTTATAAATTCCCTCGCTGAATAATAGCGATATTCTAAAAATTTCCTTCTCTATTTTATGATAGTACCCTAAAATTTCCTTTTCAGTTCTATGGCGCCATCCGAAAAAAAAAATTCTCTCTGTTTAGGCAACTCCTTAAAAATGTCATTCTCTGCTTTACACTAACACTTTAAACATTTTCTTTCCTATTTTATGGTGATAGCCCAAAAACTTCCTTTTCTGTTTTATGGCGACACCCCGAACCAAGTAATGATATTAGTTTAACGACCGTGCGAAGTGTGTTTAGTCCAGAAACTCGGAGTTTATTTTGAATCGCAGCCTGAACTTGAAGAACACATATAATCCAGATAAAAGGATCACCTTTCGCTAAGCTTAAGTCAATTTTGTTTAAGGTTACGTAATGATACAAAAACGCATACTGACTATTAATTTGACAAAATGAAAAGCCATTTAGAGCAGTGCATTAAAGTCAAAAACTTATAAAATACAGACATGATTCAGTTATTTGTCTGTTTTGAAGTATATTCGGCTACCAATATAGTAAGTTAGTCGCCGCGAAATAAAAACACTGTCCAAAATGCAACATAAAAAGAACAGTTTCAAAATACTAAATTCGAACGACATTATTTTCAGTTTGTGGAAGTTACGCCAACGCTTGTAACGTTTCTACTTTGGATAGCTTATAGAAATAGATAAATCAGTAAGGGAACGAATGTAAAATACATTTCCCCAGTGCCTAACGTAAACTTAAATTCCATACGCTGCAACGTTCAATTCAATCCAGTTCGGAACTCGTACGAAAGCTTATTTTATTTCATTTTAAAACCGTCGGTCGCGCTGTATGACTATGGATACACACATACATACATACGTACATATGTGTGTGCATAAGGTTATTACATAGGTATTGCGAGGTATTATTCTCTACTAGTCCTTGTATTGATTGACTTGTCTGATGTATATCGTGATAGTTCAGAATAAATGATTCAGACAAATTTTAGGCTAAATTGAAAAATAAAACTTTATAAAAATTAATTTAGTTTTGGCATAATTTCGAGTTCAGTGAACGCATTAATGATGAAATAGTAAATAGTGACACTATTTCTTTGCATTATTTTAACAGTACACCGATAATGACACCAGTAATTACAGTTTATTTCGAGATTATACATCACAGCAATTGAAATGTATGATTGCTTTAAATAAATTTTTGGAAAGCGAATTCTACATTTGCATTAAAATAATTATCTCACGTAAGATATTATATGAATAATAAATTTAGTTGTGAAATATTTGTGACTTAGTAGACCAATATTTTTTTATATGACAGCAGTAATTATAGTTTATTTTGAGGTAATTAATTAGATTAACATTATAGCCACTGAAATGTATGATTGTTTTAAATCAATTTTTGAAGAGAAAATTCTACGTTTGCATTAAAATAATTAATTCAGGTAAGATATTATATGAATAATAAATTTAGTTGTGAAATATTTGTGACTTAGTAGACCAATATTTTTTTATATGACAGCAGTAATTATAGTTTATTTCGAGGTAATAAATTAGATTAATATTACAGCAATTGAAATGTATGATTGTTTTAAATCAATTTTTGAAGAGCAAATTCTACATTTGCATTAAAATAATTAATCCATATAACATATTATATGAACAATAAATATAGTTGTGAAATATTTGTAACTTACTACCATATTAATATGTCACACACTTTGATGCTTGGATAATGTAAGTCGATTTTAGCTTAACAACATTTGTTTAATGAAACATTTGAGCTAAAATTAATAATCATAATTGGCAGTTCAAAACTGTCAATTACTCGTCGGCCGTCAGCAAAATCAAGTAATGAGGTCGGCGGAAGGCGGTGGGATAATAAAAATTAATCGTTGAAGGAAATTTTAAATTTGATTTAGTGTTATCTAAAGCTATTACGACATAAAGTGTGTTAGATGTTAGTTTCACAAATTGATGATTGGAAAATTAGTAATGGAAAAATAAAAAAGTTTGTAGTTTATACATTTTGATAAATAAAACCAAAAATAAAATAAACGGGATATATACGTATTATATATAAACGGGATATATACATCACTCACGCTGAAACGTATGAACGTGTATATAGATATGCGTCTCTCTTACACTCGGGACATGTCGTATTATATCTATACCTAAGTACTCACGTTATTTTTTTTAAATTATTGAATGCAATTATTTGTTAATAATAACGTTTTATTTATTATATTTGTTATGAAGTCATATTGGCTCTTACTGGCTATTTTTGTTGGCAAAAATCTCTGTAAGTGTCTACTCAAACACTCTTGATATAATTTTTAATATTTTGTATAACGTTCTTGAAACACGACCACTCGCAACGGCTGTCGAATACAAATAACTTGATTTGAGCTAAGTTATACGCATTGCACACAATCTATTTTGGACGTTTTTTGTGAGCTTAATATATATGTACAGGGTCTATCTATAATTATTTAAATGTGATACATTGGAGGGCTTTTCTTCACTTTGTGTGGCTCTAACGTACCTTTTCGTTCGTCTTTCATCTTTATACCGTTAAAAGTGTAACCTAAGCACCACCCACCGAATAAATTAATCACTAAACACGTGTTCATCAAAATGAGTAAGCCACGAGGCTATAATACCGTATATTTCGTGACTAATGAGAAAGAAAATTTACTGGACTGCAATATTTGGGTTTGTCACACAATAATTTATGTAATTATTTCCAAATATCTAATGAATCAAAGCACAAACGGCAGTGTTTTATTGAAATTCAATAACAAATTCGTGGGACGTCGAGTAATTATGGGGCGGAACTCGGAGAAAGGGTGCAAATAAGTTGATATCTTAATAATAGTCCCCTCATCCCCGCCGTATCAGGGACGAGGGTCCCCTCTTATATCCAGCAAGGCCGTTATCCTGCGTTTTGTTTTTGATTAAATTACGCGACGCATTCGAAGCCTCATCTTGATCCAAATGAGATTTCAATATGAGCAATTAGACGGGCGTACCATAAACGAGGAATTGATTCATTTCAAAGGTACGATGTTGGGTAAACATTCGAGAAAAAGCGATAATGGGGCGAGTAAATCGAGTTATGCTGGTAATGAAAGTGGAATAAGAAAATTGTAATCATTAATCTTGACAAAATTTATGACAAATAATACACTTAATTTAAGTTATTTACAAATTAGGAGCTGGAAGACTGAATGATGTAATCAATGACTATATTGTTTATTATGCTTCTTCGCTTTCCTCGCATCGTGTTGGTTTACGTTACTCCGTCTTTAGGTTCTTGAAAGTAATTTATTTCGACATTTTCAAAAAATTATGGATTTAAATTTAATTTTCTGTTATTTAATATTCTATAACATATGGGTATAATTAATATTCTGTTTTGTACAATATGTGAACTTCATACATTTTTGCTGAATTAATTTGGCTGAACTATTCTTAATTATAAAAAAGGTCAGACCATTTGATCTAGCCGAAAAGAGATTTACATCATCAAAACATATTGTTTAATTGCTTAAGCCTGAGAATGCTGAGGACATATGTATAAGTATTATTTAAACGTTGGATTAAGAAATTATCATACAATAAAGCACATATAATAATTAAACAATTATATGTAAATCGTTATTATAAAATTTGGTAAGCGAAGAAGTAACTTTGAGATAGGCAAAAATACTTAAAAGACCCAATAGTTGAAATAGGTTTGAGTAAATATTAAATAACTATTAAAGAAAATCATAATACATGAATGGGAGGTTACATGGTCAGGGCTACGCCAGCACGCAGATTGTATGTTGGTGAAGTGGAACCAACTCGATGACTGTTATGTAGGGGGTGGAGTGATGGATCACGACGCATACCCCGACGATAATGGGGGAAATTTAAAGTTGAATTGCTTAATAATTTAGTCGCCGTCCGGGTTGGGGCGAAAACAATGGAATAATAGAGGAAGTTGCTTCAATTTAAGGTTGGCTGACTCCGAAAGGAAATACTTTCGTGGAAATGTCGAGTGGTGAATTTAATTAAAGCCTACTTATGCTCTGGCGAGCTTTTATGTCATATCTTTGTGAATGTGCTATATATTTACATGTACACAGATATTTACAAATTTATTGTATACAGCTTCGTCATTCGGTTACTGCAAGAGGGTGCTTAGTAGAAACAGGAAACATAGATAGATTAGCGTAAATGCAGCAAAACAGTCTAATGAAATTTATTCAAATATTTCGTGCACAGGTAATTCATTTGTAGGGTTCCGTAGCCAAATGGCAAAAACGAAACCCTTATAATTATGTACTGTCCGTCTGTCTTTTCATATGTAACAGCCATTTTACTCTAAGGCTATTGACGCTACATACATTAAATTTGGATGGTAGGAGTCTTCTATGAACTGCTATACAATGAAAAGGTGGAATTATGAAAACAGATAATATGGCATTCCATATATTTAACTGCGGGATGAAAAAAAAATCCAGTGCACATCGGCATGTGGGGTATTTGGTCTTAAAAATTATATAGAGGTCCCAAAACAACTTTTTTTAAGTCAATGGAAAAAGGAGATATGCGCTTCTAAAGGCTTAAAAAGTGTGTGTTCATCCACCCCCCTTTAACTTTTCAACTAACGCGTGTAAAATGTTGAAAAGAATTAAAGTAGTACCTAGAACTTAAAATAAAGTTTCAACGAAAATAGGATGTGTCGTGTAGTTTTTGAGATATGGCATATTTTCGGTACCGACCGCAACAATAACTTTGTCTTGCACAGTGTCTCTGAGAAATACAAACTTATAAGTTTAATACTCACAATTAAATGAAACTACGTGATGTAGTATTATTTCTACTTTCTTTAAGTTCTTTACTACGACCTAGGTTTCGTTGTATTACAACATCTTCAGGTGGGCTATTATATCTTTGCTAATAGCCCACCTGAAGATGTTGTAATACAATGAAACCTAGGTCGTGATAAAGAACTTAAAGAAAGTAGAAATAATACTACATCACGTAGTTTCATTTAATTGTGAATAATACATTTCTACAAAATTAACGCCAAATATATTCAATAATCAAAGTTTAATACTGTTTGATGCTACTACAGAACCCTTAAGAAGTTCTCACTGATTATGGAAATGTTAAAAATCAGTTTATAAATTGACATACATATCTATATTATCCTCCTCTATACACTTCAGATTTTATAATGAGCGTGGTCGGATGTGATTCCCTTCGACCTTGACGAGAAATGCTTTTGATCGTGTATGTTTTCAAATTATTAAATCACAACGTTGATAAACCCTCGATATTGAGTTTAGCAGCGTTTTATGCTCTTGGCTAATACATGGGAGTACGATGTCACAGTTCACGTTTCAACTGCCTAGAGCGCGCATGAATATTCTGCAGCGTTTATATCTGTCTTTCGTGCACTTAATTGTTTAAACCAATGTTACGAGATGTAGATAGTTTTAATACATGGGAGTACGATGTCACAGTTCAAATTTCTGTCTTTCGTGCACTTACATTGCTTAAACCAATGTTACGAGATGTAGATGGTCTTAATACATGGGAGTACGATGTCATAGTTCTTATTTCAACTGCCTAGAGCGCGTATGAATATTTTGCAGCGTTTATAAATGACTTTTGTGTACTTACATCAGTTAAACCAATGTTACGAGATGTAGATAGTCTTAATACATGAGAGTACGATGTTACAGTTCAAATTTCAACTGACTAGAGCGCGTATGAACATTCTGCAGCGTTCATACTTATCTTTCGTGCACTTACATTGCTTAAACCAATGTTACGAGATGTAGATAGTCTTAATACATGGGAGTACGATGTCACAGTTCATATTTCAACTGCCTAGAGCGCGTATGAATATTTTGCAGCGTTTATAACTGACTTTTGTGCACATATATTGTTTAAACCAATGTTACGAGATGTAGATATTCTTAATACATGGGAGTACGATGTCACAGTTTAAATTTCAATTGCCTAGAACGCGTATGAATATTCTGCAGCGTTTATACCTGTCTTTCGTGTACTTACATTGTTTAAACTAATGTTACGAGATGTAGATAGTCTTGAAATTTTTCTGCTCTATTGAATGCTTAAAGAATGGGGTTATGGAGTTGCTTGGTGGTCCCCGACTGATCGATAGTTAGACTAACGTCTATTTAACTTGCTGCGTGCTACTTTTCTATCTTATTCGTTATCGTATGTACATTTTGTAACCATTTGTCCTTATGTTCTTCCACATAGCAAATGCTATAGGTAAATTTGTGAGTTGTGCATGGGGTTTTCAATAAATAAATAAGATTTGTCTGCACCAAATATTATGTGCGTGAAATCGGGCTGCAGTGACATTATTGTTGTGTGATCTGCGCCTTTTATGAATACTGAGCATCCGTCACAGAGTCTTGAACAAATAGCTAAAATAAGAAATAGCTAGAGAATTGCGATTATGAATAAATGCTGTAAACGTTAAAACTAGGTTTGGTACATGGCACGGCGCCGGTGGGCGCTTTTAATTTCCCATACGCCGCGCGTCACAGTCCGATGCTTTAATAACACGGCGGCGTTTGAAACTCGCCATATTTCGAGGTAATGATTTATGCTTCTCACCTTTGCATATAATATGGAGCTTTAATAAAATATAAAACGATTTATTACATTGTCGGGGCGTTATTGTCGTTATTAAAGTGGCTCGTGGGGCTTGGAGGCTTCGAAGGTTGTGACTTATTAAAAAGCGACGAATTTAATGCGACGGAGGGGTGAGTTTTTATTAAATTTTTGTGGGCGATATTTTGCAAGGTTAGCTGTCGTTTTGATAGGTTTCTAGTTAGAGCGATGGGTGGGGATAATATCAAATTAGTTAAAGTGTGTTATTTGTATCAATTTGAATAACTTTTTTATTTTTAATCAATTGAAAAGTTTTAATAAATATTTTTATAGATCATAGATTTCCACTACTTTTTTCTAATTTATATATTTATACTTAATGAGAACGCAATGATAGGAAAAATATGAGATTGAGAAAAAATCATATTGATAATAATTCCTTCACGTATTCTAGAGGAAGGTAACATTGAATAAAGTTATGTAAACTAATGTCATTAATGACCGGTTTCTGAGTACTATTTATAGAATATATATCTATTCCATAACTCTTTTGTTTGAAATTCTTCATACAAAAAAGTTGTCAAATAGATATCTATTCGATAAAAGGTATTCAGAAACCGGCCCTGAATAATGGAGGGAACCGGTAAAAGTTCATATAAGATTGGGTCCAGGTTTTACCAGAATAAAAATGACTCTATTATAAAGAGAAAACTAAGAAAAAGTCATTTAAAAGTTTAATTTAAATCATCAATCGCACAAAAGAGCAATTTTGCATTTTTTTATGAAAAGTCAGATAATCTTTCATAATAGTTTGCAAATGCCATTTTTATGGAACTCTGAACAAGCACCATAAAACAAAGTGTGTCTTGCTGTATCTTCCGGTATACAGTGTAACATACTAATCCATGAAACTCGAAGATTCGGAGAGGGTTTTCTGAAAAGGCCACATTAAACTCGACATGCGCGGAGAAAACATTTATTTTGACAACATAAAACGAATGTCAATGTCAGTTAATAGTATATTTTTAAAGCGTAGCTTTTTAAGGGACGTTTGAGACGGTTGCCTCTATATAGGAGGATAAATATATATATATACATATATATATATATATATATATATATATATATTTATTTATATAAATATATATATACACGCACACACACACACACACACACACATATATATATATATATATATATATTTTTTTTTTTTTTTTAAAGAGAACGAATAGTGCGCTACTTGCGTTTGAATGTAGTGAACATTTACTTCATAGTGTTACACACACAAACGTATTGTATATATGTATGTAAGTTTCCTTGGTTTAAAAATCATAAGTTTGTTGTTATTTTACACACACACAGACATTCACACACGCACGCACACACACACACACACGTGTAATACACACAATCACACACACACACACACATACATACGTGTGTGTGTCTGTGTATGATTGTGTACATATTTTTATGTATGTGTGTTTGTGCGCGCGCACGTGTGTGTGTGCGTGCATGCGTGTGTGCGTTCGTGTATGTGTGTATATAATTTTCCCAGCGAGAGAATTACCGTGCTTGGTACTAAAAGCATGCACATGTAGTAAATCGTAAAAAGTAATCATTCGCTCACGTGAACAGTTATTTGACATCCTTAAGATGTTTACGTGTTTTAATTTTTTGTTAAGTGTTTTTATTGTGTGTTGGATAATTCGAAAATTATTTGTCAACATGTCTATTATTTATTAATCAATATTATATTATATTAACTAATAATTAAAAATTGAATTTTATATGCGATGCGTAAGAAGCTTCGTTTTTGTCGTGTGCCCTATGACACCTCACGTTTTTTTAAATTAATTTTTAAATATATTTTGTAATCATTTCTAAAAAGTGATTATGTACTTCGTGAGATTTTAATAGTTATTTTATTAACAATTTTTGATACATTAAATTATAATATATGCGCTTTTGTTAATATAATTTTTTTTGCATTATGGTTACAAATAGTATTTTAATTTTATGCCCCTTGGTTGACAATCATTAAATTGTTTCCTTTTTTTATATAATAAAAATTACTAACTTTTTAAAAAATTATATTCTGTTTTCTAAAATTATGCAACGTCTTTGACCGAAACTATTTAACGGAAGCTCAAATTTTCTTAATACTTGTCATATTTTATCCTATTTTCCGGTACGTTAAACGTTTAACGTGCGGCAAATCGAAAGGTTGTCTCGGTTATTGATCGATCATAACAAGCCGTTCGAATAATACATTTGTTTACTCGTAAGAAAAGCACTTACCGCACTTTACGACGGCATTGTGGGAGTGTCGATATGAAGAAGTAACAACAACATAAAGTATGCAAGTTATCGCCGTGTTCGTCTTGCGTTTGTTTGCCCTTAAACTACTACGCAAGTCGGCCGGCGGACCAAATATTGACCGAATGGAAATTGTTATGAACGGAAGAATCGTTCATAGTTCGGGCTAAGTTTTATTATCTGCCAAATAAATATGTTGTTGTGAAATGGTTCAAATGAATTCTGAACGTAGTGAACTTTTGCTTCATTGTGTTACTCACGCAAACATATTGTATATATGTACGCAAGTTACCTTGGTTTTAAAAGCATAAGTTTGTTGTTAGTTTACAAGGCTATTTTTGGTATTCTTTATAAGGGTCGTTTACTTCGTCTTCTTCGTTAAACGTTTAACGTTTGTACGTTAAACGTTTAACGTGCGGCAAATCGAAAGGATGTCTCGGTTATTGATCGATCATAACAAGCTGTTCGAATAATACATTTGTTTACTCGTAAGAAAAGTACTTACCGCACTTTACGACGGCATTGTGGGAGTGTCGATATGAAGAAGTAACAAAAACATAAAGTATGCAAGTTATCGCCGTGTTCGTCTTGCGTTTGTTTGCCCTTAAACTACAACGCAAGTCGGCCGGCGGACCAAATATTGACCGAATGGAAATTGTTATGAACGAAAGAATCGTTCATAATTCGGGCTAAGTTTTATTATCTGCCAAATAAGTATGTTGTTGTGAAATGGTTCAAATGAATTCTGAACGTAGTGAACTTTTGCTTCATTGTGTTACACACGCAAACATATTGTATATATGTACGCAAGTTACCTTGGTTTTAAAAGCATAAGTTTGTTGTTAGTTTACAAGACTATTTTTGGTATTCTTTATAAGGGTCGTTTACTTCTTCTTCTTCGTCAGCGCTACAGCCTGGTGCAGACCGAGGCTTTCCCAATCTGCTCCCTCCAGGCAGTACGACTTGATGCAAGGTTTCTCCACCTGTTGACTTCCAAAATGTGTAAGTCTTTCTGTACACTGTCCAACCACCTTGTAGATGGTCTTCCTCTTTTCCTTGTACCTTCAATCTTCGCGAAGGTAAGTTTTTTAGCTGGGTCCAGATCTTCCTGTAGAAAAACGTGTCCCAACCATCAGATACAGTACAACTTGACTTGTTACTCTCAAAATGTTTGCTTGCCCGTATTTAGTATACAAGCTTTTCCAGATATTATTTTCTTTAAGGCTCGTTTACACATTTAAGTAAATATCTACATATGAAATAATGCAAGTAATAGACTAGACACTACTTTATGTAGATTTGACACATATTTGTTTAAAACTAACTCTGCCTGCGACTTCGTTTGCAGTTCCTTTGGAAAGTATTATTACGTTAACTGTAACATTTAAGGTTAAATTAAAGGTAGCTTCATCTACGGTAATTATAAAAATAAACTATTTTTTTCTACTAAGTACACTTTGTACTTGAAATTTGAAATTTTCCTATTTTATTTTCTATTTTATAGTCTATTCACCACATATCTACCTCAGGCCATACAGAATAACCCATCAAATGATCATCGCTTTGATGATTCTTGCATGATGTGAACATGAAATAAACAGACACATAAACTCACAAAAATCTCAAAAATTATGTTTTAATTTTTTGTAATAAATACGTAAATCTATTTACTTAATATTCGCCTAGATATTTTTTTCTTAGATATGTTCAATGTATAAACACGTCAATTCTACAGTTTTATTATAGGTACAGTTTTATCATATTCCTAGATATGTTCAATGTATAAACACGTTAATTCTACAGTTGTATTATAGATATATATTATAAACGAAGCTACAAAAATTTTATATTTTTTCAACGCTAGGTTTATGATCAGCACAATGAAGGGATGTAATGTAACGAAACTGTTATTTTATATTGAGAAAATGTAAGTAAAAAAAGTATGGATAAATATTAATGTTATTATAAAAGTGAAATTTTAGAGTTGTACTGGAATCCAATATTTAAAACTCGCGTTAAACGGAATCTTTACAAATTGTGCGTATCAGCCATTACCGTATAATATTAAACGTGAGTAGTATCACGAAAAATGTCAGACTTCAAAATATGAAGCGCATCCGTCTGCGTGTCCCGCAGCCAAAAGATATTTTGATATATCATAATAAAATGCAAATGAACTCAATATCAATTTACGAATGAAGGTTATAGGAGTTCAGAAAGGAAAACATTAGTACGCACCGATGCGGAAGTCGGGCCAAATATGTAGGTTGTTTTCCGCGGCATCTAAGTTCACGGCGCATTTTCCCCGTGTTTGTTTTTTTCGTAAAATTCGAAGTGCTAAGACGAAAATATTTAACTGTTGTTTTTCTGTTCGGCCGTGACATAAATTACGAATCACACAAATATTATTACGGACAGTGAACGGCAACACGTATTGCCGAGCTGCATTTTTATTCGGGCAGTCCAGGTGGCCGCAGCTGATATATTTTTAACTTGACTCTTGAAACTGAAAACTGTTTGTGTATTAAAACTATTATTTTTTTCTTGATATTATTAATTAACAGTATAATTTATGATAGTCCTTTATTTTTTTATCTGAAACATAGTACAGTCAAATAAGGCGAAATAAAGGCTAAGAGGGAAAGTAGGGAAGCTGAAAACAAACCTTTGTTCTGCAGTTCAAAGGTGGGTTGAAAAGTCGAAGACTTACTAAAATATTTTTTTTTGCCAATATCTCGCTTTTATGCCTCCCATGTTGTCAGAGGGTTAACAAAGCTTGTATAGAATAAAACTCTCTACAACCTTGTTACAACCAAAAGCTGCTACAACTAAAAAAACTGTTAACCATACAAAAAATGTGTAGAACATTTTTTGTATGGTTAAAAGTTTTTTGATGTGGCGTGAAGTATACATTCATTCCCTGTGAAGCTAATATTTTTATCATATTGATAACTTTAAAAATTAATTTTATGATGAAAATATCATTATGAAAAATAGTTCATAGAAATTATGTATCTGTAAATACATATTTTTTATGAACTATATTATTTAATAAAATCGTAAAAAAAACTGAGTCTGGACATTGAAGATTTTAAAGTAAAATTAAGTTTTACCTACTAAAGACAGCTTACTAAGCCTAAAATAACAGTTTTTCCAATTTTTGTCTGTTTGTCGGTTTGTCTGTGTGCACCTTCGCTTGCACGCAAATCTCAACAACGGCTGAATCAACTTGGATGCGGTAATGTATTTAGTATAGCTTCGACTGACATTTCATTTAGTTTTATTTCAATCGGTTCACAAATAAAAAAATATAGGTTAATCTTTAATTTACGATTGTTATGCACGCTAATATTAGAATCGGTGATTTGGATGGCAATGACATCTCATAGACTTTTAATAAAGTTTATGCTCATAAAGTTTAGAGAGAAAAATGAAAAAAAAAACAAAAATATTGCTAAGAACTTTGAATGAAGCCGCAGGCATATCTAGTAAATTATATAATTATATAATTTACTAGATACGCCTGCGATAAACTACTGCTACTAAACTACTGCGCTACTGCTAATAAACTACTGCTACTGCGCTATGTGTACGATGCTTGAAGTTTTTATCGTATAGTTTTCTTTGGCAAATTACTAATCATGTATTTAAATAATTTAATTTCAATAACTTACAATTCATATATTTTCTTATTATTAATATTTAATAGTATTAATAATAATAATTATTTATTGATCAAATAATTAACTTTGTAAATTGCACTATGCATCTGACTCCGCAGTTTACATAGTGTTATTCAAATAACGGATGTACGCTGCCGACTCTCCACGTTAAATCTCGCACACTTCACACTCTCCGCAATAAACGTCGCACTCTTCTCATTCTACGCGCTAACTTCTAATTATTGTGTAAATAATATTTTTTTATCAAATAATAAACTTCGTAACTTGTACTCCGCAGTTTACATAGCGTTATCCTAATAACGGATGTATGCTTCCCACTCTCCACGCTAAATCTCGCTCGCTTCACACTCTCCGCAATAAACGTCGTACTCTTCTCACTCTATGCGCTGACTACTGATTATTAAGTTTACATAGCGTTATCCTAGTAACGGATGAACGTTTCCCACTCTTCACGCTAAATCTCGCACTCTTCCTGTTTTCCGCGCTAAAACTCGCACTCTTCCCACTCTTCCTGTTAAATATTATGATATATTATGATTATGATATATGATATATTAATGATATTTTTTTATTAAATAATCAACTTCTTAAATGGCACTGTGCATTTGACCCCGCAGTTTACATAGCGTTATCCTAATAATAAATGCACGATTTCCAATCTCCACGCTATATCTCGCGCTCTTCCCGCTATCCGCGCCAAATCTTGCACTCTTCCCACACCCCGCGCTTACTACTAAATATTAATAATAATTATATTTTTTAACAAATACTTAACTTCGTAAATTGCACTATGCATCTGGCTCTGCAGCTTACATAGCGTTATCCTCATAGCGGATGCACACTTCCCACTCTCCACGCTATATCTCACGCTATTCCCACTCTCCACGCTTACTACTAAATATTAACAATAATTATATTTTTTAACAAATATTTAATTTCGTAAATTGCACTATGCATCTGACTCTGTAGTTTACATAGCGTTATCCTCGTAGCGGATGCACGCTTCCTATTCTTCACGCTATATCTCGCCCTCTTCCCACTCTCCGCGCTTTCCACTACATGTTAATAATAATAATATTTTTTAACAAATTAACTTTGTAATGCGTGACGCATCTAGCTCCACAGTTTACATAGCGTTATCCTAACAACGGATGCACGCTTCCTATTCTTCACGTTATATGTCACCCTCTTCCCACTCTCCGCGCTTTCCACTACATGTTAATAATAATATTTTTTAACAAATTAACTTTGTAATGCGTTATGCATCTAGCTCCACAGTTTACATAGCGTTATCCTAACAACGGATGCACGCTTCCTATTCTTCACGCTATATCTCGCCCTCTTCCCACTCTCCGCGCTTTCCATTACATATTAATAACAATATTTTTTAACTAACTTTGTAATGCGTTACGCATCTAGCTCCACAGTTTACATAGCGTTATCCTAAAAAGGGATGCACGCTTCCCACTTTCCGCGCTATAGTTTTAAAACGGTTAATCGTACAAAAAATGGGGTAGAAATATTCAAGTTCTACAAGTTTTATTAAAGCTTTAACAACATGCGAGGCATAAGAAGTTAGATGTTTGCAAAAAAATGCTTTGATGTCGTGACTAGCTGACATATATCTTATGAGATATTTCAGACCAATTTTAGAACTTCAAAACAAGGTTCCACGCAAAGTTTCACACGAGGGTTCCGTACACATATAGGCACCAATTAACATTTAAAGGTACATAGTATTCCTGTTACACTAATTACAAATATTAATTTTATACAACGTAAATATATCATTGCCTACCATATCTTTCACCGGCGTAAATTATTATTATTATTAATAAATAGTAGAAAGCGCGGAGAGTGGGACGAGCGTGAGATATAGCGTGGAGAGTGGGAAACATGCATCCGCTATGAGGATAATGCTATGTAATCTGTAGACCCAGATGCATAATGCAATTTACGAAGTTAAGTATTTGGTAAAAAAATATAATTATTATTAATATTTAGTAGTAAGCGCGGAGAGTGGGAAAAGTGCAAGATTTGGCGCGGATAGCGGGAAGAGCGCCAGATATAGCGTGGAGATTTCAAAATATAACTGCAAATTAGCAATTTTTTACTTGTGCCGTCAGACTTTGCTCCTTGCCAAATTCCATGATTCTACGTCAACGGAAAGTACCATATAGGTTTTGATTTAGTCGCGAATTTCAAAACATACGGCATAAATGGCCATATTTTTAGGTTTTTTTTCATTGTGTTTACTTAGAAGCTTGATCTTTTTACAGTTCCAAGGCCTCGTAGTCCTAATATGTGACTTTTTCACATTCGTGCATTCCTGAGAAAATTGGTCTGATAGACAGACAGTCCGGCATATGGACGGACAACAAAGTGATCCTACAGGGGTTTTTTTTTCTTTTGAAGAACGGGATCCTAAAAATAAAAATGGTTACTACATAAACTTAAGAAATATTACTTAATTCACGTAAGTATAACAATATATTATCATTTATATCATTTACTCATTTACTATATATATTTATTTATATATCATTTATATATATTTATTTATACATTTATTTATATATCATTTACTATAATTCTGCTTTGTAAAAGGCGTAATAATCTTCCTACACGGGCATATCGTATGTATTTAAAACACGTTCTTCTCAACTCGAACTTAGATCAAAGTATATATTATTTAAAACAATAAATGTCGTATTCTGGCGTCGGCAAGAACCGAGATTACAGCCAGGAAATAAGGATTGCGTGTGGTGCGGATTCACGTAAGTATAACGAAATAGATACTATTACCATATACTACAATTTTGCTTTGTAAAAGGAATAAAACTCTTCCTACACGGATATATCGCATGTATTAAAACAATAAAAAACGTTCTTCTCAAACTCGAACTTAGATCAAAGTATGTATTGCAAACAATAAACGTCGTATTCTAGCGCCGGCAAGAACCGAGATTACAGCCAGGGCAAATAATCTACAGTCACAGATCAAGAGATTAGGGCACGGAATAAGGATTGCGTGTGGTGCAGATTCGCGTAAGTATAGCGAAATAGACGCTATTATCATATACTACAATTCTGCTTTATAAAAGGAGAAAAACTCTTTCTACACGGGCATATCGTATGTATTTAAAACAATAAAAAACGTTCTTTTTACTCAAACTTATAGTCCTCTAGCTATCGTGTGTAAGTCTACCGTGGATCAAGATTGACAATAAATAATTCAAACGCGTCGTATTTTCGCGCCGGCAAGAACCGAGATTACAGTCAGGGCAAATAGTCTACAGTCACAGATCAAGAGATTAGGGCACGGCATAAGGATTGCGTCTGGTGCGGGACTAGGGTTGATAGAAGGGTGGAGAGGAAGGATGCGAAGGAGAGCGTTTAAATGCTTCATGTAAACAATGTGATTATAAGGGGGGGATGGTACGACGCGGCGCTCGTGTGCCGTACGCTCTGATTGAAGGCGCGATGCTGTGCTTACATATGCCTTATGTATTCGGGGAGTGTTAAGATGTAGTTCCCAAAGAGATAAATGTTTTTAAAATTAAAGAAATTTTTGAGAATACTGATATAATGAGCCTTATTGATATTATTGTAATTTTGGATGATTTATGAGTTGCTAAGTTAAGTTATAATTGGGACGTACCGATTTTTATTGCTTTCCAAAAGAGTGTAAAGTATTAGGTTGGCTTGTAAGTTATTAGCCACAATTTCGGAACTTTTCTAGAAAGATTCGCGAAACTTCTAGAAGGTTTTATTGCAGGGTATAGATAGGCCGAAGTGCAGTCAGTTGCCAAAGTCAGCGCCGGAATTTTAAGTGAATTACATAAAAGATAATGGATTTAAATCGATATCAAATACGGATTCTATTACTTTACGAATTTCGTCTGGGTTACGACGCAAATACTGCCACAAATAATATAGGTCATGCGATGAGCGAGTCCACGGTGTCTTACGCGACGGCAAAGGTTTGGTTCAAAAAATTCAGGAATGAGGACTACGATCTTGAGGACGAACCCCATACCGGATGTCCTGTTGAATTGGACGTTCAACGAGTATGACGCCTAATTGAGGAGGATCGACTGACGACCTGTCAATAGGCAGATGAGCTACACTGCAGTCATGACACCATAGAAATATATTTGCACGAATTGGAAAAAATTTCAAAATACGGTGTGTGGTCAATATGAGTTGTCATCACCACCACCTACGAGTTACCATATTACGAGTCGTCATATTACCTTCAGTGCAGAGTTGATACTTGTCAACAGTTATTAATATTGAAACGTAACTTCGAATGGCTGAATCAGTTAGTAACTGGCGATGAGAAGTGTGTTAGATACGTTAACCACACACGCAAACGTCAATGGCTGGGTGTCGGAGAAACAGGAGTTTCAGCATCCAAACCTGAAATAAGTGCCAAAAAGGTGATGCTCAACTGCTGGTGGAATGTCAAGGGTATTATTAATTGGGAGTTGCTTTCAGAGGCATCTATAATGAATGCAGATATTTACTGTGAACAATTGGACCGATTAGCTAACAAACTGAGTAATCAACAGGATCGAGTTTATTTTCTACTGATAATGCTAGACCACATGTTGCAAAACATACTAGTGATAAATTAGAAGAGGTCGGCTGGGTTCTGCTCACTCACCCATCATATTCGCCGGAATTTGCGCCCCCTGATTACCATTTATTCAAGGCTCAGAGTAACCATTTCCGTGAAAAAAAAATTCGACGTTAAAGAAGATCTCCAAAACGATCTCGCACAGTTTCTTTAATCAGTCACCGGAATTTTACAAGAAAGGCATATTGTCACTGCCGACTAGATGGCGACAAGTAGTAGATAATAATGGTGCATACTTAAATTAAATTTAGTATAACTTATAATTTTTTTAAATAGAAATTGCAACTCGGGGTTAAAAACTTATTAGCCAAATATATAATTTTCTTTTAGAAATTGATAACCGTTGATAAAATATATTTTGCGGCTGAATGCTTCACCATTAACACTCCTCCAACCTTGCGATCCTTTTGGTCATCATAATATCTACGTCACTGTGTTCATTCCATCTACTTTCAGTTCATTTTTAGATTTACATACCCAAAATAGGGGGCGTTATGGTTTCGCCTTGTCGGTCTGTATGTCACATCCATTTTATTCGCAGACTTTTAGTGCTAAATATCTGACATTTGAATGTACATGTTTATAACGTCTACAAAATTCAAAACAAAATCTTTTGAAACAACATTTGTTAGGGTTCTCCCACGTGTAGAAGTAGGGTTGATTTTTTATTATGTACGGTATTGTTGAATAGGACTTTCAAAAATATAGGGGATACCCCCTATGTCATGAATATTTTTTCAATACAGGGATCCATTCATCAAATATTAAGCTTTAAGTTGTATTTTTTGTTCGTAACTTGATTTTAAAGTACTATTTTTGAATATCTGAAATTATTCACGGTAGCAATAATGAAATTAAAAGAATAATTACCATAGTAACCGTCCTATAGTTGTATACGAATTACAGTCGACCAACTTACAACATGTAGTTGGGTCCGTAAATAGTTCACATAAACTCCATATATTTGCATTTGATGCAATTTGATTCAATATTTATCATATCCTATAAAAATAACTACTAATGAGAGTCAAATATGAAAAATTATGAAAACAAGGCTTTTTGAGAAATTTACGTAATGTTTACGCCTCTGAAAGACGTGCTAGGCAATACTTTGATTGTAAAAATAATATTAATACTTATAAATATGTTAATAGATAAATATTTATATCCGCATAAAAGTATACAAAACTGTCGTTGTATGAGTTTTATTTGTACTTCGCAGGTTTATTTTCTATTTGCGTAAAATGATTCAATTCTCGAGCAACATCTAAAATTTCAATTCTAATAACTTATAAACGGAGAAATTCATTAAATTTCAATTCTTATACTTATAAATATTTTAATAGATAAATATTTACATCCGCATAAAAATATACAAAACTGTCATTGTATGAGTTTTATTTGTACTTCGCAGGTTTGTTTTCTATTTGCGTAAAATGATACAATTCTCGAGCAACATCTAAAATTTCAATTCTATTAACTTATAAACGGAGAAATTCAATTCTAATAACTTATAAACGGAGAAATTCATTAAATTTCAATTCTAATACTTTTAAATATTTTAATAGATAAATATTTACATCCGCATAAAAATATACGAAACCGTCGTTGTATGAGTTTTATTTTTACATCGCAAGATTATTTTCTATTTGCGTAAATTGATTCAATTGTCGAGCTACATCTAAAATTTCAATTCTAATAACTTATAAACGGAGAAATTCAATTCTAATAACTTATAAACGGAGAAGTCAACAAGACAAACGCGTGGCCCGAAAAATGTATAGTATCTTCACACGGCTTTATAATAATTCGATCGCATAATATAAGGCAACAAGCCTTCTCTGCCCAGCCCTACAAAGGACACGATTATGGGACAAGGGTAAACAGAGCTCTCAAAGGTTTTTCCTTCGTCGACAAATTCTCCGTTTCTGTGAAATGCAGATTTTTCGTATAAGTGCCGGATAGTACCACGAATTTGCTCTTTGCCTATATTGGAATGGGTTTTTGCTTTATGTGAAATCCGTCAATTATCGAATTTATATCACGTTTGGCTGTAAGTATGTATCAATATTACAATTGACATGTGATGATCGTCACCGTGGTGTGTTGGGTTGAGCACATGACCGCGCACCGCGAGGACTCGGGTTCGATTCCCGGCCGCTCATCGAAGCGGAACTGGAGAAGTCCAACCTTTCGAGGCTCTGGCAACTATTTTTCCATATGAGATATTCTTCATCTCATGTGGACACAATAACAACAACAACATCAACAACAATTGACATATTATAATAAGTACCTAATTAATAAATCATTTATCTGTCGTTTGCCGGTACAGAAGGTCTAATAATGAATTTGATATTTTCACTCAAATATGTCAGAATTTTCTAATGGGCCTACTGTGTTCACGACTTTGTTAGATGGAATAGTTTATATTTTATTTGTTATTTAAAAAAAATCCGGCCTAAGTATACAGTGTAAATACGAATATATCCACGTGTATTTTCTGTTACATACTCGTAAATCTACGCGTTTTTCTGCTCAATAAAATAATATACGTTACACATGGGTGACGTCGGATGATATAACAATGTATTTAAAGCTCATGCCATGAATTTCAGATCAGTTGGTCTGAAATCGGCGTATCGTTAACACGTTTAAAAATGTTTTTTAAGTAAATATAAAAATATCTTATAGGTTACAATATTTTCTATATCGTACAAATTGTGATAGCACAAATTTATTTGATCTAATAAATATATTTCGAAATGGGGTTGAAAGTAAGATTGGCATATTGAAAAGACCAGAAGAATTGTAAGATAATATTGGTATAAAAGTTATATAATTATTTTAGATAACACAACTTCAAAATATTTTTAATTTTCTTATATAAATGAGGCTAAATTTTGAGTACTATTAATAAAATACTTATATATATATATATATATATATATATATATATATAATTCAAACTAGCAAGAAAAGTTGTGGACAGCCTAAATCTTAATAAAAAAAATCATCCAAGGGCGTTTGAACTCGCCCGTAATAAGATTCAACTTCATAAATTGAAAGTGCTGTCAACTGTACCTATGTACTATTTCAGTATTTCATGCGAATGTACACAATTAACTTAATGTATGGTACACTGACCTCTTCAGATGAACTGAAAAGTTATATTTGCATTTGATTCAAATATATATTATATATTAAAGCTGAATTACAGCTTCTTATGTAATGGTGTTTATGTGATTGACCTGGTAATAAAGGAGTTTAAAATTGCCACTTAGATGGTGCACTAAATATTTATTTCTCCAAAAGTGAAAACAAAATTAAAAAACAATTTTATACTCTAAAAGATTCTTTTCATTGATCCTCCCTACGCTCACGATTGATAAAATATTGTTTGAAATTAAAATGGTGTTTAGCCCCTCTTTAGATATTTGAGGGGCCCTTGAAATACAATATAAATTTAAGCCATTTTACAAGCAAATACCATTTTTAGTGTTGGAGTGGTCGTTTAGAAACTAGAAGCCCCTGACAGACGGAGGACGGACGTACGACGCGAGAATACGGAACCTTATGGGTCCTCTTGAGTCAACTTTGTGATCACACAAGAAGAAAATATTATCAGTTGACTTAAATTTAATATCAGTCAAGAATGAATCATTATCAGTCAACTGAAATGTATTATCAGTCAACTTAAATTTATTGCAGTTCAACAAGGAATCATTATCTGTCAACTGAAACTTATTACCAGCCAACTTAAATTTATTATTCAACAAGAAAATATTGTCAGTCAACTTAAACTCATATCAGTCGACAAGGAAATATTATCAGTCAAGTTAAATTTATATACAAAAATATTCATGATAGTGAATCATAGATGTCACATGCTTTTATTCTTAGGATTGTATTTAATTTTTAGTTGGTCGTTTTCTACTTATCTATATGTGGCCTACTATTTTTTCAATGCTGGTTCAAAATTTTCACTACTGATTATATGATCTTTAATAGTTAATGTAAACTATTACTGAATTATGGGTAACAGAAAATATCAACAGGTATTTAGAAATAATGATATAATTAAAAGCTAATAAAATAACATGAAATTACTTTGTTTATTCGCCTGGTGTAGATGGAATGATGGTGTGGTGGCGTCGATATTGGGTAAGGTCGATAGCAGGCGTTGAATTGTCGTAAACACGAAACAAACGAATTGCTACTGTCCATTGTTTAATTCTTCGAAATTATCAATCATCCCCGTGACGAGTAATTCCCCGTTGTTCTTTTCATTTACCATCTTAACTTTGTAGATTTTTAAGATTTTGTTCTTTATATTACACCGACTATTGCGAAGATTATAGTCTTTTACGTTTTACCCATTCTGTTTATGTACACCATTACGAACACCATTCACGGATGCCATGCGTAAATGTTATCTTTAGACTATACCGATGGTAATTACAGCGAAATGACGATGTATCTATCGTTAATATACAAAATATGAAAAGGCTATGACTAATGCAAGATTATAGTCTCTTAAGTTTTACCCATGCTGTTTATGTACACCACTACGAACACCATTCATGGATATTGCATCCATGAATGGTGTGAAACGGAAAAGACTATAGTCTTTTACGTTTTACCCATGCTGTTTATGTATACCATTACGAACACCATTTATGGATGCCATGCGTAAATGTTATCTTTAGATTACACCGATGGTATTTACAGCGAAATGAAGATTTATTTGTCGTTAATATACGAAATGTGGAAAGACTGAATAATGCGAAGACTATAGTCTTTTACGTTTTACCCATGCTGTTTATGTACACCACTACGAACACCATTTATGGATGCCATGCGTAAATAAATGTTTGCACTTAAGCATAATTTGGACGTGTGAGGTTTAAAAGGGTTATTCTTATGATAAATCATAAGAGCAGCGCTTCATTCGCTTTCAAGGAATTCATTTCTTATGTTCAAATAAGTTTAAAAAGTGTCTACAACAATATTGGTACAAGAAATGAGTGTCACCTCTATAGGATATGTAAACATTACGATTTAAGTTCATGTTTTTATGAGTATACGTATTAATAGAAGGTATAGTTAAAGAGGTTAGGCAAAAGTGGATATATTACCTATGAACGCTCACCATGTGAAATATGTAAACATTACGATATAAGTTTATGTCTTTATGAGTCTAGCTAATAGTTTTACTAGAAGATATAGAAGTCTTTCGGCAAATTGGATATGTAAACAACTACTACAACCTATAAACGCTCACCTTTTATGATATGTAAACATTATGATTTAATTTCTATTAGATATATAGTTGATATTGTTGCTATTAACGATTTAGTTGAAGTGGTGAAAGAAAAGCGGATACGTAATTATTACCACATAAAACACTCACGTTGTGTATATGTAAACATTACGATTTATGTTTTATGAGTCTAGCCATTAGTTTTACTAGAATGTATAGTTAAAATGGTGAGGTAAAAGTGGATACTTAAGCATTACCACCTAAAACACACTTTTTGAGATATGTAAACATTTCGATTTATGTTTTACGAGTAGAGCTTTTAGTTTTAATATAAGAAATAGTTGAAGTGTATCCGCATTATTAATGACAGTTATTTAAAGTAAGTTTTAAGTGTAATTATAACATATCGAATACTGACGGGAATCTGACGACGAATCAGTCACCCTGCTCCTCATATCATTTCCAGTATACGTGTGTTTTAATGGTGAGTGAGATGATGGATTGCGATATTGGCATGCGGGTTAATAGACGCAAAAATGAATGAATTATCACATATAATAGGGATGAGAAGGCCGAATGTTCTAACAAAGTAGAAGGAAAGCGGCAGCAGATCAGGTAGCTATGAACCCTCGCCCCCCCAATAGTAGACAAAGCGACTTTCACGGTGTAACGAAAGTGACACTTTACCACTTTGCTATACGAAATGCGAATAATTCGAAATACAAAATATTCTTGTGTCGTTTTTCTCTAATTAACGTATTGTATTACGGTGAAAGTGTGAATTAATTTTATTGTACACTGGTATTCGTATTCAAATATAATTATTTAATTTATTGATAATAATATTTGTTATTTGAATACGAATACCAGTGTACAATATTCGAGAGCGAAACAGACGATTAACTTTTCCGACTTTCGCTAACCTTACTTACATTCTAAGCTGCCAACGCGGTACTCGTATGAATTATCATTGATGGTGTCTCCGTAAGCCCGCCGTAGACTAGTGAGACGGTTATACCTCCCTCTGTGATCTGGATAACCTGACGTAGGCATAGTTGGTTGTTCCGGGAACTAGCTATGCAAAACAAGGTAGGGTTCTGCATCTTTCTCCTTGGGTCGTGAAATATATGGAGCAGCACGCGTATGTAAACGAAAGTAATACTGAAGGTAGGAATGAAGTGGACATTTCTGATCGTAATGAGCAATAAATTCTGGGAAAAATAATGTTCCATTCTATGAATAAGAAATTTATGAAAAAATAATCCAGGTTATTAACTGCATGAATTAGAATGAAAAGGGAAAATTTTCAGGGGATTTTAGGGAAGTTTGCGGATACCAGGATAAATGAGGTCCTTAAATAAATCACCACGTATACCTGATAGAAGATGACCGAAAAAGTATGACAGATTTATGGAAACAGACTGAGGATATTTTGTTTTTTCAAGGAACTAATTTAGGACAAGTCAATATACGGCTATTTCAAGGATTTCGTTATTCCGAGAACAGCAACCAATTCGGACAGTATGTAGTAAACACATAGGCGTGGGAAAAGAAAAACAATTATAGAACTTGAGAGTGAAAAAACTAGAAGGAATAAGAAACTGGACTATTAATAGTCGTGTGAAAAAATGCAAAAAAAAACAGCGCAGCTCTCAGTAAGCTCTCAGAAAAATTCAATTAGGTAGTTGGTGAAATAAGCATGTAAGAAAAATATTGAAACAAATAAAAAAAGCTGTCAAGTACGAGTACTCGCACGACGACGGTTTCCTACACATTTAGTTCACTTATAAACATTTAAGAGTACACAGCATTTTTATTAAACAATTCACAAACATTAATTTTTCGCAACGTAATTTTTCGCAAAGCCTCATAATCATTCACAAGCGTGAAAAATATTGTTTTTCACCGAATCAGTATATAAATATATTGTCTAGTAAATAATAAATATACATTTTAAAATACGAAAGTCGTTTCTGCAATTGATTTAAATATTGGATACTTGTATGGAATTCCTATGAACCCAAGTATACACGTTAAGTTAGCCGAATATTACTCGTAGCCTTGTAGAGCCTACTTAGCCATCATAATTTTCTTTTTAATTTCATTATATGCATTGCTGTTGTAAACACTTTCCAGATATACGTGGCTCTAACAAAAGTTATCACTTTAAGGCTTAATAATATAATATAAAGCCTTAAAATGGTAATTTCGGATACTTATATTGGAAAAGTATCCATAAGAAAACCCCAATATTTTGGAAAACCTATTCAACGCTATCCTACAAAAGGGAGTATGCGAAAAAAAATTTGTTTAAAATATTTTATTTCATAACTTTGTAGGCGTTATAAATATGTACAACCATGCCAGATTTTAATTCAAATACGAGGAAAACGGCTGTGACATACAAACAGACATTTCGAAAATATAAGGATTACTAGTTTGGCTACAGAACTCTAAAAATGAGAACTATGTTTGAACTAGAAAATGAAAGAGACGATTGTGATGAAAAAATAATAAAGAGGGAAAAACAAGTGGAAAACTTAAGTTTTTAAAGTGTTCGGAGGTAATCAATTACTATTTTATTATTATTGTAATGACGCTGACAAACGATTTATCATATATAATAAATCACATATTCCAGAATAGAGATGAAAACCAGAAGTGTAAGTTACCTTTCAGATACCCTGAATATTAATGTAACTGGAAAATCTTTGCGATGAAATTGGAAACTAGAAAAAAGTTACAGTTATTTTTACCCGAGAGCAGTAGCCATAGAAAACGGGGAAATTTTAATCAGTTGTGGAACGTATTTCTTATTTAGAAGTTTCATAAATTCAGAAGACGTGAGGTAAACATCAACATGAAGAAGATTCTAATCTTCATGTTCATGTAATCTTCATCATGGGAAACAAATTGACTGAGTACGAATCAGGTTTATACTTTTAGGTGAAAAAACTTCTGTGTCATGGATACGTACCGAAAAAGTTTATGATAGAGTTTTGGAGAAAATAACGGAAATTATTATCAGTATATTGGTTGAATGAACAATAAATTCGGGAAATAAAATCGTACTGTTATGATAGCAAAGCATGTGTTAGAATGAATAGGAAGATAGTCATCGGTTTCGTATTATAAATTTTGTAAGGCATTGAAATTATTTAACAATAGTTTCATTTCGTATCTGATATATGCAACTTACGCTGTCGTATTGACATCTATATATATATATATATATATATATATATATATATATATATGTATATATATCTAGAAAAAATATTGTGGAACGCCAATAGACGAGATGAAGTGACGCGTCACGAGATGAATACAAGTGATGGGCTAACAAGGAAAGGCTCTGTTATGACAGTAGTTAATACCAAAAGCTTTAAAAAAGAACAAGCGAAGCTATATGTTATCAACGATTGCAGAAGAGATCTTTCTTTGCATGCAAGATACACATCCAATCAACAAAAGAATAAAAATGTAGATAACAATACAACTTATAAAGATACATACGGAAAGTTTAAGTGTTAGAATTGAAAACGGAGATATTTAACAAGAGTACATTAAAAGTTACACTTTTAGCTTTCGGTTTTTTTATATTAGTACAGTACTTAATCAATAAACTTTACGATAACATGACACAATAGTTCGAAATCTATGGGACTTGAGTACTATTCGCACTTGATTGCGTTACGCGTCAATTAATTCTGCAGTAAATTTATATAGCACATTAGTCTATAAAGAAAGGTTAACTGACTAATTAGTGCAAGTGATAGTAGGTTAACTTTGGATTCTTTCATACCATTCTATTCTCTTGTTAATTAGTATATTTTGTTAATACATGGCAAAAGAAAATTTCGTTCCATTAAGATGGTTCTTCTTCATTTTACAAATATGGTTAGAATACGAAATTAGTTAAACTTGAGAGTTAAGATTAAGTTAGATTATCTCTATTTTAATCTAATTTAATCTTAACTGCATAAATGTGATTGTAAACTTTGTGTCTTTAGTAAACAGCCGAAAGGATGAACATAGCGAACGGGCAATACATCAACGGTCAAAACAGAGAAATATTAAGTGGCGGAGTACTTTTTTATACATAAAAATCACCACAGTTAGTTCACATAAGTTAAATAATGTATATCAAAGTAGATACAAAAAAGAAAACTGTAATATTTCAAATATTACGTCCTAAAAATTGTTCATATCAGAGCACGGAATATCCGGAATAAATTGCTCCGAGAATCTCTACGTATCGTATAGTACCTAAATTGTCATTTTTAACCATATCATTATTAATTTAACTATATCCTTTATTTAATGGAGGAGCTTTCAAAAATCAATGGGAATTAAAATAATCGTGAGCTTTTGCTTCGTGAAACTGCTTACTTCCACCTAATCACTTGTCCATGATTTTTGAAAAAAGACTTAGTTGAATGCAAAGTATAATTTTCGTGAACCTAACTTGTGAAAAAGGTTTTTATTCCGATATACCATTGGCAAACTCATTCAATGTACAACTCAGTTATTTAAACTAACACAAAGTCAAGCGTTAAGCCAAAAAATTACAAGTTTAAGTCCCTTTTATTTATAGTAGTGATTTCATCAAACACATCTAGGCTTTACGAATTTTCTATAATTAATAAATTGGGAAAATTTTTATAGGTATGTATTACGCCTATATATATTAAATCATAATTCCTTTTCTAAATATGCTGTAAGCACTATCTTGGCAGTTCCGGGAAAAAGCTTCGATCAAAGCTTTCGAACAATACTCTCCGTGAGTACAAGACGAATAGTTGGACTTTGAAACAGCGAGCGCCGCGGCATCGTTTCGCGTACACAACTATGCGGTTTGCGAAGTTTGAGCTGATTATTGAAGGCAAGCTATTAAAATGTTTCGTAGAATATACCATACGTAGAACTTATATAACTTGCTGAAAACTTGACTTGAATCACGTACAATTTGGTATTATATTCTTGGCAGTATTTTCAATGGGGTAGATGAATCTCGTTTCCAAGACCGATCGTATAAGGCGGTACAGTGAAATATTGTTTGTAATATTCCAAATAACTGAAGCTCTTCATAGATAGCCATAAAAGATATCGTCGAAAAATATCCGAAAATATCCAAACTCATTTACATTCATTCGTACTTCGCGAATTCTTTTGAGTTCCTCCTTTTTTTCTTGTTTCGTTGACGGCTTTGTAAACGAAAGCGAAATCCGAAATGGTATTTGAGAAGATGTCCGCGTTGATAAATTGAACTCGTAAGATTAATATCTTTCAACGTTTTCCACTTTGAGATTTTCTTCATCTTTAATTTATAACGAATAAATGGAAAATATGTACTCTTGGTAAATTGAAGTATGTTATTTCGTATTTTTTTAAAGGATTACTTTTTTTTCCTAATAAATACTTCTCACAAGTGATTTGTGTAAGTGAGAAGAGATGGTCGTCATAAAGCAAATATAATGTTTATTTGCAAGAAGCACATTCGGACATTCTGATCGATGAAATGTAATGATTTAGGGCCGATTAGTTCTAATCATAACTATAAATAAATTTTCTCAGGTAAAGGATAATTCTCAGGCTAATAGAATTCATGATCTATATGCATCGTTTCTATGTTTAGTTAAATATTATTGTAATAATAATGCAATTTAAATATTTAAAAAACGTTAATAAACAGTCTAATTTTGCTTCTTTCATTAATTTTATATATGAAACGAATTAAAGTAAATTTAACATCTTTAGGTAAATACAATGAA
The DNA here is from genome assembly GCA_039881145.1 of Druceiella hillmani. NCBI lineage: Eukaryota > Metazoa > Arthropoda > Insecta > Lepidoptera > Hepialidae > Druceiella > Druceiella hillmani. Next base: position 28,310,297 of record JAYKKI010000002.1, read on the forward strand.
ACCGTATTATAAATTAACGACTACGGCTTAAGGAATATAAGGGCATGTAATTTCTTAGTATCACAGTTAAGTTAACGTATCCATTATATTATAAAATATTCAGCCTTCCGTGCGTCTTTAGTAACCATAATGACTGGCCCTCAATTGATGTCCACGTAGCGACATTCTGTTCCTCATTTTAATTGAGTAATGAGGCATAATTCCAAGTCGGTTTCGTGGTCTGTAGTACTCACTCTTTAAGGTACTGTGTTGAATATTCATGAACCGACCCGACGTTCGTAGATTCCGAGGCATTAGTTTTTTTTTCCGCAGACCGAAACTATTAATGCATCTGTAGATAAACACCTGGATGGAGGTCGTTAAGGTAGCCCTCGGCAGTCATTTCGTTAGCCCGTTTATCTTTAATTCGGTTTGTTTGCCAATGGCTATTTGCCATGCAAGCCGGCCTCAGATTAATGCCACTGATAAACATTGAATGCGCATACTTTCTTCGTCGGACTTTAATTGCCGTAAGGTTTACGGACGGCCACGGACTATACACTCTTCCGCCTTTAGATACGGAACGGTCATTCGTTACGTAGACAATAATAAAAGTCCCCTTCCAAATCTTTAATTAATTTAAGCCCCGAGCGACGTGGGCGTGCGCTGTCGCATAATGGAATTATATTGATGATTCTAATGGAATAAATGAATTGTTCGTCCCACTTTTACGATTGTCTGAAGCCATTACTCTTCTCTCACATAATATGGCTTTGTGTGCCCTTTTTACATTGTATTTTATTGGCTTGCAAATTTATTGTTTATTTTTATATATACGTGAAATTGATAAGTGTCTACCCGGGCGGTCAAGTTATTTATGAGGTTTCCTAGCTAGCCAGCGGTAGCACTTTTAGCTGAATGAAGGGTTAACTGTTTTTGAATCGCACTACATTAATTTAGCTTAAAATTTATCACAGTTTTTAGGGTTCCATCTCCCAAAATGAAGAAAATGGAATACTTATATGTTCACTTCCGGTTACAAGGTCCATCCGTCCGTCCTGCAGTGTGTCAAACACTTTTTATCAGAAAAGGTTTGAGACGTCACATTGAAATGAATATCATAATTATTAACAATAATATCTTACACTGCTTTAAGCCTTAATTACAAGTTTTTGAATCACACAACAAAAAGATGTGGCCATATCTTTTTGTTGCGTTTAAAGAGTCCTTTAAGGTTTTTTTTTCTTTATTTTTACTATAGACTTACTCACTGATCATTTACACCTATAGGGTACTTCTGGATGATCTACAATCTAGAAAATCTGCATAATTCGTGGTCTTGTAGCACACGTAAAGGAAAATATCCAAAAATCAATGACTCCTAATTCTATGTAGAATTATACATTTTATTAAAATATACGCATATGAAAGATATACTAAGCAATATATTTATATTCTGAAAAATTAAAATTCTGTAAATGGTTTAATAGAAACACTATGTATCATTAAATGTTTATAAATGCCAAAATGTGTAAGGAACACTCGTAGTGCGAGTTCTTCTCATGCTTGACAGGTTTTCCTTTCAGTTGAGCGTTATATAAATATTATATAAGATTTTAAAAAGATAAGATGAGCGTATCATATTTATATAAGATTGTGGAAAGGTAAGCAGCAACAACCGTATCTAACTCGAAATTATAGTAAATCGACCGCAATTTAATGTGTAATTCGTAAAATAATTATACATTTAGTGAGATAAAACAAAAAAAATGTAATGTGAATATATAACATTTATATAACTTAAATCTCGTAAAGTATGTTATTTTGAAGTATTTTTAAATTTACGTTCGCTTTGATGGAATATAATAGAGAAATATACATTATGTTATATAACATTATACATACTATGATATATAATCACACGATACAAGTAATATGGTGCAAGAAGCACGCTGGCCGCAGTCCTACGTTGACGTCATTGAAAGGTCTAACTATCACATAAAATACCTAGCTAGCTCGCCGTAAACGTTAGGTACATAAACAACGAAAATAAGAACTAAGCCAACTGTAACAGGACCGACGGACCACTAATAATCATTAACCTAATAAACTTGCCTCATAAATGCTAAAGGAAACAAACGGAGGTGTTTCATCAGGCTTACTTATCGGTCGGAACACGTACTTATGTTTAGCACAAACATTCATTAAGAAAACCTGACCAGCTTTATCAATGAAATAACAATAAAAGCTTTAATAAAAAGTTTATAGCCCAGCAATTAATATTACTCACTGGAGTGGAAGTAAGCACAGCGTAAAGCTGAACGCTGGAGAGAGGCCAGAGCGGCGCGGGGCGATGTTGTATGTTCAACCCTTCGGCAAATGTATCATTTCATGCAAGTAGCACGCCCTTATAGATAAATTTGCGAAGAAAAAATGCGCCCTCACTTTTCAAACGAAGGGTAAGGCTCGGGGAGACTAATAACTATTGAAAAAATTTCCCCTCCGTTTTCTTTATTTTCCTCTCGGCCAGTTGGGTCACGCTAGAAATGTATTAATGAAAAAGCCTTAGGCAATATTGTGTTATATGGAGTAAAAATTGATTTGGAGTTTTTGAGGCGTTTTGGGGTTGTCAAAAGAATAATTACCCAACTAAACCTATATTATGAAAATAACTTTAGTGTTGCAAATGTTGTCGTTATACGATATTATTATAGATTTGTAGTCGAGTTGGTGAATGAGAAGAGAGCGCATCAAAGCTATTTATATGTTACTGTAAAAATCCAGAAAATGGTAAATTCTAATATTTTCCAGTTAAATCTAAAATTTAGAAAGTAGTAATGAAACATCGAAATGTCAGAAAATCGATTTTTACTTTGTACTTTTACCAGAATTCACTGGTAAAACTTAGGTTTTACCTTAGAGACGGGGGAAATCTTTAAAAAAATTTCGTGTTTTTACATCTGCGCCACGTTAAAGTACTCGCCGGCGTCGCTTTTCCTTCTTCGTCTCAGATACCTTAGCAAGGTCTTTTGTTTTTCTTAGTCAGTATATTTAAATGAGTGTGTCAATACTCTATACTCTAAAAAACGTAATATACTATAATATATAATTCGTTTCCATGTGAAAAATAGATTTTATAAAATAATAGACTAGTTGGTGGCAAGCGAGAAAGATTATAACTTTTAAGTTGACATAAAGAAATACGCCCAATGTTTACAGAAAGTTAAGATTATGAAAACAAGAAGCACTTTATTAGAGTTATATAAAGCGTTACGATATTTTAGTATACACAACGAAGAAAAGTCTATATTACTTACCAAAACAGAGAACTTACCGTGGAGAGACTTACTGATGAAGAGAACTTACCGAGGAGAGACTTATCGATAAAGAGAACTTACCGACGAGAGACTTACCGATGAAGAGAACTTACCGAGTAGAGGAAGAGGGGAAAATTCGTTATTGTATTTTCTATGAAGGTTTATTTAATATCGTTGAAGTGACGCATCTTGCGGTTTTTGATAATGGAAAGATATACAAAAAATTACAATCAACAGCTCATATAGTATTTATATATTAGTCGACAATTTCTTATATTTTGAAATCAAGTTATGAATTGACTCTTTTGAAACTCTGTAGAATTCAAGTGTTTTCGGCCTTTCAATTTAGCCAATCTCAACATTTCCGTATTTATTGGCCAATTCGGCAATTCCAATCTTTTATTACTGCAAGGGATTGTTAGTTGTCTCTGTATTTCTGGTGGTATTTAGCCATATATATTATTTTCTTTGACAATATAAAAGTTATTGTCTTTCCTGTTTACTACCGATTCGTCCATTATTATATAAAATATAATTATCGCACTCATTTCGATTTAAAATACATTCAAACAACGAAAACATAATTATGGAAGCGAATAAGAGTACACAAATGTCCTTGTGAATTTAAATTTACCAAAGGACGGAGGAAAAGAGGGTATGGCGAACTACCAATACGTAAATGCAGCGTGGAAGTATCAACATGAAAGTTTTTCAAGATTCTTTAAGGTCTCATTTAAGATTTACCAGTGAATGTGGTAAAAGTATGAAGTAAACAACTATTTTACATTATATTGAAGTTTTATTACCATTACCGTTTGGTGAACTTTAGATTTGACTGGAGAATCTTGGAATTCACATTGTTCGGTCTTTTACAGTAATATATATATATATATATATATATATATATATATATATATATATATATATATATATGTGTGTGTGTGTGTGTGTGTGTGTGTGTGTGTGTGTGTGTGTGTGTGTGTGTGTGTGTGTGTGTGTGTGTGTGTGTGTGTGTGTGTGTGTGTGTGTGTGTGTGTGTGTGTGTGTGTGTGTGTCTTTGTGTTAAAGACGCAAAGTTAACAGTTTTATTATATGTACAGATATGAACTTCGAAGATTGTACTGAATATTCAGAGCCTGTTTTCCGTTATCTATACATTTAATTCAAAAACTAAAAATTCGAAATCTAATCTGTAAATGTTAGTAGATAATTCAAATATAGTAAGTGACGTATATTCTGTCAACTATAACAGTGCCATATAAAACACCATATAGTGCTATATAAAAATCCGGTAACTATAACAGTGCGTTATAAAACAGTGCCATATAAAACACCATATAGTGATATATAAAACTCTGGTAACTATAACAGTGCGTTATAAAACAGTGCCATATAAAGCACCATATAGTGCTATATAAAACTCTGGTAATTATAACAGTGCGTTATAAAACAGTGCCATATAAAACACCATATAGTGCTATATAAAACTCTGGTAACTATAACAGTGCGTTATAAAACAGTGCCATATAAAGCAACATATAGTGCTATATAAAACTCTGGTAACTATAACAGTGCGTTATAAAACAGTGCCATATAAAACACCATATAGTGCTATATAAAACTCTGGTAACTATAACAGTGCGTTATAAAACAGTGCCATATAAAACACCATATAGTGCTATATAAAACTCTGGTAACAATAACAGTGCGTTATAAAACAGTGCCATATAAAACACCATATAGTGCTATATAAAACTCTGGTAACTACAACAGTGCGTTATAAAACAGTGCTATATAAAACACCATATAGTGCTATATAAAACTCTGGCAACAATAATAGTGCGTTATAAAACTGTGACATATAAAACTCTACCAATTATAACAGAGCGATATATTGTAACTATAACAGTGCGTTATAAAACAGTATCATATAAAACACCATATAGTGCTATATAAAACTCTGGTAACAATAACAGTGCGTTATAAAACAGTGACATACAATGAATTATAACAGAGCGATATATTGTTACAAATTGTAGCCCAGCGGCGGGTGAATCTATCTATGTAAATGTTCACATAGGAGCATAAGCGCTTATTCATTACTAGGCTTATAGTCTCTGCAGGACCACTGAAAATTAATCAAACCGCACTTTTAAACGGTAATTAGAAGGATTAAGTTAAACAAGTATATGTCGGTTAACGGAAATAATATTAAGAAAAAACTGTGTTCTAACAAAAATTGCCATAAATTAACCTATTAAATACGACGTGAACTTGCACTGCGAAAGTTCCATACACAGTTAAGCACATATTAAAGTATTTATATTACACTATTATAAATAGTACTTACATAATTTTTCACTATGTAAATATATGGTGGTATTAATTTATAATACAAGTTGATGTTGACATCGAAACTTTCCCGAAATAATAATTTGAAAAGGAAAAATCATCTAATACAATTTTTAGAAATTTTCTTTCATTACATTTGAAAAAGACCTCTTTATTGATAAATACCCCACTCGATGGAATCCTTGAGAACAAAAATTAACCCAAAATTCAATATATGGATGGGCTTGCCTATATTATTAAAAATATTTTTTCTTCGTTTGTATGAGTTTACGTAACTTAAGTACGTCTTTCTAATCAGTTTCAAATTGAAGGAACTATGAAACTGTGACGTACAGATATAGCTATTTTAAAAAGCTATGTCTGCACGTCAGGTGTGTCTTTTGTTATGTTTTTTGCAATTCATCTGGCTATAGAACCTTAAGAAGATATTTAATTAAAAGTAGATCAGTAAAAACCTATGTAGTTTAGGGCCACAGTGATACAAGAATAAAAATGACATTATAGGGAAAATAAAAAAGATATATTCTTTAAATGTTTTATTTCAATTGTCAATCAGACAAATGAAAAATATTGTATTTTTTACTAAAATCAGGTTATTTTTAATATAAAATAGTTTGTAAATGCTATTTCCACGGAAGTCTTTAAACTGGCAAGATGAAACAGAGTACATATTGTGTCTCGTTGTACGCTCTTATTCGTGTAATATACTAATCCATGGAACTCAGAGGTCAGACAGGGTCATCGAAAAAAGTCACCTTAAACTCAAAAAGAAGAAAAAAGACATTCATTTTAACAACGAATGTCAATGTCAGTTTATTTTTAATTAATTTAGGCAATGGAGACAAATCGAAAAATCCAATCGAATTATTTTTTTTTATATTTTTAAAAAGTTCTCAAGTATTTCGTTAGATTTTTAGTGTTGTTTTATATTATGGTATATGTATATTTTTACAATTTTTGGTATATTAAAAATACAATATAATATTGGCGTGTTTATGAAGACACCTTTTTTGTTTTGTATTACGGTTACAAACTGTATTTTATTTTTTAGTTCGTCCTGGTTGTCAATCACTGATTTATTTGCTTTTTTATATTATAAAAAAAATTAACTTTTTAAAAATCATGTTCTATTTCTGTAATGCCAGGCCCAATTCTGCCAGTCTCCTGTAAATTTAAACTAAATTGAATGCAAGATCAGTTGCATGAAAACAATTTAATATCAGTATATTATCATTTCCTACCCCGCATAATATCAACATTCGACAAATGAACTAGGTAATATAATTAAAGTGATCGAGTGTATTAGTTTACTTTGAATACTGAATATGTAATGTACAGGAATGAAATGTGAGGACAGTGAAATTATATTACCTAGTTCATTTGTCGAATGTTGATATTATGCGGGGTATATTATCATTCCATACCCCGCATAATATCAACATTCGACAAATGAATTAGGTAATATAATTTCACTGTCCTCACATTTCATTCCTGTACATTAAATATTCAGTATTCAAAGTAAACTAATACACTCAATCACTTTCTTCAAATAACAACACGCACTTCAACGAAACTTGATCAAACTTCATTCTCTAAAAGCGTTCGAGCTTTGACAAACGAGATCCGCTAGGGACTTCACATATCGAATACTAGAATAATATACAGCTGAACTTATGGCGTATTAAAGGACAATAGAATGTCTACACAACAGCACATCAAGTCCTGCCGAAGGTATAATCTCGGTTAGGCGATAAATCGGATTTAGTGGCGGAAATTAAAAGCCCGTGGGCCAGCTTCGAACGGGTGGGTGGAACCACAAAGGTTCCGAAAGGAAATGGCTATTGAATAACGTTTCCAAGAAATACCTGAAGACAAACGGGACCGCCGAATCGCGTATTTGGGTAAGACTTAGGATAGGATTTATTATTAACATGTACGTTGCGGTTGCACAAAAGCCCGTCCTCGCAATGTGCTCTGCAACAAACCGGAATTAATTAAGGTTGTACGTTGATAATACGGACTTAAGACTTGTTTAGTATCAGGCGTACGTAGTGGATAGATAATTCAGTCGAATTTAGAGTTGGGATCGGTTTGTGTTAAAACATGTGCTTATTAGTTTTAATCGTGGCCCGTTTCATGTATTTACATTCAGTTTAATTCGTTTCTCAGATCTCTTATTGAGGACATGGTTTTAATTCAAAATATGTATTGTTATGCTCTTAATGTTTCTTGTGAGATTAATAGCTACAAAAATTAACGAGAGGTGTCGTGGGACACCCAGTTGGAACGATGTTCCTTTCGCTATATGTTACATATTAAATTTATATTATATACAGGAATAAAATCATATCGGCATAATAAAACATTCGCTATATCTTTTACTAAATATTAAAAATTTATAAATTACAAAAAAAAATCGGCAAATTCATTAATTTCATTATTACTTTATTATTTATTAAATACTTTAAAATTAAAAAAAAATTAATTAATTATAATAAATTGTCAGCATATTCATTTATTTTCATTAATTAGTTAAATTTTATTTAGATTGTTTTAGGCAATTTAACAATTCATTATATTCATTTGAATTTTGGAAATATTTAAATTTAAAATAAAACAAAATAAAAATAAATTAGTTATAATTTTTAATAGAACTAAATTTAATTTTAAAAGTAATTTTAAATTTGATTTATTAAAAAAATTAGAATAACTAACCTTAAAAAATAGAAATAATGTAATTAAAATTTTTAAGATAATTAAATTTAAACTTAAAATTTAAATTTTTAAATTTATTTTATTTAATAAGTAAATTTTAAAATAATAAAATGAGAAAACATTAAATTTTTAGAATAATAAAATTTAATGTTAAAATTAATTTTAAATTTAATTTATTTTTGAAATAATTAAAATAAAAATAATTAAGTATAAACTTAAAATTAACTTTAAATTTTTGATTGATTTAATAAAAAAAATTAAAATATTAAAATAAGAAAAAAATTAATGGTAGAATAATAAAATTTAATTCAATTTTGTAATAATTAAAATAAAAATATTTTAATTTTAAAAGACTTTTAAATGGCTATTGAATAACGTTTCCAAGAAAACTTTTAAATTAATTTTAAATGAAATGTCATTTAAATTAATCTAAAAATGTATTTTTCTTATTTCATCATACATTCTAAAGTCTAAGCATTTAATAAATTATAAAGTAATAATGAAAATAAGTGAACTTGCCTAACATTTATTGTAATTTATCGATTAAGTATTTAATAAGAGATAAATTTATAATTCATAATGCAAATAAATATATACCGAACTGGAAACGGTCTGGAAGATTACAACAAAAAGCCAGTAGAAAAAAAAATACATTGGCACACAAAAACACATTTGGCATCAATATATTCTGTGTTTTACACAAATCTCATTGCAAGATGATATTTATTGGGCATTTTCACTGTTGTATCAATATAAATAAAGTAGAAATTAAACTGTACGTGAATACATGTAGATAGACCATGAAAGATATAATAACGATCACACACATACATAGACCATGAAAGTTATAATAACGAACACACACATACACATACAACCGTATATAATAGAAAGAGATAGAGAGAAAGACAGGGCAAAATAACCAAAAAACTACGCATAAAATGTGTCCAAAAAACTACGCATAAAATGCGTAGTTTCAAAACACGGCTGTCAGTGCAATTTAAGACACAGCTCTGAAAGGTTATGTGCTTTCTACGTAAAAATATAGCTTAAAATGGCGGTTTGTGCTATTCCCACCTGCAAAAATATCACTGGACTTTTTAGATATGTTTGGGGAGATAGGTACATTAAAAATATACTTTTAAGATTTTGGTACATGTGAATCGAGATTTCTACACGAAGCGTGTCTGCAAATATGATCTAAATCTGCAGAAACTTAAGGGTGTGAATATAACTAAAGACTGTAAGGGTTCCATTTTTGCCACTTGGCTACGGGGAACCTTAAAAGCAGTAAGTTCCCGCGTGATAGATTCAGGTTATATAGAAATAAGGTTAAATCAATTTTTGGAGCAGAAACGAGTTGTATTGTTTTGTTGAGCTCATTAAAGAAATATAGGGAAAAATTGTTGGATCCGTTTTTTTTTAATCGATTTGTTCCTATGTAAAGTAACTTTTCGCAGTTTCTTATAAATGTATTGGTCTTTTTTCACTTGACTCGGGACGTGAAGTGCAAAAGATCAATATATTGATAAGAGAAACTACGAAATTCTATTGGTTTAGGACTCGATCGCTGCACATGAAAGCACGTACGTTCGTTGGCGTGCACGTGCACGTGCACTCACACTCTGACGCACACTCGCACGCAACAAAAATCCCACTTCAAATTTTTGTCAAATACGACACTTCGTTCACTCTTAAAGTAGCTGAAAAGTAAAAGAGCACGACGAAAATGTCACCGTTTACCGCAACAAAACAATGTCCAATTCACGAGTCGTGACGAAAACCGGAACTGTGGAGAAATAGCAGACATGAAGTTATCAAAAAAGGGAGAGACAATTTATAATCGCACTAACAATGAGTACCGAGGGGCGGCCCGCTTTCATAAACCCAAAAACATTATCGGCAAAAGTACAATGACAAAAGTATAAGCTGCAAGCGACGGGCCGTGAACCCAATTTGTATTGTTCCGAAACAAAAAGGGTGCCTATGATTTGTTCGCGTGTTTCTGTTAATTAATTACCATACTTTTGCAATTAGAAATAATGGTGTTGTGTCATGTAACAAAGCTATAAGTGGCGTAGTGCGCGGCGCACGTGCTTCATAAATCACTTATCGGTGTAACGTTGGAATAACGATACGAGTGATTACCACGAAGGTCTATGTGGCGATGTTATCTAATATCAGTAATATTACCTGTTTGATTGCTTTACTAAATTAAATAAGTAATTAATATCAATTTTAACTGACTCACATATCCAATGCGCTTTGGGTTATATATAATTGATGAATTATCTTTTGTATAAAATAACACTTGGCGATGTTATCTAATATCGGTAATATTACCCGTTTGATTGCTTTACTAAGTTTAAAATAAATTAAATAAGTAATTAATATCAATTTTAACTGACTCACATATCCAATGCGGTTTGGGTTATACATAATTGATGAATTGTCTTTTGTATAAAATAACACTTGGCGATGTTATCTAATATCGGTAATATTACCCGTTTCATTGCTTTACTAAGTTTAAAATAAATTAAATAAGTAATTAATATAAATTTTAACTGACTCACATATCCAATGCGGTTTGGGTTATACATAATTGATGAATTGTCTTTTGTATAAAATAACACTTGGCGATGTTATCTAATATCGGTAATATTACCCGTTTCATTGCTTTACTAAGTTTAAAATAAATTAAATAAGTAATTAATATAAATTTTAACTGACTCACATATCCAATGCGGTTTGGGTTATACATAATTGATGAATTGTCTTTTGTATAAAATAACACTTGGCGATGTTATCTAATATCGGTAATATTACCCGTTTCATTGCTTTACTAAGTTTAAAATAAATTAAATAAGTAATTAATATAAATTTTAACTGACTCACATATCCAATGCGGTTTGGGTTATACATAATTGATGAATTGTCTTTTGTATAAAATAACACTTGGCGATGTTATCTAATATCGGTAATATTACCCGTTTCATTGCTTTACTAAGTTTAAAATAAATTAAATAAGTAATTAATATAAATTTTAACTGACTCACATATCCAATGCGGTTTGGGTTATACATAATTGATGAATTGTCTTTTGTATAAAATAACACTTGGTGATGTTATCTAATATCGGTAATATTACCCGTTTCATTGCTTTACTAAGTTTAAAATAAATTAAATAAGTAATTAATATCAATTTTAACTGACTCCACATATTCAATGCACTTTGGGTTATATATAATTGATGAATTGTCTTTTGTATAAAATAACACTTGGCGATGTTATTTAATATCGGTAATATTAGCCGTTTGATTGCTTTACTAAGTTTAAAATAAATTAAATAAGTAATTAATATAAATTTTAACTGACTCACATATCCAATGCGGTTTGGGTTATACATAATTGATGAATTATCTTTTGTATAAAATAACACTTGGCGATGTTATCTAATATCGGTAATATTACTTGTTTGATTGCTTTACTAAGTTTAAAATAAATAATTAATATAACTTTTAACTGATTCACATATCCAATGCGGTTTGGGTTATACATAATTGATGAATTGTCTTCTGTATAAAATAACAGTACTATCAATTTCGGCCATATACTTATAACCTACGTATGTGTCGACAATGTGGTGTTACGCATTTGTCCTTTAATATTTTTCTTTCATCTACAAAGAAGTGTATCGCAAAAATTGAATTCTTAGAATTTTTACCCATCATTAATTTCTTGATGTGATGTATTCATTTATTTCTACGTCATCAATATTTTATTTGTTTATACAACATATTTCACTTTGGACCTAATAAACAATAACAAACGGTGACAATTTCACTGTTTGTTAGTTATTAAAGTAAATAATATACATTAAAAACAATGTATTTAACAAAAATCATTTGCGGTAGCGACTATTTTATTATAAAAAATTGATCTCAAAAATAGTAACCGCACACGGTCCTTTTTTCGAGGAAGTGTTGTTTTTTAACAATAACAAACAATAATATTTTCACTGGTTTGTTAGTTATTAAAGGAAATAATATACATTAAAAATAATGTATTCAATAAAAATAATTACCGGTAGTGACTGTTTTGTTAAAAAAAATTGATTTCAAAAATAGTTCCCACACACGGTCCTTTTTTCGAGGAAGTGTTGTTTCTTAACAATAACAAACAAAGAAAATTTCACTGATTTGTTAGTTATTAAAGGAAATAATATACATTAAAAACAATGTATTCAACAAAAATCATTTTCAGTAGCGACTATTTTATTATAAAAAAATTGATTCCAAAAATATTTCCCACACACAGTTCTGTTTTCAAGAAGTGTTGTTTTTTTTTCTGTTAAAAATTAAATAATTTAAATAAACAAAAAAGATGGCATAAAGAGAATTTTCCTTTACGCGATCCTTTTTGTTTATTTCATTTGATATATTAAACGAGTAAATAAATTTGATATTTTCAAAAATGAATTAATTTCCATTCATTATTTTAATGGCGTTCATTCACTTTTAGCGTGAGAACTTTCGCCAATGTCGAGTTGATGAGAAGGCTACGCAACAATGACTACATCAGTGCCTGGATCTCTTGCTTGCTTGATTTAAAACGTAAATAAATAAGAAGTAAAAAAAAAGAAATAAATTAAAATTGAAGGAAAAAGGACGTTTATAGACGATACAAACACAATTACTATATTATTAAACTCTCAACATTTGAAAGTAATAATAGATCGTTACTTGCTTATTTATGATAAATGTCTTTTTTTCTGAAAATGTACTTACAAATGACTTCAATAAGTGGGTAATTTAGTTTGAAACTGCAGCGGAATTACACTTGGATTATAAGTAAAATTAATCTTGAACACTGCACTTAATATTGGATAGTTTATGTTCTAAGTTAATCAATGTCGGCTAGCTGTCTTGCTTAACGGTCATTCATATTTACAGAAATTAGTAGTTGCATATAAAGCGATTTGTGTGATACGTTTTTATCAGTTCGATATTCTTTTGATATTTGATGAGAAACTGATCATTCAGAAATAACATTCTACTTGTTTTCCTTGGTAAGTTCTTGAATATTTCGAAGTCGAAAGAAACATGTAATTAGAATTACAAGGAAACGCCTTTTTAATTACTCGACAGTGATTACGTTTTAAAATAATATGGAAATAGTATGTTTATTAAAATAGTATGAGGGTATTTTTATATCCATTACCGTGACGTGAAATTTAAAGAGGTGCCGCTTGATTCCCTTTCGTACATATATATGACACACGACAGTGATTACATTTTAAATTAATATGGAAATAGTATATGTTTATTAAAATAGTATGTGGGTATTTTTGTATCCATTGTCGTGACGTGAAATTTGTCGAGGTGCCGCTTGCTTTTCTTTCGTATATATAAATGGCGCAAGAGAGTGATTACATTTTAAAATATCGTACATATATATGTCACACGACAGTGATTACATTTTAAACTAATATGGAAATAGTATATGTTTATTAAAATAGTATGTGGGTATTTTTGTATCCATTGACGTGACGTGAAATTTGGAGAGGTGCCGCTTGCTTTCCTTTTGTACATATAAATGACGCACGACAGTGATTACGCTTTAAAATAATATGGGAATAGTATATGGGTATCTTCGTATCCATTGTCGTGACATGAAATTTGTCGAGGTACCGCTTGCTTTCCTTTCGAACGTATAAATGACGCACGACAGTGGTTACGTTTTAAAATAATGTAGAAATAGCATATGTTTATTAAAATAGTATGTAGGTATATTTGCATCCACGTACGACGGGAATTACGTTTTAAAATAATATGGAAATAGTATATGTTTATTAAACAGTATGAGGCTATCTTTGTATCCACTGACGTGACGTGAAATTTGACCAGGTGCCGCTTGCTTTCTTTTCGTATGTATAAATGACGCACGACAGTGATTAGGTTTTAAAATTATATGGAAATAGTATGTTTATTAAAATAGTATGTGGGTATCTTTGTATCCGTTGACGTGACGTGAAATTTGAAGAAGTGCCGCTTGTTTTACTTTCGTATATATAAATGACGCACTTGTATATGGCACTACTCCAAATAGTAGTTATTAACATAGTTTTAAGTCGGCACCAAACTTCGGTAAATATTGTAGTCTAGAAGTGAATAGATCTATTTTTTTTAATTTCAACGTTAAATTAAAATCAAAATTACAAGACGGAACACATAATATTTAGACAGAGTAAGATTTGTATATGCGTTCTTCCGATCACTGTTTGAGTATTTATAATACTAAACTACAACACACATACGTAGAATATACAACGGATACCATATTATAATATTCAAACTATTACATAACGGCCTATAAACTTTTCTTAAAATTTGGAGCATATCTGGGGTCCTGTTACATAAATTTGACAATTATGAACATTGTAAACTTTTCACATTTATTTGTGATTTATTGCAGTTTCACATTTTTCGTCATGGAACTACATCTACAATAAGAACCGGATCTCTAGTAGCAGTGCTAATTTTAGTTGGGTATTTAAGTTTTTATTTCTTTTTAAGGTGTTGGAATTTTTGTTTTAATCATTTTTATTCTGATACAAGTGGCCATGAATGTCAACAATATAGATTTTATTGGTGATTGTCATTTTAAAGGAACCGTAAAAAATGTGGCAGAAAAATATAAATTAATCATTTTTATTTTTTATTTTTAAGCTAGCAATCTCTATAAGACACACAGATAACATACTGGCTCCGATATGACTCGTGCTTATAATTTTGTGATACAACGCTGTCCTAAGATTTTATTGGATATTATATATATATATATATTACTAATATATTCTATATTACTAATATATTCTATGAAGTAATCCCTAACGTAAAGTGTTTGATTGGGATGCCTAGTTTAAATGGTTTTATAATAAAAATGGGTTTAAAATATACCTCGAGATGCCTAGCTTAAATGGTTTATAATAAAAATGGGTTTAATATATATTTCAAAAACTGTTCAAGGTTAAGGTTAAAAAATAGTATACATTGTCTTATAAAAAAATATTTTGAAAACATCTCCGATAGATGAAAAAACCTAAACTACCGACAATAAACAAATGTAAAAGTTGGCGCCCCAAGCGAACGCAGCGCATTATTGCTAGATAGAATAATGCGTCGCTGTCTAGAGGTCGGGGGATAGTCGCCACGACAAGCGCTCATCCATATTAATGTGGGGCCGTATTTCGCCCGCTCTACCTGCCGGCGACCACTTTTTCACGTCGTCGCGGACCGCGACCGCCGTGAATAGACGATAACTTGTATTAATACATTTTATGTTAGGGTTTACAAGTGGGCCGCAGGACGGGTTCCGTAGTTCTCCAGTTGTGTAAATGCCAGTAGTATTCTGGTCGTTTGGTTTATTTGATCTCACTTTGTTGGATCCTGTTTTATTTACTCGTATAGTGCGCACAGGCCACATTAATGTATTTGTTAACCAGTAAGTAGTCAAATCCACTGGTACTTATTTGAGCATTCACCTGCGTCACTTAAACGAATCGTCGTCTCTCAAGAGATAAATAAAGTAAGAAAAATGTATTTTTCCCCCGAAAATAAAGAGCGGTAAGGGTGTGTACGTAGGGTGTACAGATGGCCGGGAAATCCGGGATTGTCCCGGAATTTTGCGTGTTGTCCCGTGTCCAGTAATTTCACTTTGCTGTCCCGGTATTGAAGTTACGTTACGTAACTGTAATTTTTGTGTTAAATTATTATTATTTAATGAATCAATCACTTTTATTAAAAATTTGACTTAATATTTGGTACTAGAAGAACATTTTTATTTGATTTTATTGGTCTGAAGGTTTTCTTGGGTTCAACGAACCTTTTGTGGGGTCAATCTACGCTTAAACCGCTAGTGGTTATAGTATGATGACTTTTACAGTATATTTGTAAACAAAAAGGAATAAATAATGTTACGTGAATGAGGTTTTATATTCTGTTATTAACTCTGCCTCAAAGTTCACATCTGTGCCCTGTAGTAAAATGTCCCGGAAAAAGCGATTTTACATATGGCAATGTCACGAAAAAAGCGATTTTACATATGGTAAACCTATGTGTACGTGCGGGCGTATTGATGTGCATGCTGCGAGTGAGCGTGTGCGCGGTTGTGTTTCCGCGTGTGTGTGAGTGCATGTTTGCATGTGCACCGTACGTGCCAGTATTCATACTTATGTGTGTCGATATTTTAGTTGCCACATTATTTTAATTTGGATCACGTTTTGTTTTACTGCAGTGAGCATGACGATGCGCGTAGAGTTTGAACAGATATATTTTGATGAGAACATATCGGAAGGGTAATCGCAAGTATTTTTGGAACGTATCTTTTGTCACCGTAGCTTGGTTGAGAGTTGATCGATCTTTGAGACATTTAGAGCGTTTGCATAATGCGTTCTTGAAAGAATGGGGGTTTTAAATGGCTCATGGATTGAGGACAGTCCTTAACTCTGTTGGATGGAAGCGGTATGGTAGTGACGGGAGGCTATTAGGGTATCTTCGAAAGTCCCCATTTTTGTTATAGGGGGGATGTTTCGGGTCCATGGAGGGGCTCCAAGGAAAAGGAGGGACTAGTGCCACTTCATTTTAATTTGGCTAATTAGAACTTAATTTGAGTGATTGAATGTGTTTTTCTAATAAATCCAGTCTTTTATCGAAAGCGTTTGTGACAAAATTTATTTTTCGGAAAGATTTTTTAAAATTCAGTCTATTTGTTAGAACATTTTTATTAATGTATGTCATATAATAAGAGAAAATTTAGTTAAATCAACTTTTGGTTAAAGCTTTCCCAATAAATCAGTTATTTATACTAAACATTCACTTTTTTCTAATGCCTTTTGAATATTGTTTGTCTTAAAAATAAATGAAGAAGATAAACGTATTTAATAAAGTAAGAACACATTTTAACAAAAATAATAAATCCGAAAGTTCGGATGAAAGCTATATGCCTAAATAATGCTATATGTGTGTGTGTGTGTGTATGTGTATATATATATACACATATATATATATATACATATATATATATATATATATATATATATATATATATAAAGTTTATGTGGGATAATGTGATAAAACCGTAACGAATTGTGTGAACGAAAGACACAGCTTGTTTATGCCCTGGATTAGTATAGAAAATACAATTTATTTGAAAAAGGAAACATTCTTTTCCTGACAATTATTATACTATTTTATTTTTTTTATAATTTAATTTTCAAGAATTTGTTTTTGGTACGAAAACGTGGCAAAAGATCATCATCATCATATATATTAATACGCTAAGGTTAAGATGTTACACTCCCTTTTTAGAAAAAACCTCACAACTAATCCACATAAATTATATATCATTTTATAGATAACCGCTTGCTCTACCGGCATCCACAACTAAAAAATTTATTATTGCTATTGTTTTTGCAAATTAATTAATTATTAAAATTATATACACAAAACAGCAATGCTGCCATCTAACGGCTCAACGTCAATATGATTGACGGTCGGTAAAATTTTTGTTTAATTTCAAATCCACTCACGTATAAATAAAGTGGCGCTTTAGCTCAATGCTTTTGATACTTGCGCCTCTATATGTCAATTTTAGTAAAATAGAATAAATAATGCGAAGACTTCGCACGGGTCACGCTAGTAATTTATAATAGCTTAACAGTCAAACTTTCGTCTCTGGAACACAATTTGTTTATAGTGAACGGAAATTGAGATTTCAATGTTCAATTATTAATTCATTCTTTAGCATCGTACCTTGGAGATTATATATAGACAAATATATAGTAAATAAACGAATCATCGTTTTCTCGCAAGTGATAAATAAAAGTTTCATACGACTGCATGTAACAGGTAACAACCACAAGGCACCAAAACGAAGGGTGTAAAATTTATTCATTTTGAATCCAATTATGGGATGGGATTACATTTTGAGAACGGTATGGTTTTCTGAATACTGTTATATACCATAATGTATATACCACCAAGTACTATGAAATAAAAAAAGTTTGAAAGACATCTGACACTCTGTTCTATGTTAATAAGTCTTTGAAAGTGCGCAACGAGTAAATACATACATAAACTATGTACATACAGATAACATATTGGCTCTGATATGACTCGTGCTTATAATTTTGTGATACAACGCTGTCTTATGATTTTATTGGACAGGATATTAAAGTAATACTTTTTTTGATGCAAGTAATATAGAGGCGCAAGAATCATAGAAGTCGCTCGGAAACGACAATAATACTAACTTTTGTTCAATATGGGAGCAGTATTTTATCGACAAAATACAGAGAGTAAACGTCATTGAAAGTATAGACGTTATGTCATGAGTGAAAATATGAATAAATTTTTGAATAACTAAACACTGTGTTGTTTTTAATATCTAATTATTAAAGTGATTTTGCACAATAAACTAATGTACCATATTACAAATATATTACCAGGCATTACAAATAATTTTGACTGATTACAATATGTACGCTCTATGGAGACTTTACACGCAAAAAACCTGTCAAGCGAGAGTGGAACTTGCACTATGAGGGTTCCGTACACATTTAGACATTTAAAAACATTTAATGGTACATAATATTCCTATTAAAATATTAACTAAATTTTATTTTCTCGAACGAAAATACACCTATTGCGTACTGTATCTTTCATAGACGCAAATTTAAAAAGAATATTTTTTCATGTAATATAACTAAAATGACCCCATTTTCAGGGTTCTTGTTAATTGGTTGACTTAGAAGCTTGATTTTACAGCTTCAAGAGACCATAGACCTAAGTATTTGATATTAATTTCAACTTGAGTCCTCTACGCGTTCCTGACAAAAAGGGTCTTGATAGACTGACAGACGGACAAAGAAGTGCTCAAAGAAGTGCTCATATGGGGTTACCATATTGCACTGATAGCATCTTGCACAGTCCCTGTCTACAGAATACAATAAGATGGATAAAAGACGAGTTTGTAATGATCGAACTTTTTAATTTTTGATAATCGCCATGCAGATTATGTAACCTAGCAAGTCGATTTAAGGGTTGGGAATTCATAACCATCTATACAATGTACTGCTGCATATATTATAAATATAAGCTTTTCTTTGTAGAACAAGCTGATCCTTTTATTTTTAGAGTTATAAGCGAGGCAGAGCTCAGTGGATTGAACTTTATAGTAATAAGGTTATTAAAGGAAGACGGTCCGTTCACGCATGGACGTGACCCATTTTCGCTCCAGTGGGGTTGCAAATGTTTTGCTCGTAGTTTATTTGGCTTATGGGTATCTGCAAACAGAATATTACATTGCGAGAAAGCTACGAGTGAATTTCATACGCGAGTATACAAATATCATTGGCACCCAGCCAGTATCCAGACTATTGTGAACATGTTGGAGTTTATTGCCTACATGAAAGAATGATTTTAAGACTTATTGGGTAATGTGAATTACGTTTACGATCAGACTGTTTATAGTTAAAATATTTTTATTATTTACATAAAAACAGCGATTTAGTTTACAGTAAATTCTTTGCAATATAATTAATATTAATTATTAAACCGATTCCATTTTTGTTACTCACTTATATATATATATATATATATATATATATATATATATATATATATATATATCTAGAGTATAAATAATAGTACTGTATAATATTTTGTGTTTGAAATTGTTGTTAAAAATATTTTTATGCTATAGTTTCCCTGTTGGAAACTTCTTTGCTTCTTAACTAATTCTTAACTTCTTAACTAATTTTCTAGTTATGTATTTTACATAGGTTTTGCAGGGCTAATGATGATAATAATTTGGTTGCAGAATGAAGAAGAGAAGTGCTGGAACTAGTACTATGACGATTCCGTATACATTTAGGCTCTTATAGCAATTTGAATGTGCACAGTATATTTATTAAATAATTTGGTTGCAGAATGAAGAAGAGAAGTGCTGGAACTAGTACCATGACGATTCCGTATACATTTAGTCTCTTATAGCAATTTGAATGTGCACAGTATATCTATTAAATTATGTAAAAATATTAATTTTTCAGTATATTTAAAAAAATATGACAAACTAGAAATAATTCCTATAATTTTTCTACAAACTTTGCGTGGGCTTCCAAAAACTGTATTTTTATTAATGTGAGATTAACTAATTGCGGAAATAAGTGGATGAAACATGTCTTTTTTGACATATTTTTCAGTACATATCGAAAGATATAATAATTAAAATTATGAAAAAAAAATATTTTCGAAACACTTATAAATAGGTCCTATGAAATGATATCCCACATTATATATCGAATTTAAAAAAATCGATCAAATGTTTAATTCCTTCTCTAAGTACTTAGTTATATTGGAGATTTATTAACATAGAATTATGTCAGTGCACGAGGTATATTATTGAGGGTTAAAGTGATTTCAATATTGTTACGTATTTGGTTCATCATTTGTTTTTCGGTTTCAGTTAGAAATAATTTATGCTTCTTATCATGATAATCCTCAATTTTTATTTATATATTGCTTTGTTTATAATTATAAGCCTTTAACTACTAGCCATCTTGGATACTTATTTAGATCAGAGAATAACAACCTGATCAAGCTACTAACTCTCAACAAGCCACGGTGTACCAGGAATCAGGGAAGACCTGCATCGAGATGGCTTGATTATGTCAAAAATATTAAAGGTTGCCGACTGAAAACATAAAGCATCTAAAAGACTCCGATGGAAAAAGCTCGTTAGATTTTATCGTCAGACCCTGGCCGGCTTTAGGCTGTAGTGCCAAGAAGAAGAGGCCAAAAGCCACGGCATATTTTCGTAAGGTATAAGGTGGAATATCGCCAGAATATCAAGGGCGATATTTATAGTGATCTGCTTCTAGATGTCGCTACGGTAAAGGCAGAGATAAATTACTGTAATTAGACTGAATAACTGAAAAACTTAGTAGCCAACTGGACTGACTTTATCTTATCCATGATAATGCTAAAATCAATAACCGCAAAATATGCTCGTCAAAAATTAGAAGAGCTGGGCCTTGTTCTGCCAGTATATGCCCCTTATTCACTTGACATTACGCCATAGACTACATACTCATTAAGAACTGTAACCAATAATTTTCAAAATCAAAATACCGAGAGAATGGAAGATCTTTAAAAAGAACTTGCCAAATTTTATGACTCTAATTTACCGGATTTTTATGCTTACAAGACGCCGACAAATTATTGGTAATGATGGTGTATATAATTTGGTTTCTTTGTGGTATTTAAATTTGAAATATATAAGGACAAGTAAAAAGTTATCAGTCAATCTATTATATGTAAACTGGCTAATATGAATACACGATGTTACAAATGGACCATAGAAATAATAATACATAGTTAAACAACGAAAAATGCATATAGTTACTAATTAAGCATATTATTTGGTTTCTTTGTGGTATTTAAATTTAAAATATATAAGGACAAGTAAGAATTTATTAGTCAATCTATTATATGTAAACTGGCTAATACGTACACACAATGTTACAAATAGAACATGGAAAGAATAATACATTTAGATAGCGTAAAATGCACATAGCTACACGTACTTAAGCATGCTCTCTACATGCTATTATTTGCATAATTATGCCCCACCGCACGCACAGCCGCATACATATGCATCCACTCCCCTTTATTTTTACAGCCTCCCTTCGCTTGCGGCGCTTGTGATCTTATTCCTCAGGCCGGCACTAAAGATTTTAGCGCCGGCGGCCTAGCTTCGCCGCGTCACAATTTCATTTATTTCCTCTGCTTTATTTCTTTCGTTTTGGTGGCGTGATTCACTGTCGCGTGTCAGCTGCACATACTTTGGGTAAGTGGGTGTGTAATGAAGGCGTGCGTCTGTGTATTTTTAAAGTGTTTTGGGTGGAGATCGTAATGTTGCCTATTTTGGTGTACGCCGGTACGGGTCCTTTGGTTTTTTTGCTCCTGAATAAAACTGAATTTCAAAATAGCTTTTAGTACGTGAAGCACGTTGTTATTATTTACGTTATGTTTAAAGTAATTGAAATTTTCATATCAAGTTAAAACTATTATTGACATTAAGTTAAACTATACTTTGACTTTCTACGACAAAATAAATTAGGGACTTCTAAAAATAAAGAGGAATCGTAACTAATTGCAATTATTGTAATTGCTTTTACCAGGATTATTTAGAAAATGAGAAATTGAAATGCATAAAATGTGTTTAAGAGGAATCGTAAATATGATTAAGAGGAATCGTAATATGATTAAGAGGAATCGTAATATGATTAAGAGGAATCGTAAATATGATTAAGAGGAATCGTAATATGATTAAGAGGAATCGTAAGTATGATTAAAAGGAATCGTAAATATGATTAAGAGGAATCGTAACTAATTGCAATGATTGTAATTGCTTTTACCAGGATTATTTAGAAACTGACAAATTGAAATGCATAAAATAAAGTCCTTTCCATTTATTTCAACTAGCAGTACCTACTGCCTGACTAAACAATTATATTGATTTTTTAGGTTAATCTATCAAATAATTAATTAAAATTGTTGAATAATGAATTTATAGAAAATATCATTAAATTTGGTCAACTAAATCGAATAGCTTTTTTATTTACATTAATATATAGAACATGGCAAACGCTAAAAAATCGTTTTACGATTAGATTTACCTGTCAAGTGCAATTCAAATGTGAAATATTTTTATGTGGCTTTCATGGTACACTCAACGTTAGAAGATAAATATATGAGATTTTCTAACTTCGAGTCAACGTAACTTTTCCGGTTAAAAAAATATATATTCATACGAAATATTTATCTGTCAAGTTTAAAGTCAAGTTTGAATATATTTTTTACGTAGCTTTCATGATACAATTTGTACATAATAGTACATACAATTTGTACATAACATAACTGAAATTTTCCGATGCAAAAAATCTTATGTTGTTTTCAAAATACTTATTTGTCAAGTGCCAATATATTTTTTACGCGGCTTTCATATATACTTATGTATATTTATCTTGTAACTTTCAGTCAATATAACTAAATTTCCCGATTCCAAAAATCTTATGATTATTTAAAATATTTATCTGTCAGGTGTCAATATATTTTTTACGTGGCTTTTATAATACACTTTAGATATTTATCTTATAACTTTCAGTCAAAATTTCATTTCAACATTTGATTAAAAAAATTTCATGTTTATACGAAACTTTTATGCTGTCTCGAATAATAAGTGGATTACAATTTTACAATCCTACAAATTCAAGTTTCAAAATTAACAGTATATTTTACTTCAAAAGTAGAAAACCATGCTATGTATTATACTATTGGCCGCCTAGTTATATTATTAAAAAATAAAAAAAATGTTGTACTGCTAATTTTATTTTCGGATAAAATGTTTACAGTAACGGTAAAATAGTTAAAAATACCTGCGTTTTCGGCAGCCCATGTTTTGTGTCTATTATATGAGATTCGTAGAGCAAGGTCCTTGACTTCACAACATGATTCAAGTAAACGTTACCTGATGGTGTTTACATTAACGTGGAATTCCTTTCTAGCTAACTGAGCCTTGACGTCATGCCGTCGTAGAGAGGCGATACGCTTGAACAGCTGTAGGATAAATTTATCTTGCTTGCTTAGGCTTAGGCTTTTCCCCGACCTGGTAGGTCATCGACCGATTGGTAGGTTTGGAAGATCTTTAACTAATGTTAACATTAAATTGTTTGATTTTTTAATCACCTTCGCAACATGTGGCATTTTGTGGAATTTTTCGATGTTTTAACAGGAAGATGGTTTCATGGTACTTGGCGTAAACTATACTTTTCTCCATAATTACAAATATATGGTAAACTAGGCACGTATGTGATATCGTCAGTATTAAAATTATTTATTTCATACTTTTTACCGACAAATTTTATTACCAAGTTTTTTTTGTTATTTTTATTTACCAATTTATATACCAAATGTATTATAACTTGTAGATGCTTTACTGTGTCATGAACCTTTCGAAAATTTGAATTCCTCTAAAGAGAACGTTGATACTTAATAGACTTGTTACAAGTTTAAAGAGTTTTTAAAGATTTTCCTTAAAACAAAGTGGAAAAGAGAGAATTACATCCTGCAACTGTACATTACTGTTGGCATTTCTTTGGCAAATTATATTATAGCTTTTGCTCCATAAGATCTAAGTTAATTGACTACACTATAGCTTTTGCTCCATAAGATCTAAGTTAATTAACTGGACTATAGATTTGCTCCATAGAACCAATGTTCATTGACTAGACTATAGCTGTTGCTCAAAAAGATCTACGAATTTCGCGAGTGAGGCTATGCAGACAGAACAAAAAGTTTGCCCAAAGCATTATTTACTATTATGAAGACTTATGTACATGACGCGCATTACCACTCACAAGCGCTGGCCGGCCGAGCTTTTGAGACTATGTACTTGTACATTTCACACAAATTAAAATATTGCGGGAAGTTTTTTATTATTTAAAGTAGCTCGAAATGGGTGTGCACGAACATTATATTACGAATAAATAAAACCGGGACAGAGTACAACATATCTTACTTATACATTATAATATGGGGATATTAACCTAGAATTGGGTACAATTTATCGGGTACGCGCTTCGGTAATGATGAATGGACGCATAATAGGATCGCCGATGATTTATGCGCGTAGTAGTCATGAGCGGTCGTTGAATAAAGCTGAATAAAGGCTGTATGAAGCACCTTTTGAAAACAAGTATAAATACGAAAATTATTATGTTCTTGATAGGGTAATATAAGATTAAAATATGATAACTTTGATGTAATGATAGAAATCATATTTTGTTCAATTTAAACAATTGATTATCTTTTAATAAACAACTGATTGTTAATCAATACTGTTCAATATTTCAGATAAACCATTATTTTTATCTATATATTTTATTCAACTAAATGGCGAATCACTAGTAAACATATTCGTTTTTCGAAACATTTTCGCTTATTTTAGTCTTAATTTTTTTATAAACACTAAAAATGTCAAAGACGTAAAGCAAGCGAAAAGAGCCAAGCGATTTTACGAGCGCTTAAGAGCCAGGGGGAGTTTATATAACCTGCTATTTCTATTCGTAACCAAACCTGGCTAAATTGTTTTAGCTAAGAGACCACACCCGAACAGCTGACGTAAAAGCTTTGGTCGGACTTAAGTTTACTTTAAGCGAATGGCAAGTCAATATTTATTCGAAAAATACGAGCTGGGGGGTATGCCCTCGCAGGCGTCGGGCAAATAAACACGTGCACAATCTTATGGGAGCTCTCCCTAGGAGCCATTAACTGCAAATGACAGATACGAGTAGCATGACGTAGTGGACATTTGTAATCCACTTTTTTTTTATTTTGCTATCATGACGTTTTACAGCGACACGGCTTTGTACGTGTGCTTTTAAGAGAACGAATTTATTTTACTAAACTATAAAAGAAGCTTAATTTTAATGCTTCGCCTACGAAATTATGATGAAGAAATGAAATGTTACAGTGTGTATTTTTCATTTTATTAAAACCGTTTATTATATTTAGGTTAACATGTATGACATACAAAGCACAGAGAGTGTTTATATTATTTCTGTAGGTCAATAACCTAGTATTTTTAGCAGTTTTGAATATGTGACATTCAGACATACGTCTGAGTACTAAATTAACAGAATATTTCGAAGATGTTTTCTTTTGGGGGCTCTGTTGGTAATTATTTCTACAATTAAAACAAATCAAGATTCCTTTTTAAATTTTGAAAGTAGGAATATTAACGTAGTTAGATATTCATTTATTTTTCATTACTTTCGGATCTCGAAAGTAATTTGTTTCCTATAGAAGTTGTAGATGAGAGTCTCACGTTATTAACTTAGTATCAATCAGGGTAGTTATTTAGGTCTTTTTTCTGTTTCCTTTAACAATAATTAACCTTTCACTAGTGGCCAGGGTTACTGATTAAATATTATTTGCCAAATACATGTTGTTTATAGATAATTTGAAGTTGTTTCTGTGAATAAGTAAAGGAAAATATTGTGAGTTAACTCAAGAGAGGTAAAGTTAATTTTGATATACAGCATACTCCGAGCAACAAACTTGATTTTAATGTGCGATGTAATAACTTACTATTGAGGTCAAATGCAGATTACGTACAAGTGTGCAACGACGGGTTTCAGTCCCACGCCTTTGTAATGTACTTCAGTGTGATTATGAACAACTGCTTCTCATTTTACAATCACGTTATTGCTATTTGTAAAACTGCGTATTAGAATACTCAGTTGTCACGCGATGATTCCGAAATTCCAAAATATCAACTGAATTTGGAGGCTTCTTTGATGTAAATTAGTAAAAAAACGTGGTAATTTAGTTACTTGCATATATTATTGGGTCGGCTAAATAAAAGTCTCATTAGGTTTCTATATTTTATAGATCATAAAATTAGTTGCGCGTCAGATATAATGTAACAAGTTTGATGTAAATTAGTAAAAAAAACTGCGTATTAGAATACTTGTAAAACTGCGTATTAAAATACTCAGTTGTCACGCGATGATTCCGGAAATTCCAAAATATCAACTGAATTTGTAGGCTTGTTTGATGTAAATTAGTAAAAAAACGTGGTAATTTAGTTACTTGCATATATTATTGGGTCGGAAAAATAAGGCTCATTAGGTTTCTATATTTTATAGCTCATAAAATTAGTTGTGCGTCAGATATAATGTAACAGGATAGTTGTACTTGGATCTGTCTTTTTATGGTTCCACAACTACACTTATAATTTCATCACGTCCGTTCGTTTATCACAGCCTCACGGTTTCTGTAGTTTTAGACCTATGAGAATGACATTTTGCAGGTACAAGTTTCATATGAAGATCTCAGATGAAATACAGTAGGTACGTATTTCATACGGAGATCTCAGGGGAAATATAGCAGGTACATTTTTCATACGGAGATCTCAGGTGAAATATAGCAAGTACATATTTCATACGGAGATCTTAGGTGAAATACAGCAAGTACATGATTCATACGGAGATATCAGGTAAAATATAGCAAGTGCATGTTTCATACGGATACCTCAGGTGAAATACAAAAGGTACATGTGTCATACCAATATCTCAGGTGAAATACAACAAGTACATGATTCATAGGGAGATATCAGGTAAAATATAGCAAGTACATGTTTCATACGGATGCCTCAGGTGAAATATAAAAGGTACATGTATCATACCGAGATCTCAGGTGAAATACAACAGGTACATGTTTCATACGGAGATCTCAGGTGAAATATAGCAGGTGCATGTATCATACGAAGATCTCAGGTGAAATATAATACACAATTTTTTAAAGCTTCGTTTGAAAAATATTAAGCTTCAAAATGAGTGCAATTATAACCCCCCCCCCCTCCACCCCCTAATTTTTAGCAATGTGCGTGAGAAATCTCAAAAAATTCTAAACATTAGCTTTAGATTCGAAATTTAAATAAAACAAATCCGATCAACTTGCGTAGCTAACTAGGAAAACTTATTTTGTGCGTGTTTCGACACACATTCAGTTTTTACATTCATCCATCGGCTTTAGAATTAGTTTTGTTTTATTGTTACGTATCGTGTTATACGCGAGCGTGGCGTCTACTTTTTGATGTTTCATATACTCGTACATGTATTACGTAGCAAAAGCAGTTTCCGATTTCTAATAGTTTGTTCGCTGACTTCGCTCAGGTCGGTATTAGAGATGATGCCACATTCTAACTTGTTTTATTGTTAAATTTACGACTTAGAATTACGATCATAGAGTGTTTTGATGTTTAGGTCGTACTAATTTTTTTAATTTTACTGTTATTACACTTATTTAGTTTTTCCATTTATTACAGTTTATCAATGATAAAGATGCTAGTAATAATTACACAAAAATATGTTATAACTTACAAGGGACCTATATAATATGGCTACATGTATATATAAGAAGAAATAAAGACAATAATAACAATCAAGTTATCACCTTGAATCTGCGTAGTTATTAACGTAAAACTATCGTTAATTTAGAGACAGATGCTAGTAATAATTTAACAATGATAAAGATGCTAGTAATAATTACACAAAAATATGTTATAAGTTACAAGGGACATACCTAATAAAGCTACAGGTATATATAAGAAGAAATAATGACAATAATAACAATCAAGTTATCACCTTGAATCTGAGTAGTTTTTAACGTAAAACTATCGTTAATTTAGAGACAGATGCTAGTAATAATTTAACAATGATAAAGATGCTAGTAATAATTACACAAAAATATGTTATAAGTTACAAGGGACATACCTAATAAAGCTACAGGTATATATAAGAAGAAATAATGACAATAATAACAATCAAGTTATCACCTTGAATCTGAGTAGTTTTTAACGTAAAACTATCGTTAATTTAGAGACAGACAGGAAACTCGATGTTTTATTTAAGAATTAATAATAGTTCTCAGTTATATGATACTAATTCCCAGATTTAAACAGGTTTTACTAAAATTCGAAGGCGACTGTTTAATTTGATTTCTCCATTCCTATATGTAATTTTTGCCATTTTCAAGTTGACGTGTTGTTTTTATCATATTTTATTTAAAAATTTAATTAAAAAAAAGTAAAAAAACTAATAAAAATACTTCTAAAATCTAGGTACTTCTTACATCCAAAAATTGTAAAAAAAATTACTTACTAAGATTATCAAATTTATGAGCTTTTTTCGAAAGGAAAACAAACATCGATGTCTTATATGTTCATTATAAAGTGTATTTTACTACCATATAGGTTTTTGTTGAGGTATAAAATTTATAATGTGGTAAATTTCTGGTGAGGCTACACAACAATCGTGTAACAAAAATTACTTGCAACAAAACCATGTAGGTACATATTTGAAAGAGTCCATTAATTCTAATAACTACTAAAAGGATATATAAGGTTTTCTCGACACTATAATAACCTAAATGCAGCTGGTAGCAGTTGGAATTTAGTGGTATGGTGCTGAATATATTTAATCACAGATGTTTAATATTTCATAATATTTTTTTGAAAGTTATGTAAATGCAAAGGTGTAGACAACGGGTTAACATAGACAATTTATGATATTATATTGAGCAAGTTAGAATTTACTTATGGTTTAAATAAATAATGGAAAACGGAAACGGTGAAAAGCAGATTATTGATTTGGAGCTTTATTACCTATTGGTGAGTGACAATGAAAATTAAATTAATAATTTATACAACATAAAAAGTAGTTAGCATAAAAACAGTTTTATTCTGCCCCTAAATGTTAATAGACATGCCTATTTTATCTAGTTATTGCTAAGTTACTCTAAGCTACCCAGGTTATTCTATATTGCTTTTTGTTAAATCTTGATTAAAGTTTTGACCTTTTTATTAATGATTTAATGGTCTATACTTAAATAAATAAATTAATAGTTTAAAAAACTAAAAAAACGCCCCTTTAATTTATAATTAAAAGCCAAAAAAACAATTGTAGAACCTATTGTTTCTGTCTACTCTGTAAGAACTTTAATGTAAGTAATGTTTTTAATTAAGAATAATATTTCAGTGTAAAAGCGTGCAGTGCTTTTTCTCCAAAATATTAAGCATTTTCATTCAGATAATATTAATAGCAATTTCATTTATTTTTGAGAAGAAGTGCGCCCACATTTAAATATTACACTCAATAACAGACATGGTTTACAATAAAATCCATATAGATTGGACAGAGAAAACAGGTTCGATGATTATTTTTTGGTTTTTAGTGCAGTGTTCATAAAAGCGTGTTTTAAATTTTTTTAAACTATTGACTTCATTTTACTTTTGTTAGTCTTCTATTAAAGGAGAAAATATTGTTTTGAACTTGCTTTATATTATAATTGGAATTACTTTTACAAATAATTATTAGCACTTTATTAAAAAAAGAACTTCTACAGAATTAAAATTAGCAGAGCAACATAGGCTGAGGTGTGTCTCCTTGATTCTGTGCCTGTGGGTGACTGAGCGCTCATTCTCTCCATCTTTGCCAGTGCATCAGTATTGCAATGCGTCTTTCCGGTGAGCTCGGAACAATCCAATTCTTCGATCTGACTTCCAGTTTTATTTCATTTAATCGGTCCGATGACACCACTTTATTGTGTTGTCATCAGAACTACACACAACTGTCAATTTTAATGGTGATAAAGAAATTAGAAGCCCAAACATGGTTAGGATATTTTGTTCCGTTATCGAGTTCAGTATCTGAATCCTGCTTCTATTTCATGGAATCAGTACGATGGTACTATTTTATTGTATTGTCATCAGAACTACACACAACTATTAAGTTTCATGATGATAAAATAATTAGAAGTGTGTGAAATTTAGTTTCATATATTCTATCATATAGTTAGTCAATGTCGACCTAATAAAACCTTGTTAAAAATAAATTCGGCATTTTGAACTTTCACCGAGCAAATGAATGTAATAAAGCAATTAAGAACCGAAAAAGCAAAAAGGTAAAATCAAGCAAAATTGAACCTAACTTACAAAATAAACCTTAATAATAAACACAACTTCCCCCCCACAATCAATAAGGACCACTACACATCGGCAATCGTAGGCCGTAACAGCGGCGCTGCGCGGCACGGTCCGGCGCGACGGCGTGGCGGAAACGGCCAGAATACACGGGAAATGGGGAAAAGGCAACGCCAACATAAAAGTGTATGAGGAAAATTTGACACCGGTGAAGATCGGTAATTGAAAAGGGATAACTGGATATACGTCGCTACGGGCGGGCGGGAATAAAGCTAAATGCAGCCCTTCTCGTAAATGTTACATAAATTTCTATTTTTTCTTATAAGCGCATAAATTTCAGGAACGCACCTAGGGCGGGCGTTTGCGCCGTTTTTACTTACGAGATATGAATATTAAAAGAGTGTACCTTTTTGGGTGTCGCCATAAGATATCTATCTTTTCATGGTTATGGGGATGATGCAATAGTTAAGGATTTACGATGAATATAATGTTCGAATATTAGTGTTTATATCGAGTGGATAATGTAAATAAACTAACTTTAACGAGCGTATATAATTTTAAGCTAATTGCCAGAAAATTTATAATAGGATCCCAATATGTAGTTTATTGTACGTCTTATACTGTTATTAGTACGTCTTATACTGTTAATATGTAGTTTATTGTACGTCTTATGTCTTATACTGTTAATATGTAGTTTATTGTACGTCTTATGTCTTATACTGTTAATATGTAGTTTATTGTACGTCTTATGTCTTATACTGTTATTTGTAGTTTATTGTACGTCTTATACTATTTATTGTAGAGCACGGTGTGCGTAAACAAAATGTGTTCTAAGTCACTCAGCGCGCTGAAGCCGAAGTGCTTTAATAAAATATGTATTATTATTATTTATCTATTATAATATTTGATGGAGTTTGTATACCTTCTTTTGAAACAATTTATAATAAGACATAGAATATTTATACCGATATACGGATTGATACATAAAACAAGATTTTCGTGGATAATATTTACTATAATTGGATATGATATGGATTCTATATATATTTGGAAGTGGATTTCCAAAAAACAGTAAAACCAAGTACGGAGTACAACTATTCCCGATATTTTTTTGGAAACCAACCCCTAGGGAGTATCGATGCTGCAAGGGCCAAGTATATAATATGTTCTAATTATTAGATGGATAGGTATGTAGAGCTGGTGCAATTCAGGATACGTCAGTATTTCATAATAAATGTGCAACGGTAAATTGCAGTTTCTAAATTTATTCAATTTCCGGGAGGCATGTACAAATATTTTTTGTTATATACTTCCTTTATAACTTTGCCAATCAATATAATAAATGCAAAAATGAATTTGTTTGTTTGCCTCAATTTCATGACTCAACTATTTAGTTGGTCCCCATAAAATTTGGTTTAAAAATTACTTGTTTCACGGAGATAAACATAAAATAGGTTTTATCTCAAGGACTACTAATTTAGCGGGAACCAAGCCGCGGACAACAGATGGTTTTCAATAAACAGATTTATTAGACTTATATTAAAGTTAATCTACGCATCTAAACATATTGACATTTACCGAGGCCCGTATAACAATTTGTCAATGTAAGTTAAAAGTTTTTTGGTTTGAAATTGATAGAAACCAACAATGAAAACCAAGGTAGTAGTATCCATTACTACCATATATCAATATCACTTTAAATTATTACTTTTATATTTATATTTCCGTGTAAAAATAAATTAAATCTCATTTTTTGCAAAACGATGAAATTTTATTGTTACGAAAAAAGTACACGTGTATAGAAATTACTATCTAAATGTTCAACTTCATATTATATTTAAGTAATTCGTATTTTGTAGTACTCATTTGTAGTACTCGTTTTGTGTTTGTTAAACAAATTTAAAACTATTATTTTATGACACGTACTTCTCCAAGAGTCTAAACGTCTATAGAATATTATTTATAACACGTATTGTTCCAATTTGCTGGATTTTGAAGACGGAATTTTTATGGCTCGTAATTCCCAAACAAATAGTTAAAACCTTAAAAGTATATTGTTTGTAAAATTAGGTTTCACAAATATGTACAACGTTTAGATATAACTGTGAATAAAATGGGCAAGCCGACAAAGGAATTTGCGCCTGTCTATTAGGTGCAATTAAACAATTAAGAGTATCCTGCAGCACAACCAACAACGCCCTTGACGTGTCAGATAACCCTTATAAAAAGTTTACATATAAGCTAAAATCATTTGCAAAAATGTATTCAGTTACTAGACTTGGGCGATACGAGTATTTTGAGATACCGAGTACGACGAGTACGAGTATTATTTAATATCGGTGGCAGATATCGGTGACAAAATACTCGACGAGTATGGGCGGAGTAATTCCGTTGTGAGACCATATTAAAAATGGCTATAAACTTATGGTCACGAGAGACGTTAAATATATCTTAATTGTAACCCATTAAGAATGCTCAACTATACTGATAGAAAAACGGAGAATCATTAAACGAAAAGAGCATCGTAATTAAAATCGTTATTTTAAGATACTCGTACTTTTCGTATTGAGTAAATATTTGTTCGCAAACTGCGAAGTGTAAAGCAATACTTAACGTAATGAGTAAACCGAGTATACGAGTATGTTTGACATACTCGTGTTACATACTTCAAAAGTAATATGACTTACGAGTATTTAAATATTCAGTTTGTCTCTTATTTCATACACGTTTCAAATATGAAAGAGCGGGAAAACTTGAGTACGATATGCGTGAGTGAAATAGCTATAGCTAGCTAGAAAAGGTGTAGAGTTATGCCGCAGCCGACCATAAAGTAACCATTGTACGAACGTCCGGTCGGCCAATATAAGTATTTACAATACCAAGTATTTTGTATTTCGTATACCAAGTACGTATTTTGATCTGAGATATCGAGTATTTTTACAGGTGACAATAAATAGGCCTCACTTCTATCAGTTACCAACTCTCAAGCTGTCAACTTCGAGTATCAATAAATATTAAACGAGACTTAAATTCGTTTAAATCATTTAATCACGAATCGGTGCGACTAATTAATTTGTCACCATCAGTATTTAGATATAGTAATAACTAGATTTTAAGATCCTGCCTATACGTTATAACATTAATTAAGCGAGATGCTTAGCTTTTCCTTCGTATTTTTGTTTACGACCCATAAACGTAACAAATAAAATATGTCGAAATCTTTGAATAAAAATAATTAAAGCGAACATCAATATGGAATAATTTCAATCGCAGATATATACATATACATTGGATAACATAATAAAGTCCCCCATTAACTGCGGAGGGCCAAGAGCAATCCCTTAATTTGTTTGCGGTCCGTTCTTCGTAGGGTCGCGGACGCGTTGTGATTTTGTCCCTCTCGACAACAGCGATAAGATGATTTTGTCCCCAGAGTTGGTCGTAAATATATCGATTTATTTTGGAAGATGAATTTAATACGGGTATCGAACTCATTTACGATGTAATAAAGATGCTGCGATACAGATATTAGAGCGAGCGAAGTTGAGACGGGATCGCTGATTAAATGCTTGTTAAACACAGTCTGTACGTCGTTTGCGGGGTGGCGTTGAGATCGACTGGGTCGAGTACGGAATGGTTTGTTGCGGTCAATCCTACTGGAGGTAACGGACAAACGTACGTTTTTATATTACTATAGAAATTGACGATTTTATTTTAGATGACGTTACCGAACTAATTTTAGAGCATATAAGGAATTTTATACCAGATTTCACAAGATATTGTATTAACATTATTTTCACGAGATATTGTATTAATTCTCTTTTCACAAGATATTGTATTAATACTCTTTTCACAAGATATTGTATTAATACTCTTTTCACAAGGTATTGTATTAAAGATTTAAAAATGATTAGAAGCTCTTTAGGCAAGACCCTAGTATGTTGTCAATAGCAAGAATGTTTAAATATTAAACTTAATTAATGAAACTTACACAATTCACCCACGGCTACAGAATTCATTCAATTACCTGTAACAAAAATTAAAAATAAATATATTATTTATTTAGTTAGAATTAGAGTTTAGTTTAGAATTTAATAACTTCATAAAATTATTCAAGTGAAATTGGAAAAATCGCAGTGTGATTTATAGACCATTTGAGTAATAATTTATAAAGGCATTTGTATATAATCTGAATAAAAAACTATGTTTAAAAAGTTTATTGCCTGATTTATCGTAAAATTGTCGTATGTAGCACTTAAATTCTATTAGTTAATTAATGATATTGTATTGGTTAATTGAATAGACATATTATACAATTAATGTATTCTATAACACAGGAGGAGTGACAAAAAAGGAAACATTAAGGATTATAGATCTGAAAATGATACTGTGATTTTTTTGGAATGGATTAAGCGTATTATAAATTAAAAAAAAATGTTAATGGAAGTTACAAATATATTTAATTATCTTGTAATTAAATATATTTGTAACCATTGTTGTATATATTACCTTTACGCTTTTTCCCATCATAATTATTCGTGTTAAGATTATAGAGATGAGATAGATTTCTACACGCAATTATTCTGAGTAAAATCCGTGTTTTATTTTTTTTAAATTATATTAAATTAATTTTAACCGCATGATTAAATTATAACTTATGATAATATTTAGCAGTTTGTAATGTTTGATAGGAATAAAAAAAAAATAACCGTAGGAGCGATAAATTTACATTTTCTTTAATTTAACCCATGTTTGTAGAGAATACTCGATGTACAACAAGTCTGATGAAAGTAAACACAAGACAATCGGATTACGCATGTATTAGAAATTAAATGAAAGTACAGAGCGTTGTTGCCAGTATTACGTCGCCGTTTCGGCTATTTCATTGTACATAGATACGCAGAAATGTATTAAATATGCATTTAATAGCTACGCACGTCACTAAAAGACACAACTACAGGACATAGGCAGGAGCGAACGTATCGACAAATTGTAGCAATAAATATAGCGTCGTTAATGGAAAAAGTTTTCCGCGGAGACTCGCGCGGTCCGTGCCAAGTGTAGGCCGGCTTCCGTCTCGGCGAGGCATTGTTGCCCATCAATTTGGCCCAAATCCGTTTGGCATTTCACAATGAAAACTTTGACGGCTCTTGGGACTGAGCCATTTCGCCGGGTCCGCTTGATATCTCATTAATGATATTTTATTTTAATGTTTTGTCTTTACCGCCATCCTTCCGTTCGTCCATTATTCATTCGTTTATCGAGCGGTGAAGTTTAAATGAATTAAGTAAGTGGAGTGCTATGTAGCAATTATTATTTTAAAGTTTCAGGGTTATTTCGATTTCATTTATATATCCGGGCTATATACGTCGTGTGTTGAAATTATACTCGAGATTAGTTTCCTATAAAAAAGCGTTGATTTAAATCTAGATTCAGAAAAAAAACGCAATTTCTCTCTGTTTGTAAATCATAACTCGAGAAACATCTCAAGTGTATTGACTATTCCAGATAGTTTCCTTCGGAGGAAAATACTAATAAATGAAATATTAGCTTTTGCCCGCGGCTTCGCTCGAGTGGTTATAGTTACAAACTTACAGGGAGATATTAAATACTAAGTCTTTATTTTCGTGATTTCACAATACAGTTAATAATTGAAAACAAAAATATGTCATCTGAATTCGGAATCCAAGGCGTGATTCTGTCAATCTATAGTTCAGTCGCGACGTTGTTTCGTTATTACTTTCGTACACTTTTCCAGTATAAAATAAGAATTTTCCCCAAGGAATGAGACTTAAAAAAGAAGCCTATGTCATTTTCCGATTTGTCAACTATTCCTGTGTAAAAAAATATATGGATTCATCGCTTTTTTGTGACGTGAAAGGAGGACAAATAAACACACTTGCGTCTTTACAATATTAATAAAAGATAAGCCAGGATTACGATTTATGTGTAAGAACTACGTCGAGAGTAGCATCACTATTTCTATGCGGTTGGATAAAAGCAATTAAAAATAAAAAAAATTAACACGACACTATTTTGACATTAATATTTTTTATATCCTTTTTGTTCTTTAACTGTCAAAGTTACCCGAAAGTGACATCTTGTACGTTGTAATCCTCAGTAAACGGGTACATAATCCGTTGACATGCCGTGAACGTAATAAACTCCTATAATACATGTCCTCTAGTAATTAACACGTGATCATATTCGATCCGTCTATGTGTACAGACATAAGCGGATCGAAAACTATCACGTGTTAATTAGAGGGTTTAAGCTAGTACATGGCCAGGAGGGCAATGACCGGATTTAAAAAAAAAATGGTTTTATTTACGTATGTGGAAAAATTGACCGTCAAATTTGGAAATGCGAAGAAATTTCTAGAATAAGTATTAATTTACAGTTTTTTAAATTTATTTAAAAAGATATTTGACCTTCTGACATTAAAACGAATCAACCATTTTAATTTAAAAAATTCGTCGAGCTTGCATGAATCACATTTTTATCATCAATTTAAAATTTCGTTTTCATACACATTAGGGATTAAAAAGGATTTTAATTGAAATATTCTATATCTCCGTTCTGAAAAAAGTAAACATTATGCTCGTGAGGCTCAGAATGAAAATTGACAAATAATTCTAAATAAAATAATACAGTAACTAGACAAATGAGCTATTTAGTATCTACCAAAACAATATTGGCCCATAAACAAATTAATTTCTACGCTGCTACGGAGAATATCCAAACCAAAAGAGTACCATATAATTATTCGGGGTTGATGAAAAAACTGACTGAATTTAATATATTTGTAACCCTAAATAAATATGGCTCAAATATACTTAACTAGTAAATAAATACTTAAACCATTTCTAGTAATTAAAAAAGGAAAATAATCGAAACAATTACGAAGCTTAAAACTATGCTACATTAAATATACTAGAAGACTAGTTATTAAACTCTAATAGTCAATGAACTAAATAAAACGTACTTTTACGTCATCGGAGGAAATAAAGTTTTAATACAACCCCTCAGAGGCTATTGAACTATTATAAAGTTTGAAATACGGTCATCACGAATGATTCAGTAATTATAAATTTATTAAAAAACATAAATGTAAAGACAAAACTATGAAAAAGGAAATGTTGTATTCACATAGACCTGCTCACCTCTTTCAGTGGCCTTTACGTATCTCAAAAATATTATCGAGTTTGAACTAAAGAGTCAAACTATTTTTATTTCAATTCTGCAAAGTTGCCCCGGCCATTGTGCATATCCGTTACAGAGGCCACGGCGAGAGTCGGATGTGCTCTTCAAAGGGTAACATTAAATTAGTGTCAACTTTAAATGAATTTCGTTTATGAAGAGACGAAGGGTAAAAGTTAATCGTCGAATAAGGTAGTTAACGACAATAGTTATGATGTCGTAACTTAAGTTGTTTAAGGTCGGGTTAGTTTTATGTCGTCTGGCAAATTTACATCACTTGATGAATGTCGAGTAATTTGTTTCTTGCGTATCTGCTATAACTCAAAAATTTGTATTGACTCACAAATACAAATTATTATTCCTAATACTTCTGATGTTAGAGTTAACATAGTACAATGCGCACGGGTACATATGTTCACGCACATTTATACAAGTACAGCATACAATAATTTCAAAAGTACGTTACTACAGTGGAATGTAATTATTTATAGTTTTTAAAATATGATATATGTTTATAACAGTTTTATACAACATTAGTAACTGTTTGAAGCAAATATTAACCATAGAAAAAAAAACCAATAAGAGAGAACACAAAACGGGAAAAATAATTAAATTTAGTCCAGAGGGAGAATGAACGATACAAAAAATACAGCTCTACGCTGGCAGGTGTACCTCGTTTGGATCGGCTTATTCTCCAAAGTAGTATGACCATCTTATTAAACTCGATGTTCAGCAGTCAATTGTAACAATAACAGTGTAAAATTAATCCCAAAATAGTAATTTTAAAAATAAAATAAAACTCGAAGTAAAAATAAGACTTGACTTTGTAACAAAAATAAAAAACACAGACAGCCCGTAAGTGACGCCAAACTAAGATATTAAATTGTTAACTTCTGTTAGCATTACCCAAAAAATTGTAAAAATTACCGGACTTTCGGTAATAAATAATATTTTATATACTAAACACAGGCTAACAATGTAACCTTATGATAGTCGTTAATCGGCAACGATAAACAGTTTGGCGTAGAAGTAATAACCACCTCTTTAAAAAGAAACTTGTAATCCACCGCAAAATGCAGAAGTGGAAGTATAATTTTGGCTTTTCCTTGTTTTTTCAGGATGACAGAATTAAACTTATTGTAATATGCTTCTACGCGAAAATTTATATCCATCTGCTAGAACTATGAATAGTATGTCAAACGGAGGATGGACATATAGAATTATAAATATTACTTTTTGTCTACGACACTCTAAAAATGGGGACGTGGATTAGTTTGCCATTTAACACTTAAAATATTGTATAAAAAATGTTTTGCATACTTTGAAGACCTTATATCGTTTATTAGATTAAATAATAAAATTCATTATTAAGTACGCTTTTAATTAAATTTTGGACAATATTTTCCCTATTTCCGACGTGAACCTTTATTATTGGATCACGTCAGAAGTATGGAAAACGTTTACGTTCTTTGCCAAATATGCATTAATATTATTATGATCGTAATTTCAGATAGATATTCTAAACTTGTGCAATTTTCTTTCCAGTTGAGAACAACATGTAAGACATATATAAAGCGTAAGAGAATTAATTTGTCAGATGTAGAATTAGGTCACAAATGGATCTACGGTATTAAAATAATACTAAATTATATGAATAATCTTAGAAAACATAAAAAAGTTTGATCTTTTTCGGAAGGCTATTTCTGTCGAAAGTCTTAGAGCGTATAATTCAAGCCCAACTTTTTCGAAAAAAGTTGGGCAATTTTCAAAACTGGTTACAATACCTCGGCAGTGTTAATAAAAACCGCACATGATATAGGTTTAGCTATGAATAAAACTCAATTCACATTATTTGTACTTCATTCATTCAACTCATACAGTGTATTCAATTCCGTTGACTTTGAATACACTGTATGAGTTGAATGTCGACAATCAAACTTATTTTGAGTTGACGGACTATACAGCTGGTGTTTCCCAAGGAGGGGTTGATTATTGAAAAATGGAACAAATCAAGACTCTCCGCTCCTTTTCTCAACATTCCTTAAATATTAATTGATGGGATTGTTGGAAACATAGGTAGTAATTATAATATTTACCCTGATTTAATTACAAATATATGCCTTTACGGATATAAATGCCACAACAAACCTCATGGAGACCACGTTTCAGTCGTCAGTGGACTCAAATGGGACTGTTAATTAATAATTAGTCTAATAACCAAATACTGCTTTCTAAAATTAGGAATTCATATAACGCTAAATAATACACCAAATCTGTTTATGTCAATTGTTAAAAACGTGGGTCTATTGATTTTAGCAAGCAACGTCAAGTAAATAATGTTAGTCATCGTTTCTTCAGCAGAATGGACTCCTCCAAGCGTCATCAAAATTTTCTAGACGTTCAAACCACAGCTCAACTCTGTCAATTACTCTTACTGCTACTACTTGAAATGTATACTACCCAGATCTAACTGAAAATCGTCTTAATAAATTATAACTTCTTCAAAAGTTGTGCATCCACTACGTTTTAGGCTGCAATAAATATGAACATACTTCTCAACTCAGAGAACTACTAAAATGGACAGAAGCGATAACAGGCGCAATATATTGCAATATTTTCTTAACTTCTTTCTAATATTTTGAATATTCCAACTTATCCAACATATCTTAGAAGCAGATTTAGTTCTTTATCTTCTCCTGTTAGCGCTACGCTTTGAAAACTAGCTCAATCTCCTTTTTCCAAATTATAAAGCCACCTTTTACGAAAAGTCCTTTAGTATCCGGATATCAGGAATTCGCCCTCTATAAATGTTTTCAAAGGCCGTCTAAAAGTCCTTCCCCTCATAATCTAAGTGATTATATTAGTCCTATCCTTATTTTCATTTTGTTCCTCGTTCCTTGTTTCAATCATGTCATGTCAAAATTTGTAATTGATAATTTTTATTATATAATTGATAATTTAACAAGGCATACGACCTTTGAGGACGCAGCGCACTGCGGGAGCACAGGTTAGATTCCCGGCTGCTCGTCGAACGGGACTGGAATGATTTTCTGGTTGGCTCTAAGAGAATGCTCTCGTGGAAATATATAACAGTTGTATACATTAAAGTATGCAAATAAACAAATAAATAAATAAGTGTTAGTATGACAAAAAAATATTCTTCCTAAAATTATTATCCGTAAAATTGGGTCGATCTGCATATTTCCAAGATAAATAACAAATATACATTAAATTTTTCACAATTAAATGAAATTACGTGATGTAGTATTATTTCTACTTTATTTAAATTCTTTCTAATTAATATATTCTAGACATAATATAGTTCGACAGCATAGATACTGCAGTGCACTTCAGCTCGACAACACATCTAATAAGACACATCACAAGAGAAGACAAAAAATAGGGCAAATGTATAATTAGTTGTAGTTGTTCCAACCATCAGATACTCTTGTAATTATATAAATATGTTACTGAGAATAACATCAATTTAATTTATTATATACACAGGAACATTTGCATTTTATAACCTCATAGAAAAAACATCAATTTAATTTATTACCCTCACTAAAATATTTGTATATCGTATAACTTTCAAAAATATAAGAAAAACTACATTGCTTTTACAAATTAAAATGTATTTTTACAAAATTAAAGCAAAATTTATTCAATAAATTTACATCTAATAAAATTTGTGGAATTGCCATGATTGTAAATTGAAGTTATTGACGAAAAAACGATTTAGGGACATTACAAAGTAAATCAACACAAAAATATTGTTTTTGGAAATTTCATGTTTATATGTTTATTTATCCGCACATCACGTACGAATAACTAAAGCGATTCTAATGCGGTTTTAAGTGGTGGATCCTGTAAGACCCGAGGTAACACTAAAAAGAA
Source organism: Druceiella hillmani (assembly GCA_039881145.1). Classification (NCBI taxonomy): domain Eukaryota; kingdom Metazoa; phylum Arthropoda; class Insecta; order Lepidoptera; family Hepialidae; genus Druceiella; species Druceiella hillmani. The sequence goes on from JAYKKI010000002.1 coordinate 28,352,365, forward strand.
GATTTGGTAATTTAATATTTAATCACAAAACGCTCTTATTTGGTAAAAAAATTGCTACAATCTTAAACATTTTCCAACAAAGTATAAAAAGGAATTTTAAACTGCGCGCCTAAATTTTATGAAATTCAATTTAGTATGCTTTTATGGCAAAAAACAATATTATTTCCAAGTCAGCGAATACAAAGAATCTTTCCGATTTAAATTTACAAAATACACATTGATTGTTTCGATTTGGAATAAGCAAAAGGGAGCCGTGCCAGAAGCGTGTTTATCCACCGTAAAGGCACCTTACAATCGAGACATCAACAATGAATGAACGGGTAAAGGTTTTTTATACGCTTAGACAGAAAAGCGCAGGCTGTCTGTCAGTATCCTCGGGGATGGGGGTAGGACGTCAGATTCTCTACGCTGAAAGCTCAACTCTGTAAACTTTACATAAACGACGGGATTAAAATCAACACCATTCACGTGAACATAAAAATATGCCTGCTTTATTGAAAAAGCGAGCGCTTTAGACGAGTCACTGAATTTTCAACGCGGGGCGCCAGATTTATTGGCGGCGAAATAATGAAAACAATGTTTGCTTTTGACTCCTATGAATGTGGGAATATAGTGCGAGAAGAGACTAAGAGGAAGTTGGGGAACGAGACGTGATTCTTGTTCATACAGAGTTGCATTCAAGATTGCGTTTGAATATTTTATTTGAAACGGTGCGGTGTCACGAGGGAGACAAATGTGAGGTAAAATTTTACAACACTTTTGTGGCTTGAATCTTGAATATTCTGTGACTTTTAATATTTCAAATTTTCATATATATTATTGATATAATTTCAATGATCGAGTGACGCTTGGAAAAATGCATATTTTACTATTTCATTAAACATGGTAGTCCGAGCAACACATGTCAAATCCAAATACAGTTTATGTGCACGCCCATAATGAAGTAACTTTTTATCGATTATATTATATTTTCTTCAGTTTATTATTATAGCACACGTATATGCACGCTCACAACAATATAGCATATTAAACATCGCGAAATGAGTGAGCGACTGCAATTTCAGATATTTACAACCTCAATCTAGAGGAATTTATTGCCAGCGAGCCCCCGCCGGTCCGCCCTACCGTGCATACCATTTAATATTGTGTAATTAATTAAACTGAAGTAAATTGCCTCAAGTTAAACATGAACTTAATCGCTAAAGTATTGACAGGTATGATAATTAGAGATTTTCAGCACTTAATATTTCCACAATCCGGGGCTTTGAGCGCTCGGCAGTCGCGATAATTATCGCGCCGTTGACTTTCTACGAGCGTGTGTAACGAGCCACTCGGGGCGTTTCACGGATTATTGGAAAATGGGAGGTACATTTTATTATTTATTATTATTGGGTAGCTATTAGCAGTGCGCGGGCGTGCCCGCCTACACTTTATTCCCGAACTGATTTATAGATCGTTATGTAAAAATTGATTGTTACGAGTTGATTGTGAATTTTACAGAGGATTAAGTTTCAATCGAAGTATATCGATGTTCGCAAGTCAGGATCTTTCAACTTTGTTAGTGACTAGCTTTGAGACATCGTTTCTATGGAAAAGGGAAAAAAGTAGTGGTACAATTAAAATAGAAAACCTGTCAAACAGGAGTAGAAATTGCACTACGAAGGGTCCGTTCACATTTCGATACTTATAAATATTTAAAAGTGCGTAGTGTTTTTATCAAACAATTAATAAGTGTGAATTTTTAATAACGTAAATATACTGCCCACTATAACTTTCCAAGGCGTAAAATAATGGTGAATATTTAAAAAAAAAATTACATTTTTATATTTATCAGTTTTTGGGCTTATCTTCGGAAATAATTTTCGGGTTATAGCCGGTACTTTCTATGGACCAATACGAATGTTCTGCAATTTTCTCGGTTTCAATCCAATTAGTTTTTCTCTAGTTTCTGTAGGAGTTAAATTTTCCAGTGGCACAACTCAAAGGCGAATCGGTTTTCGAGCTCGGAAACTTATCTTTTTTTTCGTTCCGTTGAGAACTATCGAATAAAAAAAGACCGTAGTCAACCGCATGCATCCTTCACATTTTATAAGCTTTTGAAAGTGTACGTATGAATGTACGTATTAGTTTTTTTTTTTAGAATATATTTGGCGTTAATTTTGTAGAAATTCATTATTCACAATTAAATGAAACTACGTGATGTAGTATTATTTCTACTTTCTTTAATTTCTTTACCACGACCTAGGTTTCGTTGTATTACAACATCTTTAGGTGGGCTATTAAAAGCAAAGCAAAGCTCTAAGCTAAATCTTTGCTAATAGCCCACCTGAAGATGTTGTAATACAACGAAACCTAGGTCGTGGTAAAGAAATTAAAGAAAGTAGAAGTAATACTACATCACGTAGTTTCATTTAATTGTGGACTATTTTTTTAATTATATATAACAGTAGTTTTAGGAGTAAGATGTAAAGTATTTGAAGTGGACTTTATAAGAATTGTATATCTCAAGCAGTTTTCAGGTTTTTTTTTTGGTTTAGCGAAGCAAACATGTTTTCATTTTTAGAACAACCTAAAGTTTTAATGTGACACCTACTACATATTATATTTTTACGAAATAAACAAAAATCATCTTTAATTGTGACTGATTTTTTTTCTTTTTTATTTCGAAAATGGTATGTTTGCAACATGTGGGTTAATATCAGTATATTTATACATTAGTTCATTGTAGGACACAAACTGACGCCAAAAAGTTTTTGACAAATCTTGAACATTTACAAAGTTATAAAATTTTAAATTTAACGTTCATATTATTATACACCTTACACCGTGTATTATGTTTAAACAATAGTTTTCATTATAAGACAGAGAAATATCTCTAATATAGTATAAATCCTTACCATTAAATTTAGAAAGTCATAATTCTCATATTTTTTAATAATTTTTCGTAATTTTTTCTATACTAATTTTTAATTAATCTATATTTTCAAGACATTTTAGAAAAAAACAGCAAATTTTTCATACTTTTCACTTTTTAGACCCATTTATAATGTAGTCTGCTACCCAATTATAATGCACGAAATAACCTAAGAATTCTGTATTTACCGTTTTAGTAACAATATGACCAAAAGTAACTAAAATTAAATTAATTTAAATAAATGTTTTTAAGTTTAAATTGCAGTTTTTCATATTAGATTTAGCTTATAATTACGTAATAGTTTTCATTTAGTAATTATTAAACAGTACTCAATTATTAAAAGGAGCTATAATTCGGTCCAAATAAATGATTAAATCCTTTATATAAATCTAATATCGTAGTATGTAAGATTATGAAAAGTAACTAAAATTAAATGAATTTGTGTACCAGTTAAGACAACAGTTTTTATTTAGTAAACATTATACAGTAATACATTATTAAAATAAACTAAAATTTGGTTAAAATGAGTGATTAAAATTTATACATAAACCTGATATTGTTATATATAATACTACAGTGCTTCTTAATATACAATTTATAGTTTGTTATATTGTTACAATTCTTTTTTATACAATATAAGAAATACAAGAAAGCATTGTAACAATATAACAAACTATAAATTGTATATTTAAGAACCCCCTCGTCTGGGGGTTCTATCTAAATTGCTGTTCAAAAACTCGCAATAAGTCGCTTAAAAGTAGTGCTTTTACCAACATTTCACATTTCAATTATATTATATTATATTATATTATATTATAATACAAGTGACCGAACTAGTTAACCGCAACATTTATAGTTATGATAGCAGTCGAGTCTTTTTTAAATAAATATAAACGAGATATCATTGCGTAATTTTTAAAATAAATCGCAATAGGTACAAAATGATAAATCGCAGCTAGGGCGGGAAGGTCACTCTACACAGTCGAACGCTTTTACAGCGCGCCGGGCGGCGTTAGCGGAGGGCGAATCATGAATAATATCTATTTATGTTTGTTCTGACGGATGATAGATTACATGCATTCGAAATGTGAACGAACAAAACGTACCTCGTTATCAGTGTGTCCTTTTAAAAGGGACCGGAAAAATGAACTTTACATGTACATAATATCTCTATCGCAGCCTTGAGCGCTAAACAGGCTTGAATATGGGGGAATATATGAATAGATGATAAATTATATGGAATGTATTATATTTATCAAATTTATCTCGAAGGGTTGATGAGTGAATGTTTGTGGCAGGGTAAGGCTGTCTATAGCTTTTACTCCTACAACATGAGAGAGACAAAAAATACAATGCAAATGAATAAGGGTGAACCGCGAGATCGCGCAAGAAACTAATACCCGATTTCCATACAATTCGTACAAAAGACAATTTCTTTTAGAAAAAAAATGGTAAATAGCGTAGATGGAAGTAAAGTTTATATTTCTACTCAGTTCATCTTTGTATATGGCCCATTTTTACGGTGTTCATGTTTGTATATAAATATATTGTAAAACAGAATATTTTCACATTACGTTTACGTATATTGTATTATTATTACCATCTAACTAGCGTCTGTCTGCGTCTTCGTTCGCATGAGCTTTAGCAATGTGTTAATTTATAATTTATTTTTGTTTACGTTTGTGTCCAATATTGTTATCGAGTTATAAAAGAGGAAAAATTTTGTATGCTATCCAGCGAAAATTTTTGGATGCTATCCGACGAAAATTTTCTATACTATCCCGCAAAAATTTTGTATGCTATACCATGAAATTTTTGGATGCTATCCTATAAAAATTTTGTATGCTATCCCACGAAAATTATTGGAAGCTATCCGACGAAAATGTTATACACTAACCCACAAAAATATTGTATGCTATCCCGCGAAAATTTTTTATGCTATCGCACAAAAATTTTGAATGCTATAATTAACTAAATTTTGTATACCCGGATATCTGATAATTCGGGAAATACGGTATGAGATGTTAGATGATAAAATCAAACTTAAAGAATTTCACTTGCGTGATATTTGATCACGGATCAGAAAAGTTTTATGCTGTTCATTAGGATTAGACACCTAACGAACATCATACAAAATAGATGCTAGCCCTCAAAAACAACTTGAGGCTTCGGAATAATAATGGAAATTATAGAGTTATAGAATATCAAACATGCATCCTCCCATACAATCAAACTTATGTATTTATAATGTTATTATTTTATTGTTAGTTTATATAGCTTGCAGTTCTTCATTTTCTTGGAAAATTGATTTAAAAAACGAAGTTTGATTTAAAAAACCAAGTATTGATTTAAAAAACCAAGTTTGATTCGTAAGCGGTTACTATATTCAATACCATTTATTAAATTATGGTTTTGTCATTCTTGTTATGCTGTTCGATATTATGGTAATTCGATTTTAAAAATCAATAAGTATCTTATATTTCTTAAGGGTAGACTAAAATTAACTCCCAACCGTATTGTCTTAAGGTCGATTGTGCCCTGTGTGCTATTGCTAGGAATTTTTGTAATCGATATTAAGTCAACGCTTCACTTTCTCTCTCATGTAGATGCACGGACTACATCACTAGCTGTAGCAGTATTTTGCAAATTTATTTATTTTCGGAGACGATATTGTACCGCTCTATGTAACGTTTCACACAACGGTTTTAAATAAAAATAATAATAATACAAATCGGTTGATGTCTGCCGGAGGAAACATACACAAAAAATACAATCGAATTGAGAATGTCTTCATTTTTAGTAGTTGGTTAACAATAAAACGTGGCAAAGCTTAGATCATAATATGCTAAATAGTTTCATAGTAAATTTAGTTATAATGAGAAATACGGAGAACATGATAATTTAATTTCCATCAAAAACAACTCAATAATAAACAAACCTCCCACACGTCTAAATTCTAATAAAGTCTGGAACTTATATATGGATATTACTTTATGTCAATGTTGAAGAAATAACCAGTTGTGGCAACTTCGTCCGGTTGACTAGTGAAAATAAACGCAGGATATTATCGATCCCCAGATATGATTTACAGCATCAAATAATAGTGAAAAGGGTTTAGTTTAACCAATATCTATCCTGTAAGGAACTTATCTATGGATATTACTTTATGTCAATGTTGAAGAAATAACCAGTTGTGGCAACTTCGTCTGGTTGATTAGTGTAAATAAACGCAGGATATTAGCGGTCCCAGATATGATTTACATCATCAAATAATAGTGAAAAGGGTTTAATTCGACCAATATCTATCCTTTAAGGAACTTATCTATGGATATTAGTTTATGTCAATGTTGAAGAAATAACCAGTTGTGGCAACTTTGTCCGGTTGATTAGTGTAAATAAACGCAAGATATTAGCGGTCCATAGATATGATTTACACCATCAAATAATAGTGAAAAGGGTTTAGTTCGACCAATATCTATCCTGTAAGGAACTTATCTATGGATATTACTTTATGTCAATGTTGAAGAAATGACCTGTTGTGGCAACTACGTCCGGTTGATTAGTGTAAATAAACGCAGGATATTAGCGGTCCCTAGATATGATTTTCAGCATGAAATAATAGTAAAAAGGGTTTAGTTTAACCAATATCTATCCTTTCGTTACACATAGGTTTATTTAAATTTGTCAAAGCGCTCATTAATACCAACATGGTTACGAACATACAACAAAATATTTGTAAAAGTAAATTAGTACGTCGCTTCATGTTAATGAATAAAATTCAAGTCTAACATTAAAATGTTTTAATTTTATTTTAAATTCATATTAGATACAAATCTGTTAATGAATTATATATCAACAGTCTTGCCCGCGTATAAGTAGTTTTCCAAGGACACAATATTCTATGTTCCTCTATGACAAAAGCTATGTACGCCAAATTTCATAGAAATCGGTTGAATAATTAGGCCGTGAAATTGGAACGAATAAAAAAGTTTACAGACGTATTTGTTAAATAAATAATTTAAGATTACAGTTTGAAACTTATTATGACAAACTATGTTAAATCAATTGACTTAAATATTTACACATTTCAAAAAAGTGAAAAAAATTGGTCGCAGGAAACGAAAAATCAAACTCATTTTGTAAACTTCAATTACTTTGCGGAAACTATCAGCGCGTGAGACCGATTATTTTTAAAGAAACACATCGTAATTACTTATTCAATGTTATAATTGGTTGCCTTGTATTATATTATTAAACTCATTGTTTAAACTTCAATTACTTTGCGGAAACTGTACGCACGTGAGACCGATTATTTTTAAAGAGACACATCGTAATTACTTATTCAATGTTATAATTGGTTGCCTTGTATTACATTAGCAAACTCATTTTGTAAACTTCAATTACTTTCCGGAAACTATCAGCGCGTGAGACCGATTATTTTTAAAGAAACACATCGTAATTACTTATTCAATGTTATAATTGGTTGCCTTGTATTATATTATCAAACTCATTGTTTAAACTTCAATTACTTTGCGGAACCTGCGGCACGTGAGACTGATTACTTTTAAAGAAATACATCGTAATTACTTATTCAATGTTATAATTGGTTGCCTTGTATTACATTATCAAACTCATTTTGTAAACTTCAATTACTTTGCGGAAACTGTACGCACGTGAGACCGATTATTTTTAAAGAGACACATCGTAATTACTTATTCAATGTTATAATTGGTTGCCTTGTATTACATTAGCAAACTCATTTTGTAAACTTCAATTACTTTCCGGAAACTATCAGCGCGTGAGACCGATTATTTTTAAAGAAACACATCGTAATTACTTATTCAATGTTATAATTGGTTGCCTTGTATTATATTATCAAACTCATTGTTTAAACTTCAATTACTTTGCGGAACCTGCGGCACGTGAGACTGATTACTTTTAAAGAAATACATCGTAATTACTTATTCAATGTTATAATTGGTTGCCTTGTATTACATTAGCAAACTCATTTTGTAAACTTCAATTACTTTGCGGAAACTATCAGCGCGTGAGACCGATTATTTTTAAAGAAACACATCGTAATTACTTATTCAATGTTATAATTGGTTGCCTTGTATTATATTATTAAACTCATTGTTTAAACTTCAATTACTTTGCGGAACCTGCGGCACGTGAGACTGATTACTTTTAAAGAAATACATCGTAATTACTTATTCAATGTTATAATTGGTTGCCTCGTATTACATTAGCAAACTCATTTTGTAAACTTCAATTACTTTCCGGAAACTATCAGCGCGTGAGACCGATTATTTTTAAAGAAACACATCGTAATTACTTATTCAATGTTATAATTGGTTGCCTTGTATTATATTATTAAACTCATTGTTTAAACTTCAATTACTTTGCGGAACCTGCGGCACGTGAGACTGATTACTTTTAAAGAAATACATCGTAATTACTTATTCAATGTTATAATTGGTTGCCTTGTATTACATTAGCAAACTCATTTTGTAAACTTCAATTACTTTCCGGAAACTATCAGCGCGTGAGACCGATTATTTTTAAAGAAACACATCGTAATTACTTATTCAATGTTATAATTGGTTGCCTTGTATTATATTATTAAACTCATTGTTTAAACTTCAATTACTTTGCCGAACCTGCGGCACGTGAGACTGATTACTTTTAAAGAAATACATCGTAATTACTTATTCAATGTTATAATTGGTTGCCTTGTATTACATTAGCAAACTCATTTTGTAAACTTCAATTACTTTGCGGAAACTATCAGCGCGTGAGACCGATTATTTTTAAAGAAACACATCGTAATTACTTATTCAATGTTATAATTGGTTGCCTTGTATTATATTATTAAACTCATTGTTTAAACTTCAATTACTTTGCGGAACCTGCGGCACGTGAGACTGATTACTTTTAAAGAAATACATCGTAATTACTTATTCAATGTTATAATTGGTTGCCTTGTATTACATTAGCAAACTCACTTTTTAAACTTCAATTACTTTGCTGAAACTGTCAGCACATGAGACCGATTATTTTTAAAGAAACACATCGTAATTACTTATTAAATATTATAATTGGTCGTCTTGTATTATATTACCAAGCTCATTTAGTAAACTTCAATTACTTTGTGGAAGAAGCTAACGAAGAAGTAAAACGATAAAGTTAAGGAATAATCAAACCTCCTCATGCTTTCATAAAGCTGGATATATGTAACGAGCTTTTATGTAACCTGCCCCCACGTATACATGTGTAATTACATCAGAGCAACGAAAACATGTGCCCCAGACGAAGACGTGTAAGGCGGCAGTGCAGACGACGGGAAGCCGTAACCTAATAACGGCACCATAATAAATTTGTCCTGCGCCACGGTGCGCAGCGACATCGCTCCAGATGCGGGGGTGGCCCTGTTTACGGTCCCGACTCGCTCGTAAGGTCGACAATCGTTCTAAATGTCGACATAAGAGATACTATTGAAAACACAGAAAATACATTTGAGGAAAAATATGGCTTGCGATCGGGATGTTGTTGTACCGGCGTCGATAAGCAATGACTGTTTTGTGGCTTCATATTATGGCTTCGGTGTACTCGGCTATATGACAATATGCAGGTTCGCAAATGGAATTACTTATGTTTTGTAATTATTTGTCAAAATTTTGTATTTCCATATTCTAGCAAAGTTTTAATATAGAAATTTTATAATACTAGCTGTGTCCCACAGTTTCACTAGCGTGAAACTTGGAATAAGAAATTTTTTTCTTATTCCAAGTTTCTTCATATGTTGCTCCTGGGTATAAATTATTACCACACCAAATTTCATTAAAATCAGTTTATTAGATTTTGTGTGATTGACGCACAGACGCTATAGACAGACTGGCAAAAAAAAGGTTTTCCGGCTACTATTACCATTCTATATGCATATATATATATATATATATATATATATATATATATATATATACACATATATATACATATATATACATATATATATATATATATATATATATATATATGTGTGTGTGTGTATATATATCTAACATTAAAATCTAGTATACAATTTAAATACATTGTTGGGAGCTTTACATTCTACATCCAGATTCAATTTAGGTTCACTTGGTCCAAATATATACAGAAATTTTACATTAGCTCTATTATGTACCGTAACTATGCTTTTATTTGTATATATAATATAATTGTAACAGAGTAAATTCTGTACAAGGAAAATATTTTAAAAAGAATATATGTATATATATATATATATATATACACACACACACACACACATATATATATATATATATATATATATATATATATATATATATATATACAATTATATTATATATACAGATAAAAGCTTACTTACCGTACATAATAGAGCTAATGTAAACTTTCTGTAAATATTTGGACCACGTGAACCTAAATTGAATCTGGATGTAGAATGTAAAGCTCCCAACAATGTATTTAAATTGTATACTAGATATTAATGTTCACTTCTTTATCCCTTTTTAATATTCTGCAATGGATCATGAGCGAGATTAACGCACCTAATACAATTTTTTTGTCCGTAGGTATCTGATCCAAAATGGTGACATACAATATTGGTTAATAAAGCCGATGAAATGATCTGTCATTGCTCGACGTAAGGAAATGCATATGCTAACCTCTTTATTCTATACAGCGAACCTATCACTTGAAGATATTGCATTATAAAACTATAAAGGACTAATATGCAAATATGAATGCATATAAACATTATACGAACCGCTACTCGTCCAATACTTAAAAACATGACCTGCAAATGCAGCAAGCTTTCCTAAACAAAATATAATTAACTTCTGTTACTTTACAACTGTTTTAAATCAAGAATTAGCCGAGAGTGTTAACATACATCTGTACAACCATTTTCTGCCTCACAACCACTGGTATAGTTAATGTCTAAGAGGAGGTGGTTGGGTAGTTCGTGCAGGCACTCCAGTTGTGCAAGTTCCAGTGAAGTAATTAGTGGCTGTAATAATGGCGGCTTATGACCCGATAAATTAGCCAAAGTATAATTTACGACGCACGCAATGGGCTTTATCTATTAATTAAGATGCCTGCGAGAGAATCAATAGTGAATCGGATGTAATGAATTTATCTCGGTACGTTATTATTTATTTATCTTTTGTATACATCCTTCTAAATAGAGGTAACCTAACAGAGAGGGAAAGGATAAAATATCTGCAGCGTAAAAGAAATTTATTAATTAACATTGAAATATTGTATAATATTCACAAATCTTGATCCGTGCATAAGTATGCAGGATCCGTGGATAAGTGTGCGGATCAAGATTTTGGATTTGGATTATGGTATGTATTACTAAATAAAACCCGTACAGTACGAGTAGAACTCGCACTGTGACGGTTCCGTACACATTTAGGCACTAATAAACATTTATGGTTACGCAATATTTCCATAAGACTAGTTACAAATATTCATTTGTTCATAACGTAAATATATAAAATTTTCCTACAACATTTCTATTGTTTTCATACAACCTTTGCATATATTTCTAAAAAACCTAATTTTTTTCATAAATTTAAGTTGAATAGTTATAAAAATAAGAGTGGGGAACATATTTTTTCTATATTTTTCAGTATATCTGAAATTCCGCTGGAAAAATTATTTGGAACCCTTATAAATAACCTAAAATGTTTGTATGACTATTTTTGGTACTTACCTAGTGAGATGTGTGCGGTTAATATGTTTTATTACAACGCTTAATTACAAGTTTCAACGTTAAGCAGTCCGTTAGAGAAATAGTTGTGACAGACAGACGGACAAACATGTGTGTGATCTTAAAAGTTCACTTTTTTCTCTTGAGGAGATTAACATTTTAAAATTGTGATTATTAAAATTTATTTCATCCATATTATAACAAAATTTTATTCCATCTTTATAGGCGTATTAAAATAAGATTTAAACGAAGTTCTGATTTTGCTGGCGTGGAAATTAAATATTCAATCACCATGGCCTGACGGTCTTCTGTAGAAATAATTAAAAAAAAATAACGTGGCTCCAATTCGATCAAATATTTTGTGTTTATTTTCTAACAAATTTAATTGAGGCATATAAGTTTTTCACACAACTAAAACATTGCCTAATGTATAGTATAGCAGTTGAAAATTCAATTACAACTAGGACAATGAAAAGACAAGCGGAAAGAGGTAACGAGATATGAAGAATCATGTTTCAAATTTGAATCTCAATGGTCTTCTAATACACGCCTCACTTCACAAAGGCCCTCGTAATAATACACATTCAACCCCTTCGAAACAGACCGACACAATAACAGCAAAGGTCGAATACTGAGACTTGTAACCCAAAACAAGTCATTACCCAAACGAAGGTACAATAAATATATGCAAATTACAAAGGCGCTGAGAAAAGATTACCAACACGAAGTGTTCATATTTCCTCCTCCAACGTCGAGACTGCAATAAACTTCAACAAAATTGTTTACCGGATCCGATAAAAGCAATAAGCTTAACTGTCGGTAATAATATGTCATTATCGGATGGGAATAACTTTATGCCGAGCTTTAGCTATAAATAAGTTAATGAGGCATCGAGCTTTCGCTCGCGAACTCAGATAATTTCACCGTTAATCATGTTCCTTTACGACGTTGGTAATGAAATCGTAAAAGCATTATTATATGGTTGGGCGTAACTCAGTTGGTAGCTCTCTAATTCGTTAGCAGTTTTGTGTGGTTCGTTTTGGTGGTGGGTTTCAATAAACTGACGGTATTGTGTTTTAAATTGCCCAACTTTCAATAAAATCCAATTTAACTGTGATATTTTCTATTGTATGTATTAAAGAATCAGACGAATAACAAGTGATATCTGTGAGGTTTAGGAAAAATTTGATCAATTGATATGTCAGATTCATCGTATGAATAAATTATTCAAATTTATAAGGAATTTTTGTTAGTAAAGTTCAAAAGAATGGTTAAAATTCCGTAATATATTTACTTTGGAAAGCAAATGAAACAAATTTTATTAAAAAATATAGTCGTTTCGTGTACAGTGTTTAGTAACGCAAAGTTTACTTTTAGAGAATTTAATCTTAAAAAAAGGGATAAAAAGGTTTGGACGAAGTGATAGTCGATTATCATTTTGGTATGTATAAATATATGTATGTAAGCTATGGTAGTACTTAAAATTAAGACATATAATTAATCTACGTATTTTACATTTAATTATCATCCTGTGTGGATGCGGATTCGATAAGGTAAACAAATAATAACTATTTAAAAGAAAGCTTCGAGTAAGTAATCGAAATTTAAAAAAAATATTTGAGAGCCTCTGTATACTCAAGGCTAATGAACTATGGTAAATTTAGTTTAAGTACCATAAGTACATATAAGTCGTAGTATGCGAACGAGTATATTACTGTCAATTGCGATGCAGTACTGTACATTCGCTAAAATTACTTCACTTGCATGGACTCGAGGTATTATGATTGTTTCTAAAATTGAATTTTAGGTTGCGAGAATGTCAATATGAGCGTAACAATGAAAGCTTTTAGGTTCACAGACTTTTAACACTGATATGAGTCAAGTATAAAAATCCTATATGAATGTCTAAGCTTCTTCTTTTTTAATACTAATAATCAAGGCGTAAATTGGATTGTACCTGCTCATAGGAAGTCTTTTCTCTGCTTCTAATAGCAATCGCATAAATTATCAAGTTATCATCGGTCACTGTCATCGTAAGATATTTTCATTAATATCATAATTTAAATAAGCTACTTGAAGCATATGGCAACTCTTTAGATGACTAAGAAAATAAAAAAAATATTGCGCGAAAATTACCTTGTGTTAAATCATTATTGTTACAAAGGCGCAATTTTTCAATTGCCGCTAAAATATCTAGACAAAGCACAGCCTCGTGATTTCAAAACGATATTATAATCAAATTTTTCCATTTTCAAAACTATTACATATTTTTTTAATATCTTAAGGTTAAGTGGCGAGTTCGAAGGTCTTTCATTGCCTTTTGATGTGCGTAAGCCCTCGGTTTACATAAATGTGATCTTTTGCCAAAAATCAGAATATGTAAAAAGGGCAATTAAAGTGTTTCAAAACATATCTCCAAATTATCTTTCGCCAAAATTCAAATTGAGGAGGATTTTGAGTCAGGCAAATAAACGAACGTTTTATTTTGTAACACTTAAGGTATTCAACATATCCTGAGAATTATATACTAAAATATTGGATTCCTCGGAATTTATTACAAAGAGCAACTAAAGTGTTTAAAAAAATATCTTTAAATTCAACTTTCGGCAAAATACAAGTTTAAGAGAGTTTTGAGACAGGAAAACAGACAGGCGTTACATTTTACAATGTATAAGGAATTCAATATATCCGGAGATTTATGTAACATAATATTTAATACCTCGAAATTTATTAGCAAAAGCACCTGAAGTGTTTAAAAAATCTCTAAACTGATCTTTGCCAAAATTCAAATTTAAGACGAATCAGTGTCATACAAAAATGAAGACGTCGCATTTAATAATACCTAAAGAAGTCGACATAATCTGAAAATTATATACCGGAATATTTAATTCTTCCAAATTTATTACCGAAAGCGTCTAAAGTGTTTAAAAAATCTCTAAACTAATCTTCGACCAAATCCAAGTTTAATACGATTCAGTGTCATGCAAATATGCAGATGTTGCATTTAATAATACCTAAAGAAGTCGACATAATCTGAAAATTATACATCGGAATATTTAATTCCTCCAAATTTATTGCAAGGACACACTAAAGTACTAGAAAATTTTGTACAATTCTTCCACGAATTGTACAAAATGTTCAAATAAATTCACATTTCAATTACATTTAACTGGTGGAAATAAAATGCAATACTGCGGTCCGATTGAAATCAACTGTATTCGCAACAAATTGTGATTCGTTTTGCCAGAAGCCACTTGTGAAGACTGCTCTCGCTCTATTGTTTCGACGAAACGAGAAAGAGAGAGAGAGTAGGTAGATATTGACGCAATATGCATTCCACACTTTGTATTTGAAGCATACTTCGGACATGTAACTTACAAGCTCGTTGTCGAAGTTTATACGTTCCTGCATTTTTTGAATATTCGAATATGGTGAATGTAGTAAAACATTGGAGTAAAAAAATAATTCATTATGAAACTCAGTATAAACAGCCTGACAAAAACAAGAGAAATATCCAGAGATAATATAGTAAACAGTACCTTCTTCATGTATAGTTAATTTGATTACATATAAAATATTTGTTAATGTAAATAATGCGACAATGAATTATATATTTTAGAACTGCGACTTAATTACAACAAGCAGTCACAGGAATCAGCTGACATAGTAGGTTCGCTTGTCTTTCACGGTTATTATACGTTATATTCCTCAAGAACTTAAAGAATAGAATGGATGTTGTAATCTGACTGTTATATAATGATCTCGAGAGACTTGAACTGTTAAACGAACTGATTAGCGTTTTTCACAAAAAAAGCAACCGCTTATTTGCGGGAAAACGCTGCTCTATTTCTCTACGCATTAAAATTGGTATTTTATTGAAATACCAAACTTATAGTAAGAAGCTCACGTATAGTTGATTTTATTACATATGATAATGAAGTATGTATTTTAGAATTGCGACTCGATTACAATAAGCATTGACAGGTGTCACCTGACATAGTAGGTTCGTTTGCCTTTCATGGTTATTATACGTTATAGTCCTCAAGAATTTAAAGAATAGATAGATGGATATTATAATTTCATTATTTTTGCGGAAATGCGCCGGTCTATTTCTCTACGCATTAAAATTGGTATTTTATTGAAATACCAAACTTATAGTAAGAAGCTCACGTATAGTTGATTTTATTACATATGATAATGAAGTATGTATTTTAGAATTGCGACTCGATTACAATAAGCATTGACAGGTGTCACCTGACATAGTAGGTTCGTTTGCCTTTCATGGTTATTATACGTTATAGTCCTCAAGAATTTAAAGAATAGATAGATGGATATTATAATTTCATTATTTTTGCGGAAATGCGCCGGTCTATTTCTCTACGCATTAAAATTGGTATTTTATTGAAATACCAAACTTATAGTAAGAAGCTCACGTATAGTTGATTTTATTACATATGATAATGAAGTATGTATTTTAGAATTGCGACTCGATTACAATAAGCATTGACAGGTGTCACCTGACATAGTAGGTTCGTTTGCCTTTCATGGTTATTATACGTTATAGTCCTCAAGAATTTAAAGAATAGATAGATGGATATTATAATTTCATTATTTTTGCGGAAATGCGCCGGTCTATTTCTCTACGCATTAAAATTGGTATTTTATTGAAATACCAAACTTATAGTAAGAAGCTCACGTATAGTTGATTTTATTACATATGATAATGAAGTATGTATTTTAGAATTGCGACTCGATTACAATAAGCATTGACAGGTGTCACCTGACATAGTAGGTTCGTTTGTCTTTCATGGTTATTATACGTTATATTCCTCAAGAATTTAAAGAATAGATAGATGGATATTATAATTTCATTATTTTATAAAGATTTAGAGAGATTTGGACGAACTGATTAATGTATTTCACAAAAAAGCTACCGCTTATTTGCGGAAAACTGCCGCTCTATTTCTTTACGCATTAAAATTGGCATTTTACTGAAATACTAAACTTATAGTAAGTAATTCACGTAAAGTTGATTTTATTACATATGACAATGAAGTATATATTTTCGAATTACGACTCGATTACAATAAGCATTGACAGAAATCAGCTAACATAGTAGGTTCGTTTGTCTTTCATGGTTATTTTTAAGTTATATTCATCAAGAAATTAAAGAATAGATAATGAATATTAAAATTTTATTGTTTTATAAAGATCTCGAGAGATTTGGACGTTTGTACGAATTGATTAGCGTATTTCATAAAAAAGTAACTGCTTATTTGCGGGAAAACGCTGTTCTATTTCTCTACGCATTAAAATTGGTATTTATTGAAATACCAAACTTATAGTAAGTAATTCATGTATAGTTAATTTTATTACATATGGCAAAGAAATCCGTATTTTAGAATGCGACTCGATTACTATAAGCATTCACAGGAATCAGCTGACATAGTAGGTTCGGTTGTCGTTCACGGTTATTTATAAGTTATATTAATGAAGAACTTAAAGAAAAGATAGACGGATATTATAATTTCATTATTTTGTAAAGATCTCGAGAGATTTGGACGTTTGGACGAACTGATTAGTGTATTTCACAAAAAAACAACTGCTTATTTGCAGGAAAAGGATACTCTATTTCTCTACGCATTCAAATTGGTATTTTATTCAAATACCAAACTTACTATTTATGTTTGCTACAATTAAAGCCGTCAGAAAATATATTGAAAAGTTGCCTAATAAATATAGAAATAATAAAATCTAATACAACCTCTGTATCACAAAAGAACTAACGTTCGCAATAATGTTGGCACGATCTGCGAACCATGACACCCGATTTACATAGGTCCGTGTGTACGCCTCGTGTATCTGTTTCATTATGCATGTGATTCTCGCATATCACGCACTATAAAATGAAAATTGACTCGGCCCGGCTCTCACACAATACCGATGTTTACGACATTGGATTTCGGCGAGCCGCCGAGGAGCTCTAAATAAAACTATAATGCTTTTAAACAATGATTTCGAGTCGTGTGGAAGGATAAATTATGCAGGATTTTCCCATCGGGATAAAATTACTAGAAGCACAGAATACAATAACGAAATCCCTTTTAAGGGTCCATATCCCATTTTAAACTCTCGCAATAGCGCCCCCGTTATTATTTCCATTCGAAAGTATTACTTTGAATTCTCTCATAATTTATCCCGTTAACGGTTTTATGTACATAATACTATGTAATGAAATGATTACACGTGTTTCAGTCGGGACAACGTAAGTTGGACAATGAATGGATATAAATTTGGCGATCTAAGACGTGACTGATTGGAGAATGAATATATTGTAGTAAACATATACTTATTACTCCACGCACTACGCAAACTAATAAATTAAAAAATAAGTATATATTTAAGGATTTTCTAGCTTTTCGTTACTTTTACAACGAAGAGTATTAGTACTAATCTATAAGTTCACACCACCCCCACGTCCAGTGTGAATATTTGCTTTATTATACTTCTTCAAACGTTATAGTAAATCTTCTTATAATAAACTTCAGTTTATTAAGTTATAATAAACTTCATAGGAATGTAATTGCATTGATTTTTTTTATTTTTTACCGTTTCCTTTGAATTTATACTGTTACATAGCTTTGCCCCGAGTACACTATACAAATCCTAAGTAGAGTCAATTTTGGTTACTACTTAGTAACACCGTAGCGAACCTGCAAATTAAATCTGACTGTACTATGTCGCACATGTGGGGCAAACGAAAGATTTACATTAGATTTTCTGAGGTCGAAGCCAAGAATATTAACTATTACTGCGTAAAGAACGATACTCATCTCCCCCCGCCAATTTAACGTCACCCGCAGATAATGGGTACGATCATGTGTTCGCGTTCCTAGGTTGCCACTTGCTACGTGCGCTTGTGATTTGTTCAATTGTGCAATGTTCGGTCAAGTTTAACTTGTGTAATTCAGTGTATAGTAAATCAATTTTTAATTATAATTAATTTTTAAGTTTATAATTAACTATTTATAGTAATTCAATACAACAGTCCGTTATTGCACTGCGTACAAGTGCTTAAAAATAATAAAATTACTAAGGATTATTTATATTAATTATATTATATTAATTATAAGATTTACATTATATTAATTATAAGGACACTGAGCCGTTTTAAATTTCAAACTGTTCTTAAAAGTCATTGTTTTGTTTGAACGCGACGTGTTTGGAAAACGTATTTTTGTAGTGTCGGCTGTAGGCATGTTATATTTTTTATTAAGAGATCCTTCACATGAAGTAAATCTAATCAAGTCATAAGTACAACAAAGACATTGTATCACATCTATATCAGTGTAGCACCTTTATATATAAAGAAAATTTATTTTTATTTAAGATTTTATTTCGTTTTAAGATCCATACTAAGTACATTTTTTTCAAATGCTATCTTAATATTATTATTATCAAATCGCTTCCACACAATTAAAATTATAGTGTAAAATATTTATTCATATAATTACATTTTTACAATTAGATAATAATAAAGTCGCGTGCGCCAGTAGAAAGCAACTGAGCCAGCGTGCTAACGAGACCGTTATTCGATCGACATTGTTGGTTAGAAAGAGAAACAGCTATGATGCTGAAGTATAGCGTCAACTCGCTTGATCGGCGCGATTGTCCGCAACGATCGAGACCGATATATAGTATTAGTAAATAAATATTTTTTGCACGATGCTGACAGCCCTACATTAATTTACGCACACACACAAACGGATATGGATAGGTGAGTACGTATGTAATGGTGTAGGCAATTAAATCTGTTCGCTAGTATGGAATGTTAGGGGTGTGGTTAAGCATAATAGGTAAGCTATAGTTAAGTACATATTTTATTTCTATTATTATTATCATTAAATAAATATATTAGATTAAATTATTGTAATTACTTAAATAAATTCATATTACGTTAAATAGTTCTAAAAATCATATTTCATATTTCAAAATCATATTAGTGAAGCGACTTCTATGTTACGGAAAAGTGATAAGTTATCTCCAAGATAATTCAGTTCTATACCATGGAATAGCTAAAAATAACAGTTGAATATATGTAAAAAGTTTTTGGGAACAAAAAATAATTTGTAATATATTGCACATACCATTTACGAAAAAGATTACAAATTAATAAATATTTAACACCATTTAATGTACCTTGCAACATGGTATCTATATCTAACAAAACAAGGTGAAAAAAACAGAAAACATACCAAACAAATCCGAAAAATATCAATCACTAATCTAGCGGAGACAATTTTCAATATACCATTTAAATAAAATTTAAAGAACCTTTTAGAATATGCGAAATAATCCGTTTAACTTGTTTACTTAAACTCACATTTATTCGTCAAACTTGTTTACTAATGGATCTTCCATCTCAAATTTAAACGTATATCTATATTTATAACTCTTGAAAATTCTAGAAGTCATGAACTTGAAATAAATAGTAGGACGTCCGTTAGTGTGAGCCAGTCTGTTTTAAGACGCGGAAGTAGTCGCTCGTAGGTAAAAACTCTGTACACTAAAAATAGTAATCAACACTGAATCACAGATTGAATAAATCGATCAATCCAGAAGGTTTTAATTTTCTCAACATTCAGCGACTTGATCAGTCTCTCTTAGACCATCGCTTCAATTAGGCTTACGAATCTATCGTTAGATCTCCTCTAACATTTCTGGTACGTTGATGGATCTGTTCATGTTCACGATGTACGATTATAGTTTCCAGGGATCTGGCTCTAAGGGTCAAATTGATAGAGGAGACGAAAGATTCAGATAGCCCTCCTCCATGAGTAAGACTTCAAACGTATATTTTTAGATTACACATAAGGTACATTATATGTACCTATTTATTTACAATTCCATTACACAATTAAATTAAACTACGTGATGAAGTATTATTATCTGTATGTAATCTTTGCTAATAACCCACCTGAAGATGTTCTGATACAATGAAACCTAGGTCGTGGTAAATAAATTAAAGAAAGTAGAAATAATACTACATCACGTAGTTTCATTTAATTGTAAATAATGAATTTCTACAAAATTAACGCCAAATATATTCAATATTAAAATTTCATTACAGTTAAAGCTCGATAGCAGTAGAATGAATTTTAGCGTTTCCTTTATGCAGGAAGGGAATACTTTTTTGTAGGTAAAATGTCTTCACTGTATTTTTTTAAGTTTTAAATAAGTAATTCTATTGTCTTTGTCTTACGCCTGTATGCGCCACACATGGTCAGGACTCTCAGTCGGATTTAATGACAGTTAATTATTAATTATTATTTTGTATGGATACTTTCGGAATTGGACCGTGCAATATGGTACGGTCGGTAAATTTGACTCTTGTACCGACTCGACTGGCAGTTAATGAGCAACAGAAATACGTTTTTAACTGTCAGAAAGTCCGACTGACAGTCTTGACCGTGTGTGGTGCATATGGGCGTTATTGAAGAATTTAATTTGAAGTATTTAATGTACGCTGATATCTTATTGCTTTTATTGATATTGTATCTCTAATTTCAAGTTGTTAAAGGAAAGTAAATTTGGAGATATTTAAGAATTGGAATAATAACTTCTGTTCTTTTATGTATTAAATAGACTTTTATTGATATTGTATCTCTAATTTCAAGTTGCTAAAGGAGAGTAAATTTGGAGATATTTAAGAATTGGAATAATAACTTCTCATCTTTTATGTATTAAATAGACTTTTATTTATATTGTATCTCTAATTTCAAGTTGCTAAAGGAGAGTAAATTTGGAGATATTTCAGAATTGGAATAATAACTTCTGTTCTTTTATGTATTAAATAGACTTTCATTGATATTTTATCTCTAATTTCAAGTTGTTAAAGGAAAGTAAATTTGGAGATATTTAAGAATTGGAATAATAACTTCTCATCTTTTATGTATTAAATAGACTTTTATTTATATTGTATCTCTAATTTCAAGTTGCTGAAGCAGAGTAAATTTGGAGATCTTTAAGAATTGGAATAATAACTTCTGTTCTTTTATGTATTAAATAGACTTTCATTGATATTTTATCTCTAATTTCAAGTTGTTAAAGGAAAGTAAATTTGGAGATATTTAAGAATTGAAATAATAACTTCTAATCTTTTATGTATTAAATAGACTTGTATCGCTTGTTCATTTCTCTGCTAATGAACTAAATTATTGTGAAATGTTAAATATACACAAATGTAACAAAGAATGCGTCTATTAATTGCGCAGGTGATAACGTGCAAACTGAGTTTTTTAAAGTCTGTACTTGTAATTTTTTATATTGGAATCGCAATTTTAACAATAATTTTTTTTCACAAATGCTTGAGAATTGTTATACAGCTCCATAACATTATCAGCTCAGTTTGATGCACAGAATCACGACATAATTATAACACGGTTTTGTAACATATTACATTGTGCACCTGTATATATATACACGTGTATGTATATATATATATATATATATATATATATATATATATATACATATATATATATATATATAAATATATATACACAGACACGCGCAGACACACAAAGACGCAGACACACACAGACGCAGGCACAAACCGAAGCAGACATACACAGATGCAGACTCACATCCACGCAAGTACACACAGACGTAGACACACACAGACGCAGCACACACAAACGCGGACACACATAGACGTAGATACACACAGTCGCACACGCTCACGCACACACACACACACATATATATATATATATATATATACATACATATATATAAGAAAGAACGTGTCTGTTATTCATATATTCTCTGCATCAAACTGTATATTTGATGCAAAATACCTGTAACAAAATATAAATTTCTTTTCGTCACAATCGCAACTTTGATCGTGATTTTTCATAAACGATAGAGCATTTTCACAATTTGTACTGAATCACTGTTATGAATAAAAGACATGTCCTTTTTTACAGACGTGTAAACACATAAAGTGATATGTCGTGTACATACTAAATGTCACGTTAACGCTCAGTTACGTTAACGTGACGAAAGGCGGGCGATAGACGGACAGTCTGGAAGGTATATATATTGTTGGGTTTTGTCTAAACTAAACATCATTTTATAACGTAATATGTTGGCGAAAGATTTTATATTTTTTGCATACATTTACAAAAAAAACATCAATCTTTATTAAAATATTTTATATGAAATTGTTATAATACCTCTTAATAAATGATCTTATGTATATAAACATTTAGTCTTCACATTAAGCGAGAGCTTTTAAATAATTTATATTGTGTTTGCAATGTATATAAATACGATATAAGACATAACATATTACAATAGTTATAATTATATATAATATATAATTTTATTAAAGCGTAGATTCCTCGTTGCTCAATTTAATGCGGTTTTCCCGACGCGGGACAGCGGACGTGACGTAGCTTATGTATATAGCGGAATCTAAGCATTATGAATTTATTATTCGAACTATACTTATTTAGGTACTTTTTTCTCATGTAATACATTTTATTATAATTATAATGGAACGTAATTAAGAACAAAACTAAAAAAATTTAAAAATGCAACTAAAAAAATGTAAAATGTAACAGGGTTGTAATGCAGACTTGTAAAACTATATTGTCATTAATAATATATACTGCACTACGAGGGTTCTGTACATATTTAAATTCTTATAAACATTTAAATTCTTATAAACATTTAAGTATATATTTAGTACTTCTATTAAACTATTTACAAATGTTAATTTTTCACAACGTAAATACATTGGTTACTATATCTTTCACATGCATAGAAACTAGGTACATTCTTAAATAATAGTATTCCTTACCGTTTAAATATATAATAATATTATATAGTATATCTGTAAAATATACATTAAAATAAAAAGTTAATTTTGCTGTTGATTTACGTCATTTGTGTGGAATTTCTATGAACTTTTTACAGATCCTACTGCATACCATAACTTGGTCGACTATTTATGTTACAAAGAACGTTTCTATTATTCATGAAGATAATTTTGTGTATTAACATACATATTGGAAGCGCTTTCCTTAAAAACGGCAAATTTGTTTCGCTCAAGTTGCAATTTTGACAGTGATTTTTTGAGGAAGGGTTGAGAGTTGTCATATATTTCCTAAATGTTTTTAATTGTGCATCAAGCAGAGAAACAGCGCGGTATGAACGATATATACGGTCGTTGTTACGTTAGTATATGGTTTAAATTTAGGAAATTAACCATCATAAAGACGTTTTGAAGAGAAAACTTCTTTATGTGCGTTGAGCGATTTTTGGTAGGGAAAAATCTTATGAGTTCGCGTCATCGACATGTCAATGCTAACAGTATATCTGTAGCTATGAGTATGAGGTGTTGCGCTTGGCCAACAGTGAAAGCATTCACACACACATATATATATATATATATATATATATATATATATATATATATATACTAACTATACTTAACTGTGCATTACAACAGTGGGTACTAAATATTTTTATATAGAAAATGAATAACAAGAACAATTTATTTTCCAATTTTTTTTAGCATTTATTTTCCAATATTTGACCTCTTTAATACATCATACAAGGAATATTTCACAGTGGCTTATGACTTACCTTACTAGCATAGTAAAACAGATTTCTAATTGTTCGCCAATATTTTTGTCGCGAATTTTAATATTAAAATTTCTATATAAGTAAATATTACAATAATTTTAGGTTTATGTGTTGAACTTTGAAAATATAGTTACTAATGCAAAGTTATGGTTTTTAACTTTATGTTATTTAAATTTTTGGTTGAAAAAGGCTCCAATTTTCCTTTCAGAAAATATTTTCTTTTATTGGAAAATTTAATTTTACGAACTCATTGTTTATGGATTTAAATTGTCAAAAATAAAACACGCGCTTTATTATTTTTTGCTACTGTTATTTCATAGTTTTAAGTTTTAAATTCGGTCGGCAGTCCCCATACTGCCGATTATTTTTTTCCCAAAATTTTATGTTCAACGTTTCTGTGCCAAATCAAAGAGGGAATATTATTCCAAGTCGTCAATTTTGACGGCCTTTATACCGTTGAAATGATCTCAAAGTTGATTGTTTTAAAGTTACTTAAATTAAAAAAACGCGATCAACTAACACAGAAGTCTAACACTTAATCTAATTTAGCTCACTTTTATTTATCTTACATTTATTATATAACGTAAATTACTTTAAGGTCCATCGGCAAATGATTACGCCACAGAACATTATGCGACATTGTCCGCTACAAGACGAACAGTGAGCGATCGCTCACGAACATAATACTTTCTACTGTGGGTGACGTCAATTTACGTGATGATGAATTCATAAAGGTCGTTGGTTTGGGAGTCAGATTTGATTCGCGATTGACGTTTCGTGGGCATACGGCGGATTAAGCAAAAAATCGTTTCGACATGGATTCGTGTTGCATATTTCAAAGGATTTTCGAACCATGTCATCAATTCGCCTGATATACACTTCATTAGTGAACAAGTCGATTAGAATCTGGCTCCATTATATGGAGCCTACAGGGGCCAAGTATTGCTTGATGATTAAACGTATGCAAAAGACGTTACTCCGAAACCTGTATAAGATACAGTAGATATGGTTATTTCCTTTTTTTATTTTCTATCGATTTCCTTTTGAGTATGCTAGGTTTCTATTCCTTGCAACTCAGAAGAGACATTGCGTTTAAGGAATTTATCGTCAAGTCTGATGGAGTAAACTTTTATTCTTCGTACTTGACAATTTCATGCACTTACGCAGTCATCACCTTTTTGCTATAGGTATAGGGTGAAAGATACCACCTTCTAAAGCCGAATCTTATCGGAACCTCCAGTTTCCCGCAGTTTCAAATGCTCAACAATCTGAACGTTCGGTTTCGGTTGTACCAGAGTGTGATTTAGCTACGATGAGTGAAAGTAAATTTGTCGAAATGTATCGTTGTTATCTTTTGTAGTTTTTGTATACTTCATTTTTTTTGTATATTCATTAGTTTTTGTATATTCAGGTTTAATTTAACAGTTCAAATTTTGTTAAACCATCAATTTCTTTTTTCTAAATCAAAAGACCTTTATTTACGCTTTACTATATTTACTAGAAGTTGTGGCCTAGATTTCACACCGTAATTTCGGGAATGAAATGAAAACTTTCCTAGTTTATATTGAAAATTTGGAAAAGAAAATTATTTTTTACAAATCTGTTGGTTGTATCAATAAACTAAGTTCTAGCCTTCTGTTACATTTTTACCACCGTGTTACAAAAAAGAACTACAAAAGCTTTTAATTATTTTTAATTTCAGTTTCATCGAATACTATGTGGATAATCATATCTGTTCCACGTAACTTTGATTTTGTTTTAGTACCGGATGTAATTTCAAAACATAATTAGTTTAAGTATTTTCGAGTGCAGCTAATAATGTTTATTCTAAATATATTCGTATATTTTGTGACGAGATAAAAAAAATGTTTACTTTCCTAAACTACAATTTAATTATACATCAATAAAAGAACATTTCCAGTATAGTTATTCTTAAACGAGGGATCCCAAGATTCCTAAATATACTCGTATATTTTGTGACGAGATAAAAAATGTTTACTTTCCTAAACTACAATTTAATTAGACATCAATAAAAGAACCTTTCCAGTATAGTTATTCTTAAATGAGGGATCGCAAGATTCCTAAATATACTCGTATATTTTGTGACGAGATAAAAAAAATGTTTACTTTCCCATACTACAATTTAATTAGACATCAATAAAATAACACTTCCAGTATAGTTATTCTTAAACGAGGGATCACAAGATTCCTAAATATACTCGTATATTTTGTGACGAGACAAAAAAAATGTTTACTTTCCTATACTACAATTTAATTAGACATCAATAAAAGAACCTTTCCAGTATAGTTATTCTTAAACGAGGTATACTCGTATATTTTGTGACGACATAAAAAAAATGTTTATTTTCCTATACTACAATTTAATTAGACATCAATAAAAGAACTTTTCCAGTATAGTTATTCTTAAACGAGGGATCGTAAGATTATTCATATTTAAAACTAAATAATTCCATTTCATTGTTTAAAATTCATTAAAATTAAGGAGTATAATTAATATACTGTATGTTTACGCAGTTTCTTAATTACATAGATTAAAAAGATGTTATATTTTAATTAAAATTATTTCAAGTGTTATTCTATCGCCTACTTACGGATGAGGAAAAAATAATTGGTGCGCGGTTCAGATTATTTCGGTAAGCTATTGAATAAGTTTTAATTAACAGTTATTTAATTGCACTGAGCGACACAAGTACCTATCATGTGAGGTGGCGAACGAAGCAATGATGGGGCGTTTGCCTTTAATCAAAACAACACGGGGCGAGAAAAAACTGTTTGCTTGTTGTGCAAAATGTAGAATACATTTGAATCAAAACGTTAACATTTTAAATTATCGTTACACACAAAGTAAGATCTGTTATGTCGTCATTTTATTTAATTTAATATTGACAGTGATTTAGTAAAAATTATAAGTTACATCACTTACTGAATTAACTCAAAATACGGGATTATCCAAGAGGTCCCCATGTTAGTAGCGATTCGGAGTGTTTACTCTTCGCAAATTGTTGCGAAATAACATTTAATTGTAATCTGTATATCCTAACCAAATACAGAACTAATATTTCATAGGTATTTCAACCAATAATTAATAATAAATTTTAATATAAATTAAATAAATACATACATTAATTTTCTGAATATTTCAGTATGTTATGCAAGTCGTGATCGCGAAGCGAAACGTGACGAATTAGAAATGAGGTATTTCCGACAAAATAATTCATCTTACTTGTATTGTATTTCACATGTAAGTCATCCAGATTAAATAATCTTTATATAATACAGAGTGGAGAGCAAAAAGGGTTTGCAGATCTAGCTATGGAGCCTGATTTATCTACTCTGCAACTTTTCTCAAAATGGCGGCCACCGTTAAACCCTATAAATTGTTGCTGACCTCAATAGAAACAAGAGATGTTATGTGACGAGATTTCCTGGAGTATCACGTTTCCAATGTATAAGCTATAAAAGCTCAGTTTTTACTCGTTAAAAGCTTAGTTTTTACTCGTAACGATAAGTAAAACTTTAAAGGCTTATAAATATATTGAAAACGTGAAACTTCAAGAGATTTTGTAAAGCAAAATATCTTGTTTTTATTGATGTCAGCTGTCAGTTTATATTGGTTTAACGCATGTCTGCCATTTTGAAAAAAAGCTTCAGTATTCTTCAAAGCACAATAGCAATTACTCGTTAAAAGCTTAGTTTTTACTCGTAACGATAAATAAAACTTTAAAGGCTTATAAATATATTGAAAACGTGACACTTCAAGAGATTTTGTAAAGCAAAATATCTTGTTTTTATTGATGTCAGCTGTCAGTTTATATTGGCTTAACGCATGTCTGCCATTTTGAAAAAAAGCTTCAGTATTCTTCAAAGCACAATAGCAATTACTCGTTAAAAGCTTAGTTTTTACTCGTAACGATAAATAAAATTTTAAAGGCTTATAAATATATTGAAAACGTGACACTTCAAGAGATATCGTAAAGCAACATATCTTGTTTTTTATTCATGTCAGCTGTCAGTTTATATTGGCTTAACGCATGTCTACCATTTTAAAAAAAAGCTTCAGTATTCTTTAAAGCACAATAGCAATTACTCGTTAAATGCTTAGTTTTTACTCGTAACGATAAGTAAAACTTTAAAGGCTTATAAATATATTGAAAACGTGAAACTTCAAGAGATTTTGTAAAGCAACATATATTGTTTTTTATTGATATCAGCTGTTAATTTATAGTAATATATGCCACTTTGGAAAAAAAACTCCAGTCTTCTTCAGTTCTTCTTCAAAGCACATCTAGTAATTATCTTATTGATAGAAATTTATGTTGGGTATTAAAATAGATCTCGAAATTTATAGTTTGAAATTGTTAGCAATTATTTAAGAGGATTGTCCACTACGAAAGTCAGACGTATTATTTCGGTTGCGTTAATGTACAATAAAGCTAGCCAAGTGCGATTCTAGCTTGCGCTACGAGAGGCCTTGAACTACATTATGTAAAGTCAGATATAAATTAGCACAAAACATAAAATTTGTTTAATTTAAAGAGAGTTTCGTGCGTTGTTTTAAATTTGAAAAATATATTTTTTATTACTCATGAATTAACAAGCAATTAAACCTTGTTGAATGTTAGTATTTTGTTTCCCTAAATATAACATTTTTATGTATCAACCAGGAATTCCAGATGCTTGTATATAAGGTTGTCAAAACAGACCTTGTAAAATAAATGGTCTAACTCCGGCAACTCTGTGAGCCAGATTAGAGAGCCAGTCTTCTTAAATGGAAAAAAAATTAAAAACCCACTTGTGCTTTATTCAAAATGTTTTTTTAAAGATGCGGACGAAATATTAATATGTCGATGCTCATTTATAGATATGGGTTATAATTAAATACGATATTTAAATGCAATTTTTAGTTTTGGGCCAAAGCAATACGTAATACGTATAAATTAGAAATATCTAGCTTTTCCCGTTTAAGAGACAGCCGGACGGATAGGCAAAGTTTTGGCAATACATACCTAACAGGCTCTGTTCGGTTTTCTTGCGTACCAAATTCTAAAATTTACTTACACCTAACTGACTTTGTTCGGATTTCTTGTACACCTAACAGACTCAGTTACATACACCTAACAGGCTCTGTTCGGATTTTTTGCGTACCAAATACTAAATTTAACTTACATCTAACAGACTTTGTTCGGATTTCTTGTATACCTAACATACTCTGTTACATAAAACTAACAGGCTCTGTTCCGATTTCTTGCGTACCAAATTCTAAAATGTAGTTACCTGCGCACTTGAAACAGTCTATTTTTTTTCGTTATCATTATCATAGATTTTTTCATTGTAATAATTTGACAAAACTGGCACACCTGTATATAGGTACAGTTAATTAACAGAGCAATCAATCTGTAATACGAATTGATTGATTAATAAGGACCATTTAAAAAACAAGTACATCCTTAAGTATCCATTCTAAGACATTAATGATCCATTTTAAAACTACGTCATACGAAACAGCATATACACTTTTTACCTAAAGGTCGGTTTATATGATTAAGTATGATTCGGAATTAAATATAGAAAGTGAAAATGAAAAACTTGGTAGAAAATATTTTAAACTCGACTTTAGTAACATTATTATCAATCACTGCTTCTTTTCATTGTCAGCCACTGCTAAAAAAGTTATCGATAAAAACGAGTATTTTCAAGAAAACATTTTTTTGCAACGAATAAAATTGTTGGAATTTAATAAATAAAAAAATATACTTCTTATATTCCCCTTGATATAATTTATTATATTCCGTTCATTCCTTCATTACTTGCAATTACCATATGTATTTTTGGATATTTCAACCAATTCGTAAATCCACCGAAGAAACAGAACGGACCTAGCGAACGTTTAATTTTTCCAGCAAACTCCATCGCAAACATCCAACATTTGTATTGCAGGCCCGCTTCTGAGCTGGAACGCAAACAACTGATGCTGTAGCAATGTTTTGTTGCTATCCATATTTCGTGATATCCTATGTATATGGATAAATATGCACTAGATATCTATCTGTATTTAGGTCGAACAGGCTCGTGCATTGAACGCAGACGAGGCCTACGTCGATATTTACGGGAGCTTCATGGCTCGCTCTGCTGAGCGTATTATGTACTTGTGCTCAGTGGAATAGGCATGCATTGGCGTCCTTGCCAATACAGCGTGCCTTTTTGGGTCCAATATACAAATGGTTACAAGTAGTGCATATTTCGAATATTACGTATTTCATTTACTGATGTAAAATTGAGCAACATTTCATTTTCGTGATTAAAGCATCATCGTCAGTATGTTTTCCCACAGTGTTTTTCTATAATTTCTCTTGATATATTATATTAAAGTAGAATTTGAAGTTTTAGCTAAGTGCTCGATAGAAACTCAGTTTTTTTTAAATTTATGGCATATTATATTCTATCCGCCGCCGAATTGCTTAAAATCCGATGTGTTTTTGATGAAATTTCACATTCGTTTGCGGGGAATTCTAAGTAAAAAATTTTTTTTTGTGTCTTTTCTCTCTCTCAGAACCTGTGAGCAGAAAAGTTTATTAAAAACGCTAATAGACGGCATTGACAGTTAAATCGTTTCTGCCGGTTCTGATATTAGCATCCACAATATATGTAAACTAAAGATTGACGTATCTTTTTTAATTGGGAACCGAATGAAATGAAACTAAGCGCGTAATGTTAGCTCAAACTAAACTATATACATAACTAAAAACCGCACCCGTTACAGAGATTAGCGTGCATAACGAAGGTGCGCACAGACAGACAAATCGATAAACAGACAATAATTCTAAAAACTGCTGTTTTAGACTTAGCAGCTTGTCTCGGGTAGGTAGCACTTAGTTTTACTTAAACATATTCAGTATATAGACTCAGGTATTTTACAATTTTATTACATGTATATAGATCCGAAGATATAAGTAACTGTTATCTGGGTATAGTCTGAATGCAATGACTTTATCATAAAATGTGTTTTTTTATTCTTTTCCATCTCTATTAATACATTCATGATTCACGAAAAAGGTTTGTTATAGTATACATCAGTGTGGACTAATTTGTGCCAATTTATACAGTTTCAGATTTGATATTCTCAATAATTAATCGGTTGAAGTTATTGTTAAGTATCATGTTTGCGATAAAAATTATAATTTTTCCAAAATTGGACAGCATAAAGACAGAATAATGTAACGTACTCTACGTTACATTATTCTAGACAATTTATTAAAATATTCTAAAAAAATTATGTGATTCATTCAAATATAATGGTGTGTTATACTTCTTTTCACCAGTAATATTTTCATTTTTCATTTTCAGATTTCCATATAACAAATAATACAACGCAATTATAATAACTTTTTTAAAAACGTTACTTTTTACGCATTTTTAACGTTTAGCGATTTAGATTCCAAAAAAAACATATAACGTAAAAATTTATTTCTATACGTACTTACACAAGAAATTACAACGTGAATCAATTATTTTCCCCATAGCTAAACTTTCCTCAAACTTCAATCAACTCCCGGCAACACATATGCGAACGTCAGTCGGAACAATTATGATTATTACCAGATTTCCTACCAGAATGAAACAATAACCGTTCTGGCAAAGGAAAACTGTACAATGTTATAACACGCATTAGAGAGGCTAGTTAGGAGCATGTGGCGGTAATCGGGTTAATTACTGCTTCATGTTTCGTTCAGGATGTAAGTGTGCACACGTGTGCCTTAACGATAATATGCACGCGGGCTCGCCTGAGGACCTTACGAGTATACACTGAGGTTGCTGCGTGCCTTTGATTTTTATAGCTCGACCCGTTTTCGCAAATGTTTATATTTCGTTCAAGCGTTCTTTAAGACCAGATGATGTGTCAAATTTAATATTTAGTAAATTACTGTGCCATTTCCTATCTACACCCATAATGCAAAAGACAAGTTTTAAGTTTTTGTTATTCAGATTCTAGTTAGAAACATCAGTATGAAACTGTGTAACATAGAGATAAAATTTGAAAATGAATAAAAAAATAGTAAATAGATATGCAAAAATTAAGCGTAACACGAAACTGCAGCATTGTTGATATAAAAAATTAACCTCAATGTATCATCATGTTTTACAATGATTATTATAGAATCTATAATTATGTAATTTTAAATATTGACAATAAAAAAAATGTTTTTGAATTTTCAATATTTTTATACCGGCTACCCAAAGACAAGCAAATTCGAGAATAAGTCAAACTCAGTTACAATTAAGACGATGAAGGACTCGTAAGACGATGACTATAAAAGTCGGATTAAATGGGCAAATATTTTTTAGTTACGAGTGTAAAAAATATACTTACCCCATACACCATACGGTAAATAATATACTTTCCTTAATATATATTTAGTTTATAGTTTGCATCGTTTATATATATATATATATGTAGTTTTAAGCAATTAATTTTGGAAGTGGTTGTGTATACCATGTATTTGGAAAGTTTTATTTCTTCTGTAAGAGTAAAAATACGGAAATAATTAAAGAGGGCGCTCTATATTTTTCATCAAGTTTATTTCTTGGAGTATTATTAAATTAGATTTATTTATTATTCCTTAATATATATTTAGTTTATAGTTTTGGAACGTTTATATACAGGTAGTTTTAAGCAATTAATTCTGGAAGTGGTTATGTATACCATGCATTTGGAAAGTTTTATTTCTTCTGTAAGAGTAAAAATAAGGAAATAATTAAAGAGGGCGCTCTATATTTTTCATCAAGTTTATTTCTTGGAGTATTGTTATATTAGATTTATTAGAGATTATTTTATAAGAAAATAAATTCGACTTAATATTTGACGCTCTAAATCATATACCAACTAAATAATTGATCTTCAATTTAAGTCAAACGAATAATTGAATTTGTCAAATTAATATAATTGATGTTTCATTCTAAATATATGCTTTTTTCTACAGCGATATGATCGGTGGCGAAAGAATTAAGATTATTGAAATGATACAAAAAAATACCTGTTGATCGATTCAGAACATTCGATTTACTTAAATTGAAGTCAAATATTGTCAAGTAAACAATTCAAAGTCAAGTAATGTCAGTTACCGGAGTACTTTGCTTTATTAAAGTAAGATTAGTTTGAATAAGTCATAGGTTTAGTGAGTAATGGAATAAAGAAAAGAGCTCAAGGTTTACTATTTTGTAGGTGGAAAATGTATATTTTTGTCAATTCGATATTTGAAAGTGTAGGTTAAATTTTCCATAATACTTTAAAATTGTAAGATGCGCGGTCGGTACTTTACTGACACATTAATTCTACGTTTCAGGTATTCAAAAAGCTGTGTGTATGGTATTGACATGGTGAAAAATTATTTTACTGTGAACGATTATTTCATATACCAGTTGACAGAAAATTGACAGTTGAGAGACAGTCGACAGTTGAGGAGAGAATCTTAAGAAACATTTGACAGTTGAGCGAGAATCTTGAGAAACATTAGCGTAATGACACGATCTACCGGAAGAAGATGCGATTATTTTATTATCAGCTTTTACCTAAGTACCCACACAGCGAATTGCTTTTTTATTTCCGGTTCTTGATAGTATATCCAGCTTTCATCAGTTGTTACAGCATTGAGAATAGCATTTAGAGGCGTTCCGCGAATTTTTGTTAAATATTTTACATTTAGAGACATCGGTCTATATAGACCGATGTCTCTCTCTGTCTGAATTCAAAAGCACAGTCATATGACTGTGCTTTTGAATTTAGCTTGAATAGTTATAATATGAGTTTCTAATACGAAGTGCTTAACATTGCTTTAACCTTTAGTTATTGTTGTTGCAAGACGTCCTCTAATATTGTCACTTCACTGAATACGTCTACTCTTCACTTCATTGAGTCAGCAGAGTAGATACAAAATGGCTATTGAACAATAAATGCTACTCGAAGTCCAACGCTTTAAATCTAAGCTTCTAATCTAAGCTTTTGAACTTCGCATAAATTATTATATATTTATAGAGCAAAAACTCCTGTTGCTTAAACGCTTATTTGCAACATTTCGTAGGTGAATTACACCAAAGTGCAAATTAATCCACATCTGCTCATAAGTGTTTCTTTTCTTTGTTTCTAATATGAACTGCTTAATGCTGTAACCTTTAGTCATTGTTGTTGCAAGACGACCTCTAATATCGTCACTAAAGTGAATACGTCTGTCTACTCTTCATTTCATTGAGTCAGTAGTTGATGCAAAATGGCCCTTGAACAATAAATGCTACTCGAAGTCTATATGATAGTGCTTTTGAACTCCGCTTAAATTATTATATATTTATAGAGCAAAAACTCCTTTTGCTTAGACGGTTATTTGCAACATTTCGTACGTGAAATACACAAAAGTGCCAATTAACTCACATCTGCTCATAAGTGTTTCTTTTCTTCGTTTCTAACATGAACTGCTTAATATTGCTGTAACCTTTAGTCATTGTTGTTGCGAGACGTCCTCTAATATCGTCACTAAAGTGAATACGTCTACTCTTGACTTCATTGAGTCAGCGTACATACAAAATGGATCTTGAATAATAAATGCTACTCGAAATCTATATGATATTGCTTTTGAACTTCGCTTAAATTATTATACATATATTTATAGAGCAAAAACTTCTGTTGCTTAGACGCTTATTTGGAACATTTCGTACGTGAAATACACCAAAGTGCCAATTAACTAACATCTGCTCATAAGTGTTTCTTTTCTTTGTTTCTAACATGAACTGCTTAACATTGCTGTAGCCTTTAGCCATTGTTGTTGCAAGAGACCTCTAATATCGTCACTAAAGTGAATACGTCTACTCTTCAATTCATTGATATTTACATAGTACAAAATGGCCCTTTACTTAAATTCTATCTCTCGCTGAATTCACGTAAATTTTCTATCGTTAAATTTATTTTGTGGCAAATTTACAACCCTCCTATTTTTATAAACATAATATAATGAAAGAATTACACTTTCAATATTACAATACGGTTTTTAAAGCCTTAAAATAAAGTGGCCAATTCTAAAGATTTTCCTGTCAGGTTTTTTCGTAGGTAACAGATCAACAAAATGTTAGTAGGTACCGCATATATGTAGTGTTAAACTGGTTATTTTGTTACAGTTAATTTATTTATTTAAAATAAATATTCCATTAACCTTTTCATCTAAGTTTGACATTTCGGACCATATACTTAAAAAAATGTCACTTATCAGGCTTTTGTAGAAAAATTGTTGTTAAAAAACATTTGAATTGTTTCGGATAAATCAAAACATGTATAGTAATAGTAATAGCACATCAGTTGCAAAGGAACAAAACTAGAGGTAATAAAACCGACCAAGTGCGAGTCGGATTCAAACAGTATTAAACTTATAAGTTTGTATTTCACAAAGACATCGTGATATCCCATATCTCAAAAATATCCCATAAAGAAAATATCCCAAATCTCAAAAACTACAAAGCCAATTTTCATTGAAAATTTATTTTAAGTTCTATTTTAATTTTTTTTTAAGAATTTTACACATGTTAGTTGAAAGGTTAGAGGGTGTGGGGGCACATTTTTCAAGATTTTACAAGCACATAAATATTTACTTAAATAAATAAGTTCTTTTCGAATTTTTATATTATTTTTAAGACCTAACTAACGTTGTTCCCACACGCCCATGTACACTAGATTTTTTTTCATCCCTCTGTTACATGTATGGGGTGTCATCCCTTACATTACTTTTTTCATAATTCCACTATTGCATTGTACAGTCATTACATAAGATACCTATTATCCAAATTTCACCTATATAGTGCCAGTAGTCTCTGAGTAAAATGGTTGTGACATACGGACAGATAGACAGACGGTTAGACGACATGACGAAGTTATAAGCGTTCCGCTTTGGCATTTGACTAAAACGGAACCTAATAATAGTAGGCTATAAATAGCAACCATATTTTCTTCATTAAATCGTTTGTCAATTGAACTCGCCTATTCCATAGAAAACAATTTTTTAGCTATTAACTGGAAACTACTGTAAAACGGCGCTACACTTCTCGTTAAGTGCACCATTTGTTTAAGAATTCGTTCGTTTAAGTGTACATCTGTTGCAATTCGGCACGGAATGGTACTACTGTTGCAATTCGGGTTATTCACATTTCTGTAGCCTCGACGCTATATTACGTGTGTATACAGTGTATATGTGGTTTTAAAGTCTTTGTTAGAGTGAACTTATAAAGTCAACATTGGTAATAAAAATGGAATTTATTTTTTAGTTGTTTGTTGACAGAAGAAGATGGCAAGAATATCACACTAGATATATATATATATATATATATATATATATATATATATATATATATATATATAAATTTTTTAAAAGATAATTTTAATTTTCAGGGTTCTGTAACTTAAATAACTTAAAAGTAAAAGCAAAACGGAAGCCTTATAAGTTCACTCGCGTGTTCGTCTGTCTGTTTGTCACAGGCCTTTTTCTCAGAAAACACTTGATGCAGATGCATGAAATTTGCCAAAGTAATAATGCATACGAACCAGCACATATCTCAAAAGCTAAAACTAAAAATATACATATGGAAATTTTAGGTGGGGAAATTTAAATTTCCCACATAGTTCCATTATAGTTTCCGTATCGTTTGAAAGGGTTAGTAGTTATGAAGGTCTAAAAATGTGTTTTTTCATAATTTGAGATATTACATCTTCAGACATATATTGAAAAACATACAAAAAACATGTCTTTCCTTTGTATACGAGAAAACTGAACTTAAAATTATGACAGAAAACACGATTTCTTAAAAGCCTACGCAAGGGTTACATGAAAACTATAGTGATGATTCTAGACGTCATGCTTTTTTAAATACGTACCATGGCAACACATTTTTGTTGTGAAAAATCAATATTTGTGAATAATTTAATAACAAAGCCATGGTTTGTGATTAATGGCTTTGTTATTAAGTTATAAGTTTATAAAGTGCCTTGGTTAAAATTTTTAAGCTGCCCACGCAAAGGTTATATGAAAGCTATAGCGATGATTCTAGACGTCATGAATTTTTAAATGCGTAGCATGGCAACACATTTTTGTTATAAAAAATCAATATCTGTAATAGTTTAATAACAAGTCCATGGTATATGGCTTTGTTACTAAGTTATAAGATTAGAAAATGTCTTAGTCAATATGTTTATATGCCTAAATCTGTAGGGAATCATCGTAGTCATCCACTCAGTTCGTCGTCTAGTGACTAGTTTTACAGATATTCTCAAATTATATTTAATAAGACAACATAGTTGTTTCGTTAGGAGAAATACCTATTCCTATTTACATTAAATATACATTTATTTAACAAAAAAGTCATTTTCCCAATTGAAAATGATGACAGAAAACATATTTTTTAAAAGCCTACGCAAAGGTTATATGAAAGCTTTAGCGATGATTCTAGACATTATGATTTTTTAAATACGTACCATGGCAACACATTTTTGTTGTGGAAAATCAATATTTGTAAATATTTTAATAACAAAGCCATGGTTTGTTATTAAGTTATAAGTTTATAAATTGCCTTAGTTAATATGTTTATAAGTACCTACATCTGTAGGGAATCATCGTGGTTAT
The DNA here is from genome assembly GCA_039881145.1 of Druceiella hillmani. Classification (NCBI taxonomy): domain Eukaryota; kingdom Metazoa; phylum Arthropoda; class Insecta; order Lepidoptera; family Hepialidae; genus Druceiella; species Druceiella hillmani. The sequence continues at coordinate 28,390,343 of JAYKKI010000002.1, forward strand.
CCACTCAGTTCTTCGCCTAGTGACTAGTTTTACAGATATTCTTAAATTATAATTAATAAGACAACAAAGTTATTTGGTTAGAGGGAATATCTGTTCATATTTACATTACATATACACTTATGTAACAAAAAAATCATTTTCCCAACGTAGAACTTTTATTTTTGTAAAAATAATTATTTTTCCCAGGGTCATCCAAACAAAAGGAGTAACTACTTTATAATGCTAATCCAAGATGAAGAAATAGTTTACTTCTTCAAGATCACCTGAGCTGGAAAATCCGTCTGTTTAGATAGGTGGCAAAACCGACAGTGGCCTTTTGTACAATCCTCATTCAATGTGGAAAAATTTCGTAAGTCTTAGTTTTGTGGCATTTACTTTTTCAAAAACTTGTCTTTTAATTATAAGTTTTGTGCAGGAAAAATTACCTTTACCATATAAATAAATAAATAATAAGGGATCAGGGTATGTTCACCAATTGGAGAAGAGAGGCAAATAATCGAGTCAGGTGGAGAGTAACTGTAGAAGAGGCCGAGACCCACAAAGGTTTGTAGCGCTGCTGGAAGATGGAAAGGATTAGGATATAGAGTATAATTATATAAAATGTAATTTTCTACTGCATTTTCTTGTTTGCCACAAAGAAGTGATCTTTCCTTATCGTGGGATACTTCTACACTTGATACGTTCTAATTCATTTAAACTGATTGATAAAATGGATGCGATATTGGTATATCATTTTATCGCAGGAAGATTGTTTTCATATTATTCCTCAAAATTATTAACATAAATCATTGTATGTCCCATCACCGATTATGCTAATCATTTGAGGCATAAAATCAGAAAACATATGTCCGATAAATTGGGAAAGTCGATTTGTCTTTAGTTTTAAAGGTATGTAATGGTTTCCCTTAGTTATGGTAGCTTATTACTAATGTTATACCATTTAACCTCCAACAAAGATACAATATATGCTATTACCAGATGATTGGCCAGCGGAAATTGTCTGGTTACTGGTCTTTCCTTTCTAATTTCTTTCATCTGCATTATGAAAAGTCATCTAATTAATTCGTCAAAGTTAATGTAAACACGCAATAGAGTTTCAGAAGAGTTTTTGTATGCATCAAAATTTAAAAAAATTAGTCTTAATACATACATACATACATACTGTCCCACAGTAGTTTTGTTTTCTGTAATAAAAAAAACTATTCAGCGCTGTGATATTGGTACTAATAATGAACTTTAGGTAACGTAAAACTTTCACCAAAGAAACAGCTAGCAAACAATGGAATTACTACATGTCGGTAATGAAAATGAGGTATTGAAATTATACACGTACATATTATGTTGAGGCTACTCTCGTGATGATCACAAGAAGATGAAGACGACAATAACAATAAAAAAAGTCTTCTACGTGATTCGCTTTTCCAACAATACTTATGCGTTTTTCTTTTCTATTTCTCGAATTTTCTATTTCGTGATTTATAAACGACCCCGCTTATCAAAAATTTCATGAAGAATACTATGCCATCTGGACAATAAACGCGTCCGTTGTCAATAAGTTAATGTACCAATATATTTAGTCAACGGACACGGAGCATTAACGTTGACATTTTCCCCGACAGGTTGCAGCTAATATAGATATCAGTGTTTGTATTTAGAGCTGGTATAAGTACAATAGAAGACTTAGGTTGGCTCAAAGGTGGGTTGTTTACGTCGCTGTTTTGAGGATAGAATTTGCGTAGGAGGTTGAGCCTTTTGCAGATGTGGCCATGTTCTACATGTATATTGTAGGTATAATAGATATACTTTATTATCTGAAATTAAATAATGGTGGAGTTTGTGTTTGAGATTAAATAGCAATGAACTATTAGGGAATGTAATTAGGGGAATCTATTTAATAAAGGTCTACAATACATTTGTTATATGCCCTAAAGTTGTTTACATTAAACGTGTTACATAATCAACAGAGTGCTGTTAGTACAAGTTATTTTCTATATTCATGTTAGGCCAGATGATGGAAACTGAAAGTGTTTCATAAAGGATAAAAAGTAACATTGAACTTTACAATCTTTATGATAACCCTTCAATAGCGCTGGAAATCAAGACCCGGAAGTTTAGTTACTTGAACCACATACAGAAAACAGGCGATCAGTGGTTAACCAATAATTTGCTTAACAATAAACTAATAAGCAACTGCCTAGTGGTATGACTAATAATGCCTTGGCTCGATTTACGAAAAACGACTGGAGGCGGTAAGTAGTAGCCAAGGCCCAGAGACTTCCAGCTCTGGATAAGTAATAGTAACTGAGTATTTATAAAGTTATTTACATTTAAATTTGACAATCATAACTTACGGTTGTCATTTTTTAATTGAAAATGTTTAATGATAATTCTGCTTTTATTGGTATCTCCTTATGAAGATAGACTAGTAAACTCAATAGTGGAGTGCCCGATATTGAGCAGAAAATAAAACGACTATAGTAAATAAATATTTTCAAATCTTATCCTGTGCTCGAGTACACTATTTCAATGTTACCGCAAGGGTTAAACTTCTTGTAGTGTACGCCCACCGAACGCCTTGCGATATCATCAAAGCGAACATGGTCAACGACTTATTTTACTGTCAGTGTTGAGCGATATGAGTAATATTTGGCAGAAGGAAAAAGTTATACTGGTGTTCAGTATAGGACAAAGCGTCTTACGGTGTACGCACACCGAACGCCTCGCGATATCATCAAAGCGAACATGGTCAACAACTTATTTGACTGTCAGTATTGAGTGATGTGAGTAATATTTGACAGAAGGAAAAAGTTATTATACTGGTGTTCAGTGTAGGGTTAAGCGTCTTACGGTGTACGCACACCGAACGTCTCGCAGTGTCATCAAAGCGAACATGGTCAACAACTTATTTGACTGTCAGTATTGAGCGATGCGAGTATTATATGGCAGAAGGAAAAAGTTATTATACTGGTGTTCAGTGTAGGGTAAAGCGTCTTATGGTGTACGCACACCGAACGTCTCCGGTGCTATCAAAGCGAACATGATCAACACATTATTTGACTCTAACCTGACAGAGCAATGTGAGTAATATTTAGCAGCAAGCAAAAGTTTTTATACTGGTGTTCAGTGTGTTTCCTAAATTCATTTTTTCATGGAGGTTTCGTTCTTTTCGTTCTTTATAATAAAATGTTCAAATGTAATTAGATTTTAAAAAAATATTTCGTTTTTGAAAAATTAATTATTTCTCAGTAATAAATCAGACCCAAATAAAAAAAACTAAAAGGAAAAAAAGCATTCCATCCTTTTCTCACTTGCAGAGAGTTTATATCCGATCACGTCCAAAATGAAAAACAGGAAACAGTGTATAGTATCCATATATCGGGGAAAAAAGATGAAAAATCGAATTAACCTTTTCCTTATTTTCTTCCGACATAAACATGTAAGTTATCTCACATGGCGAGCAAATAGCTGAGCTCGTTTCCAATTTACGACGCACGGAGCGTTAATATACTTGATATGAAATTCATGTAACTTATATCTTACATTTATCAGTAATGTGATCGTGAAATTGGAGGAAATCGCAGAGACCAAACCCTGGTAATACATAATGATCCCTGATCGGGAGACCTCGAGCCGAAAACATGATATCACTGCGCCCTTGCTACATTAAAATAATGTTTCTTGTAAAATACAATCGACGTTTTTCTTATGCAACTCACGATCGTTAGTTTTTCTTTTCCAGAAACAACTTTCCACAGTAATCATTACGAAAAATGCTAAATTATTATCTTGTGTTCTGCTAAGCGGCAGTCACTCATCATACCCTCAGTTAATTGAAATTTAAATAACATTCCAAGAACATCAAAATAAATCGTTCAACTTGCTTGCTTCAACTTCCGCTCAACCGTCAAAGTTGTTTACCTTTAATGGAAGATTTTGAATTCACCGGAGATTTATTTAAAAATTTCGAAGAATCCAGAAGCTTCGAACTCTATATAAATAGTGACACCTCCACGGATTTGAGTCAGTATATTTGAAGATACAGAAACAACCACTTTAACTCACTTTATACAGTCATAAAAATTCACTCCTTCTCTATACACATAAAAATTATTCTATGCATCAAACCGAGTATATAATTTTTTAATTCAAACTTTGACATTGATTTTTTGGAGAAACGGTTTAACATTTTCCTACAGTTCCTTAAATTTTTCTACTCAGATTAATGCAGGTCATCTGTATGAATCATATACGCATTCTTCATTACAGTCTGTGTACATCTAAATAAATACTCTATACATCAATATTACCAATAAACTTTCAATAAACGATTAAATAAATCAGAGCCAGCTCAATGGATTTCAGCTCTCAGCCATCAGCTAGACGTTTGATCTCTCCCCCATTCTCATACGATTGATTATCTAAACCTATTATCAAGATATTCTCTAATAACTTGGCTCAGGCCAGAGTTGGTAATATAATTGATTGAATGCTGTCGCATTGGAAAAATGACATTTTTTTTGATCGAAAATCATAGTAAGCCACAAATTAAATCCAATTGAAGGATACTGAAATCCAATTGAAGGATACTACTGAAAGTTAGTTTAGCTTTCAGTAGATTAACGAGGAAATCACATTTTTTAAATATTGGTGCGTCACGTCCACCAGCTGTTGTATATTAGAACATTGTAGGCGACAAATTATAAAATGTATTTAAGTTAAGGTTACGAGAACCCCGATAGCGAAAACATTTGTAAATATTATACATTAAAAGTGGGTACCAAACTTATAACGGACTTTGCATCTTTAACATTAGGAAGACATTGTGACAAAATACTAGAGGAACTGGAAACTTCAACTTTGTTAGAAAATTTGTTCACGTTATCCACGTTCCAAAATTTATTTGATGAGCAAACCACATTTTTTTAATATTGATACATCACGTCTCCCAGCTGTTGTATATTAGAACATTGTAGGCGACAAATTATAAATTGTATTTAAGTTATAGTTATGAGACTCCCCATAGTGAAAACACATATGTATAATTATTAAAAGCGGGTACTAAACTTATAATGGACTTTGTATCTTTAACATTAGGGAGATATTGTGACAATGAGTGACAAAATACTTCAGGAACTGGAAACTTCAACTTTGTTAGAAAATTCATTCACTTCGACTTTAAAAATGGATAGGCAATACTTTTTTATTACGGTATTTTTTCCAATGTTTCATTCTAGCCCTGGTACGGAACTCTTCAAGATTTTGCCTCGTTGATCTTTTTAATAGCAACTAATTTTGGGTATTGGCAAAATACTTACATTATTTTAATATTATTATGAAGGCGTAAATTTCAACAGTCTTCCATCGACGAACTGGAGATGCTTAGGGGTGTGTCGTCAAAGGGTAGAGTTTCAATCTCATTATGCTTTTGAGTTTCTCCACGGAGATGTTTTTTTAATAATTTCTTTGAAGAGATATCTTTGCAAGTACATGAAGTGTTATCATCTTCGATTTTTCAATACTAGTCTATTTGGACAATATTTTGTGTTATATATCACTAGTAATTTTCCATTGTTCGTCTTGCCAACACGTATCGAATTGTTTTCTATTCGTTACTTTAATAAAGATATTAATTTTGATCAAAGTTTCTGAAACACTAGGCTATGCATTTTTCAAAATTGTCGAATCAAAAGGTGCATTATTTCATTTAAACTGGTCGGTCTGTGAAAAAATGTCTACTTGCGAAAACGTAACTGAGTTGTGAGTAAATGTCTACAAAAATAAACTCGTAATATCGCATGTCTGTGAAATTTTTAAATTTGACATTTTTATGAAGTTTTCTTTTAAAGTTTCCAAAAATATTTCTGAGTCGTATTCAAGAATGTTCTCAATTGAAAATTGGTCTATATATAAACAGTTATTTTTTTCTAAATATTCTCGAAAATTTCAACAACAATTCTCCTATTGTTTCAACAGTTTTGTCATATTGTGTATCCATTTATGTAGTTAGATACCTTTTTTTTAAATAATTCCTTTTAAATGTTCCAGTTCCAACAATGTTTGTCATATTGATTATTTGGTTATATTGTTAGTTACCATTTTCTTAATAACTCCTTTTAAATTTTCGAGTCCCAACAATTTTGTCATATTGTGTATCCACCTATATAATTAGTTACCATTTTTTCTAATAATTCCTTTTAAATATTCCAGTTCCAACAATTTTGTCATATTGTGTATAGTTAGAGATAATTTTTTTTAAACATTTCCGTTTCAGCAGTTTACCTTATATAAATTATGTAAAAAAGATTTAGTTTGATATTTTCTTTCGTTAGCTTGTGACGTAAAATGTACTGGGCGCATTTATATGCATACAATCACACTGATATATGAAAAAACGAAGTTACCCTTTCAAAACGTAGTAAATATACGATTATACTTATCAAAATAAAAATTAAATCCAAAACAGAGTATTCTTATTGAATAATTCTCTCTCTCTCTCTAAGCATGGTTAATTCCGATTAGTTACGGTGCAATTATTTTGAATAGGTCTTAGAATGGTAGATAATTTATCTTATTACACAATTTAGACTATTTATGATAACCACATGAATTATAAACGGTTCCACTATAACGAATAGCGTAATGGTGACATTGCGCTATGAAGAATTGTAGCGAAAATAAGACGAATAAAGAACGGCAGAAGAGCTGCCTTAACTGGATTTAAAAAAAAAATTTTGTTCCTAATTAAATCACTAACAGCTAGATTGTCTGTCATTTGGATTTAATTTTTCACATACAAAAAAAATATATTACGAATTATATTTTAAATCATACTTAGTGAATAATAAATAAGATGATTTAAATTTAACAATACATTTTTAATTAAACATAGGTTTTAAAATCGATATAACTGTGAAAATATTCAATGAATTTTAAAAATCGACTAATCGGTGATTTCTGCGGCTATTTGCCTATTAAAGTCGCCGATTAACCTGCTTAAGCGTCTAGTTAATACATCTTTAATACTCATACACACAATTTGAATTTCATTAAGTTTTAATTTGAATGAATAAGAATTTTATTAAAATTTCAAACTTATGAGTATGGTATATCTTTTTACTAAAAGCTAAAATATGCCATGAGTTATGCCTCAAATAGTTATTATTGAGGAAATAACTTCTATTTTAATCAGCATTTTCCCTTTTTAATATTTTTATTAAAGGTGTTTTGAGTATAGTGTAAGTGGTTATATCATGTATGGTAAAATTTAAGTGTATTGTTAATAATAACAACGGTAACATTTTTAATACTCATACACACAATTTGAATTTCATTAAATTTACAAGGAAAAATATTTTCATAATGAATAAGAATTTTATTAAAATTTCAAACTTATGAGTATGGTATATCTTTTTAATAAAAGCTAAAATATGCCATGAGTTATTGCCTCAAAATAGTTATTATTGAGGAAATAACTTCTATTTTAATCAACATTTTCCTTTTTTAATATTTGTATTAAATGTGTTTTGAGTAAGTGGCTATACTATGTATTGTAAAATTTAAGTGTATGTTACTAATAACAACGGTAACAATTATGATATGGTTGTTATACAACTGTGATAAAATGGCTTTAATTTTTTGCGATCCAAAAGTAATTTTTTTGGTGAGGGTAGATTTTCATTTGAATTCAAATTTATATTGAATTGCGAGTAACGACTATCTTGCGTAGATTTAATTAATTTGACTGCCAGTTTAGTGGGGTGCAGGCGATAGACTTAACATTATGAGATGGTTTTAACATCGTTTCCAGTGCCTTATTGGTACGAGATCCTACAAATTCTATTGATAAACCAAATCTAATAAAGCTGTGAAAAAACATTAATAGTTTTATATGTATAACTAAATGAATGAGTTTGAAAAATTTAACAGTTTTATATGCTTCAATACCAGAATTTAAGAATGAATCAATGTATAGAAAAAAAAACTAAGTTAAAAGTTAGGTACCTTTTGTAGTAGGTAATAATACCGATAATGTATAAAAGGCTAAGGGATTTACATACAGTGTTTAGTTGGCATGTTGGCCCAACCGTATAATATATGGAAATTCTTTTCGTCTTTTTCTTCAGGAATGCGATCCTTTCGATACATAACTATTTCCAAGTTGTAGATTTTGCCTGTAATATTCATGCTAATGCCGGTCTGTGTACTTTACAGGTTTCTTTTTCAAAACATGTGATCTTATAATGGCCGCATTGACGAAGCAAGAATATCGTTATAATGACTAAAATTTTTAAAATAAAAATGATACAAAAAATGCAAAACACTGATATCGAGTGGTTAGTTTTACCTACTCGTATATAACGCGTGACCAAGTAATGATAAGATAAAGAAATATTATAGAAGAAATTGTTATATTAAGATAGACTAGAGGTAAACATTTTACCAATAGCATGCAGCAAAACTCCAGCCGTCTGTCATAGCAAAAGGCAGACAATAAATCTGTTACCGCGCCTGATACGGAGCGCTCAATTCGAATATTAGTAACAATTCATGATTTTGTAAATATAAGTGTCCTCCTGGTAAGCGTTCGTTTTCCGATTTTCACGCAATATATCTATTTTTTCATTTAGTCATTTTCTATTGCTTCATTGCCCAGATGGTTATGAAAAACGGACAGGACGTGAGTAATTTTATACGCTTTCTTTTTTCCCTTTTGAAGTACTGAACCCAAAGACTAAATAAAACTTACGAATATAAAAGTAAAAGGAGTACGTATAAACAGCAGGTACAATATTGACATATACCAAGAAATAAAATAAAGGTATGAAATGAAATGAATTAATAATTAGACCAGTTGAGGCACATTTAGACTTAAATAAAAGCACTTTAAAACAAATCATAATTACATTAAAGAGTTTCACATGTAAAACCAAAATACAAATTTTATCAAAACGAGAATTAAATAGAAAGTGAATAAAAGAAAGGAAACTTCTAAAAAAGTCTAAATAGAACAATTTAGTACATCTACAAACTTAACCTGGATCTTGACCTGGACTATTTTTACACCAACATTCAATTCGTATATATATATATATATATATATATATATATATATATATATATATATATATCAAGATCTCGAAATCAAGGTTTTTGCAGTAAGTATCCGCTGTGAAACTAGCCTAATAAAATTGTTATGCGCGATTCGTTAACGTGCGGCCATTTTACAGCATAGATCAATAACTAAATAATATATAATACATAAGTATATTAATCAATTTGTAAAAAAACAAGTATCCGAGCTTAATTAAAATGACAAACCAATTACCTTCAAAGACAATGACTGAACTACTTTACATCACGCCGATATCGAATTTTTCGCAAAACGCCAGGCTTATGACTCTCCGCAGGGTCTGATCAGTCTCCAGTTCTAAACGAATTAAATCCTCTACGAAATATAACTTGTACACATATATTGACATCGTATTGCCGGCTACATACCCAAAATATTAAAAAAAAAAGGAAGGGAGGGTAAGAGAGCCAGAAGAAATGTTAACTCAACCTTTTGCGTTTAGGTAGAGTTTGGCCCTTTTTGGTTGACATCATAAAAAGCAGTCGGATTTTTGAAACCTTTATTTTTACAACAAGGTTTCTTTCTGTACTTTCCCCTAGAAATGAAAACATTGGCGCGCAAATACTCTGAAAAGATTGATTTCACAAAAAAACACTAGCATTTGTTTATGACCACACGAAAATAGTGAAAACTAAAATAACAAAATACAATAACATACGCGTATCATATTAAACTATTCTCAAATAAAATATTAAACACTAACTGCATACATTTGAAATATTACAGTGATTATATATAATAATATACGCGTATTATATTAAATAATACTCAAATTAAATATCAACCACGATTAAAACGTAATTCTTGAAACGATGCACTCCGTGTGAGACAGTGAACCCGCTTTGCTGATACCGAAGGAAGTCGAGTTTACCCGATTCAGCGTCACCGACCCGAGCGTGACGTCTCACTTTCGTTCACTGCTCAAAAAGTGCGCATGGTGCGTCTAAAGACGTTTTCACTTCTTATGAAACGGCTGTTTTCGAAATATTTGCACAAAGGCGTCTTTCAATATAACGGCTGATGCACACCATCTAGAGTGGCGACAAAATTGGATTTATTGTCATAATTGATTCATTTATTCAATCAAAAATCACTGTAATGTTTTTTGTAAAAAAAGTTCCTGTCGATTAGAATAAAAAGATGAATTATGTAGAAGAAAAATCACAAAACAAAAAACCAAATGGATAGAAGCAAGAGAATAAGTGAATAAATTTAATAGTTAAAAAAATATATAACCCTTAGTATTATGTATTAACAGCTTACGGCGTACATGCAAAAGCATGCTTCTTCAGAAAGCAAATTTATTGCTACTTAAATAGTAAACGTAACTTTGTTTACAGTTTGAAGCCATGGTCACAAATATTTGGGAGCGACCGCCTGAAGGCCCCCAACTTACCCTCAAGTATTGATCTCATCAACGACCTTATCTATTCGTACGAGCTTAGATATCTATTAATCTCGCTCAAAGCCCGTAAATAATGCCCGCAAGATGCCCGTCAGTTGTCCGGTTTCCTTCCGGCTGTCCGCTTATTGATTGCGGCCGTCAGACGGTCCGATCCGTCTCCGGTGCGGATACGGCGCGATCTGCTGTCGATAATACCACCTTCATGGCGTCGTTAAAATGAATAATAGCTAGAAGAATCGATCGTGTAGTTCCTTGCTAATGGATGGGAATACTTGCGGACTTTCTTCCATGCCAACAGACTGCCCGCATAATTGTGGTGAACGAAAGGCAAGCTGGACGCGGTGTATTGTAAATGAAATGTCCGAGCCGTGTATGAGTGTTTGGGTCTAATTTATGCTCTTTTTTATTACAGGTTAAGTACAATAACTTGGCTAAAAGGAATGAATCGAGGTCGGTAAGGTCGCAGTTGTTATGTTTAGTCCCTAATCCTGCCATTCTTCATTTTCGTTTATTTCACTTTTCCCACAGTACCTTAAGTGTTCGAAGAAACATTTACATTTAATGAATACTAGTGGTCCCCCAGTGGTCGAAATTCAACCGTAATTCGTTAAATATGTAATTTTACACGTTATTCATTTATATGAAACTCATTCAGTTAATCTGATATTTTAAACTTCTTTGCCGACAACTGTGCTGTGACTGTTTGATTACAGAATATTATGTGTTTGACATTGACAGTATGAACGTAAACAATGAATCTTTTAATGTATCTGTAATACACAATTTAATGTATTTGTAACACATATTGTTTATAAATTTTAACTTTCTGCATTCCTTCTCCATATAAACTTTAACTATGCCAAATCCCAAATCTGTCTGTGCGCGCTATATACTTAAAAAGGGGTACAAAGTTTTCTCTTTACGTATTAATATATAGATTACGGTGATTATAATGCCAAATTGGCTTCTTACAGATATTACATTGGTTGATCTAATATTCTAATTAAATTATCTGTAATATTGTAATTGGATCTAGCGCGAATTAATCTTACCAATCGAGATGGCCCAGTGCCCAATTTCATCGTATTTCCATGTTCACGATATGTTTCTAGATATATTTGCACTAGAGTACAAACTAATGTGATATGTTAATTCATATTTAATTCCAATGCATATGTTACCAGCAAGGCCATGGCCGGAAAGTTCTGTAAAATAACAAAAATACCTGCATGCAAAAAGTTATTTCATTACATACAAATTAATTACATTTGTTAGTGACCGATTAGTTCGTTACAATTTTTTAACACATGTATCTTGATGTTAATTAATATTACGTAGCAAAAATTCGAAAAGGTTACACATACATTTTGTGAAGAAATGATTTGACAAATATTCAATTGGCTGATTACGTCATATGTTGCGTGACTTGGGGTATCGTTGGACGTGTACCATAACAAAATAATGGATTGTCCATGCGGCCTGTTATATCGAGGCAACCTGCAAAATTTAGCATCTACCTAACGGGAAGACTATTTGTATGATTCACTATGATATAAGCCTCAATGTTAAGTTGTCCTACGTAATTTTATAATTGCTGGTAAATTATTTAATTAGGTAGTTGAATCACGATAGAGACAAAACGATCAATTAATATCGCATAAAAAACAAAGATAATTAACGATGGAAATGGCTTATGTTAACCCTTGAGCAAAAAAAGCGTATGGCGGATATCGGAGCTTTTAAAATCTTGTAACCAATTTAAAAAAAAATACAGAGGTAAAACTCACGATCTCGAATATCGCGGCTTTGATTGTCAAACTATGTAATTACCGTTTTGCAATCAAGGATTCACTTAAGCCATTTCTGTTGTCAATACTGCTTATTTTTTTTACATATTTTTATTGCGCAATATTCACTATTACCTATGAAAATAAAATAAACTTCCACATCAATGGGTGGGCTTGAAAATAGGTCTAATGTAAAAAAAAGGTGGCGCAAAGTTTAATAACTAATATAGACCCATTTGTCGGATATCATGTAGTTACAATATGTTTGTATAAACTGTACCAAGATGTATAACAAGAAATATAGATGAAAGCCAACCGATTAAACAGGCTGGTTTTGTGAAAAACTTTCTACCGGCGACCATATACATACATTGGAAGTAATAATACAGAAATATATAGAACCTGATATGATCTTATATATTGGTTTTATCGACTACTCAAAGGCATTCGACTCATTATCCCGAGTATCAACGGAGCAATCTTTAAACGAGCTAGGAATAAACTTTGAGTATATAGAAATTATCGAAGAATTATACGAAAATATCAAAGCAAGGGTAAAGCTGGAAATCACAATTAGGAAGTTGAATTTGGGAAATACGGGTATAAAAATGTATGATCAGTACTTATCACATTTGCGGTTCGCCGATGACTTAGCTATATTCTCAGAAGATGCAAAATATTATAGTACATGACAGACTACCTCAGGCAACAAAGTGAAGCCGTAGAATGGAAAGGAAACCAAGACAAAACAAAGGTAATTGTAAATAAAAACAAAACGTCAATTTTTATTAAATTAATGCCTCTAGAAAATATACATGACTTGACTATCTCATTTCATAAAACCTTTATACAGAAAAGGAAACAAATAAGACAATAAAGAATACCTGGAACAGGTACTGGATTATGGAAAAAATATTCAAGGGATTTCCACCAACAAGGTTAAAAACGAATACTATGAACTTATGTCTCACACATTCTTTTACTTATGCCTGCCAGACTCAGAAAATTCTAAATCAGTTAAAATATGTCAAAAATAATCTCTATATGAATATAACATTTAAAGACCATGGGACAAATACCACCATTAGAGAAATAACAAAAGTAAAAGATGTAATAGAACAAGTATTACGTCTAAAGTGAAATTGGCCATATTCAGAGAATTACGAATGTAAGATGGTCGCAGACAGTAATAGACTGGTTCGTTTTAGATAGAGAACGTAGGAAAGGAAAACCACTCAAAAGGTGGAGTGGCGACATAATACAAAGTGCAAAGCGACTATGGGCTGAGAAAGCGGACGACAGAAGAGTATGGGAGCTTATGGAGGAAGCTTTTACCGCCGAAGGCGGTTCTTACAATAAAACTAACCTATCATAAAATAAGTTTGAACTAATACATTATCATTATAGTAAGTATACATATACGTAAAATGTACCTTTTTATTGCAAGGAATAAATGAAACTTTTCTTTTTTTATTACAATATAAGTATTGTTCAGTCGCAGAACATCTAAACTAAAATATCTTCGATTTTAAAAGGGGATTACCATGGAATTCAGTATGTGTTGTAACAAAAGTGGTATTCATAAATAGCCATTATCAATTACCGTGCTCTTTTAATTAATATTATTGTTTTTCCTAATGTTTATCTAATTTTGCTAATGTTTAAATGATTTTGTATAATAGCTTCAATTTCGTCATTAAACTCTTGTGATATTTTATTGTAGCTTTGACGTTTTGACAAACGTCATAACACAATAAAATATCATCATGAATATAGTAGTGAATTGTTTCGACAATAAAATATCATCATGAATATAGTAGTGAATTGCTTATATATAAGTTTAAAAATGGATATGTAATAACTATACGTGTAGAGTTGCTTATAAAACCATAATTTATGATGGTGTTTATAATTTTTTTAAATTTTGAAGTTATTGTTTGCGGATTTTTATATTTAGTTAAAACACCAAAAAATATTAGCAGTAGAGTTGAGCTGAAAAGAAAATAACTATTTAAAAATATTAAAACTCGACTAAGAAATGCCCTTCATTACTAAAAAAAAATAATAAAAAAGAAGACCGCTTTCTTCACATTAAAAACATTACTCCAGTAATAGTGAGCAAGTACTTATTTGGTAATGTCTGTTTCACTTATTTTTAGAATCATTATATTTAGAATCATCTTGTGTATATATTACAGTATCTTATTTATTTTGTCATTGAGAAAATACCATTACTTCTACCATTACAGCTGCTGGTATCTTATAGTGCGGATAAGCGTATAACCAGCATTGTATTTTCTTTGTTTTCTTATTTTTATTTAATAATACTTTAATATTTAATATTTAATATTCGGGTTTTTTGGTTTAGTCAGTTTCTAATAAAACTTAAAATTTTCGTTTTACGATTTCATAAAGTTGTACCTTTCTGAGAGTAGTCTAACATCCAGTTGCCTTATCAATCATCCATTATTATGTAATTGATTATGGCTTTCATGTCCTTAACAATTATTGGGATTAAGAATAAGCTTTCCCTTCGACTTGGCTTAGCTGTAAAAATTAAAATTTTAATGACAATTACACTTAGCAATTTATGACATTACCTAATTATTTACACCAGTGGTCGCCCAGTTGTCGAAATTCGACCGTAATCCATTAAATTATTAAGTTTGTATGTTATTCGTTTACGTCAAACGTCATTCAGTCAATCTGACACTTTAAAATTCTTTGGTGACACTCTCTACTTTCTGCGACTGTTTGACCTTAGACTATTGTTTGACATTGACAGTATGAAACAAAAAATGAATATTTTGTTGATGAACTACGAACGTAAACAATAAACATTTAATTGTTGAACGTAAAAAATTAGTCTTTTAATGTATTTGTAATATACAATTTAATGTATTTTTGACATATATTTTAGCATTCTGCACTCTTCATCCGTATGAAATTTAACTATGCTAATTTCACACACCTCCGTGCGCGCAATATATTTAAAAAGGGATATAAAGTCATCTCTTCACGTATTAATGTATAGATATGGCTTCGTACTATCTCCGACATCAAACTAGCATGCCGCCATCCTTACCATATTAAAAGAACCTGACTGTTGTCGATCATGAATTTTCCTTATTTCATAATTTACACATAAGTATATGAATATAATCGTCTAACAAGTGACACAATTCAGTTAAACCTGTTTACATCTTTAGTATTCACAAATTATGATAAAAAAGTATATATTTCAATATTATAAAATGGTTTTCTATATTTTTCGATAGTTGACTGTACTAGACAGTTGACTGTTCTTATTTTCGGTAGTTGACTGTACTATACAAAAAACTATATTATATAACTGTACTATACAAACTATAAAAAAAGATTGTACTATACAAAGTCGATAAAATTGAAGTAACCAACAAATTAATTCCTCTCATTTTGGTAATGCTTATGTGCAAGGGACCGCCTTCGTGAGTTGCAATATTGACACATGAGTTAATACCTAACAAATAAGCAATTTGAAATTATTGAACAAAATAAAATTATAAGCAATTAAGAAAAAAACAATACTTGAATAAAAATAGTCTAATCGAATAAAAAGATGTTACTTTCAGGAAAAAGAAAGAAAAAAATATAAAAATTGTCCTTTAGGTAATGGGAAAAAATGTGTTGAAACAGCTAACGCAGGGGGGAATGCAGCAGATATACCATACGATGATAAATGTTCTCAGGAATGTTCATTCAGTGTTATACAATCAAAATGTAAACAATAATATTAAAAAAAAACAAACGGTCATGAATCTGATTAGCTCATCGAAGGTTTCGTAACTCATTTGAAGTGAAATTACTTTAATTAGCATGTCATCACTAGTATGATCTTAATAATGCAATAAGTATTTAATGATACCTAATATAATTAATTAAGGGCATTTATGTATTATCATCAATATCTCTACAGCTACGATATCTAGAATCATTTTATAGTTTTCTTACCATCTTTAAGTAGGGTTCTAAAAACTCTGTTTTTTTTCATAATTTTAGGTTAAGTAGCTTCGGAAATAAGGGAGAGTCGATATATTTTCTGTGTATTTTTCAGTATAACTCTGAAGATATACTACTTTAAGTTATGAATTTTTTTTTGGACTTTTATAACTCTAAGTCCTTTTAAATTATGACTCCACCTTAAATATGGACTTTAAAAATATTTTTTCGTATACTTAATTTGCTGCCTCCCTTCTAATTTTCACAAAAATATTTTTTCGCGTACTTAATTTGCAGCCTTCCTCCTAATTTTCATAAAAAATATTTTTTCATATACTTAATTTGCTGCCTCCCTGCTAAAATTCACAAAAATATTTTTTCGCGTACTTAATTTGCAGCCTTCCTCCTAATTTTCATAAAAAATATTTTTTCATATACTTAATTTGCTGCCTCCCTCCTAATTTTCATAAAAAATTTTTTTCGTTTACTCAATTTGCTGTCTTCCTACTAATTTTCATAAAAATATTTTTTCGTATACTTAATTTGCTGCCTCCCTCCTAATTATCATAAAAATATTTTTTCATATACTTAATTTGCTACCTTCCTCCTAATTGAGATAAAAATATTTTTTTGTCTACTTAATTTGCTGCCTCCCTCCTAATTGAGATAAAAATGTTTTTGAGTGTTAGCTATTGATCTATCACGGGTTAATATGCCATGCCAGATTTCAAGTTTCTTCCCTTGATGTATAAACTTAAAATTTGGCAAATTTTGGTGCATCGCGAGTGCCCGGGTTCGATTCTCACTTATCGAGCGGGACTCATGGTCTTGTTGGCTGTAAGAGATTGCTTTCGTAGCAATAAGTCCGCCATATATATTAATTCTATTCATTAAGGTAAATAAATAAAAAAGACACAGAACCCTAACAGATAAATTAAAATGAAGTTCATCATTATCAACAGCCTGTCTCAGTTCACTGCCAGACATAGGCTTTCTATAGGGCGTGTATCATTTATGTAATGCCCATAATCGCCACCCTGGGCACGCGAGTTAGCGACACAGTGCGTGGTCTGTGGCTTTTAGCTACAAGGTTTCAAAACTATTTCGCCACGCTCGATGAGCGACCGGGAATCGAATCCATTGCGTTGGGTCATAAAAGATGTAGGCATCATAATTAACGCAACACAGGAGAGTGTCGACAAAAATACAAATATGTTGTAAGTATTAATCTATAAAAGTAATGAAGTTATAAACAGTCTATTTCTAATCTATATTCAAAATAAACAACAAAAATAACAAAATACATTACATAGTAATATATTAATGAATCGGGAGCGTTCTCAAAAAGAACTATTCAGAACTAAAACCGTGATTTTATACAAAACCTAACCACCATATCCAATTACTTGTTTGCTCATAACAATTTACATAATCGATTGGGACAACTATTGTATTAGTAATGATGAATGCAAATTGAACAATGTGACACGTAATTATGCATCGTGTTCCAACTTCATAAATTTTCTAGATCACAATACCTAAACTAGAAACTGTTCGCTCGAGGTAGATTATATTTCGTCTGGCTAATTATATTCTAAATAATACTTACCTTGTAACTACATAACTGGCCTGATTGAAATCTATACCTATTTGTTTGAAGAAAAAGAGTTTTTCACATTTTCCTAATATCACGCTGGTGAAATAAAAGCTGGTTCGATTTAAGATTAGCGCTGAAAATAGGCAACATTTATTTCTCACGTTTAAGGTAGTTGTCATGTAAAATGCGTTGTCAACGAAATTCGCCAATTTGTTAACACTATAAATAACTAATTTTCAAATGAAAAAGTTATTTAGCGTTTAGTTTTGTTACAAAACGTTCTCAAAAATTGCACAATCAACATTACAGCAAATGTAGTAATTTTACCATATTTTTAATTCTATTTAAAAAACGCGTCGATCGATTTGTCTAAAAAACTAAGTCAATGTAAAATGATTTTATATTAATACTTTGAAAAAAAATTATTTGTCGTTTAGTTTTGGTAGAAATAGCTTTCAGAAATTTTACAATGGACAGTAGAGGTATATACGAAAATAGTAATTTCATCACACTTTTCATTTTATTCATAAACGCGTCGAGGGACTTTTCTAAAAAAACGAGTTAATGTAAAATGGCTATATTAATATTTTGAAAAATAAGTTATTTACCGTTTAGTTTTGGTAAAAATAGCTTTCAGAAATTCGTCGAGGGACTTTTCTAAAAAAACTAAGTCAATCTGAAATGATGTCATATTAATATTTTGAAAAAAAAAAACAATTTTCAATGAATTATTTTATAATAACTTTACATCTTACTGTCACGCGACAACAACCTTAGTAGAAACGTGGTGTAAAATTGAAAAATCAATATTCATAGAAGAACACAATATCGTAAACAATCCCATTACACGCAATATTAGGGAGGTACCTTAATCTCAGTAAAACAATTTGTGCGGGTAAAACTACACCCGACATAACTAATGTGTTAGTAGAAACCACTTTATAAGTAAGATTCTATAAAACTAAAAAAAACCGGGAAGTACGAATACTATGAAAGTTTCGTAGACATTTGTACACTTATAACAAATAAAAAAATAAAAACTTATAAACAAATAAAAACTTTCAAACGTAAATGTATTGCCTACTATATTTCACAGGAGTAAAAACATGTTGTATATTTAAATAGTATTATTTTTCACTATGAAAATATGTAAATATACTGCGTAGTACATCTTTAACAGACGTAATAAACAAACATTTTCAAATACAACTTTCAACTGTATAGAGCTTTTATGAAATTTTTACCGACCCAATTACATATCATAATTCGGCCGACTATTACTCGTAAACTAGTAGAGGTTTATAAATTAAAATTTTCACAACGTAAATGTATTGCCTACTATATATTTCTCTGACGTCAAACATATTGTATACTTAAATAGTACTATTTCTCACCATAAAAATATGTAAATATATTGCGTAGTACATCTTTAACAGACGTAATATACAAACATTTTCAAATACAACTTTCAACTGTATAGAGCTTTTATGAAATTTTTACCGACCCAATTACATATCATAATTCGGCCGACTATTACTCGTAAACTAGTAGAGGCTTATAAATTAAAATTTTCACAACGTAAATGTATTGCCTACTACATATTTCTCTGGCGTAAAACATGTTGTATACTTAAATAGTACTATTTCACACCATAAAAATATGTAAATATATTGCCTAGTACATCTTTAACAGACGTAATATACAAACATTTTCAAATACTACTTTCAACTGTATAGAGCTTTTATGAAATTTTTACCGACCCAATTACATGTCATAGTCGGACGACTATTACTCGTAAACTAGTAGAGGTTATAAATTAAAATTTTCACAACGTAAATGTATTGCCTACTATATATTTCTCTGGCGTAAAACATATTGTATACTTAAATAGTACTATTTCTCACCATAAAAATATGTAAATATATTGCGTAGTACATCTTTAACAGACATAATATACAAACATTTTCAAATACAACTTGCAACTGTATAGAGCTTTTATGAAATTTTTACCGACCCAATTACATGTCATAGTCGGACTACTATTACTCGTAAACTAGTAGAGGCTTATAAATTAAAATTTTCACAACGTAAATGTATTGCCTACTATATATTTCTCTGGCGTAAAACATGTTGTATACTTAAATAGTACTATTTCACACCATAAAAATATGTAAATATATTGCCTAGTACATCTTTAACAGACGTAATATACAAACATTTTCAAATACTACTTTCAACTGTATAGAGCTTTTATGAAATTTTTACCGACCCAATTACATGTCATAGTCGGACGACTATTACTCGTAAACTAGTAGAGGCTTATAAATTAAAATTTTCACAACGTAAATGTATTCCCTACTATATATTTCTCTGGCGTAAAACATATTGTATACTTAAATAGTACTATTTCTCACCATAAAAATATGTAAATATATTGCGTAGTACATCTTTAACAGACATAATATACAAACATTTTCAAATACAACTTGCAACTGTATAGAGCTTTTATGAAATTTTTACCGACCCAATTACATGTCATAGTCGGACTACTATTACTCGTAAACTAGTAGAGGCTTATAAATTAAAATTTTCACAACGTAAATGTATTGCCTACTATATATTTCTCTGGCGTAAAACATATTGTATACTTAAATAGTACTATTTCTCACCATAAAAATATGTAAATATATTGCGTAGTACATCTTTAACAGACGTAATATACTAACATTTTCAAATACTACTTTCAACTGTATAGAGCTTTTATGAAATTTTTACCGACCCAATTATCTTGTAATTATACCGATGATAGTCGGACGACTATTACTCGTAAACTAGTAGTACCTTATAAATAAAAATTTTCATCACGTAAATCTATTGCCTACTATATATTTCACTGGCGTAAAAAATATTGTATACTTACATAGTATTATTTCTCACCATGAAACTTTGTAAATATATTGAGTACTACATATTTAACAGACTTAATAAACAAATATTTTCAAATACAACTTTCAACTGTATAGAGCTTTCATGAAATTTTTATCGGCCCAATTACATGTCACAAGTTGAACGACTATTACTCGTAAACTAGTAGAGCCCACTTAGCTGTTATAATTTTCATTTCAATTTCGTTATCTATACTACTATTGTGAATACTTCTCAGATATACAAAAATAGCTGTTAAGCTGACAGGGGCTTGGAAGTCGTAACTCTGACGATAACGACCATATTAAACTTAATATTAGGTAATCAGATCCCTGTATCGAAAAAGTGTATCGAAAAACCTTCTACATTTTTGAAAGACTTGTTCAACGATACTTTACAAAACGAAAAAAATTCACCGTCACTTTACGTAACGAATGTACTCTAAATTGTTTTCTAAAAGATTTTATTTTATATTTAACTTTGTATGCATTATAAAAATGTACACCCATGCAAATATGAATTTCATACCACTAATAATCTGCGACTAAAACGGGTGTACATACCAACAGGCAGATAGATAAACAGATGGACATGACGTAACTATCGGAGTTCCTATTTTCACTATGGAACCCTAAAAACCAATTTACAAATCAACGAGTTGTTATTTTAGTAGATTTATAGAAATATAGGAAAAATTATAATAAATTTGTGTGTAAATTTTAAGAGCAATAAGATTACAGTTTGCTGTGATTTTAACGTCAATTTTACAACAGATTCTGGAAAATGACTTTCTTGAATAACAAAGTATTTAGCAACATATATTAACAATATATTGGATAATAAGACTTAGAAGCAAGACGGGTGTTATCTTGCTTTTAATCCGATCCAAAGGTTAAATTATTACTTTTATGATTAACATATCTATAACAAGATGACCTTAGTAATGTGGGTTGTAAAATACAAATTCTGAATGAAACAAATATTATCTAATGGATCTTAACCAAATTTAAGCCAAGAATTATTTATATGTGTTTTTAAAGTAATTTGGATATTTAAGACATTATTTTAGAATTTTTTATTTTTTTCCCCTACTTTTGTTAAGCATGAAAAAATTATAGTTCAGAACAAAATGACAAAAGTCAACCAAAAGATCGTTGCTACAAAAATGAAAAAAAAGAGAGTTCGGGATTATTTCAAAAATAATAGAAATTTCAAAAAGGTAGTTTTAAGACTGAAGAATGCATTTAAGCAAACAAATATTTTCATCGAAAAATAAATATTAATAAAACAAAAAATGCACACCCTGAATTTTTAATTGTTTCTTGAACAAACAATTATGACAAAAGGTAAAAATAAAAACAAAAACAGCAGCAAAATAACAGAAAGAGCAAGAAGGTTCGTACGCCGAGCACGAAAAAGAAAAGTTTTTGCAGAATTGTTTTTTATAAGAATTAAACTATTTGACAAAATGATTGTGAAATTCAATAGACTTCTATTCTGATAATAAAACCAATAGATAATAAAAACAATCATCAAAATCGGTTAAGAATTGCGACCTGTGTTGCGACTTCATATTTACATACGCACATACTTATATAAAGTACAGATCTACAACCGGAGAATTGTGTCATTTTTAGAACGCAAATTTAGATCATAATAAATATTTTTAAAAAATTAAAAAATGCCATCATTACCTTGCCAAAAAAGCTATATTAAAAGTTAATTACTTGTAAAATTGTCTGAGTTGTAATTACTTCTGTCGTTAAAATTCCAGCCCCGCGCGGTAATTGATAATAAAACACCACCTGCTTGCTGTTTAATAACAAAAGTGGTAAAAGTTAAACGTAAATATATATATATATATATATATATATATATATATATATAGAATATATATATATATATATATATATATATATATATATATATATATATATATATATATATAGAATAAACAGAAAACACAAAATTTATAGAAACGAAATAAATCGTAAATAAGTTAAAGAATACTTTGCAACGATTGGGAATAAAACGGCTTAATGTATTATTCCTTACGCCTGAAGTAGATGCAGAACAATTATGCTCAATAACAAAATAGAAAGTTTTTCATTAAATAAATTGATATTGAAATCTTTCTAAAAACAGTAAGTCACCAAAAAATATATCTTTCGCTTACGTAAATAATTTTTCACAAAATCAGTCAATTATTTAGTAAACAATTTTCATATTAAATGTGCCATCAGTAAAGTAATATCAATCTAAACAGATTACAGCTAAAACTATTTGCTTATATCCAAGAAGTAATGGAGCACTGATTGATGTTATTAGATACTGTCCGGAACGTGGGCCGAGTATTTACATAGCGGAAAAGTGTGGTCAGAGCCCTTGTAAGAATGAAATGTTTTTATTTATGAAAAACTCATTTTTAACAATTGTCAATATTACCTGAAAATATAATCTTTCTTATTAGACATAGTGTTTACTGTTGCTGATTAAGACATAGTGTTCACTGTTGCTGATTAGACATGGTGTTCACTGTTGCTGATTAAACGTAATGTTCATTTTTGATGCGCATATATAATGCCATTACTTCGAAAGAGAAAACTTGTAAGAGCTTTGTGTGTTATACCTTAATTTCGAAATTTTAACATAATTTTAATATAATTCCTATTTTATATATACCTATTTTAATTATATATATACCTATATTAAACAAATACTTAAAAGCATTGAAATAAATAAAAGCTATAAAAATTTTTGAACGAACAACATTCATATTGGCTCGACTTTGTTTTGCCACTAATAAACGTTATATTATAATATCGAAGATGTATCCAATTTAACGTTTGTATTCATATAGAGTTCGCTTTAATATATTATGTACAATTTTAATGGATTATATAAACACTTTACCTGTATGTTCTGGTGAATATGACCAATTAAACATATTTTAATTACTGTAGCAATCAATGCAAAAACTAAATGAACAAATGCAGGATATTAAAGGAATATTATATTCTTTACATCTAGGTTGTGCAGTAAATGTAGACGTGCTATCATTAACTATAATTATCCGACACTCGAAAGGTTGTTAGAAAACTCAAGCAGAGACTTCTTCGAGGAAACTGACTGCGCACGATTTTTTTTGATATCATGATGAAAACGAAACTTTTGCAAAAAAATTAAAATTAAAAGTTTAAAAAAAAATTTTTATTAACAAAAGAGTTTTTTCTTTCATCCTTTGTTTATCGCCTTTTTATTCTTTTCGTTAAAATTTTTATGTTTTAATTAAAGTCATAATTCTATAAAATTTTAAACTAGCCGCATAGAAAATATTGCAAATAGAGTTAAAGCGGTAAGAGGACGGTTTATCTTGGACAATCAATCTAGAGACGAGTAGAATTTCATTCCTAAATATTACGAAATATTAATAATTATAATTTCTGCCCCCTCTCCCTGTGGAGTGTATATATTTTATACTTTCATTTCATCGTATGAAGTCCATGAATCACAATTTCCTAAATACTACGAAATATTAATAATTATACTTTTTATCCCTCTCCCTGTGAGCGTTATACATTTTATAGTTTCACTTCTTCGTATAAAGTCCGTGAATCACAATTTCCTAAATATTATGAAATATTAATAATTATAATTGTTGCCCCTCTCCCTGTGGAGTGTTATATATTATATAGTTTCACTTCTTCGTATAAAGTCCGTGAATCACAATTTCCTAAATATTATGAAATATTAATAATTATAATTGTTGCACTGTAGAGTGTTATATATTATATAGTTTCACTTCTTCGTATAAAGTCCGTGAATCACAATTTCCTAAATATTATGAAATATTAATAATTATAATTGTTGCACTGTAGAGTGTTATATATTATATAGTTTCACTTCTTCGTATAAAGTCCGTGAATCACAATTTCCTAAATATTATGAAATATTAATAATTATAATTGTTGCACTGTAGAGTGTTATATATTATATAGTTTCACTTCTTCGTATAAAGTCCGTAAATCACAATTTCGAACGCTTTCACCTTGCACCTTGACGTTTCATCATTGATTAGATGAGGCAGAAATCAAACGAGCAGTCGCTGAACTTATGCACATTATGTCTAGTCAAAGGAAATGTGTGTGTACAGTTTTACGTTTCGTTATAAAAACACTCATTTGATGTTTGAAATGACAAGCTTCGCAAACAAGGCGGCGAGCAATATAAAAAGGGTCCCTGTTTGACTTAAGGGTTGGAAAATATTGTAAATAAACCTTGTTATTATGGGGCGCATGTAGCGAGTTAATGGAGAGGAGACGGCACGTACCGTTCATTCGGTGTGACGCTCGTCTTTTGAAAGCAAAGTTTTTGGGGTTGTGTAACATAACTCGCGTAACGACGCCTACAGGCTGCAGTCGCGTGCGGATAGGTTTAGTTCATTGTTGGATGTTGGAACAAGGCCATTTTTTCATGTATTGTTAAGGTACGTTAGTAGCATATGTGGCAAATCCGAACTATTCTGGAAGATATTTGCAAATTTAATACGCGCCTTGCGATAGAAAATTATCCAAGATCTTGTGATAATTTATTAATTGACGACTGTAATGGTAAGTTGTCATTACATATTGTAATATATAATGGTAAGTTGTCATAGTATGTAATGATAAGTTGTCATTGAATGGTAAGTTGTCATAGTATGTAATGGTAAGTTATCATTGAAAAGAATAGAAAGGATGGAATCATTAAGCTAAATATTTACCTTTAGTATAGAGGTCGTTATTCAAAGTTTAGATCGAGCCAGCTTCTATGGATTGCTGAATAAAAAATAAGGCGATTATAATCAATAGTTTTTCTTTTCATATTTTAACTCGTTCCCATAAATTAATTTAATGTTACCGCAAGTGTTAATCGTTCTACAGTGAGAGCCGCGTTGAAACAAAACGTTATACAACGCGACGCATCAAACACCTTATTGCGTTTGAGAAGAGAGCGATGCGAGTATTATTTCGCAGAAAGTAAAATCGATTGTACTATTAATTCAATATTATTCTTAAGTTTTTCTTTACGTGAGAGTTCGGTCTGTGTTGCTTTAAATATATAATGTACCATATGTGTAGCTATAACATATTGTGCCTTAACAATATATTTAAATGTAATTATTAATCATAAAATGTCGAAAATAAAAAAGATTGTTTTTGAAAAATAACTAAAAAATAAATTATTTCTAAGTAATAAAGGCCCAAAACTAAAAAAGAAATATCACAGATTATTTTCGTTTTATGTTTTTGAGAGGAATCCGAAAAAGTTCTGTTTCTACCAATTAGCCAACACTGTATTTATATACACGGTGTCCAGGAATAGATGTCGGACAAAGAAAACGCTATTAGTTGGTTTTAAAGGAATAAATTGTCATTGAAATAAAACGTAAAATACGACCTTTTTCTAATTGAGTGAAAAAAATATTACACATAACTCTTTTTAACACAGCCTATACTTGCCCGGAGTGCGGTTTTTACCAGCAGTAGCGAGGTCTTCGCAGCTGTTCGCGGGTTATTACCCCGAGCGGTGCTGAATAATATGCGCAAGTTTCGCGTGTATGAAAAAAATGACTAATAGTTATGAATATTATTTTCAATTTTCTGAAAAAAGTCACATTTTAAATTTTATTTTTCAGTCAAGGAATAGCGTCTTTCTTTGTCTGACACTTATTACCGGACACCGTTTATATATATGTATGTATGTGCGTGTGTGTGTGTGTGTGCGTGGGTGCGTGCGTGCGCGTGTGCGTACGTGGATGCGTGCGTGTGTGCGTACGTGAGTGCGTGCGTGAGTGCGTCCGTGCGTGTGTGTGTATGTATCGTTCTCGGGAAACTAATTTCTTATCCAAACGGGATGAAATTGGCAAACAAATTAGATTATGTCAAAGTTAAATTTTGTAGATGGATGAAATTAATCCAACAGTTTTAAGATGGCGACGTCATGAACATAACCGAGTAATTAGTAATTTACAATATTCAATAATGTCACATTATGACGTTACGTACATATTGTCATACGATACATTTTTAACAATTCGTAAACAGCGTATCGGGACAAAAATACCATAAAATGTATCAAATTATGAATTACGTCATCCTGGTTCCATTAAAGGCGTTCCAGAGATTGATTCTAGTCGATATGGAAAATTGTATATGCGGAATGGTAACACAGATTGTTTACAAGGAACTTTTATATGTGGATAGCATCCATAAATATTTATACGATACGAGATTTTTTTTTCAAAACATTTTCATAGGCATCCTAGATCCACAATTCAATCTCAATGCAATCAGTAAGTAAATAGATAATTTGACTTCGCCTCGAACGCGCTATTTCTCTTTGTTTTTGCTACATTATAATAAAGGATACGATAAAGAATGGATATGTACGAATACATGAGTGCGTACGTGTGTGCGTGTGTGTATGTGCGTGTGTTTGAAGTCGACTCGATAGGCGGTGACGAAAATTCGAGTCCCCCTGTGATGTAGGGACGAGGTTGTGAGTGGAAATTTCGCTTTGTGTTGAATATTTTTCTTCCGTAGACATTATATAGAGCGGGTATAGTAGGCGGGGTGGTAAGCTTTATTTTCTTTTGATATCGTATTTGGGAAGAAAAAAAGTCTCATAAAGTCTCAACCACGGGAAATTTCGTGAGAGAAAAGCGAATTTGGGTAAACGTGTAATCTGCCATAGAGCTTAGATTCGTTCGGAGGCAGAGCGGCTTCTTATTTGATGTAGAACTTCTAAAATAACACAAAGGTTTATTTTGAATGTGGTTACGCGTAGATTTAATACAAAATGTGAGTTATGATTGCGCTTTAAGGCTGGGCAGGGCGATGAAAGAGACGGAGTGATGTTTATATTATAGGTTACTGGGGATAATCAAGCTTAGATTAACATGAGCTTTATTTACGAATTATGCACAAGCCAGTACACAGTTCGTAAATAAACCTCACGTTAATCCATCAGTAAATTGGCCAATAATTCTGAATTTGAATCACAATTTTTTCATTTCGTTTTCCGAGATTTCTTTTGTCATTTATATTATTTGTATATATTTTATTTTTCATTTACGTTTTTCTTTGTATTGTAATGCGCTACTAGACGGTTACTT
The DNA here is from genome assembly GCA_039881145.1 of Druceiella hillmani. Taxonomy (NCBI): domain Eukaryota; kingdom Metazoa; phylum Arthropoda; class Insecta; order Lepidoptera; family Hepialidae; genus Druceiella; species Druceiella hillmani. The sequence continues at coordinate 28,418,321 of JAYKKI010000002.1, forward strand.
CTAAATATTGCTTACGAAAATATTTCCAATACATCTGTAAATATATATATATATATATATATATATATATATATATATATATATATATATGTATGTATACATATATATATATACACACACACAGTAAAACACAGATTTGCAGGTAAATTGAAATTTAGCAAGTAATTTTCCTTATATATTTAATTATCCACAAATAGAACTTGTGTCTACGCCCTTTTGGCAAGGTTCCAAGATTTTTGATGTTAGTCGAAATTAAATGTAGTATCTATTTGTAATTATCTCAATTTTTTGTCGGAGTATGGCCTTTCTATATTAGAAATTAGTAAAATAACCAGTTTAAAGAAAATTACAAACACGCTTTATTAACCAAAGAACACATTGATACAAATAAATCGAACCCAAACATGATAAGTTTAGTGTTAACCGTTGAGAAGTTCCCATGACCATTTTCCTTCTCCATCATCAGACCTTTCTGGCTACAATATTCAACCAAACGGCTCAATGAGACAAGACAAATCCTCGATGGATCAAGACCTCGATGGATCACTACTGTCAACCATTGAGAAGTGCTTATGTCTACCTTCCTTCTCCATCACCATATCGGTTTCATATTTTTGTGTTATTATAAGAATTACATAAGTTTACAAAATCAAATCAAATGGCTACAACAATTAGAAGTGAGTGAAAGGAGGGTTTTACATGTACATACAAATTTTACATTTACATGTACATACATGTTTTACACACACACACAAATGTATATATATATATATACATATATATATATATATATATATATATATATATATATATATATATATATATGTATATATTTATGTTGTACTGGCTTTGATAACTTCCAAATTTAATTATCAACACTATTAAAATATCAATAAAAACCGCTACGCTTACTATTCTACTAAACACACAAGTTTTTAACTCAAACTACAGTAATAGAATTAATAAAGATAAGAAATTAATAAACCGCTCTTTAACTGTTGGAATTAGACTCTAAAAAGCTTTATAATCGCTAAATGCTTAGCTTAACATTAAACGTTTAACATTTTGCTGTGCTATGCTTTTTAAAATAATTTATTCCAAGAAAGTTCTAACTACGGAAAGGGTTGAAACGAAACCGCGAACAAAGGGATGGTTGGAAAATAGAAGAAAAAAAGAAAATAATATTCACCGCGCTCCCTACATTAATGAAGCGGTTTTCTCTCTTCACAGAAAAACTAATTGCAAGCCTTACTTTCAATTAATTAAGTAGGACGTTAAAAATTTTCTTATTGTTTTCACGCTTACAGGCGAGTAGTAGAGTCTCAGTATATGCGGATTTAGGAACTGTTTTAATAATAACGCTAAAATAATCAGAAGCTACATAAATATATAACAACCGAAAATATAAGACTCGTGTTAAATATAAACACAAACATATATGTATTAATTAAAATGGAGTGAGCAGTTCACCGAAGCTTCATGACTCTTTATGTCGTCACTGCTATGTGAGATACTATAGATTTACGATTTTATATATAATTTGTGGTTTTAAGGTTTTAACTTTCACCTGTCTATAATTACCAGCTTTTGATTTAATTGCAAATATGTAGGTGTTTTTTAACAGCAACCCGTGCGTCTCACCTTTTGTTTTGAAAGGTATTCGTGAGTTATTAGCACTATATATATTTATTAGCAACCCTTATATTTTATTACAAATATGATATGTCCATTTCGGATAATAGATCAATAAAATATGTTTCTTTACTGGGCGAAAATCTGTTAAGGAAAAAATATATAATAAAATAGAAAAGTATATAGAATAGAGTTGTACCGTGGGTATCTCTAAAAAGGTACATTTTTCGATTACAGTAGTTGAAACTTTTAAATTATATTTTGGGGCAGATATAATTTTAGTAATACTAGCAAGTGTACTCAGTACTTACATCGACATTTAAGAGTTTCATAAAAATATTAGTCTAGCATCCTCAGCGTCTTTGTTTGATATAAATACTTTCGAATGGTTAAATACTAGCACGTGTACTCAGTACTTACATCGACATTTAAGAGTTTCATAAAAATATTAGTCTAGCATCGTCAGCGTCTTTGTTTGATATAAATACTTTCGAATGGTTAAATGTAGAAGTTTCCATAGACACTTCTATCTTTGTCTCAGATGAATAGTAAACTCCCTTATTTTTACTTTTTATAGAGACATGCTCCTCTACTAGCTTCAGACAATAGGTTGTAGGGAAAATCATAATGTCGGATAGATTAAGTAATTGGTACAGAAACTTTAATATTTCTTGTAAGCAAGTTGCGGAGATAAGAACATAAGAGTGTTGTGGTAGGCAGATTAATCGAGGGTACTACGAGTTTTTGCAGCCATTTTTATATATTTATAATTATTCTTATATAAACAATATTTATATTCATTAAATTAAATTTATTATAAAACAATGGTTTGTATACGATGTATTAGAATTATATATTGCCTGATCGATTATAAATCTACTTAGGCTACAACGGTTTTGGCAAACTTGTGTCTTTGTTTTAAAATGTATTTATAGATTTATATTTACACAATATATTTAAACTTATGAATCTTCAGATTTCTCTACAAATAGTGAGTGACACTTCAGTAGTGAAAAAAAATTCTTAACTGGACAATCTGTAACAGGATCAGTGTCGGCGGATAGTAATAGAATTATGCATAATGCAACTTGAATTATGCACTCATGTCGATTATATACGACACTTAGTAATTTCGCGTTATGTTACTTGAACTATTCAAGTTCAAGATTATAATGCAATTGGTATTATTGTTGCTCTTAATGGCGCAATGAGTGAAATAAAATTTAATAGTAAAACGTGACCTCAGAGTTACGCCGAATAATTATTTCTAGTGGTCGCCCAATGAAATTAAAAATTTAATGTTAATAATATAGATGTCTATTAAACAAAAAATAAAATACACGCTCTTTTGCCATGACATACATTCCACAGACTATTGAAAAAGCACACAAAATTCACAGCTCAAAACTCATTCAGTCAATCTAACATTTTAAAATTCTTTGGCGACAATATTTACTCTGTGCGATTGTTTGACCACGGACTATTACGTGCCTCTATTATTGAACGTAAACAATGAATCTTTAATGTATTTGTAATATATAATTTAATGGCTTTGTAACACATATTTTATAAAAATTTTAGCTTCCTGTACCATACAAAATTTATCTGTGCCAAATTTCATATTTCTCTGTGCGCGCAATATGCTTAATAAGGGGTACAAAGTTTTCTCTCTACGTATTAATATATAAGATATATTATATATAAATTTTAACTTTCAGCGTTCCTTCTCCATAGCATCTTCTCCATATATCCAACTTTAACTATTCCAAACCACACACTTTTCCGTCCGTGCAATAGGTTTAAAAAGGGTTACAGTTTTCTCTTCACGTATTAATATATAGTTTACTGACACGGATGGTTATGACATAATAAGTATGAAGACGTATAATATGGTATATCTCCATAGAAAAACTTCTTACGAGTATCAAAGATAACTTTTTAAAGTATGTGTAACTAAATTTTTTTTCGTTTAAATAAAATTGGTTTATTGCGGTCTGGATTTGTTATCAGTAAAATTTTACGCATTATTGAGATAAACAAAACTGAAATCTATGACCTATATTTTGGCTAAAAATTTTGAAAATCATAGCAGAATTTATGGAAAATATAAGACTATAGATATTTAAACAACGCACTACTAGCTTTCACTGAATATTCGAATAAAAAATTATGAATTTGATTTATGTAATTATTTGCTGTCATGACGTGACTTCGTTCGCGTGGGATTCGGTATAAGGAAAGTTATCAGGGATTCTTTTTGTTTTCTCTTATCTCCCAAAACTCTATGAGCATAAGTTTACTAAAAATGCTAATACTTCGGCAGTACCAATACTGTAATTTTCACCAAGTCAAGGTGTTTTTTAATATCCATATTAAATGTATCCCATGTGTTGCTAGAGGGTATAAACTATTATAGTACAAAATTTCATGAAGATCCGTGCACTAGATTTCGTGTGATTGAAGAAGGAAATTAAAACATAGACCGACAGATAAAAATTCAAAAAATATATTTTTTGGCTTCTATTATCATTCTATATGGTAAATCAGAACTTTTTTAAAAATATTACAAAATTCATTCCGTTACAATTTTATTATATGTATAAAGATAAAAAGTGAACTTTAAGATCGCTTGTTTGACTTGCGTTTGTATTTTTTTTTTTTTTTCAATTTTTACTAAATATACTGTTTCTCTAATTATAGTAACATATTGCTTTTATGAAGTAAAATTTCCTTAAAACTATATTTAGAGTAATATTTAGTATAAGAATGATTTTTTTTAACACGCAGAGAGCGTCTAAACAAAATTAAAAAGCGCACTTGCTCCGCCCTTATTCTCAAATCTTGGAACACAAAAGTATACGGAAAATTACGATGTTTATAACCTTCACCTCGTTTGTTTTAAGACCAGAAAGTTTAATTTCCTTATGCATTTCCAGTCGTGAACGATTGATACAAAGAAACCAATTTTATTCAACATTCTTGTAATTAAGTGTATTTTTTCAGATCATAAAATATCGGCTTTTGATGGAAAAGACGAAACAGCACTCGGCATTGCCTGTACCCTACTGCGAATCTACTTCACAATCTAACAATATTGTTCACGGATAACAGGGAAGTTCTAATTTTTTTTATAAATCATGATTTCAAGGTACAAGCTGACGAGAGGTGAAAACATTTTTGACAAAACTAAACAAATACCAACTTATAAATAAATACATTTAAGCTTGGGAAAAAGATGACAATACTGAATTGTGACGTCATTTTAGTAACACTGATTGTATTCGATGTGGCCGAATGAAACAATGAGATACATCCTTACTCCAGCCCTGCCATTAAATTAAAATAACAATTTTATATAACTCGCTTATTTTTTAAGCAATTTTTATATTTGTTTAAAGTAACACATAAATGTATAATACCCCCAAGTACGCGAAAAGCGGGATGAACACATTAATTAATATTTATAATTCTAACACTTTCCAAGGTCCTACGTGGTTTTGAGCCCAGAACAGAGTTAATATAAACAATATTTACGTCACGTAGTTCGCTTATAGATAATTCAATTAAAGGATTTGATTAGTACTCATTGAAAAAACTCAATTTTTAATGTTACATCCAAAATTACTTTAAATAGCATGGGTTTTAAATGTTGGGAGGAGAGATGGATGAGGCAGAATATTAAAAAGTATGTAAATTTTTAGTTCCCACACATTGCATTGAGCTGTGACTTAAAGTCTGAAATATGTTAACATTTTCGTAGGCTTTTCACCGATAGCAAAAGATAAGAAATTTTAAAGATATTCTAATACTGAATATATTTGGCGTTAATTTTGTAAAAATTCATTATTCACTATTAAATTAAATTACGTAAGGTAACATTATTTCTACTTTATTTAAATTGTTTAGCACGAATTAGGTTTCGTTGGATGACACCTGGACACATCTTCAGGTGGACAATTAGCAAAGATCTTAAATAAAGTAGAAATAATACTACAACACGTAGTTTCATTTAATTGTGAATATTCTAACACGTTAAGCATATTTTTGTTAAAATGTGAACCATAGGTTTTCTTTGTCAAATAAAGGTATTACGAATGTTTAACAGAGGTGGACATTTATTTAAAAACCGACCAAGCACGAGTCTGCGGTGCGCATCGAGAGTTCCGTGCCTTGTTTGATACTAATTATTTTATTGTCATAATCATCTCTAAAATAGATTTCCTAATACAATAAATTATTAATAATACCTAATATAATTAGGTAATCCCTCTACTTAGTATCGTGATTATCTGAATAGCTATGTCATCTAGAAACATAGAATCATCGTTATAGTAAAATATATTGCCTACTACGTCTGTCACAGGCGTAATGTTTCATTGTTTATGAAACGTTACGCCATTTAATATACATTTAATATACATTTAATTTTTACTCCAACTTTTGCGTAGCCTTTTTAAAACCTTTTTTCATGATTTTAGGTTCGGTAGTTTGGGAAATAAGGGGAAAGTGAACATTTTTTTATGCACATTTATTGATATAGGATATAATACCTATAATTATGAAAATACTTTTGAAACCCTTACAACTAACTCCACATTATACATGGCATTTTAATTTTTTTATTGAGTACTTATTTGCCCACCCCCTAAAATTATAATGTAAATATTTTTGTGTGTCATTTATGATCTATCATTACTATTATACTAAATTTCAAGTTTTTATTCAAGCGGTTTTTGAAAATAACTGTGACAGTCAGACGGACACGTGTTTGTAAGTGATTTTATAAGAGTTCCCTTTTTTTTCTCTTTACAAAGTTAGGTTGCGAAATATTGACTAACCCACAGAAGGTTGTGAAATATATACTAATTTCAATCAAATCAATAATAAAATGCTATATAAAATCTAAAGTTAAATAAAATATAAACTTTTATATAAAATCTACAAAGATGATAATAAAATTTACAAAGTTAAATGTGCTGCTAAATTTAATGAAGGTGAAAATAATAAGCCGATAATTATTTACTCCCGGTTAGGCGTAACCCATCATTAACCTCATCTAAGTCGTTGAAGCATACCTGATTTGAAATGTACTTGTTGAAAGGATACATACTAATTTGTCATAGAAACAATTAAATAAAATATAGTTTGAATCAATCGTAATTATTATCAGCAAAATTATACAGTGTTACAAAGCAGAAGTAAAAAGTTAAAATTATGTAAACTAGTGATCGCCCAATGATCGAAATTCGACCGTAATTAATTAAATTTTAACTTTGAACGTTATATAAGTTAACGTTAATATTTTATGCACTCTTTCTCAATATAAACTTTTGACCATGCCAAATCTCACATTCCTCTGTGCGCGCAATCTGCTTAAATATAGATACAAAGTTTTTTCTTCACATATTAATATATAGATATATCGCTATACGTAGAGGTAATTAGAACGAACATTGTGCGGTAAAGAGCGTAACGTGAAATAAAAGAATATGGATATGAAATATCTAATTCACGGATAGGGTTGAATAGTAAAACAACTCATTTCTCTATGGGGATATTATAAATACATTGAAATACGCGTCAACTAAAATTTTACAATTACTGTAATAAAAATCACAATCTTCACGTATTAATTAATATATATAGATTTAGCGCTATACGTAGAGGTAATTAGAACGAACATTATGCGGTAAAGAGCGTAACGTGAAATAAAAGAATATGGATATGACATATTTAATTCACGTATAAGGTTAAATAGGAAAACAACTCGTTTTTCTAAGGGGATATTATAAATACATTGAAATACGCGTCAACTAAAATTTTACAATTACTATAATAAAAATCACAATCTTCACGTATTAATTAATATATATAGATTTAGCGCTATACGTAGAGGTAATTAGAACGAACATTGTGCGGTAAAGAGCGTAACGTGAAATAAAAGAATATGGATATGAAATATCTAATTCACGGATAGGGTTAAATAGTAAAACAACTCATTTCTCTATGGGGATATTATAAATACATTGAAATACGCGTCAACTAAAATTTTACAATTACTGTAATAAAAATCACAATCTTCACGTATTAATTAATATATATATAGATTTAACGCTATACGTAGAGGTAATTAGAACGAACATTGTGCGGTAAAGAGCGTAACGTGAAATAAAAGAATATGGATATGAAATATCTAATTCACGTATAGGGTTAAATAGGAAAACAACTCGTTTTTCTATGGGGATATTATAAATACATTGAAATACGCGTCAACTAAAATTTTACAATTACTATAATAAAAATCACAATCTTCACGTATTAATTAATATATAGATTACGTTATACGTAGAGGTAACTAGAGCGAATATTGTGCCGTAAAGAGCGTAAAGTGAAACAAGAGAATATGGATATGCAATATCTAATTTACGTATAGAGTTAAACAGGAAAACAACTCGTTTTCCTATGGGGATATTATAACTAAAATTTACAATTACCATAATAAAAATCACAACTGGTCTATGAACATTTTCAGTACACTTTAGAAACACGACTCTAAACTTAATTTACATTTAAGGGCTGTGTGTGCCTAGCTATCGAGTTAAGTACAAGTCCCACGCTACAAACTATTAGTACTTTTATTTAATTTCTCAAGTAACAAGTAAGCAGTTCTTACTTAAACCTCAGTTCGACGTTAGAATCCGTCCTCTAACAGAAAGAGTACTTACGCCGTGAAACGCGTGGGAAAAGCTACTAGCAATTTCGGAAGACGTTGCTTAATCCACTCGAAATTAAGTTTGGAACTGAAAATTATTCAATTTATGTCTAAGGAGAATTCTCCAAGGAAATTGCTTTGTCTTTCAAAATGAAGACACTGAGCAAGTTACATTATGAGTAAGGAAGTTTTCTCTTTCTTTCGTGAAAAAAGAAAATTATATAATATTGTACGAAGTGCATATTGTACTGAATTTTATAAAAGTTTTTCAATCATAACTAGGCCATTTATATTTTCAGTTTATTTTTGCCTAAAATATCGCTTGATAAACGACAATGCAAATTTGAATAGAAACTAAGAGACAAAACATTAATAACATTTTATTGAAAAGTCGAATGCACAATTGGTCTTTATTGTTTAATATACTAAAATAACAATGTTTCGAAATATGTCTTAAGAGAAACTAAGACATAAAACATTAATAAAATATTGTTGAAAAGTCGAATTCACAATTAGACTTTTACGTTTAAGATACAAAATAGTGATGGTTATAAATAGTTCTTAAGAGAATCTAAGAAATAAAAGATTAATAAAATTTTGTTGAAAAGTCGTATTCACAATTTGACTTTCATGTTTAAGTTACAAAATAGTAATGGTTATAAATAGTTCTTAAGAGACTCTAAGAGGTAAATCATTAATAAAATTTTGTTGAAAAGTCGAATTCACAATTTGACTTTCACATTTAAGATACAAAATAGTAATGGTTATAAATAGTTCTTAAGAGAATCTGAGAGATTATACTTAATAAAATTTTGTTGAAAAGTCGAATTCACAATTTGACTTTAATGTTTAAGATACTAAATAACGATATTTAAAAATAGCTTTTAATATGTACTAAGAGATAAAACGTTAATCAATATTTGTCGAACAGTCGAATTCACAATTTAATTTTATATTTAAGCTACAAAATAACGATGTTTAAATACCGGTCTTAATAGAAACTAAGAGATAAAACATGAATAAAATTTTGTTGAAAAGTCGAATTTACAATTTGAATTTCATTTTTAAGATCCCAAATAGCGATATTTTAAAATTGCTCTTAATAGAATCTAAGACATAAAACATTAATAAAATTTTGTTGAAAAGTCGAATTTACAATTTGAATTTCATTTTTAAGATACCAAATAGCGATATTTAAAAATTGCTTTTAATAGAATCTCAGACATAAAACATTAATAAAATTTTGTTGAAAAGTCGAATTTACAATTTGAATTTCATTTTTAAGATACCAAATAGCGATATTTAAAAATTGCTCTTAATAGAATCTAAGACATAAAACCTTAATAAAATTTTGTTGAAAAGCCGAATTTAAAATTTGTCTTTATTCATTTATTTACTTATTTACACACATACAGATACATTAGATGTAACCAATTTGTAATGATAAGAAATTAATGGTTCATAAAATTTAAACTTTTAGATTAAACATGAATACAAAATACCCACGAACTACAAAACAAAACGACGAAACATTTAGACAAATTTACTTTCGCTCATCATAAACAAATCACATTCTGGTGCGTCCGTTATCAGGCGGTTGAGCAGTTGAATACCGAGGGAAACTGAAGAGTTCGAGTATAATTCGGTTCCAGAGAGTAGTGTAGCAAACAGATGATAATTACGTCAGCGCACTAAATTGTCAAGTACGAATAATAAAAGTTTAATCAATAATACAGGGCGTAGAATTTTGCCTTTAATATCTGGAAGATAAATTTAAAAAACGCAACTTTTATTCTGAGTTGCAAGCAATGGAAACCTAGCATATGCAAGAGGAAATAGGTTGAAAATAGAAAAGGGAAGTAACCATAGCGTCTCATGTACAGATATCGAAGGAACATCTTTTGTACACGTTATATTTATATCCTTTCATCCAATACTAGTGGTCTCATACTGGACTACCGTATTTAAGATTCTGCACAGGTTAGATTTTTTAGTATAATTTTCCATAATTTTCCATAATTATGGAAAATTAATAAAAAAGAATAAAAAATAATGAAAAAAATATAATCATAATTTAACTAAATAAAAGATAGATGCTGTTTAAAATTAATACGGAATTATCGAAAGATATTAAACACTTTGATTCATACTTTAAATTGTGGTAAAATTTCATAAAATTTAAGTTGATGGAATTAATTGAAATGACAGACATTTAATGTCGAGCAAATTATTCAATATAACATAACTTTCTAAAAAGTTAAAATAACGTGAAATGTCAAACAACTTTATTTTTGGACTTACAGTTGACTACTGTAGAATAATCAAGGATTATTTATTTACATCAAAATACAATATTAGGGCAAGTTATAGAAAAAAAAGATACCTCTACCACAGTTATCGTTTTATTATCGGTAGGAAGAAGGTAAACTCCATAAATATGTCCTACATAAATAAAGCAGTGTATAAACAGGATTGTTTGAAAACATTTTGAAACATCATGTCCTTCTGTTGAGATTCAGAAACTTGTGGATCTTTTTGTAGTTATTTACTTTCAAGTGCAATAACCACGTGTGTTACATATATCATTAACTTCTTTTTAGTAGATTATACCAATGTTATTTGTACTAATTATATTTTGTTAACTTGTGGACTGCCAGTTAAAGGTCGTAAGAGAACTTGTTTTAAACTAGTCAACTAGTAACTAGATAGAAGTTAAATAATACCTAGTCTGACCTGCGTAATCACATAGGTGGTACAAATGATTTACATAGCATTCATTACTTATGTAGGTACTACACATTTACGACATACGACAATAAGTGTAACAGTGGTTTAACTATGAAATATTAACACAATATCAAATGATAAACTATAGTTTATAAGTGGATCTAAAAATCTGAAGGTTAACATGCGTCGTTAAATTCAGTAGACGTTGGAACGACTGGAGAAATCTTATAATATTCCTCAGGAATACACACAAAAAATAGTAAAAAGGAATGCCAACGCCATAACAACTAGTATCGTATAAATAGTATTAGTACATCAGTGAAACATAAATATGATGAAATAAAAAAAAAACATTCCTAGTATAAATATGGTGAAAAAAACCTTATTAATGAAAAATTTGGGAATAATTAAATATTGATGATTGAAGTTCGGCAGCGTTATGGAATATTACCCCCTATTTTCTCAATATTGATTGGAATATCATGTAGTGTTAATGATTGTTTAATGTCTCTAACTATCAACATTATGGGGCACTCCAACTTCAATGAATAATAATGACAAGGCTTTCAAAATATCGGCTTTCATATATATTAAATCAAACATTATAGACATTAAACGCCATTATTATATTTTTGGGGGTTTGTTTTTGTGTCATTGACTGTGACTATTCTTTAGACTATACTATTAAGTAAGTCGTATCGGGTTCGTACAATAATGACAACACTTTTTAATAATGATACTAAAAATGATTGATTGAACCAAATTAAAACATATTTCTAAAGCGACAAAACAATTAAAAAAACATTTATAACGCGAACAGTTTCATTCCATCACAGTATAGCCATAATCTGTTGCCCTATTTGTTTATTGTGCGACATTATTTATTCTTTTGGCGACTTTTTTATTATTCAATTCGGCCTCGGAGTTTAATCTACTCTTACATAAAATGGGTAACGTATTATACAATAATATGTTACCCAATAATAAAAACATGATTTCGACATTTATTAGGAGATATAAGCTATAAATAACCCATAATAAATTTTGAGGGAAAGCAACTTCAAGATCACATCACGAAGTTTCATGTAATTGCAAAAAAAACAATTAAAAAACATTTATAATGCGAACAGTTTCATTCCATCACACTATAGCCATAATCTGTTGCCCTATTTATTTACCGCGTGACATTATTTATTCGTTTGGTGACTTTTATTATTAAATTCGCCCTCGGAGTTTAATCTACTCGTACATAATTTTGGGCGACGTATCATACAATAATATGTTACCCAATAATAAAAACATGATTTCGACATTATTAGGAGATATAAGCTATAAATAACCTATAATAACTTTGAGGGAAAGCAACTTCAAAAAGGAATCTTTGAAAATGGGAAACTGTCCACGATTCTTTTTTTTCTTTTATTAAATTCTGCTAAGAAGTTTCCTCAACATAATTTCGGGTTAGTTATAATATACTAGCTGTGTCGACGCGACTACGTTCGCGTGGAATTCGATATAAGAAAGGTTATTTGGAATTTTTTGTGATTTTTTTTTTCTCTCAGCATAAAATTGACTAAAACCAGTAATATATGACGTTGGCAGTACAATATCGTAATATTAACCAACTCAGGATATTTTTGATATCTGTAATATTCAGATAAAAAGTATATCCTATGTGTTGCTCGAGGGTGCAAACTATTACCATATCAAATTTCATAAAAATCATACTGCACTGATTTTCATAGATCATTGATTCGCGTGAATGAAAAAAAATTAATACAAAGCCAGATAGACAGAGAAAAATTCTAAAAACAGGATATCTGGCTTCTACTATCATTCAATAGTCTAAATCAATCACTCTTTATGAAATATTTTCCATGAACAGAATTCACTCTGTTACAAATTTATTGCACGTATAGATAAAAACGTTATTTTCAGAATTTATTTGATGAATGTACAAAAGGTGATTGTGGTTGGTTATTTAGAAATAATCACTGATGGACATTTCCTTTTAACTATATATTTTGTAAGTGTAACTAATAATTTGTTTCATATTTAATTACATTTGAAAAAAAATCTTACCTCGACTTCAATTTACAATTCGCAAACTTTCCCGGCGATACGCGAGCGTTATCCTAATTTTTTCTCATCGTAGCCGAGACGTTATCCTAACGTTTTTTTATCGTAACGTTTCCTCATTTTCTCATTTGAATTCGAAAAATTAAGCTTTCATAAAAATTAGAATTTGAAAACTGATTACAAACAGTATACCGTTTAATAGATATGAGAGAATATATATATATATATATATGTGTGTGTGTGTGTGTGTGTGTGTATATATGTATCTATACATACATACATATATATATATATATATATATATATATATATATATATATCTTTCGCGAAAAACGAAGAATAAATTGTCGGATGTATTCACAAGGTCTTCATGTATTCACAAGATCTTCAGAATTAGTTTATTTTAATTTAAAAATTTAAACTTGTTACTATCAGTTAAACTTTTACATCAGTATAACACATTATGATACTTAAGTAAATATGTTTATTGGGTCAATATTCATGCTATTCTTGGCAAATAATAAAAATATCAATTTATATAAATCTATGCCGTTCCTAGGTGTGTTTTATGTTTTTTTGACAGCCTTATCGAAAGTATGTCAATTGTAATATGTCAAAATTTATAGTGAGTGTTGATGTAAAAAAGGCAGCTTATACAGTTCATTCAGCATACATATAGAATTACTCATTGTCTGAACTTTAAAATAATATTTGTTACGACACACGACGAATATTCCTTAAATACTTTTACTCATGTAAGTATTTAAAGATACTTAGTATTTTTATTAAATATATGTACAATAACTGATATTGTTTTTCAAAATGTAATTATGTTGTTCAGTATATCTTTAACAATTTAGTCTACTGATTATTCAATTTAGAATCAGTTTTCCTTTAAACTTTAAGTAAACTCAAATTACGCTTTTTTCTATAATTTTGGTTTTAGATGTTTCCGAGGTGAAGAGGGAGGAGGAGCATGTTTTTCGCAGACGTTTTCAACTATACCTCTAAAATTATATTTCACAAAAAATAGTTTTCTAATTCTTATAACTTGATGTTTCATTTCATATCTCACATAATACATAAAACTAAATATATATATATATATATATATATATATATATATATATATATATATATATATATATATATCTTAGCATATTAACCCACATGAGGTTAACATGCATTCTCATTAGGGCCAATTAAGGGTTTTTAAGTCAAATGGTTACTGAAAAAAATAGCTGTAACAGACGGACAGACGGGCGGGCAGGTGAGTTTACTTATGAGGTTTCCGTTTATCCTTTTCATGTACGAAACTCTGAAAGTAAAATTCAAACTTCTAGGTATTACACTAAGAAATATTAATAACACAATTACAATTTTCTTCTTCCCACAATTACATTCAGTTTTACGTTCGGATCTGACGTAGCCGGACATGCAAAGACCCGGGTAACTTATAACGTATATGTTATTAACTTCACATATTAATTCGGTACATGACAATAGACATTGCTTTTACTAAGCACCCTACTAAATTTCCGGCCTATAAACTCCGAACAGTACAACAAAAAGCGAGCGTACGTTAGCAGAATGCCAACGAATTTCACGATGAAATGTCAAGTTGTTCTCTACATAAACAAAGCTCGTGACGTCAAGTGTTGGTCCGAAATCGACTGGTCTGCGTTTTAAACAGAACAATGCGGACTCTGGCGACCTTGCTGCGGAGCAATGACATGTAATGCGAGCGACGAGTGGATGAGCGCTGCTTGAATATGTCGATAGGTATGCAGGTGATAAACATTTTTTGTGCGACTTGTAAAATTTACACGTGTGCCCATAAATCCATTGGCGTACTCTTGAGTAGCATCAATCGAACAGATTAAAATAAATTTCGTCTCCTAGGGACGTGGCCACTCGAGTAAATCGTTTAATTTAAATTATTCAAAGCCAATAGAGATGTACTCGACTAGCACTGTTACTAACAAAAAATTCTTAATTCAAGTTACACTACTCTTATTCTGAGATCAACCATATGACATAGCGTTCATAAGGTTGGTACTACAAAGGTATTAATTACTAATAGTAAATTGAGTAAAACAATAGAATAACTATTCCAAAGTTATTTAAAAAATTCAACGTGGCAACGTTGGGTTTCACAGAAAAGCATGGACATACGAGATTTTTTCTACGATTGTGAATACAAATTACATCTGTTACATCAGATACCGTGCTTGGAGCATCGTTAAAATTTATATTGTTTTTTACTTGTGTACATTCTTGCTCAATTTTATTCTTTTTTCCAATTATGAAAGAGCATGAGACTTTGAAAAAATGGTATAGCTTCTAATTAGAGTAGCATAATAATTAATTTAAAAGTCCCCAAGCTTTGGATAAATGTCACGATTACCCCTAAATATTTTAACAATAAATGGGAAGATTACTTGAAAGAATAGTTCTTAATTTTATTTTATTACTTTTTGCTGCATTTAAAAGCAATAAATCTCTCCTCGATATGTAGCCGTTTTCTATAAAATAAATATAAACACAATCAAATTGCAAAATCTGATATGCTGTTAGATGCTCTTCCCGAAATTTAAACTTTAGGTTATACCAACGGTAAACGCAGATCGAAGTCGGAATAGTGTTGACACGTTAAGTCATGATGAGTTTATCGTATACTGAATTCATTAGTAGCGTTTTTTTGTATCCTTAATTTATGCTAGGTATATCTTTCGATTCCAAGTTTATTAGCACAGTGTAGGGCTTTTGTCGACTAGCCGATTTTACCTTTGTACCCTCAACTATTCGGTCTACTAGTCTGCGTGTGAGCACTACTCGATACGGTTTATATGTCATTGACTGTCTTATTAATTAAAAAAAAACAAATAATATTTTGTACACTGGCAATGAAAAAAAATTAAAGAGAGCACAGGTCAAAGACAATTTTGGTTTTGTTATTTAATTTATGTTAATATCTATTTTAATTTTGTTTTGAAAGATTTATGACTTTTAAACTTTAGGTAATAAACTTTTGTATTATTTTACAAACCAGGAATATATGACTGATAGTTGGTTGTGATTGGTTAACAGATATATTTGGAATGATAGTTTAAAATATAATTAATAATAAATAACATGTGTTCAATAACATGTGTTTAACATATGTTACATTTTTATTTAAAAATATCTATTAAAAAGAATTTAACTATGAAAAGGGTCACTGGGTTTTCAAAACCGACTAATCGGTGCTTTCTATAAACTATTCACCGACGAATAAAATCGCCGAGTTTTCCGATTAACCGACTAGTCGGTATATCTAAAATTCACCAATCCATTGGAACCCATCAACACATATTTTTACAACTACGTGCTATCATAAGACGATAGAATTCCATACTCTTATTCTGTTGTACTCGTTTATGGCTTCTTGCCATATTTTAGACATTTCCCAATTCCATTCACTCGCGTCTTTCTAAGTCGTCAATGATTTTCTTTTCCCATTCAGCTTTTCCAGATATAACTTTTTGGCTCGTCTTTACGTTTCGGGTGGTCAGACCATATCAACTTTTTTTCTTTAAGACGATCGTAATAATAAATAACGTGTAAAGTGCGAGTATATTTTAAGAAGAAAATATAAAGCAACGCAAAAATAACTTTTCGCATAATAAAATATACGTCATAGAATAGCAATAGCGTATATACGGTTTCATTTTAAATTTTTTTTTGAAAATTTCTCCAAGTGAAAGATGCCATTGAGGTCACTCTGAAGTTGGAAATTTTCGAAAATTTCACTTATTATCGCCATCTGAACTCGAAAGTTGTCTTTTGAAAGTTTATACATAGTTTAGTTTTTCAGCCTTGTTATACACACACATATAATATACACCCGTAAAAGGTGTTTTGCTACTATTCCGCGATTAATTGTAAAGCTTTTTATTTTTTTACAGGTTTCTTTAATGATAACTTTAAGTACGTCATATAAATACGATTTTATATATAACTCTTTAAAAAAATAAAAGCAAATAACGTTACTGGTCGTTTCAAATCTGTATTATCGTGATAAAGCCTATGTTAACTGTAAAATAATATATTTGCTGTAAGAATATATTGGATAATACGCAACTGGATAGAATTTGCGAGATCAATTTTAAACTATCCGTTAGTAATAAATTGAGAACGGTTCTCGTTCTGCACATCTCTTTATTCGCAAGTAAAATAGAGGTGCCTGTGTACTACTCAAGCTGCGAACGAATAATGCCAACCTGTGATCGTCTTCCGCAGTGGTGGGGAGACGATGGTGACGTAATCGCCGCTTATTTCCTTTATCGAAATACTGATTCTCATATTATAAATTTTCGCCCCTCTTTTGTTAATGTGTTTTCCAATGCTTTCTGTTAAATGATGTTGTATTGGGATGTTGTATTGCGGATTAACCCAATAAATTGTTCCACTTATTCTTGAACTTATAAGTTGGAATTAATTTAGATGTTAGGGGAAAGATAAGTTCTAGTGTTGAAATTTGGAGCTGCGCCGTGTATTTACATTACATGCAGTAAAAATAAGTGGCAAAATATGTTTTATATATAATAATATATTTTTAACAGACTTCAAAAAAGGAGGAGGATTTGAATTCAACTGCACTTTTTGTACATGTTATCATATATTTCCGGCGGATGTCAACGGATTTGGATGATTCTTTCTTCATTTGGAAGGGTATACAAGTATGGTACCGTGATGATAGAGAGTCAATACCAAGTGACATGTAGCACTTATTTGTGTAGGCATTGATTCTAAAAATCTCTACGTACATAAATATATTGAAATCATTTTTCAAATAAATTTATGTACGTTCGGAAACGATATTGTACCGTAAAATTATAACTAAGTACTCGTATTTCAATTACTTCATGTTTTCTGTGTGCTTTTTATTCGTTGGCTATTTAAAATCGGTTCTAATTTTTTGTAAAAAACATTTTGTTGTTAATTTGTAAAAATACGCTAAGCTCGCCAATGTGCTAGTGTTCTATACATACCGACATAAGATAAATTCAGGTGATACTCGGTAAAAAAAACAATCTTTAATAGCATCTAGCTGGAATGGACGAAGCAAAACATTTTCTTCATTCAAGCTTATAAAATATAAGTACGATACGTATATTTTGGTGTATAAATCTCGCTAATTACTCTCTCGGTTTTTACAGACGTAAGAGACCAGTGAATATTGGTTGGCCCGGTATGCCCATGTATATTTTTCTTTCCCCTTTTTCCACAAACGAAAATGTATTCCAACGAAACATTTACCTAAATTACTGTACCCACGTCGGCCGGCTGATATGAGATTACAAGAACGTTGCCTGAATTTATTCGATTGTAATCAAAACAAATAAGGAAAAGGTAATACATATTTGTATACCAATACGCGACGCTACAAACTTACTTACGTTCGTCGCTATATATATTTATATATATATATATATATATTATATATATATATATATATATATATATATATATATATACATATGAACTTACGTACGTACGTTTGTATCGTTCCACCCCGCAAATTGGAAAGCGCCTTCTGCTATTGACAGCTGCCAGGCATTATTATATTAATAGGAAACTCCCGTGCGCACAGCATCCGGGGTAAAGAGGCATAAAAATAATTTTTATTGTAGCGGATTTATGGAAAACAAAGGGATTCATTTTTCTCATTTGAGATTTTCTCGGTTTGCGTCCAAATATTGGCTCGGTCCACTGCTCTAAGTAATCGATTATCATATACATGGGTTCCGTTGGTGAGGTAATCAGTGTTTGAAAAAGAACGATGCTGTGAATGATACAATCCACTCAATTGTCATTTTCGGTAGGGTCGTTCTCATTTACATAACTGCCAATTCCGCATTGCTTGTCTGTATACAAAAAAAATTGATAGAATTGTTTACTTTATCTTAAAAATGAGTTTATCTTAAAAATTTTACCTGGAACAGTTTATAAGTACGACACGTACTAAAAATAAAACACGAACTATATCTTATTTATTTATTTTTTCTTTATAATATTTTATGTATAATACATATGGTGAACTTATTGCTACATGAGCAATCTCTTCCAGTCAACCATAAAAATTTGTATTGAAATTTACTTGGTAGGCCGTAAGAGATTTTACAATGAAATTTTTTTATAGCACATTAGACAAAAAAAAAACAAAAGTAAAAAAAAAATTATTCACATGATTTGGGATGGGAAAGACATAAAAGGACAAGGATACAAAGGAAAAGGTTTCAGGAGAGGCGGGACTTTTTCACTCTATCTTTGAAAATATTTAGAGACGTGATTTTCCTGATTTCAGGATCCAGAGGATTGATTCCAATTTTTTGCTGCTTGGACAGTGACGGGTTTTTCGTGAATGGTAGAGGTATGTTTAGGAATAAGTAAACTTTCAGATCGTAACCCAAGGCCGTGAGCAGACAAATCTTTAAATTTGCCACAAGATAATTTGGCTATGAGGATGTTTTAATATATTAAAAAGAAGTGTAAGTATGTGAAATTGGCATCGATCACGGACCTTGAAAAGTGAGCTGTATTCGAAGTAAAAAGTGAGATGTATTAAAAGTGAGCCGTTTGAAAAGTGAGCTGTATTTAGAAATATGATCATATTTTCTGAGGCCGAAGATGTACCGGATGCATAAATTTTGAAGACATTCCAACTAGTAAAAATATTCTTCATTAAGATCAGGATAGCACACATCTCCATAGTCAATTAATGGTAATAAAAGTGTTTGACAAAGGTAAATTTTCGTTTTAGTCGGTACAAAATTTTTAAATATCTTGCTTACTGGTATGGCTTTTTATCAAAACCTGATAATATAATATGGCTTTTTATTAAAATCTGATATATATTTAGCCTTGGTCTAACTCTGGAGTATGTTATATGGTTCAATATTTTTTTAACTTCTCAATGTAGATTTTTAAGGTATGAGGTTGTGACAGAACTTAAGAGTTTGGATGTAATAGATCTTTATTACATAAATTCTAACTTTATGAAAAAAATCAAATAAATAGTATTTATACGTTCCGTATTGTTTTATACCCTTTAATTTATATAAGGATAATCATTTTCGCGTCCACCTCGAATTACATATTGTTATACTTTAGCCCACGTCCAATAAAGACCTAAGTAACATATTACTATTCTATAATAAAAAAGTAACGTTTTACGTCATAGACGTTGGCTGTCACATTTAAGCAACAACTGAGACAAGGCGGCGTAATATCGACATTAAACTAAGCACAATCGATATCTTCATTGTATTTAATTTGAGCCAGAGATAAGTCCTAAAGGCAAGTAGGTATTCTTATCACATCTAAGTGCTACCTCCGTACTAAAGAGAGGCTTAAGGGTGTCGTAACTTTTACGACGGAGGCAGCTTTAAAACTTCATCAACGTTAAATCGCAAGTGTTGGTCGCGTGAGCGCAAGCTAAGCTATCCCTGTAGGGCAGGTAAATCGAATGGAACATTTCTACGGAAACGATGACCTTCTAAGCAATCGATGTGAATTTTCTCGCGCAGAGAAGAAGAAATTTTAATGATCATCGCTTTCCGATTGTGCATCCCGAGTTTCCTATATCTAATTAATGCTTATTAATCTATGAAAAAATAGTATCGATGACGGTATTAATTAAAATATCGTTGGTAAATTCCCTAGATATTTTGAAATAGAATATATATTTTCCATAGATATATTGAAATAAATAGGTACTTCAATATTAAATGAAAAATAAAATATTTTCTTTAATTCTCTCTTAGGTTTAAGAAACATCGTATAGTGGTAACAACAGAGGATCGAGAGATTAAATCGTAAGCATAGCCAAATGTTTACTTATAAACTTTAAGTGGCTTCACCCTACAGAAAATGAGCTCGAATTCCAGAAAAAAAATATAATTGCGATAGTTGGATTATTGTGGCAATTCTAGGAAGATATGAACGATCACCAACAAATAATGATTATATTTGGCGTTAATTTTGTAGAAATTCATTATTGATAATTAAATTAAACTACGTGATGTAGTATTATTTCTACTTTTTTTAATTTCTTTACCACGATCTAGGTTTCGTTGTATTACAACATCTTCAGGTGGGCTATTAGCAAAGATAGATTAGCAAAGATATTTTTGCTAATAGGCCACCTGAAGATGTCGTAATACAACGAAACCTAGGTCGTGGTAAAGAAATTAAAGAAAGTAGAAATAATACTTTCATTTAATTACCAACAAATAAATAAAAGTTATCCTCATTCGTTTCAGGATCATTACGATGCTCCGAGTTAGTTTTAGGATGACAGCAAATTATAGATTGGTTAGTTAGTTAGTTAACTGATTGGTTAGTTCAAGCGTTAATTTTTGTGACTCCACTCATTTTGATGGGATTGGTTAGTCTCTAGTAAAACGACCAATTAAAGTAAAGAACACGAGCTAGGTATAGACCGCTTTTAATAGCAAATCAGGGATCATTATTTATATTCATTCTGAAGCAAACCGGGAATATTATAAGCAAACTAAAATTGATTAGGATAAATAAAAATTTTCTTTGAAGATTATATTCTATAATTTTGAAAAAAGAAATTTTAAAAAAATTAAAAAAGAATAATAATAATATTTATTAATAAAGAAAGAAAAAGACGAAGGAAATCCGGATGTGAACGGAAGGAAAATGGTGTGGGTTAAGTCAAGGCAGGCATAATTTTTCAGATGACTTTGGAGGGCACGGGCAGATAATTTCGTGAATTTACACGGAGATAAGGTCGGGATGGATTATTTAAAATATTATAGAGTAAAGAAAATGAAAATTGCGCCGATCACGAATCACCACTTATATGAACAATGATGACTGTGATTTTATTTTTGAGGCCAAATATGTAACAACACAAATTTTGCGGTTTTTCTAGTTTGTTAAGTAATTGTTTACTAAGATCTAGATATCATAAATCTCTGTGGATAAATGAAGATATCAAAAAAGTTCGAAAAAAGTGGATTTAAAGTTCTAAAGAGAATGAACATTTTAAAGAGTTCATCCTACCGAAGCTTTGACGGCTGATATCGTTAATCAGGGGTTGCCAACTAAAATTTTAATCGATCTATGAACCCAATTCTTTTGCAGTATTAGAGAAAGGTACAACAGAAACGTTTAATGAAAGCTGTTAATCATTTTTGTTGATTTTATAAACAAGCCTCTTAATATCAATAACAATGGCCTGAGATTACTTGATTTACTAAAAGGTTCATGATTGATCGATTAGAAATATAAATTTAGAAAGTCAATAGCAGTACCAATATTAATAAAATTTTCTTGCGGCACGTCAGCTTCCAAATCAGTACACTCAGAACACAGGTATAATATATCCCATGCTTTGACATTTTGTTTACCGCTGTGAAAATTTGATTTAAATCATTCTATGTTGTGGTATGTTAACTGACTTCGAGCACGTTAATAATATATCTTTATAGAATTAAATGTGTCACTGAAGTCAAAGCTAGATGTATATAATTGTCTATGGCTAGACCTATATAATCAGTAACATTAATTAAAGCAGAGGAGTTGTGTTTTAAATTAAAACTTGATTAAAAAATAAGAAGCTTATGCTAAATAAAAGAAATCACTAATTGGCCATGTATTTTTACATGTTCACTTTATTTAACAAAAATAAAATTAAGTTAATGTTAATTTTTATTAATTAACATAATCCATAAAACATAAACATACATTAAGTTTAGTCTATAATTTGGTTATAACTAGATGTTACTTTTGATATTATAGATAGATTTCTATGTTGATGTAAGAGATCTTTATTATATCTGTTCCTAATGAATATTCAAGTAAGCCACGTATTCATAATTTTTAGACTATTGACTTTTAGGATTTTATATTTAATTTCATATTTAATATCATATTTTTTTAACAAATGGCGTAAAATAAGCTAATCGTTCATCGATAAAAGTTAAGATGAGGAATATGTTGTACCTAAATATAGGAAATTGGATAAGTAATTACCAAATTAAATTGAGTAAATTATTTAACTATTTTTTCTATACAATTGTTTCAAAGGTAATTCAATTATTGGTCTCTTGATAAGCTATGGTATTGTTAAAAAATTTACCAAAGTTTGATTGATTGATTGAGTTTCGAAATATTGATGTAATGTATGCTTTAAGATACGAACTGGTATATTTTTTGATGTATTTTAAAAACTACTAAAATAGATTATTATTTTATATTGTGGAAATTTATTTCAGGAGAATATTAGGAAAATGTTCCAAAAGTTGCAAGAAAACTGACAAAGTTTTTACGCGTCATTCCTGATTTGATATGCTACATTGTAATTTTAAATTTTCTTCTGTCCATTCAATATAAAATGGTAGGTGCAATCTCGCATCACCATCTGAATTTATGAATAATTTGAAATAGTAGAACTCTATTTTTATGATGTTTCATAAAGCGAAATTATCTCATGTTCAGAAATTTGTTGCCCATAATTGTAATAGTTTTCTTTATTTCATTATTTTAAGTAGTTGTAATCGTGTTTGTAAAGTAAAAATTGATAAGCTGTCCTGTTAGGTTATAGAATGCAATCTGCTTATATAAATGCCAAATTAAACCATTGTAATAGATATATGTTTTTATTATTTCAGAACGTAGTGTCCATACATATCCATGCTGGATATACGTGATAGAAGAACAATAGATTTATCTATTTTCAATGCCATATAAACCAACTACAGTAGATATATGTTTCTATTATTTCAGGATGTAGTGTCTACGTATATCCATGGTAGATATACGTGGTCGAAGCATAATAGATTTACCTTTTTTTTCAATGTCATATAAAACAACTATAGTAGATATATGTTTTTATTATTTCAGGATGCGGTGTCCACGTACATCCATGCTGGATATACGTGGTCGTAAAATAATAGATCTATCTTTTTTCAATGCCATGTAAAACAACTACATTAGATATATGTTTTTATTATTTCAGGATGCGGTGTCCACGTATATCTATGGTGGATATACGTGGTCGAAAGACATTAGATTTTTCTGCTTTCTTTGATGTGTATGAATTTCAGATTGCCGCATATTTCTATTATTTGTGATTTAGCTAAAGGGAGAACAAATGGCATTTAATTTAAAATGCCTTTTACGTTGTAAAACTTTAGTTTGATAATTTCATATGATATTGAGAAAAGAATAGGTTAAACAAACGCAGTTTTAGGTTTTACGTCGATTGGCTCCGGCTTTATTCATTAACAAACCGTCATACACGTCAGACACTTTCGATATTCGAAAGATATATTCCCAGCTTTTAATCTTCGTAACTACATTCATTCATAATCACAATCGTATTTTTTAAAAATAGTTTTTCATATTTTTTTATCATAAAATTTGCGTAATAAAATTGATCTATGTACACCTTGTTTCAAAAAAAAAAATTAAATTATGAATAGACTTATAAAAGTATAATAGTATATGTAATCCATAAAACAAAAAGGTATATTAAGTTTAGTTTACAATTTGCTTATATTTGTCAATTTTGTTCATTGTTTTTGGTATTAGGGGAAGAATTCGATGTTTGCTAGTGAATTTTAAGCAAGCTACGCTATTCACAATTTTTGACCAAAATATTTTTATGATTTTATATTTAACTTGGTATTAATTTTTTTAACTTACAAAAACTAACCGCTCATAAATAAAAGTCAAGATGTGAAATGAACTAAAAATAAACAGACAAAATAGAAAATAATTATTAAATCAAATTCCATTTTAAGTTCCTTTTTTTATCTGCTTTAGTTTAGTAGCTACTTTAAGTCCTTTATTTACGTATTTTTCTGTATACAAATTTTTTTAATGAAATAAATATATTAGACAATTTCGAAACTATGGTGTTATTAAAAAATACCTAAGTGTAAATGTTGAGTGAATTATAATTCTAATGAGTTTATAGATTTAATATATTCTTTTGGGTAAAATTTTAAAATTACTAAAATAGATATTTATTTTCAATTAGTAAAATAACATCTTTTATAAATTTCTTGCATTTTAAGGTACTTGTTATAGTATTGATTTACAGAAGATAGTTAAAGTTGAATTTACTGTTGAAAATGGCGGTTAATTTCACGGTTCATCCATGGAAGCAAATATTAAGATTAGACGAAAAAATTAAATATTTATCTGACGATATCCTAATCGGTCTTTACCACGTATTTGATGACCACACGAATTGTATTCAATATTCTTGTTCACCAGAATTTGAGCAACGCAGAATAATAAACATTTTTAAATAAAAAAATTAGTGTTAATGTATTTAGTACACTTTACAAAATATTGAGGTGATTTTAACTTGTGTAATTAAAATATACACAATTAAAATCAACTTAACATTTTTATAATACAATTGCGAATTTTTCACGAATAATATTAGTTACGGAGTGGAAACACAAAAAAATGTTATCTTATTATTATTATATATATATATATATATATATATATATATATATATATATATATATATATATATATATATATATATATTTCATTATTTTCACTGTTTATTTTAGATTGTTTTTGGACTAGAAAAAAATAAGTACGAGTATTTTTTAAATCGAATATAAATAAAATTTCAACGCTTTGACGTTGTTGTCATTTCACGAAGCGTTTGTGTCTTTATCATAAAGAGTGGGATTATTAATTAAATTCACTGCTGTTTGGTGAAGCTATCGCCTTAAATTAATTAATCCGGATGATATATGAAAGAGCAACAAAACGTCAAATTAATTTATATGATATACGTCTAAGATATACGAAACAGCAACAGAACCTTCAATAAATGTCAAATTAATTTATATGATATACGTCTAAGATATACGAAACAGCAACAGAACCTTCAATAAATGTCAAATTAATTTATATGATATACGTCTAAGATCCTTATTTAAAACAGCGGATAGATATCCGATATTCGCTTTTGGCTGTCAATTTGGATTATATACAGCATGATATGGCTATACGGATATCCAACACATTACTAATAGCAAGCCCAATCATTAATGAAAAAAATAATTGTCAAGAGGAATCAATATATTGTTATCTACATTGATATAAATGCAATATATCGGAACAATAGAGGGATCAATATATGGTTATCTATATTGATATAAAGATTTAGATCGTCCGCGCGGAGCGGCGTTGCAAAAGGTCAACTTTCCGCGCCATTTATTGTTGGCAATTCCGTTGAATTAAATTACGATAAAACCAGTGACGTATCCTTAACTGAGTTTTATTAATACTATAACTTTTTTACTATATTTCCAATTTAGAATTAATTAATCGAGGATATAATAATCGCCATCATTTTGTACTACATGTCTCCCACGCATTGGCAGGGAATGGATAGTGTCCGCGTTAAATTCAGGTGGAATAAAAATATTAGCCTATGAACTGTCGTGGGTGGTCTTCATCTTCAAAGTTTTTTTTTGCGTAAGGCGTTGACGAGTGATCTAAACAAACTATAATCAGTGGGTGCAAGGTATACATATATATATATATATATATATATATATATATATATATATATATATATATATATATATATACACACACACACACATATATATATACATATATATGTATATATATACATGTATATATATATATATATATATATATATATATATATATATAAATAATTTCATCTTCGTATATTAATTCCACAAAGATAATCTAATCGATTGTACTCGACATTAAAATTATTAATAATAACATAATAATAACTTTATTTATTAATATATAGTTATAATAGTTTTACACATTACCTTAACAGAATTAACGCGATTAATGCAATCTGTTTTAAATAAACGCTTTTATCAATTAAACTGTAGGACCTACAAAGAAGACTTACAAATATTATCAATTCAATAATAAAATAACAAAAAAATAAGCCTGTTAAGTACGAGTAGAACTCGCACTACGGGGTTTCCCTACCCCCGTACCATATTTATTTATCACCTTTTATGCATAGTAAAAATGGCGTACTTATTGCTACATGAGCAATCTCTTCCAGTCAACCATTGTTCTGTATGTAAGTGCCTAGCATATATTCAATAGACGTGAGTGAAATAGCTTGATTATTTATATTTCTTTCATCTATTAACTCAAGTTAATCATTACAATTTTTCATTGAAGTGGTGATTAAATGCCGCTATAGTGATTTTTCCACATTTTACACCATTATGAATATCTACAAAGTTAACGCCAAATATATTCAATATATAAAAAAAAAATATATTCGATACCGTTTACATACAACAACGTTATATTAAATAGACATGTCATACTAGTATTAAACAAACGAAAAATTACTCCAAATAGCGCTCTTCCGTCGAATATAAAAATACAGGATCAAAAAAGCATATACATATTAATGACGTATAAAAAATAAATATATAAAGATATTGTCATTTATATAAAGGTAGTTATGTTGCAATTACCTTGTCTTTTGTATATTACTTTCAGAGTGCCTGTGACATGTCTATTTAATATAACGCCATTTCATACACACGCTTTATAGCCTATTTCGATGATAACCTTTGTGCCGACACTACACCATTACGACTATTGCCATTTGATATTTTATATACGAGTCTATAAAACATCCAACGATAGGCAGTTCATTGTACGCCATTTTCAATCGAAAAATTGTTCGTAGGTGCCCATTGAGTTGCGGAAGTAATTTTTTATTGTAGGTAATAATTATAGCTGGTTGATTATGAATACTTTTATTACTACTGACGAACGATATTTTGCATAAAATTAAGTACGCCAGTCGAGCGTGAGACAAACCTCGTGCAGAGAGACTCCGTACTAAAGTACGCAAATAAATGTTAGCTTTCTGAAACTGCCTGTTATTCAACTTTCACAAGCAAACACGTGAAGTGCGTGTCAGGTGCGCGTTAGGCGCGCGCAACTTTTGGGTCTGCGACGTTCGAATAAACCGTGTTACATAAGCATGAAAATAAGTTTATAAATAATTAACATTATCTCCATGGACGCAAAAAATATTAAGTTTAGACGAAAAAACTAAATATTTATCTCACGATATCCTCCGTCCTCATCACGTATTTGATGACCACACAAATTGCATTCAATATTCTTGTTCACCAGAAATTTGAGCAACGCAGAATAATAAACATTTTGAAGTAAAAAAATTAGTGTTAATGTATTTAGTACACTTTACAAAATATTAAGGTGATTTTAACTGGTGTAATTAAAATATACACAAGTTAAAATTGGCTTAATATTTTTATAATACAAACGCCAATTTTAACGACTAATATTAGTTGCGGAGTGGAAACACAAAAAAGAGATTATATTCTCTGTTTATTTTAAAATGTGTTTGGACTAGTGAGAAGTAAGTACGAGTATTTTTTAAACCGGTTAATATCGAATATAAATAATATTTCAACGCTTTAACGTTGTTGTCATTTCGTAAAGCATTTGTGTCTTTATCACATATAGTGGGATAATTAATTAAATTGACTGCTGTTTGGTGAAGCTATCGCCTTAAATTAATTAAACCGGATGATATATGAAACAGCAACGGAACCTTCAACAAACGTCAAATTAATTTATATGATATACGTCAAAGATATATGAAATAACAACGGAACCTTCAATAAACGTCAAACTAATTTATATGATATACTTCTAATATTCTTATTTAAAACAGCGGATACATATCCGATATTCGCTTTTGGCTGTCAATCCCGATTATATACAGCATTATATGGCTATACAGATATCCAACACATTACTAATAGCAAGTCCAAGTCACGAGGAATCAATATATTGTTATCTACATTGATATAAATTCAATATATGGGAACAATATAGGGATCAATATATGGTTATCTATATTGATATAAAGATTTAGATCGTAAGCGCGGAGCGGTGTTGCAAAAGGTCAACTTTCCGCGCCATTTATTGTTGGTAATTCCGTTGAATTAAATTACATTAAAACCAGTGACGTATCCTTAACTGTGTTTTATTAATGTAATAACTTTTTTAGTATATTTCCAATTTAGAATTAATTAATCGACGATATAATAATCGCCGTAATTTTGTACTAGATGTCTCCAACGCACTGGCAGGGAATGGATAGCGTCTGCGTAAAATTCAGGTTGAATGAAAAGATTAATTAGACTATGAACGATTGTGGGTGGTCTTCATCATCAAAGTTTTTTCGCGTAAGGCGTTGCTGAGTGTTCTAAACAAACAATAATCAGTGGGTGCAAGGTATGGGAAATATAGAGGATAGGGGAAATAAGATGATCTAACCAGCGAAAGGTTCGCCGAAAAGTCAAAAGTTGTGAAGATATTTCAGCGCTGTGGTAAAGCTGGCCCGGGTTAAGTCCACGTGGTACCCACGCATCGTATTTCAAGCTGTTTCCCAAACGGTATAAAAGATTCTCTACAGTTCCGTGGGAGCACCCTAGCTCCGTTGCTAGCCAACCGTCGTTAATTGGCTACCTTCTTCAATTAACAATTTTAATTTGTCTCTGTCTAATTCCACCGGTCGACTAGAGAGTGGTTAATCACTCAGGGAATAATCGTCGCTACGAAACCGATGCAACCATTGTTTTGCAGGAGCTTTAGATATTGCTTCAGGAGCTACGCGTTGACATATGTTACGCGTAGAGTAGACATCGTCTCACATGCGTCTTAATGTCGTCTATATTTTATGCGTATTAACAGTGCAGCGTCTTTATTACTGAATCAGTGAGAGCGTGCCGCGCTCTTTATATATCTTCGATCATGGAAACATGTAGAACGTTCCTATATTTTCTAGATAATTTTCCATAAAATGCGCATTAATTTTTAGCAAATCCAATATATATATATATATATATATATATATATATATATATATATATACGTACATATATAATGTCATCCTAGTATATTAATTCCACAAAAATAAATAACATAATAATAATTATATTTATTAACATAACTACATTAGTATTACACATTACTTTAACGGAATTAACGCGAATAATGCAATCTGTTTTAAACGATTTTATCAATTAAACTGTAGGACCTATAATGACTCACAAATATCATCATTTTAATAAAAACATAAAAAAATAAGCCTGTTAAACACGAATAGAACTCGCATTACGGGGTTCCCCTACACACATACCATATTGTTCTATATGTAAGTGTCTAGCATATATTAAATAGGCATAAGAGTATTAGTTCTATATGTAAGTGTCAAGCATATATTAAATAGGCAAAAGAGTATTAGTTTGATTACTAATATTCCTTTCATCTATGAACTCAAGTTAACCAATACAATTTTTCATTGTAGTGGTTACTAAATGCCGTTATAGTGATTTTTCTATATTTTCCATATGCATGCATTTTCCAAATCAAAGTTTTTTCGCGTAAGACGTTGCTGAGTGTTCTA
Organism: Druceiella hillmani; assembly: GCA_039881145.1. Lineage (NCBI taxonomy): Eukaryota > Metazoa > Arthropoda > Insecta > Lepidoptera > Hepialidae > Druceiella > Druceiella hillmani. The sequence continues at coordinate 28,448,989 of JAYKKI010000002.1, forward strand.
AACAAGCAATAATCAGTGGGTGCAAGGTATGGGAAATATAGAGGATAGGGGAAATAAGACGATCTAACCAGCGAAAGGTTCGCCGAAAAGTCAAAAGTTGAGAACACATTTCAGCGCTGTGGTAAAGCTGGTCCGGGTTGAGTTCATGTGGTACCCACGCATCGTATTTCAAGCTGTTTCCCAAACGGTATAAATGATTCTCTACAGTTCCGTGGGAGCACCCTAGCTCCGTTGCTAGCCAACCGTCGTTAATTGGCTACCTTCTTCAATTAACAATTTTAATTTGTCTCTGTCTAATTCCACCGGTCGACTAGAGAGTGGTTAATCACTCAGGGAATAATGTCGCTACGAAACCGATGCAACCATTGTTTTGCAGGAGCTTTAGATATTGCTTCAGGAGCTACGCGTTGACATATGTTACGCGTAGAGTAGACATCGTCTCACATGCGTCTTAATGTCGTCTATATTTTATGCGTATTAACAGTGCAGCGTCTTTATTACTGAATCAGTGAGAGCGTGCCGCGTTCTTTATATATCTTCGATCATGGAAACATGTAGAACGTTCCTATATTTGCTAGATAATTTTCCATAAAATGCGCATTAATTTTTAGCCAACCCAATATATATATATATATATATATATATATATATATATATATATATATATATATATATACGTACATATATAATGTCATCCTAGTATATTAATTCCACAAAAATAAATAACATAATAATAATTATATTTATTAACATAACTACATTAGTATTACATATTACTTTAACGGAATTAACGCGAATAATGCAATCTGTTTTAAACGATTTTATCAATTAAACTGTAGGACCTATGATGACTCACAAATATCATCATTTTAATAAAAACATAAAAAATAAGCCTGTTAAACACGAATAGAACTCGCATTACGGGGTTCCCCTACACACATACCATATTGTTCTATATGTAAGTGTCTAGCATATATTAAATAGGCATAAGAGTATTAGTTCTATATGCAAGTGTCAAGCATATATTAAATAGGCATAAGAGTATTAGTTTGATTACTAATATTCCTTTCATCTATGAACTCAAGTTAAGCATATAGTCAAGTCTAGCATATATTAAATAGGCATAAGAGTATTACTTTGATTTCTAATATTCCTTTCATCTATGAACTCAGGTTAAGCATATAGTCAAGTCTAGCATATATTAAATAGGCATAAGAGTATTAGTTTGATTACTAATATTCCTTTCATCTATGAACTATAGCATATATTAAATAGACATAAGAGTATTAGTTTGATTACTAATATTCCTTTCATCTATGAACTCAAGTTAACCAATACAATTTTTCATTGTAGTGGTTACTAAATGCCGTTATAGTGATTTTTCTATATTTTCCATATGCATGCATTTTCCACATTCGTGTTTAGTTAAAAATTAGAGTTTTTGGAATAGGGGGGCATTACATGATGTTTTGGAGGGTAGTATTCCGTATCAAAAAAATGCACGTAACAATTACGATAGCATTTGAAAAAAACCTTTTCTATAATTCGATGGGGTTCGCAAAAAAAATTCATCTCAAATGTCCATCAAACATTAAATGCCATTTCTATACTTTTATGTATTGGCGTAATTAATCTGTTAATTTCTTTAAAACTTCATTACAACCGGACTTAAATTGAAAGGGTTATGACGCTATGAGTTACGCGCAGACAGACAGGTGATCAGAAAAACATATCGAAATTATAAGTCTGAACACTTTTTCAATATTTGGTTACATAATAGTAAAAATAGGTCTATTTACTAAGAATTACGTATTGTGGAGTATTTTTATCCTAGACGTATGTCCATAAATCAATAGCTCGACGTTTGAGTTCTATTTTAAAAGAGTATTACATTAAATTGCTAGCAATCTAGTTTCGTCGGAGAGCTACGCCTCGACGAGCAAGGCGATAAATGTACCTTGGTGGGTATCAAGGACAACGAGATTGGAGTGTGCAGTACTTAAATGTCAAATCGCCTAAAAAAATAATTTAAATTGTAACGCTAAAGTACGAATCTTCACCTGTAGTTTTGAATGTTGATATCAATGGACTACGTCTCCACGAATTGAACAATATAAATATACTCTTCTCCGCATTGTCGCAGAGCGCCCGTCGCCAAACTACTATAGTGTTGACTATATTATCGCTTCAGTTTATTAAACCGATCCGATAATAGAACGTAAAGTCAAATACAACAAGTAAAATGTCTTAAAAAAAACCTGTTAAGCACAAGTGAAATGCGGTACTATGAGAGTTACGTACAAATTTAGATGTTTATAAATATTTAATGTCGTATAGTATTCCTATTTGAAAAACTATTTGAATTTTGGTACTTCACAGGCTCATTTTAAAAAAAACTATGTGATATAACTATACATTAACGATTTTTTTACTTTACTTGTGCTGTGAAATCTTGCTTCTTGCCAAATTTTATGATTCTAGGTCAACGGGAAGTACCCTATAAGTTCTGATTTATTAGCTAGTATCAAAATATGCGGCTTATATGGCCGCAAAATATATTGCCTACTATATATCTGAGTCGAATATTTTAAAAAAATATTTTTTTTATTTGATATAACTATAAATTAACGATTTTCGGATCTTTTCTTTACATGGGCTATGAACCTTGCTTCTTGCCAAGTTTCATTATTCTAGGTTAACGGGAAGTATAGGTTAGATATTTGGGCCATATAGGTTTTGATTTACTTGCATAGTTAGCATAAAATAAACGAAAATTTACTCCAAATAGCGCTAAATATTACTATAAATGACGTATAACAAATAAATATATACAGATATTGTCATATAACTATATATATATATATATATATATATATATATATATATATATATTTACACAGGTAGTTATGTTGCAATTACCTTGTCTTTTATAGATTACTTTTACAGTGCCAGTGACTTGTCTATTTAATATAAAGTCATTTTATACATACGCTTTATAGCCTGATTCGATGATAACCTTTGTGTCGACACTATACCATTATGACTATTGCCATTTGATATTTTATATACGAGTCTACAAAAGATCCAACGGTGGGCAGTTCATTGTACGATACTTTCAATCGAAAAATTGTTCGTAGGTGCCCATTGAGTTGCGGAAGTAATTTTTTATTGTAGGTAATCATTACAGCTAGTTGATTATGAATACTTTTATTACTATTGACGAACGATATTTTGAATAAAATTACGTATGTCGATTGAGCGTCAGATAAACCTCGTGCAGAGAGAGTCCGTACTAAAGTACGCAAATGTTTAGCTTACTGAAACTGCCTGTTATTCAACTTTCACAAGCAAACACGTGAAGTGCGTGTCAGGTGCGTGTTAGGCGCGCGCAACTTTTGCGTCTACGACGTTCTAATAAACCGTGTTACATAAACATGAAAATAAGTTTATAAATAGTTAGCATTGTCATTCATGGAAGCAAAAAATATTAAGTTTAGACGAAAAAATTAAATATTTATCTGACGATATCCTATTCGGTCCTTATTACGTATTTGATGAATTGTAATTAATATTCTTGTTCACCAGAAATTTGAGCAACACAGAATAATAAACATTATTACTAAGTAAACAATTTTGTGTTAATGTATTTAGTACACTTTACAAAATATTAAGGTGATTTTAAATTGTGTAATTAAAATATACACAGGTTAAAATCAACTTAATATTTTTATAATACAAACGCGAATTTTTAGCGAATAATATTAGTTACGGAGTGGAAACACAAAAAATATATTATTTTCTCTGTTTATTTTAAACTGTTTTTGGACTAGTAAGAAGTAAGTACGAGTATTTTTTAAATCGGTTAATATCGAATATAAATAAAATATTTCAACGTTTTAACGCTGTAGTCATTTCATACGTTGTTTCTTTATCATAAATAGTGAGATTATTAATGAAATTCACTCCTGTTTGGTGAAGCTATCGCCTTAATTTTCAATAAACGCCAATTAATTTATATGATATACGTCTAAGATATAATATATGATATACGTCTAAGATATATGAAACAGCAACGGAAGCTTCAATAAACGTCAAATTAATTTATATGATATACGTCTAAGATATACGAAACAGCAACGGAACCTTCAATAAACGTCAAATTAATTTATATGATATACCTCTAAGATCCTTATTTAAAACAGTGGATACATATATATATTCGCTTTTGGCTGTCAATCCGGATAATATACAGCATTATATGGTTATACGGATATTACTAATATCAAGCCCAATTATTAATGAAAAAAATTAATTGTCAAGAGGAATCAATATATTGTTATCTACATTGATATAAATGCAATATATCGGAACAATAGAGGGATCAATATATGGTTATCTATATTGACATAAAGATTTAGATCGTCCGCGCGGAGCGGCGTTGCGAAAGGTCAACTTTCCGCGCCATTTATTGTTGGCAATTCTGTTGAATTAAATTACGATAAAACCAGTGACGTATCCTTAACTGAGTTTTATTAATGTTATAACTTTTATATTATATTTCCAATTTAGAATTAATTAATCGATGATATAATAATCGCAATCGTTTTGTACTACATTTCTCCAACAGGCAGGGAATGGACAGCATCTGCGTAAAATTCAGGTGGAATGAAAATAACAGTGGGTGGTTCATTATCAATTTTTTTCGCGTAAGGCGTTGTTAAGTGATCTAAACAAATAATAATCAGTGGGTACAAGGTCTGGGGAATATGGCTGATGGGGGAAATGAGACGATCTAACAGCGAAAGGTTCGCGAAAAGTCAAAAGTTGAGAACATATTTCAGCGCGGTGGTAAAGCTCGTCCGGGCTAAGTTCCTGTGGTACCCATGCATTGTATTTCAAGTTATTTCCCAAACGGTGTAAATGATTCTCTATAGTTTCGTGGGAGTACCCTGGCTCCGTTGCCAGCCAGCGTGCCGTTAATCGGCTATCTTCTTCAATTAACAATTTTAACCTGTCGCTATCCAATTCCACCGGCCGAACAGAGCGTAGTTAATCACTCAGAGAATATTTTAATATTATTATAGAATTATTAATATAATAGTTCTGAATTAGTTTCTGATATTGCTTCAAAAGCTAAGCGTTGCCATATGTTACGCGTAGAGTACACAGTGTCTCACATGCGACTTCATGTCGTCTATATTTTATGCGTGTTAACAGTGCAGCGTCTTACTTGCTACTACTGAAACAGTGGAGCGTGTTGCCGCGCCCTTTATATATCTTCGACCATGAAAACTTCTAGAACGTTCCCCCTTATTTTTTTAATAATTTTCGATAAAACGTTCATTAATTTTTAGCCAACCCAATACATATTTTTATGAAATTAATATACGACGATGACATTATATATGTACGTATATATGTGTGTATATATATATATGTATATATATATATATATATATATATATATATATATATATATGTGTGTGTGTGTGTGTGTGTGTATACGTACATATATAATGTCATCCTCGCATATTAATTCCACAAAGATAATCTGATTAAAATTGTACTCGACATTACAATTAATAACAATAACTATAGTTATTAAATAACTACATAAGTTTTGCATACTACCTTAACAGAATTAACGCGATTAACACATCTGTATTAAACAAACGCTTTTACCAATTAAACTGTAGGATCTACAATGAAGACTTAGAGAGATTACCATTTTAATAATAAAATAACAAAAAAATAAGCCTGTTAAGTACGAGTAGAACTCGCACTACGGGGTTTCCCTACCCATATACCATATTGTAAGTGTCTAGCATAATTTTATAGGCGTAAGACAAATAGTTTGATTACTAATATTCCTTTCATTTATTTACTCAAGTTAAACAATACAATTTTTCATTGTAGTGGTTACTAAATACCGCCATAGTGATTTTTCCACATTTTCCACATGTATGCTATTTACACACACGTGCATAGTTTAATTAAAATTAGAGGTGTTGGGATAGGGGGCATGATGTTTTGGAGGCTAGAATCTCGTATCGAAAAAAATCACATAGCATTTAAAAAATAACTTTTTTTATGATTCGATGGGGTTCGCCAAAAAATTTCATCCGTGATTTCCATCAAAAAGAAAATGCAGTTTCTTTACTTTTATGTAATAAATTAATCAATTAATCTATTAATTATTTCAAAACTTCATTACAACCAGACTTAAATTGAAAGTGTTATGACGCTATGAGGTACGGGAAGATAGACAGATGGTCAGAAAAACATATCGAAATTATAAGTCTGAACACTCTTTCACCATTTGGCTATATAATAGTAAAAATAGATCTATTTATTAAGGGTTGCTTATTGTGGAGTATTTTTATCCTAGACCTATGTCCATAAATCAATAGCTCGAAGCTTGAGTTCTATTTTAAAAGAGTATTAAATTAAATTGCTAGCAATCTAGTTTTGTCGGAGAGCTACGTCTCGACGAGCAAGACGATAAATATACCTTGGACACCAAGAACAACGAAATTGGAGTATGTCAAATCAACTAAAAAACAATCTCCACTTGTAGTTTTGAATGATGATATCAATGGACTACGTCTCCACGAATTGAACAATACACTCTCCTCCGCATTGTCCCGGAGCGCCCTTTGCCAAACTGCTATAGTGTTGACTATATTATCGCTTCAATTTATTAAACCGATCCGATAGTAGAATGTAAAGTCAAATACAACAAGTAAAATGTTTTAAAAAACCTGTCAAGCACGAGTGAAACGCTCTATGAGGGTTACGTACAAATTTAAACGTTTATAAACATTTCATGTCGTATATATAGTATTCCTATTAAACTAATTGAAAAAACTATTTGAATTTTTAGAGCGAAAATATATTGCCTACTACTACTATGGTACTTCACAGCCTTATATTAAAAAAATTATGTGATATACATTAACGATTTTTTTCCTTTACTTGTGCTGTGAGATCTTGCTTCTTGCCAAATTTTATGATTCTAGGTCAACGGGAAGTACCCTATAAGTTTTGATTTATTAGCTAGTATCAAAATATGCGGCTTATATGGCCGCAACAAGAATATGTTGCCTACTATATCCTTGAATCGAATATCTCATAAAGTAATTTTTTTATGTAATATAACTACAAATTAACGATTTTCGGATTTGTTCCTTTAGATGTGCTATGATACCTTGCTTCTTGCCAAGTTTTATTATTCTATGTCAATGGGAAGTAGGAAGTTTTGATTTACTTCCGAATGTCAAAAAAAACTTGATTTTTTTACAACTCCAAGGGAATGTACACCTACTCGTAAGTATTTGATATTAATTTCAACTTGATACCTCTACCTGTTCCTGGGAAAAAGGATCTTGACAGACAGACGAACATCGAAGTGATCCTATAACGGTTCCTATTTTCCTTTTGAGGTACGGAACCTTAAAAACTAAAAAAAATACGTCGATGCTTTTACAGTTAGCTCTTCGAGAAGAAAAAGTACAATATATAATCAAATATCTCATTGAGACAAGTTAAACGAGCCCAAACTTGATTAGTTTGCCATTAGTCATTGGTATCATGGCCACCTCCCGCCTTCATCAGACCTTCTTGGTAAAGTTAGTTAGACAGGCTTAGTTAGACAGGACAAATAAACCCAAACAGGATGGGTTTAATTGTTAGCCAATGCCAGAAGTTGCTGTGATCACCCGTCTCCTCCATCATCAGAATTACAAAATGCTAATATATATATATATATATATATATATATATATATATATATATATATATTATATTGAGTATAATATATTGAGACAAACTAAATGAGAAACTAATAAAAATTAAATTTTCCAATTTGTTGACATACATAGTATATATATACAAGTATTACATACAAGTGAAGATAATAAAAGCTTATTAAAAAATTCTATGATATTGAACATCACTTTTTTATATACAGACATGTTCAAAGGAGGCCGTTAAAAGTCGATATAGTGTTGGGCACAGATGTTACAAGAGTAAAAATGGTACAGCTATATAGAGACAATTAAAAAAAATAAGCTCCTTATCAAAATTGTCAATCAGAGAAAAGAAGAAATTTTAATTTTTTTATGAAAAGATAGGTTTTTTATATAATAGTTTGTAAATGTAATTTCTAAAGAACTCTTTGAGCTAGCGGGAAAAAGCAAAGTACAGATTATGCATTCATCAAAGTACAGATATGATTATGTATCCACAGATATACCATATCAATCCATGATACTCACAGGCTCGACAGGGTCTTCGAAAAGAATTACGGAAACCTCAATAAGACCGAAGAAGCCATTCATTTTGACAACAATAGAACCATTGTCAATGTTTGTTAACAATTTATTTTTAATTCATTTAGGCCATGGCTACGCGATAAAGAAGGCAAGAGGCATTGATTACTTTTTGTAATCGTTTATAAAAAGCTATTATGTATTCCATTAGATTGTTTTAAAATTTGTGTTTCCAATTTATAATCAAGAATTATAAATTGGAAATAAAAATTGGACATAATTTTAAAAATACGATACATGCGCATTTGTGAAAACTTCTTTTTTTTGCTATAATGAGTACAAATTGTATCCTGTTTTTCGCTCTTTCCTGATTCTTAATTACTGAATTGTTTGTTTTTTTATATTCTAAAAACTACCAGCTTATTTAAAAATTATGATTCCTCTCTGTAATGTCAGGCCTATTTTTACCGGTCTCCTTTCATAATTTTTGTTGGCACTGTCGAAGGAAATTAAAAAAAGTACTAAATTATGCTCTATTTTTAAATAATTAAAATGAGTTTAGAAAATTAACATTTCAAAAAATGTGTTCAAAACATCTACATGAATAACATTATATTTATTACAGACTCGTCATACTCTTAAAAAACAAACAGAGTCAAAAGCGTCAAAAGCACATGTATATAGACATTGCTTGTCTATATTACATAGCTGTAATATAGACAAGCAATTACCTGAAAATAACATGGTAATTGCTTGTCTATATTACATAGCTGTAATATAGACAAGCAATTACCATGTTATTTTCAGGGCAACTTTAAATACTATTTAACACAACGTCATTATTTGAATAGCCTATTTCGATTCCAACATAAAAAAAAAACAAAAAATATATTCGATACCGTTTATATAGAACAACGTTATATTAAATAGAAATGTCATACTAGTATAAAACAAACTAAAAATTACTCCACATAGCGCTCTTCCGTTGAATATAAAAATATAGGATCAAAAAAGCATATATATATATATATATATATATATATATATATATATATATATATATATATATATATATATATATAAATGACGTATAAAAAAGTAAATATATAACTACCTTTAGATATATTGTCATATATCTAAACGTAGTTATGTTGCAATTACCTTGTCTTTTGTATATTACTTTTAGAGTGCCAGTGACTTGTCTATTTAATATAACGCCATTTTATACATACGCTTTATAGCCTATTTCGATGATAACCTTTGTGCCGACACTACACCATTACGACTATTGCCATTTGATATTTTATATACGAGTCTATAAAAGATCCAACGATAGGTAGTTCATTGTACGATACTTTCAATCGAAAAATTGTTCGTACGTGCCCATTGAGTTGCGGAAGTAATTTTTTATTGTAGGTAATCATTATAGCTAGTTGATTATGAATACTTTCATTACTACTGACGAATGATATTTTGAATAAAATTAAGTATGTCCGTCGAGCGTGAGACAAACTCGTGGAGAGAGTCCGTACTAAAGTACGCAAATAAATGTTAGCTTACTGAAACTGCCTGTTATTCAACTTTCACAAGCAAACACGTGAAGTGCGCGTCAGATGCGCGTTAGGCGTGCGCAACTTTTGGGTCTACGACGTTCGAATAAACCGTGTTACATAAACATGAAAATAACTTTATAAATAATTAACATTGTGAAAAAGGCGATGGAAAATTGTTTTTGCTTATTACGTAAACAAAATATTTCAATAAAACATACAAATATTTTAATAAAATTAAATAGGAAGGATAGATATAAATTATTATTTTTAGGACCATTAAATTTGCCATTTTAAGATCTTTGTTATCAGGTCTCGAAAAAGGCCATTACGCTGGAAGCTTTATATCGGCTCAGATATTTCTCATGTCTTGTATTTAAACAAAGAAAATACTAAAATATAAAATATTTAAAAAAGTGCGATTAGCAAAATCAAAATATTTTTGAAAGACATACTAGGCAATAAATTTAGATACTGAAAAATAAAATCAGTATTTGCAAATAGTTTAATAGGAACTCTATTGGACTATTAGAATGTTTATAGATAACTAAGTACGGATGTACGAGTTTGTTTCCTCTATCATTAATATCAGTATTTTAACTGTTGCTCAAATTTGCCATTCTAAGATCTTTGTTACCAGTTCTCAAAAAGGGCATTACGCTGGAAGCTGTATATCGGCTCAGATATTTCTCATATCTTGTACTTAAAAAAAGAAAATACTAAAAAGTGGTAAATGTAAAATGTTTAAAAAGTTTGATTAGCCAAACCAAAGTATTTTTGAAAGACATACTAGGCAATAAATTTAGATAGTGAAAAATAAAATCAGTATTTGCATATAGTTTAATAGTAACTATATTAAACTATTAACTATTAAAATGTTTATAGATAAATAAGTACGGATATATGAGTTTTACACATTTTTAACAGGTTTGTTTCCCCTATCATTAACATTAGTATTTCAACTGTTGCTCAAATTTTCCATTCTAAGATCTTTGTTACCAGTTCTCAAAAAGGGCATTACGCTGGAAGCTGTATATCGGCTCAGATATTTCTCATGTCTTGTACTTAAAAAAAGAAAATACTAAAAAGTGGTAAATGTAAAATGTTTAAAAAGTTTGATTAGCCAAACCAAAGTATTTTTGAAAGACATACTAGGCAATAAATTTAGATAGTGAAAAATAAAATCAGTATTTGCATATAGTTTAATAGTAACTATATTAAACTATTAACTATTAAACTGTTTATAGATAAATAAGTATGGATATATGAGTTTTACACATTTTTAACAGGTTTGTTTCCCCTATCATTAACATTAGTATTTCAACTGTTACTCAAATTTGCCACTTTAAGATCTTTGTTACCAGGTCTCAAAAAGGGCATTACGCTGGAAGCTGTATATCGGCTCAGATATTTTGTTCTTATCTTGTACTTATATAAAGAAAACGCTAAAATGTGGTAAATGTAAAATATTTAAAAAGTATTTGCCAGTATTTCAACTGTTACTTCGGATTAAATAATTAAAGTGCTCAAAACAAATACGTGGTGGATTTTAAAAGCTAGTATATAGTTTTTCTTCAATGTTGACTTCACTAGACATATTTTCAAAATTATCCAATAAAAGTAAGTTTTCACTAAATTTGTTTCAATAAACTTGTATTTTGGCAAGTTTATTGAAACTGTTTTATTAATGCCTTTTTCTAAAATATTTCGATAATAAGCAGCAAAGTTAATTATCATCATCATTAGTAGCTCGACAGCCCAGGGTGGGCCAAGGCTTTCCTTTCAAGCAACTTCGATGCTGCCCTCTATGTGACAACTGAACTCCAGTTTCGAACATTCAGCATCCTAAAATCCATCTACACCACATCTTTCCATGTCATCTTAGGCCTTCCTCTTCTTCTCTATCCATGCGGTTTAGTCAAAAAAATCCTTTTGAGAGGGTTTGAATCCTCCATTCGAACAACATGAGCAGCTCAATTCAGTCTATTAATTTTAATAAATTTTATGCCGTTTGGGTCTTTGTAATATATATTCTGAATTATATAATATATTTCTGAATTATATATTTTCTTCCAAACATAATTTTTCTTTATACCCCCAAGAATTTATCTTAAAACTTTACGTTCAAAAATACCCAAACGTGCCTCATTTGATTTTGAAAGTGTCCCTTGTTCAGAGCCATAGATCAAAATCTAATCAGGGCTTTGTATAATAGAAATTTTGTTTTTCTAGAAATCAATCGTGGCCTGAGAAGGTTTTTGAGTCCATAGAAAGCTACATTAGCAGCTGTAAAGTCAATAATTAACTTTTTATAAAACAAAGCTTATAGAACTTTAAACGTTCATTTAGAAACGTTCCATGTTTTTTTTTTGTTGAATACGAAATTCATGTTTTTATTGTTGTCTTTATTGAAACTCAAGGTAATCAGTTTGTTCAACGATATATAAAAAAATTAGGTCTGAGCATAAATTAATATGAGATATCGAAAATAAATACTAGAAGGTTCCTTTCATATTTAGTTTTATACCAGTCATTCAAATGAAAGCGAACACCCCGCAATTGTTCTCTTTAAATTATGTCTTTATTTAAAAACAATGTGTAAAAAAAATTAACAAAATAATATCTCATTTATATTATAAAATTAAAATAAATTTCTTGCAGTAACCCTGTAATATTATTGAACTTTTAATGTCACAAAATTGCTTCAAAAGTTGGATGCTATATTAGTTTAATTTTTACTTGAATTAATAATAATCACTTGAAGTCATTATGTGAAGCAAATTTTACTTAAACTGGGTTAAATTTTACTGGATAATATTGTTATATAATAATGGTTAATGTTGAAATAATGACTCAAAATATTTTATTATTGAATATTACGCAAACGACGTCTCGGAGACGGTGAAAACAATTAATTTCTCAGTCCAAGAACCTAACTAACTACTTAATTACGCTATTTAATTTTTCGATTCGAACAAAGTTCAAATTTTCCATTGGCAGTTGAATTCGAAACCTTAATAAATATTCGCCGTTAAAGTTAATAAATTTACGTAATATCACTTAGACGCTTCTTACCCCAAATGAAGTTGAATATAATTATTTCGAGATTTATATTTGTTTGCGATATTACTACATCTGCGACTTATGAATTATTCCTGGGTTTCTGATATCTGTATTAAACGGCGTCTCGGCGCCAAATTAACATAAAACACGTCGGGTGCGCGCGGGCAGGGATGCGGAGGGGGGAGATAAGCTACTATACTTTTTGTATTAAAGTAAATAAATCAAAGATGAAAGCTTTTTGTCTACGGCGCGAGCTCTGTTCCCCGGGCGGCTCTACGCAGTGTCTCGCGGCCGTTTATTTTTGACCCACTCGTTCGGTTTGTTCGCCGCTGTGTTTATTTTGGTATTGTGCTGCGGACGCGGTTGTGATGAGGGTTGTAATTGCAACCCGAAATGTAGAGGAAATTACGTAATTGTTTCACCTGTTAAATTATATGTGAACGTGGAAATGCGAGTAATATTTCTTTTATGCATATATTTTGAGTATAAATGTAATTATTTACAAATGATGAAGGATTATGGCGACAGGGACTATTATGACAATGTTTATTAAAACAGGTAAATGTAGAAATTATATTTGCAGTCGAAACTACGATGTATTCATAAAAAAACTGTCAGGTACGGATAGAAATGATCCGTACCTGACAGTGTAGAAATGACACCACGGGGATTCCGTACATGTACTCATTTAGCTTAGCGAGTACGTACATGTACTCATTTAGCCACGTATAAATATTTAAGGTTATGTAGTATTTTTATTAAACTGTCTATTCCTATTCAATAATATTTCTCACCATGTAAATATTTAAACATACTGTCAAGTATGTCTTTCAGTATATATTTCAACATATTATTGCAGGTGATTTAAGGGACTTATATAGACCCAACTATATATCATATGTCGGTCGATTATTTTTCGTAAACTAGTAGAGCTTATTTAGTTATGATAATGTTCATTTTAATTTCGTTATTTATACTACAGAGTGTCCAGTGGCAGATTTCAAAGTTTGAACAAACATAGTTTCTGAACGCAACACATAAGAGGGGCGCGGGGGGCGTCGTTAGAAGCGCAAGCGGTGCGGATGTTTTAGTAGCCATGGAACAGTGGAGTGGAGAGCACCGCGCTTTTGCCGTCGAGGCGTACATTTCGAGTGGATTTTCGCTGTCTGTAGCACGCCGTCGATTTAATAATCGTTACAGTATTTGTCGATTACGTGATGGACCATCGATCAACCTCATTCAGTCATGGGTAGCAAGGTTCAGAGCTACAGGATCAACATTAAATAGGCCCACGCCAGGACCTACACCATTGGTAGCCACGGATGAAAATGTCGAGCGTGTTATGGTTTCTGTTGTTGAAAATCCCCGTTTATCACTGCGTACACGTTCATTACGATATTGGGAATTCCGAAATCAACTTTACAGATAATAATGCGAAAAAAGCTAAGTTCCATTCATATAAAACTCAAATTGTTCAAGATTTACACGATTCTGACTTTGAATTATGATGGGCAACATATTCTTTAGTGACGAAGCTCACTTTCACATTGGAGGATATGTGAATAAGCAGAACTTTCGTTACTGGGATGTCCACAACCCCAGACAAATGCATCAAGAGCCTTTACGTAAGCCTAAAGTAACAGTCTGGTGTGCCATGTCTGCATCTGCAATCGTAGGGCCTAATTTCTTTGAAAATCAACGTGGCCAAACTGTAACTGTGAATTCGGAGAGATATGCCCAGATGTTAAATTACTTTTTCAGAGTAGAACTACAGAATAGTCCATCCTTCAACCAAAACACATGGTTCCAGCAGGACGGGGGCACAGCTCACACTGCTAATGTATCCACGAATGCAGTGCGGCAGTTATTTCCAGAAAAAACATATCCCGAAACGGTACCGTACCGTGGCCACCTAGGTCACCCGATTTAAGCCCATGTGACTTTTTCTTGTGGGGACACTTAAAATCCTTTATTTACAAAACAAAGCCGAGCACTGTGACACAACTTAAAGAAAATATTCGAGCCGAAATCAGTAGGATACCCCAGTCGCTCTGCAAACGCGTTTTCGAAAACATGCGTGCTAGACTCGAAAAGTGTGTCAGACTCGATGGCCGCCATTTGGAAAACGTGGTTTTTAAAAAATGAAATCCGCATTTGTTGTTATAAAGTTAAAATAAGCCTACTTTGTATTAGAGGTGTAGTTTTTTTTTACAATTTTTCAAACATTGAAATCTGCCACTGGACATCCTGTATAAACATTTTGTCAAGTATATCCTTCGGAGATATAATAAATATACATTGAAAATATAGATATATTTTTGCAGATGATTTAAGTCACTTGTATGGAGTTTTTATGAACTTTATACAGACCCAAAATTACATGTCATATGTCGGTCGACTATTACTAGTAAAGCCTACTTATCAGATATCCAAAAATAGCGGTTTAGCTGGTAGGGGGTGGGAATACAAAACTAACAAAATGATCCACTTAAAGCTCCACTTTAAAACTTAATATTTCGTAAATGAATCTCTGTATCGAAAAAGTGTTCATGACATATGCCCAATATTTTTGAAAGACCTTCACAAGGATAACACTACACAATGGGGAAACAATTCAATCCCACTTTAAATGTACACACGGGAGGCACTTTAAGAAAGTTTTTGAAGTTAAGCTTCTTAACTTCTTGTTTTGGGATGGGAATCTAATTGAGAAAAAGTGAAACGTCACGAAAGCGACGATGAAACACTCCTCATTGGCTGGACAGTGCGTATTATTGCCCATGTGAGTGAGCAAGATATAGTAAAAGAGAGATAAAATGCCACAGGTAGCGCCACGCGTTGTCTCTCTCCCATTTTCTTACACGTGTGTGTGGGCGTGCGTGCGTTATTTGTGCCAACGAGAGATGTGTTTGGTACTACACGAAAGTATAAAAAATAAAATACAGGGCCATCTAACTGACTTATAATAGAGACTTATTTTTCTTTTTAACACAATTTAATTTTATTATGTAAGTATCGAAACGAATATAAGGACAATTATTACTTTGCAATGAATAATGAAAAACATTTTTTTAGGTAAAAGTTGTATTATTTTAAAAGTTCTTTTTAACAAAATATAATTTGTGTCCTTTTGTAAATTTTTCTTATAATGTTATTTTGAAAGTATTGGAACATTCAAGTTCATTTACGACATATATATATATATATATATATATATATATATATATATATATATCCAATGTATGCTTCGTAAACGCACATATATTTTTAATATACCAAGAATCTAACGAACTATATATGCCTTTCCAAATATTTAGCAATTCTAAATATAAAGGAATAAAAATTAAAGTGATACCTGAAATTCGACATTCGTTTTTTTACGCAGCTTTTTTCAGTGACTGCTTCGACTCTGCCTGGATTAGTATGATACATCTGTGTATAAGATATATAACGGGATAAGGCATACACATAAGTATACTTAAAATTTCAAGGTGATCTTGGAGTCGGTGTATTTCTGCTAATATAATTTCAAATTAACAAAATTTTTAAAAAAATTCCCTATGATGTCTGCAATGGTTGACTAACTTTGACTATAAACATAAGTAAGGTATTATTCATAATTTATTAAATCCACATATATATTCAGACTTCGGGCGATGGCAGAAATTTTAGTTTGATGCTGGTTTGATTTTTCTCATTTTATGTTTCATATTAAGTTTCATTTCCAAAATTTCACTACAATATTTATCCGGGTTATTTAAATTAAGACACATACGTTTACCTATTTGAATACTTATAACATAAGAGCCTATATATAAAGGCAAAAGGGACATAATCATAAGGACAGGGTCATGAACAGGTGTAACAAAAGGCGTCTATTATTCCTAGATTCTAAAGGTGTTTATTGTACTATTATTTTAAAGGTGATTCCATTTATCAAACTGAATATAGTTGAGGTGTTTTTCTGTAAAAAAACCGTCAAGTACGAGGTGAACTCGCACTACGATGGTTCCGTATACATTCAGGCGTTTATAAACCTTTAAGGGTACATAATATTTCGTTTAAACTATTTACAAATATTAATTTTAAACAATGCAAAAATATTATTGCTTACTATATCTTTCATAGGCGTAAAAATGTGGTGCATATTTAAAAAAAATATAAGATATAGGATAATTTATTTTATTACTTTAATGTATATAATTGATAGATAGAGCGAACTTATTGCTATAAAAGCAATCTCTTACAGCCAACCAGAACACCAATCCAGGCGGGAATCAAACCTGGGTCCCCGCGGTGCGCCGCGCCCTTAAAGGCCTTATGCCTAGTGATCAATCCAACACACCACGGTGACGATACTATATAATCACGATAATATATAATACAACCTTTGCGTAGACTTCTACAAACCATATTTTTTCATAATTTCAGGTTGGATGGCTTCCGGAATAAGAAGATAATATGTTGTTTTTGCATATTTTTTAGTATTTCTCTGAATACTAAAACATATGCCTTTATTATAAACATTTTCAAATGATACCCTTAACTATTCTGGAATTAAAAAAAGTTTCGTGTCTTTAATTTGCTTTACCTAAAATTACATTATAAATATTTTTTAATATTCTTTTATTATTATGTCAAATTTCAAGTCTCTACGTCAAGCGATTTCTGAGAAAAACTGTCGTGGCAAGCAGACGGACAGATATGTGAGTAATCTTATAAGGGTTCTGTTTTTCGTTTTAAGGTAGGGAACCCTAAAAAGTAATTTATTTTCAGAAACAGTTGAGAATTTTCATATGGTTCTTTGACATTTTCTATTCAGTTTGATGCACATATTTTCTTGTATGCATAAGAGACCTGTACACAGATAGCAAATCTATCACGAATGAAACATTTATTTCAATATTAAAATTTGTTTTTCAGAAACAGTTGAGAATTTTCATATAGTTCTTTGACATTTTCTATTCAGTTTGATGCACATATTTTCTTGTATGCATAAGAGACCTGTACACAGATAGCAAATCTATCACGAATGAAACATTTATTTCAATATTAAAATTTGTTTTTCAGAAACAGTTGAGAATTTTCATATAGTTCTTTGACATTTTCTATTCAGTTTGATGCACATATTTTCTTGTATGCATAAGAGACCTGTACACAGATAGCAAATCTATCACGAATGAAACATTTATTTCAATATTAAAATTTGTTTTTCAGAAACAGTTGAGAATTTTCATATAGTTCTTTGACATTTTCTATTCAGTTTGATGCACATATTTTCTTGTATGCATAAGAGACCTGTACACAGATAGCAAATCTATCACGAATGAAACATTTATTTCAATATTAAAATTTGTTTTTCAGAAACAGTTGAGAATTTTCATATAGTTCTTTGACATTTTCTATTCAGTTTGATGCACATATTTTCTTGTATGCATAAGAGACCTGTACACAGATAGCAAATCGATCACGAATGAAACATTTATTTCAATATTAAAATTTGTTTTTCAGAAACAGTTGAGAATTTTCATATAGTTCTTTGACATTTTCTATTCAGTTTGATGCACATATTTTCTTGTATGCATAAGAGACCTGTACACAGATAGCAAATCTATCACGAATGAAACATTTATTTCAATATTAAAATTTGTTTTTCAGAAACAGTTGAGAATTTTCATATAGTTCTTTGACATTTTCTATTCAGTTTGATGCACATATTTTCTTGTATGCATAAGAGACCTGTACACAGATAGCAAATCTATCACGAATGAAACATTTATTTCAATATTAAAATTTGTTTTTCAGAAACAGTTGAGAATTTTCATATAGTTCTTTGACATTTTCTATTCAGTTTGATGCACATATTTTCTTGTATGCATAAGAGACCTGTACACAGATAGCAAATCTATCACGAATGAAACATTTATTTCAATATTAAAATTTGTTTTTCAGAAACAGTTGAGAATTTTCATATAGTTCTTTGACATTTTCTATTCAGTTTGATGCACATATTTTCTTGTATGCATAAGAGACCTGTACACAGATAGCAAATCGATCACGAATGAAACATTTATTTCAATATTAAAATTTGTTTTTCAGAAACAGTTGAGAATTTTCATATAGTTCTTTGACATTTTCTATTCAGTTTGATGCACATATTTTCTTGTATGCATAAGAGACCTGTACACAGATAGCAAATCTATCACGAATGAAACATTTATTTCAATATTAAAATTTGTTTTTCAGAAACAGTTGACAATTTTCATATAGTTCTTTGACATTTTCTATTCAGTTTGATGCACATATTTTCTTGTATGCATAAGAGACCTGTACACAGATAGCAAATCTATCACGAATGAAACATTTATTTCAATATTAAAATTTGTTTTTCAGAAACAGTTGAGAATTTTCATATAGTTCTTTGACATTTTCTATTCAGTTTGATGCACATATTTTCTTGTATGCATAAGAGACCTGTACACAGATAGCAAATCTATCACGAATGAAACATTTATTTCAATATTAAAATTTGTTTTTCAGAAACAGTTGAGAATTTTCATATAGTTCTTTGACATTTTCTATTCAGTTTGATGCACATATTTTCTTGTATGCATAAGAGACCTGTACACAGATAGCAAATCTATCACGAATGAAACATTTATTTCAATATTAAAATTTGTTTTTCAGAAACAGTTGAGAATTTTCATATAGTTCTTTGACATTTTCTATTCAGTTTGATGCACATATTTTCTTGTATGCATAAGAGACCTGTACACAGATAGCAAATCTATCACGAATGAAACATTTATTTCAATATTAAAATTTGTTTTTCAGAAACAGTTGAGAATTTTCATATAGTTCTTTGACATTTTCTATTCAGTTTGATGCACATATTTTCTTGTATGCATAAGAGACCTGTACACAGATAGCAAATCTATCACGAATGAAACATTTATTTCAATATTAAAATTTGTTTTTCAGAAACAGTTGAGAATTTTCATATAGTTCTTTGACATTTTCTATTCAGTTTGATGCACATATTTTCTTGTATGCATAAGAGACCTGTACACAGATAGCAAATCTATCACGAATGAAACATTTATTTCAATATTAAAATTTGTTTTTCAGAAACAGTTGACAATTTTCATATAGTTCTTTGACATTTTCTATTCAGTTTGATGCACATATTTTCTTGTATGCATAAGAGACCTGTACACAGATAGCAAATCTATCACGAATGAAACATTTATTTCAATATTAAAATTTGTTTTTCAGAAACAGTTGAGAATTTTCATATAGTTCTTTGACATTTTCTATTCAGTTTGATGCACATATTTTCTTGTATGCATAAGAGACCTGTACACAGATAGCAAATCTATCACGAATGAAACATTTATTTCAATATTAAAATTTGTTTTTCAGAAACAGTTGAGAATTTTCATATAGTTCTTTGACATTTTCTATTCAGTTTGATGCACATATTTTCTTGTATGCATAAGAGACCTGTACACAGATAGCAAATCTATCACGAATGAAACATTTATTTCAATATTAAAATTTGTTTTTCAGAAACAGTTGAGAATTTTCATATAGTTCTTTGACATTTTCTATTCAGTTTGATGCACATATTTTCTTGTATGCATAAGAGACCTGTACACAGATAGCAAATCTATCACGAATGAAACATTTATTTCAATATTAAAATTTGTTTTTCAGAAACAGTTGACAATTTTCATATAGTTCTTTGACATTTTCTATTCAGTTTGATGCACATATTTTCTTGTATGCATAAGAGACCTGTACACAGATAGCAAATCTATCACGAATGAAACATTTATTTCAATATTAAAATTTGTTTTTCAGAAACAGTTGAGAATTTTCATATAGTTCTTTGACATTTTCTATTCAGTTTGATGCACATATTTTCTTGTATGCATAAGAGACCTGTACACAGATAGCAAATCTATCACGAATGAAACATTTATTTCAATATTAAAATTTGTTTTTCAGAAACAGTTGAGAATTTTCATATAGTTCTTTGACATTTTCTATTCAGTTTGATGCACATATTTTCTTGTATGCATAAGAGACCTGTACACAGATAGCAAATCTATCACGAATGAAACATTTATTTCAATATTAAAATTTGTTTTTCAGAAACAGTTGAGAATTTTCATATAGTTCTTTGACATTTTCTATTCAGTTTGATGCACATATTTTCTTGTATGCATAAGAGACCTGTACACAGATAGCAAATCTATCACGAATGAAACATTTATTTCAATATTAAAATTTGTTTTTCAGAAACAGTTGAGAATTTTCATATAGTTCTTTGACATTTTCTATTCAGTTTGATGCACATATTTTCTTGTATGCATAAGAGACCTGTACACAGATAGCAAATCGATCACGAATGAAACATTTATTTCAATATTAAAATTTGTTTTTCAGAAACAGTTGAGAATTTTCATATAGTTCTTTGACATTTTCTATTCAGTTTGATGCACATATTTTCTTGTATGCATAAGAGACCTGTACACAGATAGCAAATCTATCACGAATGAAACATTTATTTCAATATTAAAATTTGTTTTTCAGAAACAGTTGACAATTTTCATATAGTTCTTTGACATTTTCTATTCAGTTTGATGCACATATTTTCTTGTATGCATAAGAGACCTGTACACAGATAGCAAATCTATCACGAATGAAACATTTATTTCAATATTAAAATTTGTTTTTCAGAAACAGTTGAGAATTTTCATATAGTTCTTTGACATTTTCTATTCAGTTTGATGCACATATTTTCTTGTATGCATAAGAGACCTGTACACAGATAGCAAATCTATCACGAATGAAACATTTATTTCAATATTAAAATTTGTTTTTCAGAAACAGTTGAGAATTTTCATATAGTTCTTTGACATTTTCTATTCAGTTTGATGCACATATTTTCTTGTATGCATAAGAGACCTGTACACAGATAGCAAATCTATCACGAATGAAACATTTATTTCAATATTAAAATTTGTTTTTCAGAAACAGTTGAGAATTTTCATATAGTTCTTTGACATTTTCTATTCAGTTTGATGCACATATTTTCTTGTATGCATAAGAGAAATGTACACAGATAGCAAATCTATCACGAATGAAACATTTATTTCAATATTAAAATTTGTTTTTCAGAAACAGTTGAGAATTTTCATATAGTTCTTTGACATTTTCTATTCAGTTTGATGCACATATTTTCTTGTATGCATAAGAGACCTGTACACAGATAGCAAATCGATCACGAATGAAACATTTATTTCAATATTAAAATTTGTTTTTCAGAAATGGTTAAGAATTTTCATACAGTTCCTTGACATTTTCTACTCAGTTTAATGCACAGATTCTCCTGTATGAATAATAAATACGTATTTTGTTACAGCCCTGTATAGAGATAGTAAATCTATCACGAATAAAATATTTATTTCAGTATTAAAATATGTGTCACTAGTGGAATACAAACGCGTAGAGTAATCGCATAATATAATTTCAACAGTGACTTTTCCAAAAATGGTTGACAATTTTCATACAGTTTGTTGACATTTTTTATTCAGTTTGATGCACAGATTCGCCTGTATGAATAATAGATACTTTTTTGTCACAGTCTGTATAAATATTGCAAATCTATCACGAATAAAATATTTATTTCAATATTAAAATATGTGTCGCCAGTGGAATACAAACGTGTAGAGTAGCCGCATAATCTAATTTCAATGGTGATTTTCAGAAATGGTTGAAAATTTTCTTATAGTTCCTTGACATTTTCTATTTAGTTTGATGCACAGAATCGCCTGTATCCTATAATAGTTACTTTTTTTGACACAGTCTGTATAAATATTGCAAATCTATCACGAATAAAACATTTATTTCAATATTAATATATGTGTCGCCAGTGGAATACAAACGTGTAAAGTAGCCGCATAATCTAATTTCAATGCTGACTTTCAGAAATGGTTGAAAATTTTCTTATAGTTCCTTGACATTTTCTATTTAGTTTGATGCACAGAATCGCCTGTATCCTATAATAGTTACTTTTTTTGACACAGTCTGTATAAATATTGCAAATCTATCACGAATAAAACATTTATTTCAATATTAATATATGTGTCGCCAGTGGAATACAAACGTGTAAAGTAGCCGCATAATCTAATTTCAATGCTGACTTTCAGAAACGGTTGAAAATGTTCATATAGTCCTTTGAGATTTTCTATTCAGTTTGATTCGCCTGTATGACTAATATACACGTTTCTTGTTACATTCCTGTATAAAGATCGCAAATTTGTTACAAATAAAATATTTATTTCAATATTAAAATATGTGTCGCCAGTGGAATACAAACGCGCAGAGTAGGCGAATAATCTAATTTCAACGGTGACCATTTCAGAAACGGTTGAGAATTTTCATATAGTTCCTTGACATTTTTTATTCAGTTTGATGTATAGATTCTCAATAATAGATACTTTTTTGTCACAGTCTGTATAAATATTGCAAATCTAACACGAATAAAACATTTATTTCAATATTAATATATGTGTCGCCAGTGGAATACAAACGTGTAAAGTAGCCGCATAATCTAATTTCAATGCTGACTTTCAGAAATGGTTGAAAATTTTCATATAGTTTCTTGACACTTTCTATTCAGTTTGATGCACAGATTCGCCTGTATGAATAATAGATACTTTTTTGTTACAGTCTGTATAAATATTGCAAATCTATCACGAATAAAATATTTATTTCAATATTAAAAATGTGTCGCTATTGGGATACAAACGCGTAGAGTAGCCGCATAATCTAATTTCAATGTTGACTTTCAGAAATGGTTGAAAATTTTCTTATAGTTCCTTGACATTTTCTATTTAGTTTGATGCACAGATTCGCCTGTATCCTGTAATAGATACTTTTTTTGACACAGTCTGTATAAATATTGCAAATCTATCACGAATAAAATATTTATTTTAATATTAAAAATGTGTCGCCATTGGGATACAAACGCGTAGAGTAGCCGCATAATCTAATTTCAGTGAAGTCGCTGATGTCGTTCATCAATAATATAAAAAGCTTTACGTTACGCACTTTACTCGCGTAACTGAATGTTGACCTTATTTTTAAAAGAGAGAAGATACTCTCCGTATTCTATTTCAATTTTCGCCGAGATCTCATATCGAATGGGCCGTTGACGTCATCTTTTACTGTATTCATATTTCAATTTATGGTATACCCGATTTATATTTCGGAGTTTGCGAATTTGTGTCGCGGGTACGGGGGAAACCGACTCGGACGTGTTAAAGGCGGGAAGGCACGTGTGCGCATGATGTTCCAAAAATTGAACAGTTGTGTAATAAACATTACCAAATCAGATGTTTGCGTTGGGGATACTAATATCGACGTAGAATATTTTTATACAATTTTATGCAGTTATACTTAGTTTACAACACTGAAAATCTTATAGAATACTTGATTTATATATCGGGCCCTACGTATTTGTGCCGTGAGTACGGAGGAAACTGACTTTCTGTTTGAATTTCGAACGTATTGATGGCGGTATGTCACGTATGCGCATATTGTTCGAAAATTGAACATTTGTTGAACAAACATTATTAAATAAGACATTTGTGTTGGGGATACTAATATAGATATAGAATATTTTTATACCGTTTTATGTAGTTATACTTAGTTTTATAACACTGAACATCTTACAGAATACCTGATTTATATTTCGGGGTTTGCGAATTTGTCTCCTTGGTACGGGTGAAACAGATTTTCAGTATGAATTTCGGACATATTGAAGATGGTAGGTAAGACACGTGTGCGCATAATGTTCGAATATTGAACTGTTGTCGAACAAATATTACTGAATAAGATATTTATGTTGGAGATACTAATATCGCCACAGAATATTTTTACACCGTCTTATGTAATTATACTTAGTTTTACAGCACTGATTTATATTTTGAGGCTTGCGAATAAGTATCATGGGTACGGGGGAAACTGATTTTCTGTCTGAATTTCGAACGTGTTGGAAGCTTCAAGGCACGTATGCGCATAATGTTCAAAAATTCAGTTTTCGAACAAACATTACTAAATAAGATATTTGTGTTGGGAATACTAATATCGATATAGATTGTCTTTACATCATTTAATGCAATTATACTTGGTTTTACATTGAATATCTAATTTACATTTCGGGGTTTGGAAAATTTGTGTCGTGAATGTGAGGCGATAAGGGACGTGCGCGCACAATGTTCGAAAATCGAATAGTTGTCGAATAAACATTACTATATAAGATATTCGTGTTGGGGATACTAATATCGATATTGAATATCTTTATGCAGTTATACTTAGTTTTACAAAACTGAACATCTTGTACGGTATTGTAAAACTTACAAGTTGTCATAGTGAAGACAAAAAGTATGTTAGAGTATGGTACTCCGCCATATTTGTTTACCAGATGCTGAGTGTCTGATAACTTGAAGGTATTGTTTAGCATTGGTGATGAGCTGCCATTTTGTTCAAATTGTTTGAAAATATATACAAAGTTTCAATTTAACACAAAGTAACACTACGTGTTTTCTTAAAATATCCTAAAATACATTAAGAATTATAGTAAATTATATTTAATATATATTTATAAAACAAAACAAATTTTTATCAGAATTTAAGTATATCGGAACTTGCAACTATTTTAATGACATAATGTTACATTATGTGAACGAAGTAAATCTATTAAAAACTTCCTCACGAGCACACACACACGCACACACACACAATATACATACATAACCCCAAAAGTTTTTCATTTTTAATATACTTAAATAGATTTTAGGTTGACCGGAAGTACCTTATAGGTTTCGATGATCAGTGAGTAAGACTATTGTATGAATAAAAAAACCATTTTAAAGGCCCATATCTTTTTGTTGCGTGAAATTTAAAATTTTTGCGGCAATATAAGTCCGTCTCTGTCTGCAAAAGCTCATTTTCTCAGAAATGGCTTTCGATATCAAGAAATTAAATTATTTTACTATATAGACCTCAAGATACGATATTGATATCAAATTGATATCCCAAGCCGTTTCTGGCAAAGAGCTTTCACAGACAGAGACGGACTTATATTGCTGTAAAAATTTTAAGTTGTTTGGTTCAAGCAACAAAAAGATATGACACTTTACAACATATTTTAATCATTTAAAAACACACCAGATTTTCTGTACTGCCAATACATTGCATTTAAGTGGGGATATTAAAAGAAATGTATATTGAAGACTTTTGAAAGTTCACACTCCCTAAAGTTTTCGGTGACTATGTGGAGAACGATTTACGATTAGTCAGATGAAGTATATGGGCGCAGTGGGAATATTTAAAGAGAGTTTTTTCAACATCTGTCAGAGTAATATAACGATCAATTCGTTAGCAGTACAATATTTCGTCAGTTTTGAAGTTGCAGTAAAGGTTCATGGAAAAAATATATATTCATTAGGGGCGTACAGTAGATATTAGGGTAGTTGACTGCGCCTAAATATGCTGATTTTTGTAAAATATCATGAAAATACAAGTAGGGAAAACTAGTAGGGAAAAATAAGAAAATTAATCAACGAATAGGCGAGTTATGAGCTTCTAAATTTAATGGAACGGATACATAAAATGGGTATGTCTCATTCACTCTCGTTGAATACAATGAGCATTACTAAAATGACATCACAATTCAGTATTGCCGTCCTTGTCTAAACGTTAAGTTTACGCTTTTCTAATGCGATCAATGTTTAAGATCTATTGATAGCCTTGTTGCTTATGTTTGAATTGCAACTACGTTCGTCTGATTTTTGAACTTTATTATAGTATTATCATCACATACAATTTTGAAGGTAAAAGCATTGGTTGGTTTAAAAAATGATCGAACATGATTGAATCCCATATAACGAAGTACCCTCGAAGCTTGCTAAATTCAGTAATTTGAGGCGGATATTCTGGTAGGTGCGAGAACATTGAAAGTGAACAGAAATGCTACATACACTTGAACATGTCAGAGATTTGTGGCAGAGAATAATTTCATGTCCCATTATTGCAGAACTCCTCTTTACATTGCGATAAATATACATACAATATGTGAGCTCGTGAACATACTAGTCTGTATTTGAACACTTCGCACTAGGTCTGTACAGATGACCTTGTGAGAAATCGTGACATATTTATAGTGAATTGAAGCGTACTCAAATATTATTGTATTTCATCTTTGTCCTTCTGTTAGATTTATTATAATTTTTTATTATTTAATTATTAGTTGTTTCTTTATCATTACACGTGCTTAAACCGAATGAATTGACAAATGTATGTAATCTATACCTATAATAAAATTGTAACATTGTGAAATCTGAATATGGAAAATGTTTTAAAAAGAATGATTGATATAGCATACATAATAAGACTAAAAGTCAGAAAATCTATTTTTCGAATTTTTGCTTGTCTGTCTGTAAATTTGTACTTCAATCACGTAAAATTTACCGGACGAATTTTGATGAAATTTAGTATGGTAATAGTTTGTACCTTCAAGCAACATATAGGATTCTTTTATATGGATGTTGCAGGTTAAAAAAAGACATGAATTGGTGAACATTACGATATTGTTACTACCAACGCCATCTAATAGCGTTTTAGTAAATGTTATGCTCTATATATGTTACGATACAGTATTGCTAACGCCATCTATTAGTTTTTTTCGTAAACTTTATGCTCATAGATATATTACGATGTAGTATTGCTAACGCCATCTATTAGCTTTTTAGTAAACTTTATGCTCATAGATGTGTTACGATATAGTATCGCTAACGCCATCTAGTAGCGTTTTAGCAAACTTTATGCTCATAGATATGTTACGATATAGTATTGCTAACGCCATCTATTAGCGTTTTTAGTAAACTTTATTTCTGAGAAAAAAAAATTAGAGAAAAACAAAAGATTCCGAATGAAGTCGCGGGCACACCTAGAAAATGGATAAAACATCGAAACTAAATAATTATGTTTTATTAATAATTCGAGCATTTATTTTAAAAATTAGCATTCATCTAACGCTCATTTGGTCGAGAGCATTGATACATACACTAGTGTCAAACAGTTTAAAACCGAAGAATTGATTATATTATACTAAATAATTTTTCAATCTAAATCTATTATATGCCAGTTTAATTTTTGGTGTTTCACAAACTCATAATGGGGTATTAAATTAAAAAAGACAATTTATAGTTATAGCAAAATGACGAATTCAATTTAAGACATTTCTGTTAAACATATTTATAAAGTATTCTTATTAAAATATTGTGAGCAGACACAAATATTTTTATTTTTTTGAGGTCGAGGTATTTTAAATTCTACACCAAGGACAACTTGCGGGTATTTTTTGGGTTGGTCCCTCAAAATGAAAAAAAACGAAACCGTTATCAATGAATAAAAAAAATGTTTTAAAGGGTCATATCCTTTTCTTGCGTGAACCAAACAACTTAAAGTTTTTACAGCAATATAAGTCCGTCTCTGTCTTGATATCAATAACGTATCTTGAGATCTATATAGTAAAATAATTTAATTTCTTGATATCTAAAGCCATTTCTGAGAAAATGAGCTTTTACAGACAGAGACGAACTTATATTGCCGCAAAAATTTCAAATTTCACGCAACAAAAAGATATGGGCCTTTAAAAAGGATTTTTTATTCATACAATAGTCTTACTCACTGATCATCGAAACCTATAAGGTACTTCCGGTCAACCTAAAATCTTGGAAGTCGACATAATGGGAATATATATGGGAATACAGCACAAATAAACAGAAACTTCTTAAAACCAATGATTTTTAATTCTATGAAATTACAAATTTTTAATTAGTTTGTTTTCTTATGATGAAAATTGTTACTGTGCAAACTGTACCAACGGACGTGATTATAATGGATTAAAGAATATTGAAATTTCGAACATTTGAAAACCGGGTTAAGATATTATGGTTCAACTAATTCAAGTTTGAAACGTTTGGATCGATTCGTTGTACTCTTGAAGAAACCAATTTCCTGAAGAAAAAAGAAACCAAATTCCAGGGTACTTAAACATGGAAGCACTTTACTAATATTCTGGGGACTGTTCTCTGCTACATTAGCCTATAATATTGTAAATGACTGAAAATGGTGCTTTGAAAAAAAAAGTACAAAATAATTTTAGAGAAACATGCGATTCCTTCAAGAAAATGGTTAACAAGGAACCCGTTTATGTCACAGCAAGTACGTAAACATTCTTTAAAGTTTTGTTGAAGATATTTATGGTCTTTCCACTCTATTTATCCGACTTGGATCCTCTTGAACTCGTCTAGGATAAACTCGATCGCAGGGTATGAAGAGACTATTAAAAGAAGGAAATTAATGCGTTAGATACTGAGTAATAAAGATATTGATTATTTGTCTATTCACAATATACCTCCGTGTATAAAACACTTTTACACTATCTCTTTGTGTAAAAGTGCTTTCTTTATACACGGAGGTATATTGGTAATGTATTTTTTAGATTATGAAAATGTTTAAGTGTATTTTTTGACATAGGTAACGTGCATTGTGTTACCTGTTATAATTAATTGAAATTAATTTCAAGTTTATATTTGACATAAGGAAAATAGAGTAAACATACTAGTACTTTTATTTTATTTTTATAACCTAAACACTCATTTATTGCTATGGTCCTAAACTTTTTATGGTAGTATATATGATATGCGGTCTAATAAAAAATCATTTAAGTGCAAGCAATACTTGTACAATTAGTGTTCCGTGCCATCAGCAACCCCACTTTAATATTAATAGCAATACACTCCGACATTGTGCTTAAAAATAGTCCATCTACCACGCTACTTGCCGCCGACCGCCGTATGCGTGGAGGTGAATTGGCTCATCCAAATTGAAAATTTTGAAAAGCCTGTAAGGACGAAATTTGTTCCTTATATCATGACAAATATTTTTTGTGGAATAATTTTTTTTTCTAAAAATGATGGTTCAGTAATTAATTATAAGGAAATAAACAATTAAATTATTTAAAAAAAATTAAGGATTTTTTTAAATCATGATAATTTTCCTTCAATCTATACCTAGTTCTCAATGATCATGAATTTTCCTAAATTTTTCGGGATGATCCTCTTGATAAAAAGGGTGGAGAACAGCAATTTTAAAGAATTTTTCCCGAAAAATGTTTAAAATAATTAAAAAAATATATCATATGTATGGTCGAATTTGTACTCCAATAAACTTTCATTTGACTCCCTAAGTGATAACCTTGAATGAAATTATTTTTTAATTTCTCAATTTACCCTCTGAAATTAACCCCCACATTCAAAATTCACCTTTTTATACTTTACGCCTTTAAATGGGCCATCATACTCTATCTCTCGAAAAACTTCCGAGAAAATCGCCTGTGACATACGGACATAGTGTTACATGAAAATTATTTATTTAGAGGTTTCTGAAAAATATAAACATTAATTTTTACTAAAATTACTATGTTAAGCGCAAAGTTAGTTTGCTTGTTGGTTCCCGCTATTCTCTGGAGTCACACGTTCGAATTGGAATTTTGTGTTGGATTTCCCAGGTTTTGAGGAAAGTTATAGGCTCTTTATCATCACGCTACAAAGTAGGAAGATACAACTTTAATGGTACCAGAAAGAAGGAAATCCACTTATTTATTGCCTGGTCATCGTGAATAATCCCGCCAATATACTCTCGTCTCGGAACGGAGTCGTTTAGTGGCCGTCGGAGAGAGAATAATTAAGATAAGTCTACTCGGGAGAAAAAGCGGGATACAAAAGCTAGTACTTAATATACAGTCTTATGATTAAAGATAGAGGTATACATTATATGTCCCGGAACGGTGTCGTTTAGTGACCGTCGGAGAGAGAATAATTAAGATAAGTCTACTCGGGAGAAAAAGCGGGACACAAAAGCTAGTACTTAATATACAGTCTTATGATTAAAGATAGAGGTATACATTATATGCCCCGGAACGGAGTCGTTTAGTGACCGTCGGAGAGAGAATAATTAAGATAAGTCTACTCGGGAGAAAAAGCGGGACACAAAAGCTAGTACATAATATACAGTCTTATGATTAAAGATAGAGGTATACATTATATGTCCCGGAACGGAGTCGTTTAGTGACCGTCGGAGAGAGAATAATTAAGATAAGTCTACTCGGGAGAAAAAGCGGGACACAAAAGCTAGTACTTAATATACAGTCTTATGATTAAAGATAGAGGTATACATTATATGTCCCGAAACGGAGTCGTTTAGTGACCGTCGGAGAGAGAATAATTAAGATAAGTCTACTCGGGAGAAAAAGCGGGACACAAAAGCTAGTACTTAATATACAGTCTTATGATTAAAGATAGAGGTATACATTATATGTCCCGGAACGGAGTCGTTTAGTGAACGTCGGAGAATGAATAATTAATATAATTTTACGCAGGAAAAGCAGCGGGATACAGAAACTAGCACTTCATATAAAGTCTTATGGTTAAAGATAGAGGTATACATTATACGTCCCGGAACGGAGTTGTTTAGTTACCGCTGGGGAATAAATAATTAAGATAAGTTTACGCGGGAGAAACAGTGGGGCACAGAAGCTAGTACTTAATATAAAGTCTTATGGTTGAAGATAGAGGTATACATTATACGTCCCGGAACGGAGTAGTGGATGAATAGTTAAGATAATTTTACACAGGAAAACAGCGGGATACACAAACTAGCACTTCATATAAATAGAGGTATACATTGTACGTCTCGGAACGTAGTCGTTTAGTTACCGCCGGGGAATGAATAATTAAGATAATTTTGCGCGGGAGAAACAGCGGGACACAGAAGCTAGTACTTAATATACAGTCTTACGGTTAAAGATAGATGTATACATTATACGTCCCGGAACGGAGTCGTTTAGTGACCGCCGGAGAGAGAATAATTAAGATAATTCTACGCGGGAGAAACAGCGGAACACATAAGCTAGTACTTAATATAAAGTCTTACGGTTAAAGATAGAGGTATACATTATACGTCCCGGAACGGAGTCGTTTACTGACCGCCGGAGAGAGAATAATTAAGATAATTCTACGCGGGAGAAACAGCGGAATACAGAAGCTAGTACTTAACGTAAAGTCTTATGATAAAAGATAGAGATATACATATACACAATATGATCCATGACATAAATGGAGCGGAAAGATCATATATATCTTCAACAAAACTTTAAAGAAAGTTTACGTACTTGCTGTAACACAAACGGTTTCCCTATTAACCATTCTCTTGAAGGAGTCGCATGCTTCTCTAAATTTACTTTGTACTTTTTTTCAAAATACCTTTTTTAGTAAAATTTCTCGAAAATTTCAAATATGTAATACATGATCGGAATTATTGTAACTTTTGAGTTTGTTTCTCTTTCTAATTATTTTTTCATTTAAAATATAATCGCATTATTTTAAACGAAAAAATAAATACTATGCTTATTGTGAGTTTTTTTATATGGTAAATAAGTAACTATTTACGGTGATTGTTATGGAATTCTCTTATTAATATTATTATCGATTATATTGTGAGCATGATACTATTTAAATTCAATAAACGTACTTTAATATTTATGTTTTTTTACATCAATACACGAAAGGAAGTCTATGAAGTGCAAATATTTCATTTCAATTTTATAAAAAAAGACAAATTATTGTAAATATACGGATGTGTTTTTGTGCAGACCGACTGCTTCGTGGACGCAACTGAATATATTAGTAATTTTGTTTGAGAAATTATTATAAATATTCCTTTCGTGGGTACGTGAATAAGTAACCCTGTAGTTGTCTATTACTTTTGAGACAAAATGCTTAATTCGCAGCTTCAGAGAAAATCGACACAACTGAGAAAATCGCAATTTTACCGAAGAGCAATAAATGAGTATTTGACAAGAAATATGTTTTTTTTTAATAAAACAAGTTATTAAAGAGGGCGTAGTTGAATAATAGTTTAATAATTTTGTTTGAGAAATTATTATAAATATTCCTTTCGTGGGTTCGTGATTAAGTAACCACTGTAGTTGTCTATTACTTTTGATACAAAATGCTTTATTCGCAGCTTCAGAGAAAATCGACACAACTGCGAAAACCGCAATTTTACCGGAAAGCAATAAATGAGTATTTGACAAGAAATACCTTTTTTTTTAAATAAAACAAGTTATTAAAGAGGGCGTAGTTGAATAACATTTTAATAATTTTGTTTGAGAAATTATTATAAATATTCCTTACGTGGGTATGTGAATAAGTAACCACTGTAGTTGTCTATTACTTTTGATACAAAATGCTTTATTCGCAGCTTCGGTAAAATTTTACCGAAGAGCAATAAATGAGTATTTGACGAAAAATATGTTTTTTTTAATAAAACAAGTTACTAAAGAGGGCGTAGTTGAATAATAGGAATACCATAACTGCTATCTTTAGCAAACTTAAATTCATTTTTTTCTTTTACCTTTTTTGTTAAATTTAAAAGTTGTGCCAATGTTCTTTCGGAACAGCGATGTGATAATAAGTATACAATGTTAAATTATTGTAAAAAAAAATTGTGCGTGTACTCATGTACAAGTGTTAGAAGTTATACTTCCTTGATAACTCAAGAATAACTTTATTTAGCACGTAAATAATACGGTAGTTGACTCATTCTAAATTTTGATATTTTTCGTACAATGTTATGAAATATAAGTCAATTAAAAAGCTGTCTCGAAAAAAATTCAAAAATTGATTGAAAAATAAGCCAGTTGTAGGCTTCTAAATTTGAAGATACGGATAGAGTTGGGTATATCCCTGTCTCTTTTCCTCTCGTAGAATATAATGTGCAATATTAAAAATGACCTCACAACACAGTATTGCCGTCCTTCTCTAAAGGTTAAATTTAAACTTTTATAACTCGGTCAATTTTTAAGATTATTAAAAACTTTTTTCACTCTTCATCAGCTTGTACCTTGGAATTATGATTAATGAAATAAGAAAAATTAGTCAAATACCCAATTAATGGAAATATAATTATAAATACGGTTGGTAAAATCTAAATTCAATCAAATAATTAAAGTTTAAAGATTTAAATTTATTTCTCCTACAGAGTAGTAAAAGATTTGATCTTTTTATCTAGAATTACAATTATTATCATTTAAGAACAAAATAAATGAATATGCTGAACATTTATTGTATTTTATTAATTTTAAGCAGTTAATAACTCATAATGCAAATAAATACATACTTATACACTTAAAATATATTTTAAAAAACTTATAAGCACTATTTCTGTCACAATAGATACATGTTTTTTTATTATATTCAATTACTAATAAATATTATTTAAAAGCACTGAGATTTGTATGAATATAAAACACGTGTTGTGTATTTACAAATACTTAAGTAACTACCATGTATATAGTATCACTACACCCATGTAAATATAATTATGTTTAGTGAGCAAACTCATCCTGTCGATTTTTGTTGCATTGTGGGCGCGCATCGTAAAATTTCACTTTTATATTTTTTCATAACGCGCCGAAAGAAGTATAACTTCAAACTGTAATAATTTGAAAACATCCTTTGAACATGGTCTCATTAACACCAATCACTTAATTTCCACTTGTCGGAAACAATTTCATTTGTCACCCCATTCCCCGCCTCTTGTTTGCACTAATATCTGATAATAATAGCATTCCCCTCGCCAAAATCATCCCTTTGACGTCAAATGCAGAATTTAGAAGGGCGACATCTGGCGTGTGCAACGTAATAGGTGGGTGAATAATTCTTCCCTTGGCAGTGCCCTCGTATGAGATTTTCCCCTACAGCAAAATATAACACAAACGGATTACGGTGAATGCCTTATAAAATTGTGTGCTTGCAAGGAAGCTTATGTTGGCAAGAGTAATTTTATTTGTGGATTTATTGCATCAATTTAAGGTTTTTGAATGGGGTCCAACTGTTTTTCAATTACAACTTTGTTAGTAGTAATAATTGAAAGGCATCTACATGAGTTGCATTTTTAAGAATAACTTAATTCGCTTTTAACATTTATTTTGTGATCTTCATAGTATACCAAAACGACTTGTATCACAAACTAATGTACAAAACATATAATGATATTAACAAATCTCATTATGTCAGCTATTCTGATGAATGAAATAAGGGTGTATCAACTCGTTTCGAATAACATATAGTGCAACTAGTTTGCGACTAAACACTTGAGATGTTCAACGAATTCTTGGTATCGATTAACATTCATAATGTTAAAAGTATTGACGCCTCTCGTGGCATACAGTAATAGTTATTTAAACAAATTTGAATTTAACTTGTCTTCATTTAAACCACTTTACATTAGAACGGTTGTAAATCGGTTTATGACTATCTTTTCATAGGGACTTAGTCTATCTTTTCATAGGACTATCTTCTCATATACATCTATCTTTTCTAGCTTAGTGTTAACTTGGCCTTTAGTAAATTATAATTTATTTTCATCCTATATAATAAACAATGTATGGTGTAATCACTTTTTTCAATCGATTTATTGGTCAACGAAATATGTTGGCATTAGGCCTTTAAATTTAAATCGTGATTCAAATCACCATGATTAAAAAATATTCAATAATCATAGTTAAATGGAGTAATGGTTAGTTTAAATTTTGATTACAATTTTGACTACCAAAGTATTTATTTTTTTTATAGGCGGCTACATATCTATTACTGCGAAAAGGGTAAGTAGTAATTACAGTGAAACATGAAACAAAATAGACGCTTGATCGATGGCGCAAGGTTACGTACGAAAGAGAAGGTAAGCAGTATGGCGTATCCGATTCACGCGCTTGCTCTCTCTTTCTTTCCCGATTTAATATTTTTATTTAATAGTGAACCATATGTTTGATTTCAATTTCACTTTTTTTTCTTAATTTATGTTATTTCAAATAATAATAATTTTTTAAATTCATGTTATTTCAAATATTTCGACTTGTATTTAACAAGATAATCTGTACATCTAAGAAAATCATCTGTCAACTTTGTATGTCTACACGTTGAAAATATTTCCAAAAAAATAATTAGGTGGACGAAGGATAAGGGACTAAGCGCAATTTGGAATTTTTGTCTGTCTGTTTGTTTGTGCATGTATCATGTTTAAACCCAATCTGGATATAATAACTTGAAATAACATTTAGTTTTTATTGAATCACAATCCATTCACTCAGAAGTTATGCGAGTTTCATATTTAAAAAAATTAATTTATATTGAATTAGTGCAGCAACAAAGAAATGTCTAGCTTCTCGACCTGTAGTAATTACACAAATGTACATAAAAAAGTGAATATTAAAATACACATCCATATTTTAAATCGCGCAATGAAGTTTCCCACGCGAATATACATTTGCGAAATAGGTGAAGTATGGTAGTATATATACAGGAGTCCCACTTTAGTGGTCCAAAAACTTGTTTAGACCTCTATAAATGGGACACCGTTTTTTTAATTTGCGAACATTTTTTTAGGTTGTGAACATCGTGATAAGTCATTTAAAAGTTTTGAATATTAGTTCGGCGAAAATCAATAGTTTAAAAGTTATGATTTTTTGCCCTTTTTTGAAAAATGTTTACTCCAACCACAAAAATCACTATTGCTCAAAAACTATACAAAAATAGCTCATTTCATGCTTGCTACATAACTACTCTGCTTCATTACCGAAATTTGGAAATGAATCAGAGTAGTTTATGTAGCAAGCATGCAATGAGCTATTTTTTATTTATTAGCTTCTGCTGTTTGAAAATTTATGTTGATATTTTATGTTATCAAAAAAATATACGTTTAAAAAATTACTGTCGTAAAATTTGTACAACTAGATATTTGCTTATGATCTTAAAATCTACCTTAGAATATGGTGATAGTCTATAGATAAACACCAGTGATCCAGCTATAGGAAATTCTTCACAAATTAGCTTCATGAGTCCTCAGGTGGGCAATCATCGGTCCATAAACAAGCTAAAATTATTAAGAAAATCACAAATACTGTTGAATAGACGTAGTGGACGCAACCGACAAACAAACAATAACTGTCGAGTGCCGTTGTTTGTTGATTTAAATGACCGCCGACCGGCGACTAGTCAAACGGTTTCTAAACAATAACAATAGGATGTGTCGCTCTCTTTATGATACACCTGAATACTTCTGTGTACGTTAAGGTTACTAAACATTGATTAACGAACAATTTAGGTTAATCTAAGTTGAATTAATGTTTTTTTAAAAGAAACGCAAAAGTTTTTCCAAAATTACGATTGTGGCAGAAATTTCACATTTTGTTTTTAATGACTTAGTGATATAATTAATTTCTGAAGATGTTGCAATTGTTATATCATTACGATTTTTTGGCTAGACTATAACCATATATTTGGATAGTTTTTATTATCACAGGCAAATCTTTAGTTGTACAGATTTTACGACAGTGATTTATTTAAATGTATTTTTTTTTGAGAACAGAATAAAATCAACATAAAGTTTCAAAGCGTAGCAGAAGCAAAGAATTAACACTAAAAAAACATGCTTGCTACATGATTACACTAAAAAAGCATGCTTGCTACATGATTACACTAAAAAAGCATGCTTGCTACATGATTACACTACTTCCTTACATTTCATGTGAATAGTAAAATAGTTTTCAAACAAAAGTGATTTGTGTGAATGGAGTAAAGATTTTTCAAAAAGTACGAAAAAAACATAACTTCCAAACAACTGATTTTCGTGGAACTAATGTTTGTTTTTAAATGACTTGCCACGATGTTCTCTAGATTAAGAAAATTTTTGGGGCACTGTAAATGTGCCAACCTGTATAAATACGGCATTCGTACATTTTAGGTACAGCTCGTATTTAAATAAAAACAATTATAATCTCTAAACATATGTTTAATTACACTAATTTTATAGATTCGAACATTTTTCTTCTTTCTCCTGACTATGGTTCCATATATTATTTAGGGTCAGCTCGTACTCATACTCTCTAAACATATGTTTAATTACACTAATTTTATAGATTCGAACATTTTTCTTCTTTCTCCTGACTATGGTTCCATATATTATTTAGGGTCAGCTCGTACTCATACTCTCTAAACATATGTTTAATTACACTAATTTTATAGATTCGTTACATTTTTCTTCTTTCTCCTGACTATGGTTCCATATATTATTTAGGGTCAGCTCGTACTCATACTCTCTAAACATATGTTTAATTACACTAATTTTATAGATTCGTTACATTTTTCATCTTTCTCCTGACTATGGTTCCATATATTATTTAGGGTCAGCTCGTACTCATACTCTAAACATATGTTTAATTGCACTAATTTTATAGATTCGAACATTTTTCTTCTTTCTCCTGACTATGGTTCCATATATTATTTAGGGTCAGCTCGTACTCATACTCTCTAAACATATGTTTAATTACACTAATTTTATAGATTCGAACATTTTTCTTCTTTCTCCTGACTATGGTTCCATATATTATTTAGGGTCAGCTCGTACTCATACTCTCTAAACATATGTTTAATTACACTAATTTTATAGATTCGAACATTTTTCTTCTTTCTCCTGACTATGGTCCCATATATCATTTGGGATCAGCTCGTACGTTTTAGCTACAACAATCTACCTTGTGTCGTCAACGAGTCCACAGTCGACAGATTTGATACCATTTTCAAAAGCACCGTCCAAGGTGACAGCGAGTCGGTCTCTGCCCCTCTTCCCTCCTTTTCATAACACTTCAATCTGAATTTTTAATCACAATTAAAAACTAAGGCAACAACTGAGATATTGAAACAATAGAAATTTATTAATATAAATCATTAATCGTTAGTTTTAAGATTTAATCCCAAAACAAATTAAATTTTTCTCAACACTGACAACGAACTACAGGTAAATGGATCGTTTTTAGTTTTTTTTAAATTCTGTATAATTCCGAACAAAATTCAAGTTAAATATAAAATTTTAAGCGAAATTATATTAGTCCTGTAAACGTATACGTGTATATGTGTATACTGATAGCGAATACATTGTCTGAGGTAGAACATTATACATAAACTAAAGCCTACATTTGACACGCCACTAGCCAACCCGGGCGTTCTCGTCGACGGAACGCGCCACCAAGCACGGGCCGGCTAATTCATTTTTTACGCCCGTTTTACGGCCGGTGCGGCGCCGGTACGGGGCCGCGCGCGTTTTACGTGCGTTTGAATACATAATTATTCTTGCGCATGTGGACGAATCGCGTATGACGTCGTTAGTGTTTAGCGTGATGGGCTCGCGTAATGTTTTAGCCAACTAAAAATAAGCTCGTGAAGAGTGATCG
Organism: Druceiella hillmani; assembly: GCA_039881145.1. NCBI lineage: Eukaryota > Metazoa > Arthropoda > Insecta > Lepidoptera > Hepialidae > Druceiella > Druceiella hillmani. Next base: position 28,488,303 of record JAYKKI010000002.1, read on the forward strand.
ATCGATGAAATGGCGATTATGTACTTATAAGGAATATTTAATTCCCTGGATAACCTTAATAACCTTTAAAGAATAATCGATTGCTTGGAAAGAATGGACATATAAATATTCAATAGAGAGTACTCTTGCGACAACCTCTTCCTATATTGTGTAATACAATGTAAAGATATATCCAGTACAAATATTAGTACTACTACAAAGGGCAGTATGACAAGTTTGCAAAGGGATTGGGTAAAAACTTAGTCACTCCATTATCCTAATTTTTTCGAAGTAAATATGATTACTTGGAAAAAATTAGGATAATGGGGTGACTAAGCTTTTACCAAATCCCTTTGCAAACTTATTAAACTGCCCTTCGTAGTAATAATACTTTTTACTGAATATATCTTTACATTGTATTACAGAATATACGAAGAGGTAGCAGGACGCGTGTCGCAGCAAACGGAAGATTGCTGTTAAAATTGTAATTTGAATATAACAGTTTTATGACTAATTACAGTCAGCGTTACGCTAGCCAGACACTTGGCGGTTAAATCACTTTTTTTTAAATCCTATGTTATCAGTAAAAAGAAAAAAAAACATATTGTAATTAATATTAGAGATAGGAGAAATTGGCTGTTAATGGCTGTTAAGTGCAGTAAAAAGTGTGGCTTTAGACAATACATTATACAATTGGGTATTTGACTATTTTTATTTTATTTTATTAATCATAATTTCAAGGTACAAGCTGATGAAGAGTGAAACAATTGTTTAATAATCTTAAAAATTGACCGAGTTATAAAAGTTTAAATTTAACCTTTAGAGAAGAACGGCAATACTGTGTTGTGAGGTCATTTTTAATATTACAAATTATATTCTACGAGAGGAAAAGAGACAGGGATAACCCAACTCTATCCGTATATTCAAATTTAGAAGCCTACAACTGGCTTATTTTTCAATCAATTTTTGAATTTTTTTTAAGACTTGTTTTTAATTAGGTAACTTATATTTCACAATATTGTACGAAAAATATCAAAATTTAGAATGAGTCAACTACCGTATTTAGGTCTTTTTGTAAAGTATAATAATAATAGATAAAATGATAATAACTAGGTGTGTCTTATCCAAATTAAGGCCAAACTTTCGGGTACATTAATTTTTAATTATTGTTTTTTTTACATCTTCCTATATTATTGAAAAACATTTTTAAATTAAAATTTAGAATTCCTTCCGACAAAATATCAAGGGATGACTTTCTTTACCAGTAGCTGAATTTCTGGCATATCGAATAAAATCGTACATTTAATAAACCCATAATTGTAAATCGTAAAAACTGAGTCTGTATATTGAATATTCTTAAGTAAAACTAAGTGCTACCTAGTAAAGAGACGCTACTAAGCCTGAAATGGCAGTTTTTAGAATTTGTGTTTATTTGTCTGTTTGTCCGTGGGCATATTTTTTGTGCACGCTAACCTCAGCAACGGCTAAACCAAATAATTAATACTGTTTTTAGTGATGTATTTAGATTGGCTTGGGCTAACATTTAGGTTATGCTCATAGAGTCCTGAGAGAAAGAAGAAAAAAAAAACAAAAAAATTCGTGATTACATCGACCTTTATTATCCTAATTGAAGGACGATGTAAGCTGTCCCTTATTTGTGGCTAAATCGCTAGCATACCACCGAGCATTAAAAATTTGTTTGACGAAGGTTTTGCACACAGCATCGATTAGGCTCGCAAGGTTATTCTAATTTTACCTATCGCTGTCAACATCTCCAATATCTTTTTTATTGTACTGCGAAATAACATGAATATGTGGTTTATGAAAAGACTAAAGTTGTCAAATGTATCATCCAAAGCCACGCTTTAGCCCTGGCACAGCCAGAGAAATAGCAGAATTCGGGTGCCATTTGGCTCGCCGAATTCTCCTATCTCTAATATTATTCAAAAGTTTTTTCTTCTTCTTGCTAATAACATAGGGTTCGAACTGTCGAATCTAGGACTAAACACAATAAATGGTAGAGCTACGCCGTGCATACCAACCAACTCACTAGACGCTGTTTGGTAGTAGTGTTAATGTTTTTTTTGTTATGTTGCAATGCCATTTTATTGTATTATTTTGTTGTTGGACTTATGTTATATTGTGTTTTTATTATGGAGTTCACAAAGAACTAATTATTGCAGCACAACTCTCTCCACACTACGCCCCATCGTCTTAGCTGCGCGCGTCCGAACTTGCGAACTCGCGCAATTTACTACAGTTTTGTATGAAAAAGGACTCAGGTGGTTTTCTCAGGAAAACTGCGATATATATTACTTGGTTTGAAATTTACTAATAATGTGAAAAATATAAAGAAATTTGTTAGTTGAAAGAAAGAAAGTTGTTCTACCTCAGACAATGTATTCGCTATCATCATACACGTATACACGTATTTGTTTACGAGACTAATATAATATGCATATTTAACTTGAATTTTGTACGGAAATTATACATAATTAAAAAAAAGTAAAAATAACTCATTTACATGTAGTTCGTTGTCAGTGTTGAGAAAAATTTAATTTGATTTATGATTAAATATTAAAACTTACGATTGATGATTTACATTAATTAATTCCAATTGTTTCAATATCTCAGTTTTAACTTTAGTTTGAGAAAACGAACTTTATAGTTCATCTTCTTTACGTAAAGTACCCTAAATTTAAGGGACAGAAAAAAATAATAAAAAATTGTCAAATTTAACAACCAATTTCTTAGTTTAGGTCTTACACAACTGGATGGAAACACACTCATACATTTTACGATTTTGTTGTTTTTCCGACTTTATTAATGTATTATAATCGAAGGTAAAGAATTTTTTTAAATAAATCATTTCAAAATCACTATACATTACCTTTATTATTACAAAATTATAGGAGGCGGGTCAGTAAATATAATAATTTTTGAAAAGAGCTCGAAAGCTACATTTTTTTAAGCTTTGGAATAAAAAAAAATTTTCAAAATTGTTTGTCTATTTATCTGTTTTCTTCGGTACCACGCAAAAATGACTAAACGGATTTTGAAGGTGTTTTCATAGTTTAAAAGCTTAAGGTTCATTTTAAATACTAAGGTTGCATCATTATTCTGTACTGAGGGCCGAGATAGAGAATAAATTAGGTTCATAGCATCAAAACTTTATTCGGGCAAAATTGAAAAATTGCTGACTGCACTTGGACGAGGTTTTCGCACATTAAAGGTTTTGGTTAATATTTTATAACCGTAGTAAATGTAAAATTAATTTGAAATTAATAATATATTAATTAATAATTATTTAATTATATACGTGCTAATTATAAACTGAATTGTTTAAGATAAACTAAATGGAACGCGGACGAAATCGCGGATAAAAGGCAGTATTTTAATACATGAAATGTGCATGAAATTTTAGTAATCTCTCCAATAAATATTATAAAATTAAGAGAATGTCGTTTTTTAATGTCATTATTACTTGAACTAAGCATAAAGAGTAGTAATTCCCACCATAGCCCTTTTGAATACAAAAATGGATAACCATACGAGCGATAAAGCTCTTTTGAAACACAAGGAATAAAATGTTGAAACGTATAAAACGAACGGCAACGTAAGCGTTAGTTAAGTGAATAGAGATGACAAGAATAATTGTTTTTTATCGCACAAATGCAACTTCGAAATATACGCAATTTAGCTTAAGTTTCTAATATATATAGCACAAATGCAACTTCGAAATATACGCAGTTTAGCTTAAGTTTCTAATATATATAGCACAAATGCAACTTCGAAATATACGCAGTTTAGCTTAAGTTTCTAATATATATAGCACAAATGCAACTTCGAAATATACGCAGTTTAGCTTAAGTTTCTAAGTTACGCAGTAATAGTAATCAATATACGAGTACACGTGTGTAAAGTTTCTAAGATACAATATACGAGTACACGTGTGTAAAGTTTCAATATACGAATACACGTGTGTAAAGTTTCTAAGTTACGCAGTAATAGTAATCAATATACGAGTACACGTGTGTAAGTATGTATATAAATTATTAATTGCAAAATAGTTTGAAATCTTAAAATGACCAAAAGCAGTTTAACTAATTCCAATTATCAATTTAATAAATTACTTGAAAAGTTTGGTCCAATAACAGAAGCTTAGCAATAATACTCTTATGGTTGGAAGCTGTATACGTTCCAATTTAAAGAAAAAAAACTTCTTCGCAGCTCTCCAACTTTATCGATAGCTTCTAGGAGTAAGGCATTAAACATTACCAGATTTGTTTGTTTATTTAAAATCACATGAACCGTATCCGATTTGTAAGAAATCTCCGAGCATTTCAGCGCAGTTTCTGATGGATATGGACCAATTATCTTGATGCGTAAAAGCAGCATCAAATTAGAACTACTCAGCAAAAAGTATAGACATAAATCCTTCGGTAGACAAAGTCGTGTCTCTGAAGACTAAAGAGGAAGCTTGAAAGTAGAGATTTCGCGAAAAAGCTCATTTCGTCATTACTCATTCATTATCGAGAATCGATAACAGAAGATAAAAAAAATAGATAGGACCCAGACTTTTCTATCATGGGACCGAACCTCCTACATAATTTATGAGACTGGACGTGTTGCAAAAAATGTGGACCCTCTGGGAGTACCCGCCATTAAAATGACGTCCTGTCTACGATATTCTGCCGAAGAAGATTTTACTTAATTCGCTGTAATTATGTGCTGCTTCTTACTTCACCCACTTCACCTACATCGTCCACTTATATTTTTATAAGTAAATCTTTATATCGTGACTATTTTCATGATAAATTACCTAATTATAACTGTCGACAACCTACGCAACATTTTCCTTCAATTCGTTTTACCTATTCATAATTGTATTTCATATATGCTGGAAGATGTAATGATATTGCTTGTAAAATTATTATACGATTTGGAAAAATATGCCAAATAATTTAATATATTGTGGGATTTCAAAGATAGATTAATGTTTATAACGGATGGAAATTCCACGCTATAATATATGAAATTTGGAATAAGAATATTTCGAACGAAGGTCGTTTAGCAGTTCCACACAATAATAGTTTGGAATGTTACTTTTTTCCTCTAGAGTAATTTTGTCCTGAAGATATATACATAGATAACTACTAAATTACTTTGTTGCTAATTATTAGACGTAATGTTTAACTCGTTTGAATTATATAGTTTACCTATTAAGTAAGTAATAGTAGATCTTTCCGTAAAATTGTTATTAGGTACGTATAATGTTACTAATTATAACTGTTTGGCGGAAAGTAACATAACTCCTGTATTTAAAGTTATAATATTGTGAATTTCGTTATATAATATACTACCGTACAAAAGTTATAGCAAATTATACATATATATTTTTGATTAAATATTAAAATTCTGGCATTTTCTCTTGAAATTAAGCAATGTTCTGAGATATATGTTTATGTGAAAAACTTTATATGTAGAATATTTTAAGAATTATTCAGTAATTTAATTATCTCGAGAAAACTGAGAAATGTGAGAATTAATAGTAGGTCTAATATATGATATTAGTATTATCATGGATCTGAGAAGAATGGCATGAAAAATAATATTTAGAGTCAAAAATAATATTAAACATCGTAAAGAAGAAAATATTTACGTAACCTAAGAGAACGTATTTGTATATATTTGTTAAAAAACCAAAACAATTTTGATACAGTTTCATTTATTTGAGGTCTTATAGAACTGGTTTACAGTACATATGGTGTAAATCTTTACAGCCATATACAGAGTGTGAAAAGATCCCAGTCACATTAAATTTCGAATTTAATTTCAAATGTTTTATGTTGTCTGGCAATGTTCACACCTGTCAACCTGGCGATGTCACGATGTCTACAAAGGCAGCTCATAGATCTTAGGAACAATTAAACCTAGAGGTTTCGGGTTCCTAGAGATACTAATATTCAGTTTTGTTAGATAGTTTTCAGACTTGCAAATCTGAGGATCTTGTAATGAGTAGGATAGCATTTATTCGAACTTAGGAACAATACCAGCTAGGACTTCGCGTTCACGTTCAAATACTCAGTTTTGTCAAGCAGTTTTCACACTTGTAAATCTGAGGATATCGTGATAACTAGAAAAATATCTCATCGATATCGGGAACAACAGCACCTAGAAATTTCGCATTTACCTTCAAAAATTCAGTTTTAGTCAGACAGTTTTCACGCTTGCAAACCTGAGGAATTCGTAATGACTAGGATAGTATCCCATTGATCTTAGAAACAATAGCAGCTAGAGACTTCGCGTTTACGTTAAAATATTAAATTTTGTCAGGCTATTTTCACTCTTGTGATGACTAGGATAGTATCTCTTCGATCTTAGGAATAAAAGTATCTAGAGACTTCGCGTTTACGTTAAAACATTCGGTTTTGTCAGGCAGTTTCTATACTTTCTAACCTGAGGATCTCGTGATGACTAAGATAGCCCATCGATGTCGATCATCGATGTCATCATCGACTTCGCGTTTACGTTCAAATATTCACTTTTGTCGTGCAGTTTCCACACTGGCAAACCTGAGTATCTCACGGTAACTAGGATAGCATTCCATCGATCTTAGAAACAATAGCAGCTAGAGATTTTGTGTTTACATTCAAATATACCAAAGGACCTATAGACCAAAGGACCTATAAAGCTGATTTCCTGGAAGAATACATTGTTGTATGGGGTATTGAATAATTAGCGCTGGTCTAAGTCACATATCACTACATGTTCTAAAGATCTCCCTCCACCGAAAGTTATATAAGCTTGATCTTTGGCAAACGTTTTATTTTCTAATATTAGATAGTATCATTTACTCGTAATACAACAAATAAACCAATTAGAATAAAAATATCGTCAAACCAAAAATTAGCCAAATATCGCGTTTTAATATGATTCATAAATAATACTTAGTATCATTGGTTTAATACCCGTATAATAAATAACCAAACCACAATAAAAAAAATATAGAGATAACAGTATAAAAACAAGTTACAGTCCTTTTAATATATATAAGTAATAAAACATATTAATGAGACTAAAACTCAAAAATATTAATTTAAAATTTTAAAGGGGGGGGGGGGTTGTCAGTGCGTATTGATTATCAGAACTTTTTAAAATTGTATATATAATGTGGGATATCCTTTAAAAGGGTATCGTACCCAAATACCCTAGATTTGGGTTGTAGGCTATTTGTATTATTTAAATCTTTTTTCATAATTTTAGGTATTTACTGATCTAAACCTTACTGAAGATATACCTATCTTCAGATAGGTATATCTTCAGTAAGGTTTAGATCAGTACACCTAAACCTAGCTGAAAATACGCGAAAAATATATTACACTCCCCTCCCCTTTCTCTCGGAAAGTAGATGTCATCTTTTTTTAAATATTCACTATGTTTTTAAGCCTACAAAAGATATAATAGGCAATATACTCATGTTTTTCTACATTCACAGCCAATTTTCCCAGCAACCATGTAGAAACTTGAATTTTGGCACTGTACATATGTATTACTATTGTACTAACATTACCTAATTTTTTATATATTCGTTCGAGAATTAAAGAGGGGGTAGGATAAAGATTTTAATTTTTTGAAATGAAAACTTCTTTAGGCGCGATAAGCGATTTTTGGTATGGGAAAATCTTACATCTTAAATTCTCTAGTATCAGAACGCGTAGCGACCTGTGTATACGTATATACATATATACATCAACTCATTGTATATACCCGACTGTATGAGGTGCGCGTTGGACGCTTTTTGGATGGGTAATTTTTTGTGAGTTCGCGTCACCGAGATGCCGTAATAGCAGTATACCTGTATCTATAAGGGTATAACGTATTGTGCAACATTAATGCTGTGTGTATCTATACAAGTAAAGTAAAATTGACTACGTGGGAGGTTCAATGTGTGTGTGTATACTGTGCATTGTTTAAATTGTATTTTAGTTTGATTATTATTTTAATTGCTTAATAGTAGCTCTATGTAGTACAACAGTGAGTATTAAATATGCTAATATTTTGATATAAAGAAATGAATGACAAAAACAAAGCAATCATTTTCAAATATTTCCAATATTCGTTTTAATATCTGCGTTTAACAAGTTCATATTATATATTTTTTAAATATTTGACCTCTGCAATTCATCATCCAATGAATATTTCATAGTGGCTTAAGATTTATATTAATAGCGTGGCAAAACAGAATTCTAGTTTGTCGATAATATATTTGTCGCGGATTTTAAAATTAAAAATTCTATTAAATGTTATAAAAACCAATAAAGTTATTTCATAGTTTTAAGTTTTCGCTTCTGTCCGCAGTCCCCATGACTGCCTATGTTTTTTTTAATTGAATATATCATGTGGGTTATCGTTTGAAGGGGCTTGCTGAGGAACATTAAAATATTGTAATGTACAAAAATAAGTGATACGTAATTTAAATTGCACTTTTAAAAACATATTCCAAAACATTTGCGAACATTTTGGACAGGATTGCCCTTATTTCCAAAGCCATCGAGTCAAAAATCATGAACGGACAGGGTGGGTAAAATGTGACTAATACTAATAAGTGACTAAACCTTATCATTTTTAAAATATATACCATGATTTTACGCCTGTGAAATATATAGTAGACGTTTTGAAAAATTAATATTTGTTAATGATTTAATAGAAATACTATGTACGCTTAAATGTTTACACGCGCCTAAGTGTGTATGAAATTATTGTAATGCAACTTCTACTCGGACTTAACAGATTTGTTGTTCTTTGTTAATATTTTTAAGTAAAAATATGTAAGTTTAATTAACAATGTATATTTCTTATTTTATTATGTCTCAAGTTTTTTTTTCGAATTTGTCAATATTCAAGTATCATTCTCCTGACTAACCACGAGGAAAGATTTAAAAATTATTGCTAGATTACAAGTTTAATTATTTAAGCAAGTACATAAAAACTATTACTCTGTTTTATTTTATACTTTTGAGTTGACATTGCCTGCGTCTAATTTATAACTATTATATACCTAGTGTCGCTTTTCCCTCCAGTTCTTGTAATATAGTAAAGATCTACAATACGATCACTAGAATTAATACGCATATAATAAGCATTTTTCGAGTAATGAATACAAAATATCTCTTATTTTTAGCGAGATCGCGAAAAATCTTAGGACCGTATAATCATCAAGTAATAATTATATTTAGGATCGTATAATCAAGTCATAACTATACGTAGGTTTTGTTATTACGATTTAAGAAGTAAAAATCTTGCGAATTTCGTTGTTCATGATAAAACTAGCCCACGCTTAGACTATATATACCTATTACTACGCTAAATATTATATGTACGAGGTCATCCAGAATATAATCCTTTAGCGCATAAAGGAGACATAGAGCATTCAATGTTGAGATCGCGACCTCCAGTATCATGTCGTCTTGATTTGTACGTAGTTTTGTCTCTATTCAATATGTTTGTCCCCTTTGAGTCTGGTAAAAATGGTAAAAATGACCCTGGAATAAAACACAAATTACCATCCGCCATCGTTTTTTTAATGATAAAAACTTTTGGAATAAATCATGATGAATTAAAATAATTAGTAAAATCTATCGTCTAGACAAGTATAATGGATAGAAAAACGATGTCTAGCTTCAGGTATGATGTTCAATTAGTCCTGCTGATGAGCAATGGTCGGTCGAATTATACCTGTCGAAAATAATGATATAACCTGTATATAGCAAATATAACTTATTTAACTTCTGTTGAACGGGAACATACTATATATCAAATATTTGTATTTATTATCTGTAATAAATCATTATTGAAGGAAATAACAAGTTAATCGATTAGTAAATTTTCTTCTCTCATATAATACAACTCGTCTGTAAATGGACAATATGTATCGTCTGTTACTGTTAGTGTGTCGTATAAAGTAATGGAATGATGATTAATTGCCGATTCTGGTAAATAGATATATAACTACATACTTTATGAATAGAGACCAATATAAAACAAAAATTTCAGATACTGTAAATGCAAAAATAATTAAATCCAAAGATAATGAATGGAAACCTACCCAAACAAGGGAAGAGCGAGGCGTAATGACGCCGCGTCGTAGACAATTGATACGAATCCGACAATCGTCAAACGTTTCCCACGTCGCATCTCACGAAATTAGTCCCTTCAAACAGCGAGCGTTTTCTGATACAAAATACACAAAATTCCAAATTAAGATCAAACATGGGATTTCCTTGATTAAATTATAAACGAAACGGAAGCGAGCGAACGCGAAGTTTATTTTCGCTCGTCTTTATTTCGTTCCGATAGCGAGTCTCGGTGTAAACTTAATGATGAAGTCTTTATTTGATTATATCTTCTATTGTTGGTGCTAAAATTTAATGTCGCCGTTTTGTGTCGACGAGGATAGGTGGAGAGTTTCGAGTTGTGTTTTGAGTTCTGCCAGCTTTGATGACAGCTGTACTGGAAGTTGAGTTATGGTTTAGATGGGAACAATCTTATCATGTACGTTATTATGATATCGTTGCTAGTATGTGACACATATTGTCGCTATTGCCTTGAGTTAAATTTATCTTAAGTAATCTTTATTAAAGAAATGAGTTCTTTTTAATAGTACTTAGATAATGATTTTAAAACAATATTTTATGATATACTAGCGACCTGCACCGGCTACGCAAGGGTATATACTAGTGTAAACAAAGATAGAGTATAAAATATAGCTTTATGTGAAAAATGATCGTGCCGTGCATCACGGGGATTTGACCTGCAGATCTAATGATTTAACCCAGTCTGAGAAAAACTCGCCGCTTGTTTGTTGTCAGTCAGCCAAGGGTCGGTAAAAACCCAGACCCTGCTGGCCCAGCGAGTGGCACTGAGTCCACTCGCCCAAACACAGCCTTGTTAGGTCCGGCCTAAGACCTACGAAAGGTTACGTTAAGTTTCTTTCACCAAGGTGTCATGACGATCCGTACGAAGACTTCGTACAGATACAATTAAATTAATTTATTAAGATTGTTTAATATTTACCTTTTATTTCATGATAATAGTCATGGACTTTATTTTAATTATGAAAATTATAATAATGTACTTCGATATGATACCCTCGAGACGTCCCTCGTTCCTATTGTCCGTCTCCACGCCCGAATTTACGGCATCCGGCATCCTTGAAATGTACATTTTTACTTTTTATTTAATATCAAAAACCTTTCCGATTATAAGATAATATTCCAATTATCTTAAACTATCCAAATTATAAAAGGTTAATTCTTATATATAAAAAATTGTTAAAATGGCTATGATATTTGTCTTAAGGGGATTAATATATTGACCTAAATATATCCAATTTTGTCTCACGCATATATTTGCAGTAGCTTATCTATAAAGTATAGATAAGTACCGTCCTGAACTTTTATTTACAATTTTTCTTTTAAGATTTATAATTTCCCCATATGTAGGTATCTGTAATTGCTAGTGTTCGTTAGGAAAGCGTTCAGGCCCGCGATTTTTCTCCAGCTGCGTTGACACATTCAATTGTATCAAAAAAATTATACCACATATATATAATATATATATATATATATATATATATATATATATATATATATATATATATACACATAGTATATGGTCTATGGCAATTTGGAATATATAAGCTATGGATATTGTGTAAATAGTTTAGTGTCAAGAAGATTACAACTGCGCGAATCCGTAAAAAAACAAACAAAACTTTTTCGCAAAACAAAACTTTAAAACAAACAAAACTTTTTCGCACCAAAATTATATCATTAGGTTGTATTTAGTTACTTCATAATAATAATGTATTAATTTTTCAGGTTATTTGAAATTTTTAGATATTTTTTTCAAAGGTCTTTTTCCAAAATTCTTGTTTCCAAAATTTCTAGCTTTTAGAAATTCTTCAGCCTTACTTATCCACGTTATTTTCAGTCCTTTGTATTTCATTCCTCGCTTCTTCCACTTACTTACATAATTATTTGACTCTCACTATCAAAGCAACTCTTTTGACCAATCACCTCGTTGTTCATTTAAATATTTAAAAATTTACAAAGTACTATCATGAATTACATCTTCATGAGTGATTCCAACATTGAACTGTTGTCTAAAGTATAGGTGTGTCATGTTAAGGAAAATTATTATGCCTTTTCTTCTAACTTTTAATTATCCTTAAACGTTGAGTTAAATAATAAATCCCTAACAAAGAATATCTTCAAATTTTGTTTCTCGTCATTTCGTCGCGTCTTAATGCGTATGTAGATTTTGAAATAAATGTGTTAGAATATTAAGATATAATAAAGTCTAAACTATCCATAATCGTTAGCTGTATAAAGGAAGTGATAGCGAAATTGGGAAACTGAATAAATTGGCGAGTTGTAGTATTAGCAAAGAACAGCGAAGTGAGTGCGCGAATGGTTTATGCGCGAAGCATGTTTGCACCACTGAAAGATTAAAAAGTACCTTTTATACATATATTTAGCATGCTTTTATGCGGTATAAATTTACAAAGAAATATATGCATCATCTGTACAAACAATTGAACAATCGTTTATGTTTTTAAAAAATTTAGAACAACCATTTATATTTTTTTAATTTAAAGGGAATTTCCAGGTAAACCAACTGTAACCAACAGTTCTGCTAAAGCATTTAAATTTTTTTTTATATATCTACACCTGGACCAGATTCACGTCTGACAGATTTCGCTGGAAGGACTTTACTGGAAGAAAGTGGATATTCTAATAATTTATTTATATTATTAAATATATTTGGTTTAAATTTAAGTATTTAAAGAATAATGGTATCGATATTTGGTTTGTTTTCACATATAATTTCAAATATTAGTATCGTCTTATAATTAATTTAAATTTGCTTAGTGTATTCTTCAATATTTTATTTATTATCCCTTTGAATTGTGTAAGTATTAAGTGCAATATATAATGTTCTTCTGGGAATAAATGGCTTATTACTATTACTATTATTAACTGTCTTATATTTTATCTGTAAATATGGGCACGTCTAGACATTTTAGCAATTTTCCCAAAAACTAGCAATATATAATGTTCTTCTGTGGGCTTATTACTATTATTAACTGTTTTATGTTTCATCCGTAAATATGTGCACGTGCAGACATTTTAGCAATTTTCTCAAAAAACTAGCAATATATAATGTTCTTCTGTGGGCTTATTACTATTATTAACTGTTTTATGTTGTCATACAACGAAACCTAGTTTCATTTAATTGTGAATAATGAATTTCTACAAAATTAACGCCAAATATATTCAATATTAATTTTAATAGTTATGGTTCAAGATCTGGTGAAGGGTGCACTAATTGAATTGCCAGTGTGTTTCTATACGGTTGTTATTTGAAACAGGTTAAATTTTTTTGTTAAATAGTTTTACAACTTTTTAATACTTCATAAAAAGATAGTTCTTGAAGTACAATTTCTTTTTTTTAAAGTTTGATTTTGATTATAATTTTTTTATTCAGTATTACTATCCAGTAACAGACGGCAACAAAATAAACTAGGGAGTAGTTTTGTCTCTGCTTTATCAGTTCGTGTTTCTGTCATTGTCTTCGCTAATCTTAAACTATATTTCCAACACTATTGTTAATACTAAGTCGGGACTAGTTGGAAACTGTGTGTATTTAACGGTATAATTACACCAATAATTTTCCTTGAGGTAAGACGGCGTATTTTATATCGATAGTGTGCTGGAAACGTCGACATTTAACGGTATAGTTACACCAAAATTTTCCTTGAGCTAAGGTGGTGTATTTTATATCGATATTGTGTTGGAAACTTCAACATTTAACGGTATAGTTACACCAAAATTTCCTTTGAGCTAAGGCGGCGTATTTTACATCGATAGTGTGTTGGAAACTTCAACATTTAACGACATAGTTACACCAAAATTTTCCTTGAGATAAGGCGGCGTATTTTATATCGATAGCGTGTTGGAAACTTCAAGATTTAACGACATAGTTACACCAAAATGTTCCTTGAGATAAGGCGGCGTATTTTATAACGATAGTGTGTTGGAAATTTCAACATTTGACGACATAGTTACACCAACATTTTTCTTGAGATAAGACGGCGTATTTAATATCGATAGCGAGATGCAAACTTCAACATTTAACGGTATAGTTACACCAATAATTTTTTTGAGATAAAGCGGTGTATTTTATATCGATAGTTTTTCGGAAACTTCAACATTTCGAAATAATACATAGTATTAAATGGCTTTAGATCTGGTGAGAAGTGACACATACAATTATTTTGTAATCTCAAATGTTAGTAATAAAAACCCGATACACTGACTGTGTGAACTGAGATTTTCTTATTACTTATTTCATTTTTCCATTCCATATTGATTAGAGGGCATAATACTGCACTCAAGATTCAGAAAAGGTTTCAAAAACACACCCCTTCATATGGACAGAAAAGATTCTTGATATTTTTTGATTGCAGACTTATTATTTGTATTAAATATTTGAAGGAACGCGATGTTTCGAACCTTGCTGATGGAAATATAAGGAGGATGTTTAAAATTTTAAACTGGCGGACGTAAACGACCTCTTCGATCGATATCGTCTTGTACTCGAATTGCGCCCGTAGTCTTCACGAAACCGTCATGGATTAATATTTAAGTTTAACAAATATAAACATGCCATTTTAGAAAGAGAGTTCACTAAACCTTTGTTCCATATTAACGGTGCCTAGCGGCTTCATCCACATGGAATTCCGAACTGCAAGTGCAGTATTTTAATGCGCTTGTTTTAATGCTCTTATATTAGGCTGAAATAATTAGTTTGGTCTAAATCCCGCGCGGATCGACTTGCGCTCTCTCCCCTCGTACCCCTTTCCGCCCCCAGGCATTCTTACAGACTGCCGCTGCTCACTATCCGTGTGGCAGAGATATTGTTTAATTTTCTTCGTAATATTTTCATCGTCATAACTTCGGAATCGTTTGAGATATCATGATGGAAGATTTAAATGAATCCCAGAGTTCATATTATAACGTGTATAAAAGTCATGTCAATAGCCCCACTACTTTTTAAATTAAATCCATTCGTACACACGGACCGGCAGACAGATAACATTTTTCTACATTAGATTAATTTTAGTACTCGAATATGCAAACACAAAAAGTGTTTAATAGTTGAAAATTCTAAAATCACATACAATATTTCAATTTTATTTATATGCATAATAATGCCTATGTATTTAAAAGCAACGAATCTCTGCTAATGATTATGCGAAGACTTTCTTTGAAGGTGAAAGTCCAAAAATGGAGTTTCATCTTCACAAAAACTGTAGGATTTTGATGAAAATAATTGGCCAATTCTAAGTAAAGTTCTTCATAGTAAATGTTTTTTCTTGTATGTGACGCGGTAATAATCTGAATAGGTGATAACCCTATAGACGAATGATCCGGCGAATACGAAGGATGTGCCAATAGCATCCAAAAAAACTCCCTTTTTAGGGTTCCGTACCCGAATGGCTAAAACGGAACCCTTATAATTTCGTCCTGTCCGTCTGTTTGTCTGTCGTATATCACAGCTATTTTACTCGGAGACAATTGGCGTCATATAGATGACATTTGGATGGTCGGTGTCTTCTATAAACTGCGTTACAATGAAATATTGGAATTATGAAATAAAATGATATTAGGGGTGGAATTCCATACATGTAACTGAAAGATGAAAAAAATCCAAGGCATATAGGCGTGAGGATACTCCACGAGCCATAGCCACGCCTATAAGCCTTGGATTTTTTTTCATTTTTGTTAGATGGGTCTTGAAAATTGATATAGAGGTTCCATAATAACTTTGTAAATAGTTGGTGAGATTTGCGCTTCTAAAGTCTCAAAAACCCTCTAATTTTTCAACTGACGTGTGTAAAATTTTGAAAAACATTCTGGCAGTAGAACTTAAAATAAACTTTGAACTAAAATTGGCTTGCACAAGATATGTTGTGTAGTTTTGAGACATGGGATATTTTCGATAGCGAACGCGGCAATAACTTTGTTTCTCACAGTGTAAGAAATACAAACTTATAAATTTAATATTGTTTATTGCTACGGAACCCTTCGTGCGCGAGTCCGACTCGCACTTGGCCGGTTTTTTGTTTAAACGTTTCCTTAAAAAAATTACGTCACGACAATCGTGCGAATATAAATTCTATCTTGTTTTCTTTTAAGCTTGTTTGCCAGTTGTATGTAATTTGCAATAATTATAGTGATTGTTAGTAAAGTTCCTAATGTGTTATACCACGAGTTCTCCAATACACACGCAACATTATTTATAGGCTAATTTCGGCCTCACTGGTGCTTTTTTCTCGTCACCCGTAATACGATTGCGAAGCCATTCTTTACTTTATAAATGAAGTCTAATTTTACATACATTGAAACTGGATTGATGTCGAAATGTTATTAACTCATGTATAATTGTCAGCTAATAGTTCAGGAGTCATCAGTGTTGTTAAGTCACTGTACTTACCTAAGAAGCATTATGAGGTCACGTACGTTTAATCCCGATTCTTGTTTTATTAATTATTCTAAAACATCCAAATTGAAGACGGAAGATCTTCCCGGTTGAAGTGTGAACCATCTAAGTTGAAATTACCGTCTTTTAAACGTTAAAACCAAGATATTGCTACAACATAACAGAGTGTTTTTTCCGCATATAAATACGTTTATTGAGCATGGCTTAAATTGCTTTACTGTCTACACAAAACTCGTGAAGAAAAAGCAATTCTTGCAATAGCCAAATCATTTCGTTAAAAGTTTATTTTTGAAAATCTGTAAGATATATCAAGTCCACAATGAGTCTATTATGAGGCCCCAACCAAGAGTTCTCTTGACATTTGTAAGTACGATTTGGACATTTTAAAAAAAAAATATATTAATTTCCCGAAAGTTTCATATCATGTTGTGAATTTTCATTTGGACAATTTGATACACTCTTATTTTGAGTCACACATAAGTGCATTTATGTTTGAATATTCGTATTTATCCATAAGCTTTTTCCTTGATTTCACATGCATGAAAACCTAATAAATGATTTATTTTATGTTTCAATAAAAATTCCACAATGGGTCTATTATGAGGCCCCAACCAAGAGGTCTCTTGACATTTGTAAGTACGATTTGGACATTTTATAAAAAAATGTATTCATTTCTAGAAAGTTTCATAAATTTTAAATTCAACAACTCGATATACTCGTATTTCGATTCACACATAAGTGCATTTATGTTTGGATATTCTTATTTATCCACAAGGTTTTTTCCTCGATTTTACATGCATGAACTTCTAATATACAATTTTTTATGGTTTAATAAAAAAATAACAATTAAAGGATACACTGTGAAATAAAAAAAACTTAAAAAAGCGCATTTAAAAAAGAGATAGTTAAGATTATAAAAGTTTTGAGTCGATATATATATGAGCGAGTACACGTAGGTGCGAATGGGATAGTATTGTTGTAGGGCAAAATTGATCGATCCATCCTCTACAGGTAATTCATAAGCAAACCAGTGAATTCTTAAAGTCTGGTCACACTTGCATCGTGTCAGTAAGCAAAATTTCACAAACATTATCCTGTTCTTGCTTTCTAGATAATTTGAAATAAATAAAAAAAACTCGAGAATTTCCATAAAATAAGAGTGTGATAATAGACAACTTTCGAGTCCTAATTCATAATAATGACAGTTAAATAAAATTGTATTAGATTACCTCAACTTTTGAGGACCATATTTAGAACGCTAATGACATAGTATTTAATACAACGCCGCTGTTTTAGAGGAAGAATACTTCAATTCCTAGACTCCAAGCGATTTGGTAACTCCATCTAAATTTGCGTAGGAGTTTTTACTTAAAGCAGGTGCAGACATAAAAACAAACGTATAATTGTATCAAATCCTCAATCGTCGAGGTATTTCAAAGAACGAAGAAAAAAAGACAGATTTCTTTCTACATCGGACTTTAAGCTATACAAAATTGAAAACTCCATCAAAATTCATCCGTTGCGTTATGCACAGACAAAAATGTGAAAAATGGTCGTTTCTCCTTTATAGTTTATTTACAATCTGTTTTTCGATATGAAAAATTTCAATCTACTCTTCGGACTTTAAGCTATATAAAATTGACATCTCCATCAAAATCCATCCGTTGCGTTATGCACAGACAAAAATGTGAAAAATGGTCGTTTCTCCTTTATAGTTTATTTACAATCTGTTTTTCGATATGAAAAATTTCAATCTACTCTTCGGACTTTAAGCTATATAAAATTGACATCTCCATCAAAATCCATCCGTTGCGTTATGCACAGACAAAAATGTGAAAAATGGTCGTTTCTCCTTTATAGTTTATTTTTCGAAATATTTTTAAAATACAGCCTTTTTACCTTTATCCTTTTATTATACGTATCGATGTATATATACATGAGAGGTACACGCTCGCTGATAGGCCGAGGTCAGTACTGTCAAACCGGTTTCGGCCGGCCTATGAGGCGCGCTGCACGAGCTCAGCGGTGCTTCGCAGACATTTTAATACTTAATATGTTGCCCCGGCTCACGTAGGTGCCGAAGAATTTTAATTAAAGCCCTCTTCTTACCTGTCTGAAGACGTTAGGAATTAAGCAGGTAGCTAATTAACATTTCTTGGAACGCTTAATTTAAATAAAATATAGGTTAACAGGCTTGCAGGGAGTACATATAGCCGGTTTTAATATATGAAATACGTGGGGTCTTTTTTCTGATGGCGTAAACGTAGGATAGCGGAAACTTTCTTTTTGCCGCTTTGCGACAAAAAGGCTGTAATGCTGAATTTTTATTACCGGTACCTTGCTAAATTTTAAATTAACTTGGTGTAAGTTAACAAGAAGGTACTTAAGAACTTAGTACTAATACTTACAAATTTACTAAACCAATTTGAGTTCTTAAAAATATTTTATATTTTTTATACCTGTTTTACCTCAGAAGTTTGTGTTTCAATTACATGATCGATACATGACGGATATTCAATATATTTCATCTTAGTTCCAGATTCACAACCGCACAATACAACCCGTCACGTCAACTTAATGCCAAACGTGGCTTACGTATTTGCTGCTTATAATTTTAAAAGGTTATCAATATAAGACGTATTATCAATATACGTACATATTATACATTTAAAAAGAAACGGGCTTAATTTAAAAAAAGGGAAACTGAGTCAAAATTAAATTAAAATTATTTTGGAAAGCGATTTCTGTATTTTGTAAATTGTAAAATAATAATAAATATACAAGTATGTATGTACATCTTTGTTGCTAACATTGACAGCCTTCCATATAAAATATTCACAAACTGCGCATATCTATATTAAAATCTGAATAGCGGTTTCGCGAAGTTTATGATTTTTGAGTTGAGCCACTTTCATTCTGAAGGTGCGATATATATATATATATATATACATATATATTTATATATATATATATATATATATATATATATATATATATATATATATATATATATATATAATTCATTTCCTAACTTAAAAGGATGGGAAACTAAGATGATAATATAATATAGCGATATAGTAATGTGTAAATGATAAAATATTAATAAGAGTATATACACTTTGGTTGCTTGCACTGATCAGTTTCCATATTAATTATTTACAAAATAGTATATGAGTATTAAAACTTTAATCGCCGTTTCTATTCAAATACGTTAAAACGTAAAACGTATCTTAATTTTTTATAAGTCATCATATTCTCTCTCTCTCTATTTATCCTTTCGGTAGATAAGTAGGTAACTAGTATTAAAACATTTAAATTCGAAAAGAATTATTTTGTTAACATGTTGATTTGTAACGATTGCACATGTTTATTTACAGTGCTATAATCGAGAGACAAAAATATCTCTTGGAACAATCAATTTATGAAATGTCCCTTTTGTTATTAATATTTTTATGCTCATAAATATCAAAACAAAGGATTAATTAAAAAAAATTGTGTTGTTTAATGTATTATGTATTTTAATTGTATAATGTATGTACAAAGTATTACTCCGTGACTATTTAATAGGATCATTTTTATTTTAAATAAGTTATTAGGATGATATGAGGATGAAGAAGTGGGACTACTGTGAAATTACGGATTTAATGAGCGAAAAAGGAATACTGTGAAAATAATATAAGGCAAAATTATCAACCATATCTGGAGATAATTTGTTAGAATGTGAGCGGAGATGTGATCGTTTGGTTGAATGATCATAAAAAAATGATCTTAAATTTCGTCAGTTAGTAAACTGCGTAGAATAATACTACATTATATCGCTTCCAACTGAAAAGTTTTTGGAAACAGGATATTATTCACACATTGATATTATATAATTTGTTTAATGAGTAAACAAACATGGCAATTTGTAACTAATAAAACTAACCACATATGGAGATAATTTGTTAGAGTATGAGCGGAGATGTGATCGTTTGGTTAAATGAGCATAAAAAAATGATCTTAAATTTCATCAGTTAGTGGACTGCGTAGAATAATACTACATTATATCGCTTCCAAATGAAAAGTTTTTGGAAACAGAATATTATTCACACATTGATATTATATAATTTGTTTAATGAGTAAACAAACATAGCAATTTGTAACTAATAAAACTAACCACATATGGAGATAATTTGTTAGAGTATAAGCGGAGATGTGATCCCTTGGTTAAATGAGCATAAAAAATGATCTTAAATTTCATCAGTTAGTGGACTGCGTAGAATAATACTACATTATATCGCTTCCAACTGAAAAGTTTTTGGAAAGAGGATATTATTCACACATTTATATTATATAATTTGTTTAATGACTAAACAAACATGGCAATTTGTAACTAATAAAACTATCCACATATGGAGATAATTTGTTAGAGTATGAGCGGAGATGTGATCGTTTGGTTAAATGAGCATAAAAAAATGATCTTAAATTTCATCAGTTAGTGGACTGCGTAGAATAATACTACATTATATCGCTTCCAAATGAAAAGTTTTTGGAAACAGGATATTATTTAATTCGTTTACTGATACACGACTAAACAAACATGGCAATTGGTAACCATTAAAACAATTATATTTACAACATCATGATCTTATTTAAGTAGTCAACGAAAATAATATTATTGCATTATTGTATTTCGTTTCCCTGTTGACTGAATTTAAATTAATTTTATGTCGGTTTCTATAGGATACGGATACAATAGTAAAAACAAGGAAATGTCCATAAATAAAATAAATATTCTTTTATTACTATATATATATATATATATATATATATATATATATATATATATATATATATAAGGTTTAATTATACATAAATTAAACTAAAAATATGTAAATAATTTTATAAAGACGTAAAGAATTATTTATAAAAAAAGATTTTTATTTCGATATTTAGCCCAGTATTCTCCCTCCAGTGCTCTGCGTCCGAACAAATGATTTATATTAATGAACATCTTGCGCTATACACCAAAATACTTTACGCAATACTTTTGCATGCCGCGAAAAGAAGAGACAGGTTACGAGTATGTGTGGATACGACATGACAAATTTTTTTGAGGAAAAACTGTGCCAACAAGTCTTTTGTACTCAGTGTGAAAACGATATCCAGAAAATGTGACTATTCGTTCATATCTACATACCTATATAAACAGCGTTTTAAATTTAGTTTCTATCTGAAAGGCATGTATTATGGATTTTTTTAATATTAAATTTAGTTGACGGCGTTATTGGCGTAATTATTGCCAACAAGTCTTTTGTACTCAGTGTGAAAACGATATCCAGAAAATGTGACTATTCGTTCATATCTACATACCTATATAAACAGCGTTTTAAATTTAGTTTCTATCTGAAAGGCATGTATTATGGATTTTTTTAATATTAAATTTAGTTGACGGCGTTATTGGCGTAATTATTGCCAACAAGTCTTTTGTATTCAGTGTGACCACGATATCCAGAAAATGTGACTATTCGTTCATATCTACATACCTATATAAACAGCGTTTTAAATTTAGTTTCTATCTGAAAGGCATGTATTATGGATTTTTTTAATATTAAATTTAGTTGACGGCGTTATTGGCGTAATTATTGCCAACAAGTCTTTTGTATTCAGTGTGACCACGATATCCAGAAAATGTGACTATTCGTTCATATCTACATACCTATATAAACAGCGTTTTAAATTTAGTTTCTATCTGAAAGGCATGTATTATGGATTTTTTTAATATTAAATTTAGTTGACGGCGTTATTGGCGTAATTATTGCCAACAAGTCTTTTGTATTCAGTGTGACCACGATATCCAGAAAATGTGACTATTCGTTCATATCTACATACCTATATAAACAGCGTTTTAAATTTAGTTTCTATCTGAAAGGCATGTATTATGGATTTTTTTAATATTAAATTTAGTTGACGGCGTTATTGGCGTAATTATTGCCAACAAGTCTTTTGTACTCAGT
This sequence comes from Druceiella hillmani, assembly GCA_039881145.1. Taxonomy (NCBI): domain Eukaryota; kingdom Metazoa; phylum Arthropoda; class Insecta; order Lepidoptera; family Hepialidae; genus Druceiella; species Druceiella hillmani. Next base: position 28,510,847 of record JAYKKI010000002.1, read on the forward strand.
GTGAAAACGATATCCAGAAAATGTGACTATTCGTTCATATCTACATACCTATATAAACAGCGTTTTAAATTTAGTTTCTATCTGAAAGGCATGTATTATGGATTTTTTTAATATTAAATTTAGTTGACGGCGTTATTGGCGTAATTATTGCCAACAAGTCTTTTGTATTCAGTGTGACCACGATATCCAGAAAATGTGACTATTCGTTCATATCTACATACCTATATAAACAGCGTTTTAAATTTAGTTTCTATCTGAAAGGCATGTATTATGGATTTTTTTAATATTAAATTTAGTTGACGGCGTTATTGGCGTAATTATTGCCAACAAGTCTTTTGTATTCAGTGTGACCACGATATCCAGAAAATGTGACTATTCGTTCATATCTACATACCTATATAAACAGCGTTTTAAATTTAGTTTCTATCTGAAAGGCATGTATTATGGATTTTTTTAATATTAAATTTAGTTGACGGCGTTATTGGCGTAATTATTGCCAACAAGTCTTTTGTATTCAGTGTGACCACGATATCCAGAAAATGTGACTATTCGTTCATATCTACATACCTATATAAACAGCGTTTTAAATTTAGTTTCTATCTGAAAGGCATGTATTATGGATTTTTTTAATATTAAATTTAGTTGACGGCGTTATTGGCGTAATTATCGCCAACAAGTCTTTTGTACTCAGTGTGAAAACGATATCCAGAAAATGTGACTATTCGTTCATATCTACATATCTATATAAACAGCGTTTTAAATTTAGTTTCTATCTGAAAGGCATGTATTATGGATTTTTTTAATATTAAATTTAGTTGACGGCGTTATTGGCGTAATTATCGCCAACAAGTCTTTTGTACTCAGTGTGAAAACGATATCCAGAAAATGTGACTATTCGTTCATATCTACATATCTATATAAACAGCGTTTTAAATTTAGTTTCTATCTGAAAGGCATGTATTATGGATTTTTTTAATATTAAATTTAGTTGACGGCGTTATTGGCGTAATTATCGCCAACAAGTCTTTTGTACTCAGTGTGAAAACGATATCCAGAAAATGTGACTATTCGTTCATATCTACATACCTATATAAACAGCGTTTTAAATTTAGTTTCTATCTGAAAGGCATGTATTATGGATTTTTTTAATATTAAATTTAGTTGACGGCGTTATTGGCGTAATTATTGCCAACAAGTCTTTTGTATTCAGTGTGACCACGATATCCAGAAAATGTGACTATTCGTTCATATCTACATACCTATATAAACAGCGTTTTAAATTTAGTTTCTATCTGAAAGGCATGTATTATGGATTTTTTTAATATTAAATTTAGTTGACGGCGTTATTGGCGTAATTATCGCCAACAAGTCTTTTGTACTCAGTGTGAAAACGATATCCAGAAAATGTGACTATTCGTTCATATCTACATATCTATATAAACAGCGTTTTAAATTTAGTTTCTATCTGAAAGGCATGTATTATGGATTTTTTTAATATTAAATTTAGTTGACGGCGTTATTGGCGTAATTATCGCCAACAAGTCTTTTGTACTCAGTGTGAAAACGATATCCAGAAAATGTGACTATTCGTTCATATCTACATACCTATATAAACATCGTTTTAAATTTAGTTTCTATCTGAAAGGCATGTATTATGGATTTTTTTAATATTAAATTTAGTTGACGGCATTATTGGCGTAATTATCGCCAACAAGTCTTTTGTATTCAGTGTGACCACGATATCCAGAAAATGTGACTATTCGTTCATATCTACATACCTATATAAACATCGTTTTAAATTTAGTTTCTATCTGAAAGGCATGTATTATGGATTTTTTTAATATTAAATTTAGTTGACGGCGTTATTGGCGTAATTATCGCCAACAAGTCTTTTGTATTCAGTGTGACCACGATATCCAGAAAATGTGACTATTCGTTCATATCTACATACCTATATAAACATCGTTTTAAATTTAGTTTCTATCTGAAAGGCATGTATTATGGATTTTTTTAATATTAAATTTAGTTGACGGCATTATTGGCGTAATTATCGCCAACAAGTCTTTTGTATTCAGTGTGACCACGATATCCAGAAAATGTGACTATTCGTTCATATCTACATACCTATATAAACATCGTTTTAAATTTAGTTTCTATCTGAAAGGCGTGTATTATGGATTTTTTAAATATTAAATTTAGTTGACGGCGTTATTGGTGTAATTATCATAGTTTAATAAGGCCCCCGAAAACATATTTAAAAAAAAATTAACATTACAATTATTTATAAAAATATCTATTTCTTTAGTTTTTTAATGAAACAATCTAATTTTATCATAATAATTATATAAAATAGGATAAATAAGTGAGGGCTAGGGGTTTTGCGCAGATACTTTAATACTTTCTCTCGTTATAAACAAATTACATACAACTGCTGCGAACGTTTTAATTTAGTTTCTATATAAAAGGCATATATTATATTTTTTTAAATATTGAATTTAGTTGACTGCGTTATTAGTGTAACTATTAAAGTTGAATAAGATCCCCAAAAACATATTTTTAAAAAAATAACGTTACAATTACTTATACAAATATGTATTTTTTTAGTTTTTTTAATGAAACAATCTAATTTCATTATAACAATTATTTAAAATAGGATAAATAGGTTAGGGCCTTATTTTTCGCAGATACTTTAATACTTTCTCTCATTATAAACAAGTTACAGACTACCTGCTGCGTATTTAATCAAGTGATTGAGGGGCAGTTGAATTCCATGAAGAAATAGTGCATTCCCATATAATTCAATTCCAAGTGCTTGTTTAGCGACAAGGTGGTGATTACGCGAATACTGGAATTGATTGAGTACAAGCTAATACGAAGAACTATGTATTTTTGAGCAATACAAGATACAGAACATTTCTTTTTAGAAATCGAAAGAAAATTAAAAACTGGAATATTTTTCATGAAATGAAAAAAAAATGAAATTCAGAGTGCACGTGAGGAAATACAGGATTAAAACCTACTAGCCTTACAGTTTCACTCGTGTAAAATTACGTTTTCACTGTCGAAGCTGTTATTGCTATTATTCTTATTATTATTGCAATTACGAAAAACTCTAATTGATGTCAGTTTTTTAAATCTGTAATTATTCAGATAAAAAGTAGAAGGATTTTATACGTAAAAAAATTCTAAACGTAAATGTTGCCCGAGGGTATAAATTATTACCATTCAAAATTTTATCAAAATCCGTCCAGTAGATTACGCGTGATTGAAGAACAAATTAACATACGGGCAGACAGACAGCCAAAACTTCAAAAAATATGTTTTCTGTCTTCTATTGTCATTCTATACGCTAAAGCAATCACTCTTTTTAAAATATTTTCCATGTACAGAATTGACTTAGGTATAGTTATATTTTATGTTATATATAGATTTGGCATTAGATAAGTAACAAATTAACTTAAAAATATTTAATCAAATAGGATTCCACAATACAAAATTTTGTCACGGTACTCTTGAAATCAACATCGTATATATACATAATAAAATTGATATATCTGTATACTATAAACAATATGAGGCAATGACTTAGGAGGACATAAAAGTTATAGAAGGCAAAAATTTTGTTTTTGAAATTGTTGTCTTATGTAGTTTTATTTACTTTCTTGTATAGTTACTTCACGCATCACGCAAGAATCACTGAAGAATTTCTAAGATGGTTCTAACTAGTGAATTCTGTACATATTCTGTTCTGACCTGAGGTAACACATGGACTTCATTTCACCGATTCTTTAAAAAAAAAGATACGGTAATTTGAAATGTCAATACAAAGCGCATTTACTTCAAAAAAGTTTGGTTTTATAATGAGTATTGACGACGTTACGTGTGTTGTAACGTTCAATCTTATAGTTAATTTAATAATCTTATAGTTCATTTCAATCTTAGAGTTAATTGCAAAAGGTTTTCGTGAACGAAGTCACGAGTGTAGTTAGTGTTGTAATATTGCTGGTAAATAACAATACAATACACTGTCTTTGTAAAATTAATAACGAATATTTACCAATGAAGGTCATTAGTGCACTTTGCCAAGTTCCTATTAAAATATACTCATTTCCATATTCCTTAGTATGCAGAACTTATTATAAATACATGTATAGAAACCAAAATGTATTTTAAAAAAAAACCAAAATCCGTTCAGTTTGTCTCTAAGCATAAATAGACAGAGAGTTGTTTTTTTTTAAACTGATAAGTGCAAATTAAATCTGCATTGAATAAAGAATACTTTCCTCGCAGGATTCATGTCACAATGATACATCGAAAATAGAGAGATAGTAAAAAGTTCAAAACCATGCGAAAATATAATCTTACAAAACAATTGTTAATTATGATCTTTCAAATAAAAATAATACAAACAACATTCATTCGGTTTGTCTGACAGAAAAGTCGTAAAGAAACAGAAATATAAATTACCAATATACGAATTATCGCCAAGTTACGGTTACTGAGGGGTCAATAATCTTTATTACTTATTAAATTCAACAAAAGACATTAAATTTACAAGATTAATAATATTCCTACATTTATATTCGCATACGGTGAAGGACGCCTTAGGATGGCAAATCCTCTTAATATTAAGGCATGTTATAAAACAATAAAATGGAATACCTACTAAAATATAATACAGGCGCGTCTTAAAATTATAAAAGTTATGAATAAGCTAAAACCTGTTCAGAGATTTTCATGAAAATTATATACTCTCGGATTTGTCACAACAAAAAGGGTATTAAAATTTCCTGTTTTTGTTCGAATAATGAAAATATTTTTCATATTTTTGTCGAATAATGAAAATTTAATAGATTTAAGTTAATTTTATGTATCTTATAAAACCGGTTTGTATTATTTTATCTTTTATGTCTATTTACCACCGTAGTACCGTAGCTCGTGGGCAAGTAATAGCCGAACTCATCGATCATCTTTTTTTTGGTTTTTTATCGATACTGGCTTTTTATTGCTGAAATTTTCGTTTTTTATTTAATATATTGATTTTTTTATACTACCACTACTATTGTAAATAGTAAATTTAAAATTAAAAACGGAATTTATTTAGTAATTATTCAAACAGGCATTTTAAAATATATTTTATTTAACCTGGGATTTGGTTATGGTTTGACAGAACGAAGAATAGAAATGTTAATTATTCTGTATTAAATTTGAAGACATATGAATTTATTTTTCATATGATTTCATTTTAGTTCTACTATACTTTCTTTTCTTTTTTTTAATTAAAGTCCTCGAACAAATGAGATATGTGCGCCTGAATCTTTCAGTATACACTTTCTTTACCATATCAGGATTCATCCTCGCCAAAACTACTGATTCGTAAACAGCAAAGGTCTCATCGATCTGATACTGGTCAGGTATTTTCGGTAATAATGCCAAATTTCAGTCTAATTAATAGAGCTCTGGCCGATTTGGCATTGATATAGAGTGCAGACATTGACTACAGTAATTAATTATAAATGAATAACAAACTTAGGAAATAATATTAGAATATGCAATTCTCTTAAATATGATATTCACTGATCAAAATTAGTTAAGCAATTCAGGAAAAATAATTTATAGCAATTTTATACACTCTCAAAATTTTAAAACCAGTTGTTGATTAAAAGCCGATCATAAGGTTGTTAACCGTATAATTTTTTTATACTGCTCATATATTTTAACATTTCTCACACATTAAAAAAAATCTACGTCATGAGGAAGATAATCAATACCCGCAATATTGAATCTTCAAGGTCAATTGCATGTTTGACGATGCATATTTATGTAGTAATTCTTTAAATAACTATCATAATATACTGATTGAATAACTTTTTTAAATATTTTATTGCACTTTACAATTTGCTGAATACTTTGGGGCGAAGGAGACAGGTTTTAAAAATTGAATAACAGGAAATAATGCATAATCTTCCATCAACAGGAAACAATACATAATCTTCCATTTTAACAGCAAACCACTTTGAATATTATTAACAGCCGATTTTTTTAGTTAAATTCCCATGCACATTACGTAAAAACTAAATCTTTCGTCTTGAAGAAATATAATTAATAACAAGTTATCTGTATTAAACATACATACTACTATGTATTTTTTTACTAATATTTTCTGAGCCGAAATATATATTAAAAATTATAATATAAACTTTTTGTATAAACGCATGAAACTTGAATTTGCAAATAACTGTACACAAAGTATTGATTTCATTATTCGTTTTTGCGCATATAGTTTTCCTCATAAAACGAGTTATTTCTGGATTAGAAAAAATAGTTTAACTTTATGCAATAAATATTTATTTCTCATGTAATAATAATTATAACTTTTCGATATTTCCCACGTGAGCTTTTAGCGTCGAATTTCACTGTTGATATCGAGCTCAGAGTTCGCAACATAAATTCAGGTCAAAATATTCCAAAGCATAAGAACTTTGATGAAGGTGCCCCTTAGTATCAAATATACCAGAGGGATGTTTTCGCAAATGAACGAGGAATACTTATCAATTCTTTTCGTAAGATTTGCTAAAACCATAATCCACTTTTTTATGTAAATATTAGTTGGTTTTTTATATCACAAGTGTAAAAACAAGGACATTGTGTGAATCTATTCAATATCTTAAGACTCTGTCTTGAAAGGAATTCACCACTAACTCAAAAAAAAAATAATTCGTAATATGCGAATTCTCAACTGCAATCTCCTGTTTGCAATAAATATTAAAATACTCATATGAATTGAAAATTAAAATAAATGAAGTCGTATGTGGCACATTCATAAAGGAAAGAATATAGTCAAGACTCCTTTTTTTAGTAAAGTACTTACAGTATTCGTTAAGAATATCAGTTAATTATTTATTCACATTGAAATCAATTTAAGTTATCAACGCATATTTGAAAATTTATAATTTTATTTTACGGTACATTTTCAGGTTCTTTAAAATTTCTTACGTTATTTTAACAAGTTGTTACGTGTCTCAGACCAGTGGAAATGGGTCTGGTGAACGAGAAAATAATTTTAAAAAAACTGGTATTTTTTTAAATATACAAAGCAAACCATTTGACTGGGAATCAGGAAAGAAGAAAAATAAAGTAAATTTTGTAACCGTAATACAAAATGAAAAAAACAGTTATTTTCATAAACGTGTGTACAATTCATATTTAATGGATTAAAATCGTGAATAAGAAATAAAAATAACAATAAAAATCTAAAGAAGTAAATAATAACTTTTTAGAAATGGTTACAAAATATCGATATCAGTTGCTGTTTTAATGTGTAGTCATTGTCTAAATTAATTAAAAATAAAACTGTAAATTGATATTTGAAAAAAGCTGCAATTTTTTTTAAATATACAAAAGCAAACCATTTGACTGGGAATCGGGAAAGAAGAAAAAAATAAATTTTGTAACCGTAACACGAAATGAAAAAAAAGTTATTTTCATAAGCGTGTGCACAATTTATACTTAATATATCAAGAATTGTTAATAAGTATTAAAAATAACAATAAAAATCTAAAGAAGTAAATAATAACTTTTTAGAAATGGTTACAAAATATCGAATCAGTTGCTTTTTTTAATTTGTGGTCATTGTCTAATTTAATTAAAAATAAAACTGTATATTGACGTTTGAGAATTGTTCTGCTGTCAAAAAGAAATGTTTTTTCGCTCTTTTCGAGTTTTACGTGCCTTTTTGACAACCATGTTGGGTATGCTAGTTTCATGGTTAGTATGTTACAGATGTAACATACTAAGATACTGTATGTAAGATACAAAGTGACACAACCTGCTCTTTCATTTCATCTTGTTGATTTAAAAGTTCCATACAAACTAGCATTACAAGATTTCTCAATAGCCTGATGATTTAAATAAAACTTTTTGTGGATTTATTTTTTTCATTTTTTCTACTGAAGAACATTTTAATGATTGTGACACCTGTGCCCAACACAATATAGACTTGTGCCAATCTTCTTTTGGAGAGTTGGGATTATTACATTTATGGATATGTAGACATAGAAGATAAGTTTCATTGGAATAAGGCAGTTTTAGTCATTTAAAGTTAATATAGGTTCAAACTAACCTTATGAATAGGAGTCCCCCAAAAATCGTTGAGAAATATATTTGATATCGGCGTGTGTGGCCTGAGATCGCGGTTGTCCTTGATGGCGCTGATGTCGTCGAAGACAAAGCCGCAGTAGAGGCAGTTGTGGTAGACAAGGAAGCAGGCGAGCAGCAGCACCGCGGCCGGCGCACCCCGTGGGCCCATGGCCGGCGCCGCCCGCGCCCGCCGCGCCTTGCCCGACTTCAGCCTGACCACCGCAGCAGTCCTACTAGCGCCCACTCCACTACCCACACTGGTTGGTCACACTATTCTCTTATCCTTATCTAGCCCTAAAATGTTACGCTATGCTACTTCCCTACTTCGTATACTCGTATGCTACTTGCATATTATTCTAATATTTATTACGTATATTCAAAAGTTACATCGATATTAATATTACATACGTTTAATACGCTTGTAATATTGTATCCTACACTTTTACAGAAATGGTAAGAAATCAAATTAAGTATCTAGAAAATCGAAGGGTGAAGTAAACAGTTACAAAAGAAAATTTATTTTTATCGATACGACAATATTAATATTTACCATCGCCTATGCTTTTTCTCACTGCCGCGCATAAAATTTTCCACGTGTCCGACGATACGTCATTATAAAATATCGATGTCCACATTATGTCTGAATACTTCATTATTAAAATAAATAATGCAAAGTGCTGCGTTAATAACGACTACAATATCTATATCCCATCTCTTTCTCGCCCTCTTCCCGGCGCTCTGTAGAAAACAATAACACGACGATCGTACGAAAGAACGCGGCAAGAAGAACGGGGTCGTCGAGCCGAGTCGAAGCCCTTCGGCACAAGTAATCGCACTGTCCACTACCGTCACTTGATCTCACTGCCCGCTTGTCAGAATACTCCACACGCTCGCTATTCCGTTGCACTTGTAGTCATAGTGTGATGAATGACGTTAGTATGAATACAACGACGCGCACGTCTCTCCCTCTCAACGTATCGCGAACGACTGAGCGCTGAGCGGCGAGCGACCACGAGCGAATTGTGCGCCGCGTCACGTGACCCGGCGTTTACTGCGGCCCGCGCCTCCCGAGCTTGGCGGCGCGGGGGTACGTCTGCATGAATGTATGTGTTGCGCGTGTGTGTGTATTTGAAATATTTCGACCTATTAACAGTGAAATTTTAACCTTCGGAATGAGCAAAGTAGTTTTTTATCTATTAAAAGATTTGAATCTTAAAAAAGACGGTGTTTCAAAATAAAATTAATTTTATCATAAATGTACAAATTAATAAAAGACGATGGGATATAATTTTGAAGTTTGTTGTTCGCTACACAAGTTTTATATTCAAATTAAGTTTTCAAAATATTTTCTCTGTTTCACCTAAGTATTCAAAGCAAGTATTCAATCGCAATTTTAAATATAAAATCATTGTTGTCCGGTAAGAAACGTTTAACGCATAAATTGTTTACGTATTGTATTTCCATTTCTTAATTCTTCACCACCATTTACACCAAAAGCCACTCCAAGCACCACCACCAAATCCACAAAATAAAATACCCCTCCTCGAAACCTTAAACCTATTCTGCGTTCATAGCGCGGTACGGTGAGGCGGGACACGCAGGCGCACTAAATGCGGGAGAGGGGGTTGCGTAGGCGGACGGTGGGTGGTGGTTATAAGGGGGTATTGGGCGCCTGTGACGACACATCCGCGCTGGCCGCCGGGCCGTACTGTTGCCCTACATTTAGTAATGTAGCGCTAGACTAAAATCTCCCGCGTTTGACTAAGATCGACGTAAATTATTTGTTCTGGAAACGATCACTAGATGAGGATGTAACATTTATAAATCATTTTTCATCCCAGGTTTAATACTTTTTCCTAGATATGAGGATTCTTTGCTTGTATTGGATTTCATCTTTGCTTATATTACGCAATTTTAATTTGAAGTATTTCTAATTAATATCCCTAATGAAGATATTATAAGTTATCATTAAATAGGTATACTCTCTTATTAAAATTAATACACTCTACTCTAATGAATATTATTATACGTATTAAAATGAAAGACGGATCGGTGTATAATTCCTAAAGAAAAACACCCTAAAAATATATATTAATTAACAACTTAAATCTAATTTTCTTTTAAATTACCTTACTCGTATATCTCTACATACCTTTAAGATTTACTTTAGAATATGATAAAAAATATTTTAGCTAAATCAAGTTGGAGAATAGTTTTATCGACTTCTGTATGAGCAGTGTGCTTCATATGTTGGAACTGAAATTATTTGTTAAAATGATGCTTTTTGGGACTGACTTTCAATGAAAAACAATGCGTATGTTAATATATCTCGGCCTTGTAGTCGTAAGGTAAAGTTTATGAAAGAAATTGGATATATTTTGGAATTGAATAATAGTTAAAGTTCTTGTTGTTAATTAAGCGAACGTATTTATTTTTAATTTGTATTTAATGAAAAGATAACTTGAATCTTTTAAAATACCCTTCCCAAATAATATCATACGTTTTGTAATATGAGTCATTTTGTATTTGTATTAAGCTGTTTGTATAAAATGGGATTAATTGGGCTTTTTGTATAAATTGATAAAGAAATTCTTTGATGCATTAATAGATGTTGTCAAGTTCCCTTACGTTTGCTTTGATTTGTTTCAGGCAGCCGCCCATTGTTTAAGCGTAAGACATACTGTTATAAACAATATTTTCGCGAAGTTTTATTAAACGATTCTGCCAGGACTATTTTGTTTTCTTATTATTTCACACAAAATTATGTTATCGGATCCATTTTACAGGCAAAGTATTTCAGGTGCAGACTCTGCGCACAATTTTCGGGTTCCGTACTCAATAGGATAAAGTGAACCATTATAAGATCACTCGATCGTCTATCACAGACTTTCTCAAAAACTGCTTAATGTAGAAACTTGAATTAGGGATTTAAAATCGAAAAAAAGATTCAAATTTAATTTGTGTTGTTTGAAAGGGTTAGTTATGAGTGTCTCAGAAATATTTTGTTTCATAATTTAGATATTTATGCAAAAGGAAAATATGGAAAAGCAACATGTTCTTCGCTTGAACTACTAAACCTAAAGGAAACAGGAAAAAGAAAACAGGCTCTTTATAAGTCGCATAGGTTGTAGGAAAATTATAGCGATAATTCTAGATGTCATTGTTCTTGAGAAATACGGGTAATATAAGTATTCCCCTTCTAAATTATATTGGGTATTATTAAATATTTATTACACTAGGAAGTTCATACTAGTGATGAATTAAGATAAATACAATAATATCACTTCATTCGAGAATCATAGGAAAATTATAATGATAATTCCAGATGTCATTGTTTTTGAGATATACACGGTAATATAATTGTCCCCCTTCTAAATTATATTGGGTATTATTAAATATTTATTGCACTAGGAAGTTCATATTAATAATGACTTACGATAAATACAATAATACCGCTTCATATGAAATGTCGAACCTACGATTCGCAAGCTTGACTCGCACTTTGCCATTTTTATTTAGATATAAACTAAATTATTAACTTTGTATAATCATTTATACACTACATACATTTATATAAATCTATGGATTAGTGGTTAGAAAAGTGCTGCCTTATATAACAATGAAGCATCTTCCTATTATATTATGGGAAAACATGAGTATATTGAATATATTTGGCGTTAATTTTGTATAAATTCATTATTCACTACTAAATGTTATTAATTACGTCGTCGCCATGGTGTGTTGGGTTGGTCACAAGGCATCCGCCTGTGAGGACGCGGCGCACCGCGGAAACCCGGGTTCGATTCCCGGCCGTTCGTCGAGCGGGGCTGGGCGGGTGTTTTATGGTTGGCTGTAAGAGATTGCTCTCGTAGCAATAAGTCACCATACGTATCTATTATATATATTAACGTAAATAAATAAATAAATAAAACTACGAGATTTAGTATTATTTCTACTTTATTTAAATTCTTTACCACGATCTAGGTTTCGTTGTATGGCAACATCTTTAGGTGGGCAATTAGCAAATATGGGAAGGTATAAAGAAACCTGGTGATCACTGGTCATTATAAAGCGAATTGATTGTTTTAGGACAATTGTTATAGCCAATTAAAATAAAATATATTTGGAACTAGGTATTGTGAAAGATTTCAAGTTATCTTCTGTTAATATTATTTTATAATAATAACAAATGTTATAAATGATTATAAATCGTAAATATATATATATATATATATATATATATATATATATATATATATATATATATATATGTATATATATGTATATATATATATATATATATATATGTATATATATGTATATATATATATATATATATATATATATATATATATATATGTATATATACAACAAAGTTATGACATTGGAATATATTTCTGAAGACTAACTGATACACTTGATATTCACGCTTGATATTGTAACAAAATTTTTGCTTTTAAGAGCTTGAATGGATTCATGCCGTAATGATTACGTAGTTCGTTCCAATTTTGGCAGCACGTCTATTGTTGCTGGGAAAGCAAAAGGTAAAACAAATGAAGTACAAGTTACTCGTAATTTTGAAAATAATTCCTTGTGTGAAGATTGTTTCATTTAATTATACTTTTAAAAGTTAAAACAAACAGCAAGACAAAAAGAGCTAAAAAACGGTTTAGCTCATTCAAAAACAATAATGTATATTTTAAAATTTTTAAAGTAGAGACTTCAATTCATAAAGTATATTATTCCACATATTTTTCAGTTACAAGTGAAAAACACCTTTACATCAATTTTACAGGGACCAAATAGAGTAATGAAATCGTTATTTTTATTTCAAGTATCGTGTCGGTTGTCAATATCAATGTCGGTTATCAATATCAATGTCGGTTATCAATATCAATGTCGGTTATCAATATCAATGTCGGTTATCAATATCAATGTCGGTTATCAATATCAATGTCGGTTATCAATATCAATGTCGGTTATCAATATCAATGTCGGTTATCAATATCAATGTCGGTTATCAATATCAATATCAATGTCGGTTATCAATATCAATGTCGGTTATCAATATCAATGTCGGTTATCAATATCATGTGCGGAGCCAGACGAATAGTTACACATTGCAAATTAGTATAATACCAGTAATAATATTTTTGTCGTGTAATTACACGACAAAAATATTATTACTGGTATTATATTTAATAAAGTTATAATATTGCTTATTTACATAACAATTATACATAAATGTTTTTTTTATTTTTTTGATTCGTGGCATTATATATTATAAATATGTATTAGTCATTATCTCTATATATTTCCCTATATGTTTCCCTACAGAATCTCTATATGTTTTCCTATAGAAAAACTTCCCAGAGATTTGCCACTCCACGAAGATTGTGGGGGATCCAGATTTGATGATTAACCTCTCCGCTTGAACATCTGAAGTTAAACGTTAAAAATCGTAGTTATATTATCGAAATTAAGTCTGTTTTACATAACATTTAATATTAATGGATTTTAAATGTTATCGTATCAATGAAAGTAATGTATATTTTTTTTTATAAAAGAAAATAGGCGACTGTTTTAATAAAAGCTAGTTGAGTGACGTTAACCTTACGTCATTACTAATTTTTTCCTGTGAAAATGACTTTCCCGTGAGAAGTTATATTGATATTATAATCTTAATTCATACATTTTCTGCCATAAGTTTTGCAATATAGATTAATGCGGCGTTTTTGATAACCAGAACCTAATTGATCAAAAAACCTACCTTCAATTTGTAGCCAATACCCAAGCTAGTTTAATTAGTACATTATGATGAATGGCTGTCTTCTAAAGACCTAATCTGTTTTTTATTGTGATTCGATATGTCAATTTAATGGGATTGTTACTGCGATTGATTAACAAAAAATATTACGAGATATAATTTAAATTTTTATATACCGACTTTTATTACTGCGAACATGTGAGTACAAAAACCATTTATCAGATTTTAATAATAATTAATACCTATCATGTTGGTTTCGGAATTGAGTCATGTCGTTTGATCAACGAAACAATGATATTCAACTTGCCTATTGCGTGTCCAAGTTATGTAGCTACTTCCAGCTACATTATTTGTATTTCGCCTAGTCTGTTGTTTTGATAACTTTAGAAAATGAAAAGATGCTTAAAGTGCAACGACGTGAGGAAGAGGCTTAGCCTTTCGGAGAAAAATAAAGAGCTAGTCTGAAGTAGGGTGTACAGCACCAGCAACAGCACCACAACTAAGAGACATCATTTATTTTGTGGTTAAAATTAAATACATCCAACTTTGTGTATGTACGTATGTACATGTATATATATATATATATATATATATATATATATATATATAATATGTATAAATATAATGTAAGATTGACATCAAGTGTAGTCTTTTCAAATAATTTTTTTTAAAGTTGAATTTTATTTATAGATTATAAATGTTTCTTTTTCACGCTTTTCCATATAATTCAATAATTTTATAAATAACATTGATTGATATTGAATATATTTGGCGTTAATTTTGTAGAAATTCATTATTCACAATTAAATGAAACTACGTGATGTAGTATTATTTCTACTTTCTTTAAGTTCTTTACCACGACCTAGGTTTCGTTGTATTACAACATCTTCAGGTGGGCTATTAGCAAAAATGAATGATGATGAATCTTTGCTAATAGCCCACCTGAAGATGTTGTAATACAACGAAACCTAGGTCATGGTAAAGAACTTAAAGAAAGTAGAACTAATACTACATCACGTAGTTTTATTTAATTGTGGATAACATTGATTTTAAATATTATTTTTGTGATATTCAGAACAGCGTATATTTAATATATTTTTTATGCTATATGTTGTTAAAAAATGATACGAATAGATTACAATGAAGTAACAATCTACGTATAAATATATATCTAATGGTATATAGTCAGTATATAACTTAGTACAGCCAGTGTCACAGCGACTGTAGATCTGTGAAAGTTATACAAAAGGGCGACAGAAGTTGGACGATCATAAAAAACATCCATTAAATTTTTATGATCACATTTAGAGGAAGGCATCATCAAGTACAAAGTTTGTCCCATTAATAATTTCCGACCTAAGCAGCTTCACGGCTCTTGACTCAAATTCTAATGAAACGCTCACGCGCGAAGAGAATCGTAATGTTAGTAAATTGAAAGGGTGGCTTATACCTTCAATCCTATTACGAAATTTAAGTAGAAATTAATTATCAGTTTCGTAAAGCAATTTAAAACTTCGTTTTATACGAATCCTTAAAATGTAATTCGACTATTGATATAAATTTGGTAGCCGACGTTAGAAATTGTGAACAAAGGGACAGCCCTGGTGCAGAGGCTTTGACAAAGACTGGGCTTTTGATTAATATTACTTTATGGCTATGAAAAATAATTTTCATCTAGTATGTCATTGTGACACAAAAGGGTATAATACGAGTATAAGATGAAAAGTGTCGATAATATATTGCAAACTGTGTATAACAATTTTCCATCATATTTTTAGAGTGCACATTTGGTTTGTAGTGTTATTTTAAAAGTTTATAATTATAACCATTAACATGTGATAGAATGGCATAACTTTTTATCTTGGTTTCTTTTCAAAGGAAAAGTGGCTCTAAAATATGTTTTTAATACGAACATGTTACTGATTAGCGAGGAAATGAAACGTTGTTATCCCTAATACTTTATTTAATTACTAGTATATTTTAATTGAAAGCAAATTTTAAACATTATTAAGTTTTTATTCTTTCGCTCTTATTTTTTCAGTGCCATAATGTTGTTGTGTTGTTGTATTGTTAATCTGTTTAATCTGTTTGACTACTTAGTTTTTCAATATGTTATTTTGTATTCCATTCTCCAGGGATGAAAGTAGTTTTTAGTTATAATTACTTCTGTTTGTAGAACGTCACTCTATAAATACTTCTGTTTGTAGAAATGTCACTGTATGTAGAAACGTTTAGTTTCTTGTACGTAGAAACGTCATTCTAATTTTTTACATTAGTTTTAAGTTTTCAGTAAAAATAACTTAATGAGGTTTTTCATTTTCAGTAGATTATATTTATTAAAGACTTTTTACAAATATTTATTCGGAAATATATTAAATGAATTCTTTTATAACGAAGAAAGTCTAGGTTTAGAGTTTTAATACAGTCAGTATAAAGGTATACGAAATAAATTTTTGTTTAAATTATATTTATTACGTGCGCCGTACTACTTATGTTGTATTACTTGTGAAATGGACTATCCGTTTAACTATTCTTATTAAATATTATTCTTAAGGTTCCTTAACTAAATTGCAAAAACTGAACCATTATTATTTCTTCATTTCCGTCTGTCCATTAGTTCATTAATTCATCTATAAATTTATCCGCATATCCGTACATTTATCTATAGATACATTTATCCACCCGTATATTTATCCATCGGTACATTCATCTATATGAAATTATTTTCTTACCGATCACTTTTTGTCAAGTGATATATGATAGAAGTCTTTTAAAATATAATTGAAAATGTCAGCTAATATTTTCCGACAGATGGGATCTTCAAAGTGATATGCCGTGTCGCGTATGTCAATAATCTATTTCATTACTAGGTCCATTGCAAAATAAAGTAGCATTAATATGTTAAAGTTTGTCGAATGAAACTGAATATTTTACTACTCAAGCTTATCTGGCGGGAAAGCCGTCTCGAAATTTCAACGCACAGCACCAAAGAAGATACGGACTAGACACTTTACCGAAGACTTCCAGAACTAACGTTTGACTCTTGAAGTAGCGAAAATCGTGGCCAAAAATATCCAATTATGGAATATTATCGTCAATGAGGGCCTTATTGGCTCAAGGTTCGTCTTGCTCCACCAGTCGTCAACTAGGGATGAAAGAAGATGACGAAAAAATTAAAGAGATGTAGGTAACAAAGTTACTGAACATCGCAAATAACCCGGTCAATTTATTCAGGTTTGTACCATGTTAATTATAACAGGAATAAAGGACTTCTAATATAAATGATATTAATTATAACACGAACAAATACTAAATGTATGCGTGTGTTATACGAATTTCGCCACTTTTGTCCATTTGTCTGAATATAATTTGTTACGTCATGAGTCTATTTCTTTATTCAGTTTTTATTCAGTTTTGTACCATGTTAATTATAACAGGAATAAATGAATTCTAATATAAATGATATTAATTATAACACGAACAAATACTAAATTTATGCGTGTGTTATACGAATTTCGCCACTTTTGTCCATTTGTCTGAATATAATTTGTTACGTCATGAGTCTATTTCTTTATTCAGTTTTGTACCATGTTAATTATAACAGGAATAAATGAATTCTAATATAAATGATATTAATTATAACACGAACAAATACTAAATTTATGTGTGTTTTATACAAATTACGCCACTTTTGTCCATTTGTCTGAATATAATTTGTTACGTCATGAGTCTATTTCTTTATTCAGTTTTTATTCAGTTTTGTACCATGTTAATTATAACAGGAATAAATGAATTCTAATATAAATGATATTAATTATAACACGAACAAATACTAAATTTATGTGTGTTTTATACAAATTAGGCCACTTTTGTCCATTTGTCTGAATATAATTTGTTACGTCATGAGTCTATTTCTTTGATAATACTTTATAATAATTTAGATTTATTTATTTATGGACCGTAAGATGTTGCCCGTCCAAGGATAATTTCGCTATATTTATCGCGGACTTGGCTTATAGTTTCGTCCTTTAACGAGATAATTTCGATTCATTTTAAAGAAATATATCCTAATTGATCAAATTATATGATAATATATGCAAAGTTTTATAAAAGACGTGAATTTTTATTTTATCAAATAGTCTTTCAGTATAATAGAAATGAAGAAGAAGAAGAAAAGACCACAATTACAAGAAATTATAAGTTATATTATAGATAAAACAAAATGCAAATACCAGTCATAGATACAGGTTAAAAGTCTGTTTTCCCGGGAAAGTAGGGTAACAAAATGTGGTAAGAAAGTATATTAAGTAGATGAACGGTATAGTCCATACAAATTACAATGCTGACAGACATCTACACCTATAAATATAGTAAAGCAAGGCAAGTATATACCTTTCGCTAGCAGCGGACGACGGTGAAGTAATTGCAACGTAAGCTGCATTAACGAGCAGCAGACGAACTCCTCATTAGCAGGGACTCACGATTTACACGACTGTCTTACGCTGGCTGTGATGTTTATTTATGCTAATCACTTGAAATTTTAAATTAATTTACTTCTAAGTCTTCTCGTATCAAACTGAACTATCTGTCATCCGTAAGATCTTCTCCGAATGCACCAATGGACTTAGCCACTGAAATGAGATAGGAAAAATCTTTATTATGTTGATCCTAAGTGTTACAAGAATAAAAATGACTCTATTTTATGGAAAAAATTGAAAAATATGGCCGTTAAAATTTTTATTTTAAATCGTCGATTATATAAGTGAAAAATCCTGTGTTTTTAGTGTAGGAGTAGTGTTTGCGGCAGTTTTTTAACACAAATAAAAAATTCATATTTTCTCTTGTTAAATGAAAGTATATATTATAAAAGCGACGTATTTAAAAAAAAAATTAGTCGTTTTATTATTAAAAGTTTCAGAAAAATCGATTCAGAATTATTTTTATTGGGGGCTATCACGCTTTTATTTCCCACCAGGGCGGCGCCACTTTGGTGGTAGGTACATTGAAATGTCAAAAGCGCATCGTTTACTTGCATAATAAGTTTCGAACTTTCCAAACTTTCGAATTATATAGGTTATTCGT
Organism: Druceiella hillmani; assembly: GCA_039881145.1. Taxonomy (NCBI): domain Eukaryota; kingdom Metazoa; phylum Arthropoda; class Insecta; order Lepidoptera; family Hepialidae; genus Druceiella; species Druceiella hillmani. Next base: position 28,529,835 of record JAYKKI010000002.1, read on the forward strand.
GTTTATTTTTGTATTTGCTAAATGTGTACTAGTGTTTTGTTATTGTATTAGACAAAAATTATTAAATCAAGTTACGGACTTATGAATGCTGAACTATAAAAAGGCGAACTGAGAAAAAAAGGCGCCAGTGTAAGAGGCACCAAAACAAAAGTTATTGAAAGGTAATCTGTATAACTAATAATATTTTAGAATTATTATTTATATATTAATTTCTGATTTATATATTTTCATATTTATTATTAAATATTTATTTTTAATTTACTACGCTTTTCATCGACAGTGATGTACCTCGGTGCAAAGTAGTGACATCTGGTGAGTACAAAAATATTAGTCCTCGATAATTGACAGTACTTTTCTATTGAGAGTAGTCTTTATATACAACCACTCTTTATCGTTTTCTATGTTAATTTGTTATTTTTTGGGGTTAAGGTTTGTTTTTTATATAAACTCATGTTTGTATTGCATATTCAGTGTTTGGAGTAATAAAGAACGGGAATTGAGAAAAAAATATAAAAAATGCCACAGTGAACAAATGCAGTTCGCATGGGAAAGATATAAAATTAATTTTTTTTAGATAAAATGATAGCAAACAATTAATGTTTTTGATAAACATGTCGTTTTTAATATATATTCTTTTATTTAATATTATAAAAATAGTGAAATTTTCATTTATTCTGAACCACACTTTTTTGTATTTCTTTTATAAATAGACACGTTATTCTTCTTACTAGTTTCTAAATGCTGTTTTTACAGAATTCTCTGAGCGATTATAGATAAAACAAAATGCAAATTGTGTTTCGTTATATTTTCTATATATAGATTTAATATATTAATCCCTGAAACTTGCAGGCTCCATTTCTTTAGGCAATAGTTTCACATGTAAAAAACGAGTGGTATTGATTATAATTCTTGTAAGATTTTAAGAATAAGTTCTTTAGGTAATAGTTTCACATATAAAAAACGATTGATATTGATTATAATTCTTGTAAGATATGAACTATTAGTCCTTTAGGCAATAGTTTCAAATGTAAAAACGAATGGTATTAATTATAATTATTGTAAGATTTTAAGTATAAGTTCTTTAGGCAATAGTTTCACATATAAAAAACGATTGGCATTGATTATAATTCTTATAAGATTTTAAGCATAACTTTTAAAGGCGATAGTTTCACATATAAAAAACGATTGGTATTAATTATAATTCTTGTAAGATTTTAAGTATAAGTTCTTTAGGCAGTACTTTCAAAGGTAAGACACGATTGGTATTAATTATAATTCTTGTAAGATTTTAAGTATAAGCTCTTTAGGCAATAGTTTCACATATAAGAAACGATTGGCATTGATTATAATTCTTGTAAGATTTTAAGCATAACTTTTTAAGGCGATAGTTTCATATATAAAAAACGATTGGTACTAATTATAATTCTTGTAAGATTTTAAGTATGTTCTTTAGGCAATAGTTTCACGTATAAAAAACGATTGGCATTGTTTATAATTCTTGTAAGATTTTAAGCATAACTTTTTAAGGCGATAGTTTCACATATAAAAAACGATTGGTATTAATTATAATTCTTGTAAGATTTTAAGTATAAGTTCTTTAGGCAGTACTTTCGATTGTAAGACACGATTGGTATTAATTATAATTCTTGTACGATTTTAAGTATAAGTTCTTTAGGCAATAGTTCAAACATATAAAAAACGATTGGCATTGATTATAATTCTTGCAAGATTTTAAGCATAACTTTTTAAGGCAATAGTTTCACATATAAAAAACGATTGGTATTAATTATAATTCTTGTAAGATTTTAAGTATAAGTTCTTTAGGCAGTACTCTCAAATGTAAGACACGATTGGTATTAATTATAATTCTTGTAAGATTTTAAGTATAAGTTCTTTAGGCAATAGTTTCACATATAGAAAACGATGGGCATTGATTATAATTCTTGTAAGATTTGAAGCATAACTTTTTAAGGCGATAGTTTCACATATAAAAAACGATTGGTATTAATTATAATTCTTGTAAGATTTTAAGTATAAGTTCTTTAGGCGATAGTTTCACATATAAAAAACGATTGGCATTGATTATAATTCTTGTAAGATTTTAAGCATAACTTTTTAAGGCGATAGTTTCACATATAAAAAACGATTGGCATTGATTATAATTCTTGTAAGATTGTAAGCATAACTTTTTAAGGCGATAGTTTCACATATAAAAAACGATTGGTATTAATTATAATTCTTGTAAGATTTTACGTATAAGTTCTTTAGGCAATAGTTTCACATGTAAAAAACGATATTGTCGAAATGTTATTGTCATCACCGTGGTGTGTTGGATTGATCACCCGGGTTCGATTCTCTGCCACTCGTCTAGCGGGACTGGACTGATGTTCTGGTTGGCTGTAAGAGATTTCTTTTATAGCAATAAGTCCGACATATATATCAATTATATACATTAAAGTAGGTAAATTATTTTTTGAAATATTTTTCATAAAAATTTATTATTTACTGAGTTAAATTCGTATTGTTATTTCTATTCCTTATTAAAAATTCTTGATATATTAAAAATATAATATATGCGTGTTGGTAGAGATAGCTTTTTTGTTTTGTTTTATGACCATGAACAGCAATTTTATATATTGCTTTTTTCCTTATTTTAACGTCACATATTCGTTTGTCTTCTTTAACGAGGAAAAATATGTAATTAGTTGAAAATTTAAGTAGCGAGGTAATAATATGAAAGTCCATTGAAATTTGTTTATTTATTTGTAAACAAAAAAATCATAGCGTACTTTATAACAATTTCTATAAAATTGTTTAAGAAAAATTATTAGAAGCAAAATCTACTCAATAATTTGCAATTTATTTCAAAATCCGCAAAAATTTCAAACTTGTGCAATAAAATAAAAAAAATAATTAACGTAAATAAATTTTTGATTATTTATAATTTTTGATTATAATAAAATTGCAACCGAGTGAATTCTGTACATTAAAAATATTTTTAAAAAGTGATTAATTTAGCGTGTATAATGATATTAGAAGCCAGGAAATCTTTTTTAGAATTGTTGTCTGTCTGTCCTTATGTTAATTTGAGCGGGTTAAACGCAAAATCTACTCAATGATTTTGATGAAATTTGGTATGGTAATCGTATATATCCAGAAGCAACACATAAGAGAAAAAAAAACAAAAAATATTTTTTTTCCGAATTACACGCCAACGAAGTCGCACGCGTAGCTAGTATTAAATAAAATGATAAATATTTGGTGTGCCGATTTTTAGATAGTTTTCATTTACCGGACAAAAAAAAAATTAAACCTACAAAAATATTTTACTTTCAATGAAATCAAATCTATTATCAATTCATTACAGTGAATTAATTTCACTTTTTGGCTTTGCAATTTCTTTGTAAATAAAATTTATGTTTGTTAAGAGCTAATGTAAATAATCTACAAATAATATGTTTAAATATATTGAGCTGTCTGCATGAGATTTTGTAATAAATGCCTCCATGAATGTGATACCGTAATCCCTTTGTTTATTTATATGACACTATCAGCAATAGCTGTTTCCAGAAATGGCGTCTGTCATTCTGTCTGTTAGGATAAATATCAGAAAAGAGTCAAGCTACGTTAACGTAAAGGCTACTCTGGTCGCGTGGACTCAAGTTACCCTTATCTGGGGGCCTTACTTTTCCTTGCGCTTTCCGTGCTTATGTGTAAAAAAAATTAATTACTGATTCTTTTTTGGCAATTTCCCTATAAATACTATTAAATTGTTTTAATTTGGTCTAAGTAAAAAAAATGAATACAATTGAATTTTAGCAAATCTAGAAATGTGATAAAATATTGTTGATAAAAATGTCGGTGAGTTTAGGGGAATTATAAATAAGCTAGAGAAGAGAAATTTAGCGTTCTTTGAGTTTTATTTTTATCTCTTTGTTTAACTGTATACTTGTCGCTTAAAAATATTGTTTTTTACTGTTTTATTGCCTAAAGTCTTAGAAAGAAATTTGAGGTTGGTCGATAGAGAAAACGTCAACCACCTAATGGTATGACCATACTTTTACCTTTACTTAAACAATAGGTTAAATCTGTAGAAACATGGAAAATGCTAGTACACAAATAATATTATAATCTTCCCCATTACCATACAAAACGAAACATTTTTATAACAGGCTTTTTTTTAACCCTGCTCGATCAGTTCAATTTTGAGAAAAATAAGTTGGAAGTTTAATCTGGCCCAACATTTATTCCGGCTTGTAATCCCCAAATAAATCGTAATTTAAAAGTATAATCCCAAAGTAAATCGACGCGCCACAATGTGTTGGTTCATCGAGACACTTACAGCAACCCTTACAAATACACCCAGCTTAATATTCATTAAAATGAAGTACTATCAATGGACAATACTTCTATTTTGAAAAAAAAAATTCCTAAGTGACTCACTTTAATAAAGCCTAAAGCTGGTTAAATATAACATTTTATGCAATTACTCTTCTTTATTTCGTTTACTTAAAATTTATCTCAGTAATTTTTCAGCCGCTCATTAAATACTCATTAAAACTGTAACGGATTTCGCGGCCCGCCCGGCGGGCGCGCAGTGACACTTGTTATATTTTGCGCGAAAGTTGAATTTCCGGCAGCCAGCGGTTCCCTTTTTTCACTGGAAAATTTACGCGTAACCTGATAGCAGTGCGAAATGTGTAGTTTTTTAGATGTTTCATTTCAAAATGTCTATTTTATGTTTTCGTATTAGCGTCTATACATATTATTAAATTGTAGATGGCGTGTTTGTTTGATCTGAAGATATTTACAAAAACATTCTTAAGAGTGACATAATAAAAGTAACAGAACATAAAAATACGATTTTTGGAATTTTTGTCTGTTTGCTTGAACACGCATCACGTAAAAACTACTGACTCTACTAAAATGAATGTTTTGGAGAATATAGGGTTTGGAGTAACATTTAGTTTTTATTTTATCAGAATCGGTGCATTCAATCAGTAGATATGCGAATTTAACATTTATATTGCATTAAAACAACAACAAAGAAGTGCCTGACGCGTAGTTGTTACACAAATTTATAGTGTATCTATGCACTTCAATAGATGGCGCTACATCGAATTTTAATCGCGTAATGAAATATTTCACAAAGACATGTATTGGCAATATTCCATCCGGACATATATAGCATTTTGACGTCTTAATACAAAGTGTATTTACTTAAAAGAAGTTTAATTTTATAAATATTGTAATAGATGACGGTACATACGTACCGTCATCAATTTCAAAATGACCTTAATTATGTTTTCTATAGATCCAAACGCGAACCAAATCGGGAATATAGCTAGTTTAAAAATATAACCACGTATTTTATTATTTACTATAATGTAATACATATTACTATAATGAACGAATAAAACCTGTTTCTACAATGGACAAGCTTTGAAATTTATTAAAAGACTCCGTACAAATTAAAAAAAATTGTTTCAGGGATAATGAGTGATAATAATTGGGAATATATATATGAATAAATATGACGAAATGCATTCTAATTGATTGTTTCTAGCTTACGTTAATAAAAATAAAAGATATATAATCGGCGATTTCGCGTAGGTGGACTACAAATATATATAATGAAATGTGTTCGGATGTTTGTTATTCAAATACGCTTAAACGGTTAGATAGTTTTTCATGAAACATAGCATAAATATAATTCATGATTAAAATTAATGCACCGGATTGTTTAACCGAAGAAATAGCATAATTACTGTAGAATACAACTCTGTCTTTTCTAGTCAATATTAACAATTTGGTACTATAACTTGTCAAAAGATGGCGCAACGGGAATTTTCAAAATATCACGGACGCCGAGTACTCCAAACCTGTATGTTTTGTAGAATGTAGGGATTATGAAAGGTAGTTTATTAAAAACGTTCACGTATGTTTTTAAAAACTTTCACAATGCCATAAGTGGTGAAAAATAAATTTGTTACATGTTTATAAATAACAGTTATCAGATAAACGTGAAGAAATTTGAGTGAAATTAAAAAAAAACTACTTACAATTGGTTATCTTAAAAAGAAATTAAAACATTTCAAATTTGACATAAAAGGTTTTATTCTAAAAGACAACACGAATATTTAAATTGAAATCTACGTGATTTACTGAATGCAACAGAAAATAGTAAACGTCGTAAAGTGTAATGAGATTACGTAACGTGTGAATATAATATTTGAAAAACTAAACCGTGAATTATTTTTATGAAGTATTAATATGCTATGCTATACATTACACCATTTTTAGGCATTTTAAATAATATTGATTGAATAAGTAGAATATATACACGGAGATTTGACAGGAAAAATGACATTATAACTGTTCATTTATTTACCACCAGAGGGCGCTGCTAGCCTGTTGCACGTTTTACTGTAGCCAAAAGTTTAACACTTGTTATATAGCGGTGTTACGATAGCCTTATTGTGTCGGAGACATGTTGTTGTTAATTGAAAATCCACGAGGGGCGGAGTTGCTGGCAAAAGCTAGAAATTAATAAGCAATAATTATTATCAAATGCAGTAATTTTGAAAGCAAGGTACAAAGGAAGGCCTTGTTAATCGTTTACGAATCTATAGTTTATTCAAAAGATAAATATTTTTGCTGTACATATATATTTCAGGATTTTATTGTTAAGTCAGAATTGAGCAATAAACACTGTTTTTGGAAAACCATAAATAAAAAAGCTCTGACGATATGAGATTTTTTATTTATTTCGTATTAAGGCAGAATTTTTAATTTGCACCAAAGGTTTGATTTTGGCACATCGGAATTTTCAAAATGAATATTGCTGAAAGTATCGTCGTCAAACATTGGAATCGGGGTTGGTAGCAATTTTTCAATCCATAATCACCAGGTAGGCAGGTTTCCATATATGTCTGATAAATTGCTCGCTAAGAATTTCTTCTATTTTATATCTGATTTATCGTTTTAAATGAAGTATGAGAGGGTCGAGTGTTACTCCTGCTACTCATAGTGTCTACATAAATCCTATGTTCTAATCTGCACAAACCCTAGACTACCGCTATTCATAGTGGCTGTAGTCAAGGGTTTATGTAGAACTCAGTACATACAGTACTGGTATACATACAGATAGACAGACAGATGTTGGGTTTCTTATAAATAAAGATAAGACTGAATTGAAAATCATAATTTATTATTACACTGCCATTATTATCGCTGTTCCAAATTGGCTTGAAGGACAGGTCCGTTGAACACGTGTCAGTAATGTGGCAGACCATTTCAAAGATTGCTATTTACATTTGTGACATCATCCTTGATAGACTGAGGGAGAATAAAAATTCACTTTTTATTTGTTTTAATATATTGAAACAATCAGAGCAATCAGAGTTACATTAACATATTGAAACAATCAGAGTAATCAGACACTGTCTAAAAATCGCGAGGCTTTCATAATTTTAAATACTTTTGATATTTGCCACAAGAAAACGCACTTGTTGCGTCAAATGTAGTTTATCATAATATTAATCCTTATTCAGGATTCAAAATGTACTGTCTTGCGTATTTATAGCCTAATATTTTTGAAAAAAAAAGAAAATGAGACTATATATTTGTTTACAAAATTAACATATTGAAACAGAGTAATCAGAGTTATTGTCTAAAAATCGCGAGGCTTTCATAATTTTAAATACTTTGATATTAGCCGCAAGAAAACGCACTTGTTTCGTCAAATGTAATTTATCATAATAGTAATCCTTATTCAGGATTCAAAATGTACTGGCTTGCGTGTTTACACCCTAACATTTTTGAAAAAAAAGAAATGAGACTATGTATTTGTTTACAAAATGAACATATTAAAACAATCAGAGTAATTAGAGTTACTGTCTAAATATCGCGAGGCTTTCATAATTTTAAGTACTTTTGATATTTTCCGGAAGAAAACGCACTTGTTTTCGTCAATTTTAGTTTATCGTAATATTAATCCCTATTCAAGATTCAAAATGTACTGGCTTGAGTGTTTATACTCTAACATTTTTGAAAAAAAAGAAATGAGACTATATATTTGTTTACAAAATGAACGTATTGAAAAAATCAGAGTAATCAGAGTTATTGTCTAAAAATCGCGAGGCTTTCATAATTTTAAGTACTTTTGATATTTTCCGCAAGAAAACGCACTTGTTTTCGTCAATTTTAGTTTATTGTAATATTTATCCTTATTCAAGATTCAAAATGTACTGGCTTGCGTGTACTGGACAGCCTAATATTTTTGAAATAAAAGAAATGAGACTATATGTTCGGTTACGTTATGTCATTAACGCTATATAATCAAAGATAAAGATAACACCGATCTGTGATAATTTGAAGCCGCTATTGTTACTTTAAAGTATTTAAGACAAAGAAGTTTGGCTTAAAGGGACACAGATTTATCTTGCTGATACATTGTATTTTCTAACACATTTATCCATAACTTGCTAGTTGTATTTGTATAAGGAATTTTGAAAATCAACCTCAAACTTTACTGTTATTTTTTTTACGTGAAGATACAAAATAATTTCAGATTTTCGTTTCGTTAAACTTACTGAAACTGAATTAAAACATTAATATCTAGACTCTCTACGGTAAAGACTAAAATTATTTAAGCGTTCGATGCTTTGAGTATTCTCATTGTATATTTTTAACAAAGGCAATAGCTACTGACGTAAATTTAATTTAACTAGTGCTGTCTCTAGCCGCTTTATAAGACTTAGTCTTGAATGAAAAATGTAGCATGAGAAGTTAATGATTTTCTCTGTTAGAAAAATGAATTTTCGAGGAAAAATTAAGGTAATATAATATTGCTGCATTTTTCTCTCGAGCCACGTCGACGATCGTTAAAGGCGCTCCGAAGTAAAACCGAGGAGAATCTGTAATGCACCTGTCTGTTACAGAAGTAATTTTTCCAACGGTGAAAATTAACTCTGGTGGGAGTTAGTGATAGTGGAAAATAGTTTCAAATGGTTTAATTAATTATTAGGAAATAATGGAGTCGGTATGTTAATTTTTCGGAGATTATTTCAAACCCTATTAGTCAGAAATTTAATTTCATCTGAAGTTGACAAGGGATTACCATGTACCGTAAAAAAAAAATTAAATGTTGGTAACTTTTATAGTTCATGCTTGTGAGTTTTTGTAATTATATAGGTTTCAATAATTTTGTTTTACTTTTAAGTTAAATTGGTACTTGTAGCACATTTGATAGATGTTGTATTTCGAAAAAAATATCATATGTGTGGTATGGTGTTCATATCTTATTTTTTTATTAACTTTTAAGACTTCTTAATTCTGTTTAAAAGAAACAAATACGGCATACCAATATTTCTGTTTGACACAAAGGCTTATCTATTTTATATTGATCGGTCCAAAATATTTTGTAGGTGAACCGATTTTCACTTAATCAGTTTTTAAAATATATGTAGTAATTATGTTTTTCCTTAAAGCTATGCAATCATGAGCTTTTCAGTATGTATGCGGAGAGACATTGAGAAATATAATGAGAATGTGTAACTAAAGATTACATTAAATTAAAAAATTACGGTAGAAAAATATAAAAGAAAATGGCACATAAAATGGTAGAAAGAATTTCAATGAAGAATTTGAAAAGACATCATTTTCATGTAAGACTGCAAAATTTTAATTCGAGACAAAAACATTTAATACGTTTACAATAATAAATACCGTTCATTGGGAGAATTATGAAAATAATTCTAACACGATAATATTATCTGGGTCAATGTAGAAAACAGTATAATCACGTGTCGCATGAAATAATCGTAAACCCTTCAAACATATATTGATGTTGGCAGCTATTTACTTATTACGGTTTCATAACTAGCATTAGGCAGGATTTACATGACATAATAAAACACGATATTAACGGAGACATAAAGAATATTCCAAAAGTGTATATAATGTTCTCATAAGTCTTTAGCTTCCTTTGTGTGCGTGGAATGATGAAGGCAGTAAAATTTATGCATGCTCGTCTGCGCATTAACAAAGTCCGTACGGAGCGGAATGTTTCATAGAAATCTTGCTCGATCCACGTTGAGGCAAAATTAAGCTTTGTGTAGCCGTGCATAAATTATTTCTACGTATCGGTAATAGAAATATTACGAGCGTCGGCATTTTAATATCTTGTCTTTTCATCGATGGATATTACTCGAGATTTATACTGGGTGCTTGGGAAATTTTAGTAAACCGGTATGAAAATTTCGTGCTTAGAAGAAAAAGCTAATCATGTTTTTTGATTAATTTGTTGTATATTTGATAAATATACGGTGACTTATCTACGTAGTTATTTATATTTTAGTACAGTTAACAAATAAAATTATGCTTGGAAGTTTATAAATTTTGTAGCGGTATAATTTATATGGAAGACAATTACGTTGAGTGATTTAATTAATTTTAAATGATAACTTTATTTATTTATTTGTTTTCGAAAGATCAGAAATAAATAATTATTTTAAATTTAGTACAAGTACGATTTTATCTTGGTATTTACAAGATTGGTATTGTAATATCAAACGGCGGTACTAATTTGTGCTTTTGTAACTATTTCATTTTAATTTTGTGTGCATGTTTTCACTTTGTACACTTAAACTATTATTCTAGGTATATATATTTTAATTTTTAAAAAAGTTCGTAGTATATAATTAAAATTTGAACATAAATTAGATAGGTCGTTCTAACCTAATCAAAAGTGAACTGAACCAAAATGTTTTGTCGTGATTTTGTTCTGTATGTTTTATACCTTGATACCACTTACAATCACTATGGAGTGACATATTTTTTAATTTCTGCATTATTTGTTGTGTTAAGTTTTAATAATAACATTTACAATTATTAAAATGTAGTCACGAAAAAAGAGGTAGTTTGTTATAATAGTTGATTAATAAAAAAAAATAAATAAAAAAATGAAGCATAATCGGATGTGTTTGTATTAATAGTCAAGATAATTTATATAATTGAAAATATACTTTGTTGTAAACTGTTTTTTATGCAAGTTGCTTTATTTCATTTTAAGTTCTTACGAATTTACTAGAATTTTGTGTATTGTTATTGTAAAAAAAGTGAATGAATTTCAATAGAATGAAATTTATTTTAATAACCAATAAAAATTCCAAATAATATTACAAATGCGAAAATTTTGGTGGAAGGGTGGATGTTTGTACCTACGCCCTCTATAATCTAAACCGATTTTCACGAAATGAGGCACACCGTTAGATGGTAATCTGGATTTTGTCAAATCTCGATGTTTTTTAACTCGAAATTGGAGCTGATTTCCGAGGTATAGCACCCATTTTTTATTATGAATGTTGGGTTCCTACTCCGTGAACTATTGACTGTGAAGGACTTATTTAATACTATTTGATCACATTGTATTATATTTTATAACCCGAAGACGATGTTACTACTGAACGGGAATGGATTTAAAAAAATATGAACAGAGATAAATTAAAGCTAGGCTATATATAGTTGACGCACCAACAAACGCGTACTATATAGTATGTTTGCGCACCAACAAACTATTTGATCACATTGTATTATGTTTTATAACACGAAGACGATGTTAATACTGAACGGGAATGGATTTAAAAAAATATGAATAGAAATAAATTATAGATAGGTTATATCATTAAAGTCCATGGGAACGAAGTCGCGGGCAGAAGTTAGTCGATAACAAGAAAGAACCTGATGAGTTATTCATGAATTGTGGTCAGTCAAGTGTTTCCGTTTTACTTACTTTTGCGTACGCGTATTATATAGTATGTTTGCGCACCAACAAACTATTTGATCACATTGTATTATATTTTATAACCCGAAGACGATGTAACTACTAAACGGGAATGGATTTAAAAAAAATATGAACAGAGATAAATTATATCTAGATTATATTATTGTAGTCCATGGGAACGAAGTCGCGGGCCGAAGTTAGTCGATAACAAGGAAGAACCTGATGAGTTATTCATGAATTGTGGCCAATCAAGTGTTTCCGTTATATTTATTCGTACTTTTGCGTGCGCCTATTATATAGTATGTTTGCGCGCCAACAAAAAATGCAAAATGCATTTAAACTGTTTCAATGTATAATAGTTTGCATTTTTGTAAAATACATAGAAACGATTTTAATGTATTGCACTTAAAATTGTTTTGTTCTGAATGATAAGATGTTTATTGTTAACACAAAATATTTTAAACATTGACTTAAAGTAAGAGTTAAATATTTAAAACATTGATTTAAAGTAAAAGAGTTAAATATTTTAAACATTGATTTAAAGTAAAAGAGTTAAATATTTTAAACATTGATTTAAAGTAAAAGAGTTAAATATTTTAAACATTGATTTAAGGTAAAAGAGTTAAATATTTTAAACATTGATTTAAAGTAAAAGAGTTAAATATTTTAAACATTGATTTAAAGTAAATGAGTTAAATATGTTAAACATTGATTTAAAGTAAAAGAGTTAAATATTTTAAAAACATTGATGTAAAGTAAAAGAGTTAAATATTTTAAACATTGACTTAAAGTAAAAGAGTTACATATTTTAAACATTGACTTAAAGTAAAAGAGTTAAATATTTTAAACATTGACTTAAAGTAAAAGAGTTAAATATTTTAAACATGACTTACAGTAAGAGTTAAATATTTTAAACATTGACTTAAAGTAAAAGAGTTATATATGTTAAACATTGGCTTAAAGTAAAAGAGTTAAATATTTTAAACATGACTTAAAATAAAAGAGTTAAATATTTTAAACATTGACTTAAAGTAAGAGTTAAATATTTTAAACATTGATTTAAAGTAAAAGAGTTAGATATTTTAAACATTGATTTAAAGTAAAAGAGTTAAATATTTTAAACATTGATTTAAAGTAAAAGAGTTAAATATTTTAAACATTGATTTAAAGTAAAAGAGTTAAATATTTTAAACATTGATTTAAAGTAAAAGAGTTAAATATTTTAAACATTTATTTAAAGTAAATGAGTTAAATATGTTAAACATTGATTTAAAGTAAAAGAGTTAAATATTTTAAACATTGCTTTAAAGTAAAAGAGTTAAATATTTTAAACATTGATTTAAAGTAAAAGAGTTAAATATTTTAACATTGATGTAAAGTAAAAGAGTTAAATATTTTAAACATTGACTTAAAGTAAAAGAGTTACATATTTTAAACATTGACTTAAAGTAAAAGAGTTACATATTTTAAACATTGACTTAAAGTAAAAGAGTTAAATATTTTAAACATGACTTACAGTAAGAGTTAAATATTTTAAATATTGACTTAAAGTAAAAGAGTTAAATATGTTAAACATTGGCTTAAAGTAAAAGAGTTAAATATTTTAAACATGACTTAAAATAAAAGAGTTAAATATTTTAAACATTGATTTAAAGTAAAAGAGTTAGATATTTTAAACATTGATTTAAAGTAAAAGAGTTAAATATTTTAAACATTGACTTAAAGTTAAAGAGTTAAATATTTTAAACATTGACTTAAAGTAAAAGAGTTAAATATTTTAAACATTGTTTTAAAGTAAAAGAGTTAAATATTTTAAACATAATTTAAAGTAAAAGGTTCTAAAGGTAATTTCAATTTAATCCTAACAAAAAAAATGCCATCGTCATCGTAATAATTAGGGAGAATTGTACTTTTTCTCTTATTTTTCTTTATTTCTATTACTTTAATAAAAACCGCATATTTTTGCTACGAAAACTTTTTTGATATTAAAATATAAGGTAAATGACTTGTAAATGTAAATTTTTTCCCAAAACTGCAAGAACTGAGTGCGACGAATTAATTTTTTCATGAAGCCGATTACTGTTACTTACGCCTTTAATTAAAAAAAAATACTAGCTGATGCAGAGTTGCAGAGGGTTCATAATTTTTTTTAACATTTGCTAAATTTTTCTTTCAAGGTTTATTTGATATATTTTTTTGTACAATAGCTTTTCTTATACTATATATTTTTTGAGCATCGACTTCTTTTGAGATCGTTCTCTAATAGGTAGATGTAATTGTTTTCCTGATGTGTTATTTTATTGTGAATTAAAAAAAAATATTATCATCAAACCTCTTTAATATTTTTGAAATATTTAACCATTCCGTTTAATATTCCTTAATTTTCAAGCTCACCATTTTTTTTATAAAGTTTGATCTTTAGAGCAATGTATATATCATCTTTTTCAGCATTACTGATTTGTAGGAAAAACAATATTATAATAGGACAGACTGAGAAGTTCTGAGCCAAGGTATTTATGGTGTTATAAATACTCCATAGTTTCTGGTTGAAGAACTCCTAATTAACATCTAAGGAATGTCACCATACATTATACTTTAAATAGTTGTATCATGAATATCATAATGTCTAAGCCATCGCTACAATTAATGAACTTGGAATCAATTAAATAATGAACTTGAAAAATACCCCGACGAAAAATCTCTAAAAAACGTTTACAGTTTACCTGACTCATTATTTGCTAACATCAAACGTTGGGCTCGATTATTTTTGAAGAATGGAAATTATTTCGAATGTAATCCCGTTCGAGCTGCATAAACGTTGCGATACCCTATGAAAACATTAAAAAGTCAAGAAATTGATACTGGGTAACCGCAGAGTAAATATGTAGCAAATAGCTGGAAAACTACACATCAAAAGAATGAGTTAGAGATATTTTATACAGTCAATTGCCTGTGAAATAAAATCGGTACAACTTAGGAGCCAAAAATGCTTAAGCCAATTGACAAGTAGCGTCGAATGGCAAATTTGAGGAAATGCTTTTTTAGTCATTGTTGGAAAAAGAAAATGGAAATTTGTTAAAGGAATTTTGTTTTTGTAAAATAACACATCGTATCATGTATCGCAATTTCTAAAGAAAGACTTAGGAAATACGGGTTTTTCATAAATGGACCATCGACCTAATCAGGAACTCACTTTCAGTAATTTCTTTCCATACGGTAACCCGGAGCAACTTTACACGGAAAGAGATTTGCGAGCAAAAAAGGAGAAGAAGGCAGTAGCCAAAGAATATTTTGAGAGCAAAGATTCAAAGTACGTTCTTGTCAGCTTAAAAGCCTCGCATAGAAGCTGTGTCAAAAGTATTGAATTTGAGGCGGATTTAACAGGAAATAACTTTTTTATATCCTAGACTAGAAACTAATTGGCCCGCTCACAAAAAGACGAAATCAAACAAGATAAAATTTCGAAGGCAAAATTCATTTCACATCTTCCTGTTCTTCCGGCAGCGCTACAACCCTTCGTGGGTCTTGACTTTTCCACAGTTACTCTTCACCTAACTCGATTATTCGCCTCTCTTCTCCAGTTGGAGAGATTTCTCATCTGGTAAGGTCCACATAATCGATCCATCGTTTCCTGGGTCTGCCTCTTGGTATCTTTTGTTGCGGCATCCATCTGGTTATAGGTTTTTTTCTTTATTAACTTCATTATGGTATTATTTATTCTATAGGATAGAGTTAGCATTCCTACAAATTTATCAAACTCCTAAGTTTTATATTTATTTCACTGAACTGATGGAAAGTCAGCCATAATAAAATTAGTATCAAATAAAACTCAATACACTTGTTTTCTAAGGGCCTTTGTTATAACGTTATTCCTTTTAACGATAGTGGTAAAAAAAGAAAAGTAAGTATATAAGGTAAGAATGTGAACAAGCTGACAGTGAGATAAGTGAAAAAATAAAATAAGTGACAAATCGTAACTCAACGCTCTCACATCATTGCGAAACGTATCTATGATTATACCTATTTCCTTCAATATTACGGACTACAAGCCAAAAAACTTTTTGTTACTTACCCAAATACTGTGCGTTCGGCTAACCCTTTCCATAATGAACAATACAACGTTTCAACAAAGCAATATCAAGGAGCCAGCCAAATGTGTTATCAATTTATTGAGCATAATAAAATGTTGGCAATTCTCCAGTCGAAGACATAAGTATTTAACGTTAAATCTGGCATTAAGTCCATATCGTTTCAGAGGATTTTGTTTAATGCCACTAGGGACCATTTGTACAGTAATAGTATGGGTTTTATTTCTACATAAACGCTAGCAGTTAATTGGCATTTACCAAATATGTAAGATATTTTCATTATCTGCTTTCAGATTCATTTGTAAAAAAACATAATATTCCATTGGAATAACCCAATTAATTTGTACAATGTTTATAGCGATATGAATTTTATTCATAATTTTGTTGGTTTGGAGTAGATGGTTGTATTTTATTTGTGGAAATAACGAAGTTTGCGAATGGGCTACGTTCCAAATTAACGTGCTTTTTCAATTTTGATTGAATATTTACGAAAATAGAATTGCGTGACTTGAATTCATTATTCGTGATCGCAGATCGTGCTGTGTTCTATGCGTTACTTTTTCCGAGATATCTCCACTTGAAATGTTCGTATAGTTTTTTCATATTTGGAATTTTAGTAACTTATCCAATTAATAAATAACAATTTTCAAATAATAGGAAGTGGCTGGAAACGGAAAGAATATTTGAATAAAATTTTGAAAGGACTGAAATTACATTGTACTAAAGCTGCGTCGTAAATGCTTAAGTTTTTAATTCTAGTTCTTATGTATAAATAATTAAAGTTATGGTCAATTTTATAGTTTATTAAAAGAGTTTGTTTGTTTTCAAAACAAAAATTTATTCATAATGTTAAGGTCTCGTATATTAAAAGGAAAAAAGGAACTGTTACATGATCACTCACGTCTTTATCTGTCCATCTGCTACACAAGTTTTTTTCAGAAACCGCTAAGCGTAGAAATTTGAAATTTGGCGCAATAATAAAAAAATATTAAATTGCATCTGTTTCAATATCAGCTTTAATTCTTATGGAAGTTTTAGGGGAAAAAATTAAGTACCCGGAAAAAATTAAAATTCTATTTATGATATGGGGTATCGTTTGAAACTTGTAGTTAAAGTGGTAGCAAGAATGAAGTTTTTCATAATTTTAGGTATTATATATATATATATATATATATATATATATATATATATATATATATATATATATATATATTCAGTATATATATATATATACTGAAGCAATGTATACGGAACCCTCGTAGTGTGAGTTCTATTTGTGCTTGAGAGTTTTTTTTATTGTTAAACATCTCTTTAGGTATTTTGGAAATCAAAATATAAACATTTGAAGTTGTAATTGATTCATTGAATAATTAGTAAAGATTTTCTGTATTCCAATCTAGTGCTCAAGTACTCCTATGTTTAAACGATTTAAAAATTTAAATGATTGAAAATGAAATGGATTTGCTACATCCCTGATGTAGAATTAATTTATGTCAGACCCTTTGCTTGGATGAACTATATGGTACATAATTAGATTATTACAAAAAAAGAGCTTATAGACTAGATGGTATTTTTATAAAATTGATAGGAGATCGGATTAGATATTTCACTGCCGTTTGTGTCTATTTTAAATTTTAGCCTAAAAGTCAGTATCTAGTCGAAAATGTGGTAACGAAAAACGGATCCATGTAAATAATATACCGCTTTCATTATTTCATGTGTTAAGCAACATATTTGAAGTTTTTAATTTTAGGTTAGGTTAGGTTAGGTTAGGTTGTACCATTACATCTGGAAGTACAATTTCATCTGGACAATAAAAAAGTTCTATTAACCAATCAATGTAGCTATTAATAGGGTTTATAAAAATATTATCTATTTTTAAAAGCTTTCGGTTAACTCGCTTTTTGGGCTACTACTCTGCTTCTAAGTTTTTAATCAATATTTCATCCACTTCCTGATGGTTTGTGAATTGGCGGCGTTTATTCTACAATTGTGAGGTTGTTGCACTGTTAGACGAATAAGAATGTGATACATGATACGTAGTACTTACACGCAGAATCACAACATGGAAGTGAGACTCATCGTGCTTATAATTTAGCTCAATATTTTTTCATATGAAGTGCCGATGTTATTATTAACATCGTGGACCCCAAGTAAGGTTCTGGAACCAAAGAGAGATGATAAGATCCTGATAATACTACAGTTTTGGAGATAGGTAATCATTACATTAGAAAATAAGTTTAAATCGATTTTTCAGTTTGGTTTTTATTCGTAGTTTGTTTTTCCGTGATTTTTATTTACAGTAATTAAAAAGTAGCGTGCAGTGGAAAAAATCCAAAAACTGTTTCCGAGATCCTTATCATATAACGAGATATAATAGAGAGAGTTACACGTAAAAAACCCACTTACTATTTGATGTCCTCATAAATGAGAATGACTTCACATTATTTCTTTTTTATAGAACAATAACAAAAAGTGGCTCTCCATAAGGCCTTTAATCTTTTCTGGCTTTAGGAGGTGATAAATTATTAGTGATGAATCTGTCAATGGTATTTAGTTAACATGTTCAGCGCAGCATATTATTTTGGATGTACTGTATCATACCAATACCGATGGAAAAAATCTTTATACTTGGTTGAATTTTTTTTCGACGGGCTTTTTTGTTTCGGTTTTAAGAATTTTCCATATAAACATTTTTTTCCAAGAGGTCTTGGTATGTCAACAACCTGTTAATATTAGTCATAAATAATAAATTTCTCATGTCGAAAACGTGTCGATCATTACGGACATTCATTGCAAGTGCAGGGCCTCAATGACATGCGTGATTCAAATTTTTTATAAGCAACATCGACAGTTTTTTTTTAAAATTTGAATAGTGCACCATTTTATTTATAGTCATATAACGTTACATTACATCAATCGTTTTACCAGCCGCTCACAGCGT
Source organism: Druceiella hillmani (assembly GCA_039881145.1). Taxonomy (NCBI): domain Eukaryota; kingdom Metazoa; phylum Arthropoda; class Insecta; order Lepidoptera; family Hepialidae; genus Druceiella; species Druceiella hillmani. Next base: position 28,548,652 of record JAYKKI010000002.1, read on the forward strand.
CGATTTTTGTGCTTTATTAGTTGTCATCTCCATAATTACACAGTGTTTTACAAGCTTTAATTTTGTTAGCTTTTGTGCTGGCATGATGTATGCAGTTTTACTTGGAAATAAAAATCTTTCTGCCGGAAGGCATAAAACCTGGCATAATTTAATTTTGACTTATGAATGGTATTAGGGTAACTTTGTTGAGAAACATTTTTTTTGCCTTACAGGGATTATTAAAAAACAAAAACTTTTCGCACAATTCAGAACTGATGCTTTGGAACACTGTTAAATCCTTTGTTCCTGCGATTTTTACCCTTGTTTACGTTAATGTAAGGGTAAAAGCTAGTTTGATGTAAATAATGTCTCGGCGATAGCAGGGATGAATTTTCACCACGTTTTACTCAGGAAAGCTAATAATTAACTAGATTATGACGAGATATATATGAATGAATAATAATTAGATATAGTTTAAACAAATAATAGGGGATACAAATGGTAATAGAAAAAAGTATTTAATAATTGTTAGTTATCTGAATGTGGACGATACGATAAATAGAATGATATATAATATAATATATAATAGGATGATAAATATTAAGTAACTATATCTACAATATAGTTTACAAATTAATTTTCAAATAGCTTTTAATTACAATTTAAGTATAGAAATCCACGAAATATAAAAAAGTGAGAGTTTTTTTCGTTAATCTTTCAAAAATACCAAAATCATATATGAGAAGTTGAAGGATTTTATTAGTCTTTATAAAAATATTGGTGGGATTCCTCTAAAGTCGGTATTTAATATAAATAAATACTTTAAATATTTATTATTTTATTGTTCTTTTTGTTTGTGTTTCTCTCCTAATCGTTCAAAGAACTAAACCATTTTACACGAAATTGAAGTTAAATCATAGAAATTTTAATAATGCTATTAAGATTTTATGTGTTCGGTTAAATAGTATAATAAAATATTAAGTGACAAAAATTTATTTTTCATCCTATTACATTTATCTAAATTGTTATATACACACACGTGTATGTATATATATATATATATATATATATATATATATATATATATATATATATATATATATAAATATATATATGTATATACAAATAAAACTATATGTATACATAAAGAGAAACAGAGACTGCCTGTATATATTATTATGTTAACAATTTTAAGAAATATTTAAACGCGATACCTCTTTGATACATTTTTTAAAAGATCACAAAGTGTGGAATTTCTAAAGGTTATTATTTTTAATACAGAAAGTTTGTCACTTTGGTAGATTTCTAAATCTTTCGCAATGAATTCTAAACACATATCTACTAATTAATTCAAACAAAAAAACTAAACAATTATATCATCTAATTTAGAGTATAAAATGTACACAATTATGTGATCTAATATAGAATATGAACCATGTTGTCCATGTGAGCAATCCCCAGGTAAACATCGTAAACATAAATATGATTTGTTTTACATTCAATATATTTCGATTGAATAGAACGCGATTTTATTTTACTTTGTGACAATTAATATTTTATTATCAATCAATTTAATAGTTCGTAATAAAATGTCCTTAATAGGAGCTAAGGCATGAAGAAACGTTTCTGATATGATTGATTTAGTAAAAGTACAAGTGTTTGAGGGGGACGAGATGACCTGGCTATAGATGGTAGGGAAAGTGGTAATTTGCAATAGCATGTGATTATCCTCACTATCTTTTTATTATCTAAAATAGGATATTATATTGTGTTCAAAAGGGGGAATGAACTAAATATTTGTAATAAAGCTTAGAAAATTGGTCAGTTACTTAAAAATAGCATAGTCTAGTATAGCAGGTTAGTTTCTATGGGTTCACGACAACAAAATATAGCTATTATAATCAACAATTATTTGTGGTCGAATTTTATCTTATTCTAATGAAACCTTATTTCAATGTTAATGCGATGATTAAGTGTCCTTTATTGCACGCACACAGGGGCTTGGGTGATATTATCGAAGTGATTGACATTATCGACTATGGTCTTCAATAGTGAATGGTACGAGCATCGTTAGAAGAATCAAATATAGATTATACTGGTAATTCAGCGTTTTTCTTAAGTTTTTTTTTAAATGGAGGTTTTGTTTAAGGTGATTAAAGTTTCAAATGACATTGTGAGGGAGCAAATGTTGAAAATTAAAAATATGAAAAATAAATTGTTTCTTTTAATAATTGAAAAAAATGTATATTTATTATTTTCACCTTATATTTTCGAGACTACTTGTGCTAATTTCATAATTAGTTTATTGATTTATAATGTTTATGATCATGCTATTAACACAAAATTGTAATCGATACATATAATAAAATTATAACAGAGTGAATTCTGTACACGTATCGATTTAGCGTATAGGATGATAGTAGAATGGAGAAGACCTGTTTTTATACCTTACTGTACAATATTTAACCACTTTAACAAGTCAAAGCAGAGCGCCCAATCGTCGGATGTGGCGACAATTTGCGTGATTTTATTACGAATTGATACATATCTAAACTCTATTTATTACGCATTCGGTTAAATTTTTGCTTGAGCATGTCATTAACATAAAACTGTTATCTATACATATAATAAAATTGTAACATAGTGAATTCTGTACAAGGAAAATACTTTAAAAAGAGTTATCGATTTTGCGTATAGGATGATAGTAGATAGAACAGAGACTGAAAATTTGTCTGTCACTCTGTTTGTATGTTAATTTGTATGAATTTGGCATTCTTTATATTTTTTAGCGACGTATAGGATACTGGATCTGGATATTACAAATGTAAAAGAAACATCCAAAGTTTATTACGTTATTGACACTGCCAGCTTTATAGTAAATTTTATACTACGACACGGTACTACCAACGCCATCTATTAGCTTTTGTAGTAAACTTTATATTTTGTAGTTAGCGTTCTGAGAGAAGAAAAAAATTTTAAAAAACTCCTAATAACGTTTCTTATACCGAATTCTACGCGTACAAAGTCGCGTCGGTACAGCTAGTAGCATATAAAATGGAGACATTTATTAACATGAATATTTAAACTCAGTCACTTTCTCTTGAATATTACTAATATTTATAACTTTTTTCTATTCTTTTTTTTACCTTTTTCTAAAGCGATTCTTTATAATAAAGTGATATAAACATTGAAATTTATAGAGATGGAAGAAAATTTTGTTATTGGAAATTCAATATTTTATCATTTCTATGTGCCATTCTTTTAGACTTAAGTCGTTATATCAGTTATAGACGATCATCTTTCAAATTGAATTACTAAGGCATATTATATTGAGTTCCCGAGGCAGATGCTAATTATGGCCTCCGTTTTTAAACGTTTATGCTAAATCTTCCATATCAAGTTAAATATAATTTGTGTAAATCGGTGGAAATTTCATCTGTTTCAAATTCGAATAGATTCTTGTTATTAAGAATTAAAATTATTTCTATGGTACATTTCTGAACATAAAGAGCGTTCCTCAGGTAAGTAGGTTAGCCTGATTTTTTATTTTTATATATTGATATTATATTAAAGGAGACCGGCAAAAATGGGCCCAGACGTTACAGAGATAAAACATAATTTTTAAAAAGCTAGTATTTTTTAGAATATAAAAAACCAAACAATTCAGTAATCGACAATCAGGAAAGAGGAAAACACAGAATTAAAATTTATAACTATAATACGAAACAAAAAAGCTATCTGCGAAAATGCGCATATACTATATTTTTTAATTGTTAATTGGAAATAAAAATAACAAAAACAAATTGAATAGAATACATAATAACTTTTTAAAAAGGATTAGAAAAAAATAATCAATGCTTCTGGCTTTCTGTAACGTGTAGCCATTGTCTAAGCTAATTAAAAATAAACTGTTAACAAACATTGACAATGGTTCTATTGTTGTTAAAATGAATGGCTTTTTCCATCTTATCGAGGTTTACGTAACTTTTTTCGACGATCATATCGTGCCTGCGAACATCATGGATTAATATGGTGGATGGAGTATATAATAAGACACAATCTGCACTTTGTTTCATCTCGCTAGTTCAAAGATTCCCGTAAAAATTACATTTACAATCAAACAGAAAACAAAAAAAGAACCTAAATTTTTATTAAAAAATTCATGATTTCTATTTTCTCTGATTGACGATTATGATGAAACTTTTAGGAGCTTATTTTTTAATTTTCTTATTTAATAGTGTTATTTTCATTCTTGTAACACCTGGACCCAACACTATATGGACCTTTGCAGGTCTCCTTTATAACTTATATTCTTATAAAATTAACGAATAAAGTGGGATCAGATAACGTTCTCACGTGAACTCCAAAGAAAGGGATAGAAAGTTAAAGAAATCAGGTGTGTAAAAATAGTTGCACTGAAGTTTTCCTTTTCCGAACTTCTAGTGACGTATTTTTTGATAATAATTATCCGTAACAGGACAATGGAAATCTTCATCCGATGTAACAAGCAAGATATTGTGTATTTAACAAATTATTAGTTGATAAAAAACCGAAATGTAAACAAATTAGTAAGTGAAAACACATTGTATGGAAAGTTTTTCGAATTTTAAAATCTTATGTCCATTTCTCGTCACCAAAATCATTCTTTGATTAATCTGAAATAAATTAAATCATATGCGGTCTGTATAAATATTATTTATTACTAATTTGATTTCCATTAAAAAACCGACCAAGTGCGAGTCGCACTCGCGTACTAAGGGTTTCGTAAACAATATTAAACTTATTTCCTGTGTATAAGGTATAATTTGTCTTTGCAGATTTAGTTGGATGGTTAGAGCGCCTGGGGGACGACGACTTTAGAATAACATATTTTATCTTATCAAACTTTAGAAGCACATATTTTAGAAGTATAAGATATATACTTCTAAAGCACACACCTTATAGATTTTAGAAGTAAGTATCTTATCATAACAAAGTTTTTGCTACGGTCGGTACTGAAAATATCTCATATCTCAAAAACTATACAACACATCTTATTCAAATCAATTTTCTTTAAAAGTTTATTTTACATTCTACCACCTTAATTTTTTTAGAATTTTACACAGGTTAGTTGAAAAATTACGGGGGTGGGGGGGAGTTGGCAATTTTTAAAACTTTAGAAGCCCATAGAAATAACAGAAGTATCCAATTTATAAAATTTACTCATAATAATACTTTATATTTTGGATTGATTTGTGAGGTTCATTTTCTTTTGCTGGAAACTTTGAAAAGTTCTGTAACTAGCGATATTGAAGGGAATACCTAAGAATAGTCCACAATTATGTTCATTTTGTGACAGGAAAACATATTTTCTTATATCTACAGTTTATTAAATCACTTTAAAAGAAATACAACATTATGCAATTAATTTTAAACTTAATGAAAAATTGAATATATTTGACGTTAATTTTGTAGAAATTCATTATTCACAATTAATGAAACTGCATGATGTAGTATTATTTCTACTTTCTTTAATTTCTTTACCACGACCAATGTTTCGTATTACAACATCTTCAGGTGGGCTATTAGCAAAGATCTTTCTTTATCTTCATCACGTAGTTTCATTTAATTGTGATTAATGAAAAATTAAAAGTCTGTTTTAAAAATCTGATTTAATAATTATAGCCATTATACTGGGATTATCGGGGTATTTTTCAAAATACTTTATCTTAAAGGATCTCAGGTTTTTCTTCCCGTCGTATTTATTATTCTTCCGTGATAAACAAAATAGTTTTCACAGAACTAAGTCTAATCATTATTTTTTTTAAATTATTTCACCTGTTCAAATAAGAGCCGTACATAACTGTTATACTTTTAGTTTAATAAGCTTTCTGTGTCATTCCCCTGTCCGCGTTTTTTTCTATTTACAAGTTAATCTGATTTGTGGCTTTTGTTCTTGAAAAAAAGTTTTCTACCCAGAACTTTGAATAAACTTTATTTCTGCTTTCGTTTTATGCTGATGATGAAAACTACTTGATTGGCTGAAGGTAACTTTAAATAACTTTGGTGGAAAATGAAATTTGAAATATTAGCATCTGGTCGGTGAAAAAAATACTTCTATCTACTGTACGTACTTATTAGAAAATTTTGTAGGTTTCTAATGATAATTGTGAACTTTTGAATATACTTTGCATATAAAAATTGTCAACACTAAAACTGATGTTTGTTGGGCTGCAAATAGCACAATGTGAGAAACGTAATTTTGTTAAAAAAATTAAAAAAAAATAATTCTATAGCTTAAATCATATTGAACAAATTTCGCCGTTTTTAGGGCAGCCTTATTATTGTCTCACTAATGTGTACGTTTCTTCGTGTCCAGCTCTATCTATCATAGCTGTTTTCCTTAGAACGTAGAAATTTGATATTATAGTAAAGCATAGAAATTTTTACATATTTCAATAGCCAATACTCAAAAATGATTATGTATATATATATATATATATATATATATATATATATATATATATATATATATGTGGCAATTTTAGGAGGGGTCAAATGAAGTACAAAAAAATATTTACAATCCCATATATAGTGTGCGGCATCGTTTCAAAGGAATAGTTAGAAGAGTCCCCAAAAATATTTTTTTCATAATGTCATTTAGCATATGTTCTAAAAAATACTGAAAAATGTGCAAAAGAAACATGTTTTCACCTCTGAAACTGCTGCACCTAAAATTATGAAAAGCGGAGTATTTAAAAACCTACGCACTGGTTTTAGGATTCGAGATATTATAGTTTTTGAAACATATGCACGTTAATATATAAATTCCCACTAATTAATTATATTAGGATTATGAAATATTTATTGTGTTGGAATTCTAGTGAAATATTAGTAATAATTTAAGACAAATAAAGTAAATATATTTACTTGACCAGTTATTATTATTTTTCATATCATTAGCGATACAAACTTATCCAAATCCATGTTGTTAATCTATAGTTCAAGTATCTTGTAATTAGAATTGTTGATATAAAGATTGCCCAGATCTATAGGCGTTTAGTTATGTACACATTTCTCCTGCCGAGATAAATTGAACGTATCGATGCAAATTTAAAAAGGTATTTGCAAAGCTTGCAGCGTCTTATTTGAGGGAAGCAGTTCAATGTGGAGTACGAAGAGAAAAGTTCATGAAAATTTTATACTATTTTCTCAGCCTATCTTGCGGTTCAAGATTTTCCCGTATCCTCCCCCGCTTCACCGTTCTCACCTCATTTGATAGTCTTCCATTTCGTTCAATTTTTCTTTGGCTGCAGTTTTACTACCGCATTTTTGTGAAATGACGTTTTGCACTATAATTTTGGTACGTTTTATGATTTTTGCGGTTTAATGGTACAAAACGTCGAGTAGGTAGGGGTTTGAATACGCAGCCTTGAATTCCACCTTTTGTTCTATACGTTCAATTTGTTCTGTACGAGTATGCCTTTGTTATTGTTTTCGCACCATTATAGGTATGAAAATTGTGTTAATGAAATGCAAAATAAATGGATACATACATATGTGTATAATATATATATATATATATATATATATATATATATATATATATATATATATATATATATATATATATAAAGAGGAAAGTTTGATTTATTTGTTTTTAGTAATACACGTAAGTACTATTAATCCTGTTGATATATGCAATATGATAGGTTCTGTAGATATATATACATATTGTATAATGTTGGAGATATTGTTGATAATATCGAAGTACTATTAATCCTGTTGATATATGCAATATGATAGGTTCTGTAGATATATATACATATTGTATAATTTTGGAGATATAATTGATAATATCGAAGTACTATTAATCCTGTTGATTTATGCAATATGATAGGTTCTGTAGATATATATATATATATTGTATAATTTTGGAGATATAGTTGATAATATCGAAGTACTATTAATCGTGTTGATATATGCAATATGATAGGTTCGGTAGATATATATACATATTGTATAATTTTGGAGATATAGTTGATAATATCGAAGTACTATTAATCCTGTTGATATGTGCAATATGATAGGTTCTGTAGATATATATACATATTGTATAATTTTGGAGATATAGTTGATAATATCGAAGTACTATTAATCCTGTTGATATATGCAATATGATAGGTTCTGTAGATATATATATATATATATATATATATATATATATATATATATATATATATATTGTGTAATTTTGGAGATATAGTTGATAATGTCGACGTAGTCGGAGCAAAAGTTGCCTGTGTGGACGCTTTCGTGACTAGCAGTGGTAAAACTATTACAAGAATATTATCAATGTAAAGGTCACAAAAAGGTCTAAAAAATCCGCGATGACGTTATGTACCTTTTGTGGACGGTATCTTATGTAATTATGGAACTGCGTGGGAGAAACATGGCGATATTTGAGTCAATTTATTAACTCTCATTAGAATAAATACCGTGGTAATTTTCAGTATTTTTTATAGAAAAAATAGACCCATCGCATTTTATAGTTTGGATTATTTTTTTAACAGAAATTAACATATTCTTGAAACTAAATAAAAGTAGAAATTGCATTTTAATGACGTTCAGTGCGAACGAAAGGAGAGAAATGGACACAAGGCCATCATGTCGCGGTGTGTTATAACATTTTTGTTTATATATATATATATATATATATATATATATATATACATATATATATATATAAAGGAATGAATTTTCGAAATTTGAATAAAACGTAAAACACGCCTGTTTTCCAATTGAGTGCAAAAAACACATAACTCTTTTTAACACACTCGATATTTGCTTGGAGAGCGGTGTTTACTCGCTCGATGTCGTCGCAGCTGTTCGCGGTTACTCTCCTCAGCGGCTCTGAATAATATACGCAAGTATCATGTGTACGAAAAAGATGACAAATAATTATGAATATTATTTTCAATTTCCTGAAAAGAAGTCATATTTTAAATTTTATTTTAACGACAATCAACTATTTTTCAGTCAACGAATAACGTTTTCGTTCGACACTTATTCCCGGACACCGTATATATATATACATACACACACATACATACATTCAAATATATTTAATATTGTAATTACGATTTTTTATTTTCATGACTTTATATTTTCACCTCTCAGGTGTTCTTAAATTGTACATCCTATTTTAAAAAGGAGTAACTGATGATACCGGAAAATCAGATAAATACTTTCTTAACTCTATCGCAGAGATTACCACGGATAATTGGTACCGTATATTATATTTTAGATGATATGAAAGTTAACTCAAAAATGTTACCTTTCCAAAATATAAAGCTACAAACTAGATATTTTTATGGGCTTTTAACACCTCGTCCTTGAGAGCTTACTACAGAATGAACCGTACGAGTATATTCCTATCATCCGTCCTCAGTTAAGTCAGGATTGAAAAGTATTCGAGTATTATGACCTATTGAAAATTGTCTATGAAGTATTAAATATTTACCTCTATCTTATAAATTTTTGGTATATAAAAAAAGAATTAATGAAATGATTTATATTCAAACATTAAGTCTCTGAATGTAGCACTTATCGAAATGAGTTCACAATTAAATGAAATTACGTGATGTAGTATATATCTACTTTCTGCAAGTTTTTTACCACAATCTAGGTTTCGTTGTATTACAACATCTTCAGGTGGACTATTAGCAAAGATCTTTGTTAATAGCCCACCTGAAGATGTTGTAATACAACGAAACCTAGGTCGTGGTAAAGAACTTAAAGAAAGTAGAAATAATACTACATCACGTAGTTTCATTTAATTGTGCATAATGCATTTCTACAAAATTAACGCCGAATATATTCAATATCAAGAGTTCATTTATGAATAAGCCAAGAGGGTTATAGACCGTAAGTCTTGAAGTCCCATAAGTTCGTGAAGGAAGACCAGATACACATCCTTTTGAATAATTTGGCTCTAACAAGGTTCGTATCATAGAGTATCATTTAAATATTATTGCTAGTTTCTAGCACAAATTCTGTCAAAATGTTATCCATAACATTAGATTTTTAGTAGAATAATTTGGGATGCATCCCTTGATATCTTTAAGGTCGGTAGAATGACATTTAAGAAAAATATTTTTATCCTTATTTCTATAATAACTTAGTATATTCAATTGTTATGTTGCATTACGTCAAAACATTATAAGCGAGATGCCATCAAGGATTCGTTTCAAAAATTCTAAAGCATATGTTACATTGTTTGTATTGAAGAGAATTAGTATCAAGTTTCAAGTAAAAATTACGGTAAAATATTGTTTCAAATTAGCCACCTTTTCTGTAGTACAACCTCTAAGAGCGTGAAAAGGGATGGCTAAATTTGTATGGGAAAAAATGTTTTCAAATATCACATTCATTAGAATTTTCCGAAACTCAACCCCTAGGAGGTGAAAAGGCACCCCTAGGGGACCAAATGCATGGGTAAAAAACTATTGCAGTAATTATTACTTAAAAATTTGCATTAATGCTTTTCAACACAGATAATGAAACAATTATATAAGAATTTTCCAATATTCAACCCAAACTAAAAATCAAATTAAGGAGTAGCAAAATTTGTATGAGAATGTACAAATTTATCCACCTCTTTTCACCTCGTTAGTGTTAGTATATCGGAAAATGCTTAAGTATTTGTTTAAGGATTACTATGGAAAAGCATTAATAACAAATTTTAATTAAAAATTACCATAACAATTTCATTCCCTTACAAATTTTGCTACCCATTTAAGGGTTAAATATTGAATAATTCTTAAATAATTTTTTCATTATGTATGTTGAAAAGCGTTATTGCAAAATTTTTAAGTAATAATTACTATAATAGTTTTTTCCCATGCAATTGGCCACCCTTTTTAACCCCCCTAGGGGTTCAGTTTCGGAAAAACATTTTTTCCCATATAAATTTAGCCACCCCTTTTCACCCTCTTGGAGGTTGTACCACATGAAAATCCTGAAACATTGGTAACATTGCCGTTTATGTTGATTCGGCGGTGAAACCTATTGTGGACATGCTAATCTTGAGATTAATTTAAATTATCGGCTTATACCTGAAATACATAAGATTAATAAATTAAATTTGAATATTAACCGGTTAATTTACTTTTAGATAATATTTCTGAAATATCTTTATTTTATAAAATAAACAAGCGTTATTAACACAAAGGCAATAAGTATCGACTTTATCATAATTATTTTCATTATTCACGATAATATAATTATTTCAAAAATTGCTACAAATAGACCGATTTTATTATTATCTTTAGGATTAATGTAATAAGCCATGTTAAATAAATGTTATTTACAATATCTAAGTTCAAACTTTGCTAATAAGCTTAACCAGTTACTGCTGAACAATTGAATTCATGTTATTCAATGGAATATTCTCTATACAACGATCGTACGCCATTTTTTTGTTTATTTACAAACATTTTCTGAAATATAACCGTTGAGTATGATATGTATTTTCGTGTCAAATTTAATTATGAATATGATGCGCACGATATTTATAATTTCATGGCACAATAATAGAAAAAAACACCAAAACCAATCCGTACTCAGATAGGAACATGAAAATGATTGAACAGTTAAATACTACGATAAGGTGAAGAATTATGGTGATATAGCTAGGCTTCGACCGCGTGAATTTTCAATTTAGGCGGCGGGATTTTTGCTGACAACAGACTCATACAATGAGGTTGTTGTCACTCCTCTATAAATAATGTTGAACATTTTGACGATTTAATGTATTTCTTGCATCATCTTTTCAAATGTGGCAATTTTTTTTATTATTAGTTAAAAACACTTTAGTACCTTCTAATGCAAAAGAAAATGTGTCCCATATATATTCTCATAATACAAGCAACATGTATATGTAATTATACGAAGATTGTTTAAGTATTTGAAGGGTTAAAGCAAAATAAATGAGCTTATTTTTGCATTAACGCATATAAATCATAGAACGGAACATATGTATTATAGAACGAAATGTGATGTCACAATCTATGTCAATAGACTCCTATTGTTAAAAAAATTTATGTGGTATTTGTAGTGTTTGATAAGGAAAAATAGTGTTCTTTTACAGATATAGTATATTTTTAATATCCTGGTGAGTCTTTGCTAATAGTTCAACTGAAGATGTTATAACACAACAAAACCTAGGTCGTGGTAAAGAACTTAAAGATAGTAGAAATAATACTATATCACGTAGTTTCATTTAATAGTGTATCCTGGTGAGATTGAGAATTCTCTAGAATTTTAACTCAAAGTGGTTTTGTGAAAGTACTTGGAAATTCATGACGAAATCATTTTTCGCTTCAAATTCAGATTTTACTTCCATTGAGGTCAAAGGAGTGAAAATTGCAAGATAATTGTTTTAAAACATGATTTATAATAATATATTATGTACATTTTTTATACCTAAATACACTCATAAGTATAGAGCAGTAAACTTAAACTAAAACCTTTTAAAAATATAACTGCATGTTGTCTATATTTAAATAATTTACATGTATTATTATTTACGTTCAGTCAATTATATTACGTTTCAGTGAAGTTACTTTTTATGTATTTTGGCAATCTTATTTAATTTTTTCTTAACGTAAAAAACAAAAAACTGAAGTCGTATTAAACTTTTGTAAACTAGTTTATGTACACAGTTATCTGCTGCTTGTGTACAAAACTCTCTTATGATTAACTGAAATTATAATAGCTATCCAAAAAACATACTTACTTTAAAGTAATCTTCACAACAATGCAAACAATTTCTTGGAGATACTTCATCTCTTTCGCCATTCTTTTCGTATTTTTGCACATTTCGGAACAAGAAAAAATACTTTATCAGTGCACATCTAATAGTATTTTTGTACTTAAGTACAATACAATATGCACTTTTATAGCATTTTTGCATCTAAGCACAATAGCTTTTCAGCTTCGTCCATTGACTAAACGGACATTATATTGAAAATACGTTTAAAGTAACGAGAACACCTAGTAAGCGAACGCTAGGCATAGCTTGTGACGTCATCAGAGGCGTACGAAAATGGCGGTGTTTAAATAGCTTAAATTTATTAATTGTTTTAAATATTTTTTAAATTTAAAACATTTCCAACAGCATTTATATTGTTAACAGTGAATTAAAAATATAAAAAAAATTACATGCATATACTCTATTAGGATTATTATTTATAGTAAGTATTGCAACAAAACGATCGCTACGTAAGCGTACTACGTTATTAGAACTTCCTCAACAAAATAGGGCAAGGAATTTTTCTCGTTTAATAACGTAAGACTAAATCTGACAAGAAAATATTCTCATTTATTTTACTAAGAACGACACCAAGCATGCTAGGAGAATATTGAAAGGCAATATAAAAAGGACAGTAATTCTCTCTTATCTATAAATATTGAAAAAATATATTACAGCCGATGTTTTTTTGTTCCATCTGTAGATGGGCCAGTAATCATTAATATTAATTAATATTAATCTTTTGAGTGACATGAATCAAGAAAATTAAATTGGATCAGATGGTGTTATTTTGGTTCGCATATTAGTTTAACATACTAAGTTACATTATTATTAGCGTATATTATTTCCATATAGTCATGATTTTTTTAAACCTAACATTAAGAAGATTATACTGGCATTTAATATATGATAAGATTACTCTTTAGACAAGAGTGTTAAAGAAAGAAGATCGTGCATTTAATTAATAAATGGCTGTGTTCAGCCTACGAAATTAACACTTAACCATGTTAATATTTAGGTTTACTTGAACATAATAAACTTAATGACTTAAATTGATGTGTGTAACGTTAGAGAGATATCTCTAGTAATTAAAAAAGTTATTGAGGGATGGAAACAAAAATTTTTGGTACAAGACATAAATACATTTTATCTACTTGCATTTGTACGGCTCAATTACGTTGGGCTGTAGTAAAGACGTAAAGAATACTTAAAAAAACAAGGTATAATAAAATTATATTACTATTCAATGTGATATTCAAAAAAAGGCCCAGTCCTCTTAACATTCAAATTGCTCGACGGTATAAATTATCGAAATGAACACATTAAAATGTACCTCGAAACGAATCCCTAATGAAGCAAATCTACGGCCGACCACTAAATTTCAAATGCAATAATAAAAACAAAGACCTTTTTCGGTACTTTTGGCTTCGTTTGTCTTCTATTATCTTCCGTCGTATATATGCGGGCACCTTGCTAATTAAAAGTAAGCCACAATAATTCAATTCCTGTTTTAATTATCTTGCCAAAAATATATCTTTGTTTTTGCTTCCTATAGAGCTAATTGGGAGGGTGGAGGGGAGGTGGTCCGGCGAGGTCTAATTCTACGTGTCGAGTTTGTGTGTTCAATTATCATCTCTTCTTTCTGTTTCTTTATCGTCGTTACAGCTCGCTTTTCAATTGGAGTAAGGAGCGTTGATATTTTTTTTTCAAAAATATTTAAAGCTTGTTTTCGAAATATCAAAATGGACAGTTGAAAATTGCGTAGTTATTCATTTTAGGGGAATTTCTTAATTATTAAAAGAGGATTTTTTTCGATTTGTTTAATTTAAGCATTAGTTTAATTTATTAGACACAAAAAAGGCGTATGTCATAGGACGCACAAAAGTAGTAAAGCTTATTACGCCTTGCGCGTTGTACATACAAAGTAGAATTCTTTGAAAGGTAGTAATAAAAAAGTATAAAGTAGTAAAAAAGTATAAATGAAATTATGTACTGACGAGAAATAAAATAATGAAGTCGAATTGTGATATAATCTAATACAAATTATTCAATATTCAGAGTGAGCAAGTAGCACGAGTGACCTGTATTTTGTGCAGCGTTGAGAATGGTAGAAAGAAGAAAGAGGCGGAAACTACGGAAGATGCACCAGGATCGCCCAACTACTGATTCGCCCAACGGAGTCGCCCAACTACTGATGGAATGTCAACTACTGATGGAACACTCGACCGAGTTGGTTGCGTGAATAGTTTTCAGATATTTATTGCTTTAAGAATCAGAGTTATGTAAAAGAAATAAATCTAATTGTTTCTCAAGTGGCAAAACGTACAAACGTTTATCTCATTTAGTTTTATGGCTAACTTCATAAAGATGAACATGACCCTTTTTAGGATCCTATGCTTCAAAAGAAAAAAAACGGAACGGAAGGGAAAAATACCCTTATATAATCATTCACGTGTCTGTCTGTCAGTCCGAAACTTTTTGACATAAAAACTTGAAATTTGGTATAGGTATATTAATTAATAACATTCAAAAGCATTTATAGGGGAATTTAAGGGGGGCGGGGGCAATTAAGCACCAGAGTTGGTGGATGGAGGGAGGTTGTAACTTTCGAAAGGTCCAATAATATTTTTTCTCAATTTTAGATAGTATATCTTTCGAGATATTTCTAAAATTATGAAAAAAGGGGTTTTGAGAAGAAAAAATGGGTTTTCAGAAGCTTAGAAAATGTTGTATAAAAACTATAATGTCCATCTCATAATTTTTTTCTTGAATTTGAAATATGCGCTTCGTTGTGAGCATGTGAAAGATATAGTAGGCATTATATCTACGTGATGAAACTTTAATACTTGTAAGTAGTTTAATAGATATACTGCGAGTATATACCTTACAAGCGTTTACAAGTGCTTAAATGTGTACGGAACTTCCGTAGTGCGAGTTGTAGTCGTGCTTGAAAAGTTTGTATATTGACGTTTTTGATGGGATGTTAATTACTGTGCACTCTCTTCATAGTTATCTTTTTCATTGTTAGATTGGAGAGAAAAAAAAACTCTTTTCTATAACCGTAGTTATAATCGTTTCCTCTTGCAAAATTATCAATCTTTCAAATATTTAATCATTAGTGTAACGTTTTGTCAATTTCAATTTTTTTTTATGAGAAAAGCTATTGAATTTTGTTTGGTGTTAATTTTGTAGAAATTCATTATTCACAATTTTCTATTAGCAAAGATCTTTGCTAATAGCGCACTTGAAGATGTTGTAATACAAGGAAATCTAGGTCGTGGTAATAAAATTAAAGGAAGTAGAAATACTACATCATGTAATTTCATTTAATTGTGAGAAAAGCTAGTAAAATTTGATAATAGTTAGCCCGCAACTGAAAGTGTGAATCATGGTATAATTTAGAAAATATTGTCAGGATTTAAATATTGATATTGAATATATTTGGCGTTAATTTTGTAGAAATTCATTATTCAAAATTAAATGAAACTACGTGATGTAGTATTATTTCTACTTTCTTTAAGTTCTTTACTACGATCTAATTATAATTTGCTAATAGCCTACCTGAAGATGGTTGTAATACAACGAAACCTAGGTCGTAGTAAAGAACTTAAAGAAAGTCGAAATAATACTACATCACATACGTTTAAATATTGAGTTAAATAATAATTATGATAATAATAACAAAGGGCGAATAGGTGAACCTTGGATTTATAATACATTATTACTTTTTCCTTGCTTACTTTTAATTATATGCAAACTTTGCTTCATTTTAATTACGAAATAGAACTAATAATATGTCTCAAAGTAGTGCGTGCTATGCCCCGTACAAAACAAGTATTTTAGTGAGGTGGAGAAATAAACTAATTAAGTCGTAATCACGTCCTACCGCAATTCTCGGTACGGCTGGAAGTAAACAAAATAAACGACTTAATAAACGTCGGGGAGATTAAAAATTCGGTTTAATCACGGCTTTACACGGACGAGTTTGCGTTGATAGCAGTCGTGAAACGAAAACCGAAGAGTTTTTTTTTGGTCTGTGGGAACGTAATTTAATTAGAAGACTTGCTGTAAATATATTTTGTTTCCATATTCTGCAATTTAGGAGTTAGGTATTGGCTATAGAATTAATCTAAATTTATAATTATTTAGGGAAAACGTGTATGTGTGAGACATTATGTATTGCTTTATATATAATATAAATCAATACATAATGTCTCACACTTCGAATTCGATTAGATCTTTTTTAACGAAAGTATAATTTTTTATCGTCATTGTTTTTTTTATAAAACTTGTTTGCGTGTTGTGACATATTTTGAATTTTCTAAAGAAATTGTGTTCGTTTATTCTATGCTCATAAAAGATGCCGTGTACTGAGTTTTATGTAAAATGTTCAGAAGCCAATAAGTTGTTTTCGAATCTCTGTTATAATTTTATCTTATGTAAAATTGTATAAGAAGTTATTGAGTCCAGTTTAGTTATTGAATATATTTGGCGTTTATTTTGTAGAAATTCATTATTCACAATTAAATGAAACTACGTGGTGTAGTATTATTTCTACTTTCTTTAATTTCTTTACCACGACCTAGGTTTCGTTGTATTACAACATCTTCAGGTGGGATATTAGCAAAGATTAACTCTTAGGAACAACCAACAGCATTTATATGTTACAAACATAATAGCGGAAGCCTGGTTTGTGCGGATTTTTCCATTGTTTATGTTAGTGAGTTTATTGTAGGGGCGCAGTGTAGGTTTTATTATATTACCGAGAGTTATACAGTATACCAGTATTTTAGTGAGGGTATTAAATTCAATTGTTGTTATTATGTGAGGTTATACAATGCAAACTTTACGGTGTACGTAATAAAATGAAATGTAGGTTATTATCGGTAATATATTTATACAAAAGCAAGGGTATTTGAAAGTAAGGACAAGGTAATACACTAATTCTACATATCTCCGGTTTTGTGTATTCATATATTTATTTATTTATTTCTTTTAATTTTTTTGTTTTTATTATATATACTTATATTTATATGTGTATTAGTGCTGAAACAATTTCCAGGGTACTGTAGTATCAATGTTGTATATTTATATTATATCTAGAAGATATGAAGAACTAAATATCTCATTGAAAATAACCATCACCCCCATACTGATAATGCCCCCTATATATTACAAATAAATACAAAGCGTAATAAACTTAATATACTAGAAACATTAGAAATAAACAGACATAAAAAAGATATCAAGGTCAATAGATTAAATGAACAACTATATATAATATCATCACCCATTCTTAATTGCTCTGATTTCTTAATCGCTTGCTCTCTCGCTTTAGCTCGGCAATATACAGGCGCACATATATGTACAATGCTTAGTAGACGAGATGGAAATACTACGAAATACTACAAAGGGGAGACCTAAAATTCTAATCACAACGATTCTAAAGAAGCTTCACTTGTTTCTTTGTCGTAACGCATTTTCGTTTCATCGAGTTTCAAATCAGAATGATTCTAAATAAGTTTCACTTTAAAAATTGAGTCACAAATTAGAAAGCCATGGGTTCTATTATGATACTCTTTCATGCTAGTGAAGCTTTGGCAAAAAGTAGCCATAAATAATATCGTTGTTCGGAAGAAATGCTTTTATTGGTTTCGTTATAATATTTAAATATACTTATGCCCATAAGACTGAGGTAATATATTAAGGAAGTCTCATACAAAGAAGATATCCGTAATGAAGTAAATGTTGTGTAAATATGTTCATATTAAATGATAGTCGAAATGCGAAATGTAATAACATTTCGTGTTCTAACAGAGTGTTGTTAGACGTCTTTTTTCCCGTTTCGTATCTCCAAAGTATCGCTTATAATATCACTGTCCATTCAAATCATACTGTCCATTTATTTGTCACAGCCGGTTTTCTCAGAAACCACCTGACATAAAATTTGGTACAATAATAAAACATTCTATTTAATAAGTTTGAGGATGGCTTATTAATTACTCGATTTTTTTAAAATTTTTATATATAATGTACCCCATATTTGCCGAAAGTTTTTTCATAATTTTAGGTAAAATATATTCAAAAATAATACGTTCTCCCTTATTTCTCAAACTATTCACCAAAAATTATAATAGAGTTTTTACAATCCTATGCGATTATTGTAGAAATTATAGCGATTATTCTAGACTTCATAAGTTTCGAAAGACGGATTTTATATTTTTACGCTTGTAAAATATATAGTATTCCATATAATTTTATTCTGAAAAATTAATATTTGTAAATAGTTAATATAAATACTATCTACCCAGAGAATAAATAACAAATATAACAACCATAATCAGCAACACTCCCTGCCGCCTACATGCCAAAAATGGCACAAGTCTTAAAGCAGTTGTGAATGCACGCTGGTAGTGGGTCACTAATGCTCATAGCGTACGTCGCTATAATATAAAATATAAAATAATATAAATAATAAATTTATAAACAAATATAAAATAATATAAATATAAATAATAAACATATATTTATATAAAAATAAATAAACAATAAATTTCAAGTATAGTGACGTGTTACGTGAACACATGCAGAAACAATAATGGGAGAAAAATCTAAGGAATATTACAGTTATATATAACTGGTAAGTGCGTTTTCTACGTCAGTAATAAAAAAGTCTTAGATTACACATTTCAAAGTGGCTGCAGCTCATTGCAACAACGCTCCTTTTGTATATTAGTGCGGTGACGTGAATACGAGTGTCGATTTTTTAGTGTTATTTATTTAGTGTTTTTTAGTGTTAATGACAATATTGTCATTTTTAGTGACTTTTTTTAGTGTTAATAACAATACTGTAATTAAAGGAAATGAGTATAAAGATCTGCCTTTGGTAAAAAAATTGGATTTATATAAATGTATTGATAAAAATACGTTATCACCATTTTTTATTTTTCTAATCATTGTTGACATTAATTTAGCAAACATTAGTGTATGTTATCTTAATGTTTCTTGTCTTTGCAGTTTTCATAAGAATGCGAAACATAATGAAATATGAATTGATATTATTAGAAGAGGTGACTAGGTTCTGTCGAAAAGGATTTCAATGTGTTTGAAAATAAGTTCAAGAATATGTAAAACAACGTTATCTACTACTAAACGCAGCACCGATGTTAATACTAAAGGCATTTTTTAATTTTTTTAATTCGGTTATATCACACTCAAAACTAGAAGTCCTTTTCCCAGTCACCTCTTCCAACAATGTGTCCCACCAAATCCATTATATACATTCTCAAGTGTTTTTTTTGAGATTACTTCAAACTTTCCTATATATTCAATATTTAGTTCTGTGGTAATATCATTTTAATTAAATTGTATTGGAATTTCGGTTTAAATATTCTACCTTTTTTTTTTAAATATAAGCTATAATTTTTTTTGTGTTTGCTTACGCTTTAGGTATTAAATGATTTATTTAAAGAAAGTGGAGAACTTTCACGTCAATAATATTTTCACGTTGACCCAGAGAACGACATAAATTACTCGGGCACACTAACGTTGGCCGTAGCCGAACTTCCCTTAACTTCGGATGTCGTCGAAGAAATAACTCCTTGAAAAGAAAACTTACGTCGGTCATAAAATCACTTAAATGAGTTTTCGAAGAAAAGCGGTTAAAAATGAAATGATTTCAAATAAGCAAGCGCACGATTAAAAACATTTAGACAATTCGGAGAACATATTTAAAAGTTTATAACATGAATCCCATATCTTTGATAACAAATCAGTGGTGTTAAAAGATATTGACTTAACTGCATCCGAAATATTTAAAGGCCAAATTGAAAAATCGAAGAGTCTACCTCTTAAAAAAAGATATTTCCCTGCATTATGAACGTTTGCTTTAACTTTAGGAACGTTTGCTTTTTTTTTTTTTTATTATTCTTCTAAAACGTTTAATTATATGCGTTCTGGTATTGTATCTGGTTTTTTGGTACATAAACTAATACGAAAAATAATGTATGATATTTATATAGGAGCATGTATCGGATCTGTTGACGACCAATTTCAGAAATTCATTAATTCTGTAAATATCGGTAGTCTTACGTATAAGGCCTTCCAAGGATGTTTTAAAAATTTACACTATATCAAAAGCTCAAATCAAGATAGAATTTATACCAATGGGCCGTTTACCGTCCACTCTTATTAAACCACGTATAGCGACAAAAATACTAAGTGTTTCATTAACCTTAATATATTCGAAACGATCATATATCACCAATTTGACTAATCACCTGTTCATAACCATGTAACTTATTTGCTTAAAGCTGTAATAAATACTTGTATCTAAAAATACATGGACCCTAACACAAAAAGATAATTATTTAATGAACTTATTGTATTTAAATGTATTGAGATATTTTGTATGATTTTTATAGCATTAGGGATTATGTTGAAGACAAAAATGTATGGAGGCCATTATAGGGTAAAATGCACATTCTGATCCTCATTAAGAGGGACTGATTGATTGTTTTTAGATATACGTATAGATAATTAGGATATTTGCTCATAATAATTAGAAGTTAAATCGTGGCATGTCAGAAGAGACGTTAATAGTCCTACTTGAAAGAAAAACGAAAAAAAAAATAAATAAACTACAATTGTGTTATGATTTGTTCCCCTTTCTTATATGTTTGCGAGAGGACAAGTAATCTTTCCAGTGGTGTTTCTATCCGAAGTTCTTGGGGCTGTGCTCTCCCGCCTTATGTTAAAAAGAAACGACATATATTATTTTTTCATAATTTTTTTTATGTTTCTGTACACTTGTGGTGGTGTGGTTTTTCACGTACCGCGTTCGCGTGCAAATATTGTTCGCGTACTTATGATTCTCGATTAATGCTTCTTTACCCAATATTTTACTAAAATTATTTTTAATTAATGCACTACGCTGAATACGACAATTTGATGTGCTCGATTCTTTTTGATCATCAATTCTCTTTGTGCCTGGACTGAATGATTTAATACTTTCCTAATTTTAATAATAGATTTATTAATTTATTTTAAGTTGTTGTTTAATTAAATTTTGTAGACCAATCTCTTTGCATGTATTTCTTGTCTCTTTTATTCTATTATGTTAGTGTTGGCAATATCTATTTTATTCCGTTTTATCAGTATACTTTATTACAAAACTTCTTTCGCTATGCCCATACAACCAAAAAATATTTAAGATGTCTTTCTTTGGTAACAATTATGTTTGGTTCTTTTTATGACGATAATGGTTTTAAGCTCTTTTTACAGTAATTTAAATCGTTTTGAAATTATCATAATTCTTGCGCATATAACATCGTTATTATTTGATGTATAGGTATTATAAAGTTAGTAACGTTGGAGTGTAGACAAAATATCGATATCGATTGTATTGAATAAATAATTTGACCCACTTTAACGCCAGATGAGGATATTTGTTCTGGAAACCTTCTTTATCTCCCCGCATACCCGTTGAAACACCCGAAAGTGACAGCCTTGGTTTCTGTACAATTTTACGCTTAGCGTGTTTCTATTTGATATCATATACATGTACGTACTCTTGAACGTTTATAAGTGTCTAAATGTGTACAGAACCCTCGTGGTGGGAGTTCTACTCGTGCTTGACAGATTTTTATTAAATAACAATTCGATGGTTTATTTTACAACTATCTCAACACCTATGAAAACATGTGTGATTTATTTGATTTTTTTAAGGTGGTTTCATAATAGGATATCTACCTTATTTTGAAGAAATTTTTAATCTGAATTGAAACTATAATAAGTAAATAAAATTTCATTCGTATAAAAATTAAATTTTATAATTTTAACATAGATATTCGTAACCAATTTAATATTATATAAATGTGTTATTAAATATTATATGATAATTGAAATATGGAATGTCATACTGTTAGACAATTTTTTTATGCAGAAAGTATATTCTAAAGCTGTAATCTCTAACAATAAAAGGGTTTCTTGTATTAGACATTTATTTGTTTGAAGCGCCGATTGATGCCAAGTTACATTACAAAGTGCTTGTCTAAAATTAAAATGAATTTCAATTTCCAAGCTTACAATTTTATTTTCTATGTACCCGATTAATCCGACTTTTCCCAGACTGCGGAAAATTCGCTTTATAAAATTGCAAATTGTAAAGCACAGTTAAGCAAATCTCCGATAATAAATCCACTTAGAAATACGATGCTTATTTTCGAATAACAAAAATACAAAATCAAATCAACTGAAAATATTTAATTGCTTACATATCTTTTAACTGCGTCTTTCCTGTTGAGTTCAGAAATACAGTTGAATCACCATCTCTCATTATTAGGTTACATCGTCTTTTGAAGCGAATTCGCGAGGCCCTTGGTGCCTTATTTTGCACATTTTTTAACGTTCCGAAAATAAAATATTCGCCCTCTCGTGTATTTAATAATCGTATGTAACGGCTTCAACCCCATTTGTGTGATACATGGCCTCTTAATTGTACATACTCGGGCTCCTTGACGATGTATTTACTTAAAAAAAGTATGTTTATTTTCACTACATTAAGCTCCTATAACGAGCCATTGATGTGAGAGGTTTAATGTATGAGTGTGATGTTTTTAAATAAATATCCTATTGAGAATGGGAGCTATACTTTATTGGTTAAAGAACAGTAATACTATTGCTAGCCAAATCGGGAAATGTCGTATATTTAATTCAACTTTAATGATTACAATAGATTATGACTTCAAAATATCACATGTCGTTTAATTTTTTTTTTGTAAATTTTGCATTCGTTCACATTTGTGTGTGTGTGTGAGTGTGCGAGTACGCGTGTGTTTTTGTGCGCGTGTGTGTGCGCGCGTGTGTGTGCACGTGCGTATATCTATGTGTGTGTGCGTGTGTGTGTGTGTGTGTGCGTGGTGTGTGTGGAGTGTGTGGTGTGTGTGTGTGTGTTTATAATACTCAGGGATGATTCGGTCCATTATTCTGAGTAAAAGAAAGAAAGAAAAAATTAAATATTTGGAGATTTTTTCAGAAACTAATTTTTTTCGCTTCTTTTTTCTTTTTGTGGAAATTATACTTTTTCCTTTTAATGGAAATTATGGGAAATCTCGGAACGGTGTCGGTTTTTTTTCTTATTCACCCAAAGCATTTGAGGTTTAGAATGACAAGAGCCATCAGGTTTTGAAAATATGTCATAAGGAAAAATACATCGTACACCCACATAATACACGTTATATCTATTTTATTTCTTGTGATATATAATAAACATTTATTTCGGAAAAAGAATTGCCAAGTTTTCCTTAACTTCCTTAAAATATAAAAAATTGGCAATAGAAACTTCATGCAGATTATTTATTTGCAATATCAACCTTATTACACAAGTTGACAAATAATTTTTTTTTAGTAAGGTTCTTTTTTTTCAAAACGACACCATTTAATTATATTTCTGATTCATCAATGGGGAAAGTAATTGTATTTAAAAGATGACAACACTTTATGTAAGTATCCGACTGCAGATAAGTAAAATATTTGTTTTTAGGGTTTCGTCTCTCAAAATGAAAAAAAGAACGAAACACTTAAAGGATCACTTAGTTGTCCAATCATTGTCTGTCAAAACCGTATTTCTCAGAAACGGCTTCAGACGTGAAATCAATCTTATATTTCTGTAAACATTTCAAAAGGTTTTTTTTTATTCATGCAAGAAAATGTATGCCTTCTAAAGAAAAATTTCATTATTTTTTAAATTTTTACCATAGTCTAACTCACCGATCATCAAAACCTAAAGGCCCCTTGCCGTTGACTTACGATAACGGAAGTTAGCATTATGGGACGTCTTATGGCACAAGTAAAGGGAAAAATAAAAAATCATTTATTTCTAATTATACATTTAACCTGCACTACACTACTCGCGAAGTTGATCGAAGTTAGGCGAAGAGAATAGGATAGAGAGGTACTTCGATTCGCTTTGTGCAACCTCGCCTCGCCTCGGAGGACTTCCGATCGCTGTCGGTTTTTTGCGTCCGAGTCAAAGGTCTTCGCGAGGTTAGCGTACGGGAGACTCACGGCTACTGAACTCCTCGCGAGGTTGCACGAGTGTGCAGTCTCGTACTTCGACTGCGATCAACTTCGACGAGCACTTCGTCGAGGTAACTTGGCGAGTAGTGTAGAGGTGTATTAGGATTATTATATATTTGGAAATATACCTTTTTTGTTTTGTGCGCCTGTGAATGGTATACTAGGCAATATATTTATATATGTGATTTCCAATTTTGTTTGTAATTGCGTATTTTTTTTAATTTGCGCCTGTGAAAGATATAGAATATTTTTTTTTATTTTTACTACTACTTACTGATCATTAGAACCTAAAGGGTATTTTCGGTACGCCAACAATTGTGGAAGCTCTTGTAGCCCAAGTATTGGGGAAAAATCGAAAAATCAATGATTTCCAATTTTATGTGGAATTATGTATTTTTTTAAATTTGCGCCTGTGAAACACATAGTAGGCATTATTTTTTTATTCATACCACAAACTTATTCACTGATCATGAAAACCTTATTTCCGGTTCACATTTTGAAAGTTGGCATGATGGGCGGTTTTATAGGGAGAAACAAAAAAATCAATTGTTTCTAATTATATTTGGAGTTATACATTTTTGTCATATGCGCCTGAGGAAGGTATAGTAGGCAATATATTTATGTTCTGAATACTTCAAATTTTCTAACTGGTTTAATAGAAATGCTACTATTAAATGTTTAAAAATACCTAATTGGGTACGGAACCCTCGTGGTGTGAGTTATATTCGCGTTTGGTAGATTTTTTCATTAAGTTCTAGTTGGACAAAATATTTCATTAACCTTTCGAAACAGATTTAATTGCACACTCCATGGTGGGATTGTAATTCTGAGATAGACAGTAAATAATCTATATTAATTTTTAAGCTATAGCTTCAATGTTGGAACCTAAAAAGGCAATTCAACCGAAATTGCAGAAATCCAATTGATGTATTCCCATAATTTGTTGTATCTAGGTGTAAACGTACGTCCATACACAAGCCAGGTTAAAAGTTTATATGTAACGTATAATTTTAATTACAATCAGGCTAGATGACTGTTAAGAGTTAAAATATTCATAAATCTTTTGTGAATAGCAGGGAACAGCTTTCAATTCATTTATGATGTATTTGATTACGTTTGTAAGTATAAAGTATCATCGATATTAATATACATGGAATTATAAGTATAGAGTACAGTATAATCGATATTAATATACATGGAATTATAAGTGTAGAGTAAAGTATCATCGATATTAATATACATGGAATTATAAGTATAGAGTACAGTATAATCGATATTAATATACATGGAATTATAAGTGCAGAGTAAAGTATCATCGATATTAATATACATGGAATTGAAAGTATGGTGTCAAGTATTATCGATATTAACATACATGGAATTATAAGTATACAGTACATAATCATCGATATTAATATACATGAAATTATAAGTGTAGAGTAAAGTATCATCGATATTAATATATATGGAATTATAAGTATAGAGTACAGTATCATCGATATTAGTATGCATGGAATTATAAGTATAGAGTAAAGTATCATCGATATTAATATATGTGGAATTCAAAGTACGGAGTAAAGTATCATCGATATTAATATACATGGAATTATAAGTATAGAGTAAAGTATCATCAATATTAATATACACGGAATTATAAGTATAGAGTACAGTATCATCGATATTAATATACATGGAATTATAAGTATAGAGTAAAGTATCATCGATATTAATATACATGGAATTATAAGTATAGAGTAAAGTATCATCAATATTAATATACACGGAATTATAAGTATAGAGTACAGTATCATCGATATTAGTATACATGGAATTATAAGTATAGAGTACAGTATCATCGATATTAATATACATGGAATTATAAGTATAGAGTAAAGTATCATCAATATTAATATACACGGAATTATAAGTATAGAGTACAGTATCATCGATATTAGTATACATGGAATTATAAGTATAGAGTAAAGTATTATCGACATGAATATTAATATACATGGATACATGGAATTATACATCAATTCGCGAAGGGAAAAATCATCAATTCCGTTTTCATTGAGTGCACTGCAGTGTATATAAAACGGGGTGTTTCAAAATGAATAAAAAATAACCGATTATCATGTCACAGTTTCCGGGTTAAAAATGATGACAAACGATATTTATCTAGAATAAATTTCCTATAAATATTTTTATTTCGTTATTGAAATAAAAAATAACATTGTGTTTTAAAATTCGTGGCGAAACGCTAAAACACAAATCGTTCGCCAATCAGAACGCATGACGTTGAAAGTCACCACATAGATATACTAATATTCTAAAAGATAGTGTACTAATAGATGGCCAACTTCAAGTAATTGTGTGAGCAAGACAGTACGACCACATAAATTGAATTCAGTACGCCATATTCATTTGTAACTTTAGAATGACGAAGTGTGTGAAAGAGGTACAAACTCCCCTTTTCAGTTTAATAATTTATGTGAGGCACCGTGACGTCATCGAAGTTACACACACGTGACTAAGTGTTTCGTCACGTGAGTGGAATAACAACGACTTTTTCAGCTTAAAATACATTTTTCGGGGAAAATATTACAATCGTCGAATTATTTGATAAAATGTGAATAATTTTTAATGCTTTTTAAAAAAATTGTGAAATACCCTATTCATATTTAGCTTTATGGGTGCTTTAATCTATATAGATATATGT
This sequence comes from Druceiella hillmani, assembly GCA_039881145.1. Classification (NCBI taxonomy): domain Eukaryota; kingdom Metazoa; phylum Arthropoda; class Insecta; order Lepidoptera; family Hepialidae; genus Druceiella; species Druceiella hillmani. Next base: position 28,576,221 of record JAYKKI010000002.1, read on the forward strand.
ACGTTTAAACAGTTATCATCAAAGATTAGCAACGTGGTAGATAGGGCGAAAATTGTCCCGATAGTTTGTTCCCTTCGTGTATTTGCAATTACTTGCGGAACTATACTAATTATGCAGACTTACGGGTGTGGGCCAAGGGACGCGCCGCGCCGGTGTGACTGAGGTGAATTGGTCCACAGACTTTAGACGCAAAGTTGTCAAATTTGAAGGAAATTTCAATTAATAATTGCGCCAGATGACGGTGACAAATTTAGTTCAATATTCCGGAGACAGTGAAGATTATCCAAGTCTTCAGTACGTTAGATAGTTGTATGTTCATTATGATAATAAAAAATATAAAATAAAATTATATATTAATATTCACTTGTTTTGATAATAAAAAATATAAAATAAAATTAATATTCACTTGTAGCTCTGAGTTTTATTTTGCTTAATTTCCGAATGTATGTATAACGAATAATTTTATTTCGAAGTATTTTTAGGCGAAAAAATAAATGAAACTAATTATTATGCCCTAAGCTATTAAATACAAGAAATTATGGCTGCTTATTTCTCTGAAAATGTTGTTGTATAATTAACTAACAAAATAATGAATTTGTTTAAACCGTAAGCAGAGTTTGTAATAATTTTAATTTAAACACTGTGTACATATCTGATAATAAACTATAAATAAACTATAAACTATATTTAAAATACAATTTTGTATAATAAATTACAATTACAATATTGGTGATGAACTATAGTTAAATACAATTTTATATAATAAATTACAATTACAATATTGTTGTTAATTACAATTACAATATAATTGTATTATAATTATAATACCAATATTGTTGTATAATTAACTAACAAAATAATGAATTTGTTTAAACCGTACACAGAGATTGTAATAATTTTTATTTAAACACTGTGTAAATATCGGTGATAAACTATACTTAAAATACAATTTTGTATAATATATTACAATTACAATATTGGTGATGAACTGTACTTAAATACAATTTTATATAATAAATGACTATTACAATATTGTTGTTAATTACAATTACAATATAATGGTATTATAATTATAATTACAATATAGTTTGACTAAAACACTGTGTAAATATCGCTGATAAACTATACTTAAAATACAATTTTGTGTAATAAATTACAATTGCTGTAATGTTTACATTAGTTCATACTAAATTATAAACCTCTGTAACAAACGTAAAAGTCTATGCCTGTGTGTACGATAAAATTACAGATTTAATCTGCTTGTACATTGAAGATGTTTACGAAAAAATGATTTATATATGTATGCATTTATATATTCACACTGTAACGTACATGTAATATATATATATATATATATATATATATATATATATATATATATATACATATATATATACATATATATATATATATATATATATATATATATATATATATATATATAATTATTGCTACAAGAGCAATATCTTCCATTCAACCATATTGATTAAATATAAACATATTATGATGTAGGTGACTGTAAAAGACATTAATAAATAATGCGAAACTTAGGTCATAACAAATAATAAAAAAATATCATAACAGCTACACATGAATAACACAAAACAAACAAAAAATGGTTAATTATGTATCTTGACATGGTTGGGAACAAGGAAGATGGGGAACAAAATAGAATTAGGACAGGTAAGACAGAGGGATCATGAGAAGAAGGAATTTTTAGACGATTTGGAATACATTTAAGGAGGTCGAGTTCCTGGTATCCGGATCTAGTCGATTCCAAAGTCTTACACCATGGATAGCGACGAACTTTTCTTAAAAGGTGGTTGTATGTTTGGGAAAATGGAAACTGAGCTAGTTTGGATTTAGAGCACATAATAAAAGTAATAGGACACAACAATTGTGTTTTTGAATTTTTGTCTGCTTGCCTGTCTATTTGTGTTTGTTTGAACACTGATCACATAAAAAAACTGCCGATTTAATTTAGATAGATTTTTTATAAAAATATTGGACTTGACTGGAAGTAATATTTAGTTATACCAGGTTTATGCCCGGCATTGGATTAAACATGTAACGCTATCTGAATGATAAAGGGAAATTAAATACCAAGTATTTACTTTCATTATTTTGTAATACAAATGGCAGGGAAAACAAAAAAATATTTCCTCCTCCATTAGGGATGAATGGGAGTGATCCTGTAGCTCCTTTTTATTGCGTATGTCTCGTAGTGTTTCAAAAATCACTTCGATCCGTTGTTCCCTTGCGACGTCGCATCGTTATTTCATTTGTCTTATTTTAAATTAAAATGTTTCTAAAGGAATGAAATTTATTGGAATAATATGTAACCTATATCATTTGCAAGCATACTAACTATCCCTGTGCAAAAAATTACGTTGGTCCATTACACTCTTGGGGCGTGAAAGAAGGACAAACAAATACACTTTCGCATTTATCATATTAGTAAGTATTTCATTGGAATCGGTTCACTCATTCAAAATATATACGAATTTTAAATATTTAATATAAATTATGTTGTATTGGTATAACAACAATAAAGTGCTTAGCTACTCTACGCATAATAATTACGCAAACGTATAGTGTATCTACCTACATCGATAGATGGCATTACGAGTATTTTAAATTGCGCAATGACACTTTCCATCCCGACATATATTGGCGAAATACACATGGCTAGGAGAGAAGTGTGAATTATTATGGGAGAGGTAGATGCTTAAGTAAGCAATTTGAATGCGGGCAGAGGTCCTTATTGATCGCTTTTCGCGCATAAATTTTTTTGGATAAAAAATAATATGTTTTATAGATGGTATATGACTCTCTGTAGATAGAGACAGTTAAATTTGTAAATTTCCTTTTTCCTATAGAGAACTAAGACATGTATTTATAGCTTTAGTCAGATATGATTTGCGAAATAAAAATACTTAATTTCATTCTGGAATTTTTTTTATGTATATCAATGTTTTTTTTATCAAGTTTTTGTTTATCGGATACCTTACTCATTGTTAGTAAGAGAATATTCTCGTGATAGCAGAAACTTAACTTAATAAACTAAAAGTTTTATAAAATTATAATAATCTAAATTGAATTAAATAATCTGAATTAAATTTAAAAAAATTAAGTCCCCTGAAATAAAATTACCGTCTCTTACTTCGAACTTATCTTCCATAATAGATCAATTGTACCAATTTCTATTTAATATTGTAGACAGTCTTTAATACTAATGACCAATTTTTTAGTATTTCATGAGTGTAACAATTGTAATTAAATACAAAAAAAAAATTAAATAATTGCCATGTAAATTTGGTGAACAACAAAATATTAAACAAAATAGTGAACAACAAAATATTAAACAAAATAGTGAACAACAAAATATAAAATTTATCAAATATTTATTCATGTACTCCTTCCTTTAGGTATTTTTGGAATGATTTTCTGTTTTTAGTTTTAGAAAATTTTACCTCTAATTTGGCAGAGTTGTTGGCATCATTGAATCATCAATTAATACTGCAGCTGGTTGTCTGTATTGTTTGCGGTAATTATGCCTTATAACGTTGGCTGCGGTCGTTGGCGAAATCTCCACTTGCAGATTCGAACGAATTTAGAAAGGATATGGCTTTTCAAATTTGTGGTGTGATTATCGTTAAATTGTTTCTCTGTTTTTAAGAAAGGGGTAGAATCACTTTCAGAGAAAACAACCACTAACTTCTTTTGCCATATAGCGGTCTGAAAAAATGTCTTACCACAGATTTCAGTGATGTGCTTTATAGTAACAACTAGTCTTGGAGCCAAGCAATTACACCGTGATCGTAATAAATGAACGACATAATGGATAAATGAATTGTCACATAAAATTATTTGGAATTTTTCCTAATATTGATGAAATGTAAGTTTATAAAACTCATGAAAACTCGTAGAAACTTTTATTTTATGTTCAAATTTTCGATCCATCGAGGCTTTTCAAAATATTTAAATTTGTGTCACAAATTACTTCTAAAATATAAATTATATCCCTATATTATTATTTGTGTATTAATTCGGACGTTTGGTAACAAAAGTTGGAGGAGTATCACTGTTTCGGAATATAAGCGCCTTATTTAAGCGAGTCAAATGGCAGATTTTCTAAATTCATTCACAACATTCAAAAGTTTTCCAAATTGTAACATTTAATTTTCTTTTATAAAATGTAGTCATCAAGCCTAAATATGTTTATGATTTCATAAAATGTGTTTCATAAAATACATTAAGACTTTCAACAAGTTTTCTTTTTACACTTTCGCAAGACGAAATTTTGTCGAAAATTGACCAAATACTAATGCAATAATATTCAATATAATTTAATAATTATTTTGAATATTATTAAACGATTTCGAATGTAAATAAGTAGTCGCCAATAGATTAAGAGTTGACGATTCCCTATATCAAAATTATACACCTTCTTACTTAAAAAACGAGTGTGCTTTAGAACACACGACTGAAGTAAAACTTCAAATTCACAAAATATGAACTTTAAGATGAATTTACAATTTTATCGCATATATATATATATATATATATATATATATATATATATATATATATATATATATATGTATATTTCATGCACTGGCTATGAGAGGAAGAGAGAAAGAAAATGTGCGCGCGCACTGCTCTCTCTTGCTCCTACAGTGTCATGTGTTTGTAGACAATATACTTGCACTGTGTCTTAGATATACGAAACATAACTGGCTATGAGAGAAAGAGATTAAGAAAATGTGTGCTCGCACCTCTCTCTCTTGTCCTTACAGTAATATACGAAACGTAACTCTCTCTCTTTCTGTCTTCACTAACTTATATCTCCCTCTCAACTTCCGTTCGCCCCGCCCGATCACACTTTTCGTAACTCTCTCGTCACGCATTCACCAGCTTACTCCCCAAGTCAAGCGTGTGTAAAGAAGTTTTACTTCAAAAATCGTCCAACGTCCAGCTTTGACCTTAACTCGCATACGTGCGTGCACGCACTCAGTGTACATGTTAACTAGAGTATAATTTTATTATAAAATGGTACAAACCAAATTATAATTTATATACCTTTAAGGGATGTATCAACTATTTCAGAGTCTGTCCGTAACCCAATAGACCCTTTTCAATGTGCTGTCTTCCATCACACTCCACCTCGACCAGAGATTTAATCGATTGCCTGACCACGACCTTAGTCTTAGCGTTACTGCACTGACTAATGATACATCCTCGCTTATTTGTGGTTAGCACTATTCCACTGAAGGGCTACGTTACCTACGGCGTAGAAGCAGTTATCGTTCGGTTCTCACACTGAAATAGGAGCAATTATTGTGTTAGGAAACAACTGAATGTAATAAGTGAATCATTACTTTTTAAAGTTGTTTATTTACTTTGAAAAAGGTTTTTCTTAGCTTCTTTAAAGTATTTTATTTAAAAAGCGGTAGCATTCTGTTACTACAATTATCGGAATACGTTTGTGTAAAGATAATGTTACGTAAGAATATTTTTGGCGGTTAAAATTACGAACAACATATATGGTGACGTTTGGTGACGTTTTTCCATATTTTTTTCAATTTTCTATAATTTTTGGTTAACTATATGGTATGATGATTATTATATCGTAATTATGTCTTGATGATAAAATAAATTGAAAATATGGGAAATTTGATACAGGGCACAGTATTTCCAGCTTATATTTTGTCAATAAGTAACGTCATTCTTATACTGAACACCAATTTTCAAAATCCAAGATTTTCCGTGTCTAATAAAGATTAAAATTCTATTAACTGAACCAAAATCTCTGAACAGAAGATCTATAAAAATAGATATACATCAAAATCATATCAGACATTATACAGGTTTACTTATGTCGTAAGATAATTTATGTATTTTCAGAAGTATCTATTAAAAATAGCTTGAAACCTTCGAACCAATCTTTTGTTTACCACTTTTATTTCGACTTTCACTGTTAGCGAGTTTTCTATTATGCTCTCTAATTTTATTCTACCTAATTTTAGAACTGATCATAGTATGTCCTCTCCTTGTGATTATTCTTTCTGAATAAAACCAACCATTTTTAGACTATCATTAAACGCCACTCTCATTTCTACATGTATGTTTGCAAAAGATGTGCATTTATTAATTAGACAATGTATTACTTGGCAGCTTTTATTTGTTATACTTTGTGAAGTTTTTCATATTTTTTCATATTATGTCTAATATTTTCAATACTTTGGTTCGATTATAGACAGCGTAGCTTAATAGGAGTACGGATCAATTGTTCAATAGATTGCTTTTAAAATTTATATATTCGTTGCATTTACTTGAAGAGTATAACCACATGTCTAAACTTAGGTGTAATTAAATTGGTTAAAATTAATAGTCCGTTTCAATTGCAGTTTTTATCCATAGAGTGTTTTAATAAAATGCTTGTAAAATTTAAATGATTTTGTTATTTCTACGTCATTCAATGTGTATACTATATGTATTTTGACATATTTATATTATACTTATATGTCTTATATTTATATGTATATTTCTACGTCATTCATGTATACATTTAACATCTTGTTGTTAGACAATTTAATACGCTATGAGAAAAGTTTCGTATACAACCTAATTAGAAAAGATATCTTGAAAATAGCACCTTTCGTAATTATATTTACACTTTCTCTTTTACATTTCTTGGCTCAATCTGCTTCTTTTGTTTTTTGCTTCTTTTCGTATCATTTTATTGTAAAGACATTCATTGTGATTCATTACATTATTAATTGTTCTAATTATGTCGTTATTTTACCGTGAGAAGCTGTTTTTGGGGCAAGAAATTCGCCCTATTAACACAGCGATTTAAATTAAGAGACTAATATATGAGTAAAACATCCCTTAAAACTAAATATTAAGTATGTAAGTAAATGCAAGATGATTTTAAAACTAGGTATATTAAAAATACCAAATTAAAGTGTATAGCGTATTTTGCAATTTTAGCGGTTGGTGTGAAGTCGTGTGCGCGATTTGAAACATGCAACAGATATATAAAGTATAATCTTAAATTTTTAAACAATTTTCATTGTTATATTTTGATTATACAAATATTTTAATATTAATTGGTGATTGTTAGTTGAGAACAGACGATAGGTTCGGATAGTTGGTTATGACGATTGTTGACGAACGAAGAGAGATTGAAGAAACCACTGGATGATGAAAATAAAGTCCAGTGAAGTAGTTGATTATATTTCTTTTTAGATACCTAGTGCGATCACTTCGATGTTTTAATTAAAACAGACAACTTACACCTACGGAGACAACATTTTTATATTCAGTTCGAGGTTTCTAGAATTCTGAAGACTTGTAATAATTTATTTAATACGTGATTGGATAGACTTAAATATTATGCATTCAATTCGGTGTAAATTAAAATATATTCAATTCGAGAATCCTCTGGGAAACACATTAAGTGGTTTATATAAGTTTCTGGAATATTTTTTATTTGAATATTGTCTCAGCTAGACGATACGTCGAATATTGAACTTAAGGCTTCAAGAGGGTTTCCCAGTCCTATTCATCGACGAGCGTACCTCCCAACTAAGTGACCACTCGCCTATATCTTATAACAATTCATTCGCATTCGTTGAAAAACTGTAAATTGACCAAAAGATGTTTCACCTGCGAACAGAGTCATTACACACTGTTCCACCTAAGTCACTAGTCCCTAGTCCCACTAGTCAATCCACATCATGAACCAACCGTGTGAACATTGTGGAGATAAATGGGTATTCATTCCATTTAATTGAAATAAAGGGATCCCGGAAGTCAAGCCAATTTTTATAGTAAGATACCATCGAAAGTTTGCGGGTCTATAGTTTTACGTATCGGATGGCGGTACGTGCCATAAGATTCGTCGAGGACAAGTTGCTGAAAATTTCTGAACTTCCTGCCTGAAAGGATTCTGGTAAGTCTACTGTTTGTTCTTGAAAATTCAGGAACGCCTCATCGCACGTTTCACAGACAGTCTTTTTAAAATGAGACGAAGAATGCATTTTTGGTTTGAGTTCGTCTGATGCTTCAGCTCGGTTCGTGAGTAGGTTTCGATTGTTTGCGTCAAATCGCTCCCAGTTGGTGCAGAGCCGAGAGTATTCTCGCGTTTGAGAGATGTTAGTTACCTTCTAGAGGTTAGAAGTTGCACGAAATATCCTACCGAAGTGGTGTATTTACCTTTCTAGGAGTATTTTGTTGATTTGCTCACATTAATGACATATGATGATAATTATTAAGTAACCGTCTGGAAGGACCAAATCTTAGGAGAGAACAGTCCATAGGCTCAGATACTTGAGTGAGATTATATGATGATTGATGCAGAACGAATAAAGATTGAGCAGATCACTAAATAATAAAGATTAAGCCCATTGACATAGCTGATTATATTTCTGGATAGATATCCAGAGTGTTCACTTTGATGCTTTAAATAAAATTTTTAATAAAGCTTACACTGGTCGAAATACCGCTTTTGTTCTGAGGTCGAGACTTCTAGAGTTATCGAGAGTTAAACTAATTTATTTGATATGTAATTCTAAATGATAATTGAAATTGTTTTTAATTTAAAAAGATAATTGAAAAATGATAATTTTATATATTATGTATTTGATTGAATATAAAATAAGTTTTAAATATAAAGATTTTGAACAAGAGCAAAAGGAAGTCTCACGACTTGGTATAACTTAATTTTTTTAAATAAGCTTGAAATAAGAAAAAAGTGATTGACCAAAATATTAACTTCAATGTAAAAAAGGGTGGGGTGCTTGATATCAGTTATAGTAATTTTTTTATCGCTCTCTATTTGTCAAGATAGTCATTATGAAAATGTAAGTCGAGAGCACCCGACGCTTTTTTACATTAAAATTAATTTTTTGTGAGTCACTTTATTTTTATTTTAACTTATTAAAAAAATATGTTATACCGAGTTGTGAGACATTCTTTCTCTCTTGAACAATATTTTTATATTTAAAGATTGTTTTTTTATTTTTTAGTTCATATTGCTTCAAAAGTGTAAACTACAAAAAAATATTTTGAGACTAAAAAAGGTTTTTTTACGTTTCTTTTACTATAATTTTAGTTTTTTTTAAATGATGGTATTGTCATCGGTTCTTGATACGCGTACATTTCAATTCAATTTTCACCCACGTCCAAACGTCAGATTTGAAATAAGTCTTAATCATTAATAAATCTTAATAATCTATAATAATTGAAATATTCCGTTACTTTCATACATACATACATACAAGTGAAATTAATAAAAACTTGTTAGAAATATCTTCGCTTACAAAGTCTTCTAAGGTGCGTAAGTAAGTTCGGCGGTTTGTTTCGAAGTTTCTGAAAGATCCTTTATTTGAATATAAATTTAAATAGTGTCTCAGCTAGACGATGCTTTGAATATTGTTTTAAGATTATGAGCGTCTAATTACGTCTCGGAATAGTATTAAAAATAAAATAATAGAAATGTTAGTTGCCATTGGACGACATAATCATGTCTAAAAATATTTTTTTCGCTTTAAGGGCCATTTTGTAACAACATGTCTATTTAATGTAATTTTATTCATGACAATCTGTAATTTCAAAACTAGTATAATAATAGCTGTACTTGTGAAAATATACTGAAAATTTATTTAATTATCGAATAGTTATGTTATCCTATATTATGTTATCCTTCAGTATACATATATTCATTCAATAATCGTTTAGATGTCACTAATGTCTACAAATTAATCAACGCTTATTAAGTCCTTCGTTAGTGTAATGTGAAGATGTAAAAAAGCGTTCGTCGATACCTTCTAAATAGTGCTCTGTCACTGCATAATGAGCTCAAATAAAACGTTTTTCTAAATAAATACCTGTCTGTAACAGAACATGAAGATAAACGCATTACTAAAATTTTTGGGTAATTTAGCAATTAAATTTTCAGGCATTTATATCGATTTTAACACTAATATGACAAAGAAATTGTCGAAACTAAGGAATTACGGTAATTACCGAATAACTTTTTATTCTTGACTTATTAATAATTGTTAGTGACTTGATCGTCGTCAATTAAACTTACTGTAATAACCGTTGAATAGACAGAGAAAATTTAAAACTTATAACTTACTCGCTGTCCTATAAATAACAAATATGTGAAACAGCAAGTAGTATGAAATATTAATGCAAGGAGTTTGAAACAATTATGAGTTTATAAGTGAATTGAATGCTAGGTAGATTGTATAAAAAAAACGTTTCATAGTTTCTTAACACTGTAACTCTTCTTCGCGAAAAATTAAAACTGTACGCGAAGGAAAAGTTAAAGCAGTAAAATTGTACATATTGCATTACAATTATTTCTTAAAACGAGTAGCACATAAAAGAAAATGACCTGAAATTCAAGAGGAAATAACGTGTAATGTCATCTATTAGATAATAGGTACAGTTATTGTAATAACATACGATTACGATTAATTTGGTTATAAGTTATTAAATACTTAGAAGGTATGTGATAACAAATATGTAAGAGCAGGGAATCACTTCTTGGTCATCTAAGGATAAAGGGATAATCTTCGTGAAGATAAAGATCACTCTTAGTTCAAGGACTCGAATTCACTTATGAAATACGAGAGACGATACGACGTTCGCTGCATATACCTTGCATATTCCTAAAGCATAAATCCATGGAGTATACTTATAACACTATAGTTAACAATACTTATGAGTATTATTACATACTAGGTGAAATAAAATATCTTTGAAACTTGCCACTTAGGCTAAGTGCATAAAACTTGAAAAACTAAATCAGAATTTCAAAAAAATTTGGTTTTAATATTCTTTAATACATATAAAAGTCACCTTATGAACAAAAAGTTACAAATACCATACCGTTAGGAGAGAATTGCGATCGGCGCACCATACTTCTGCCCAGTCTGTATTTTATCGTCTGGTGTAGCCGGTCTCAAATTGATCTGAAATTTATAATTCTACAACTTAAACTGACGATAAATGATGAAACGCCAAAACGCTATGCAGAAAAATTGTTAGTAAATTATTTTTTTTTAAATTAATTTAATTGTATTATGCATGTTAGATATTGATTATTTGTGTTATTTCAGTGAGTGTTTTTAACATTCATTAAAATGACACAAATAACCATTCAATTAATGGTAAAAACTATTCGGTAATTAAACAAATTTTCAGTATATTTTCACAAGTACATATTATATTTTAACAAGTAGTTATTATTATTCTAGTTTTGAAATTACAGACAGTCACGAATAAAATTATATTAAATTGACATGTTAGGTCTTAAAGCGAAAAAAAAATTATTTAGCAACTAACATTTCTATTATTTTATTTATAATACTATTCCGAGACGTAATTAGACGCTCATAATCTTAAAACAATATTCAAAGCATCGCCTAGCTGAGACACTATTTAAATTTATATTCAAATAAAAGATCATCCCGAAACTTCGAAACAAACCGCTGGACTTATTTTCACACCTTTGAAGACTTTGCACGCGAAGATATTTCTAACAAGTTTTTATTAATTTCACTTGTATGTATGAATGTATGAAAGTAACGAAATATTTCAATTAAATTTTCACCCACTTCCAAACCTCAGATTTATTTCAAATTTTGCACACGTATCAAGAGCCGATGACAATACAATCATTTAAAAAAAAGTAAAATTATAAAGGAGTAAAAGAAACTTATATATAGTAAAAGAACCTTTTTTAGTCTCTAAATATTTTTTGTAGTTTACACTTTTGTAGCAATATGAACTAAAAAATGAAAAACAATCTATAAATATAAACATTTTGGCCAAGAGAGAAAGAATGTCTCACAACTCGGTATAACATTTTTTTGAATAAACTTAAAATAAAAATAAAGTGATTCACAAAAAAATTAATTTTAATGTAAAAAAGCGTGGGGTGCTCTCGACTTACATTTTCATAATGACTCTATCTTGACAAATAAAGAGCGATAAAAAAATTTACGATAACTGATATCAAGCACCCCACCCTTTTTTACATTGAAGTTAATATTTTTTTGTAAATCACTTTATTCTTATTTCAAGCATATTCAAAAAATAAAGTTATACTAAGTCGTGAGACGTCCTTTTGCTCTTAACCAAAATCTTTATATTTAAAACTTATTTTACATTCAATCAAATACATAATATTTAAAATTATCAAATTACATGTTAAAAAAATCATTTTAACTCTCGATTATTCTAAAAGTCACGACCTCAGCACAAATGCGGTATTTCGGCCGGTGTAAGTTTTATTAAACATTTTATTTAAAGCATCGAAGTGAACACTCTGGATATCTATCAAGAAATATAATCAGCTTCCACGGGCTTTATCTTTATTATTTAATGACTTGCTCAATCTCTATTCGCTCTTCAACAATCATCACATAATGTCATTCAAATATAAGTTCCTTCGAGACGGATACTCAATAACTATGATCATATGTCATTAATATGAGCAAATTAATCAAAATACTCCTACAAAGGCAAATACACCATTTCGATAGGACGTTTAGTGCAACTGATAACCTCTAGAAGGCAGTCAGCATCCCTCAAGCGCGATTTTAGAGAAGACTCTCGGCTCTGCACCAACTGGGAGCGTTTCGACGCTAATCATCGAGACCTACTCACAAACTGAGCTGAAGCATCAGACGAACTCAAACCAAAAATTCATTCTTCGTCTCATTTTAAAAAGACTATCCGCGAAACGTGCGATGAGGCGTTCCTAAAATTTTCAAGGAGTGGTAGACATACTAGAATCTTTTCAGGTAGGTAGTCCACAGAGGGCACGTCAGAAATTTTTCAGCAACTAGTTCTCAATAAATCTCATACCACGTACCGTCATCCTATACGTAAAACTATATACCCGTAAACTTTCGATAGTATCTTACTATAAACACTGGCCTGACTTCCGGGATCTCTTTATTTCAATTGTTGGAACAAGTACCCATTTATCCCCACAATTTTCACATGATTGGTTCATGGTGTGGATTGACTAGTGAGACTAGTGACTGCAGGAGTAGTGATGGCAAATAGGATACTTAGGTGGAATAGTGTATACTGACTCTGTTCGTAGATGAAATATCTTTTGGCCGATTTACAGTTTTTCAACGAATGCAGACCGAAAGTGAATAATGAATTTCTACAAAATTAACGCCAAATATATTCAATATTTGTAGCATTAATGTTATTAAAAAATTGGTATTCATATATAATAGGTATCAATGTTATTAAAAAAATGTTCTATTTTAGTATGAAAATGTAATGATTGCTTCTTTATTTGTTATTTGATAAGGTAGACAATATCTCAGTTAACACATTTTAGGACTAGTATGGGGATGAAACCAAATAATATGAATGTAACATAATTTATAATATTGGAGTATGTTGATTTTGATCAATATCATTATAAATATATAGAAATATTATTATAAATGTGGTTAATTTTCGATATTGATATACTCTAAAATGTTTCCTGAAAATCTCTAAATATATTCCATTATAGATATACATCTTGTTCATATGCTTGTGAAGAATATGGTAAAATAAAAAATGTTCAAAACTCTGTTTACCTAATTTTTTAAATATAGAAAATGTTAATTGTACCGCTGAATTTATAAACTCTTTTTTGAAGTTATACTTCTTTAGGCGCGTTATGAAAAAATGATGAGAGTGAAATTGTAAGATTCGTCACACAAAAGTTACAGTATGAAGTTGCAGCGGTTGCAGTCTCGAAACAAAAGCTATTGGCACCATCGTCGCCTCTGTTCACTGTTTTCATATTCATAATATTTATCCACATGTTTCTAGTGTCTACATTCACATACGTGTTTTAGTTTCATATAAGTGCGATTTATATATGTGCTGATAAATTATATTCAGTAGTGATTTAAATTCAATATTTTGATTAATATATTTACTATTCGTAAACATTAGTGAAAAAATTGTGTTTATAGACTTTATCAAGTGCTCCAATATAATTGAGGTTATCTATCCGTATGTATTATTTAATGATGCCAAATAAGTATAACTTCTCACGCGCGTACATAAGTATACGCACCTTTTTTTTTATTAATATATTGTTGTCTTATGAATATTAACATCTTATGATTATTAATAATACTACATCACGTAGTTTCATTTAATTGTGAATAATGAATTTCTACAAAATAAACGCCAAATATATTCAATATCAAGAATATTAAATTATGTTTTTCCGTAACTTACTTGAGATATATTCCTTTTAGTTACGTAATATACAATTGATCTGTAAGTTTTTACTTTTTTTGGTATTCAAGTTCCATGATCATTGTTTTAGAGTATATCTACGATAAGTTTAAAAACTGTCGTAATAAGGAACTTTGATCGGTGATGGTTTATATTTTGTAAAAAAGTTGTTTATGAAATTTTCTATACATTTGTGAAAAAGAGGGATTAAGACCAAATATATTAAAAAATAAATGATATTTTAAAAAATTAATTATTTAAAATTCCCTTATTTTGTGTCATAAAATATTGAACTTTTAAATACATGACAGATTCTTCTATATGTATTACACCCTTAGAAAAACATTTATGTATTTAAACTAGGTTAACTTAAATTGGTTTTCACCTTAAACTGGCAATGACATAACGATGTAGGTATGAATTGTTATTCCAACCGTTTACCGTAACTTTACGACAGTAATTGTCTTTTGACCAATCCAATTTAAATCTAAACTTCCGGCAAGTCCGGGTTTGCAGTATACAGACGAAAATCCATGTTAGACTCAATTTCCTTCCACGATAACGGAACACCTTCTTGTACAGCTAATTCCAGTAACATGTTCGGCCGAATGGTGGACGCTAGGCGTGTGCGCCTGTCCAAGTCTCGCGGCAAACTTGTGTAGGAGGAGAAATTGTACAGAAAACTTAAGACTTTACTTGTGTCGAACTTACGAATAATGGAGTAGCTAACGGGCAGATTCCTTAAGCCGTGATATACTTGTAAAGGTAGAGGAACTCGAAACTTGGGCGGGAATATAATTTGGGCATTATGTTTTTTTGTTATTAATGTAACAGTGTCTAAATAGCGTTTTTAAAACAAAAAGTTGAACGTACACAGTATGTTAAAGTAATTAAATTTAATCACGGAATTTTATGTTTCGTGAAAAATGTTTCTTTTTTATTTGTTTACATTTTTATTTGTAGATTATAATATCCAATAAGAAGAGAGGCAAGTAAAATAAAGATATGAGTATCTATGAACTTTAAAATATACCTAGATGTATTTACACCACTCTTTTTTTAAATCAGCTGAGATTTAACCCACCATGCTGTTAAACAATGTATGACTTCTAAGATCGTGACACTTAAATTGAAATATCTTCGGTTAGCAGCAGTTGTACAGCGAGTACTGTCATACGTTTTAACCGATGTACTTCGAGTACCGTTTGTACCTCAGGTACAACGAGGGATGTGCCATTTGCTCTTAAATTCATTCTAATCGATGTATTTCGAGTACCGTTTGTATTTCGGGTAGAGAATTTCAAACGATGTAGGTTTCAACTGATGTACCTTGAGTGGCATTTATACTTTGGGTACAGTAAGGGATGTGTTATTTGCTCTGTCGTACATTTTAATTTATGTACATCGGGTACCGTTTGTATTCACAGGAAGGAATATGTCGTTTGCTCTACCACACGTTTTGACCGATGTACTTCGAGTACCGATATATTTCGAGTACAACGGGATGTGTAGTTTTTATCGATGTATTTCAAGTGCCGTTTGTAAATCGAGTACGGTGAGAGATGTGCCATTTGCTCTATAAAACTTTTTGACTGATGTAATTCGAGTGCCGTTTATACATATAGTACGGAAATAGATGTGCCATTTGTTCTATCACACTTATGTATTACGAGTGCCATCTGTATTTCGAGTATGGCGAGAGATGTGTCATTTGCTCTATCACACGTTTTGAGCGATGCACTTCGAGTATAGTTTGCAGATCGAATACAGCGAGGAATTCCTTTTCTCATATATGTTTATCAGAACGTCAGTCGTTACAGATGCTTTTTACTCTATGTAAATCGATCCTTATTCAATGAGATTCGTAGTGGTAATTGTAGGTTGATTCTTCAAAATTATGAATAAGAACAGAAGAAAAATACGGTCAAGGGAAAGTAGAGAATTCCTTGATTGCCCTAAGAATTCCGTACCATCATATAATATCATCGTAAAGCTATTAAAGTAAGTTTTATAAATAAAAAAAAAAGAAAAGCCAGTAAATTAGCTGGGAATGTGAAATTGTAAAATTATAAACTTTAATTGTGGTATGAAAGCTTTCTTTATTCAAATTACTGTTTGTATATAAGCGGGAAGTAACCGATACCCGATAGACTATAATAAATGTGCTAATAATAAAAATACGTGATATTTGAAAAACCGTATGCCTTTATTGCATTGAATTAAAAGCTTCAACTTTTATGGACTACGAGTTCGTAGACATTAATTTCATATTAATTTGTTGATACCTCAGGCCCTTTCCAAGAAAGAGAGTGTTGTCAGATGAATAGAAAGAGAGACGGATAAAAAAGTGATCGTATAAGGGTTCTGTTTTTTTTCATTATTTGATACTGAAACTATAAATTACCTCAATTTTGTACGAAATGGGATAAAATAGTGCAGCATGAGAAGTAGAAAAGCAGCATTGAGTTGATAAAGAAAATGTAGAAAATGTACTGAATGAAACATCCTAATGTTTTTTAGCGGCTATTGTTAAATATCATCATCATCATCATCATATATATTAATACGCTAAGGTTAAGATGTTACTCTCCCTTTTTAGAAAAAACCTCACAACTAATCCACATAAATTATATATCATTTTATAGATAATTGCTTGCTCTACCGGCATCCACAACTAAAAAATTTATTATTGCTATTGTTTTTGCAAATTAATTAATTATTAAAATTATATACACAAAACAGCAATGCTGCCATCTAACGTCTCAACGTCAATATGATTGACGGTCGGTAAATTTTTTGTTTAATTTCAAATCCACTCACGTATAAATAAAGTGGCGCTTTAGCTCAATGCTTTTGATACTTACGCCTCTATATGTCAATTTTAGTAAAATATTTGTTTGATCTGTCATCTGAGCTTCATAATGGAATAAATAATGCGAAGACTTCGCACGGGTCACGCTAGTATATATTAATTCCAATTGAATTATTTATCATATGTCACATTCATAGATTACTTAAATAAGGTAAACAGTTAGCTTCCAAAATGTGTAATGAAAACAGACAATTTTCCCGTAACAGATAAATGGGTTAGAAAAGTACATAAATATACATAATGAGAAATTATTGGGGCCGAAAATAAAAATGGGATTTTAAAATAAAAAGGTGAACGTACACCGTGTATTAAAATAATTAAATTGAAAGATGTCACGGAATATAACGACATTTTTATTTCACCAATCGCACGATGGTAAGAGGGTTGTATCGTTAAGAAATAATTAGATAAAAGGGAAAATCAGAAAAACAATTTAAAATTAATTGACTTTAAAGAAATGTATGGAGAAACGAGGAAAAAATGCGTTTGAAAAAAATTTGATCATTTTAAAAGATTACTTCGTCTTTTATGACAAATTAATTATGAATATATAATAGTAGGAACAAACATCAGGTATTGAGACAGATTGTATAGAGAGAGTGGACGTTGAAGACTTAACAGGAAACGTGTAGCTAATCCAGAAATGTTTGTCATCAAATTAACATAACAATACGACAATATGATGTCCATACAAAATTGTTTATGTTCCCCCCTATAACTAATAAACATATAAATAAGTTTTTGGTACGTACGCATCTAGTAAAAGACTAAGAATTAACTAAAACTTTTACGAGTGGCCTGTTTGTGTATAATAATCGAAATAAACTGAAATTTTTCAATGATTTTTAGTCATTAAAAAATCTCTTGTGGGCTGTACCGTTGACATCTTAGTATGTCTGCACTAGTGTAAGTAATTGAATAATGTTGTCATAAAATAACAATTTTTGTTGCATAATTTTGTCCGCAAGGCAGACAACTTAAATTTTGCCGTCATTAAATCATAAAAGCAGCAGTTGTCGCGGTGACTTTGTTAACTTTTCAAGAACATAAAGTCGTTAGGAACTTTAAGAAGCTTAAAAATGTATATTACGAGGCCGAAGAATTTTATCAACTTAAATATTTTGATACCGCTTCCAGCTAGAATTTACGCAAATTAATGAATACAGACCTTGTCAACATGTTGTTCAAATCTGGTCCCCTTTGTGGTTGGAGATTTTTTAGTTAGCGGACGGACATTTTTACTGTCGAACACGGTGTGCGTCGTTGGTTTTAAACATGGGCGTTTAAGGTCACTTGTGTGACCTGGGTCAAGCTAGGTCTTTGTAAGTTGGGAACTAGTTCTTTTAGTTCGTTTATTGTACTTAAAAAACATCAACTTTCCTCTCATATTTTCCGAAGTTTGACGTTCTTGCGTTTGACGTTTAATAAAATTGTTAAATTACTAGATGAGTGTCTTTCGTCCAAGGAGGTGTCTGTTGAGTTTACCTATGGAACCACTACCGTGAGATAAAACCTGGGGGCAATAATTATATTTTGCATTTTCTCCTGGTAAACTCGTATTATGTATATTTAATTTCTTGCTTCGTTTGCGAGACAAAACAATAGTTTTATTTGCAAAAAAAATATAGTCAAACCTCACAAAGTAAATAAAAAACCTAATCTATACTACTTCAATTATTAGTTTTTATGAAATTTAATAAAAAAACTCACCACTTAATATACAAATCAATATCATTATCTTAAACTAAACGATGAATTAAAATTAAAAAAATATAGGCTAACTGAGAAATATGTATAGTTTTTTCTACGGTACAAACGATCCACGAATAAAATAAAGACAGCTGACTGATTGTTCGAGCTTTGTAACCTATTGATTTAAATATTTTAAGATCAATACATTTTGACAGATCGATTCTTTCAGATTAAATTGAGATCGAAATGAAAGAGACCTGTGACCTTAAGGTAAATCTTACGATACGTATTATATATAGTATCTAACTCTCTCTTGAGAAAATCGTTCGCGTGGGAACAGTTCTATGAAGTTACGGCGCATATCAGCAATATGTTTGCAAATATGTTTGTTTCGCACTTCGTGAATGTTTTTCACGATTGATCTAATTCCCATACGTACAGACAAAATGTACACACCTATATATGGTAATACGTAAACGACAAGTTTGTGTATTGAGTATGGTGCATGTGAGGACAGAATTTTAATTTCTTATCATTTTTGGTTCAGTGAACTAAAGAATGTATGATTTTGATTTTTTATCCTATTCGATAAAAGAATATTGATGAATTAATTCATTTTATTCACACATATTTTCTGCCCATCTCTAGATGGGTATGTACATGATAGAATCAGAAGTAGAAGAAAAATGTGTATGGAAATGATCTAGTTTATGAAAATATATGAAGTTTTTTGATTTTTATTTTTGGGATATAAAATTAACTTCAATGTAGTCCTGAACTTATTAAGGTTTATTCAAAGTTACAAACAAAGTTTGACAATTATTTCCGAATTTTAAGATTGACGGTATGTAGGCTGTGTCCGCGGCTCGGTAAAATGTGTTTATCGTTACCGATTTCTTACCCACGACGGAGGATGAGGAGGTTGATTGTTTGTTTGTTTGAGGGGTTTTTTGTTTGTTTGTTTGTTTGTGTGCGCATTCCAATGTTCCCATTGATCTCCAAAACAGTTTGAATGATTTAGACATGGTATTCTGCAAAATATTTGGATCTAATCGGCTATGGTTCTCAAATAGGTGTTATGGTGTTATCTCACCAGAGGGCGCTGCAACATTTTGTGTACAACAAAATGGTATGACCAATTTAGACACGGTTTTCTGCAAAATATTCGGGACTAATCGACGATGGTTCTTAGATAGGTGTTATGATGTCAGCGTGCCAGGGGGCGCAGCAATATTTTGTTGCAAAAGAATGCTCCTATTTTTCTCCAAAACCGTTTGACCGATTAGGTACTGTTTTCGGAAAAAGTTTGTGATTTAACGGCGAAGGTTATTAGTCAGGTATTATATTGTTAACTTATCAGGGGGCGCTGCAAAAAACCTCATTGTTTTATTTATATTAATTACTTTGTGGCTTTTCTTCAGCTTTGTCAATGTGAGAAACATGTTACGTGTTTCCATTGTAACATATTTAGAAGAAGAAATTCAAAAATTAAAAGTTAAATTAAATTAAAATACAATCATTTTAATGGCTTTTAGAAAACTGTGTAGGTACTAAAAAGCAGGAAAGAATATTTGTATTATAATATTTTTATTGTAAAATCTATAAATTTGTGTAATTTTTTTGGATTATTAGGGGTAATAAATTATATTATAGATTTTGTGCAAATAACCTTTGTCGAAAACATTTATTTTATGCATGCATTCATTTTATATATAATAATTTACTTATTCTTTTAAGTCAATATTTTTTTGTGATTAGCATTTCAGGACTATTATACTAGAAAAAAAAATTGTTTTTGTTATGATCAGATTTTTAATAAACACTTTCCATTTTTCACTAATTCTTTTTTAAAACTTTTCATTAAACACGACAAGAAGTAAATATTAGTTTTATTTTATTTTTTGTTGTTAGTGTGTATTTTTATGTCACTGTTAATGTGCATAATTCATGGTGTAACATAGCGTTTTGTTCACATATCCAAATTTTATTTTTTTCATTCATTTAAGAAATGTTTCATAAACTACAAAACATTATCGCAAGTTAATGTTTATTTTTAATATTTTCTTCTATTAGATTTTGGTAATGATTTTATTCAATTAATTTTTTTTTGTTTAAAAATTTAAATTACAACACTACATAATATATATATATATATATATATTACATAGTGTAGCAATGCTTTTAGGAAACAATCAACTAGCCCTTAGGTGTGTTCTTGGGTGCGTCCGGTTAGTATTGGCTCAATTATTCCAATTGTTCAACAATTTAAATTAAATTGCTTTTTTTGGATGATATATGAAATATTATGATACCTATAATAATATTAATATGTACACTTATGTACATACGAACACTTATGTACATACATTCAAGTTTCCATACTGATATAGGTTACTTTGATTATCATTCATAAATTATCCACTCAGGATCTGAAAAAAATATTTTGAAGAGGTTTTATACATAACAGGATACGGCCATAGTAATTTATGTAGAAAAAATAATGGCACCATACATAATACAGATTCCTTGCCAGCCTTTTTTCTTAAGTTTGAAAAAGATATTTCATTAATTTTTAGTGTAATTAAGTAATTCCCAATACATTAGTATAAAAAAATTACGTACTTTCAATAAATTATTTTTATTTGATCGAAGATAGATCTATTGTAATTTAGAAAAGGTAGATTTTAAATAATGAACTGATTTTGTGGCCTGCCAGGGGTTAATAAAATGAGATGGAAAAAATTGGCATCTTATTTCCAGCCGGAATGCTAAAATATGATAATGGTATTTTTCTTCTGTATAACATATATATTTCACACTGTTAGCCGGTGGTAAAAATTTCGAATATCTGGGAAGTGCGATAACATTTTTCTTTAAATTTCATTAGCTATTATCTTTTCATATTCGACCAAAAAATTAGCAATAATATATGTAAACATTTATAGGGACTTGATAACTTGGTATGTTATCTAAACATAATTTTAAAGTCCGATCGAGGCTTTTAATCCTATATGCAAATATGTAAGTTGTAAAGAAAATCACTGAGCACCCACTGGGCGGCCAGGGCCGTCGACACCTGTCGCCATTCATTCACGTCAGCCCCTACATTTATTTATTACCGCAAAGAAACTTAACAGAGGAGCGACTACAATACGAAATAGTCTAATGGGACCAAAAGGAGTTAGTTCAACAATTTATAGTGTTTGCAACTATTCTTTAAGAAAGACCATATATTACGCGAACACAAAAAGTTCAGCGGGACCGGTCTTGCATATTTATACGGAAAAGTAATTCAATGGGAGGTGAAGTCCTTTCTTTCCTTGGATTGAAAGACACGCAGGTTTCGAGCGGTTACCGAAGGTGGAGGTGTACCTTTGATAGTTTTCCACAATGATTTATTAAACTTTGCAATTCGTGCTTCTATTGTGCTTTTGAGTAATCTGTTAACTGTCATATAAGTTTGTTGCGAATTAATTTTTGTGCATACTTTCGAAATTAATTTGACATTAATATTTAAAGGTCATATGATGACGGGGTTGAAAATTACACCAATATTACATATAAAAAAATAATTTTTCATTCTTAAGACTGCATCAAGCTTTCGACTAGTCTTTGGATACTTCGTTTAGTGGATAATAGCGATTGGTAAACAGGTTTGTAATGTCTTTGTAATTTCATTTTATTCGAAATTATAGTTATATTTTTATGATTATAATTTGATTCAATACAGACGAATGACAATAATCGGTCCGACAATAATTGGAGAAAACAATATATATGATATTTAATATTTTACTAAAATTGGTCCTACCAGAAAAATCTGAACGACCCTGGTTGATTATCGCCTATCCGAACGTTACGAATGAAAATGCGCTAACGAGCAAAAGCGTTTGAGTACAACATACGTTTGAACTCGCACTAATTGGGGCGGTAAGTCTGTTGAAAATCGGCTACCAATTTTCTCCTAAGAATGTCGGTAGTTCTTAGTCTCCGGCTTATCACTTACAAAAGTGTCATCCATTTGCGGTAGGGAATACTGAACATCTTGTTCGTTTCTGTCTCTTTCCCGAGACTGAGTGATGGATCTAGTCTAAAACACTTTACCTTATAAAAGAAAAATTGATTAATTTATTAATGTTTTTATAACTTAACCAATTGTTAGTTATAAAAACACTGATAACGTAAACGTAACATTTCAGTAACGGGTCGTTTTTTATGTTTATACTAATGAAATTTCATTGTAATAATTCCCAACGTATATTATTGTTATTTAAGTGAAATGTTGATATGTAATTTTTATAATTTACAGAAAAGAAAATTTTAATCTGTCCATAGATCGTTTAATTTGTTTATAAAGTAGCGTAGGCATTTACTTATTCAATCGATTAGACATGTTCTGTCATTAGTGTGGGGACATATACCTGCATTTGGTTTAATATTTTCACCGAGTTCTTGTTTTTATTAATTCACAAATTATTATTTATTTTATGGTGCGGATATTTATTTTATTAAATATATATATATATATATATATATATATATATATATATATATATATATATATAATATTTATAATAATGTCAAAGTAGTTGTTTATATTTCAATGCTATATACGGTATATATTTTATTTATATAACGTTTATTTATGTTATATTATGCAGTTACAAATATGATCTGAATTAGGATCTACCTTAATAAAGTATTATGGATTAGGATACAAGCAATTAACTTGTCGTTTTCTGTTTGGTTTAACACATAATATGATATCCTGATATAAAAAGAATATATTTTCAGGTACGTTAAGGTAAAATCAAGTAAAATATAAAAACTTATGTACATAACTAAACAGAATATTAGAATGGTATTCTATATAATGGGCAATTTTTGAAGAAATTAATCAAACTAGGGAGAAAAATCGTATGATAATGTACTTAAATAATTACATCGGCAGAAGAATTTGTGGAGGAAATGAAACGTGTAACTTCTTAAGTATAATTTCTTAATGTGGTGGTCGTGACGTCCCTACTATTCGATATGGTATGTCAGGAGGTCCCAAAATATATGAAAGGACATGAGCACACTTCACACACACATAATAAATATCGACCAGTAGAGAAATGAACGTAACTGGATAAATCAGGTCTACCATTTACATCGCAGTGTGAAAGCGTGTGAAGATGCGCGTGTATATCTATAGAGATTCGATGCGGTATGGGGCGATATTATTAACGCTTTTACATGTATATATATATATATATATATATATATATATATATATATATATATATATATACATATATATATATATATATATATATATATATATATATATATATACATATATATATATATATATATATATATATATATATATATATATATATATATATATATATATGTGAAATTAAATAGTTAAATGAAATTAAATTAGATTGGGAAATTTCAATATTTTTCTTGATAAAATGTTCAAGTTTGGATAAAATGTTAAACATATGAAAAAATATTTTGTTATTAAAATATATATTATTCCTCCGTAATAAAGGCTCAAATAAAAAACGAAAATATTACACATTATTACACGATTTGCATGACATGATTTCACTATGTCAAATTTGTTTTTGATGAATGTAGGAAAACCTAACGAGATAATCGCCTTCAAAATCCAAAATAAAATGTTCCAATTTTTCTTTCTTCGATCTCTTCCAGATATTTACTTATCAAGTCTTACAAAATAAAACTTTAAAAACTGTGATGTAAACACTTTTCAATATTAAATAGATTTGCTGATGATTCGCAAAAGTTTTCATGAAGTATTTTCCGTGATTTTCATTATAGGCACGATTCGTCATATTTTTATTGATGAAAGGAGATTGGCTGTTATTTTTAGTAAAGGCTGAACTCCTGTACGTATGTACAGGTGACATCACGTGAAATAATTTAATTAATAACGTTATTCATTAAATACGTATTAATTTAAAAAATAAAATATTTTATCTGTAGCACTTGATTATTAGTTAAATATGGATAACATTTAATATATTTTAAATCAGGATTGTGTGGAGGACCAAGATTATTATTTTTGAAAGCGTAGCGGGCCAATAGTACAGTGAATTTTTAAGGTAAAGAAAACAGCAATTTTAATTCTTCAACATGAATAATTTATTATAAAAAAAAATAAAGCCTCAGGTTTACAAATTATCGCACTAATGTGAAGACTGAAAATTTTTTTTTTGCAGCTATGTCAGCTATTATTTTAGAAGTGGCTATGCGCAGAATACCTGTAAGATGGGTGTCTGATAAAGATGATCTTGTTTATGACTTGTTATGTTTCATGCAGAAAAAAAGCTGTTCCCAAGTGTATGTACTACCAAATAAGGAAATTTGTTGCAGAGCTAATTTGGTAAGGTTTGGTTATTGGTTGCGGTTAATATGTTTTTAGAAAATTAAATCAGTCCGTTCGGAAGGCAACCATCATATCAACGTTGCCAGCCAACTAAATGTTAAAATATGCCGGGTTCCGTAACATACCTATCTACTAATATGTACACATTTTAACTATCAGTTATTGGTTGATTTACAGACTAGTGTAGTGTAACTGACAAGCATATTTTTAAATGGATATTTGCACAATATCCTATTGATATTTTTAAAGTTTTAACTAGCTCACGGGTCGGATCCAGGGCCTTTGCGGGCCACATCTCCGCCCGGGGGCCGTATGTTGGACGGGCCTGTTTTAAACTATTCATTCTTGTATAATATCTACTGCCTCTGAAAAAGCCTAAATTTAAAGGTGCGTGAAATATACGAAGGTTCAATAATGCATTTCCATTTAATTTCGTTTCATTTAGATATTATTTTTCCGACAAAATAATAGTAAATTTTGAGGATTTTTTATATTTCCCTAAGACTATATCATCAAATTTAAATGAAAAAGTTCTTTTTTGTCCTTTTCCTTCCAGGGATTAGATTTTTCCTGAGAATTTGGTAAATTATTCTTGATTATTAATACGGTTTTTAAGTCTATTAGGGCAGTATTTAATTTTTGCGTTCAAGTTCGTCTCAAATATATCATATTTATTAATTTTTAAATAATGTGATTAGTCTTTGTACTTTTAGTAGTAAACAGACTATCAGTATGGGCGTGTAGATGGCCTTTTCAAAGTATTTTCTTCAGGTTTCTCTCAATTAACTGTCTTAATTTCAAATTGCTATTTTCGTAAATTTTCAACGTGCTTGTTATATCAGTATAATCAGTATTCAATATGCAAACTTACTTGCTGAATCGGTACCAAACGGTAAATAAAATGAATTATCTACGGAGTAACGACGTAAAGTATACGTAAAAGGAAATAAGTTGCTGCGGGAAAATTCATTTCCTCTCGCTACATTATTTTACGTCCGCGCGAATCATGTGCTTCTTTTGCTCCCTAATATGTCCTTTCTTGAGAATAAACACACTTGTGGAAATATAAACCTTTTCATTGGAGACACACTTCGCCGTATTTTCTTTCTTGTTATTGTCATATGTAGCTTACACTAAATTTTTGCTGGTTGTTTTCCGTGCTTTGTTTTCTTCGTGAATCTATTTAGTGTTATAAATCAATTTTAAAATGTACGCAACTTCTTATTATCAAGAAAAATTGATTATAATGATATATTATTAATTCCTGTGTAAATGTTACATATAATCACAAAGTTAAAATAGGTACAAACAATGGATTGTGATATTGCAGTTTTGTATGTTTTTTTTTGATGAATTTATTTTCCATATAAAGCATGGGGTCTCCGCTTATATTAATAGTTTTAAATTGTTTTTTATGCACAAATTTTCTACCGTTACGTTGTTTAAAATATTGTTATAACTTTTAGTCTTATTCATTATATGTACAATCCGAAAATAAAAAAAAAACTTGTTTTGAATAATTGCCAATTTACTGAGCTCTATTTTTCTATAAAATTATTATAATAATTATAATTTCTACATAATAATTAGCAAATATTAATCAAACTATGAAATATTATTATATCTAAGTAATTATATGTTTCATATTATATGTAAGTAATTGGTTCCGTTATTCTAGGGTAAACATTGTTTACTATAAACTATCAACATAGTTTAATTTTCGAAATATAACTCTAATCTCTGGTATTAAATCGGAGTGGATAAATTACAATATTAATATAGATTAAATTAATTGTACTGCACTACTTATAATACGTAAAATAAGATATGATCGATGTTTTACCAAGTTCCGCACAATAAGCACTTGATTATTTTATTAATAGATAATTGAGTCTTCTCATACTTAATTTCAAATTAGTATTGTTATATTTTAAGGCTTTGACGCGACTACGATACTCCGGTAGAATCTTTGCTAAAGTACTTAATTATAACTAAATACATTAGGGGTCAAAATCACAGATATATAATTTAATATTATATGTCTGTAGTCAAAATTTACGCAATGTGAGCGATTGTTGTTGGTGGGCGTCTTTGTTTTCTAAAATGTCATAAATGACGTTTTATATATGAGTGTTCTAAAATGTCATAAATGATGTTTTAAATATAAGTTTTTTAAATGTCATAAATGACGTATTTTAAAAATTTCATAAATGACGTTTTAAATATAAGTTTTTTAAATGTCATAAATGACGTTTTAAATGAGTTTTTAAAAATGTAATAAATGACGTTTTAAATACGTGTTTTTTAAAACGTCATAAATGACGTTTTAAATATGAGAAACCGGATGTTTGTTTTCTATAAAAACTGTTACATGTTTTATTACGCAAAATTTTTTTTATCTCTTTTTCGTTAAACAATTTTGATTTATTAAGGCTGCCTTATTGTACTGAGGTGTTTTGATTGTCCTGCGTAGTCTTTAATGTAACTGGAACAATAAAATACACGAAAGTAATTAATATTATTGCGTATTTATATGTAATAAAATATTATCAAAACTCAATGTATCAGTATCTTTAAGGTGTAAATCCGTATATTTTTTGTTGTTTTCTATAACATTTACGGTTGATTATATATATTGAAACCAACATGACTGAAGTAGGATTCAAATATTATGATTTTTAAAAAAAATATGTAAAATGCTATATCTCTATATCGTTTTAAAATAATTGTACATGTGTCACAAGAGAATAAAGCAAGAGAGATCTAACTAGAAATAGTCAACAGTGAAAGCGGGGAATGTAATTTTGGTTTAGAATATGGGATGCTGAATGAGGAAAAGAAAAAAAATTATGTAATTATATTTGGAAATAATAAAACAGGAAAGAGGACAGTGGTAGTCGATGAGTATGTGCATCAAGGAAATTTTTTTAGAACGTAAAATATTTCGTGTGTTAAAAGAAATCTAATGTCTTGATTATCATAACGTGAGTATTTTTAAACATCTCTAACTAGACATTTTAACGTACTACATTTTTATTAATGAATGTTTTTATTGTGCGAAGCAAAAATATTTCATTACAACTGACGAACTTTTTACAAAATTACATACATATCAAGTTCTAAATTTACATGCAAAACGTCTAAATTTTTGTTAAACACATTCCGTCAGCTTATTATATCTATCAAAAGTATTCGGCATCACATAATCTAACGTAGTGTTATGTTATAAGCGATTCAATTAATTAAACTAGATTACTAAAAGTATTACTAAAAACAAGTAATAACGGTTCAAATAACTTCTTAATATGAAAAAACAAAAAAATATTACATTTTATTCACATCTTTAATATTTATTACGTCATTACAGAGATTAGATAAAACTTAGTATAGTTTTTTTAATGAAAATTATTTACTTTTTTTATTGCTTTAACTTACAACACATATAACCAAATGTTGACAACAACTCATATTGACTGTCTTCTGATTATTACATTGACTAATTTAGCATATGGACTAAATGAATTAAATATCTGCCTATAACTAAAGCCTAATCTTGAAACCTCAAGGTTTCAAGATTTGATTCGTTATTTAGTTTTTTAGTTTTCTTTAATTGAAATGATCAGAAGTTTAAATTGAACAGTAATGTTGATCACAATTAAATGAAACTAAGTGATGTAGTATTATTTCTACTTTCTTTAATTTCTTTACCACGACCTACGTTTCGTTGTATTACAACATCTCCAGGTGGGCTATTAGCAAAGATAGCAAAGATTAGCAAAGATCTTTGCTAATATCCCACCTGAAGATGTTGTAATACAACGTATAGTTTAATTTAATTGTGAATAATGAATTTCTACAAAATTAACGCCAAATATATTCAATAAGTAATATTGATATTTATCATTCGTTGTGATCGATAGTTAGTTTTGATAAAATGATGGTAAGTAAGAAATTGAATTTGCAAACAGAACGATTTGGAGGAAGTTTTATACTGAGGATTGATATAATGACGTTAACAAGTATCATTCGACATTCTCGGACTCGAGAGGATAAAAGATAAATCGAGGCGACTGATGAATTTTTTATATTGCAAAAACTTAAGTTTTTTCGTTGATGAAATATTATAACAAATCGTCTTTTAAATGAATTTTAATTTGTTTTCTCATTAAAATTAAAATCTGGTAACATTTTAAATTCACAATTTTAATTAAAGCGTGGAACTGTCTTGATAAACAGATCATAATTAAAAATTTTGAATATAAGGGCAATGTGGGATACAGAACGAATAGGGTATTAATGAAAAGTACGTCATCTGCATGAGCGCTAAAGTACAGAATTGCTATCGAAGGCTATTAGTTAACAATCATTCTAAAAATTATTTCATAAGCAATATGAATCATATAAGAATGACACAAGCTAAGTTAATATTACGTAAATAAATTTTTTAGAGGGCAAACGTAGAAAAAAATTCGTTGTGCTAGGAAAAGGTCTAATGGTTAAAATCAGTCTAGATAACATATAGAACATGGTAGTTCCAACTTGGTCGCTCATTTAGTAATGAAAAATTTAAGAATTGCGTTTTGCTTTTTTGTTTAATTTTATTAATTCACATATTTACAAATGATAGTGGTTCCGAGTATTACGATAAACAGAAATGGTGTGTGTAATATTGGATTTTGGTTATTAATCATGAAACTAATCTTTAAAAATGTAAATATGCTAATCTTTGTTCTGTTATTCGTAATAATGATTTAATATAAGTAAATTTTGAAAAAAAATTCAATGTTCTGTCACTTTTTCTCTTCAATCTGTTTCGATTTGTACGCACGTACGCACCCACTTGTGCCAGAACGTACACGTTTATTTTCGGGATTTTCTTGAAAACATAAACTAAAAAAACTGCAACATTTGTTTCTTTCATTCTTTATAATGGAGTATTAAACAAAATATTTTTTATTTTCAACATTTTTTCAATCATAATTACATTAATATATATATATATATATATATATATATATATATATATATATATATATATATATAAGAAACATTGCATTGTGCATGATAATCCTCGTATCGCTTATTATTCAAGCCGAATAAGGTGGTAGGTGCGTCGCGTCATTTATCACTTTGGTGGATGCCGTTTTCTCAAATATCGCTTTGTTCGATCGGAGTCTGCTTACAGAAGAATCTTGCGGTATGTAGGTTTTCCAAATGAAGTTTTTTCTGAAATTAAGGCGCAAGGTTTATAATTATTTAAACAGTAGTTTTTATGGCATTTGATGTCATAGAGCTAAAATTGTACACATATAGGCCTCGAAACTAATTAATAGCTTGTTAACTTTCATACAATTTCCATGTTATGTTTCTGCTAAAATTAAAATTTGCTTATCAGAGCCGATGATGCAAATAGCTTCGAGATGATGAAAATTTTACACTCTCATATATTTTTTAGGATGTGGTGTTTTATATTCCTATTCGAGGTGAGAGATAATAAGATACTCTTTTCTTTTTCTTTTTCGTTTAAAATTTCAAGTTTAAAAAAGTACTAAAAACGGCTCATTGTTTTTCATTATGTTATAGTGTGACATCGCGCGTGTTGAATGCGTCTTCGTCGAATTTTCTTGGTAGCTAGACTTTTTTCAGAATTTCTGTTCTAAATATACTTGTACCTCAAATACTGTATTTTTAAATTTTCTACAACCCCTTTAATATCGAAATTAATGATTTCTGAAGCCGAAGGAAATCAAATTATTGAAATTAAATTGAATATTACTGCAATGAAGGAGCTATATGGAATATAACAGAAAGAAATAATAAAGTTAATACAAATTTTAAATTAATAGCTTCATTGTACAACTGATAATTTATTAAAAGCTGTAAAATTATTATGCATTGCTAGTCAGGGGCTTTGATCAGACGAAATTAAAATCGTAGGATGAATTTATTCATGTATTTGTTTCCAATATGAGGTTTATATATATATATATATATATATATATATATATATATATATATATATATATATATATATATATAATATAGTATTGTTTCTTTACAATGCAGCTCCAAATAAAAAAAAACAAAAACATTTTTTTAAATTTTCGCTGGACCTATAACTTCCTAACATTATAAGAAAATCTTACAACACTCCTTTCACTCATTTTTAATTGTACCTATTTGAAACTTTGTAAACTTGTGTAATTCTGATAATAATAGAAAAATATTAAACTATTGAGCTGATATTTAATTTTATATCACATTTGCTTTTAAATATATTATTTATGTTACGACAATTTAGCTATAACCCATAAGTCCCAGTATTCACGCATTTAGGCTTTCTGCACATGAGCCATAGGACATCTTATTTTTCATTCATCTTGTCTTTGTCAGGACATCTTGTCTTTCTGCGGCTACAACTGTTAGAATCAATAGTTCTTTGCCACGGCTGCATATCGATGTATTTAACGAGGACTTTTTTTCCATATCTGACTTACCATATAGCCCCACCATAATAAAAAGCAAATCATCAAGCGGGGTAATCAGCGAAGACAGTATTTTATCTCCATGTTAGTAAGCATGAGTTGCACGCTTTTATACGTATATATATATATATATATATATATATATATATATATATATATAATTTTTATATTTATTCATCTGATGGATATTAATTATTTATATAACATGTGATGATAAATTGTTATTATTTTCAATTACCTACTCAAAGTCATAAATTTATGGGAAAGATCCATTTCTTTATTCTAGTCAATACGTTGTTTATAAATTGCTAATGTTATCTTTTTGGCCTCATTAAAATTGTGAATAAAAATAGAATAAAGTATTTATGGACTTTCGTAGACACTACATAATTCAATTATAATATGTTTTGATTCAACCACAATTGCTATTAAATTTTAAAAATGTATTTCCATACCTACAGTAACACTATAATTCATAACAATTCCTATAGTTCAACAGAGGCATCTTGGGATTTTCGTTAATTAATCAACTTCATAAAGATTTAAAGATCGTAGTTCAGAGTAGATGAAATTTTTATTTCTTTGGGTTTCCTACCTCAAATCTAGGATAACCTTATTGCAATTCTAGATTTTTCACTGTGTAACTCTAATCTTTATTTCTTTTCAACCATTTGACACTTAATATGTATCACAAATATATTTTACTACAAAAGAGAAGTTTGAAAAATAAAATTTCACACCAATTTCTACATGAAGAAAAAAATGGGTTCTATATGAGAAATAGGAAGAAGTTTTTTCATAAACTTGCCTAATATTTTCAGACTTAGTCGTTCATTGACATTCTCATTGACATGAAGAGATCACTCTTCATCGTTAACAAATTCTTTCTCACGAATTTTCATTTTTGGAAAAAAATAATAATCCTACGGGCTAAGTTCTACCTATAGGCTGAAAGGTTCAATATGTAAAGCCACAATTGCCACAATTGCGATGCTTCAGCATCACAACATGGCTCTTGTGTAGAAATGCCTTATCGCACAGAAGCGGGATACCTTCCGCCAATTTTCTTCACTTTCTTTTTCCACAGTTTCTCTTAACCGCAGCAGCTAACCAGCTTAGTACTCCCCCATTATTGCAACCCTATCATCTTTATATTCAATGATCGAATAGCCGATGTTTCCCAAAAAACAGTTACAAATATTTTGCCAGCCAGTAAATTATACAGTGAGAATGTCAATGAACGACTATGTCTGATTTTCACGATAAAATCTGCTTTTTACAAAAAAATAAATTTTTTCTTCCATTTCATTTTTCAAATTTCACAGACTCATAACATCTGAACTAGAGCTAACATACTATTTCAGGTGGAGTCGATCAGTAGCTGTTGAATTTTAGATAGAATTAAGTCAAAATTACCATCAATGCCATAATTATATTCAATAATTAAATTTACAGAAAATACATTTGTAATTAACGCGAAATACGAATCCGCACCCTTTCGGCACGGATCGATTTTTATAACACTACGACAATTACAAAGATAGGAAAATATATTTAGGGCGTCTAAGCAATATAATAATATTGTTAATTAAGCATTGTCGTACAAAATTCGGTGATTGACCAATAAATCTGCGATACAAATAAATCCTTCCAATCCCTATTTCTTAGGCAACAAATCTCACTATACGAAGCTTGCAAAGTAATAATTTCCGGTAAAAATAAATATATACCAATTTCGACAGTAAAAATCTATAATTTTCCTATATTTTTCTTTCATTATTACTATTTATGAACTGTAGTTTTTGTAAAAATATTGCTAGTAAATACTAGTAGACTCGTGAACATTAAAATGTAGATACTAAAAACCTACTGACTAAGAGCAGCTGAATAAAATTCGGAAATATTATACAAAATTAGTATTTTATATAAAATTAGGGCTTAAATTCGGATACCTAGTTTCATTTTGAAGACAATTACCACAGTAATAAAACAGATTAGAAACAGCCACAGTGTACTAGATAACTTTTTATAACTTAATTATCCGTAAATAAAAGTTCCCCCTTGCGGTAACATGGTCCAAACAGTTTTGCTGTTAGTCGGAATTAAATGTAGTAACTGTTTGTAATTTCCCCTATTTTTGTAGGAACTTGGCCTTTTTATATTTGAAATAAGTAAAACTTACAATTTAAAAAATAATTAAAAATACTCCTTCCCAACAAAATAACCTGTTGAGACAAATCAAACGAGCCCAAACTCGTTAGGTTTACTGTTAACCGTGGAGAAGCTTCCATGTCTATCTTCCTTCTCCATCATCAGACCCTCATGACTACCATATTCAACCAAAAGACTCAATGAGACAAGGCAAATAAGTTCAACCTCGATGGGTTTACCGTTTCAATCTCGTTAGCTATTGAAAAGTACCTATGACCACTTCATTTTTACCATATCAGCTCAATAGTTTAATATTTTTCTATTATTATCAGAATTACACAAGTTTACAAAGTTTCAAATAGGTACAATTAAAAATGAGTGAAAGGAGTGTTGTAAGATTTTCTTATAATGTTAGGAAGTTATAGGTCCAGCGAAAATTTAAAAAAATGTTTTTGTTTTTTTTTATTTGGAGCTGCATTGTAAAGAAACAATACTATATTATATATATATATATACATACTATATTATATATATATATATGTAATTGAAAATAATAACAATTTATCATCACATGTTATATAAATAATTAATATCCATCAGATGAATAAATATAAAAATTATATATATATATATATATATATATATATATATATATATATATATATATATATATATATATATACGTATAAAAGCGTGCAACTCATGCTTACTGACATGGAGATAAAATACTGTCTTCGCTGATTACCCCGCTTGATGATTTGCTTTTTATTATGGTGGGGCTATATGGTAAGTCAGATATGGAAAAAAAGTCCTCGTTAAATACATCGATATGCAGCCGTGGCAAAGAACTATTGATTCTAACAGTTGTAGCCGCAGAAAGACAAGATGTCCTGACAAAGACAAGATGAATGAAAAATAAGATGTCCTATGGCTCATGTGCAGAAAGCCTAAATGCGTGAATACTGGGACTTATGGGTTATAGCTAAATTGTCGTAACATAAATAATATATTTAAAAGCAAATGTGATATAAAAATCCCCTATACTCTTCATTAAATTTACTGCTAGCATTTGACCTAAAAGTTTTAACTGGAAAAGTAAAAGAGGCGACTTTAAAATTAATGAGAATTTGCTGTCGTCATGTCCTTTTTGATTTAATAACGAACACGGTCATGTTATATACTGAAGGAATATTCAGCATAATAAGTGGCAGATTTGTGTATTTCATATAAATATAGTAAAATAATTTACGTTAAGAGAAAAGTTCAACCAAACTTTGAAAGTTACTGTATAAGTGAATTCCGAGGACCACGAAAAAATAACAATTTTTCAGAGCCACTCAACTCACAAAGCAAAAAGGGAACACCAACAAAAAGAACACAGGACTTATTATTTCTTCCGGAAAGTCGTAGATGTCGTTTTTAGTCAATTGTTTTTAGGAACATACATAAAAATGAGCAATAACTTCGCTAAGCAACGGTTCAACTTTATCCAATAATAATCAAATAAAAAACTCTCATCCCGTCGCATATGTTTAATCTACGTTTGTATGAATAAACAGTTCGCGGAAAATGAATGTTCTTATTTTCTTTTACTGCTATTAAATTATTCGTAGACAGTGGAAAGTTACTGTGTTATTCTTCGAAACTTTCGCGATAGGGGTCTACGTTGGTGTGCACTTTATTTTTTATTTGGATGTATAAATTTAAAGGTAAGGTAGTCTGAATATGTTTACAAAGTTTGGTTACTTTATTTCTGACTCTTGTTAGATACAAGCGTATGTATTAATTTCGCTATTCATATTCTAAATTTTTTACAATAATTGAAATATAAATTTTGTGTTTTTTTCTATGTATTTATTTAAACATATATGTCACCTAAACTACTCAAGCTTCGAGAGGCAATAGGTTTACAAATTATGTTTTTTATATTTGTCGGAGCCATCATAATAAAATAGTGATGTTTTGTACTTGATTTAAGTAAGTAATACTCGTGTATTGGAAAATAATACTTCTCAGCATTGGAAGTGAGCCGTTCTACATATAGCCACACCAGTTTACAAAAAATGAGGATTGATGGTTAAAAAGTCGACACGAAGGATTCTTAATCGTCTGAAAGGACTTTAATCGATGTATTGTATTGCAATATAAAAGTAAGGCGGTGTGTTAGTTGTTTATATTGGCAACACTATCTGATTTTTTCATCTATGTTGCAAGTCTATAGCTATGGTGAAAGTAAAATGGTAGAAGGTTCAGTGAAAGATTTAATTAAATGATTTCTCTAATACACTATATACATCACAGTCTAACAATGTTTTAAATCATTATTTTACCAATTTAGATCGTACATAGAAATATTGCTTTTGTATAGTTTTAGAGAGCGTGCTATTTCCTGCATAGCTATTAACATAGCTCTTGTAGGTTGCGGCGTACGAAATAACCGCCCGCTTCAGATTTGGCGTTGAGATTTAACATTAATAAGAGATGTTTGTCTTTAACTCATAAATTCTAGTAAGTTAACATATTTTATAGCATTTTTTTCAATATATTCAATTGCCTCTCAAGGCTTTAAACACTGTCGCGATTTTTATGGATTTTCTTTCTTGTAGTATCAGGCATTCCGTTTTCTTCGGCGAACGTAATCGATTAAAGTTTTGCTATAAAATCGCATAACTATTCCAACATATTATGAAGGGTCCAGATATATTTTTCGGAATCTCGCTTTTCAGGTTTACCTGTTAGGTAGAATGTGTTCCGTAAACTCAAACTTTCACTCCTAAATCCTCATTATCACTTAACGGTCGAAAATTAGGATTTCAAAATGAGGATTTTAATCCAACCGCTAGTCTATAACATAAATTTTTATTAGCAATTGTACATTCGCGTTCGGGAGTATTCCAACACAATTATGTTGAAAATACTGTGGAAATCTATATGTATTCAACCATAAAGATGATTACAATTAAACATTTTCTAAATATAACATACGTAAGCTCATTTTCATTATGAGATATGAGTAAAGCTGAGAATTTTGTTAATTTTGTTAATATATTTAAATTATCATACCGAAAACTGTTATAGCAAAATTCCTAAAATACGTGTTTTATGTTTTATTTACATGACTATTATATTTTCTGTTATATGTTTTTTATATTTACTTATGTTAGTTGTTTTTGCCGTTAAATTGAACTTCTCCTCAAAGATTTTATATTTCTCTTTTACTTTTTCCCAACTTCTATAATGTTCCGTTTTAATGTTTTATTCTCCCAATTTCATTTAAAAAATATGGGTCCGGTATGCAAAAATATCTCAAAATTTCTGAAACTCGCACTGATTGGATGAATTTTTGTAATTTTGGCCTATTTGTTTGTTTTATTATATGTACATATATATGATGAATGAACTTAAGTAAAGTGATCATGAAGTCTATGTTTTTTAATATATACGAATAAAATAAATGACATACTAGCGATGAAGCTTTAATCGTATATCAAAATCTAAATTATCCAACATATCTTAGAAGCAGATTTAGTTACTTGTCTGCTCTTGCTGTGGGATTACGTTCTGAATACTACTTCATTCTCCTTTCATTCAAATATACAACCACCTTTTGTGAAAGTGTTTAGCTGTCCAAGCTTTGCAGCAACCTTCGAATTATCTCTCTCTTATGGACTCTAACATATGAAAATGTTTTCATAGTTTTCGTCTGAAAATGCCCTCTCAGTTCCATCCTTCCTTGATTCCATCTTGTTCCCTTATCCTTACCAATACCGTGCCAGAGCTTTCAATTACTTCTTTTTTGTTTGTTTTATAATTATTTTTCTTTAATATTGTTCTTTTCCTGCTTCTTCTTTGGGAATCTAAACTCTACTTTAATTTGTAAGGTAAATGTTCCTTAAACAATTTTAATATTCTTTGTTAATAATATTAACATTGATCTCTATATGTTCATTAAGTGGTTAATGAAATAATCGTCTCTAGTTCAAGCTCATAAAATTGAAGAATTAAATCCAATTTCACATTTTTGCACACTAAACGAGCCCCATTGATATTAAATAGTTGTCAAAGATTTGAATCAAATATTCAATTAAACATTTTAGTTCGTCATATCATGTGAATTTTCAAATAATTTTTAATTAGTCTTTAATACTCTTCGAAACTACTTTAAAAGTTCACAGCACTCAAAATCAAAGGTCTACGTTTATCAATTACTACCGCTTTTATTTGATCAATGAAATATATGTTATGAGTAGGTACTCATAGCATATATTTCATAGTCGAAAATAGTTTAAATGTATAAATGAATGTTTACTGTTTAATCTGACATGCTGCGCAATAAGGTGGATTCTGAATACGAATAGCGTCATCAATATATATATTTGAAGAGTCGTTTCAAAACTTGATTGAATGATACTCG
Source organism: Druceiella hillmani (assembly GCA_039881145.1). NCBI lineage: Eukaryota > Metazoa > Arthropoda > Insecta > Lepidoptera > Hepialidae > Druceiella > Druceiella hillmani. The sequence continues at coordinate 28,614,524 of JAYKKI010000002.1, forward strand.
TTCAAAAAGATTACATTTTCTTAAATATATATATATACATATATATATATATATATATATATAAATTCATTTCCTCTCTCTACATTGTTTTACGTCCTCGCGAATCATGTGCTTGTTTTGTTCTCTAATGTGTCCTTTCTTGATAATAAACACACTTGTGGAAATATAAACCTTCTCATTGGAGACGCACTGCGTCGTATCGTCTTTCTTGTTATTTTCATGTATAGTTTACCTAGATTTTTGGATGTCGTTTTCCTCTTGCGCTTTGTTGTCTTTGCGGAAATATTCTTTTCCAGGGTCTAACGTTTGATTTTCTGATATGTACATAACATGAATGAAATAAACCTTCTAGTGTCTAAAATCAGTTTTCAAAATATAGGTATCTTCTTGTAAGTCAAAACGTAAATTTGCGCAGGATGTAATATTTTCTGACGTGTAAATGTTACAAAATAGAAAAAAGTTAAAATATTTATTTATTTATTTATTTATCTACTTTAATATATCTAATTGATACATATGACGGACTTATTGCTACAAGAGCAATCTCTTACAGCCAACCACAACACCAGTCCAGCCCCGTTCGACGAACGGCCGAGAATCGAACCCGGGTCGCCGCGGTGCGTCGCATCATCAAAGGCCGTATGCCGTATGATCAACCCAACACACCACGGCGAAAACTGTGAACTGTGATATTACATCTGTACATTTTCCTTTTGATTATCTCGCTATAATAATGTAGCATGTTTTCTAGGTTGGACTTCAATTTCACGTTGGGCGGTAGTATGCAAAGGGCGGTGCAAGCTGATGTGATATGCAACAACATGGTGTAAACTTTTGTTACAAATTATTCAGGACAAATTTTTACTTTATTTTTACTATGGATTAAGCTGTCGTGATCAGTGTACGAGATTCCTTGATAAGCTACAGAATGTATTCAAAATATTTTTTTTTACAAAATGGGTAGTTTTGAGAAAAACTAAGTTATTATAATAATGGCTGTTGCTTTGAAAATTCACAACATATTTTATTGTAAATCATTACTAATATTAAATGGAAAACTAAAGTTATTAACATCTAAAGAGACAACTTTTAAATTTAGTAAACTAAGAAACTTAAAAAGATAACTTGCTTTTTATATAAGCTAGAAATAGTTTATTTTTGAATCATTGTTAATGTAACAAGAAATAATATAAACAAAGCACTGGAATTTGTTAGTTCGTTTTTCACCATATTTTTTTTTGACAATTTTCCAAGTTGACCCGGTCTACGAGATTATACCAAATCTGCTATTTTTTCAAAAAAAATTAAAGTTTATTATCTTATGGACCATTGAAAATGCTAGAAAAACGAGAACAAATTTTTGGTAAAGAATTTTCTATAATTTATTTTATCAATCCATTTTCATTAAATGTACCATTTACGAGTGAAAGCGCGTTAAAATTTGCAAAACTCACTTTTTCAAAATAATTGATGAACTGATGATGATATATTAAAACGTAGAACAATAATTTTTAAAGCACCATACTTTGTATCCTTTTATCATAACCGCCATTTTGCAAAATTAATAATTTTCGAAAATCAGCGTGGCAAACACTACTGACAAAATTAATGCAAAACATATTATTAAGTATTCATCCAATGTAAAAATATATGATTGCATTTTTATATAGCCCTACCTTTCCCAGAATTTTAATTTCATACTTTTTTGCTAGTACTAAATTTTCTGTTGACCTGGCCTCTCATTCGTTCTATAACCTGAGGTGAAGCAAAAGATAAAAGACAAACATTTTTTAATTACCTATTCATTGTGCAGAAAAATATGTTTTTATGGATTTAAACTTTAACTCTGTTGTATTTACATTGTTAATCTCTACTGATTTATAAAAGTGAAACGATGTCTGTTTGTTTTTCTTTCATGCTTAAACAGCTTAACGAAATAATAAAATGTTGTATATCGGTAATATATAATTTAGATTGAAATGTAGATTATATATAATTACGCTGTCATTCACAGGAAACACTCGCATTAAAAACTGAATGTACTGCTATTTATTTAATTTTACAAAATAGTGAATAATGTTCCATTCCACACGTCAAATTCATAGGTTAATTTATTGCACGGCATAGTCCAGACGCGCACAATCACATAACTAGCGCGGCGCGTTTCACTATACCGAAACAAACGTTAAAATCAGGTCAAGTAAATATATTTGAAATAATACTTAATTCATAAAAAAATTACTGGTTTCATTGTAATATACATTTATTTATTTCAATAAAAAATTACATTTTCCTAATACTACGATGGCGAAACCACGGGCAAGGCAAGTATGAATTAAAAACCGAAAAGTAAAAACCAGTTTTACAATATATTTGAATATTGGAAGATATTCATAACTACATTAGATGGATTTATTATAATCAATAGGTCCTTTATATGATTGTTGTTGTTATCAGCCATTTTTTCTCCATAGTGCTAGTTCTTATCTCATAATGTAGACAACTGATTTTGCAGGCGTTTTTCTTGAGTCCATACCACTGCTCCATTCTTTTTTGCTTGAAGATTTCCTTTTGTAATTAGAAAATTGCGTATCTAAAATATAGCTTTAGTTTTTCCGTATTTTGTTTCATTTAAAAATATTAATTTACAAAACAGTAATTTAAAAAAAACCCATGATTTTTCTATATTAAAGCCGAAATATTCTTATTTTTACGTGCTGTTAATAGAATAATTGTTAGTCTTAATTACATCCAATATTTCCTGAATGTAAAATGTTGCATTTCAACTTATTTAAACTTCTTTTCTAATGCCTTTGCTAGTATATCCATTAAAAAAACATTTAAATATTATATAACTTAGTCTGAAATATTTAATGATGTTCACGCCTTTACAAGAATCTCGTCTAGACTGATACAGGCGGAGGTTTTCTTTAGAGAGGGAGTACCTGGTTTGTATCAAAGTCTCACTTTTTTCTTCATTAGATACCTTATTCAGGTTTTCTTTTTAGTAAAGATGCTTTCCCTAGACGTTTATAACACCAAAATTTCAAATGCAATGATCGGTGACTCGACAGAAATATGAGACTTCCTTATATTTAAAGCTTGTGTTGGGTATATAATGCTAATAAATTCAATGTGAACTTATTATAAAACTGAGAAAATTATAAAAATTACAACTATTATCTGCAACACTCAAATGTGAATTAAGGATCGAGTTTTTTCTTAATAAGATTTTCTCATTTGAAATATTCTAGAATTCCTGGTATCAACGAAGATTGTTTATGTTAATTAGTACGTTTTAAAAATTATTTTATTGACCAATTTTTAACCTCAAAATTATGATTTTTTATATACAGGTCGCGACTAAGTTGAATATAGATATGTTGATATTCTTGACTAGACGTAATGTATTATCTTCCTATCTATGTGATAAGTATAATTAAATTAAAAGTTCACCATATTTTGGTTTCAGGTGTATGGTTTCGAGTACGTGTTTCCAAATGGACCCTTACAATTGTCGAACAATAAAATATGGTCAATATATATTTAAAGTATGGTTTCTAATTTTAACTTTAACAACCTTAAGCTATCGTTGTTTTCTTTCTTTTCCTCCTAAATTTCGTTCTTTTTTCAGCTTCTAAATTCATGATTTACGACTTTCCTTTATAAGGTGACCCAAAGAAATGTGAAATAAAAGATTGTCATAACCTTTAAATACAAAAGAATTCATATTCGTTTCACTTTTACGTTAACGTTTTAATGCCTTCTAAAGTATTTTATTTTCACGTGTTTAAGCTTTCATTCATTTAGCACTAAACTTAGTCCAGTCCCGTAATTTGGATCACCAGATTCATTATACGCGAACGAATAAAACATTTTAGTACTAAATGTATTAAGAGTCCTTCATCTTTACTGGAAGGTAATCTAAAACTATCTCTTAATGCTTGAAATTACAAAACTTAATAGAAAATAGTTCTTTCTAATATTTTTTAAAATAGTTATTTATAGAAATACATTCATCACAAATTCACATTTTCTTGGAAAAGTCACGCTCTACGCTATCGAAGTCTCCCTTTCAAAAGAATATTCGCATTCTTCAAATGAAATTATTTTTTAAATCTAAATTTTGCGACATATCAAGGCGTAAAGTATAATGAATTTCTACAAAATTAATGCCAAATATATTCAATGTTGTATTTTGCCTAAAATGAAAATTTGCCTACGACGCGAATGGTTCCAAGATGTCGACGATTTCATTTATTTTTAGACGTGATATTTCATTTTCTTTTTTCTCGGATAATAAGGTATTCTTTTTTATTCTATATCACAGAATCTACTTTCGTTTCAGATTTAAAATTTTAAAAAGTATTGAAAAAGCATCATTAGTTTTCATTATGGTCTAGTATGACATCGTGCGTATTGAATGCGACTTCGTCGAAGTTTCTCAACAGATATTGTGAATTTTTTACATAATACTTGTACTTCAAACATCGTGTTTTAAAACCCTGCATAAATAATTCAATGTAGAAAATCAATAGGTTTTCTTTTTGTTTGAAAGTTTAATGATTTCTAAAACTGATAAAAATTAAATTACATAAATCATCTTTAATAATACAATAATTAAAGGGCTATTTGCAATATATTTGAAGTTAATATTAGGGTTAAAAAATATTTCAATTAAATATTTTCCTTGTGCAATCAACGACGAATTAAAAGCTGGAAAATAATTGTGGATCAGGACTGATGAGTTGAAATCCGGAGTTCAATGACAGAATCTGCTTGAAATTCACAATATCGATATAAAACCAGTTGACCTTTAAGTTGCATGGTTTACGTAAGCAATTAGATGGCAGCATCAGAACTTGAGGATCGAATATTGAATTTCAGTTTTATTTCACCGTTCGTATGCTGTTGTTGACTAAAATCTCGCAATTTATTTTCAGCTACTTTCATTATGCGATTATCATCAAATTCGTGGTTACCCCCATAACGACCATCATGATGCATTGTTATGGGGATTAAACTTGCTGTTCGGTTTTTTTGAGGTTATTGTAGATAATACGAATAAGCTATAATTTTTTTCTTTTGTTTGACTTTAATACAGTATAGATAGATAGAGCAAATTGCAGGTTGGTACATTAGATGTTTCTGAAATTAGTATTGGTTGTTTGGCTACGTATCAAGCTATGACAAACTAAGAAAATGCTTTTAAGGTTTTGCTTATTACGATAGCGCCGGTAAATATATATATATATATATATATATATATATATATATATATATATTAATTATCTCTTTATATTCTTATTATCCGGTTTTTAAATGAATTGAGAAGTATTTTTTTCCTTTCGATGCAATTTAAAATATAAGAAAAATATCAATTTGAAACTTTGTGAACTTACAAAATTCTGATAATAATACAAAATTATCATATCATCGAGCTGATTTGATGATGGAGGATGGATGTGGCCATGAGCACTTCTCATTGGTTAACAGTAAACCCATCGAGTTTGGGCTAATTCGAATTGTCTCAGTGGGTTATTTGGTTAGAAAAGCGTGTTTTTCTACGAATAGATGCTATAATTAATTTTGACTCAGAGCGAAAATATTTTGACCATTACCAATATACACGACTTCTATTTACGGATAATTAAATTTACCTAATAAATTACAATTTGAATTTGTTTCAAATCCGCCTTTTGCTCTGTATAGATAAATATGGTATATAGTCCTATTTTGAAGACATATAGTCTTCAAAATGGGACTAGACACCATATTTCTGAGAAAATTTAACCCTTTATTTTATTCAGCTTCTCTTTGCCAACAGGATTTTCAGTTTCTGCATATTATTGTTCACGGGTCAACTAGCATTTATCAGCAACATTGGTACAAAAACTATAGCTAATTAATAGTAACAATGAATTTAAAATTGATGAAAATTATAGATTTTGAGGCTTGAAAAATGTATTTGTTAATTTTACAATAAAATAAATATTTAGTTGGAAATTAATACTTTTCAATTTTTATAAAGTGAGATTAGTTTGCAGAGAAATAAGTCTGGCTGATGCCGTCAATGCTTAATAAAAATTTTTTTCCTATCTTAATAGTTTAGTGTTATAGTGTTTTAGTGTTATAAAAATGGTGCGCGTTCGCATTAGGATTTAATTAGAAATTAACTTTTTGTTAATTTAATTACTGAATTTAATTACAGCATTGAAGATAATTTAAATTTACCTCTATCTGAAATTCAACAGCTAGTTGATTATTTCGACTGCCATTGTACGTTAGCTCTAGTTCAGTTGTAACAAGTACGTGAAATAAAATTTTAAAGAATAAAGTGGAAGAAAAAATTAGTTAAAGAATGTACAAGTTTTTTCAAAACTTACTTTTATTTTTACTAGAATTTATCTAGTTGAGAGTCCGAGTTTATCATGAGAAGCAGACATGCTCGTTCGTTAACATTCTCACTGTATGAATTATTTTCCCTTTGAATTGAGATCCTGACACTTTTATGAAGTTGATTAATTAATGAAAATCGCAAGATGTCTTTGTTGAACTACAGGAATTACTATGAATTATAGTGTTACTGTAGATACGGAAATACATTTTAAAAATTTAATAGCACTATTGGTTGAACCAAATATATTATAAATGAACTATTTAGTGTCTATGAAAGTCCATAAATACGTTATTCTATTTATATTCACAATTTTATTAAAGCCTATTTTATTAAACATTTTATTAAAAAATAACATTAGCAATATACAAACAACATGTCGACAAGAATAAAGAAATTATACTTTGTCTAAAATTCATGACTTTTGACAAGCAATTGAAAATAATAACGATTTATCGCAAACATTAAAGTGTGTATAAGTAAGCATGCAACTCATACTTACTTACATGGAGATGGAATACTGTCTTCGCTGTTTACCTTTTTATGATGACCGGAGAATATATGGTAAGTTAGATATAAAAAAAATTTGGCTAAATAAATCGATATGTAGGTATGGCAAGAATATTGCTTCTTACAATTCGCAGAAAAATTAAAAAATAAGATGTCCTATGGGTTCATGCGTGAATACTGGGACTTATGGGTTATAGACAAAAGGTCGGAACGCGAATTATATGTTTGAAGGCAAATACGAAAAAAATTGATCTTCATTTTTTTAAATCTATATGATTAAATTTAATGCTTTATTTAACCTAAAAGTGTTGACTGGAAAAGAAAAAATGGTAACTTCAAAATTAACGAGAATTTGCTGACGTCATGTCATTTTTTAATTAATTACGAGCACGTTCATGTTATATACTGACGGAATATTGAATATAACAAATGTCAGATTTGTTTAATTCAAATATAGGAAAATAATTTATGATAACAAAAAAGTTTAACCAAACTTTGGAAGTATCTACAAGTGAATTCCGATAACCATGAAAAAATAACAATTTTTCAGAGCCACTCAACACACAAAGCAAAAAGAGAACACCAACAAAGACCACATACAACTTATTATTTCTTTCGGAAAGTCTTAGATGTCGTTTTTAGCCGATTGTTTTAGGAACATACATAACAATGAGCAATAACTTCGCTAAGTAACGGTCCAACTTTATCCAATAATAATCAAATAAAAAACTCTCACCCGGTCGCATATGCTTAATCTACGTTTGTGTGAATAAACAGTTCGCGGAAAATGAATGTCCTTATTTTCTTTTACTGCTATTAAATTATTCGTAAACAGTGCAAAGTTACTATGTTATTCTTCAAAACTTTCACGATAAGGATCTGCGTTGGTGGGTACATTATTTTTTATTTGTATGTATAATTTTAAAGGTAAGGTAGTCTGAATACCTTTAAAGAAATTGCTTACTTTATTTCTGACACTTGTTAAATACAAGCGTAACCATTAATTTTGCTACTCACATTCTAATTTTTTTACAATAATTCAAATTTAAATTTTATGGTATTTTTGTATATTTGTTTAAACATATATGTCATCTAAACTACTTAAGCTTCAAAAAGCAGTAGATTTATAAATTATGTTTTTTATATTTGGTGAAGTCATCCTAATAAAATAGTGATGTTTTGGACCTGATTTACTAAAGTAATACTCGTATATCGGAAAGGACTACTTCTTAGCATTGGAAGTGAGCCGTTCTGCATATAGCCACATCAGTTTACAAAAAATGAGGATTGAGGGGTAAAAAATCGACACGAAGGACTCTAAGTCGTTTAAAAACGATCTCTAATCGATGGTTTGTGTTGCGATATAAAGTGAGGAGGTGTGTTAGTTATTGTACTCTTATATTGGCAATAATATTTGGTTTTATTATCTATGACGTGAATCTAGTGCTGTAGTAAAACTAAAATGGCAGAAGATTCTGTGAAAGAAAATGTGAAAGATTAATTAAATGATTTCTCCAATAAACTATGTGCATCACAAACTAATAATGTTTTAACTCATTATTTTACCAATTAAATCGCACATAGAAATATTGCTTGACAACTTTAGAGAGCGTGCTGTTCCCAGCATAGCTATTAACATAGCTCTTCTAGTTCGCGTATCACGAAATAAATGCCCGCTTCAGATTTGGTGTTAAGATTGAACATTAATGAAAGAAAAAGAAGTTTGGCTTTAACTCATAAATTCTAGTAAGGTAACAAATTTCATAATGTTTTTTTCAATGCGTTCAACTGCCTCTCGAGACCTTAAACACTATCACGATTTTTATCGATAGGTAGTTTCTTGTAGTATCAAGCATTCCATTTCCTTCGGCGAACGTAATCGGTTAAAGTTTTGCCATAAAATCACATAACTATTCCAACACGCTATGAAGGATCCGGATATATTTTGCGGAATCTCGTTCATTCAGATTTACCTGTTAGGTAGATCGTGTTCCGTACAGTCAAACTTTCGTTCAATTCTCGATTCTTCATTGTCACCTAACGATCGAGAATTAGGATCTCAATATAGATTCGCCTTTCAAATATTATTTTTAAAATTGTAATCCAACCGCATAACGGAAACTGTTATTAGCAAATGTACATTCGCATTCGGCAGTATTCCAACACAATTATGATGAAGACGATTACAATTAGAAATTTTAGAAATATAAGGTACCTAAGCTCATTTTATTTAGAAGACTTCAGTAAAGCTAGGAAATTTGTTAATTGTTAATTTTTATTTTGTTATATATATATATATATATATATATATATATATATGCTATAACATATATATATATATATATATATATATATATATATATATATATATATATATATATAATATGTTATAGCAAAATTCCCAAAATAAATGGTTTTTGTTTTGTTTACATGATGGGTACTTTTATTTCTAGTTGTTTTTGACGATAAATTTAATTTTCCCTCACGTATTTTATATTATACTTTTATAATGTTTCCTTTTGTTATTTTATTCCCTCATTTTTTTAATTACGATTTCAAAAATATGGGTCCTATCTGCATAAAATATTTCAAAATTTCTGAAACCCGCTTCGATTGGATTAATTTGGTGGAATTCGGTATGAATTTGGTCTACTTGTTTGTTTTGTGATGAATAAGCTTAAAGCTGAAAATAAAGTCTATGTTTTTTAATATATACGAATAAAATAAATGACATCCTAGCGATGAAGCTTCAACTTATATTAAATCTAAATTATCCAACATAACTCACAAGCAGATTTAGTTACTTGTCTGCTCTTGGTACGATCTTGGGATTACGCTCTGAACACCAGCTCATTTTCCTTTCATTCAAATATATAAACATATCACCTTTCCCAAAAATATATCACCTTTCGTGTAAGTGCTTCGCTGTCTAAGTTGCAAAACTTTGGAATTATCTGCTACATTCTGGACTCCGGCGTCAGAACATGTTTTCAAAGTTCATCTGAAAAAGTCTTTCTCTCACTCCTACCCTTCCTTCATTCCATCTTGGTCCTTTTTCCTTACCAATGTCATGCCAAAGTTTTCAATTAATTTTTTGTTTTGTTTTCTTGTTTTATAACTATTTTTCTTTAAAATTTTTATTTTCTGATGTGTATATGGTATAAAATCGAAAAAAGTTAAAATGTGCAAAAACTATGGACTGTGATATTACCCTTGTGCATTTTTCTTTTGATTATCTCGCTTTTGTAGAATAACGAAGTGTATCTTTCACTCATAATTACAGTTTTAAATTGTTTATAGAACACAAAGAGTTACCACTAAGCTATTAAATATATTGAATAATACGAAAATAATATAACATGTTCTCTAGGAAGAACTTCAATTGCACGTTGGGCGAAAGTGTGCTTATGTGAAATGTAAGTGGAGAGGCGGCAGTTGAACGTAATAATATTGTGTGAACTTTTGTTACAAATAATGCAGCATAAATTTTCACTATATTTTGACTATGGATTAAGCTGTTGTGAACATTGCAGCTGTAGGTTTGCTTTTGAGATTATCTCTTGGTACCGCCATGAGATTCTTTACTTTATAAGCTACAAAATGTATTTAAAATACTTTTTTACGAATTGCGTAGTTTTTAGAAAAAATAAGGTATTATTTTAACAGTTAATGGTTTGATAATTGACATCATGTTTTATTATAACTCATTAATAATATTAAATGGAAAACTAAAGTTATTAATCTCTGTTTATTTTTCTTTCACGCTTAAAGTGCTTAACAGAGTAATCCAATTTTATACATTGGTAATATATATCCTAAGTCAAATGCTTTAGTCTTTTTTCCTCTTCTACTAGTTTTCTCTGCCTTACTCTTTGTTCTTTCTCAACTAACTTTTTGTCAACACCCGCTAAGCAACCCGAAGGCCCTGGCTCTCTTTGTTTTTGTAAAAATATTTTGTCTTTCTCTATTTTGATTCTTTGTAGAGCATCGGCATGCGCGCTATTAAATAAATTATCTAAATCTTTTTGGAACTTCTCCTCGCGGTGCTTATAAACGTCCTGTGTTTTTTTACAGTTTTTTTGTAGCTCTCTCCAAACATGGTAAAGATCCACAAGTTTTTTCACACAATTAGGTACAGCTCTGGTAGGTATTCTAGCTTTTTCCCAAAATATGATGCACTCACAAATCACAAGATTTGCACTTTCATTAACAGTCAATTTTACCTCGCGAATATTAAAAAACAGAACTGAGAGAACCTGACGGTTAGACGGCAACTTTGCACCCGTTGTTTGGTGATTTATCTCACCAACCAAGAAAATATTTTTCTTATTACTTCTAAATTCCACTTACATCTTGAAAATAAACTATTATGCATGTTAATTAAGCGATACACCGGTGAAAACTCGGAAACAAATGACTACAAGAGCGAGTACGTGCCGGTCATCCGCGTTACTTGTATGAATATGTTTGGCGCTCAACTCGGCACGGGTTGCGGTGCTTCAAATAAGATAAATATTTATTTTCGAGTGTTTTATGGCCAAATGAAAAAAATTAGAAGGTATGCGTTACAAAATAAAAACTTTGAAAAATAAGGAACACCGTAACCTAATATATATATATATATATATATATATATATATATATATATATATATATATATATATATATATATGTATATATTCGTTCCCTCTTTACATTCTTATTATCTGATTTTTAAATGGATTGAGCAGTATTTTTTCTTTACCATGCAGTTTCAAATAAAAGGAAACTCAATGGAAATTTATATTTTTATTTATTACGATTTTCGTTTTTGTTAGCTTGATCTGTAAATTCATAACATTTTATGGAAATAATCCTAATGGGGTGCGAATCGAATCCTAACGGGGTCGAAGCGAGTGTGCGGATTTTCGCCTTATGTGATAAATAAATTAAAAGGAAAATCTTACAACTCTCTTTTCACTAACTTTTAATTGTCGTATCAATTTGAAACTTTGCAAACTTACATAATTCTGATAATAATAAAAAAGTATCATATCATCGAGCTGATATGATGATGGAGGATGGACGTGGCCGTGTTCACTTCTCATTGGCTATCAGTATACCCATCGAGTTTGGGCTAATTTGAATCATCTCAAAAAGTTATTTGATTAGAAAAGCGCGTTTTTAGTTTTTTTTTATTTTGAAATTTTACTTATTTCTGATATAAAAAGTCAAGTTTTAAAAAAATCGATAATATTATGAAGAGATGCTACTGATATTTAATTTCGACTAACAGCGAAAATATTTGGACCATTACCAAAAAGGGGTAAACACAACTTCTATTTACGGGTAATTAAATTTACCTACTAAATTACGGTTTTTATTTGTTTTTAATCAGTATTTTACTGTGTTATGCGTCTTCAAAATGAAACTAGATGTATATGTCTGAGAAAATACAACCCCTTATTTTAGTCAGCTTCTCTTGGTCAACAGGATTTTCAGTTTCTGCATCTTATTGTTCACGGGGCAAACAGCATTTATTAGCAACATTGGTATGAAAATTATAGCTTAGGAATATTAAATAATAAATATAAAATTTAGGAAAATTATAGATTTTGGGGGTTGAAATTGTATTTATTATTTTTTTATATGATATATTTAATTGGAAATTATTACTTTGCAACCTTTATAAAGTGAGATTAGTTCACAGAGAAGTAAGTCTGGCTGATGCCGGCGATGCTGAATTGAAAATATTTTCCTATCTTTGAAATTGTTGTAGTGTTAAAAAAATCGAGCCATACCCCCAATGGTGCGCGTTCGTATTTCGCTTTAATTAGAAATTCACTTTTTGTTAATTTAATTAAGGAAATTAATTATAGCATTGATGATAATTAAAACTTACCTCTATTTTAAATTCAACAGCCAACCGTCGATTTCGACTGCAATTGTACGTTAGCTCTAGTTCAGTTTTAGCAAGTTCGTGAAATTAAATTTTAAAGAATGAATTGGAAGAAAAAAAACAGTGGACAAGTTTTTTTAAAACTTACTTTTATTTTCATTGAAATTTGTCTTGTGAATAAGAAGCAGACATGTTCGTTCGTTGATATTTTCACTCTATGAATTATTGAACTTTTTAATTGAATAATTTATTTCAAAAATTGGCTCACTATATAACGTCATTTCTTTGCTTATTGATTATACTATTCTGTTCAATGATTATAAAGTTAAGTTTGTTACTGTAATGAGGAGTATTACGCCGCTCAGCTGGAGAAGTTAAGGAAAAACGTGAAGGAGGAAACGAGTACAATTGGCGAAAGGTAACTCGCTTGTGCACGACAACTCATCTGTACACAATAGCCATGTTTTGATGCTTCACAATTTTGGCTCCAAGTATAGAACCACTCATCCTAAAGTCCAAACTTGGTCCACTGGTATTGTTATTTCTTCCCAAATATGAAATAGGAGCTTCGCGAGAAGAAATTTATCTACGATAAAGAGATCAAGTCTTAAAATATCAGGTATTGGGCAATTAAGTTATTTTATATTCCTTTGGTATATATACATATATATATATATATATATATATGTATATTTATATATAGGATGCAAATCATGCTAAGTTACATATAGAAAAAAATCCTGGTTAAATAAATCTACATGTAGGCATGTCAAAGAATTATTGCTTCTTAGATTTCGCAGAAGTATTAATAAATAAGATATTCATATGGCTCATGTGTAGAAAGCCTAACTGCGTAAATACTAGGACTTATGGGTTATAGCCAAAAGGTCGCAACATAAATGATATATTTAAAAGTAAATATGAAATAAATATACCTTCCACTTTTCTTTTTTTTAATCTTTATTATTAAATATACTGTATTTACAGTATTAGTGACGACTTTTAAATTAGGATTCGCTGACGTCATGTTCTTTTTGATTTAATTATGAGTACGTTCATCTTATATAGTGACGGAATATTTAATATAACAAGTGGTAAATTTGTTTAATTCAAGTATAGGAAAATATTTTATCCACAATTAAATGAAACTACGTGATGTAGTATTATTTATACTTTATTTAAATTCTTATGTTAAGAGAAAAGTTCGACCAAATTTTGAAAGTTACTGTGTAAGTGAATTTCGAGGACTACGACAAAATAACAATTTCCCAGAGCCACTCAACTCACAAAGCAAAAAAGAAACATCAACAAAGAGCATACAGGACTTATTATTTCTTTCGGAAAGTCGTAGATGTCGTCTTTAGTCGATTGTTTTTAGGAACGTACATAAAAATGAGCAATAACTTCGCTAAGTAACGGTCAAACTTTTTCCAATAATAATCAAATAAAAACTCTCACCCCGTCGCATATGCTTAATATGCGTTTGCATGAATAAACAGTTCGCGGAAAATTAATTTTTTTATTTTCTTTTACTGTTTTTAAATTATTCGTATACAGTGCAAAGTTAATATTTTATTCTGGGAAACTTTTGCGATAAGGATTTGTTTTGATATGTACGAAATTATCTTTTATTTGGATGTATAATTTTAAAGGTAAAGTAGTGTGGATATGTTTACAAAGTTTGTTTACTTTATTTCCGACGTTTATTATATACAAACATATGCATTAATTTTGCTGACATATTCTAAATTTTTTCCATAATTTAAATCTAAATTTTACATTTTTTTTGTATATTTATTTAAACATATATGCTACCTAAAGTACTCAAGCTTCAAGAGGCAATAAGTTTGCAAATTATATTTTTATATTTATTGAAATCATCATAATAAAATAGTGATGTTCCGAAACTGATTTAAGTAAGTAATATAGCGGCTGAAAGGACTGAAACGTTTCTCAGCACTGAAAGTGAGCTATTCTACGTATATCTAGACCAATTAAAAAAAAATCAGGATAAATGGTTTAAAAGTCGACCCAAATGTCTCTAAATCGGGACATGATAAAATATAGTTTTCAATCATTAAATAGAAATATTTTTTATACTTTATAACCAAAGTACAAAAAGTACTCAACAGTATTTTAGCTTGGTAATCATGTAGGCATGAAAACAATCAAATATTAAGTCATCAATTATTAACATTAAGATTTTAAACATGAAAAAGCATACTTTACTAAATATAATAAGGGTTGGTCGTAAACATTTAAAGCTAATATAAACTGAGCAAAACATTACCAACATTTTAATTTACAAGTTTTGAATTATTTCTAATGTTAAAAAAATCAGGACATTTGGGAGTTGGGATATTTGGTAAATTTACGCGGAACGAACCATTAGATTCCTAAAAATCGAGAGATTCCTCAAAAATTTAGACTTTTGGCTACACTAACTTTATTTATTTATGTCAGTTATTGTACTTTTGTATTGGAAACACTGAATGGTTGTATTATCTATGACGCGGGTGTATTGTTGTGCTCAAAGTATTATGGCGTAACGTTCCATGAAAGAAAATGTGAAATATTAAATTATATGATTTGTCCAATAAACTATGTACGTCACAGTCCAATATTTTATGTAAATGAAATGAGTTCCAACTTGTTATGTTATTCAAAAATCACGTTTGTCACATTAAGTTTTTTTTTAAATGGAAGTTGTCCAAAATACACAACTCGTCTGGAAGGCTGATAGCTATTGTAATTAAAGGCGAGAGACTATATAAAATAAAAAGTTATGCGAATGAAGAAAAGTTGCAAGGAACCATGAGTAACAGTAATATGATTATGGAACAAAAAGTACACCGTACACTGGAACAATTTTATTAATTTGGAAATAATGCGTAAAAATGAATCATTGGATGGACTAGCCAAAGAGATTAAACCAGAATATTTAATGTGCCATATAAATATTATGGTTTAATCTCTTTAAACCAGAATATTCATATGGCACATTAATATGGCACATTTTATAATAACATAACGTTTTATAACAACAAAAGAAAACCCGAGAATATGCTAGACTTGTACGTAAAATTTAAATGGACCACATTAAACTATAGGAAAACACAGCGAAATGTCAAGTTTCGAAATCAAAAAACTGAACACTGCAACAAAGTCTTAAAGTCTTCTACATTTGCTGAGTATATTGATATATATATATATATATATATATATATATATATGTATATATATAAATGTAAATATATAAATATATATATATAAATCACTTTTTTTCATAGTTTTAAGTTATTACTTATGTCGCCTTATGTGGAAAATTCAGGAGTAGTAACCATTGGTCTATACGGAAATTTTGTTAACAATTCTAAACATATTGAAGTTTACTATTATTTTATACATGAGAATGTTAAGAAAGGAAAACTTGAAGTTGTAAAGGAGATTCAGGTAATAATATTGCAGATATATATTTTTGCAAAAGCGTTATGAAATATGAAAGTTTAGTTTAGAAAAAATTTGTATGTGAAAGAATAGATTTGGATATGTAAAATTAAGTTATTAATGGAGTTACAAAGTTAGAAGTAATTGTTCTATTATTAAAATTGTTTGGCAAAATTTTTTGTTCTATTATTAAATTGTATAGCAATATAAAGGTAAGGAGGCGTATTAACTGTTGTATTTTTATATTGGCAACACTATCTGATGTTATTATCTATGAAGAGAGTCTATTGCTGTAGTAAAGTAAAATGGCGGAAGTTTCTGTGAAAGAATGATTTGTCCAATAAAATATATACGTCACAGTTTAGTAACGTTTTAACTCATTATTTTATCAATTTATATCGCATGTAGAAATATTGCTTGTATGCAGTTTAGAGAGCACGCTATTCCCTGCATACATAGCTCTTCTAGGTTACGGCGATCGAAATATATGTTCGTTTCAAATTTATGTAGAAAGTTTACAATTTTAACTTTAACAACCTTAAGCTGTCGTTACTTTCTTTCTTTTTTCCTCCTACAATTCGTTCACTTTTCAGCTTCTAACTGATTTCCGATTACGACTTTTCTTTATAAGACGACCCAAAAAAATGTGAAATAAAAAATTAGTACAACTTTCAAATGCAAACGAATTCATCTCCGTTTTATTTTTACTTTAACGTTTTAATTCCTTCTGAAGTATTTTCTTTTCCACATGTTTAAGCTTTTGTTAATTTAGCTCTAAACTTGGTCTAGTTTGGATCACCAGATTCATTATACGTGAACGAACATAAAATTTTAGTACCGAATATATTAAGAGTACTTCTTCTTTGTTGGGAGTTAATCTAAAACTATGTCATAATGCTTGAAATTAGAAAAAAGTAATAATAGATAATAATTTTTTCCATTTTTTATAAGAAGTGTTTATAGAAGTAAATTTTCTTGGAATAGTCATCCTCTGTCCGATCGGAGTCTGCCTTCCAAAAGAATTTTCGCAATCTTCAAATATTTTCTAAATTCAATTCAGCAACCTATCAAAGCATGACGTTCATAATTATTTGTTTGGCAGTTTTTAAAGGCATATGATTTCAGGCAACTGAAATTGTACGCATGCACGTCTCGAAACTAATTACTACCTTGCTAACTTTCATACAATTTCCATGTTATATTTTGCTAAGATGAAAATTTGCTCATCACGCGAATGGCTCCAAGATGACGGCGATTTGATTTATTCTTTTGGATCTACTGTCGTTTCAAATTTCCACTTTTAACAAGTACTGAAAAAGCGTCATTGGTTTTCATTATGGTTTAGTATGCCATCATGCGTATTGAATGCGACTTCGTCGAAGTTTCTCGACAGAACAGACAGAGATAAATACTTCAGTGTACACAATCAACTGGTTTTCTTTTTGTGTGACAGTTTAATGATTTCTAAAACTGATGAAAATTGAATTACTTAAATCATCTTTAATAATAGAGTAATTAAAGGGCTATTTGCAATATATTTGAAGTTAATAATAGGGTTAAAAAATATTTCAATTAAATAGTTTCCTTGTGCAATCAACGACGCATTAAAAGCTGGAAAAAAATTGTGGATTAGGACTGAAGAGTTGAAATCCGGAGTTCAATGACAGAAACTCTGCTTGAAATTCACAATATCAATATAAAACCAACTGAACTTTATGTTTCATGGTTTACGTAGGCAGTTCGGTGGCAGCGTCAGAACTTGAGGATCGAATATTAAATTTCAGTTTTATTTCACCTTTCGCATGTCGTTGTTGATTAAAATCTCGCAATTTATTTTCAGCTACTTTCATTTAAGCGATTATCATGAAATTCGTGTTTAACCCTCATAACGACCATCATGATGCATTGTTATGGATGCATGTTAATGGGGTCCAAGCGAGCGTGCGGATTTTCGTCATATGTGATAAATAAATTAAAAGAAAAGTCTTCCAGTTGTCTTTTCAATCACTTTTAATTGTCCTATCAATTTGAAATTTTGTAAACTTATATAATTCTGAAAATACTACAAGAATATCATATTATCAAGCTGATATGATGAAGGATGGACGTGGCCATGGGCACTTATCATTGGCTCTGTATATCTATCGAGTTTGGGCTAATTTGAATTATCTCAATAGGTTATTTGGTTAGAAAAGCGTGTTTTTAGTTTTTTTTAACTTGAAATTTTAGTTATTTCTGATATAAAAAGGTCAAGTTTCAACAAAAAGCAAGAAAATTACGAACAGCGAAAATATTTGACCATTGCCAAAAAGGGGTAGACACAACTTCTATTTACGGATAATTAAATTTACCTACTAAATTACAATTTTTTTTGTTTCAAATGTGCCTTTTATTGTGTTATGCGTCTTCAAAACTAAATTAGGTATATATTTCTCACAATTAAATGAAAGTACGTGATGTAGTATTATTTCTACTTTCTTCAGGTGGGATAGTATTATTACAACATCTTCAGGTGGGATATTAGCAAAGATTGTACCCACCTGAAGATGTTGTAATACGATAAAACCTAGTCGTGGTAAAGAACTTAAAGAAAGTAGAAATAATACTACAACACGTACTTTCATTTAATTGTGAATAATGAATTTCTACAAAATTATAGCCAAATATATTCAATATATATTTCTGAGAAAATTTAACCCCTTATTTTATTCAACTTCTCTTGTTCAACAAGATTTTCAGTTTCTGCATTTTATTGTTCACAGGTCAACCAGCGTTTATGAGCAACATGGTACAAAGACTGTAGCTTATGAATAGTAATAGCAAATTTAAAACCTAGGAAAAGTATAAATTTTGAAGGTTGAAATCGTATTTATTATTGTTTTAATGTTATGAATATTTAATTGGAAATTATTACTTTGCTACCTTTATAAAGTGAGTTTAGTTCGCAGAGAAATAAGTTTGACAAACTCAATTACAAATATTTTCCTATCTTTGTTATCGTTTTATTGCTAAAAAAATCAAGCCGTGCCCGAGATGATGCCCGTTCGAATTTTGTTGTAAATAAAATGTAACTTTTTGTTAATTTAATTATTGAATTTATTTGTAGCATTGATGATGATTTAAACTTACCTCTATTTTAAATTCAACAGCTAGTCATCGATTTCAAATGCGACTATACGTTAGCTCTAGTTCAGTTGTTACAAGTTCGTGAAATTAAATTTTAAAGAATAAAGTGGAATAAAAAATTAGTTGAAGAAAGTGGACAAGTTTTTTCAAAACTTACTTTTATTTTTATTAAAATTTGTCTTATTAATAGTCTGAGTTTATCATAAGAAGCAGAAATGCTCGTTGTTGACATTCTCCCTGTATGAATTGTTGAACTTTTTAGTTCAATAATTTATTTAAAAAATTGGCTCACTAAATAACGGCGTCATTTTTTTTCCCATTAATCCCTCAAAGTTAAGTTTTGTTACTGTAATGAGGAGTATTACACCGCTTAGCTGGAGAGGTTAAGGGAAAACGTGAAGGAGGAAAGCGAGTATGGCGAAAGGTGATGGAAGAAAGCGAGTTGGCGAAAACGTGAAGGAGGAAAGCGATTTGGCGAAAGGTGAAGGGGGAAAGCAAATTATTGAACTCAAAATTTTACGACTGGCTGGCAAAATAATGGTAACTCTTTTTTTGGATACATAGGCTATTCTGCTCATTAATTATAAAGATAATGGTGTTGAAGCAATGGGAAGTACTACACTTCTCAGCTAGGGCGGTTAAGGAAAAAACGAAGGAGGAAATAGAGGACAATTGGCGAAAGGTATCCCGCTTCTGTACGATAACGCATCTGTACACAAGAGCCATGTTTT
This sequence comes from Druceiella hillmani, assembly GCA_039881145.1. NCBI lineage: Eukaryota > Metazoa > Arthropoda > Insecta > Lepidoptera > Hepialidae > Druceiella > Druceiella hillmani. The sequence continues at coordinate 28,634,613 of JAYKKI010000002.1, forward strand.
GATGCTTCACAATTGTGGCTCTAAATATTATACCACTCACTCTATAGGTACAACTTGGCCCACTGCGATTATTATTTTTTTCAAAAGTGAAAAAGGATCGTGTGAGAAGAAATTTGTCGACGATGAAGAAATCAAGTCTGAGAATACCAGGCAAGTTTACGTTATCTTACATTCTCTTGAAATATATATGGAAAAACTTTTTTCCATTTCACATTTAGGACCCATTTCTTTCTTAATTTTTAAATTTGTGTAAAATTTTATTTTGTAAATATCTCTTTTGTTATAAAATATATTTGTGATATATGTTACGTGCCAAATGGTTGGAAAATTACCATTAAAGTTACACAGGTGAACAACCGAGTATCACAGTAAGGTTATCCTACTTTTGAGGTACTTTATACTTTTATAAGGTTGATTGATTAACGAAAATCTCAAGATGCTTCTGCTAAACGACACGAATTATTATGAGCTATAGCGTGATATGGAAACATAGTTATGAAATTCGGACTCTTGTGGTGCGACCAAATATATTATAAATGAAACTATAAACATATAGTGTTTATGAAAGTTCATAGAAAGTTCATATACATGATTCTATTTATACTCAAAATTTTAATTATGCCAAAAATAACATTAAAAATGTACTAAAAATGTGTTAACTAGAATAAAGAAATGGGTCTTTCTCTCAAAGTTAGGATTTTTAGTAGGTTATTGAGAATAAAGACGGTTTATTATGAGATGTTAATATCCATCAGATGAAGAAGTAAGAAGTCACAAAAATTAATGTGTATATAAGCAACTCATGTTTACTTACATGGAGATAGAATAATGTCTTCGTTGCTTACCCTGGTTGGTGGTCTGCTTTTTATGATGGTGGGAGAAGTACATTGTAAGTTAGATATAGAAAAGAAATTTTTCGTTAAATAAATCGATATGATGGCATGGCAAAGAACTATTCATTCTTATAGTGGGACGCGCAGAAAACTGAAAAATGAGATATTCCGTGGCTCCTGTGTAGAACTAGGGACTTATGGCTAAAAGGTCGGAACACGAATGATTTTTTTAAAGGAAAATATGAAATAAATATACCTTCTACTCTTCATTTTTTAAATCTATGTGACCAAATTCACTGAGCGTATTTAACCTTAAAGTGTTAACTGAAAAAAAGTGGGAATTTTAACATTGATAAGAACTTGCTGACGTCATTTTATTTTTGATTTAATTACGAGTACGTTTCTGTTACATACTGACGACTTATAGACTGACGGAATGTTGAATATAATAAGGGTCATATTTGTTTAATTCAAATATAGGAAAATAATTGACGTTAAGAAAAAAGTTCAACCAAACTGGACTTAGGGTAACTATATAAGTGAATTCCGGGGACCATGAAAAAATAAAAAAAATTCAGAGCCACTCAACACACAAGACAAAAAGGGAATATCAACAAAAACCACATACGACTTATTATTTCTTTCGGAAAGTCGTAGATGTCGTTTTTAGTCGATTGTTTTTAGGAACGTACATAAAAATGAGCAATAACTTCGCTAAGTAACGGTCCAACTTTTTCCAATAATAATCAAATAAAAAACTCTCATCCCGTCGCATATGTTTAATCTACGTTTGTATGAATAAACAGTTCGCGGAAAATGAATGTTCTTATTTTCTTTTACTGTTATTAAATTATTCGTAGACTGTGCAAAGCTACTCTGTTATTCTTGGCAACTTTTGCGATAAGGGTCTGCGTTGGTGTGTACGACATTATTTTTTATTTGGATGTATGAGTTTAAAGGTAAGGTAATCTGAACATGTTTACACAGTTTGTTTTTACTTTATTTCCGATACTTATTAAATACAAGCGGATGCATTAATATCGCTGTCATATTCTAAATTTTTTCAATAATTTAAATCTAAATTTTATATTTTTTTGATATACTTATTTAAACATATATATCACCTACACACTACGCAAGTTACGGGAGGCAATAAGTTTGAAAATTATATTTATAGAATTTCGTTGAAATTATCATAATAAAATAGTGATGTTTTGGACTTGATTTAAGCAAATAATATATTGTCTTAAACTACTGAAACGTTTCCCAGCATTGGAAGTGAGCTGATCTGGATAAAGCCAGATCAATGTAAAACATATCAGGATTAGTGGTTAAAAAGTCGACACAAAGGACTCTAAATCAGGACATGAAAAAATACAGTTTTAATCGTTAAATAGAAATATTTTGTATACTTTATAACCAAAGTACAATCATACTCAATAGTACTTTATCTTTGTAATCAATCATGTAGACATGAAAACAATCATATACTAAATCATCAATCACCAAAGTTAAGGTTTGAAACATGACAAAATATACTTTACTAAATATGAGGTCGTATAAATTTAAAACTAAAATAAACTTAGGGAAACATTAGCAAAATTTTAATTTACAAGTTTTGAATTATTAGTAATGTTAAAAAAAATCAGGACATTTGGCAATTGGGACATTTGGTAAGTTTACGCGGAACGAATTATGACATCCTTAAAATCGGGGCGTTACTCAAAAATTGGGACTTTTGGCCGCATTAACTTTATTTATTTAGGTTAGTAATTGCACTTTTATATTGGAAACACTGTCTAGTTTTGTTATGTATGACGTGAGTTCATTGCTGTACTGAAAATATAATGGCGGAATGTTCTGTGAAAGAAAATGTGAAAGATTTAATTTTACGATTTGTCAAATAAAGTATGTGCCTTATAGTCTAGCATTTTATGTAAAAGTATGAATTCAAACTTTTTAGGTTATTTCGAATAACCCGAAATCACAAACAAACATTCAGTTTTTCCAAAAGAGAGATTGTCCAAAATATGTAACTTATGTGGAAGGAACGTTATCCCAAAGGTGTTATCGAAATTAAGGTAGAAATACTATTTAAATTTTTAGTGTGTATGTGATTGTAGAAAAGTTGCAAGCAAACATGAGTAAAACTAATATGGCTATGAAAGAAAAAGTGGTGTACTTTTTCTTACACTGGAATAATTTTACTACTTTGGAAATAATGCGTAAAAATGGATCATTAGAAGGCTACCCAAAAAGATTAAATCAGAATATTAAAGTGCACAACATGTATTGAAAAGAAAATACCTACCGTTTCATAGCAACAAAAGAAGAGCAGGGAACGTGCTAGATTTGTACAAACAATTTAAATCAATCACATCATACCACAGAAAAACATGAAGAATTATCATCTTTTGGAAATAAAAAAACTGAACAGTGTAACAAAGTTTTGTACATTGGCTGAGTATAATGATTTATTCAATTCAATCTGTAATAGAAATATTTTTTCTAATTTGTCTAATAAGTGAAGTTTTCACTAAAGTTTTTAAACAAATCAAGATATATGAAGACAATTCAGGACTATTCCTGTATTTAGAAATTTTATTAAGAATTCAGAATATATTGAGGTTCACTAACATTTTATACATGATGAGAATGTTAAGAACGCAAAAATCGAAGTCAAAATCGAAGAAAGGAATATTCAGATAATTATATTGCAGATATATTTCCAAAACTACTACGAAATATTAAATTCACTTACTTTAGAAAAAACGTTGAATGGGAAACAATAGGATAGGATATGTAAAATTAGGTTAAGTTATAAATAGAGTTATATATAAGTAAATGTTTTAACATTAAAATTGTTTGCTCGTATTGTGTTGCAATATAATAGTAAAGAGACCTGTTAGTTTTCGACTTTTATATTGGCAACACTATTTGATTTTATTATCAATGAAGCGAGTCCACTGCTGTAGTAAAAGTAAAATGGCGGAAGGTTTTGTGAAAGAAAATGTGAAAGATTTGTCCAATAAAATGTGTACTTCACAGTCTAGCAATATTTTAACTCATTATTTTACCAGTTTTTATCGCACATAGGGATGTTGCTTGTATACAGTTTGAGAGAGCACGCTGTTCCCCGCATAGCTATTTACATAGCTCTTTCAGGTCACTGCGTATTAAATAAATACCCGTTTCAGATTTGGCGTCGAGATTGAACTTTAATGAAAGAAAAAGATGCGTGTCTTTAGCTCATAAATTCTAGTAGGTTTCATAGCGTTGTTTTTTCAATACATTTAATGTCTCTCGAGACCTTGAACACTATTGCGATTTTTAGTGATAGCTACTTCCTTGTAGTATCAGACATTCCGTTTTCTTCGGCAAACGTAAACGATTAAAATTTTGACATAAAATAGCATAACTATTAAAAAAGGTTTAGATGCATTTTTCGAAAGCTCCCTTTTCAGATATACCTGTTAAGTAGATCGTGTTCCGTACACACAAACCTTTGTTTAATTCCTGATTCCTCATTATTACCTAACGGTCGAAAATTATAATTTCAATGCAGATTCGCCTTTCAAATGTTATTTTTAAAGTTGTATTCCAACTGGTGGTCCATAACAGAAACTAGCAGTTGTATATTCCCATTAGGAAGTATTCTCTTTTATTCCCTCCATTTGATATACTTAAGACTTCAGAAATATGGATCAAGTATGCAAAAATGTTTCAAAATTTCTGATACTTGCTGATACGATTGGACGAATTTGATAACATTTGGCCTATTTGTTTTTAATTTTTTTTTACAATTTTCAAATATTTTGCATTTAGTCGTTAATACCGTTCCAAATGACTTTAAAAGTTCATAGCGGTGAATATGAAAAGTACACTTTAATCAAATGTTTCTATTGCTTTTGTTTGATTGCTGAGATATGCTATCGGAATCTAGTCGAAAATAGTTTATATGAAATTGGTCGTCTTCAAAATTTGTATTCACAACATCTTTATCCATAAATTATTGTTTACTGTTTAATATAATATGCTGTACCATATTAAGGTGGATTCTGAATGCGAGCAATATCATCAATATGTACTTTGAATAGTTTGTTTCAAAACTTGGTTCAATGATACTTATTCAAAAAGATAACATTTTATTATTTATTTCAATGGTTATTTCCATGATCTATATTACCATGTACTGTCGGTTCATTATATATACTGGATGGTAAATAAAAGTAATTAAACATGGAGAAGCTTTTAATCGTGGAAAATTATAGTACACGTGAAAGGAAATAAGTTGCTGCGGGAAAATTAATTCCTCTTCGCTACATTATTTTATGTCCACCCGAATCATGTGGTTGTTTTATTTTCTAACATGTACTTTCTTGAGAATAAACATATTTAGTTAGGGACGCATTTTGTCGTATTTTTTTTCTTGTTATTGTCATGTATAGCTTTTTAGATGCCCTAGATTTTAGATGCTCTTAGCTTGATACCATTATGTACAATAATTGTTTACGAAAATCAGTGTCAAAGATTGCTAAAACAAGTTACTGTTAAATATATTATTAAGTATTCATCAAGTAAAAATAAAATTTTATAGAGCACTAGATTTCTAGAATTTTTTATTTTAGACTTTCTTGTTAGAATTAAATTTTTTTCAGATGGGGTTTGCCAATATTTCTATAGTTTGAAGTAATGCATGTTAGAAGACCTAAACATATTTTAATTAACTATTAATTGTGTGGCAAAATATGGTTTTAAAACCTACCCTTACCCTTTACTTCTTCGCTATTGACATTATTAATCCCTACTAATGTCATAAAAGTGAAGCGATATCTGTTTGTGTTTTTTTACACTTAAACGACTCAAATAATCTTAATAAAGGTTTGCCAATCGGTAATATGTATCCTGAGTCAGAATATATGCTGTGTATCATTTTATAATGTCATTCCCAGGAAATATGTGCATGGAAAACTGAACGCACTGCTATCTATTTAATTTTTCAAATTAGTGAATAATAGGGTGCAATCGGATAACTTGGACGGCACGCCGCACTACATCAAAACAAATGTTAACATCAGGTCGAGTAAATTATATGTAAAATTAAGCTTAATTCGTAACTACTTTACTGATCTGATTAATATATTCATCTATTCCTTTTAATAACAAAAATGCATTTTTCTAATACCACGCGGGCAACATATACACGGTAAGTGTAGGCGGTTCCAGTGCAGGATCAGAACTTGAGGATTGAAGATTGAATTTCGGTTTTGTTTCATCTTCCGTCAGTTGAGTTGATCTTGTGATATATTTTCAACTACTTCCTTTAACCGATTATCACGAAACACGTTGTTAACCCACATAAAATCATAATGATGAATTATTATGGGTATTAAACCTGGTGCTCAAGTTTTCTTGAGGTTATTCTCAATAATACGGTTAAGCTATGAATTTGTGTAGCTTTGCTTCAATATAGATAGATAGTATAAATTACAGGTTGGTATTCGACGTGTTTCAAAGTTGTATCCGTTGTTTGGCTACGTATCAGGCAACATCACACCAAGAAAATGCGTTAAAAGTTTTGTTTATTAGGATAACGCTAATATAGATATCAGTTCGCACTTAGCATTCGCACGGCAGTTCGAATTCTTATTATCAGGTTTTTAAGTAGATTGAAAAATGTTTTTTTTACGGTGTAGTGCCAAATAAAAAAACAATGATAATTTTTTTCGGAACTCTATCTTTTTACTGTGCTTTGTGTCTCCAAAATGAAAACAGGTATTGTTTTTCGAAAAACTTAACTCCTTAAATTATTCAGTTTCTCTTGAACAACTGAATTTTCAGTATTTGCATTTCATTGTTCACTAGTAATTGTTCATTGTTCGCTGGTATTTACCAGCAATGTTTTAGAAAAAAAATTGTAGTTTATAAATTTTAATACCAAAAGTAAAATATAGGAAACTTATAGATTTTTAGTGTGGAAATTGATACTTATTATGATGTATTTTTAAGGGAATTTATTAATTTGCAAATTTCGTATATTGAGACGAACTTGCAAAGAAATAATTTTATACGACAATGCTCAATTAAACAATATTATTATATTAATTAAACTCGCCAAATATATTTTCCTATTTTTGCAATAAGTCCTAGTGTTTTAAAAATCCATCCGTATTCGAGGGAGTTCTGACTCGTATTTTCAGACCCAACAATAAATTCTATTAACTACCCGAAGAGATTGAACCAAAATATTTAAAGTGCGCAAATCTATTGAAAACAAAATGCATGACCTACCATTTCATAACAACAAAAGGAGAGCAGAGAACATACCTGTATGTGAGATTGTACATATTGATTTAAATGAAACACAACATACTTCAGGAAAACGCGGAGAAATGTCATTTTTAGATGAAAATAGAACAGTGTAACAAAGTCTTCCACATTTGCTGAGTATGTTACTTTATTAGAACAGAAATATTTTTTCTAATTTGTCTAATAAATGATATTTCACTAAAGTTTAGAAACCAATTAAAATGTATAAAAACAACTCGGGAGTGGTAGCCATTGCTAAATATGGAAATATATTTAAGAATTGTAAACTAATATTTAGGTTTACCATTATTTTATACATGAGAATATTAAAAAAGGAAAAACTGAAGTTGTACAGATAGATTCAGATAATAATATTGCAAATATATTTACAAAAGCAGCAGGAAATATCAAAGTCTTAACTTAAAACTTAATAGTTAAGAAAAATGTTGGATGTGAAAGAAGAGAATAGGATAGGTTAAATTAGGTTAAGTTATTGCCAAGTTAGCAATAACTCTTCTAATATTGAAATTGTTTTGATTAAATTTTTATACTTTCGACACTGTCTTGGTTTGTTATCTGTGACGCGTGTCTATTGATGTAGTAAAAGTGTAATGGTGAAAGAAAATGTGGAAGATTTAATTATAAAATTTGTGCAATAAACTATGTACGTCACAGTTCAGCAATGTTTTAACTCATATTTTAACAATTTAGATTGCACTTAGCAACATTGCTAATAAAGGTACAATTTTATAGAGCACGCTGCTCTTCGCATAGCTATTAGCATATATTTCCAGGTAATGTACGAAATAATGCCTGGTTCAGATTTGGCATTGAGACTAAATCTTGAACACTATCGCGATTTTTATCAATAGCTACTTTCTTGTAGTATCAGGTATTGAGTTTTCTTCAGCGAATGTAAACGATTAAAGTTTTGCCATGAAATCGCATAATTACTATACTACACTATGAAATATTCAGATATATTTTCGGAACCTACGTTTTCAGATTTACTTGTTAAGGAGATGTTCCGTACACTCTAACCTCTGTTCAATTCCTGATTCCTCATTATCACCTAATGGTCGAAAATTGGGATTTGTAGGTAGATTTGCCTTTCAAATGTTGTGCTTAAAGTCGTATTCCAACCCCTGGTCCATAATTTTTACTAGTAATTGTACATTTACATTCGGGAGAATCCATTCTAGTCATGTTGAAAATACTGTGGACTCGATGCATGTTCCATCATAAAGACGATTACAATTATATATTTTATAAATATATCGTAGGTAATCTCATTTTCACTTTGAAACATCAGTGTAGCTGGCAATTTTTGTATTTTATTAATACTATTTCTATTATAATATCAATAAATGCTATAGTAAAACTTATATAAATTTTTTAAAATTTTATATACTTGATGTGTTCCTTAATAAATAAATTGAATTTTTCCTACAAGATTTTATTTTTCTCTTACTACTTTTCAACTTTAATAATGTTTCATGTCTGATATTTTGTTCCCTCAATTTTAATTATTTAACATTTCAAAAATATGTGTCCTGCCTGAAAACAATTTTTCAAAAAATCTGATACTTTTTCCGATTGGATGAACTTGGTAAAATTTGGCCAATTTGTTTATACATATTGTGTGCGTGCGTGTGCGTGAGCGTGTGCGCGCGCGCGTGTGAGTGTGTGTGTGTGTGCAATATATATGCTTGAAGCTAATCATAAAGTCTATGTTTTTTTAATATATACGAATAAAATAGTCTTCCCAGCGATGAAATTTCAACCATATATTGAATCCGACTTATCCAATAGATCTTAGAAGCAGATTTAGTTACTTGTCTGCTCCCGGTTTGGGGCTACGATCCGAATACCAGCTCATTTTCCTTTTATCCAAATGTAAAATTACCGTTTATGAAAATGCTTCGCTCTCCAAGTAGGAAAACTTTGGAGTCATCTACTAAACTCTGGACTCTGACACCTTGAAATGTTTTCAAAACTCGTCTGAGAAAGTCCTTCCTCTTATAAGTGCCAAAGTTTTCTGTTTATTGTTTTATTTATTTATTGTTTTATATTTATTTTTTTAATATTGTGTTTTCCTTATTTAGAGAGCGTATACTTCAATTTGTGATAATTGTTCTTTAAAAAAAATTTAATGCTGGTTATTATTAATATTAAAAATATTAATGTTGATTTCCATATGTTCATTCAGTGGATCATGAAATAAGTCTCTAGTCCAAGCTGATACAATTGAAGAATAAAAGCCAATTTCACATTTTTGCATACGAAACCAGCCCTGCTGACATTAAATAGTATGATTCCTTTTCATTCAACCGACAAAGTTTCGAATCAAACGTTCAATTAAACATTTTAGTTAGTCAAATCATATCAATTTTCAAATCTTTTGCAATAAATCTTTAATACTCTTCGAAGCGACTTTAAAAGTTCACCGAATTCAATATAAAATGTATACTTTAATCAAATACTTCTATTGCTTTTAACTGATTATTGCGATATATGAAAATAGTTTAAATGAAATTAGTTTTCTTCAAAACTTTGTCTTCACTACATCTTTATCTATAAATAATATATACTGTTTAATCTGATATTCTGCAAATTAAGATGGATTCTGAATGCGAGCAGCGTCATCATTATATAATTATTCCAATAGATAATTTGAAGAGTTGCTTCAAAAGTTCATTCAATGATAATTGTTCAAAATGATACCGTTTTGTTATTTATTTCAATGGTTATTTCAGTGATCCATATTAACATGTACTGCCGGTTCATTATGGTAAGTAAAAGTCATTAACTACAGAGAAGCTTTTAATTGCAGAAAATATAGGAGTATACGTAAAAAAAATAAGTTGCTAAGGGAAAATTCATCTTCCCTCGCTAAATTATATTACGTTCACGCGAATCATGTGCTTGTTTTGTTTCCTAATATGTCCTTTCTTGAGAATAAACACACTTACGGAGATATAAACCTGTTCATTGGAGACGCACTTCGTTGTATTTTCTTTCTTGTTAATGTCATGTATAGCTTACCTTAGATTTTGGATGTAGTTTTCCTCTTGCGCTTTGTTGTCTTCGCGAAACCATTATTTTCCAAGGTTTAACGTTTAATTTACTGATATGTTTATATTATGAATGAAATAAACCTTCTAGTGTCTAAAATCAATTTATAAAATATACGTAACTTCTAATAATTCAAAACGTAAAGTTGCAAAATCGAAAAATATAATTCAAAATGTAAAGTTTTGTATAATATCGTTTAGTATCTTTCACTCATAATTATACTTTTAAATTGTTTATAGTCACTTACCAATAATAGTAATATTTACCACTACGCTATTTAATAAATAAAATAAATAGTATAATATGTTCTCTAGGAAAAACTTTAATTGCCCGTTGGGCGGAAGTATGCAAAGGGCGGTGCAAGCTCATGTGACATGCAAGTGGAGAGGCGGCACTTGAACGTAATATCATAGTGTACACTTTTGTTATTTGTAACAAAAGTTTACATTATGATATGCAGCATGAATTTTTACTTTATTTCTACTATCGGTTAAGCCGTTGTGAACAGTGAATCTGTTGGTTTATGTATGAGAGTATCGTTAGGTACATCCACGAGATTCCTTACTTATATGCTACAAAATGTATCCAATATATTTTATAACGAATTACAAAGTTTTGAGGAAAATAAGTTATAATATTATCGGTTGTTACTTTGAAAATTGATATCATATTTTATTATAACTCATCACTAAAAGGGTTCAGTTTACAAATAAACAAACTGGAAAAAAATGTATCATATTTTATTATAACTCATCACTAAAAGGGCTCAAATTAATAAATAAACAAACTGGAAAAGATAACAACTTACATTTCATACAAACTAATTTATTCTTGAATTATTGTAAATGTAACAAGAAATAATATAAAAAAGCAGTATACATGATTAGTAATACCGTTACGACTTGTGTGACGTTTTTTTCTAAATCCAAGAATGAACGTTTTAAAATTTTCCAATATTTATTTTTGTACTATTTCTAGACAAATTACCAAAAATGTCTTTTTCCAACGTTGAAATAAATAATTTTTTTCACTATTTTTTTAACAATTTCCCAAATTGGCCCGGTCTACGAGATTTATTAAATATGCTATTTTTCCGACAATTTTAAAGCTTCTTATCTCATGGACCGTTTGTAATACGAGAAAAACGATAGCAAATTTCTTGTAGAAAATTAAAATTTCTTTAATTTTTTCATTACTCCATTTTCTTACAGTATTCTATTTACGAGTGAAAAGGCGTCATAATTTGCAAAACTTACTTTTTAAAATTAATTAAAGAACCGTTAATAATACATTCAAATATCAAACGTCAATTTTGTATAGCAATAAACTTTATATCTTTTCGTCACACGTACCATTTCGCAAATCGATTGTTAATGCATACCAATGTTTGACACGCTAACTTTGACTGCTAAAAAAGGTTATTATTAAATATATTATTAGGTATTCATCGAGTGTAAAAATATGTAATTGAATATATTTGGCGTTAATTTTGTAGAAATTCATTATTCACAAGTGACTTGGTCTTAACAAATGAATCTTTGCTTATAACCCACAGTAAGATGTTGTAATACAACGAAACCTAGGTCGTGGTAAAGAACTTAAAGAAAGTAGAAATAATACCACATCACGTAGTTTCTTTTAATAGAGCACTGTATTCCTAGAATTTTTGTTTAATGGTTTTTTGGTAGAATCGCATTTTTTTAGATTTGGCCTATCAAAAGTTCTATAGTTGCATAAGGCACAACATATTGTAATTAACTCTTCAATGTATAGCAAAATATATTTTTATGATTTTCAACTTTACCTCTTCACTATAGACATTATTGATCCCTACTAATGTCATAAAAGTGAAACGATATCCCTTTGTCTTCCTTGCGTACTTAAACGGCCTAACAGATCTTAATAAATTTAGCATATAGGCAATATGTATCCCCAGTTAGAATGTAGTTTGTATATAATTACGCTGCCACTCACAGGAAATACGCGCACGAAAAACTGAATGCACTGCTCTTTATATAATTTTCCAACTTAGTAAACAATTTTCCGTTTCACATCACAAATTCATAAGATAATTTTTCGCACGGCATAGTCCAGACTACACTCGCGTAACTTATGCGCCGCACTATACTAAAACACATCTTAAAATCAGGTCCAGTAAATTATATTTAAAAGAATACTAAACTCATAACTAATTTAATGGTTTGATTGTAATTGATTGTAACACCTATTCCCTTGAAAAAAAATTATATTTTCCTAATACTACGCGGGTCAAGCCGCGAGCAAAGCTAGTATGAAATAAAAGTAGAACGATTAAAACCACTTTTACATTTCTCTATTTATATTTGAATACTGGATCGTATTCATAACTAAAAAAGAGACATGTACTTTTGTCTCATAAAAAATAAGCCCTTATTTGAGTGTTGTTTTCATCAATCCTTTTTCTATATAGTGCTAGTTCTTAACTTATAACATATAGAACTGATTTACTAGCATTTTTTTGTAATGTCCTGAGTTTTTGCTATTCTCACCGGAGTGGTATTTATTCACTTTTCGGCCACTGCTCATTCTTTTGTTGCCACTAGATTTCCTTTTGTGATAAAAGAATCGTTCATTGATTCAATTTTTCTATGTTTTGTCTCAAAAATATTCAAGTTTAAATGAATCTCATAATTTTCCTAAATTACTGGTAAGATTATTTTTTCACGTTCACTTAATAGAATAAGTGTTAGTTTTAATTACATCCAATATTCACTTATTGTAAAATGTTACATTTAAACCTTTTTAAATTTCTGTTTTAATAGCTTTATCAAAATTTACAGTAAAAAGGAATTTGAATATAATATAATCTGGTCTAAAATATATAATGATGTTCACGCTTTTACAAGAATCTCGTCTAGTCTAACATAGGCAGAAGTGTTCTTTACACAGGGAATGCCTTGCTTGTATCAAATTCTTTCCAAGATGTCTCTCTTTTTCTTCCTTATAAGCCTGATTCAGGTTTTTATTTTCAGTAATGACGTTTTTTCTAGGTGCTTATTTTAGCAAATTTCATATACGACGATAGATGACCCGACAAAACTATGAGGCCTCCTTATCTTCATAGCTTGAGTTATATATATAATACTAATAATTTTAATTTAAAGCTATTACAAAAGTAAGAAAATTATAAAAGTCAAAACTTTTATGTGCAGCACTCAAATTGAGTTTCATCTTAATAAGGTTTTCTCGCTTTAAACATTCTGGAATATCTAGTCTTAACAAAGATTGTTTATGTAAATCAGTACGTTTTAAAAAGTTTTTTATTGACCAATTTTTAGCCTCACAATTTTGACTTTATTTTCTATATAGATCACTACTCAGGTGAATGTAGATATTCGTGTGTGACTAATGTGTTATCTTTTCTCTATATATGTTAAGTGAAATTCAATTAAAATCCATCACATTTTAGTTCCATGTAATAGTTTCGGGCTTCAATTTCCAAATATAATATTACACCTTACAATTGTCGAATAATAAAATATGGTCAATATATGTGTACTTAAAGTACAGTTTCTAATTTTAATTTTAACCACTTTAAATCTCACTTTTTTCGTTGCTTTCTTCCTTTTCCTACTTTATTTCGTTCACTTTCTAACTCCTAAAATTAAATAAATGATAGTGGAATCGACGGACAAATGTCATGTCTCTTCCAACTAATTTCACTTTAAGCAGCTTTTAAAAAAATAGTGTACATACTAATTTTAACATTCGGAATCTATAACTTTCTTGTTTTTTACTTTGTTTATTAAGATATATAAATTATAGTTTTTGTATCAATATTGCTGGTAAATGCTGACTGGCCCATGTACAATAAAATGCAGAAACTGAAAATCCTTTTGATTAAGAAAAGCTGAATAAAATAAGGGGTTAAATTTCCTTGGAAATATACTACTGGTTTTGTTTTGAAGACACATAATAGAGCAAAAACACAGACTTCAAATACCTACGAGAACAAATTGTAAATTAGTAGATAATTTTCATTAAGTACGTAATTATAATCCATACATATAATCTAGTAATAATGCAGTTTAATAAGTGTTTTCAGACACGTTGAAGGATTTTAAAAATTATTTTCAAATTAATTTATTTATTTTATTGTTACATAAACTAAAAAAATAAATTAATTAAATGAGAACGTAAAACCGACGTTGATTTGGTAAGACGCCCCAAAGAAACGTGAAATATAACTTGTTATAGCCTTCAAATGCAAAACAATTCATCATCGTTTCATTCATATTTTAAATTTTTAATGCCTTATGAAGTATCTTCTTTTCCATATGTTTAAGTTTTCGTCCATTTTCCATTAAACATAGTTCAGTCCTGTGATCGAGACTCAGTAGATTCATTATACGCGAACAAATATAACTAAGGAGGTACCGATTGTATTGAGAGTGCATTTCTTTGTTAGAACTAAAAGTATCTCATGAAGCTTGAATTTAGAAAATCTTAATGGATAATATTTTTTTTTTTTACATTTTTTGAAATAACTTTATTTTTGTTTATAATGTTTATAGAAATATAATGGTGATTAAAATTGTGAAAAAAATCTTGGAATGGTGGGACCATTATCTGTTTTCAGAAGAACTTTTGCAATATTTAAAGTCTCCAAATGAAGTTGTTTTCGGAAATTAAATTCAGCATATCTACAAATATTAAGGCGTAATGTTCGTAACGATTCGCATGGCAGTTTTATTCAGAGAGCTAAAATTGTACTTTTTTTATGAAAATTGTACTTTTTTATTGCATGTGATTTTAGAGAGTTCAATTTGGTTCGAGACGTACATGATGTCACGAACCAAATTAATACCTTGTTGACTTTCATACAATTTCCATGTTATGTTTTTGCTAAAATGAAAAGTTCCACCTCAGAGCCGACAACGCAAATGGCTCTTAGATGACTACGATATATTCTTTAGGATGTCATATTTTACTTTCATGTGAGGAATAATGGGTAAATAAGGTACTCTTTTTTATTTTGTTTCACAAAATCTACATCTATTTAAAATTTCAAGTTTTAGAAAGTACTGGCAACACGTCATTGGTTTTAATTGTGGTTTAGTGTGATATCGTGCTTGTTAAATGCGTCTTTCTAAATTCGAAGAAAATTAAATTGCTGAATATTGAATATATTTGGTGTTAATTTTGTAGAAATTCGTTATTCACACTTAAATGAAACTACATGATGTAATATTATTTCTACTTTCTTTAAATTCTTTACCATGACCTAGTAAATCAACGACTAGTAATACAACGAAACCTAGGTCGTGGTAATGAACTTAAAGAAAATAGAAATAATAATACATCACGTAGTTTCATTTAATTGTAAATTGCTGAAATCAACTTTTCAAATACAGAAATAATAAATTTAAAACAATTTTACTGCACAATCGATGAGAAAATAAAAATAGTGACTTTAAATTATTGAGAATTTACTGATGTCATGTAATTTTTGATGTAATTATGGCATAAAAATTCATGTTACATACTGACGGATATCGACAAACATTGATTAAAATATGGAAAAATAATTTACGTTAAGAGAAAAGTCCAACTGAGCTTTGGAAGTTAATGCATAAAGGAATTCCGAGGAGCAAGAAAAAATAACAATTTCCCGGAGCCACTCAACACACAAAGCAAAAAGGGAATACCAACAAAGAGCACATATGACTTATTATTACTTTCGGAAGGTCGTAGATGCCGTTTCGTAGTCGATTGTTTTTTAGGAACATATATAAAAATGAGCAATAACTTCGCTAAGTAACGGTCCAACTTTTTCCTATAATAATCAAATAAAAAACTCCCGTCCCGTCGCATATGTTTAATCTACTTTTGTATGAATAAACAGTTCCCGGAAAATGAATGTTCTTATTTTCTTTTACTGTTATTAAATTATTCGTCAACATTCCAAAGTTACTGTGTTTTTCTTAGAAACTTTCGTGATAAGGATCTGCGTTGGTGTGTACGAAATTGTTTTTTATTCGGATATATAATATTACGTTAAGGCAGTTTGAATACGTTTACAAAGTTTGCATTTTTGGAGATTATTTATTGCACACTTGATATATACAAGCGTATGCATTAATTTTGATATCATATTCTAAAGTTTGTTATTAATACAATTCTAAACTTTATATTTTTTTCTATATATTTATATAAACTTATATTTCACCTAAACTATTCAAGCTTCAGGAGGCAAAAGGTCTATGAATTATACTTTTTATATTTATTGAAGTCATCAAAATAAAATAGTAATGTTTCCGACCTGATCGCTCAAAAACTACTGAAACTTGACTGAAACTGACCGTTCCCAGCAATGGAAGCGGGCTGTTCTGTATATAGCCAGAGCAGCCCGCTTCCAGTGCTGGGGAAGGTCAGTTTCAGTCGAGTTAATTTACGAAAAATATGGATTCATGTTCATCTCAGGACATGAAGAAATAAAGTTTTCCCTCGTTAAATGGAAATATATTTTATATTTTACAAGCAAAGTACAATCTAACACCTGAAAACAATCAAATACTGAATCATAAATCAACAAATTTAAGCATGAATTACTTTACCAAATATAATCAGCAGTTGGTCATATAAATTTAAAACTAAATAAACTGACCATTCATCCTAAATAACTCTTCTTCTTTAACTCATTAACTTAATCTAAACTAAGTAACTCTTCAAAAATCGGGATGTTTGATCGCAATAATTTAATAACACCGTACTATGTCAGCGCTTAAAATATATTGCAATAATTTTATTTCTCTCTTGTTTGTAATATGTGCCAGTCCTCACGTCGATTTTAGTATTAGGATTATCATTATCATCACCTCTTTGCTATATATTATCATTTTACTTATGTACAACTATAGACAGCATAGCTCTTGTAGGTCACTGCGTACGATATATGCTCGTTTCAGATTTGGTGTTGAGACTGAACTTTAATGAAGGAAAAGGTTGCGTGCGTTAACTAAACTTTTTCTTTCATTAAAATATTCAAGATACATTCTAGTAAAGTAATAAGTTATATGGCGTTCTCTTTCGATATATTCAATTTCTTCACTCTTCGTTCTCTCGAAACCTTGAACTCTCTTGCAATTTTTACTAATATTTACTTACATGCAGAATCATACATAGCGTGTTTTTTAGCGAAAGTAAATGATTGAACTTTTGTCATAAAATCGTATGACTATTTCAGCACATTATGAAGGGTTCAAATGTATTTTTGGAAAGCTCCCTTTTCAGATGTGTCTTTTAAGTAGAGCATGTCCCTTAAATTAACAACTTTGTCCAATTCCTGATTTTTTATTATCACCTAACGGTCACAAATTATAACTTCGATGTAGGTTCGCCTTTCAAATGTTATCCTGAAAATTGTACTCCAATCGCTGGTCCATAAAATAAACTTTTACTAATCGCATTCGGGAGTGTTCTAATAGTCATGTTGAAGATACTGTGGACAACTATCCATATTTCATCATGAAGACGATTATAATAATAATTTTGTAAATATAACATACGTAAACTCATTTTCACTAGGAGACGTCAGTAAAGTTAAGAATTAGATTGATTTTTTTTATTCCGTTAACATATTTGTAATCACCATTAAATGAAACTACGTGATGTAGTATTATTTCTACTTTCTTTAATTTCTTTACCTAGGTTTCGTTGTATTATAACATCTTCAGGTGGGATATTAGCAAAGATAATCTTTGCTATGAATCTTTGCTAATATCCCACCTGAAGATGTTGTAATACAACGAAACCTAGGTCGTGGTAAAGAAATTAAAGAAAGTAGAAATAATACTACATCACGTAGTTTCATTTAATTGTGAATAATGAATTTCTACAAAATTAACGCCAAATATATTCAATATTTTTAATAATATATGGGTAACTGTTGTAATATAATATCCCAATTAAGTGTTCTTTATTTGATTTATATGACATGATTTTTCTATATAGTTTACTTTTGTTGATACACTGAATTTAAAAGAGAAAAAATAGGAAAATAAAATTTTGGAGGAAGATTTTATTTTTATTTTTTGCTTTTTCCCATCTTTAATAATATTTTGCCTTTGATATTTTATTACCTCAATTCAAATTACTTAAATTTTCAAAAACGATGGTTTTGCCCTAAGGCAGCAAAAATATTTTAAAATTTATCATACTCTTTCCTATTGGTTAAATTTTGGTTAATTTCTTAGTTTTTATGTACATACACATGATTGGAAAGCTTACAGCAAATCACAAAAGCATTTATTTTTATAATGTATACGAATAAAATAAGCTCCATGTTTATCTATTCCATGGCATCTAGCATGTCTTCCCAGCGATGAAGCTTTAACCATATATTATACCCAAATTATCCAACATATCTTATGTGCAGGTTTAGTTACTTGTTATCTCTCTGTCTTGGGCTACACCCTGAACAGCAGCTCATTTTCTTTTATCCAATTATATAACCACTTTTTGTGAAAGTCCTCCTTTGTTCAAGCTGCGAAGCCGTGGACCATTTGCTAAACTTTGAACCCTGACATCAGGAAATATTTTCGAAATTCGTCTGAAAAAGTTCTTCCTCCTATAATTCCTTAGTTTTATCCTTCTTTAATTCAATCTTGTTCTTCTATCCATACCCATACCGTGCTAAAGTTTTTAATATTTTTTTTTATTTGTTATTTGTTTCACATCTATTTCTTTTAAATTATGTTTTTAAGAATTCTTCTTCAGAGAGTGTAAAGTAACAATAAATTTTTCTTAAAAACATTTGAGTGTTCATTATTAATAGTATTAGTATTGATCCCCATATGTTCACTCAGTGGATTGTCAATTACGAATAATCTTCTCTAAGTGCAAGTTGATAACAAAGGCAAATTTCTCAATTTTTCATCAAAATCCAGCCCGTGCTGATATTAAGTAATTGTGCGATTCCTTTTTCTTTAACTGTCAACGATTTAAAGTATTCAGTCAAAATTTCAGTAGCTAAATTCAGTTAAATTATGTCATTTTTCAAGTATTTTGTAGAATACTCTTCGAAGCGACTTTAAAATTTCCCAACGATCAAAGTCAAAGTCTACGTATATCAAATACTTCTACTACTTCCATTCATTAACTAATATATACGCTATCGATATCTAGTTGAAAATAGTTTAAATGAAATTTATTATTTTTAATGTATCTACAAATATTAATTTACTGTTTAATGTGATAAACTGTGGAACAAGTTGGATAGCGAATGAGAACCGTTTCGTCGGTATATATTTTGAAGGATTCGCTTAAAATATTATTCAATGATAGTTATTCAAAAGGTAACCCATATTAATATGCACTAGACTGTACATAAAAGTAATTAATTGGGGAAAAGCTTCTAAGTGTAGAAAAATATATAAGTATATGTAGAAAGAAATTATTTGCTGCGGAAAAATTAATTTCCTCTTGCTACTCATTTTACGTCCACGCGAATTATGTGCTTGTTTTGCTCCCTAATATGTCCTTTCTTCAGAATAAACACACTTGTGGAAATATAAACCTTTTCACTGAAGACGCGCTTCGCCGTATTTTCTTTTCTCTTATTGTCACGTGTAGCTTACACTAGATTTTTGTTTGTTGTTTTCCTCTTTCGCTCTGTTGTCTTTGCGAATTTATTATTTTTAAAGAACTAAAGTTTGATTTACTGGTATGTGTATAATCCTTCTAGTATTCGAAATCATTTTAAAAAATAAACGTATGTTCTCATGATTCAAATTGTAAATTTGCCTAGAACGATACAATATTTATTTGCTTATAAATATTACACAATCAAAAAAGTTAAAACAAGCAAAAACGATAGATTGTGATATTACACTTGTACATCTTTTCCTTTTACGATCTTGCTTTCGTAAAATGTCCCATAGTGTCTTTCACTCATAATTATAATTTTTAATTGTTTAAATTACACAAATACATTAAGTTATTGTTTATATTACACAAATAATAAATTAAGCTGTTCAATACATTGAAATAATTTTAAGAGTTTCACTGATTATGTTTTAATACAAAAATAAAAAGAAACTTATCCCACTTCTAGTCACTAGTCAAGTGTATTTTTCTCTGAAAATATTAGTCGAACCATGAAATATTAATTACTACATAAGTAATGGACATAAGTAATGGATTCCATACATAAGTACATAAGTAATGGATTCCACAATATTCCACCGCAAGACTTTGTTTAATTAAGAGGATAATTTTCTGAATATATGTCTTTTTGACTCTAATGATTATACTGGAGTGAATAAATTGAAACAATAATATAAATTAAATTAGTTCATTATGTGAGTAATAAGTGTCACTAAAAAGCAGTTAAACTTCCACTTTTTACAACGATTGACACAAGATGCGATCATTTATCCGAATAGTGAACTTTCTTGTACTTAGTTGTAAATTAACATTTTGAACATATTTGTAAGGGTTTGATGCTACTATAATACTCCGATCAAAAGATTTTTAAATTAGTTCACTATAATAAACGCATTAGGGGCCAACATTTACGCAGTACGCGCGACTATTACGGTCCTCATTTTTCTAATTATCTGTGTTAACATTAAAATTTCATTGTCATTTTTCATTTTAATCATTTAATCCAGACTATATATATATATTTTGTCATTTTAATCCAGACTATCAAATGTTAAAAGTCATATTTGGTAAATTATCTCCAAAATAACGATACAACTGGCCTTACCTATTTCTTTGAAAAAATTATTTTAACATGTTCTATTATCACACGGGTGAAGCCGCGGACAATAATTGGAATATAATACATGATGATTTATATATATTTTCTGTCAAAAATTTTGTATAGTTTTTCGCATTAAGTGATGGACGATTTGCAAACAATCAAATTTTCGAGGTCAACAAACTTACTTAACTTTTTATCAGTTTAAAAAGTCAGTATTATTTTTGGTGTGTTACTGAATTGAACATTTTGAAAGCTTGTCATTGTTCTCCGTATTATTTTAATATAATTGGAACTGTGGGATACATGAAAGTAATTAATGTTATTTATTCCGAATAAAGTATTTTTGGAGCTTAATTAATTGCAACCGTTAATATGAACTGTATCTTTCCTAGATTTCCTGTGATATTTACGTTTAAGTTAACTATACATATGAAAACTAACATGGTAGACGTTACGCTAAAATGTATTTATACTTAAAAAAAGTTAAGTAAATTGCTATATCTTTATATCATTCTAGACTAATTGTACATGTGCCATAAGAAGACAGAGTATGAGACTTAATATGAAATAGTCAATAGTAAAAGTAACATATCTATAAATATGTGTATATGAACGAAAAACGCGGACTTCACAATAAAAGCTAAAAAGTTACTCAATGTAATGACGAAGTAAATCGAACAAATACCAGAGCGCGCCCGCATTCTATGGGTAATGACACCAAATCGTTTCAGCTGCAGAAAATGGCCTAGAAAAATTCAATTTCGTTTTAAAATTATTTTCCTGTGACATCTCACTCGAGTGAACGTTTAAAATTTTTTTTTTGCATGGTGAAAAAATTTGTTTAAATATTCTTATTATAGATATCCATCTGAAACATGTAAATGTTCTTATGTATAGATATAGATAGATCAGTACGTTACATTATAAGGATCCGTAGTTTGACTACGAAACCTTATATATATATATATATATATATATATATATATATATATATATATATATATAACTAAAAGCTAGAAAAATAACTAATTAATTATTTTATAATTGATGTACATTTTTATCTTACGTAAACTTGCGTCCATTTAATTCAATTTACGTCTCTTTTCCTTGTATATTATCCATAGAAAATTGCATTTCACATTCACTTTCATACTAACACTTTTATTACTTTGTATATAATTAATTTAAATAAAATCGGTCGTAACAGATTTCCTTGTAATAATTTCCATTCCATTGCTGTAACAAAAAGAAATGAAAAAGTACACGCTGTTGAGTTGCAATCACAGATGCAATAATATAGATGTTTGAAGGAAATAAATGATTTCATTGATTAACGAATCCCTCTCGAAAAGATTAACGAATGCTTCTCGAAAAGATTAACGAATCCCTCTCGAAAAGATTAACGAATCCCTCTCGAAAAGATTAACGAATCCCTCTCGAAAAGATTAACGAATCCCTCTCGAAAAGATTAACGAATCCCTCTCGAAAAGATTAACGAATCCCTCTCTAAAATTTTCCTTGCGATTCAGTATTAAATCATTTTATTTATCTTTTATTTATAAACTTAAATGTACATGAATATATAAAACAAACTTATTGTCACGTTAGTAACATGTTATATTTAATAAAAATATTAGTCACAATTAAATGAAACTACATGATGTAGTACTATTTCCACTTTATTTAAATTCTTTACCACGACCTAGGTTTCGTTGTATTACAACATCTTCACGTGGGCAATTATCAAAGATTCTTTGCTAATTGCCCACCTGAAGAAGTTGTAATACAACGAAATCTAGGTTATTTAATTATGAATAATGAATTTAACAAAATTAACGCCAAATACATTCAAAAATATTAGTTTCTAAATATGAGAAATAATTAAAAAAAAATTATAATTTTACCTAAAATGATAAAAGCAAAGAATATTGTGGTAGTCGATGAGATGTGTGTCAAGGATATTTTTTTCCACGCAAAATATTTCGATTTTTAAAAGGACTTCCATTTTGTATGTATTTCCATCACGTAGGTATTTTTAAACCTCTCTAAATATATATTTAACATTCCGCGCGACATATAATACTACATTGTGTAAATGAGTGATATCACCAACGAATTTTCTGCAAAACACGTAAAAGTGAAGTTCTAATCATACACGCAAAACGTAAAAATTTTTATTACACATTTTTATTACACACTCCCTTAATCTAAGTCTAGGGACCCTATTATTCTTTAGAAAAATCTCTCACTTTTTTAATTGCTTGGCTTATACTTGCAGCACCAACTGTCCAACCAATAACCAATAAATAACCAACTGTCGCCAACAACTCCTATCTTCTGATGACTCGCTACAAACTAAATAAATTAAAGCCCTGCATATAAATGAAGCTTCAACGTTTCAATGTTTACCATTTAATTCGTTATTAAATTTTCTTTAGCTGCATTCAGCAGAAGTTTAATCCCTTATAAAATAATCGAAAAGGAAAATTGAATTTGCAAAAAAAATGCCAGAACATTTGGGTTTGATCCTAAATATAGACATAATGACTTTAATAAGCTTCATTCAATATTCCTGGAATCGAGAGAATAAAAGTGAAATGGAGGCGGTGTTGATTTTTTTATATTGTATAACTTGTGCTTTTTCATTAATGAAATATTATCACAAATGAAGCTTCAACGTTTCAACGTTTACCATTTAATTCGTTATTAAATTTTCTCTAACTGCATTCAGCAGAAGTTTAATCCCTTATAAAATAATCGAAAAGGAAAATTGAATTTGCAAAAAAAATGCCAGAACATTTGGGTTTGATCCTAAATATAGACATAATGACTTTAATAAGCTTCATTCAATATTCCTGGAATCGAGAGAATAAAAGTGAAATGGAGGCGGTGTTGATTTTTTTATTTTGTATAACTTGTGCTTTTTCATTAATGAAATATTATCACAAATTATTTTGTAAAATCATTTTAATTTGTTGTCCCATTAAAATTCAAAACTAGGTTACTTTCCAGAGTTGCAATTTTATTTAAGGTGTTGAACTAATATGGAGAATAAACAATAATTAATAAAGGTAATGTGAGATATAGGATGAAAAGGATGTTAAATAATTATACGTTATTTTAAAATGAGTTTCTCTCGAAAGTGCACAACTTGCATTAGTATTAACGTGCATAATTACTACAGACGATTATTAATAAATGATAATTTGATAATATTGATTTATAAACTACACAGATCATAATATAAGAATGATGAAAGTAAAATGAATATTGCAAAAAGAAAATCTTGAAGAATAAATTTATAATAATTTTAGCTGCGCTGGTTTAAATAAATTTAGTTTTTGTGATTAATTAATTGCAAATTGGGAACTATAACTTCAAGTCAGTTGTTTTATATGTTTATGGATGCATTAATATAAACAGCACGAATATCCAAATTTCAGGATACTATTTTGAATAATGGCGCGAAAGTTAAACATATAAAAATACAATCATAAATTAAGAAACAGTTATTGTTAATGGAATGTAACGACAGCGATAAATCTTTCTTTACTTGAAAATTAGCTTTTTCATTCAGAGTATCTAAAGATATAACTCCAGTTTATTCCCATATATAGTATGATTTTACTTAAATAATATTTAAATTTTGAATCCTTTTTACCCCATATTTGCCTTAAATAATAATCCTTTCTAAATTATTGTAAACTGTTAGGCTGTTTTTATTCTACGATTCCCAATTACTTTCTGAGGAGACCTATAAAAAAAACATAAAGAAGAAATGTTCAAAATGTTTTGGCCAGCTGAACGGTGACCAAAACGTGTTGAAAATTTCTCCTATGTGTTATTCAGCGATGTATGTGTACATCAGAGTTGCCAAATTTATATTTATTCTACCAGGAATAGATATGTAAAAAGTATAATAGACATGATTAAAAGTATAATTTCCAAATTCAATAAAAGGAAAAATGCACAATTTTTGTAAAAATTTGATAGTAATTCATTTGTATTAAATAATTTAAGTTATAATTATAATGTACATATCCTAATGAAGATTGTCTTTGTTTTTGAGGGATTTGGACGGAGAGTAATAATGACATTTACTTGTTGACATTATTCGCTACACACTCCGGACTAGTTTGTGCGTATCTGAACTCACGACTAGTTTGTGCGTACCTCATCTTGATCACGACAAATTCTAGAAAGCCCGATAGTTGTCATGACAGGACACTTCAAATGTGATTCAAAATACGGGACGTTGAGACATTTGCCAACACTCGGACATTCATTTCTTAAGTTTTAAAAAGTCAATTAAAAATGAAATTAAATTTTTCATTTCACATTATATTTAACTACATGGAATTCAACAAAATTCAATGAACTTTTTATTAATGAAATGAAGTTTACGTACTGCTTTACCATTTGAATGTTAACGGGGTTCAGATATTTATTTTTCAAAGAATTAAATCTAATCAACGTCATTTACGTTTAAAAAGGTTTCAAATCCTCTAGGAAGACTTTCAAGTGCACCTTGGGCGGAAGTGTGGTAAGAGCGGTACAAGCTCATGTGTCATGCAAATGGACAGGCGGCACTTGAACGTAATAACGTAGTGTTAAATTTTGCTGTAAACAATTTGGCATGAATATTTATTTCATTTTTACTATGGATTAATCTCTTGTCAACAGTGAAGTTGTCGGTTTATACCGAGAATATCTTTAGGTACTTTCACGAGGTTCGTTACATTATATACTACAGAATTCATTCAACATGTTTATTACATAATTCATTCAACATATTTATTACATATAGTTTTTGAGAAAAATTACTTATGTTAACTGTTATATTATGAAGTATTCATATAATATACAAATATGTAATTATATATTTACAGAGCATTACGTTTTCTTTATTTAATATTTTTTAGATCTGGCCTGTCAAAAGTTTCATATTTCGAGGTAAAGCAAGTTAAAGAAAAACATTTTTTAATAACTTATTTACCGTATAGCACTGTATGTTATTATGGATTTTAACTTTAACTCTTAACTATTGACATTGTTAATTCCTACTAAGTGAAACTTGTTTATTTGACTTTCTTTCACGTTTAAACGTCCTAGCAGATTACCAAATTTTAAATAGAGGCTTTTTTTTCGTAATCTCTTTTTGCTATTAGCACCGAATATTTACTCACTTTTCGGTCACTGTTTCTTTCTTTTGTTGCTCCCATATTTCATTTTGTAATAAAATAATTGCTTATCTAAAATATTGATTCACTTTCTCCGTATTTTATCTCAATCTAAAAATATTGGAAATTTAAAAAACCGCATGATTTTTCTTATTTTACAGGCAAAATGACTATTTCGCCAATTACGTTCAATATGCGCTTATTGGAAAATGTTAAATTTCAACCTTTTTAAAATTCTTTTTTAAAGCCTTTATAAACATTACAAAGGAACTTAAATATTATGTAACTAAGTCTGATATATTTAATGATGTTCACGCATTAACAAGAATCTCCTCTAGACTAACAAAGGTGGAAGTGTTCTTTACACAGAGAAAGTCTTGCTTTTATCAAATTCTCACCAAGAAGTCTCCCTTTATACCTTATTATAGGCCTAGTTCACGTTTCTGCTTTTTAGTAATGACGCTTTTACTATGTGCTAATTACAGCAAATTTCAAATGCGTCGGTAGATAACTCGACAGAAATATAATACCTCCTTAGGTTTGTAGCTTGTATTATATCTGTAATACTAATAACTTCAGTTTGAAGCTATTATAAAACGGGGAAATTCTTAAAAATAACTATGAATTGAATATTAAGTTTCGTCTTAATAAGATTACTCATTGTAAACCTTTTATAATGTCTTGTCTCAGCAATTTTATTTATGTTAATTAGCACGCTTCTAATATTTTTATCTTAGCCAATTTTTAATTACAAAATATATGATCCCGTACGTCGTACGCAGACCTGTATATAGATAGGGATACATTTGTGTGTGACTAGCGTAATTTTTTCTCTTTCCGTATAGACGTGATAAGTATCACAATGACATAATGACAATCTCGATGACAATTGTCACCTAATTAGAACTTTAAGTTATCCTTGGTCAGTACACACTGAAAGTATAATACCTGATTCTAATTTTAACAATCTTAAGATATCGTTACTTCCTTCCTTTTCCTCTAACATTTCGTTCACTTTCTAACCCCTAGATTTAAATAAATAATAGTTTACTGATGGATAAAAATAGTGATGTAGTTTAATAAATATTTTCATATGAGCTGAAGGAATTTTGTATTTATTTTTAAATAAAGGATATAGAAACAAGATTACTATATTTATGTCATTGTCTATCAATAAAAAAAAACAATAAATAAAACGAGAACGCTAAACCAACTTTTCCTTTGTAAGACGCTTCATAGATATATGAATTAAAATATTATTTTTGCTTTCAAATGCAAAAACCGTCATCTTTGTTTTATTTTAATTCTGTATGAAGTATATTTTTTCATACGTTTTTGCAGATAAATTGCCGTTTATCTGTCACTAAACATAGTACAGTGATTTAGATTAAGTGGATTTATTATATACGTACGAACATAAAAAAGTTGGCACCGATTGGATTGAGAGTGCTTCTTTGTTGGAGGTTAATTTAAAACTATCTCATATTGCAAGTAGTTAGAACAACTTAATAGAAAACACTTTTTTAAAGCAATTGTTTATCGAAATATACTGGTGATAAAAAAATTACATTTGTTTAATAGTCATGCTGTGCCTGATCGGAATCTGCTTTCAGAAGAATTTTTGATGTATTTAGATTTTTCAAATAAAGTTTATTCCAGAATTAAATTCAGCACTTTTATAAAGGTGTAACGTTTCTAATGATTTATATGATAGTTTTCATGGATCGTTATTTCAAAGAGCTAAAATTGTACGCAAGTCCGTCTCGAAAATAATTAATAACTTATTTACTTCCACACAATTTCCATATTATGTTTCTGCTAAAATGAGAAGTTTCTCCTCAAAGCCGATGACGCAAATAGCTTCAAGATGCCATTTATCACATGATATCCATTTCATTCTCTCATATATTCTTGAGGATATAATATTTTATTTTCATATGCCAGGTGAGTGAGAATAAGGTATTCTTTATTTTATATTGTGTCACAAAATCTGGTATAATTTCGAATTTCAAGTTTAAAAAAGTACTAGAAACAGGTCGTTGTGTTTCATAATGTTACAGTTTGATATTGTGCGTGCTGAATGCGACTTCGTCGAAGTTTTTCGATATATATTGTACAAGAATTTTGTCAGAATTTTTCTTTCTTCTTCTTTCATCTCAAATACCATGTTTGAAATTCTGTACGTACACTTTCATATAGAAAATCAAGTGGTATTCTTTTAGTGCAAAAATTTATTGCTTTCTGAACCCGAAGGAAATTAAATTATTCGAATCAACTTTAATAATATAGTAATTAAAAGGATATTTGCAATCTTATTGAAGAAAACAATGAAGATAAATAAACTTTTTAAATGAAATAGTTTTGTTGTATAATCTACGATATAATTAAAGTTGGAAAATAATTGCTAGTAGATCGTTAGTCTGGGGTTTTGGTCAGACGAATATAAAATTGTGGGATGGTGGATTTGTTTCTATGTTAGTTGCATTAATTTCTGTTTACCATATTTCATTCTTACAATATGAATATTAAGGTGCAAGAATACAGGCTACAGCTAGATATAACTTTTAAGCTATAACACATACATTTTTTTCTGCAAAATGCACCTAATAGTTTCATTTCTCTATGATTAACGACAAAACTAGTACTCTATAATCACATTTGAGCTTTTGAGTATATCATCCATTGTACAATGAAACAGTTAATTTAAAAAGTTCCTTTACTTTATTTTATTTTTGACTGTTTAGTGTAATTTACGTGTTTAGCTTGAATTTATAACATTTATTCAGTGAGTGGAGTCATTTCTTGTGGCATTTTAGATCAGCTGATAGTCAAGTCTCGTGACTTAGACAAGCCGTGCCACTGCTTCATCAGGACTGAGGGATTGGAATCTGGAGTTCAACGACAGTCTGTACTCAAGACTCAATACTAACTTAAGTTTTGTGAGTCTTCTCCAGCAGATACCCAAGTCTCACCGCTTAGGCTGTCAGTACGTTCGATACGTAATGAAACAAAACTCTTCAAAAACAAATCGCAATATTATAATCAAAGTAATATGGAAAATGAAATTCATTTCCTTCACAAAATTTAAATGTCGATGGATAATTAAAAACATTTAATTGTGTCGTTATTTTTTTTTTGTATTAAAATGCATATTTTTGCGTTACGTAAGTTACATTACTTCATATTATTACATTACTTTACATAAGTTACATTACTTAATATTATTACATAAGTTAATATAATTTGATTTTCGTTATTTTATTTGTTAGGTCAATATTGTTCACTTAGAAATCGATACAATATAGATAGTATAAATTACAGGTCAATCTCTCCAATTTGTATCAAAACATTTAGTGACAAAAGTGGACAATTTTTTTCAAGCTCAATTATATTTTCATTAAAATTTGTTTTGTTAATGGACAGAGCTAATCATAAAAAGTAGACATGCTCACTGTATGATTTATTGCCCTGACAATTTCACAATTTGTTGACAAAATAATGACAACTTTTTTTTAGGATACATAGTGTATCCAGCTTATTAATTTTAAAGGTAACAATGTTGCAACCGTGGGGGAGTACTACGCCGTATGCAACACATGCTTACTTACATTGAGACGGAGTTCTATCTTCGCTTCTTATACTGCTTAAATGGGAGATGGTGAGTAATTGGCAAGATAGATATGGAAAATAATCCTCATTATGTAAATCGATGTTTAGGTATAGCCAAGAAATATTGCTTCTCATACTGGTAGCCACAGGAAAGCAGAAGAAGGAGATATTCTATGGCTCTTTCATAGAAGACCTACACGCGTGAATAGTGGAAATTTTGCGTTATAGCCAAAAGGTCGTAACACGTATGATATATCCAAAGGCCGATATGAAATAAATATTCCTTTTATTTTTAATTTTGTTAACCGATACTCTTATATTTACTGCGAGTATTCAATTCAAGTCTTGACTGGAAGATTAAAATTGGTGACTTCAAAATTAATAAGAATTTACTGACATCATGTAATTTTTTATATAATTATGATTACGTTCATGGTATATAGTGGTAGAATATCGACAAAGCATTAATTCATATATAGGAAAGTAATTTATGTTAAGAGAAAAGTTCAACCAAACTTTGGAAGTTAACTGTGTAAGTGAATTCCGAAGAGCAAGAAAAAATAACAATTTCTAAAGGGAACACCAACGAAGAGCACACAGGACTTATTATTTCTTTCGGAAAGTCGTGGATGTCGTTTTTAGACGATTGTTTTTTAGGAACGTACAAAAAATAAGCAATAACTTTGCTAAGTAACGGTTCAATTTTTTTCTGTAATAATCAAAGAAAAAAACTCTCATCCCATCACGTATGCTTAATCTTCGTTTGTATGAATAAACAGTTTGGCGGAAAAAGAAATTTCTTATTTTTTTTTACTGTTATTATATTATTCGTAGACAGTGCAAAGCTACTATGTTATTCTTGGAAACTTTTACGATAAGAGTCTGCACGTGTCTGTGTTTTGATATTATTTTTAATTCGGATCTACAAGTTTAGAGGTTCTGAATATCTACAAAATTTGTTTTACGTTTCACAAGTGTATGCATTTTGTTTTTGTTTTTTATTTAATGTTTATTGTTTTTTCTATAGATTTATTCAAACATGTAATATTCATAAGTAATAGATAAAGCAGGGTCAGACATGTTGGTAATCTGCCTACTTTACTTTGCACTGTGGGTACTCTTGTCTAGATTTATTAATTTTCGATCGAAAATATGAGTACATTCAAATTTCTCCCTGCAAATTATTACGTGAACTACTTAAGCTTCCGGAAGCAATAGGTTTGCACATTAAACTTATTATATTTGTTGAAGTCATTGTAATAAAATAGTGAAGTTTAGGATTTGATGTAACCAAATAATATATCCGCAAAAACTGCTAAAATGTTTCGTAGTAATGGAAGCGAGCTGTATTGTACATAGCCAAACCAATTTATAAAAAATCAAGATCATAGAAGACAAAAGCAGAAAAAAAATCAAGATATATTTTAATCATTAAATGAAAATAGTTTTTGCACTTTACAATGAAACTACAATTACACTCGATAGTACTTTAGCTAATAGTATTTCAGCGTAGTAATCGATCTCCTAGGCACAAAAAAAAGAAATATTAAATTTTCAATTAGAAGAATTAAGTACTTAAACATGAATAATCATACTTTACCAGTAGTTTGAAACTAAAATAAATAGAGTAAAACAATATCAAAATTTTAGTTAATAAGTTTTGAATTGTTGGTAGTGTCCAACAAATCCGGACATATAGCGTTTGGAATATTTGGGAAGATTACGTGGATTGAATCACAACCCTCAAAATCTGAACATTTTGAGGAAATGGGGCTTTTCGCCGCGCTAATTTTGTAAAACAACAAAATGTTAATGGTTAAAATATAATGTAATAACTTTATTTGTATTTTGTCTATAATATGCGCCAGCCCCCATTACGATTTTATTATTGAAATTTTATGAATTTTTCGATCAACATCTCTGTACTACACTATAACTTTACCATCATGCCATAGTATTAATAAATTTTTAACTATTATTCGCATCTAACATCATTACTTATATACAATCCTAGACAGTATGCCGTTCTGTTATAGGTCCTGGTGTAGGAAATATATGCGCCTTTCAAATATGGCGTTGAGATTGAACATTAATGACAGAAAAAGGTGCGTGTCTTTAACTCATAAATTCTAGTGAGGTAATAAATTTTATAGCCTTATTCAATTCCTATGTTATTCAATTTCCTCACTCCTCACTCTCTAGTGACTTTGAATTCTATCGCGATTTTTATTTGTAGATACCTACTTGTAGCATCTTGTGTTCCGCTTTCTACAGCGACGGCAAACGATTAAACTTTTGCAATAAAGTCGCATGACTATTTCAATAAATAATGTAGGATTCATGAATATTTTTGGAAGAGGTTTCCAAGTTGTAGACGTGCCCGTTAATTATATTATATTGAATTCTTGATTCCTCATTATTAACTAACAGTCGAAAATTATATTATTAGGACTATGATATAGGTTTGCCTTTCAAATATTATACTTAAAGTTATGCTCCCACCGTCGGTCCAACAGGAATTCAGGTCAAATGAGAATTTTTCCCAGCAATTGTACATTTGCATTCGTGAGTATCCTATTTCAGAAATTTTGAAAATATTGTAAACATCTATCCATATTCCATCATGAAGATAAGTATGATTATAAATTTGTGAATGTAACATACATAAACTCATCGTCACTATGGTACGTCAGTAGAGCTGAGATATTTTTAAAATTTTTTTTATTGACTAAACATATTTATAATTATCATATCGATAAATGTTATGGTACACAATTTTAAATAAGTATCTTTTTTCTTTATTTATGTAACGTATTCTTTTCTTATTTAGTCGTTTTTTGCAGATGCACTGAATTTTTACTCTAAGATTTTGTTGTTATTTTTTTACTTCTCAAATTTAGTAATGTTTCACTTTTGATATTTTACCCCTCAATTTAAATAGCTTAATGTTTTATATTCATTTAAAAAAATGTGTGACTTGTATTTAAGGCAGAATGGATCATTTTGGTACAATTTGGATTTATTGTCTTTGAATAAATATGAATCACGAGTAAGCTGTGTTTTTAGTCATGAAGTCAATGTTTTTTAAATATATGCGCAAAAAACAAATTTATTATATCTTCCCAGCGATCAAGTTTTTACCATATACGAAATCCGAATCATCCAACACATTTTCGAAGCAGATTTAGTTACTTCTCTGCTCCCGGTATGGGGTCTAAGTTCGGAAAACCGGGCCACACTACTCTTCTCTAGACAATCACCTTTTCTAATAGTACATCATTTTAGGAGTCATCTAGACCCAGACATCAGAAATGTTTTCAAGGTCCGTTTAAAATAGTCCTTCTTTTAATCCTTTGGAATGGGACAACCCCTCCTTAATTTCATTTCTTTTCACGTTTAAGTTTATAATTCATTTTCTGATTTGTTGTCTGATTTTATTCTTTTTTTAATATTGCGTATTTTTGCTTCTTTAGACAGTGTATATTTTAATTTGCAAAGTAATAAAAATTCGAGTATTCATTATGAATACTAATAGTGTTGGTCCCCATATATTCAATCAATCATAAATTAATATTTCTAGCCAATTTTGGGGTAGGGTTATGGTAAACAAAGGCTAATTCTTGAATTTTGGAGGTTAATATTAAATAGTTGTTTGATTTCCTTTTCGTCAACTGGTAGACCTTCGAATCAATTATTCATTTCAAAATATTTGTTAGTCAAATAATTTAAAGTTAAAATTCATAGTAGTACTCTTTGAATATACTTTTACAGTGATCAAAATCCTAATTCGAGTTATATCAAATATTTCTACTACTTCGATTTATTCACTAAGATATATGCTACGGGGATCTAGTCGAAAACCATTTAAATGAACTTGGTCTTTTCCAAAGTCTATATTCACTACGTCTTTATCTGTAAATATTTGTTGACTATTTAATCTAATAAACCGTACAACAAGTTGGATTCTGAATGAGAGCAGCTTCAACAATATATATAAAAGTAATTAACTACGGAGAAACTGCTAATTGTACAAAATTATGTAAGTATACGTCAAAGGAAATCAGTCGTTGCGGGAAAATTCATTTCCCCTCGCAACATTATTTTAGTTTCACGCGAATCGTGTGCTTGTTTTGGTTCCTAAAATCCTTTCTTGAGAATAAATAGACTTGTGGAAATATAAACATTTTCATTGGAGACGCACTTCCCTATATTTTCTTTTTTGTTGTTGTAATGTGTAGCTTACCTTAGATTTTTACTTGCTTTTTTCTCGTGCGCTTTGTTGTTTTTGCGAATCTGTTCTTTCCAAGAACTAACGTGTGATTTACTGGTATGTGTATAATATGTATAACATAAACCTCCTCGTATCCGAAATCAATTTACAAAGTGTACGTATTTTATCGTGATTTAAAATATAAATTTGCATTAACATTATATTTTCTCAAGTATAAATGCTACACAACTGAAAAATTTTAATTAGGTAAAAATTATGGACCGTGATGTTACGTTTGTGTGTCTTCTTTTTGATGAGCTCGTTTTTGTACAATGTTGCATGATATATGATAGTCGAAATCTGAGCCGTATTTATTAAAAAAATGTTAATCAGACCCTGAAATATTACTTTATACAAGTAATTGTTTCCATACTATTCCAGTGTGAAACTTCATTAAGTTGATAGGTTTATTTTGTGAATATAGATCTAGCCATGGCTATTATACTGGAGTGAAGTAATTGCATCAATAATATAAATCCAATTAATTGCATTATATGAGTAATGTGTATCACTTAGCAAATAGTTAAATGTCGGTTTTGGAATGCTCGACACAAGTGCCGCTCATTTAATCTAATAGCCGAATAGTGAGCCTTTTCGTGCTCAATTTCAAATTAGGATTCCCTACATTTCTATAAAGCTTTGATGTAATTGTAACCCGCTAGTTGAATCATCGCTAAAGTACTTCACTATAAATAATCGTATTAGAGGCCATAATTTACACAATGTGCGCAACTGTTGTGGTCGTCCTTGTTTTGATAAAAGTGAAACGTTCTTTATTTGTTTGTATGTCTTTTTTCTCGCTTAAATGGTCCATAAGATTTTAATGATATTTCGAATATAGATAATATACAAAGCTAGATTAAAATTTAGTCAGATATATATAATTATGATAATTATGATAATTATGCCCGCACCCGATAAACTGAATGTTATTATTTGATTTTTCTGACAGTCTGAACTTGGCCAACTGGGTTCACTATTTCTTCCCAAACATGGAAAAGTAGCTTAATGTGAAGAAATTCGTCGGCGATGAAGAGGTAATTTTCAAAATACCAGGCCAGTTTAAGTTGTTACATTTTCTTGAAACAGATATGAAAAATATTTTTCCCCGTTTCTCCTTTAGAACTTATTTATATATATGAAATAAGATCCTGATACTTGATTAATTTGATATATTACTGAAGATCGTAAGATGCTGTTGTTGGACAACATATATTATTATGAATTATAGTGTGAATATAGATATGGAAACGTATTTATACAATTTAATGGCACTTGTAGTCCAACCCAATATGTTGTAAATGAAATATCTAGTGTTTATGAAAGTCTGTACACACTTGGTTCTATTTATACTAATAATTTCAATAAGCAAAAAAATGATGTTATCAATATACTGACAATATATTGTTTATAATTAACGAATGGACAGCTGTCTATGATTTATGACCTGTGCTAGGTAATTGAAAATAATAACTGTTTATCGCAAGGTGTTTTAAAATATTAATATTTATTAAATGACCTAAGACGTATGTAAGTAAGCTTGCAACTCATGCTTACTTACATTGAGACGGAGTTCCATCTTCGCTGCTTACAAATTAAAGGTTAAATGGGAAATAGTAAGTAAATGGCAAGATAGAGATGGAAAAAAATCCTCCTACGGCAAAGAAATATTGCTTCTTACATTGGTAGCCACAGGAAAGCAGAAAAAGGAGATATTCTATGGCTCTTGCGTAGAATACCTACACTCGTGAATAGTGGGACTTTTGGGTTATAGCCAAAAGGTCGTAACACGTATGGTATATTCAAAGGCCAATATGAAATAAATATATCTTTTACTTTTCATTTTTTTAACCGATACTCTTAAATTTACTAAGTGTATATAATTCAACTCTTGACAGGAAGATTAAAATGGGTAACATTAAAATTAACAAGAATTTACTAACATCATGATATTTTTTATCCAATTACGATTACGTTCATGGTATATAGTGGTGGAATATCGGCAAAGCATTAATTCAAATATAGGAAAGTAATTTATGTTAAGAAAAAAGTTCAACCAAACTTTGCAAGTTAACTGTATAAGTGAATTTCGAGGACCACGAAAAAATAACAATTTTCCAGAGCCACTTAATACACAAAGCAAAAAGGGAATGCCAACGAAGAGTACATACGACTTATTATTTCTTTCGGAAAGTCGTAAATGTCGTTTTTAGACGATTGTTTTTTAGGAATGTACATAAAAATGAGCAATAACTTCGCTTGGCAATGGTCTAACTTCTTTCTGTAATAATCAAATAAAAAACTCTCATCTCATCACATATGCTTAATCTTCCTTTGTATGAAAAAGTCTTCAGTTTGGTTGGAAAAGAAATTTCTCATTTTCTTTTACTGTTATTGATTTATTCGTAGAGAGTGCAAAGCTACTATGTTATTCGTGGAAACTTTTGCGATAAGATGTGTATGTGATTTTTGACATTATTTTCTATTCGGATCTATAAGTTTAGAGGTGAAGTATTCTGTAATCCGCCTACTTTACTGCTGGCACGTGCTAACTGGGGTCACTCTTGTCTAAAATTATTAATTTTCGTTAGAAATAAATTTCGTTCAAAAATTAATAAATCTAGACAAGAGTGCCCCCAGTTAGTACATGCCAGTAGTACAGTAGGCAGACTGGCTACTAATTAACTGGTGGCCATCTTGTCTGGATTTATTAATTTTCGTTCGAAAATTTAAGTACATTCAAATTTCTCCCTGCAATTCACCTGAACTATTCAAGCTTCAGGAAGCAATAGGTTTACAAATTATACTTATTATACTTCTTGAACTTATTGTAATAAAATATTAATATTTACCATTGGATATAACCAAATAATATTTCTGCAACAACTTCTGAAACGTTTCGCAGCAATGGAAGCGAGCTGTATTGTACATAGCCAAACCAATTTGTAAAAAATCAGTCGACACATAAAAATACAGATTTTATTATTAAATGGAAATAGCTTTTAACAAAAGAAATACTAAATCTTCAATTAACAGAATTAACTTCTTAAACCTGAATATTGATTGAATGAATTTAAAGCTAAAATAAACTGAGTAAAACATAATCAAACTTTTAGTTAACAAGTTTTGATTTATTAGTAGTGTCAAAAAACCGAGACATTTAAATTTGGAATATTTGGGAAGTTTACGCGTAACGTATTACAACCCAAAAAAATCTTAACATTTTGAGGAATTGGAGCTATTGGTCGCACTAACGTTATAAAACAGCACTATGTCGGTGCCTAAAATATAATTGATCAACTTTATTTGTCTTTTGTCTATAATATGTACCAGCTCCAATGACACTTTTATTATTGAGATTTTATGAATTTTTATGATCATCACCTCTATACAGTATAACTTTATCATCATGCCATAATATTAATAAATTTTGACCTATTATATGTTGATTTTATCTAACAACATTGTTTATATACAATTCTAGATAGTATGCTGTTTTTTTATAGGCCTTGGTGTATGATATATATGCGCCTTTCAGATATGGCGTTGAGACTGAATATTAATGAAAGAAAAAGATGCGTGTCTTTAACTCATAAATTCTAGTAAGGTAATAAATTTTATGGCTTTATTCAATTCTCCCTTGCGACTTTGAACTCTATCGCGATTTTTATTTATAGCTACTTGTGGCATCTTGTATTCCGCTTTCTACAGGGACTGCAAACGATTAAACTTTTGCAATAAAATCTCGTGACTATTTCAAATAATAATGAAGGGTTCATAAATATTTTTGGAAGAAGTTTCCAAGTTGCAGACGTGCCCTTTATTTAGATTATATTGAATTCTTGATTTCTCATTATCAGCTAACAGTCCAAAATTATTATTATTAGGACTGCGCACCACTTTAGGAATCATCTGAGCCCTGGAGTCATCGTAAATGCTCCTTAATAATTCGAGTATTCGTTATGAATACTAATAGTGTTGGTCTCCATATTTTCAATCCATCATTAATTAATATTTCTAGCCTATTTTGAGGGAAATGGTAAACGAAAGCTAATTCTAGAATTTTGCAGACTAAATCAGTTCCGTTAATATTAAATAGTTGTGTGATATCCTTTTTTTCAACTGGCAGACTTTCGAATCAACTATTCATTTCAAAATTTTTGTTAGTCAAATAATTTAAATTTCAAAATCTATACTCTTTGAAGAGATTTTAAAATTTTACTGCGATCAAACGCCTAATTTCTAATTTTATCAAATATTTCTACTACTTCGTTTTATTCACTAAGATATATGCTATCGGGGTCTAGTCGAAAACCATTTAAATGAACTTGCTTTTTCATAGTTTTGATTCACTTCGTCTTTATCTGTAAATGTTATTTTACTATTTAATCTAATAAAATGTATAATAAT
This sequence comes from Druceiella hillmani, assembly GCA_039881145.1. NCBI lineage: Eukaryota > Metazoa > Arthropoda > Insecta > Lepidoptera > Hepialidae > Druceiella > Druceiella hillmani. The sequence goes on from JAYKKI010000002.1 coordinate 28,673,046, forward strand.
GATTCATAAAATTTAAGTTTTAATTATTTTAACTCTCAACCGATAATATGATTCAATCTACCAAAATAATAATTTCTTGTAAATTTCCGATTTTTTTATTAATATTTAAGGGTCGCTACCGCCTCATAAGATTTTTAAGAATTACTTTAAAATTTGCACTTATTGCGATGTTGGCTATGGTTTACTTATACAATTTTGATGACGGTATTTAGTTGCTAACGTAAACGGTTCTTTGTTTACTCACTTCGTCGGCACTTCAGTGCTCTCTGTAGATATCCAAAATTTAATTAATATAAACAATCCATTGCTCTTTCATACACTTATCCAGTGACGCCATCGTTGCGAGTCATAGTGATTGTAAATGTGATTACTTTAGCTTTATTCTCGTATTTGTATTTCTAAAATGACATTGAATATTATAAAAATGCGAAAAAGGACTGAAATATGGTTAATTGGACAATCTCGTTCCGAATTGGTGCAAACAAAATTACCTTCAGTGAAAGAAATGATGTGTTTACTATTTCATTATAAAAACGTAATGAACAACACAAATAGAGAATCTGCATCATTAACAGCAAGTGATGTGATGACACTGTGGCAAAAAGCAACTATTTCAACCAAAGAACAACATGTTATCACAAAAATACTTGAATATTTCAAATAATGGCAGAATTAAAAAAAAATAAAGAAAATAAAGCAAAACGCTCAGCAGCAATAAAAGAAAAAGAAAACAAATGGCAATCAATTTTAAATATTTTGTTCGATATTGCTCACTGAAATGCCCTTAATATGATAATTATTGAACAAGGTAAGTCATTTCTTTTAAGACAAAGAGAAATGAGTCGTCCAGGAAAAATTGGTAATATCGATAAAAGCCATGCGAAAAAACTTAAAAAACATTTACAAAAAGCTAAGTTGCAAAAGATGATAGAAAAAGAAAATGTGATTTGCTATCTTCTTCAGCTTCTTCTCCAGGAAATGAAAGTGATAGCGATATAAGTCAAAGTCATCCTATATCTCCTCAGCCAGGGACCTGTTCAAGCTACGGTTTTACTACACCATAGAAACGAGGCCAAAAGAGAATTTTAGATTCGAGTTTAGCTACTACTCTTGATGTCACTAAGTTGACTGACCGAAAAGCAACTGTTGTTTTGGCTTTTTCACTCAAACGTCTGGGCTATGACGTATCAGAATATAACGTTAGCTATTCTTCTATACGTCGATAAAGAATGGATATTAGAAAACAGATTGCTGAGTCTATTAAAACTGATTTCCAACCACTAAATATACTTACTGTGCACTGGGATGGAAAGATGCTAGAGGACATAACCGGACATGAAATAGTAGATCGTCTACGAATCTTGGTATCTGGAAAAAGTCAACCAGCTCTTGGCTGTTCCCAAGCTTCCATACGGAAAGGGAAAAACAATGGCTTCTCTTATTTTCGAGACTATTTTATCATGGAATTTATATGATAAAATAAAATGTATGTGTTTTGATACAACAGCATCTAATACAGGGCAAATGAACGGAGCGAGTGTTTTTCTAAAACAGAAAATACAAAAGGAACTAATTTGGTTTGCATGCCTGCAACACATATTATACAAAATTATGATTTTTAAAAGATTTAAAAGCTACTGGCCAGCCATAAACCAAAAAGACTTCAAAACCGCAATGTCCGAACCATCTACATGGAATTGCGTTCAAACTTTTGCGAAAGATATCATCGCTTTTGCTGAGAATCAGCTGGAACAATTTCAGCCATGTGACGATTACAAAGAGCTCATTTGATAATTATCTTTTTGGGAAGGATTCCTGAAAGCGGTATCTCATTCAAAGCCCTCGATGGAATGCACAGCAAAAGTTATATACGCACTGAAAATGTTTTTGTTTAACTCATTAGCAATTAAGTAAGTTAAGGTCGTTACAGATATTTGTATATTTGTTGTAGTTGTTTACGCAAAATACTGGTTTACAGCGCAAAGTGGCTCATATGGCCTCAGTGAATGACTTATAGATATTAAAAGAATAGGTTGATTTCGAAAAATATAGCACAGTTGTAGCTAAAGTCAAAAAAATGTTGGATTATCTTTGGTATCTTTCCGAAGAGCTAATTGCTTTACACACACATATATATATATATATATATATATATATATATATATATATATATCATCTTATTTGGCACGACAGCTTAGGGTGGGCCAAGGCCTTCTGCTGGAGATTCTTCCAGGAGGTTCTACTATTCGCCTGGGTTTTCCAGTCCTTTATCCTGAGAATGTTAAAATCTTCTTCCACTGAATCGATCCATCTTAATTTTGGTCTACCTCTTCTACTAGTTGTTAGAGGTTTTGCGATGAAATCTTTCTTTACTGGGTTTTCATCTTTCATCCTAGATACGTGGGCAACCCAGTTCATTCTTTTGATTTTGATGGTTTTTATGACATCAGGCTCACCAAACAACCTATAGATTTCTGAGTTAAGACGTCTTCGACAAATACGATTTTCCTTGACACCCCCAAAAATTCTCCTCAGAACCCTTCTTTCAAAGGCTGCTATTTTATTCTCTCCAGTTCCAGTCAAAGGCCAGGTTTCTGAACCATATGCTAGAACTGGCCTAATAAGAGTTTTATATACTAATAATTTCGTTTTTCTTGTAAGAAAAGAAGATTTAAGGATGGAGCTTAGTCCAAAAAATGCTTTATTGGCCGATGATATGCGATTCTGAATTTCAGAGATAGTATCATTCTTGTTAACACAAGATCCAAGGTAAGTAAAGCAGTCAACCGTTTCAAATGTATGTGAGCCAATCTCCAAACGATTATGTGCATTATTTGGTGGAGATTTTTGTATAGCCATATACTTAGTCTTGGAATCGTTTATTGCCAGACCCATTTGATTTGCCGCTATCTCCAAAGACAGAAAGGCCTCTCTCAAGGCTGGTAGGTTTCTAGCAATTATATCAATATCATCAGCATACGCTAGGATCTGAACTGATTTGTAAAAGATGGTTCACAATTAACTTTTGCAGGTGATCATATAGCCGAGGACATCCATTTTTTTAGCAATTCTGCAGTTATGAGATCATGTCCTGGTGATTTATTATTCTTTAGCTTATTAATTGTTAGTTGAATCTCATCTCTCTCTGGGATGGGAATTATTTCATCATTATTTACATTTACTGAGTTGTGTCTATGATTCTCCTGTGAGTTTTAGAAGATTGTTAAAATGTTCAACCCATCTTGAAAGAACTTCCTGTTTGTTAGCCAAAATTTCCCCTTGTTCATTTCGACAAAGAGTAGAACTTGGTTTAAAGTCAGAGCGACTACGATTAACCCTTTGATAGAATGCTCTATATTCATTTAGGGTTTTAAGATTTTTAATTTTTCTTAGGTTTTCCTCTTCAAAAGCTCTTTTCTTTGTTTTGTGAAGTCTTTTTTCCTCTTTTCTGGCTCTGTTATATTCTTCTGTATTGTTTCTGGTATTTCTATTTAGCATCTTTTTCTTGGTAAGTTCGATACATTCATTATCATACCAGTCTTTATCTTTACTGTGTTTACTATTGCCTACTGTAGATTTAACTGCATGACAAACACTTTCCTTTATTTCCCTCCAATGGTCATCTAGGGAATCACAGTCCTTTATTTTCATCAAATTATAATCCAAAAAGTCACCATATTCCTTTCGTAATTTTCGGTTTTTAAGTTTCTCATAATCAAAGTTCTCAAGTGGCTCAACACGTTCTTTATTGGAATTAGAGATCCTTGCTCTGATTTTAGCAATAATTAGATAATGATCTGAGTCTATGTTAGCACCTCTATATGTTCTAAAATCGAGTAATTCTGAACAATGTCTAGAATCAATCAAGACGTGGTCTATTTGATTTGAACATACACCACTTGGTGCTTTCCAAGTTTCTTTATGAATCAGTTTGTGACAAAATATAGTGCTTCCAATAATCATGCCATGTTCTATCGCAAAATCAATCAGCCTAGAACCATTGTAATTTGATTGATCATGCAGGCTAAATCTACCAATCGCTGTATTGTATTCCGGTTCTTTCCCGACTTTAGCATTAAAGTCCCCGATAAGCAGTTTAACATCATTTCTTGGGCATCCCTATAGTCTAGATAGATCCTCATAAAAAGTCTCCTTTTCCTCATCTGAGTTCTCCTCCGTGGGAGCATGGCAACAAACTATACTGTATTTAAAGAACCTTCCTCTTATTCTCAACTTGCACAGTCTCGGGGAAATTGCCTGAAAATCCATAATTAGGTGTTTTATTCTATTATTTACAACAAATCCAATACCTTCTACATGTTTTTTTGCATTGCAACTATAGAAGACTAGATAATTTTTGCTGCTAAAAGTACCACTACCGGTCCATCTCATTTCCTGAAGTGCGCATATATCAATGTTATATTGTTCTAGTTGTTGCATTAGTCGCAATAGCGCTTTACTTTTGTATAAAGACAATACATTCCAGTTTCCAATTCTCAAGTCCAAAGTCCGTTTTCCAAGTCGTTTTCGTATAGCTGGCCGGTTATTTTCTCCATTAGATTTCGAAACAAGTATTTTTTTTCCGGGGTGGGGTAATCAACCCCAAGTCCAACGGTGTCTCTCCTACGACCTGTCCGGCTTGGCTAAGCTACCGCCGGCGTAGCTCTCGGGATCAACAACACACGCAAGCCACTGCACTACTACAAAGTGGGAACACCTACGCAGTGGATATATATATATATATATATATATATATATATATATATATATATATATATATATAAATGGTTATTTCAATGAATTAATTAACATGAACTACCGGTACTTTATATACACTAGATGGTATATAAAAGTAATTAACCACAGAGAAACTTCTAATTGTACAAAACTATGTAAGTATACGTTAAAGGATATAAGTCGCTGCGGGTAATTCATTTCCTCTCGCTACATTATTTTAGGTTCGCGCGAATCATGTGCTTGTTTTGTTTCCTAATGTGTCTTTTCTTGAGAATAAATAGACTTGTGAAAATATAAACCTTTTCATTGGAGACGCACTTTACCGTATTTTCTTTTCTGTTGTTGTAATGTGTAGCTTACCTTAGATTTTTACTTGCATTTTTCTCTTGCGCTTTGTTGTTTTGGCGAATCTGTTCTTTCCAAGAACTAACGTATGATTTACTGGTATGTGTATAATATGAATAACATGAACCTCCTAGTATCCGAAATCAATGTACAAAGTGTACCTATTTTCTCATGATTTAAAATATAAATTTGCATTAACATTATATTTTCTCACGTATAAATGCTACACAAATGAACATTTTAAATTAGGTAAAAACTATGGACCGTGATGTTACGTTTGTGTGTCTTTTCTTTTGATGAGCTCGCTTTTGTACAATCTTCCATAGTATCTTTCACTCATAATTATACTTTTAAATTGTTCATATTGCAAAATATCATTTTAATAGTATTACTCGTTATATTTCAAAATAAAAAAACATGTTCTCTATGATAGTCAACATCTGAGCTGTATTTTTATCAAAAATATTAATCAGACCATGAAATATTACTTTATACAAGTAATTGTTTCTATATTATTCCAGTGTGAAACTTCATTAAGTTGATAGGTTAAATTTGTGAACGTAGATCTATCCGTGGCTATTACACTGGAGTGAAGTAATTGTTACAATAATATAAATCCAATTAATTGCATTATATGAGTAATGTGTATCACTTAACAAATAGTTAAACGTCTGTTTTGGAACGCTCGACACAAGTGCCGCTCGTTTAATCTAATAGCCGAATAGTGAGCCTTTCCGTGCTCAATTTCAAATTAGGATTCTCTACATTTCTATAAAGCTTTGATGTAATTGTGACACTCTGGTTGAATATTTGCTTTCAATTAATAAAGTACTTCACTATGAATAATCGCATTAGGAGCCAGAATTTACACAATGTGCGCATCTGTTGTGGTCGTACTTGTTTTAATAATCCCTGTTAACGTAATAAAAGTGAAAAGTTCTTTGTTTGTTTTGGTATGCCTTTTTTCTCGCTTAAATGGTCCATAGGATTTTAATGATATTTTGAATATAACTAATATACAAAGCTAGATTAAAAATTAGACTGATATGTATATAATTATAATAATTCCCAGGAATAAATTAGTGTACATAAATGATAAAAATTTATGCCCGCGCCGGGAAAACTGTTATTAATGTAATTTTTCCAACAGTCCAAACTTATCCAACTGGGTTTACTATTTCTTCCCAAACATGAAAAAGTAGCTTTGTGTGAAAAAAAATTGTCAGCGATGAAGAGGTAAGTCTCAAAATACCAGGCCAGTTGAAGTTATGTTACATTCTCTTGAAATATACATGAAAAGTATTTTTCCTGTTTCTCATTTAGAACCTATTTCTTTCATATTTAAGTGGGTGTGAATTTTAATTTTTGAAGCTTCTGTTTTGTAGTAAAATATATTTGAGATAAGTGGAAGGTAGACAATGGAAAGCTACTATGTTATCGTGGAAACTTATGCGATAAGAGTCTGCGCATGTGTGTGTTTTGACATTATTTTTTATTCGGATCTACAAGTTTAGAGGTTATGAATATCTAGAAAATTTGCTTAGTTTACGTTTCACAAGCGTATGCATTTTGCTGTAATATTTTAAATTTAAAAAAAAAATGTGAATTTAATGTTCATTGTTTTTTTTATACAATTATTCAAACATGTAATATACATAAGCAATAGATACAGTAGAGTCAGAAATGTTGGTAATCTGCCTGCTTTACTTTACACTGGGGGGTACTCTTGTCTAGATTTATTAATTTTCGTTCGAAAATATGAGTACATTCAAATTTCTCCCTGCAAATTATTACCTGAACTACTTAAGTTTCCCGAGGCAATAGGTTTGCACATTATACTCATTATATTTGTTGAAATCATTGTAATAAAATAGTGACGTTTAGGATTCGATGTAACCAAAAACTGCTGAAATGTTTCGTAGTAATGGAAGCGAACTGTATTGTACGTAGCAAAACCAATTTAGAAAAAATCAGGATCATGACTAAAAAGTCGACAAAAAAATACATATTTTAATCATTAAATGGGAATAGTTTTTACACTTTACAATGAAACTACAATTACAATCGACAGTACTTTAGCTAATAGTATTTCAGCGTAGTAATCGATCTCCTAGGCACAAAAAAAAGAAATACTAAATCTTCAATTAGCAGAATTAAGTTCTTAAACATGAATAACCATACTTAACCAGTAGTTAAAAACTAAAATAAATAGAGTAAAACAATATCAAACTTTTAGTTAATAAGTTTTAAATTGTTGGTAGTGGCCAATAAATCCGGACATATAGGGTTTGAATTATTTGGGAAGGTTATGCGGAACGAATCATAACCCTCAAAATCTGAACACTTTGAGGAAATGAGGCTTTAGGCCGCGCTAATTTTATAAAACAACACTATGTTAGTGGTTAAAATATAATGCAATAATTTTATTTGTATTTTGTCTATAATATGTGCCAGTCCTCATGTCGATTTTATTATTGAGATTTTATGAATTTTTCGATCAACACCTTTATATTAAGGTATAACTTTACCATCATGCCATAGAATTAATAAATTTTTACCTATTATTCGCATCTAACATCATTGCTTATATACAAGTCTAGATAGTATGCTGTTCTGTTATAGGTCCTGGTGTAGGATATATATGCGCCTTTCAGATATGGCGTTGAGATTGAACATTAATGAAAGAAAAAGGTACGTGTCTTTAACTCATAAATTCTAGTAAGGTAATAAATTTTACGGCTTTATTCAATTCACTTCTCACTCTCTTGTGACTTTGAACTCTAGCGCGATTTTTATTTACAGCTACCTACTTGTAACATCTTGTATTCCGCTTTCTACAGAGACGGCAAACGATTAAACTTTTGCAATAAAGTCGCATGACTATTTCAATAAATAATGGAGGATTCATAAATATTTTTGGGAGAGGTTTCCAAGTTGTAGACGTGCCCGTTAATTAAATTATATTCAATTCTTGATTCCTAATTATCAAATAACAGTCAAAAATTATTATTATTAGGACTGTGATATAGGTTTGCTTTTCAAATGTTATACTTGAAGTTATACTCCTCCAGTTGGTCCATAACAGGAATTTTTCCTATCGATTTACCCTTGCATTCGAGAGTATCCTCTTTCCTCAGTCATGTTGAAAATATTGTAGACATATATCGACATTCCATCATGAAGACGAGTACGATTATAAATTTGTCAATGTAATATACGTAAACTCATCGTCACTATGATACGTCAGTAGAGCTGAGTCATTTTTAATTTTTTTTTCATTGACTATACGTATTTATAATGTCATATCGATAAATATTATGGTATGAAATTTTAAATAAGCATCTTGTTATTTTGTTTATATAACGTATTCTTTCATATTTAGTCGTTCTTCGCCGATGCACTGAATTTTCTAAGATTTTATTTTTATTTTTTTACTTCTCAACTTTAGTAATGTTCCGCTTTTGATATTTCGTAATTTAAATTGCTTAACGTTTTACCGTCATTTAAAAAAAATGTATGATTTATATTTAAGACAAAAAAAATTTTTAAATTTCTGGTAGCTGTTCTGAATGAATCAACTTGGTAAAATTTTTTGTTTTTATATAAATGTAAATCATAAGTAAGCTGCATTTTTATTCATAAAGTCAATATTTTTTAAAATATGTATGAATAAAACAAATCTATAATATCTTCCCAGCGATGAAATGTTTACCATCCAACACATCTTATTAATTATTTCTCTGCTCCCGGTCTGGGATTTAAGTTCTGAAAATCAGTTCATTCTCCCTTTGTCTAGACGGTCACCTTTCATAATAGTCCTCCACTTTTGAAATCTTCTGGATCATGACACCAGAAATGTTTTCAAGGTCTATCTGAAAAAATCTTTCTTTTAATCACATAGGATAGAGCTACTCCTTAATTTCATCTTGTTTTCACGTGAAAGTTTATAATTAATTGCCTGATTTGTTTTCTATTTCATTCTTTTTTAATATTGTGTTTTTTTTAACGCCGTTGCACAGTGTACATTTTAATTTGCAAAGTAATTGTAAATACTCTTTTAAAAATTCGAGTGTTAATTATGAATACTAATAGAGTTGGTCTCCACATTTTCAATCATAAATGAATTTTTCTGGCCAGTTTTGATGCAAATGGTAAACAAAGGTCTTGAATTTTGTAGACTAAATCAGCTCCGTTAATATCAAATAGTTGGTTGATTTTCTTTTCTTCAACTGACAGACTTTCGAATCAATTATTCATTTCAAAATTTTTGTTAGTCAAGTAATTTTAATTTTAAAATCTTTGAAGAAACTTTAAAATATTACAGCGATCAAAATCCTAACTCTAATTTTATCAACTATTTCTACTACTTCCATTTATTTACTAAGAAATAAGCTATCGCAATTTAGTCGAACACCATTTAAATAGACTAGGTCTTCGTCATATTCACTACATCTCTATCTGTAAATATTAGTTTATCATTTAATCTAACAAACTGTAAAAAACTATGTAAGTATACGTTAAAGGAAATAAGTCGCTGCGGGAAAATTCATTTCCTCTCGCTACATTATTTTAAGTTCACGTGAATCATGTGCTTGTTTTGTTTCCTAATGTGTCCTTTCTTGAGAGTAAACAGACTTCTGGAGATATAAACCTTTTCATTGGAGCCGCACTTCACCGTATTTTCTTTTCTGTTGTGGTAATGTTTAGCCTACCTTAGATTTTTACTATTTTTTCTCTTTTGTGTCTTGTTGTATTCGCGAATCTGTTATTTCCAAGAACTTGCTCGTGATTTACTGGTGTGTTCATAATATGAATAAAATAAACCTCCTAGTATTTGAAATCAATTTACAAAGTGTACGTGTTTTCTCGTGATTTAAAACACCAATTTGCATCGACATTATATTTTTTTACGCATAAATGCTACTCAACTGAAAAAGTTAAATAAGGCAAAAACTATGACCGTGACGTTTGTGCGTCTTTTCTTTTGATGAGCTCGCTTTTGTACAATGTTGCGTGGTATCTTTTAATCATAATTATACTTTTAAATTGTTCATAGTGCAAAATACCATTTTAATAGAATTATATATTATATTTCAAAATAAAAAAAAAGTTCTCGATGATAGTCGACATCTGAGCTGTATTTTTACCAAAAAATGTTAATCAGACCATGAAATATTACTTTATACAAGTAATTGTTTCCATATTATTCTAGTGTGAAACTTCATTAAGTTCATAGGTTAATTTTGTGAACATAGATCTAACCATGGCTATTATTATAAATCCCATTAATTGCATTTTATGAGTAATATGTATCTTAACAAATAGTTAAACGTAGGTTTTGGAATGCTCGACACAAGTGCCGCTCGTTTAATCTAATAGCCGAATAGTGTGCTGTTCCGTGTTTCAAATTAGGATTCTCTACATTTCTATAAGGCTTTGATGTAATTGTAAACCTCTGGTTGAATTATTGTTAAAGTACTTCACTATAAATAATCGTATTAGAGGCCAGAATTTACATAATGTGCGCAACTGTTGTGGTCGTCCTTGTTTTAATAATCCTTGTTAACCGTTTTTTGTTTGTTTGTATGTCTTTTTTTCTCGCCTAAATGGTCCATAAGATTTTAATTATATTTTGAATATAGATAATATACAAAGCTAGATTAAAATTTAGACTCATATATATAATTATGATAATTATGCCCGCCTCCGATGAACCGAATGTTATTAATTCATTTTTTTGACAGTCCGAACTTGGCCAACTGGGTTTCCTATTTCTTCTCAAACATGAAAAAGTAGCCTTGTATGAAGAAATTTGTCGGTGATGAAGAGGTAAGTATCAAAATACCAGGCCAGTTTAAGTTGTTACATTCTCTTGAAATAAATATGAAAAATCTTTTTCCTGTTTCTCATTTAGAACCTATTTTATTCATATTTATGTCAGTGTGAAATTGCTTCTAAATAAAATTAAATACTTCGAAATAGCTTCTGTTTTGTAGTAAAATATATTTGTGATACGTGTTACATGCAGAATGGTTGGAAAGTAATTAAGACGATAGTTCTACAAACAATCGAGTGTCATAATAAGGTTATATTACGTTTGAGGTAGGAAGCCCTAAGAAATAAAAATTACAGACGCCCCGAAATAAGGTCCTGAAACTTGATGAATTTGATATATTACTGAAGATCGTAAGATGTTGTTGTTGGACTACATATATTATTATGAATTACAGTGTCAATGTAGATATGGAAACGTATTTATAAAATTTAATGGCACTTGTAGTCCAACCCAATATGGTGTAAATGAAATATCTAGTGTTTATGAAAGTCTGTACACACTTGATTCTATTTATACTAATAATTTCAATAAGCAAAAAAAGTTACGTTGTCAATATACTGTTGTCAGTATATTGTTTCGAATTAATGAACGGATCGCTATCTAAGATTTATGACCTGTGCTAGGTAATTGAAAATAATAACTATTTATCGCAGTGATTTAAAATATTCATATTTATTAAATTACGTAAGACGTATGTAAGTAAGCATGCAACTCATGCTTACTTACATTGAGACGGAATTCCATCTTCGCTGCTTACCCTGGTTAAATGGGAAATAGTAAGTAAATGGCAAGATAGAGATGGAAAAAAATCCTCGTATGGCAAGGAAATATTGCTTCTTACATTGGTAGCCACAGGACAGCAGAAAAAGGAGATATTCTATGGCTCTTGCGTAGAATGCCTACACTCGTGAATAGTGGGACTTCTGGGTTATAGCCAAAAGGTCGTAACACGTATGATATATTCAAAGGCCAATATGAAATAAATATACCTTTTACTTTTCATTTTTTTAACCGATACTCTTAAATTTACTACGCGGATTTAATTCAACTCTTGACTGGAAGATTAAAATGGGAAAAAAAGTTAACAAGAATTTACTAACATCATGATATTTTTTATGTAATTAGGCTTACGTTCATGGTATATAGTGGTGGAATATCGGCAAAGCATTAATTCAAATATAGGAAAGTAATTTATGTTAAGAGAAAAGTTCAATCAAACTTTGCAAGTTAACTGTATAAGTGAATCTCGAGGACCACGAAAAAATAACAATTTCCCTGAGCCACTTAATACACAAAGCAAAAATGGAATACCAACAAAGAGCACATAAGACTTATTATTTCTTTCGGAAAGTCGTAGATGTCGTTTTTAGAAAAATTTTTTTAGTGACGTGCATAAAAATAAGCAATAACTTCGCTTAGCAATGGTCCAACTTTTTTCTGTAATAATCAAATAAAAAACTCTCATCACATCACATATGCTTAATCTTCGTTTGTATGAATAAACAGTTTGGGGGAAAAAGAAATTTCTCATTTTCTTTTACTGTTATTAAATTATTCGTAGACAGTGCAAAGCTACTATGATATCGTGGAAACTTTTGCGATAAGATCTGAATGTGCGCGTAAGTGATTTTTGACATTGTTTTCTATTCGGGTCTATAAGTTTAGAGGTGAGGTATTCTGTAATTCGCTTACTTTACTGCCGCCCCGTACTAACTGGTGCCCCCAGTCTTGTCTAGATTTATTAATTTTCGTTAGAAATAATTTTCGTTCAAAAATTAATAAATCTAGACAAGAGTGCCCCCAGTTAGTACATGTCAGCAGTAAAGTAGTCAGACTGGCTACTTATTAACTGATGGCCATTATGTGTAGATTTATTAATTTTCGTTCGAAAATTTGAGTACATTCAAATTTCTCCCTGCACTTTACCTGAACTATTCAAGCTTCAGGAAGCAATAGGTTTACAAACTATACTTATTATACTTCTTGAACTTATCGTAATAAAATAGTAATGTTTAGGATTGGATATAGCCAAATAATATTTCTGCAACAACTATTGAAACGTTTTGCAGCAATAGAAGCGAGCTGTATTGTAAATAACCAAACCAATTTGTAAAAAATCAGGATATTGGCTAAAAAGTCGACACAAAAATACATATTTTATTATTGAATGGAAATAGTTTTAAAAAAAGAAATACTAAATCTTCAATTAACAGAATTAAGTTCTTAAACCTGAATATTGATTGAATGAATTTAAAACTAAAATAATCTGAATAAAACATAATCAAACTTATAGTTGACAAGTTTTGAATTATTAGTAGTGTCAAAAAATTGGGATATTTAAGTTTGGAATATTTGGGAAATTTGCGCGTAACGAATCACAGCAACCTAAAAAAATCTGAACATTTAGAGGAATTGGAACCTTTGGCCGCCCTAACTTTGTAAAACAAAACTACGTCAGTGCCAAAGATATAATTGATCAACTTTATTTGTCTTTTGTCTATAATATGTACCAGGTCCCATGACAATTTTATTATTGAGCCTCTATACTACATTATAACTTTACCATCATGCCATAGTAATAATAAATGTTGACCTATTATATCTTATCTAACAACCTTATTTAAATACAATTCTAGATAGTATGCTGTTTTGTTATAGGTCCTGGTGTCAAAAAATATAATTTATTTATTTCCGTTAATATACATGCGCCTTTCAGACATGGCGTTGAGACTGAACATTAATGAAAGAAAAAGATGCGTGTCTTTAACTCATAAATTCTAGTAAGGTAATAAATTTTATGGCTTTATTCAATTCTTATGTTATTCAATTTCCTCACTCCTCACTCCCTTGCGACTTTGACCTCTATCGCGATTTTTATTTATAGCTACTTACTTGTGGCATCTTGTATTCCGCTTTCTACAGCGACTGCAAACGATTAAACTTTTGCAATAAAATCACATGACTATTTCAACTAATAATGAAGGGTTCATAAATATTTTTGGAAGAGTTTTCCAAGTTGCAGACGTGCCCGTTAGTTAGATTATATTGAATTCTTGATTTCTCATTATCAGCTAACAGTCGAAAATTATTATTATTAGGCGCACCACTTCAAAAATCATCTGAACCCTGGAATCATGGTAAATGCTCCTTAATAATTCGAGTATTCGTTATGAATACTAATAGTGTTGGTCTCCATATTTTCAATCAATCATAAATTAATATTTCTAGCCTATTTTGAGGCAAATGGTAAACAAAAGCTAATTCTTGAATTTTGCAGACTAAATCAATTCCGTTAATATTGAATAGTTGTTTGATTTCCTTTTCTTTAACTGACAGACTTTCTAATTAACTCTTCATTTCAAAATTTTTGTTAGCCAAATAATTTATATTTCAAAATCTATACTGTTTGTACTTCGATTTATTTACTAAGATATATGCTATCGGGATCTAGTCGAAAACCATTTAAATGATCTTGCTTCTTCATAGTCTATATTAGCTTCGTCTTTATCTGTAAATGTTAATTTACTATTTAATCTAATAAACTGTATAATAAGTTAGATTCTGAATGAGAGCAGCTTCATGAATATATATATATATATATATATATATATATATATATATATATACATTCATGAAGCTGCTCTCATATATATAAATATATATATATATATATATATATATATATATATATATATATGAATGGTTCTTTCAATGATTTCAATTAACATGTACTACCGGTACTTTATATACACTAGATGGTATTTAAAAGTAATTAATCACGGAGGAACTTCTAATTGTACAAAACTATGTAAGTATACGTTAAAGGAAATAAGTCGCTGCGGGAAAAATAATTTCCTCTCGCTAAATTATTTTAGGATCACGCGTATCATGTGCTTGTTTTGTTTCCAAATATGTCTTTTCTTGAGAACAAATCGACTTGTGGAAATATAAACCTTTTCATTGAAGACGCACTTCACTGTATTTTATTTTCTGTTGTTGTAATGTGTAGCTTACCTTAGATTTTTAATTGCTTTTTTCTCTTGCGCTTTGTTGTTTTCGCGGTCCTGTCATTTCCAAGAACTAGTGCGTGATTTACTGGTTTGTGTATAATATAAATGGAATACACCTCCTCGTATCCGAAATCAATTTACAAAGTGTATAGTACAAAGTGTAAGTGTAAACGTATTTTCTCGTGATTCAAAACATAATTTGCATTGAAATTATATTTTCTCACGTATAAATGCTACACAACCGAAAAATTTAAATTAGGTATAAACTATGGACAGTGATGTTACATTTGTGCGTCTTTTCTTTTGATGAGCTCGCTTTTATACAATGTTGCATAGTATTTTTCACTCATAATTATACTTTTAAATTGTTCATAGTGCATTATATCATTTTAATAGTATTACTCATTATATTTCAAAATAAAAAACAATTTTATCTTTGTTAGTCGATATCTGAGCTGTATTTTTATCAAAAATGTTGATCAGACCATGAAATATTACTTTATACAAGTAATTGTTTCCATACTATTCCAGTGTGAAACTTCATTAAATGGATAGGTTAATTTTATGAATATAGATCTAGCCATGGCTATTATACTGGAGTGAGGTAATTGTATCAATAATATAAATCCAATTAATTGCATTATATTAGTAATGTGTATCAGTTAACAAATAATTAAACGTCGGTTTTGGAGTGCTCGACACAATTGCGGCTTATTTAATCTAATAGCTGAATAGTGAGCCTTTCATTGCTCAATTTCAAATTAGGATTCTCCACATTTCTATAAGGCTTTGATGTAATTGTAACACTCTGGTTGAATCATTGCTAAAGCACTTCACTATAAATAATCGTATTAGAGGCCAGAATTTACACAATGTGCGCAACTGTTGTAGTCGTCCTTGTTTTGATAATTCTGTTAACAAAATAGAAGTGAAACGTTCTTTGTTTGTTGTATGTCTTTTTTTTCGCTTAAATGGTCCATAAGATTTTAATGATATTTCGAATATAGATAATATACAAGGCTAGATTAAAATTTCGTCAGATATACATGATTATGATAATTATGCCCGCAAGATAAACTGAATGTTATTAATTGATTTTTCTGACAGTCCGAACTTGGCCAAGTGGGTTTACTATTTCTTCGCAAACATGAAAAATTAGCTTTGTGTGAAGAAATTTGTCGGCGATGAAGAGGTAATTTTCAAAATACCAGGCCAGTTTAAGTTGTTACATTTTCTTGAAATAAATATGAAAAATATTTTTCCCCGTTTCTCCTTTAGAACTCATTTATATATATGAAATAAGATCCTGATACTTGATGAATTTTGATATATTATTGAAGATCGTAAGATGCTGTTGTTGAATAACATATATTATTATGAATTATAATGTGAATGTAGATATGGAAACGTATTTATAAAATTTAATGGCACTTGTAGTCCAACTCAATATGTTGTATATGAAATATCTAGTGTTTATGAAAGTCTGTACACACTTGATTCTATTTATACTAATAATTTCAATAAGCAAACAAAATGATGTTGTCAATATACTAACAATATATTGTTTATAATTAATGACGGTCCATCCGTTGTCTAAGATTTATGACCTGTGCTAGGTAATTGCAAATAATTACTGTTTATCGCAAGGTGTTTTAAAATATTAATATTTATTAAATGACCTAAGACGTATGTAAGTAAGCATGCAACTCATGCTTACTTACATTGAGACGGAGTTCCATCTTCGCTGCTTACCCTGGTTAAATGGGAAATAGTAAGTAAATGGCAAGATAGAGACTGAAAAAAATCCTCGAATGGCAACGAAATTTTGCTTCTTAATTATGTAGAAAAAGGAGATATTCTATGGTTCTTGCGTAGAATACCTACACTCGTGAATAGTGGGACTTTTGGGTTATAGCCAAAATATCATTTAACCTATACTCATTTAATGCAAATTTTCTATAAGGATTTAATTCAACTCTTGACTGGAAGATTAAAATAGGTAACATTAAAATTAACAAGGATTTACTAACGTCATGATATTTTTTATCCAATTACGATTACGTTCATGGTATATAGTGGTGGAATATCGGCAAAGCATTAACTGAAATATAGGAAAGTAATTTATGTTAAGAGAAAAGTTCAACCAAACTTTGCAAGTTAACTGTATAAGTGAATTTCGAGGACCACGTAAAAATAATAATTTCCCAGAGCCACTTAATACACGAAGCAAAAAGAGAATGCCAACAAAGAGCACATTCGACTTATTATTTCTTTCGGAAAGTCGTAGATGTCGTTTTTAGACGATTGTTTTTTAGGAATGTACATAAAAACGAGCAATAACTTCGCTTAGCAATGGTTCAACTTTTGTCTGTAACAATAAAATAGAAAACTCTCATCTCGTCACGTATGCTTAATCTCCGTTTGTATGAATAAACAGTTTGGCGGAAAAAGAAATTTCTCATTTTCTTTTACTGTTAATTAATTATTCGTAGACAGTGCAAAGCTACTGTGTTATTCGTGGAAACTTTTGTGATAAGATCTGAGTGTGCGCGTATGTGATTTTTGACATTATTTTCTATTCGGATCTATAAGTTTAGAGGTGAGGTATTCTGTAATCTGCCTTCTTTACTGCTGGCACGTGCTAACTGGGGGCACTCTTGTCTAGATTTGTTAATTTTCGTTGGAAATAATTTTCGTCCAAAAATTAATAAATCTAGACAAGATTGCCCCCAGTTAGTACATGTAGCAGTAAAGTAGGCAGACTGGCTACTAATTAACTAGTGGCCATCTTGTCTAGATTTATTAATTTTCTTTCGAAAATTTGAGTACATTTGAAAATTCGAGTAATTAATTTTCGTTCGAAAGTTGAGTACATTTCTAATTTTCGTTCGAAAATTTGAGTACATTCGAAAATTTTGGTACATTTCTCCCTGCAATTCACCTGAACTATTCAATCTTCAGGAAGCAATAGGTTTACAAATTATAGTTATTATACTTCTTGAACTTATTGTAATAAAATATTAATGTTTAGGATTGGATAGAACCAAATAATATTTCTGCAACAACTTCTGAAACGTTTCGCAGCAATGGAAGCGAGCTCTATTGTACTTAGCCAAACCAATTTGTAAAAAATCATGATAATGGCTAAAAGTCGACACATAAAAATACAAATTTTATTATTAAATGGAAATAATTTTTAAAAAAAGAAATACTAAATCTTCAATTAACAGAATTAAATTATTAAACCTGAATATTGATTGAATGAATTTAAAGCTAAAATAAACTTTGTAAAACGTAATCAAACTTTTAGTTAAGAAGTTTTGAATTATTTGTAGTGTTAAAAAATCGAGACATTAAAGTTTGGAATATTTGGGAAGTTTACGTGTAACGAATTACAACAACCCAAAAAAATCTGAACATTTTAAGGAATTGGAGCTTCGCCTTAACTTTATAAAACAGAATTATGTCCGTGCCTAAAATATAATTGATCAACTTTATTTGTATTTTGCCTATAATATGTGTCAGCCACCATGACAATTTTATTATTGAGATTTTATGAATTTTTACGGTCATCACCTCTATACTACAGTATAACTTTACCATCATGCCATAACATTAATAAATTTTGACCTATTAAATATTGATCTTATCTAACAACATTATTTACATACAATTCTAGATAGTATGCTGTTTTGTTATAGGTCCTGGTGTACGATATATATGCGCCTTTCAGATATGGCATTGAGACTGAACATTAATGAAAGAAAAAGATGCGTGTTATATGTATATATATATATATATATATATATATATATATATATATGCTATATAAAGAATCTTTGCTAATATCCCACCAGAAGATGTTGTAATACAACGAAACCTAGGTCGTGGTTAAAGAAAGTAGAAATAATACTACATCACGTAGTTTCATTTAATTGTCATAAATTCTAGTAAGGTAATGAATTTTATGACTTTATTCAATTCCTATGTTATTCAATTTCTTCACTCCTCACTCCCTTCCGACTTTGAACTCTATCGCGATTTTTGTTTATAGCTACTTACTTGTGGCATCTTGTATTCCGCTTTCTACAGCGACTGCAAACGATTGAACTTTTGCAATAAAATCTCGTGACTATTTCAACTAATAATGAAGGGTTCATAAATATTTTTGAAGAAGTTTCCAAGTTGCAGACGTGCCCGTTATTTAGATTATATTGAATTCTTGATTTCTCATTATTGCTGATTATATTTATTAGACTGAGCACCACTTTAGGAATCATCTGAGCCCTGGAATCATCGTAAATGCTCCTTAATAATTCGAGTATTCGTTATGAATACTAATAGTGTTTGTCTCCATATTTTCAGTCAATCATAAATTAATATTTCTAGCCTATTTTGAGGGAAATGGTAAACAAAAGCTAATTCTAGAATTTTGCAGACTAAATCAGTTCCGTTATTATTAAATAGTTGTGTGATATCCTTTTTTTCAACTGGCAGACTTTCGAATCAACTATTCATTTCAAAATTTTTGTTAGTCAAATGATTTAAATTTCAAAATCTATACTCTTTGAAGAGATTTTAAAATTTTACTGCGATCAAACGCCTAATTTCTAATTTTATCAAATATTTCTACTACTTCGTTTTATTCACTAAGATATATGCTATCGGGATCTAGTCGAAAACCATTTAAATGAACTTGCTTCTTCATAGTTTTGATTCACTTCGTCTTTATCTGTAAATATTACTTTACTATTTAATCTAATAAAATGTATAATAATGATTCATAAAATTCAAGTTTTAATTATTTTAACTCTCAACCGATAATATAATTCAATCTACCACAATAATAATTTCTTGTAAATTTCCGATTTTTTTATTAATATTTAAGGGTCGCTACCGCCTCATAAGATTTTTAAGAATTACTTTAAAATTTGCACTTATTGCGATGTTGGCTATGGTTTACTTATACAATTTTGATGACGATATTTAGTTGCTAACGTAAATGGTTCTTTGTTTACTCATTTCGTCGGCACCTCAGTGCTCTCTGTAGATACCCATAATTTAATTAATATAAACAATCCATTGCTCTTTCATACACTTATCCAGTGACGCCATCGTTGCTAGTCAAAGTGATTGTGTGTGATTGTAAATGTGATTACTTTAGCTTTATTCTCGTATTTGTATTTCTAAAATGACATTGAATATTATAAAAATGCGAAAAAGGACTGAAATATGGTTAATTGGACAATCTCGTTCCGAATTGGTGCAAACAAAATTACCTTCAGTGAAAGAAATGATGTGTTTACTATTTCATTATAAAAACGTAATGAACAACACAAATAGAGAATCTGCATCATTAACAGCAAGTGATGTGATGACACTGTGGCAAAAAGCAACTATTTCAACCAAAGAAGAACATGTTATCACAAAAATACTTGAATATTTCAAATAATGGCAGAATTAAAAAAAAAATAAAGAAAATAAAGCAAAACGCTCAGCAGCAATAAAAGAAAAAGAAAACAAATGGCAATCAATTTTAAATATTTTGTTCGATATTGCTCACTGAAATGCCCTTAATATGATAATTATTGAACAAGGTAAGTAATTTCTTTTAAGACAAAGAGAAATGAGTCGACCAGGAAAAATTGGTAATATCGATAAAAGCCATGCGAAAAAACTTAAAAAACATTTACAAAAAGCTAAGTTGCAAAAGATGATAGAAAAAGAAAAAGAAGCAATGAAGAAATTAACTGAGAAATGTGATTAGCTATCTTCTTCAGCTTCTTCTGCAGGAAATGAAAGTGATAGCGATATAAGTCAAAGTCATCCTATATCTCCTCAGCCAGGGACCTGTTCAAGCTATGATTTTTACTACACCATAGAAACGAGGCCAAAAGAGAATTTTAGATTCGAGTTTAGCTACTACTCTTGATGTCACTAAGTTGACTGACCGAAAAACAACTGTTGTTTTGGCTTATTCACTCAAACGTCTGGGCTATGACGTATCAGAATATAACGTTAGCTATTCTTCTATACGTCGATAAAGAATGGATATTAGAAAACAGATTGCTGAGTCTATTAAAACTGACCACTAAATATACTTACTGTGCACTGGGATGGAAAGACGCTAGAGGACATAACCGGACATGAAATAATAGATCGTCTACGAATCTTGGTATTTGGAAAAAGTCAACCAGCTCTTGGCTGTTCCCAAGCTTCCATACGGAAAGGGAAAAACAATGGCTTCTCTTATTTTCGAGACTATTTTATCATGGAATTTATATGATAAAATAAAATGTATGTGTTTTGATACAACAGCATCTAATACTGGGCAAATGAACGGAGCGTGTGTTTTTCTAGAACAGAAAATACAAAAGGAACTAATTTGGTTTGCATGCCTGCAACACATATTATATAAAATTATGATTTTTAAAAGATTTAAAAGCTACTGGCCAAA
The DNA here is from genome assembly GCA_039881145.1 of Druceiella hillmani. Lineage (NCBI taxonomy): Eukaryota > Metazoa > Arthropoda > Insecta > Lepidoptera > Hepialidae > Druceiella > Druceiella hillmani. The sequence continues at coordinate 28,694,431 of JAYKKI010000002.1, forward strand.
CATAAACCAAAAAGACTTCAAAACCGCAATGTCCGAACCATCTACATGGAATTGCGTTCAAACTTTCGCGAAAGATATCATCGCTTTTGCTGAGAATCAGCTGGAACAATTTCAGCCACGTGACGATTACAAAGAGCTCATTTGATAATTATCTTTTTGGGAAGGATTCCTGAAAGCGGTATCTCATTCAAAGCCCTTGCTGGAATGCACAGCAAAAGTTATATACGCACTGAAAATGTTTTTGTTTAAGCATTAGCAATTAAGTAAGCTAAGGTCGTTACAGATATTTGTATATTTGTTGTAGTTGTTTACGCAAAATACTGGTTTACAGCGCAAAGTGGCTCATATGGCCTCAGTGAATGACTTGTAGATATTAAAAGAATAGGTTGATTTCGAAAAATATAGCACAGTTGTAGCTGAAGTCAAAAAAATGTTGGACTATCTTTGGTATCTTTCCGAAGAGCTAATTGCTTTAGCTTTTTTTGACAAACGAATTGCTATTGATTCAAAACGGAAAACAATACGAAAAAGGCATCCGTGGAATATGATGCAATTGTAAACAGAAACATCGAAAACTTCATATCAATAAATACTATGATTTTTTTCAAAATCACTGGAATTTCTTGCAAGTTCATTTAGAAAGATTCTGAGCTATGGGAATAGGAAGGAAGCTTCAAATCGGCTAAAGAAATTGTACAACATATGAGAGTCGTTAACGATAAAGCTAAGTGGGGTGTTGCATTGATGGAAGAGTATAATAAATTACATACTAATGAGGAAAAACAGAAGCAATACTTAATGTTGTTAGTTAAGAATTATAGGCAGAAAAACCCAAATTGTAAAAAGGCAAATCTATTATATATTTTTTTCTTTTTACTTCATAATTTAGAGAAACGATAGTTATTGTTATTTAGTATAATATTTTCCCTAAAACCTATGCGTAACACTCATTTCTGGTATTAAGAGCCTTAAAAATATAGGTTTTTTTTCGAATTTCAAAAGTGGGTAGCGACCCTTAAATATAAATTTAAAAAAAAATTGAAAATCCTGGTATGTTCTCTAGTCGAATAGATAAAATTAAGGGGTTGAGAGTGAAGAAAATGTTACAAAAATTTTTTTTCGGTCTTTTATGAATCACCCTAATATATATATATATATATATATATATATATATGTATATATATATATACATATATGTACATATATATATATATATATATATATATATATCATCATCTTATTTGGCACGACAGCTCAGGGTGGGCCAAGGCCTTCTGCTGGAGATTCTTCCAGGAGGTTCTACTATTCGCCTGGGTTTTCCAGTTCTTTATCCTGAGAATGTTAAAATCTTCTTCCACTGAATCGATCCATCTTAATTTTGGTCTACCTCTTCTACGAGTTGTTAGAGGTTTTGCGATGAAATCTTTCTTTACTGGGTTTTCATCTTTCATCCTAGATACTTGGGCAACCCAGTTCATTCTTTTGATTTTGATGGTTTTTATGACATCAGGCTCACCAAACAACCTATCGATTTCTAAGTTAAGGCGTCTTCGCCAAATACTATTTTCCTTGACACCCCCAAAAATTCTCCTCAGAACCCTTCTTTCAAAAGCTGCTATTTTATTCTCTCCAGTTCCAGTCAAAGGCCAGGTTTCTGAACCATGTGCTAGAACTGGCCTACTAAGAGTTTTATATACTAATAATTTCGTTTTTCTTGTAAGAAAAGAAGATTTAAGGATGGAGCTTAGTCCAAAAAATGCTTTATTGGCCGATGATATGCGATTCTGAATTTCAGAGATAGTGTCATTCTTGTTGTTAACACAAGATCCAAGGTAAGTAAAGCAGTCAACCGTTTCAAATGTATGTGAGCCAATCTCCAAACGATTATGTGCATTATTTGGTGGAGATTTTTGTATAGCCATATACTTAGTCTTGGAATCGTTTATTGCCAGACCCATTTGATTTGCAGCTATCTCCAAAAACAGAAAGGCCTCTCTCAAGGCTGGTAGGTTTCTAGCAATTATATCAATATCATCAGCATACGCTAGGATCTGAACTGATTTGTAAAAGATGGTTCACAATTAACTTTTGCAGGTGATCATATAGCCGAGGACATCCATTTTTTTAGCAATTCTGCAGTTATGAGATCATGTCCTGGTGATTTATTATTCTTTAGCTTATTAATTGTTAGTTGAATCTCATCTCTCTCTGGGATGGGAATTATTTCATCATTATTTACATTTACTGAGTTGTGTCTATGATTCTCCTGTGAGTTTTAGAAGATTGTTAAAATGTTCAACCCATCTTGAAAGAATTTCCTGTTGGTTAGCCAAAATTTCCCCTTGTTCATTTCGACAAAGAGTGGAACTTGGTTTAAAGTCAGAGCGACTACGATTAACCCTTTGATAGGATGCTCTACATTCATTTAGTGTTTTAAGATTTTCAATTTTTCTTAGGTTTTCCTCTTCAAAAGCTCTTTTCTTTGTTTTGTGAAGTCTTTTTTCCTCTTTTCTGGCTCTGTTATATTCTTCTGTATTGTTTCTGGTATTTCTATTTAGCATCTTTTTATATGCTTCATTTTTTTTTTTGGTAAGTTCGATACATTCATTATCATACCAGTCTTTATCTTTACTGTGTTTACTATTGCCTACTGTAGATTTAACTGTATGACAAACACTTTCCTTTATTTCCCTCCAATGGTCATCTAGGGAATCACAGTCCTTTATTTTCATCAAATTATAATCCAAAAAGTCACCATATTCCTTTCGTAATTTTTGGTTTTTAAGTTTCTCACAATCAAAGTTCTCAAGTGGCTCAACACGTTCTTTCTTGGAATTAGAGAGCCTTGCTCTGATTTTAGCAATAATTAGATAATGATCTGAGTCTATGTCAGCACCTCTATATGTTCTAAAATCGAGTAATTCTGAACAATGTCTAGAATCAATCATCTATTTGATTTGAACATACACCACTTGGTGCTTTCCAAGTTTCTTTATGAATCAGTTTGTGACAAAATATAGTGCTTCCAATAACCATGTTCTATCGCAAAATCAATCAGCCTAGAGCCATTGTCATTTGATTGATCATGCAGGCTAAATCTACCAATCGCTGTATTAGATTCCGGTTCTTTCCCGACTTTAGCATTAAAGTCCCCGATAAGCAGTTTAACATCATTTCTTGGGCATCCCTATAGTCTAGATAGATCCTCATAAAAAGTCTCCTTTTCTCATCTGAGTTCTCCTCCGTGGGAGCATGGCAACAAACTTTACTGTATTTAAAGAACCTTCCTCTTATTCTCAACTTGCACAGTCTCGGGGAAATTGCCTGAAAATCCATAATTAGGTGTTTTATTCTCTTATTTACAACAAATCCAGTACCTTCTACATGTTTTTTTGCATTGCAACTATAGAAGACTAGATAATTTTTGCTGCTGAAAGTACCACTACCGGTCCATCTCATTTCCTGAAGTGCGCATATATCAATGTTATATTGTTCTAGTTGTTGCATTAGTCGCAATAGCGCTTTACTTTTGTATAAAGACAATACATTCCAGTTTCCAATTCTCAAGTCCAAAGTCCGTTTTCCAGGTCGATTTCGTATAGCTGTCCGGTTATTTTCTCCATTAGATTTCTAAACAAGTATTTTTTTTCCGGGGTGGGGTAATCAACCCCACGCCCAACCCGCAACCTGGAGGACCAGGGTGACCTCTTAGTCTGGTGTCTCTCCTCCGACCTGTCCGGCTTGGCTAAGCTACCGCCGGCATATCTCTCGGGATCAACAACACACCCAAGCCACTGCACTACTACAAAGTGGGAACACCTACGCAGTGGATATATATATATATATATATATATATATATATATATATATATGGTTATTTCAATGAATTAATTAACATGAACTACCGGTACTTTATATACATTAGGTGGTATATAAAAGTAATTAACCACGGAGGAACTTCTAATTGTACAAAACTATGTAAGTATACGTTAAAGGATATAAGTCGCTGCGGGTAATTCATTACCTCTCGCTACATTATTTTAGGTTCGCGAGAATCATGTGCTTGTTTTGTTTCCTAATGTGTCTTTTCTTGAGAATAAATAGACTTGTGAAAATATAAACCTTTTCATTGGAGACGCACTTTACCGTATTTTCTTTTCTGTTGTTGTAATGTGTAGCTTACCTTAGATTTTTACTTGCATTTTTCTCTTGCGCTTTGTTGTTTTTGCGAATCTGTTCTTTTCCAGAACTAACGTGTGATTTACTGGTATGTGTATAATATGAATAACATGAACCTCCTAGTATCCGAAATCAATGTACAAAGTGTACCTATTTTCTCGTGATTTAAAATATAAATTTGCATTAACATTATATTTTCTCACTTATAAATGCTACACAATTGAAAAATTTTAATTAGGTAAAAACTATGGACCGTGATGTTACGTTTGTGCGTCTTTTCTTTTGATGAGCTCGCTTTTATACAATGTTGCCCGGTATCTTGCACTCATAATTATACTTTTAAATTGTTCATAGTGTAAAATATAATTATTAATAGTATTACTTATTATATTTCAAACTAAAAAAAAAGTTCTCCATGATAGTCGACATCTGAGCTGTATTTTTATCAAAAATATTAATGAGACCATGAAATATTACTTTATACAAGTAATTGTTTCCATATTATTCCAGTGTAAAACTTCATTAAGTGGATAGGTTAATTTTATGAATATAGATCTATAGGCTATTATACTGGAATGAAGTAATTGTATCAATAATATAAATCCAATTAATTGCATTATATGAGTAATATGCATCACTTAACAAATAGTTAAACGTCGGTTTTGGAATGCTCAACACAAGTGCCGCTCATTTAATCCAATAGCCGAATAGTGAGCCTTTCCGTGCTCAATTTCGAATTAGGATTCTCTATATTTCTATAAGGCTTTGATGTAACACTCTGGTTGAATATTTGCTTTCAATTAATAAAGTACTTCACTATGAATAATCGCATTAGGAGCCAGAATTTACACAATGTGCGCATCTGTTGTGGTCGTCCTTGTTTTAATGATCCCTGTTAACGTAATAAAAGTGAAACGTTCTTTGTTTGTTTCTATGCCTTTTTTCTCGCTTAAATGGTCCATAGGATTTTAATGATATTTTGAATATAAATAATATACAAAGCTAGATTAAAATTTAGACTGATATGTATATAATTATAATAATTCCCAGGAATAAATTAGTGTACATAAATGATAAAAATTTACGCCCGCGCCGGGAAAACTGTTATTAATGTAATTTTTTCAACAGTCCAAACTTGGCCAACTGGGTTTACTATTTCTTCCCAAACATGATAAAGTAGCTTTGTGTGAAAAAAAAATGTCAGCGATGAAGAGGTAAGTCTCAAAATACCAAGCCAGTTGAAGTTATGTTATATTCTCTTGAAATATACATGAAAAGTTTTTTTCCCGTTTCTCATTTAGAACCTACTTCTTTCATATTTAAGTGAATTTTAATTTTTTAAGCTTCTGTTTTGTAGTAAAATATATTTGAGATAAGTGGAAGGTAGACAATGCAAAGTTACTGTGTTATCGTGGAAACTTTTGCGATAAGAGTCTGCGCATGTGTGTGTTTTGACATTATTTTTTATTCGGATCTACAAGTTTAGAGGTTCTGAATATCTAGAAAATTTGCTTAGTTTACGTTTCACAAGCGTATGCATTTTGCTGTAATATGTTAAATTTAAAAAAAAATGTAAATTTAATGTTCATTGTTTTTTTTATACAATTATTCAAACATGTAATATACATAAGCAATAGATACAGTAGAGTCAGAAATGTTGGTAATCTGCCTGCTTTACTTTACACTGCGGGGTACTTTTGTCCAGATTTATTAATTTTCGTTCAAAAATATGAGTACATTCAAATTTCTACCTGCAAATTATTACCTGCACTACTTAAGTTTCCCGAGGCAATAGGTTTGCACATTATACACATTATATTTGTTGAAATCATTGTAATAAAATAGTGACGTTTAGGATTCGATGTAACCAAATAATATATCCGCAAAAACTGCTGAAATGTTTCGTAGTAATGGAAGCGAACTGTATTGTACGTAGCAAAACCAATTTAGAAAAAATCAGGATCATGACTAAAAAGTCGACAAAAAAATACATATTTTAATCATTAAATGGGAATAGTTTTTACACTTTACAATGAAACTGCAATTACACTCGACAGTACTTTAGCTAATAGTATTTCAGCGTAGTAATCGATCTCCTAGGCACAAAAAAAGAAATACTAAATCTTCAATTAGCAGAATTAAGTTCTTAAACATGAATAACCATACTTAACCAGTAGTTTAAAACTAAAATAAATAGAGTAAAACAATATCAAACTTTTAGTTAATAAGTTTTGAATTGTTGGTAGTGTCGAACAAATCCGGACATATAGGGTTTGGATTATTTGGGAAGGTTATGCGGGACGAATCATAACCCTCAAAATCTGAACACTTTGAGGAAATGGGGCTTTAGGCCGCGCTAATTTTATAAAACAACACTATGTTAGTGGTTAAAATATAATGCAATAATTTTATTTGTATTTTGTCTATAATATACGCCAGTCCTCATGTCGATTTTATTATTGAGATTTTATGAATTTTTCGATCAACACCTTTATACTAAGGTATAACTTTACCATCATGCCATAGTATTAATAAATTTTTACCTATTATTCGCATCTAACACCATTGCTTATATACAAGTCTAGATGGTATGCTGTTCTGTTATAGGTCCTGGTGTAGGATATATATGCGCCTTTCAGATATGGCGTTGAGATTGAACATTAATGAAAGAAAAAGGTACGTGTCTTTAACTCATAAATTCTAGTAAGGTAATAAATTTTATGGCTTTTTTCAATTCAGTCCTCACTCTCTTGTGACTTTGAACTCTAGAGCGATTTTTATTTACAGCTACCTACTTGTAACATCTTGTATTCCGCTTTCTACAGAGACGGCAAACGATTAAACTTTTGCAATAAAGTCGCATGACTATTTCAATAAATAATGGAGGATTCATAAATATATTTGGGAGAGGTTTCCAAGTTGTAGACGTGCCCGTTAATTAAATTATATTCAATTCTTGATTCCTAATTATCAAATAACAGTAAAAAATTATTATTATTAGGACTGTGATATAGGTTTGCTTTTCAAATGTTATACTTGAAGTTATACTCCACCCGTTGGTCCATAACAGGAATTTTTCCTACCGATTTACCCTTGCATTCGAGAGTATCCTCTTTCCTCAGTCATGTTGAAAATATTGTAGACATATATCGACATTCCATCATGAAGACGAGTACGATTATAAATTTGTGAATGTAACAAACTCATCGCCACTATGATACGTCAGTAGAGCTGAGATATTTTAAATTTTTTTTTATTGACTATACGTATTTATAATATAATATCGATAAATATTATGGTATGAAATTTTAAATAAGCATCTTGTTATTTTGTTTATATAAAGTATTCTTTCATATTTAGTCATTCTTTGCCGATGCACTGAATTTTCGCTCTAAGATTTTAGTTTTATTTTTTTACTTCTCAAGTTTAGTAATGTTTCGCTTTTGATATTTCATAATTTAAATTGCTTAATGTTTTACCGTCATTTAAAAAAATGTATGATTTATATTTAAGACAAAAAAAAATTTTAAATTTCTTGTAGTTGTCTGAATGGATCAACTTGGGAAATCTTTTTGTTTTTATATAAATGTAAATCATGAGTAAGCTGCATTTTTATTCAAAAAGTCAATATTTTTTAAAATATGTATGAATAAAACAAATCTATAATATCTTCCCAGCGATGAAATTTTTACCATCCAGCACATCTTATTAATTACTTCTCTGCTCCCGGTCTGGGATTTAAGTTCTGAAAATCAGTTCATTCTCCCTTTATCTAGACGGTCACCTTTTATAATAGTCCACCACTTTCAGAATCTTCTGGATCATGACACCATAAATGTTTTCAAGGTCTATCTGCAAAAATCTTTCTTTTAATCACATAGGATAGAGCTACTCCTTAATTTCATCTTGTTTTCACGTGAAAGTTTATAATTAATTTCCTGATTTGTTTTCTATTTCATTCTTTTTTAATATTGCGTTTTTTTAACTCCATTGCACAGTGTACATTTTAATTTGCAAAGTAATCGTAAATACTCTTTTAAAAATTCGAGTGTTAATTATGAATACTAATAGAGTTGGTCTCCATATTTTCAATCATAAATTAATTTTTCTGGCCCGTTTTGATGCAAATGGTAAACAAAGGTTAAGTCTTGAATTTTGTAGACTAAATCAGCTCCGTTAATATCAAATAGTTGGTTGATTTTCTTTTCTTCAACTGACAGACTTTCGAATCAACTATTCATTTCAAAATTATTGTTAGTCAAGTAATTTTAATTTTAAAATCTTTGAAGAAACTTTAAAATATTACAGCGATAAAAATCATAACTCTAATTTTATCAACTATTTCTACTACTTCCATTTATTTACTAAGAAATAAGCTATCGCAATTTAGTCGAACACCATTTAAATAGACTAGGTCTTCGTCATATTCACTACATCTCTATCTGTAAATATTAGTTTATCATTTAATCTAACAAACTGTAAAAAACTATGTAAGTATACGTTAAAGGAAATAAGTCGCTGCGGGAAAATTCATTTCCTCTCGCTACATTATTTTAAGTTCACGTGAATCATGTGCTTGTTTTGTTTCCTAATGTGTCCTTTCTTGAGAGTAAACAAACTTCTGGAGATATAAACCTTTTCATTGGAGCCGCACTTCACCGTATTTTCTTTTCTGTTTTGGTAATGTTTAGCCTACCTTGGATTTTTACTATTTTTTCTCTTTTGTGTCTTGTTGTATTCGCGAATCTGTTATTTCCAAGAAGTAGCTCGTGATTTACTGGTGTGTTCATAATATGAATAAAATAAACCTCCTAGTATTTGAAATCAATTTACAAAGTGTACGTGTTTTCTCGTGATTTAAAACACCAATTTGCATCGACATTATATTTTTTTTACGCATAAATGCTACACAACTGAAAAAGTTAAATTAAGCAAAAACTATGACCGTGACGTTTGTGCGTCTTTTTTTTTGATGAGCTCGCCTTTGTACAATGTTGCATGGTATCTCACAAATTATTATACTTATAAATTGTTCATAGTGCAAAATACTATTTTAATAGTATTATTCCTTATATTTCAAAATAAAAAAAAAATGTTCTCTATGATAGTCGATATCTGAGCTGTATTTTTACCAAAAATGTTAATCAGACCATGAAATATTACTTTACACAAGTAATTGTTTCCATATTATTCTAGTGTAAAACTTCATTAAGTTCATAGGTTAATTTTGTGAACATAGATCTAACCATAGCTTATTATACTAGAGTGAAGTAATTGTAACCATAATATAAATCCAATTAATTGCATTATATGAGTAATGTGTATCACTTAACAAATAGTTAAACGTAAGTTTTGGAATGCTCGACACAAGTGCCGCTCGTTTAATCTAATAGCCGAATAGTGTGCTTTTCCGTGCTTCAAATTAGGATTCTCTACATTTCTATCAGGCTTTGATGTAATTGTAAACCTCTGGTTGAATTATTGCTAAAGTACTTCACTATAAATAATCGTATTAGAGGCCAGAATTTACACAATGTGCGCAACTGTTGTGGTCGTCCTTGTATTAATAATCCTTGTTAACCGTTCTTTGTTTGTTTGTATGTCTTTTTTTCTCGCCTAAATGGTCCATAAGATTTTAATTATATTTTGGATATAGATAATATACAAAGCTAGATTAAAATTGAGACTCATATATATAATTATGATAATTATGCCCGCCCCCGATGAAACGAATGTTATTAATTCATTTTTTTGACAGTCCGAACTTGGCCAACTGAGTTTACTATTTCTTCCCAAACATGAAAAAGTAGCTTTGTGTGAAGAAATTTGTCAGTGATGAAGAGGTAAGTATCAAAATACCAGGCCAGTTTAAGTTGTTACATTCTCTTGAAATAAATATGAAAAATATTTTTCCCGTTTCTCATTTAGAACCTATTTTATTCATATTTAAGTCGGTGTGAAATTGCTTCTAAATAAAATTAAATACTTTGAAATAGCTCCTGTTTTGTAGTAAAACATATTTGTGATACGTGTTACATGCAGAATGGTTGGAAAGTAATTAAGACGAGAGTTCTATAAACAATCGGGTATCATACTAAGGTTATATTACGTTTGAGGTAGGAAGCCCTAAGAAATAAAAATTATAGACGCCCCGAAATAAGGTCCTGAAACTTGATGAATTTGATATATTACTGAAGATCGTAAGATGCTGTTGTTGGACTACATATATTATTATAAATTATAGTGTGAATGTAGATATGGAAATGTATTTATAAAATTTAATGGCACTTGTAGTCTAACCCAATATGGTGTAAATGAAATATTTAGTATTTATGAAAGTCTGTACATACTTGATTCTATTTACACTAATAATTTCAATAAGCCAAAAAATGACGTTATCGATATACTGACAATATATTGTTTGGAATTAATGGACCGCTGTCGAAGATTTATCACCTGTGTTAGATAATTGAAAATAACTGTTCATCGCAAAGTGTTTCAAAATATTAATATTTATTAAATTACGTAAGACGTTTGTAAGTAAGCATGCAACTCATGCTTAAATGGGGGATAGTAAATAAATGGCAAGATACATATGAAAAAAAATCCTCATGTGGCAAAGAAATATTGCTTCTTTAATTGGTAGCCACAGGAAAGCAGAAAAAGGAGATATTCTATGACTCTTGCGTAGAAGACCTACACGCGTGAATAGTGGTACTTTTGGGTTATAGCCAAAAGGTCGTAACACGTATAATATATTCAAAGGCCAATATGAAATAAATATTCCTTTTACTTTTCATTTTTTTAACCGATACTCTTAAATTTACTAAGCGTATTTAATTCAACTCTTGACTGGAAGATTAAAAAAAAGTTAACAAGAATTTACTAACATCATGATATTTTTGATGTAATTAGGCTTACGTTCATGGTATGTAGTGCTGGAATATCGGCAAAGTATTAATTCAAATATAGGAAAGTAATTTATGTTAAGAGAAAAGTTCAACCAAACTTTGCAAGTTAACTGTATAAGCGAATTTCGAGGACCACGAAAAAATAACAATTTCCCAAAGCCACTTAATGCACAAAGTAAAAAGGAAATACCAACAAAGAGCACATACGACTTATTATTTCTTTCGGAAAGTCGTAGATGTCGTTTTTAGAATTTTTTTTTAGGGACGTACATAAAAATAAGCAATAACTTCGCTTAGCAATGGTATAACTTTTTTCTGTAATAATCAAATAAAAAACTCTCATCTCGTCACATATGCTTAATCTTCGTTTGTATGAATAAACAGTTAGGCGGAAAAAGAAATTTCTCATTTTCTTTTACTGTTATTAAATTATTCGTAGACAGTGCAAATCTGCTATGTTATTGGTGGAAACTTTTGCGATAAGATCTGAATGTGCGCGTATGTGATTTTTGACATTGTTTTCTATTCGGGTCTATAAGTTTAGAGGTGAGGTATTCTGTAATCTGCCTACTTTACTGCTGCCACGTACTAACTCTTGTCTAGATTTATTAATTTCGTTAGAAATAATTTTCGTTCAAAAATTAATAAATCTAGACAAGATTGCCCCCAGTTAGTACATGTCAGCAGTAAAGTAGTCAGACTGGCTACTTATTAACTGGTGGCCATTTTGTGTAGATTTATTAATTTTCCTTCGAAAATTTGAGAACATTCAAATTTCTCCCTGGAATTCACCTGAACTATTCAAGCTTCAGGAAGCAATAGATTTACAAATTATACTTATTATACTTCTTGAACTTATCGTAATAAAATAGTAATGTTTAGGATTGAATGTAACCAAATAATATTTCTGCAACAACTTCTGAAACGTTTCGTAGCAATGGAAGCGAGCTGTATTGTACATAGCCAAACCAATTTGTAAGAAATCTGTCGACACATAAAAATACAGATTTTATTATTAAATGGAAGTAGTTTTTAACAAAAGAAATACTAAATCTTCAGTTAACAGAATTAACTTCTTAAAACTGAATATTGATTGAATGAATTTAAAGCTAAAATAAACTGAGTAAAACATAATCAAACTTTTAGTTAACAAGTTTTGAATTATTAGTAGTGTCAAAAAACCGAGACATTTAAATTTGGAATATTTGGGAAGTTTACGCGTAACGTATCACAACCCAAAAAAAATCTGAACATTTTGAGGAATTGGAGCCATTAGCCGCACTAACTTTATAAAACAGCGCGATGTCGGTGCCTAAAATATAATTGATCAACTTTATTTGTCTTTTGTCTATAATATGTACCAGCTCCAATGACACTTTTATTATTGAGATTTTATGAATTTTTATGATCATCACCTCTATACAGTGTAACTTTGCCATAATATTAATAAATTTTGACCTATTATATGTTGATTTTATCTACCAACATTGTTTACATACAATTCTAGATAGTATGCTGTTTTTTTATAGGTCATGGTGTACGATATATATGCGCCTTTCATATATGGCGTTGAGACTGAACATTAATGAAAGAAAAAGATGCGTGTCTTTAACTCATAAATTCTAGTAAGGTAATAAATTTTATGGCTTTATTCAATTCCTTTGTTATTCAATTTCCTCACTCCTCACTCCCTTGCGACTTTGAACTCTATCGCGATTTTTATTTATAGCTACTTACTTGTGGCATCTTGTATTCCGCTTTCTACAGCGACTGCAAACGATTAAACTTTTGCAATGAAATCTCGTGACTATTTCAACTAATAATGAAGGGTTCATAAATATTTTTGGAAGAAGTTTCCAAGTTGCAGACGTGCCCGTTATTTAGATTATATTAAATTCTTGATTTCTCATTATCAGCTAACACTCCAAAATTATTATTATTATAAATGCGCACCACTTCAAGAATCATCTGAACCCTGGAATCATGGTAAATGCTCCTTAATAATTCGAGTATTCGTTATGAATACTAATAGTGTTGGTCTCCATATTTTCAATCAATCATAAATTCTATTAATATTAAATAGTTGTGTGATATCCTTTTTTCTTGATATCCTTCTCTTGATATCCTTTTTTCTCATAAATTCCGTTAATATTAAAAAGTTGTGTGATATCCTTTTTTTCAACTGGCAGACTTTCGAATCAACTATTCATTTCAAAATTTTTGTTAGTCAAATTATTTAAATTTCAAAATCTATACTCTTTGAAGAGATTTTAAAATGTTACTGCGATCAAACGCCTAATTTCTAATTTTATCAAATATTTCTACTACTTCGTTTTATTCACTAAGATATATGCTATCGGGATCTAGTCGAAAACCATTTAAATGAACTTGCTTCTTCATAGTTTTGATTTACTCCGTCTTTATCTGTAAATGTTACTTTACTATTTAATCTAATAAAATTTATAATAATGATTCATAAAATTCAAGTTTTAATTATTTAAACTCTCAACCCATAATATGATTCAATCTACCAAAATAATAATTTCTTTAAAATTTCGGATTTTTCAATTAATATTTGAAGGTCGCTACCGCCTCATAAGATTTTTAAGAATTACCTTAAAATTTGCACTTATTGCGATGTTGGCTATGGTTTACTTATACAATTTTGATGACGGTATTTAGTTGCTAACGTAAACGGTTCTTTGTTTACTCACTTCGTCGGCACTTCAGTGCTCTCTGTAGATACCCACAATTTAATTAATATAAACAATCCATTGCTCTTTCATACACTTATCCAGTGACGCCATCGTTGCGAGTCAAAGTGATTGTGTGTGATTGTAAATGTGATTACTTTAGCTTTATTCTCGTATTTGTATTTCTAAAATGACATTGAATATTATAAAAATGCGAAAAAGGACTGAAATATGGTTAATTGGACAATCTCGTTCCGAATTGGTGCAAACAAAATTACTTTCAGTGAAAGAAATTATGTGTTTACTATTTCATTATAAAAACGTAATGAACAACACAAATAGAGAATCTGCATCATTAACAGCAAGTGATGTAATGACACTGTGGCAAAAAACAACTATTTCAACCAAAGAAGAACAACATGTTATCACAAAAATACTTAAATATTTCAAATAATGGCCGAATTAAAAAAAAAATAAAGAAAATAAAGCAAAACGCTCAGCAGCAATAAAAGAAAAAGAACACAAATGGCAATCAACTTTAAATATTTTGTTCGATATTGCTCACTGAAATGCCCTTAATATGATAATTATTGAACAAGGTAAGTAATTTCTTTTAAGACAAACAGAAATGAGTCGTCCAGGAAAAATTGGTAATATCGATAAAAGCCATGCGAAAAACCTTAAAAAACATTTACAAAAAGCTAAGTTGCAAAAGATGATAGAAAAAGAAAAAGAAGCAATGAAGAAATTAACTGAGAAATATGATTTGCTATCTTCTTCAGCTTCTTCTGCAGGAAATGAAAGTGATAGCGATATAAGTCAAAGTCATCCTATATCTCCTCAGCCAGGGACCTGTTCAAGCTATGGTTTTACTACACCATAGAAACGAGGCCAAAAGACAATTTTAGATTCAAGTTTAGGTACTACTCTTGATGTCACTAAGTAGACTGACCGAAAAGCAACTGTTGTTTTGGCTTCTTCACTCAAACGTCTGGGCTATGACGTATCAGAATATAACGTTAGCTATTCTTCTATACGTAGCTAAAGAATGGATATTAGAAAAGAGATTGCTGAGTCTGTCAACCAATAAATGTACTTACTGTGCACTGCGATGGAAAGATGCTAGAGGACATAACCGGACATGAAATAGTAGATCGTCTACGAATCTTGGTATCTGGAAAAAGTCAACCAGCTCTTGGCTGTTCCCAAGCTTCCATACGGAAAGGGAAAAACAATGGCTTCTCTTATTTTCGAGACTATTTTATCATGGAATTTATATGACAAAATAAAATGTACGTGTTTTGATACAACAGCATCTAATACAGGGCGAATAAACGGAGCGTGTGTTTTTCTAGAACAGAAAATACAAAAGAAACTAATTTGGTTTGCATGCCTGGATCACACACGAAATTATGAGTTTTAAAAGATTTAAAAGCTACTGGCCAAACATAAACCAAAAAGACTTCAAACCCGCAATGTCCGAACCATCTACATGGAATTGCGTTCAAACTTTCGCGAAAGATATCATCGCTTTTCCTGAGAGTCAGCTGGAACAATTTCAGCCACGTGATGATTACAAAGAGCTCATTTGATAATTATCTTTTTGGGAAGGATTCCTGAAAGCGGTATCTCATTCAAAGCCTTGACTGGAATGCACCGTGCGCGATGAATGGCAAAAGCTATATACGCACTGAAAATGTTTTTGTTTAAGCATTAGCTTAAAATCGCAATCAAGTAAGCTAAGGTCGTTACACATATTTGTATATTTGTTGTAGTTATTTACGCAAAATACTGGTTTACAGCGCAAAGTGGCTCATACGGCCTCAGTGAATGACTTACAGATATTAAAAGAATAGGTTGATTTCGAAAAATATAGCACAGTTGTAGCCAAAGTCAAAAAAATGTTGGATTATCTTTGGTATCTTTCCGAAAAACTAATTGCTTTAGGTTTTTTTGACAAACGAGTTGCCATCGATTCAAAACGTTATATAATTTTGGCTCTAAAAACTGAAGGAACGGAAAACCATACGAAAAAGGCATCCGTGGAATATGATGCAATCGTAAACAAAAACATCGAAAACTTCATATTAATAAATACTATGATTTTTTCAAAATCACTGGAATGTCTTGCAAGTTCATTTAGAAACATCCTGAGCTGTGGGAATAGGAAGAAAGCTTCAAATCGGCTATAGAAATTGTACAACATATGAGAGTCGTTAACGATATAGCTAACTGGGGTGTTGCATTGATGGAAGAGTACAATAAATTACATACTAATGAGGAAAAACAGAAGCAATACTTAATGTTGTTAGTTAAGAATTATAGGCAGAAAAACCCAAATTGTAAAAAAGCAAATCTACTATAATTTTTTTTCTTTTTACTTCATAATTTAGAGAAACGATAGTTATTGTTATTTAGTATAATATTTTCCATAAAACCTATGCGTAACACTCATTTCTGGTATTAAGAGACTTAAAAATATACGTTTTTTTTTCGAATTTCAAAAGTGGGTAGCGATCCTTAAATATAAATTTAAAAAAAAAATTTAAATCCTGGTATGTTCTCTAGTCGAATAGATAAAATTAAAAGGGTTGAGAGTGAAAAAAATGTAAAAAAAAATTTTTTGGTCTTTTATGAATCATCCTAATATATATATATGTATATATATATATATGTATATATATATATATATATATATATATATATATATAATCATCATGTTTGGCACGACAGCCCAGGGTGGGCCAAGGCCTTCTGCTAGAGATTCTTCCAGGAGGTTCTACTATTCGCCTGGGTTTTCCAGTTCTTTATCCTGAGAATGTTAAAATCTTCTTTCACTGAATCGATCCATCTTAATTTTGGTCTACCTCTTCTACGAGTTGTTAGAGGTTTTGCGATGAAAACTTTCTTTACTGGGTTTTCATCTTTCATCCTAGATACGTGGGCAGCCCAGTTCATTCTTTTGATTTTGATGGTTTTTATGACATCAGGCTCACCAAACAACCTATAGATTTCTGAGTTAAGACGTCTTCGCCAAATACCATTTTCCTTGACACCCCCAAAAATTCTCCTCAGAACCCTTCTTTCAAAGGCTGCTATTTTATTCTCTCCAGTTCCAGTCAAATGCCAGGTTTCTGAACCATATGCTAGAACTGGCCTAATAAGAGTTTTCTATACTAATAATTTCGTTTTTCTTGTAAGAAAAGAAGATTTAAGGATGGAGCTTAGTCCAAAAAATGCTTTATTGGCCGATGATATTCTGAATTTCAGAGATAGTGTCATTCTTGTTGTTAACACAGGATCCAAGGTAAGTAAAGAAGGCAACCGTTTCAAATGTATGTGAGCCAATCTCCGAACAATTATATGCATTATTTGGTGGAGATTTTTGTATAGGCCTATACTTAGTCTTGGAATCGTTTATTGCCAGACCCATTTGATTTGCAGCTATCTCCAAAGACAGAAAGGCCTCTCTCAAGGCTGGTAGGTTTCTAGCAATTATATCAATATCATCAGCATACGCTAGGATCTGAACTGATTTGTAAAAGATGGTACCCCTAGTGTTAATATCTGAATCCCGAATAGCCTTTTCTAGTGCAATATTAAAAAGCAGACACGAGAGTGAGTCGCCTTGTGGAACACCATTATTGACACTGAGATCTTCAGAGAGGGCACCATTGAATTTTATTTCACATTTTGTCTTCTCCATAGAACACATTACAATTCTAATTAACTTGCTTGGAATTTTGAATTCATACATTGCGTCTTTTAAATGCTTTCTACTAACACTGTCAAATGCTGATTTAAAGTCTAGAAACAAGTGATGAGTATCAATATCATACTCAATTGATTTTTTAATAATTTGACGTAAACAAAAAATTTGATCAACAGTAGATTTTCCACTCCTAAATCCGCATTGATAGCTGCCAATTTCAGAATCAACGAATGGTTTGTCTCATAAACAGAATATTTAATAAAATTTTATAGCTCGTGCATAGTAAGCTAATGCCTCTAAAATTGGAACCATTGGGTCTCCTTTCTTATGAACAGGGCACAAAACACTAATGTTCCATTCTGAAGGAAGCTTTTCAGAGTTCCAAATGTTCACAATTAACTTTTGCAGGTGATCATGTAGCCGAGGACATCCATTTTTTAGCAATTATGCAGTTATAAGATCATGTCCTGGTGATTTATTATTCTTTAGCTTATTTATTGCTAGTTGAATCTCATTTTTCTCTGGGATGGGAATTATTTCATCATTATTTACATTTACTGAGTTGTGTCTATGATTCTCCTGTGAATTTTCTTAGTCTAGAAGATTGTTAAAATGTTCAACCCATCTTGAAAGAATTTCCTATTTGTTAGCCAAAATGTCCCTTTGTTCATTTCGACAAAGAGTAGAACTTGGTTTAAAGTCAGAGCGACTACGATTAACCCTTCGATAGAATGCTCTACATTCATTTAGGGTTTTAAGATTTTCAATTTTTCTTAGGGTTTCCTCTTCAAAAGCTGTTTTCTTTGTTTTGTGAAGTCTTTTTTCCTCTTTTCTGGCTCTGTTATATTCTTCTGTATTGTTTCTGGTATTTCTAGTTAGCATATTTTTATATGCTTCATTCTTTTTCTTGGTAAGTTCGATACATTCATCATTATACTAGTCTTTATCTTTACTGTGTTTACTATTGCCTACTGTAGATTTAGCTGCATGACAAACACTTTTCTTTATTTCCCTCCAATGGTCATCTATGGAATCACAGTCCTTTATTTTCATCAAATGATTATCCAAAAAGTCACCATATTCCTTTCGTAATTTTTGGTTTTTTAGTTTCTCACAATCAAAGTTCTTAAGTGGCTCAACACTTTCTTTCTTGGAATTAGAGAGCCTTGCTCTGATTTTAGCAATAATTAGATAATGATCTGAGTCTATGTTAGCACCTCTATATGTTCTAACATCGAGTAAGTCTGAACAGTGACTAGAATCAATCAAGACGTAGTCTATTTGATTTGAACATACACTTGGTGCTTTCCAAGTTTCTTTATGAATCAGTTTGTGACAAAATATAGTGCTTCCAATAATCATGCCATGTTCTATCGCAAATTCAATTAGCCTACAGCCATTGTCATTTGATTGATCATGCAGGCTAAATCTACCAATCGCTGTATTGTATTCCGGTTCTTTCCCGACTTTAGCATTAAAGTCCCCGATAAGCAGTTTAACATCATTTCTTGGGCATCCCTCATATAGTCCAGATAGATCCCCATAAAAATTCTCCTTTTCCTCATCTGATTTCTCCTCCGTGGGAGCATGGCAACAAACTATACTGTAGTTAAAGAACCTTTCCCTTATTCTCAACTTGCACAGTCTCGGGGAAATTGCCTGAAAATCCATAATTAGGTGTTTTATTCTCTTATTTACAACAAATCCAGTACCTTCTACATGTTTTTTTGCATTGGAACTATAGAAGACTAGATAATTTTTGCTGATAAAAGTACCACTACCGGTCCATCTCATTTCCTGATGTGCGTATATATCAATGTTTTATTGTTCTAGTTGTTGCATTAGTCGCAATAGCGCTTTACTTTTGTATAAAGACAATACA
Organism: Druceiella hillmani; assembly: GCA_039881145.1. Classification (NCBI taxonomy): domain Eukaryota; kingdom Metazoa; phylum Arthropoda; class Insecta; order Lepidoptera; family Hepialidae; genus Druceiella; species Druceiella hillmani. Next base: position 28,713,808 of record JAYKKI010000002.1, read on the forward strand.
TTCCAGTTTCCAATTCTCAAGTCCAAAATCCGTTTTCCAGGTCGTTTTCATATAGCTGTCCGGTTATTTTCACCATTAGATTTCGAAACAAGTATTTTTTTCCGGGGCGGGGTAGTCACCCCACGCCCTACCCCCAACTTGGAGGACCAGGGTGTTCTTCTTAGTCTGGTTTCTCTCCTCCGACCTGTCCGGCTTGGGTGACTCTGCCAGTAGCTAAGCTACCGCCGGTAAAGCTCTTGGGATCAACAACACACGCAAGCTACTGCACTACTACAAAGTGGGAACACCTACGCAGTGGATATATATATATATATATATATATATATATATATATATATATATATATATATATATATATAAATGGTTATTTCAATGAATTAATTAACATGAACTACCGGTACTTTATATACATTAGATGGTATATAAAAGTAATTAACCACGGAGAAACTTCTAATTGTACAAAACTATGTAAGTATACGTTAAAGGAAATAAGTCGCAGCGGGTAATTCATTTCCTCTCGCTACATTATTTTAGGTTCGCGCGAATCATGTGCTTGTTTTGTTTCCTAATGTGTCTTTTCTTGAGAATAAATAGACTTGTAGAAATATAAACCTTCTCATTGGAGACGCACTTCACCGTATTTTCTTTTCTGTTGTTGTAATATGTAGCTTACCTTAGATTTTTACTTGCTATTTTCTCGTGCGCTTTGTTGTTTTTCTGTTCTTTCCAAGAACTAACGTGTGATTTACTGGTATATAATATGTATATAATATGAATAACATAATCCTAGTATCCGAAATCAATGTACAAAGTGTACCTATTTTCTCGTGATTTAAAATATAAATTTGCATGAACATTATATTTTCTCACTTATAAATGTTACACAATTGACAAATTTTAATTAGGTACAAACTATGGACCGTGATGTTACGTTTGTGCGTCTTTTCTTTTGATGAGCTCGTTTTTGTACAATGTTGGATGGTATTTTTCATTAATAATTATACTTTTAAATTGTTCATAGTGCAAAATATAATTTTAATAGTATTATTTATTATATTTCAAACTAAAAAAAAAGTTCTCTATGATAGTCGATATCTGAGCTGTATTTTTATCAAAAATATTAATGAGACCATGAAATATTACTTTATACAAGTAATTGTTTCCATATTATTCCAGTGAAAACTTCATTAAGTGGATAGGTTAATTTTGTGAATATAGATCTAGCCATGGCTATTATACTGGAGTGAAGTAATTTTATCAATAATATAAATCCAATTAATTGCATTATATGAGTAATGTGTATCACTTAGCAAATAGTTAAACATCTGTTTTGAAATGCTCGACACAATTGCCGCTAGTTTAATCTAATAGCCGAATAGTGAGCCTTTCCGTGCTCAATTTCAAATTAGGATTCTCTACATTTCTATAAGGCTTTGATGTAATTGTAACACTCTGGTTGAATATTTGCTTTTAATTAATAAAGTACTTCACTATGAATAATCGCATTAGGGGCCAGAATTTACACAATGTGCTCAACTGTTGTGGTCGTCCTTGTTTTAATAATCCCTGTTAACGTAATAAAAGTGAAACGTTATTTGTTTGTTTTTATGCCTTTTTTCTGGCATAAATGGTCCATAGGATTTTAATGATATTTTGAATATAGATAATATACAAAGCTAGATTGAAATTTAAACTGATATGTATATAATTATAATAATTCCCAGGAATAAATTAGTGTACATATATGATGAAAATTTATGCCCGCGCCGGGAAAACTGTTAATAATATAATTTTTCTAACAGTCCGAACTTGGCCAACTGAGTTTACTATTTCTTCCCAAACATGAAAAAGTAGCTTTGTGTGAAAAAAATGGTCAGCGATGAAGAGGTAAGTCTCAAAATACCAGGCCAGTTTAAGTTATGTTACATTTTCTTGAAATATACATGAAAAGTTTTTTTCCTGTTTCTCATTTAGAACCTATTTCTTTCATATTTAAGTGGGTGTGAAATTAAATTTTTTAAACTTCTGTTTTGTAGTATAATATATTTGAGTTATGTGTTACGTGCGGAATTAAGATGAGGTACGTAAGTAATTAAAAACAGAGTTCCACAGACGAACAATCGAGTATCATAATAAGGTTATATTACATTTGAGGTAGGAAATAAGATTCTGATACTTAGGTGAATTTGGTTTATAGCTAAAAATTGGACTGCATATATTGTTGTTGGACTGCATATATTATTACGAATTATAGTATGAATATAGGTGTGGAAACATATTTATAAAATTTAATAGTTTTTGTAGTCCAACACAACATAATGTAAATGAAATATCTAGTGGTTATGAAAATTTGTAAATACTTCTTTTTATGCTAATAATTTCCATAAGCCAACATTATCAATTGTTTAACAACGTGTTGAGTAGAATTAATGAATGATTCTTTGTCCAAGATTTATGACCTGTGATAGATAATTGAAAGTAAGATCTGTTTATCGCAAGGTGTTAAAATATTAATATTTATTAAATTACGTAAGACATATGTAAGTAAGTACATTGAGACGGAGTTCTATCTTCGGTGCTTAGTCTGGTTAAATGGGAGATGGTGAGTAAATGGCAGGATAGCATGGAAAAAAGTCCTTATTATGTAAATCGATGTTTAGATATGGCAAGGAAATATTACTTCTTACATTGGTAGCCACAGGAAAGCAGAAAAAGGAGATATTGTATGGCTCTTGAGTAGAAAACCTACATACGTGAATAGTGGGACTTTTGGGTTATAGCCAAACGGTCGGAACATTAATGATTTATCCAAAGGTCAATATGAAATAAATATACCTTTTACTATTAATTTTTTTAACCTACATAATTAAATTTACTACGCATATTCAATTCAAGTCTTGACTGGAAGATTAAAATTGTTGACTTTAAAATTAATAAGAATTGACTAACTTCATGTCATTACTATGTAATTACGATCACGTTCATCGTATATGGTGATGGAATACCGGCAAAGCATTAATTCATATATTGGAAAGTAATTTATGTTAAGAGAAAAGTTCAACCAAACTTCGGAAGTTAACTGTATAAGTGAATTTCGAGGACCACGAAAAAATAAAAATTTTCCAAAACTGAATACACAAAGCAAAAAGAAATACCAACAAAGAGCACATACGACTTATTATTTCTTTCGGAAAGTCGTAGATGTCGTTTTTAGACGATTGTTTTTTAGGAACATACAGAAAAATGAGCAATAACTTCGCTTAGTAACGGCTCATCTTTTTTCTGTAATAAGAAAAAAAAATCTTATCTCATAACATATGCTTAATCTTCGTTTGTATGAATAAACAGTTTGGCGGAAAAAGAAATTTCTCATTTTCTTTTACTGCTATTAAATTATTCGCAGACAGTGCAAAACTACTATGTTATCGTGGAAACTTTTGCAATAAGTCTGCGCGTGTGTGTTTTGGTATTATTTTTTATTCGGATCTATAAGTTTAGAGGTTTTAAATATCTACAAAATTTGCTTACTTTACGTTTCACAAGAGTATGCATTTTGCTGTAATATTCTAAATTTTTTACAAAAATATGAATCTAATGTTCATAGTTTTTTCTATATATTTATTCAAACATGTAATATTCATATGCAATAGATAAAGTAGAGTCAGAAATGTTGGTAATCTTCCTACTTTACTTTACACTGGGGGGTACTCTTGGTTTGATTTATTAATTTTCTTTCCAAAATTAATAAACCTAGACAAGAGTGCCCCCAGTTAGTACGTGCCACCAGAAAAGTAGGCAGATTGACTACTTACTAACTGGGGGTACTCTTGTCTAGATTTATTAATTTTCGTTCTAAAATTTGTGTACATTCAAATTTCTCCCCGCAATTCACTTGAACTATTCAAGCTTCAGGAAGCAATAGGTTTACAAATTATATTTATTATATTTCTTGAACTTATTGTAATAATATATTAATATTTACCATTGGATATAACCAAATAATATTTCTGCAACAACTGCTGAAACGTTTCACAGCAATGGAAGCGAGCTGTGTTGTACACAGCCAAACCAATTTGTAAAAAATCAGGATAATGGCTAAAAAGTCGACACATAAAAATACAGATTTTGTTATTAAATGGAAATAGTTTAAAAAAAAGAAATACTAAATCTTCAATTAACAGATTTAAGTTCTTAAACCTGAATATTGATTGAATGAATTTAAAGCTAAAATAATCTGAATAAAACATAATCAAACTTTTAGTTAACAAGTTTTGAATTATTAGTAGTGTCAAAAAATCGAGGCATTTAAGGTCGGTCCGTTAATATTAAATAGTTGTGTGATATCCTTTTTTTCAACTGGCAGACTTTCGAATCAACTATTCATTTCAAAATTTTTGTTAGTCAAATAATTTAAATTTCAAAATCTATACTCTTTGAAGAGATTTTAAAATTTTACTGCGATCAAACGCCTAATTTCTAATTTTATCAAATATTTCTACTACTTCGATTTATTCACTAAGATATATGCTATCGGGATCTAGTCGAAAACCATTTAAATGGACTTGCCTCTTCGTAGTCATTCACTTCGTCTTCATCTGTAAATGTTAGTTTACTACTTAATCTAATAAAATATATAATAAGTTAGATTCTATATGAGAGCAGCTTTGTCAATATATATATATATATATATATATATATATATATATATATATATATATATATATAAATGGTTCTTTCAATGATTTAATTAACATGTACTACCGGTACTTTATATACACTAGATGGTATATAAAAGTAATTAACCACGGAAAAACTTCTAATTGTACAAAACTATGTAAGTATACGTTAAAAGAAATTAGTCGCTGCGGGAAAATTCATTTCCTCTCGCTAAATTATTTTAGGTCCACGCGAATCATTTGCTTGTTTTGTTTCGTAATATGTCTTTTCTTGAGAATAAATAGACTTGTGGAAATATAAACCTTTTCATCGGAGACGCACTTCACTGTATTTTCTTTTCTGTTGTTGTAATGTGTAGCTTACCTTAGATTTTTAATTGCTTTTTTCTCTTGCGCTTTGTTGTTTTCGCAAACCTGTTATTTCTAAGAACTAACCCGTGATTTTCTGATATATGCGTGATATGAATAAAATAAACCCACTCGTATCCGAAATCAATTTACAAAGTGTACCTATTTTCTGGCGATTTAAATCATAAATTTGAATTGACATAATATTTTCTTACGTATAAATACTACACAACTGAAAAAGTTAAATTAGGCAAAAACTATGGACCGTGATGTTACGTTTGTGCGTCTTTTCTTTTGATGATCTCGCTTTTGCATAATGTTGCCCGGTATCTTTCACTCATAATTGTACTTTTAAATTATTTATCGTGCAAAATAAAATTTTAATAGTATTACTTCTTATGTCACAAAATAAAAAAAAAATGTTTTCAAAGATAGTGGATTTTCTGAGCTGCTTTTGTCAGAAATATTAATCAGACCTTGAAATATTACTTTATACAAATATGAAACTTTATTAAGTTGATAGATCAATTTTGTGAATATAGGTCTAACCATGGCAATTATACTTCAGTAAAGTAATTGCATCAATAATATAAATCCTATTAATTGCATTATATGAGTAATGTGTATCACTTAGCAAATAGTTAAATGTCGGTTTTGCAATGTTCGACTCAATTGCCGCTCGTTTAATCTAATACCCGAACAGTGAGCCTTTTCCGTGCTCAATTTCAAATTAGGATTCTCCACATTTCTATAACGCTTTGATGTAATTTCAACCATCTAGTTGAATCATTGCTAAACTACTTCACTATAAATAATCGCATTAAGGGCCAGAATTTACACTATTGTGGTCGTCCTCGTTTTAATAATCCCTGTTAACAAAATAAAAGTGAAACATTGTTCGTTTCTTTGTATATCTTTCCCGCTTAAATGGTCCATGAGATTTGAATGGCATTTTGATTATTGATAATATACGAACCTAAATTAAAATATAGACTAAGATATATAATTATGCTGGTATAAATAATTATGTTCACAGGAATTGATCAGTTTACATAAACGATACAAAACTATGCCCGCGCCCGATAAATTGAATGCTATTAATTTAATTTTTCAAAGTGATAGTAGACGTGTTTTATTTAACATGCGAAATCCAGGGGTTAATTACCTTATAGCATTTGAGCCCAGATTACAATGGCATAAGCTATGCGGTGCACCGCTCCGCACTTCAATAATTATTAAAAGTCGGATCTGGTAAATTATCTTCGAAATAAACCGCGTGACTATATAACTGGCCTGATTAAATTCTATATCGTTTTTTTTTTTAAAAACAATTTTTTTACATTTTCATAATATCACGCGGATGAAAACGGGGACAAGAGCCCTTAAACATGATTTAAATGTCGATATTTTCCATAAACAAATATTTGGCTCATCACATAAATAATGGATGATTTGTAAATAAGAAGCGGGGCCATTAAAATTTTTATTTGACCTTCTCGCCAGGTTGTAAATTTATGATTAATTTGGATTGTATTATTGTAATGAGCATTTTGAAAGCGTATGATTGTTGTACGCTTCCTTTACTGTTATTGGAACTATAACATAAAACTCGTGAAAGTAATTAATATAAATGTGGGTTTAATTGTTACAAAATATTAAGCTTAATTTATCGGAACTTTTACAGCGTAAATTCGAATTGTATGTTGCCTTGATTTTCTATGAAATAAACTGTTAAGTTAATCTTACCTTAGGATCAATTTATATTAAAACGAACATCATCAAAAATGTTTTCTTTGTTATAAACTTAATTGGAATCTCTATATCCGTTCTAAACTAATTGGACTTGTGCTGTAAGAAATCAGCGTACGAGAAGCAACAAGAAATAGTCAATAGCAAAACTAATGAATGTAATATAACCTGGAGAATATAGGACGCAGAAATTGAAAAAAAAAATTTAAAAACAATAAAGCAGAAAAGACGGCTGTGGTTGTCGATGAGTATGTATGAAATGTTTTAATAACTAAATTATTTCATTAGTTTTTAAAGACCTTTTTAAACAGATATTTTAATATTCTGTAAAATATATTATACTATATTTATAATAATTCATGTTGTATGGAGCAAATAAATTTCATTGCCACTGATGAAATTTCTACAAAATTATGCAGATTTCGAGTTCGAAATTACACGCAAAATGTCAAAATTTTTCATAAACAATTTTCGCCAACCTGAATCTAATGATGTTATATCTAATTGTTTAGGAAAATTATAACACAAACAACCAACAGTCACCAATGATTATTGTAGTGGATGTAGCCTAGTGGATGTATCCTGATGATTAATTAATTTGGCATGCGGACTAAATGGATTAAAGTCCTGCATATAACAGAAGCCTGTTAGGCACCGTAGAGATAGCTTACAATGGCGATTCTAAAACGTTTTATGATTTGATATTAGTTGAAGAAAATTATTTTCCTTATTTATTTTTCCTTAATTGCAATCATCGGAAATGTAAATTGAAATTAATATTGAAATTTATCATTCATCTCGAGTCTTGTAGATAGTTAGTTTTAATAAAACGATTGTAAACCTTAATATTAAGTTACCGAAAAGGGAAATTGAACTTAAAAATTGAATGTTTAGGAGGTAAATTGATACTAAGGTTAGTTATAATGACGTTAACAAGCTTCATTCGTTATTTCCGGACTCGAGAGAATAAAAGGTAAATCGAAGGGGGTGACGAATTTTTTGTTTTGAATAATTTGTGCTTTTTCGTTGATTGATTATTGTAAACAAATAATCTTAGAAAAACATTGTATTTTTTTGTCTCATTACAATTAAAATATGTTTACTTTCCAAAGTCACAATTCAAAATAAGTTATTGAGCTGCTTTGAGAATCAAACAATTATTAACGTATGGACAAGGGTAATGTAATATATAAAATGAACTGATACCCTATCAGTGAATATGGTAATAATAAAGTTATTTTAAAATGAGTTTATTTCGAAAGTGTACAATGTGCATTAGTGCAGACGACTATTAATAAACAATATTTCTACAAAATTATTATATTAACAATATTAATAATCATAAAATAATGACACGAAGTGAATATTGTGGTATTAAATACTTTGAAGAGTAAAAGTAGAAACGTTTTGTGCTCTAGGAAACTGTTTAATAGTTTAAACAGATGGATGCCACATTAAGTTATTGTCATTTGAGATTAATACCTTGCTTTTATATTAACGTCAATTTTTATATATATTTATCGGCTTTTAATGTGAATAATAGTGCGAAAGCTCAACATCCTAGAGTATAAGTGTAAACAAATCCAAATAAAGGAACAGTTAAGACGAACTACGACCATTAGGGGTAGCGAACATTTTTTGAACCATTCGGCATGTAAAATACTTTTTAATATTTCAGGTAAAATACCTTTTAATATATTTTGACACTCGTAAATAAATAAAAACCTATTGAGTATTCCCCATTGCCCTAGAATCATAAAATTTGGCAAGAAGCAAGGCCTCATGGCATGAGTAAAGGAAAATCGTTAATTTGTATTTACATCACAAAAATAAATATTTTTTTTAAATATGTGCTGGTGAAAGGTATAGTAGGTGATATATTTTCGTTCCAAAAATTAAAATTTAAAATTAATTTTCAGAGACTCATAACAGCTAAACTAGACGGGACGTACAATTTCCTCTATCGTAAATTCCTTTCCGTGTTATTGAAAACTCAGTAGAGAATTTACAATTGAAATCTTGATGTATTGTGACCGCTGGTTATTGAATTTAGATATAAGTTAATATATTACTTTCACTGCTATAATTAAGTTCATTTAACACATAATACATTTCTCTTTAAGGTGAGATACGAACCCGCACTCTCTGGCACGATCCAATTTTAATAGCACTACAATTGTTACGAAGGTAGGAAAATATATTTAACGTAAATAAGCAATACAACCATATTGTTTAATTGAGTATTGTCTGACAAAAATAAGTCTACCAATAAATCTGCGATCAAAATATATTTTCCATAACTTATGTCTCTTTCAATTAATCTCACTTCATGAAGGTTGCAAATTAAAAAAAAATAGTTTAATATCAAAAACCTCCAGAGGAATAACGAAAATATTAAAAAAAAATTAATTTTTATGATCAAAATCTATAGTTTTCCTGACTTTTTTATGTTATTAAGATTTATAAAAGTACTTTTTACACCAATGTTAATAGAGGATAAATAAGGCTTGACGGTAATTGTTGGTTAGTTTGAGAACAATAATATATAAATAAACCATTCTAAGACTTCACTGACTAAAAGAAGCTGAAATAAAATATGCTGGTAACATTTTATCTGCCACATACTGGGTTGTTGTTACAGCAAATAGGTTGGTCTTAAATATGCTTACCATAACAAAACCGCAGATTTGAACCACCCATAAATTGTTATTTAGTAGATAAATTTAATTTCTTATTACCATTAGAATTTGTGCATACCGTATTTCCGTAAATTGAATATGTATTTACGCCCTTTTGATCATGATTAGAACAGTTTTGACGTTAGATTAAATTAAATATTCTTATATGTTTATGTAAATTTCTCTATTGTTGTGCTTATTCGATTTTGTTTTAGTACTTAACGTTTGTGTGTTAAAAATGTTGATGCAAAAAGTCAAAACCGTTAATAAAAGCAAAATTTTAGGAGAATACATTTTTCATAGGTGTTTTACTTAAAACTAAGGAGTCTTCGCACGTTAATATTATACATTAGCTGATTATTTCGATGCAGACGTACTTAATGACATTTAATTTTTGTAAAATGTTTATTAAACATACCTAGGTAGTATAAGTCTTAGGTCTGTATCTTGAACATCTTACAAATTGGTATCGGTTATTTGACTGTTATGCATCGTCAAACGAACATGTATTTAAATAACATGTCTCGAAAAATCATTTATTGTCTTCTATCATGAAGAAACAAAAATGATTCCTCAGCCTATTTAAAAACAAGGAAATAAAAATGCAAAAGGCATTCTGACACCCATATTGCCATTATAATAATAAACAAAATTTTGTGACATTTTGTTCAATTGACGTTTTATGAACCACAGCAAAACACAATTTTTACTATTTGAGTATATTTTATAAAAGCAATACAAAAGAAAAAATCTATGGGTAGATAATAATGTCGTTATGTACATAATACACTTTAGAAAATGCGGACAACTCTGCAAGGCCGTATGTGCAATATGTATGTGCCGTATGTGCCGTATGTGGAAGTCATTTACAGGTTTTAAACTCCACTATCCCTCACTCTAAACCGATTTCCAGAGCCGAGAAAATGGTTGCTATTGTTAATCCTTATAGGATTTTAAACGTATTTTTATGCGAGCAATATTCATCCTAATAAGTTGCATTTAACGTACTTCAAATCAATTGAATGTACTGTAACCTAATACAAAAATATTTATTTCACCACAACGGCCAAAATAATTCCTCAAAGTTAAATATTATTTCCTGGTCCATCGAGCTTTAAATTATAGGTATTAAAATAATTATTTGTCCCAATTAAGCTTACTTTAGATATTAGTAGTTTTTTTGCGGTAAAATAAAAGAAATTGATTTCATACATCAAATTTTGAGATGGCATCATCATAGTGGAAGGTTTTTATTAAAATCGTCGACTCTAAGCAATAATTTTTTTTCATTTTGACAAAAGATAACATGGATATATAAAAGCTAACAACTTATTAATTAATTTTGAAACGTACAATGTTAGCTCTCTCAAATTATATATTATGTGTAGCAGCTATACATACTACTGTGAACGTTATGGGTCTTCTAAATATGATTTCAAACAAGAACTTCATTAGATTGTGACTATTGCAAATGAGCTGGTCTTTGAAAGTAGATTATAGTCGGGTAGAGCGTGCATAGCATAGGTCGAGATCGAAATTTAATTATAATACGAAGAGCTATACGCGCGACTATCCCGAGAAATGTAAATTTTTTGTCTCCAATGTATGTCCATAATTAGTTATTTTCAAACCAATTATTAAAAAAATGTTATCTATAAACTGTTCATTACTTCAATCAACATGAAATAGTTTTTGACTAGCTAAGAAGCCAACAAAGAAGGAGCACTCAGTCCAATCGGAACGTACGTTTTTATGTTCGTTTGCACAAATTGACTCTATAGAAACCAAATCACAGAACTATCTAAACTGAAAGTTAGACGAAAATTTGTCTTTAATAAAACTATGAAAAATGAAATATTGCATGAGGCATCAACATTTTAACATAAAAATAAAACATTTTCAAAAAAATTGAACCGACTTTAAATAATGGCTTACAATGAAAAGCGAAATGAAAAGAATAAAATAATGAAAACACGAGTGTTGAATTGGAATTTTTGCGGTACAATATCGTTTCCGAGTATAAACATATTTGCAAACATTGCTACTGCTAGAGATTTTAGGAATCGATGCCAAATCGTCTCTACTCTCCCCTCTGAAGTACATGCACACCCTAACCACCCTAACATAACTGTTTCTCTTTTTAACCAATAGCGTCTATTGAATGACTATCTCGATAGCACGCTTGCGCAGTTATTCTGTACTAGTGCACACGTCTTTATAATTATTTAATTGTAAAAATGTAATCATATAAATAAATATTTTATAGTAATTGTGTGAAAGTGATTTGATAATAATATTATCAAATTACTTTCGATAATAATAATAAGATAGAATTTGAAAAAAATGTACTTAGTATGGATCTTAAAACGAAATAAAATCTAAAATAAAAACAAGTTTTGTTTGTTTATTAACGTGTACACTGAAATATTATCTTCGTTACTCTTTTGAGTTGATTAAATTTGATTTATGTGAAGGATCTCTTAATAAAGAATATAATATACCTATAGCCGACACTACAAGGATACTTTTCCAAACACATCGATCTCAAACATAAGAATGACTTTTAAGAACAGTTTGAAATTAAAAACTGCTCAGTGACATGTTTGTCGACGCAAAAGTATAGGTCCTAACCAAATAGGTTGGAGATACAAAACAAAATTATTTACAACAAACAAAAAAAGGGAGACAAAACAATCTTCTATCTTAGTTATTTTATTGCTTTCTAAGCACTTGTACACAAGTCAATAATGGGTCGTTATATTGAATTATTATAAATAGTGATCAATTAAGTCTGAATTATACAAGTTAAACTCGACCAAACATTGCAAAATGTAACAAACAATAAATCTTAACGCGCAGCAAGCGGCAACCTTGGAACGCGTACTCTTGATCGTACCCATTATCTGCGGGCGACTTTAATGTACCCATTATCTGCGGGTGAATGACGCTTCTTTAAGCAGTAATATTCTTTGCCCAAACATACAGATGAGTGTTATATTTTTTTTTATCATCGACTCCAAAAGCAGTAGCAGTTTTTTGCAAATTTGTTTATGTTCGGAAACGATGTACTACAAAAGTTCCAGCTGAGTACTCGTACTTTTAATTATTTGATACCTTTCAGTGTACTTTCTGTTAGATAGTTATTTGAAGTCGGTTCAGTTTTGTATAAAAATGTTTTATATTTCCGTTTTTATTGAACTCATGAACTTACGATGATTTCAATACCAATAATATCTCATTTATGAAATCCGAATGATGTTTGTAGTATTTGATGAATCTAAATGTTTCCATATATATCTAAATACATGCATGCATGTGTATATAAATATGTATACACCTATATACGAACATGTATATCATATTTCCTTTTTACCTTCACCATCTTTGTATATATCTACGAATACTCACTTATTTACCTATCTGTATACCAATGTTGAGTCAATTCATGTATTAATTCATGCCTGTATTTACTTATCTAATTACCAAATAACTAAGTTGACTTATGCCTTTGTATATAGGTGTATATAAGTGTACATGTATATAAAAAAAGAATCCAAACTCGATGAGTTTACTTGTCATCAGTGAAAGTTCCTGTTACCACCTCCTGGCTCTGTTATTGTACACTGATTTTCTAAAGGGCAGGTTTATGCCGGTCTTAATCCTATCAAAACTTTAGACTCTATTACTAACTTATCATTAGACGTATATAATCCTAACATGAACGCGTCACTTGTACTGTACAATTTTGAGGAATTATATGCTTACCTTCGATTTCCATTGTCAAATTTTAGGAATTGTTTATGCCAATTTGTATATTATTTTTAGTATATTATTTTTAGTATATGCTGGGGCTAATGAAATAAAAAAAGAATCATGCCACTTGGTGGTGAACATTGAAAAAAACTAAAAAGGGCATACCGTTGCAGCATCAGGCTAAGGAATTGGGATTCGGAGTTTAATAATAGAGTCTCTCCATCAGGCTCTCAATACTAATTTAAAAATAACCTCCCCTCAAATTTTATGATTTAAGTTGGCAGTACTCCTGCAAAAGGGGGGCTGAGGAGTAAAAACACGGAGTTTAATGGCAGAATGTCTGTTTGAAACCCAAAATACTAATTTAAAAACAGCAAATCTTTAAGTTTCTCCTTAAGTTCAGATTGAAAAAATGGAACCCGGAGTTTAGTAGTAGAGAAACCGCTTGAGATTCGAAATATTAATTTAAAAAAATTAGGTCCTCAAATCTTACAGTTTAAGTATAGAATACCCCGCAGCATCAGGATTGAGGAATTATAATCCTAAGTTCAATTTCGTAGTGTGCGTTTGAAACTCACAATACTAATTAAAATAGCCGACCCTTAAGTTTCACAGTTCAGTCGGGCAGTACATCTGCAACCTCAAAACAGAGGAATTGAAATCCGGAATTCAGTAACAGCGTCTCCATGTAAAACCTATATTACTTACTTAAAAATACCAGATCTTTTAGTTTCACCATTTAAGCATGCAAAGTTTAGGTTTAACGTTCAGGTTTAAAGCCTCTGCATGAGACCCACAATACTAATTTTAAAACAATAGATCCTCAAGTTTCATAGCTTAGGCAGGCAGTACTCTTAAAGCATCAGGGCTACGGAGTTGGAACCCGAAATTCAATGACGGAGTCTCTGTTTGAGATTTACAATACTATTTTAAAAACAACAGGTTTTCATGTCTCATTATTTAAGTGGGCAGTACACTTGCAGCGTCAAAATTTATGAAACGAGGGTTGAAAATGTATCCGTATATACTTACCTACTGACCTTATTACTTTTTTGTTACGTCACGATAAGTCAAACTAGTCTAAGCTCGATAAGTTTTCTCCTCATCACTGAAGAGTTCCTGTCACCGCCTTCCCACTTTATTAATGTACCCTGATTTTGCTAAAGAGCAAATTTATGCCATCCTTAGTCGATTATCATTAGACCGACATCATTGAAGTTCGATCACAGCAACTGTGCTGTTTAGTGTTGAGGAATTCTATGATATATCTTTAATTTCCATGTTCAGATTCTAACCAAATTTTCATGTGACCATGCTAGAAATATTTATATCTTTCCAAAAAAAAAATCATGAAAATTGGTTAGATCCACGTAAACAAAACTCAATCATGTACCTGTGTAGTTCGATTTTGGGGAAACTTATGATATATCTTTCATTTCCATGGTTATGTTCTAACCAAATCATGGGATTATACTGAAAATGTACCCATTCAAATAAAAAAGAAATATTCGAACTAGTTGAGAAAAGCCAGAGATATGAAGTAGCATACTTAAAAAAAATAGAGACGAATTGAGTATCTTCTCTTTTTTTAAAATGGCTAAATTATATCTGGATGAAAGCCTTTGAATTTGAAGGCTGTAGTAATCTTTCATTTCACGTTTCTTTGGGGGTGTCTGTCTTTAGTATTTAACTTACTTTTTTAATAAAGTAACAATAATAGAAGTAAATTAATCTCGTTTTTATATTTTTTGTTTTTAAAATAAATACGAAACTCTTTCACGGTGTGTGTAAATATATATTAACCTGCGTTATAATTAGCATAGCTTTAGTAAAAAAAACCTTCATAAACCGGAAGGTTCGGTTATTGGAGTTAATGATATGCTCTCAAAGCTGTTTAAGCCAGAAAAAGCCATTCGGCAAGGCATACTTTTCAATATCTATGGGGAATATATTATAAGAAAAACCCCCGCAAATTGGGAGGAAGATTTAGCAATAGCAGCTGAAGAATATTAACCTGCTCCACACCAACGTTACCATTTTAGTATCAACTGTAGAAGAAATGAAGGAATTGGTTAATCACATTGAGACTGAAAGCCGACAATTGGGCCTGAGCATTAATCTTACCAAAATAATAATCGTAGGCCGAGGTATAAATTCAATCAAGAAGAAATCCTCCGTAACGTTAAAACTCTCAGCCAGTTCTCCTGCTTAGGATCTACAATGCTATAAGAAATAAAAAAAAGAATGCAGATGTCGACAAATGCCGTTTTTAACGTGTATGTTGGAGTCGTAGGTCTTAAGAAACGCTAAAAAAATTAAATTTAACCATTTTAGGTGTTATGTTGACGTTCTATATTCTGTTTTCCACGGAGGGCCAAACACACCAATTTTTATATTTTTAATAAGTTAAAATAAAACAGCATGTTTACAAAACCACATATCTAGTGTATGCCTGTAGTGTATACTCGCATTCTTTAACCACATAACTAGAAGAGATGAAGACAATCTAGAAAAGGTCGAAATACTAGGTCAAATTCAAGGATACTGGTGGGACAATTTACAATACGGTAGTATCATTCAAAATCGCTCCGTAACAACTCCAAGATCGCGAAGAATGGAGAGAAGTGAGAAAACTTTACTTAAGTTACCTTCAAATAGGCACTAACCTTAGCCGTGGTGTCGTAACTTAGAAGAGATTATAGTTTTTATTCAGTCATCAGTACATGTATTTTGACTATTAATTCTACTATTATTTATTTAAATATAGATATTAAAAGTGGAACGAAACGTAAGAGATTAGGAAGAAAGCAAGGAGAGCATAAAGTTGCAAAAGTTAGATTTTGATACGTTGCTTTGAAGTATGAATTGACCACAAATAATTAAAAATTGATATTATCCGACCATTAATAATGTGTAAAATTATATTTGGAAATAAAGAGAAGACACCGTAAATCTAGAGCAAATATGTAATCGACCTTTAATTCTATATTACTGATTACGTTATATAGGAGAGAGGATGGATGGCGCTAGTCACATACGAGTATCTCTATTCAATTGGTATGTTCTATGTATACAAATACGCGATAACATTTTCTGAGGCCAATAAGTTAGTAATAACAAAAATTTAAAAACAAAAATGATAACATTATTTTAAATACGTAGGTATATTTTAAAAGACTAAAATTTATTGTTAAGAATGAAACAAATAAACTCAAGTCAAGTTATCTATTGTCACACTTGAAATTCCCTATAACAAGTACTTAGAAAAATTTACTTTATGAAAAAGGAAATCTGAACCAAGTCTATGACGAGGTATAATCAGAGAATTTCAGGTGAACATTTGATACCAGCCAGGTATAAAGAACACATTCGTCTATGTCGAGTTAAACGAAGTTCTCGTAAACAAATTAATATCATTTAATAGTTCAGAACAGGTTATGTAAATAAAACGTAAGTAACGTTCCTTTTTAATGTATATATTGTTAAGCCATCAGAAATGTCGGTTTGTAACATTTCACAATAAGTGAATATTGTTATTAATTAAGGATCTATAAAAATAATGAATAATAATAATGATAAAAAAAATGAATAGATTTTTTCCTTTTTTCAAATTGGAGTAAAACACCGAACGAGTGAGTCAGCATTTTTAGTTTAATAAGTTGTTTATTAGAAAACGAAACTTAGGAGCGACAAAGAAATCAGTGGTCGTAAACAGAATAAATAGCGCTTCAACGAGAAAAGCAAAATATGAAAGATTACGAGGAATCTCGCGTGAAATTAGTCTTCTCTATCATTCAACTCATTTAATTATGACACAAGAACTAGTATGTAAAAAGAAAATCGAATGTAAACATCAAAGAAAAACCTTCTGTTGTAGTCGATGTAGTCTTCAAATGTAAATAGAGAAAGGTTAAATATTCAGAGTTAAGAGTTAAACGTTCTAAAAATTTATAGCAAAGTATTGTAATATATGTTGAATATTTAATTTGGAATATGTTTAAGATCTTTAACTTACTTTACTTGAAAGTATTAAACTTTTCCCTTTTTAGATTTTAAAGATATTTAATGCCACGAATAAAACTATTTAAAAAATCTAGAAAATGTAGAAAACTCTGTAAAATTAGAATTAGATAGTTTTACATCTGACATATACTTAATTATATATTTAGCATTAAACTTTTTTGTAATCTTTGACCCGCCGATTTTCGTAAACTATGTCAATTTTGCACCCTTATTAATAACTTTTATAGATACTAGCTTTTGCATAAAAATTCCGGTTGGTATTAGAAAAATCTAAAAAATTTGGTCTTCCAATGATATTGGTACAAGTTTCAATCAGGCCAAATATATAGTTATGATATCGATATTAATTATTATTCTGGCTATAATTTGGTACACCTGTCTTTATTAACATTTGTTATATCAGTCTGGAATATTTGATGAACTCATGAATTTGGCATGTTCAATGCGACATGATCCATTACTTTCGAAGATGAAATTAATATCATCGTATTCAGTTTATCGTCTAATTTATGTTTACTGTCCTGCTCTTGTAAATGAAAGAGTAATTACAAATAATAATAACATATGTATATATATATATATATATATATATATATATAATATATATATATATATATATATATATATATATATATATATATATATATATATAATCATTTATAATTACTCTTTCATTTACAAGACGTTTTAATGCTATGTACATCAGTAATTGGTACAACTACAATACCGAATTTCAAAACTAATAAAAAGAGTTATTATTTCCATATTATACAATAACACAAGTGATTATCTTAAAAGTTTGAAAAGTTTTCTTTTATAAAATTAAAAATAAATAATAAAAGCCCATTCTATTATAATTAATAAACAGAATATGATGTTAACTATGAAACAAAAATTATTAATATCGCTAGGTAACGCATTTACTGATCTCCCACCGTTACAATGACGACTCATATTCCTCAAAAACTACGTATTTATTACGTGAAGTAGCCATACCTAACTATAGACTGATACGTAAATCGACAGCTCTACTCTTAAGAACAGCTTATTTCAAAATATTATTAAAATAGATATTCATGTGTAGTTAAAGTTTACATAATGTTGTTACGTTCGAGTTCCGTTTGTCCTCTTGCATGTCACATAATCTCGTACCGCCATTTTCACATTTCCGCCTTAGGTGCACTTGAAGTTCTTCCTGGGGCATTGTTAACGTGTTTGAACGTAAACGAAGTTGATTGTATATATATTTTTTGAAATAAATATCTGAACGCGGTTAACATTCGAAATGGTAAAGCTGTATTTAAATTTCGTAAACACAAAGTTTTTTAAATATGTTTAAGATCATAATTGAACTATAATGCTATAAGTAATTCTGTTATAACTAGCGCATTGGATTGGTTTGCTTGACTAAATCAGAAAACAATTGGAAATCTTAGAACAAAAGGACCCAAAATTTTACATGTAATTTAGACTGGATTATTATTTACAAGAGCCATGTGACTCCGAAATGAAATGCGATTTAATTAAAATTTACACGGACGAACAACAGAACTCCGCATTAAGGTTTTTCCGCGTTTGAGGTAGAAAACTCAAAGAATAAAAAGTTTAATCCGCTGTGAATCTGCGCTGAGATCCTTCTACTTTTCTCTCGAGTTGGTTAATTGATAATAATTTCAAGATGTTGCAGTTAAACTACGGCAGTTATTGTGGAAAGTATTCAATAAAATTTATCATTTGCCAGTGCCGGCGAGCTCAGTCCGTATGTTGATTTGGTGAACTTAATTTAGTGAACTTAATATTAGTCAGTTAACATACATAGGTGTATACAGAGATTCTCGTTACCAAACATGCAACAAACATGATTATAGTATCTATGAAAGACTGTAAACAAACATATTCATAATTAGAATACAGCCAAAAAATTAACATTAGTAATTTATGAACAATACTGGAGGGACAAGAAGTAAAGATGAACTTTTATCTGAGATTAAGAGTAGGTATTTAAATTAAAACAATAACGATATAGCGTAAGACTAATCTTAATGTCTAAAATATGACAATGTATGAAGCCATAAGGAAGAATGCAATTCAATCTCAGTGAGTGAAGCGAATCAGGAATGGCGGAATGAATAAGGTGTTCCACTTTTTACCTTGACTAAGAAGAAGATGGTAAGTACAGACGTAGATAGATAGATTAAATCCATATGCAGGCATATAAAGAAACATTGTTTTTTATAATGATAGTTTTGTAAGACAGATAAATCAGACATTCTGTCACCTAAATGTGTGAATATTGAGACCTTTAGTTTATGGCCAAAAGGCCGGAATACGAATTATATATATATATATATATATATATATATATATATATATATACATATATAAACACAAATGTATCTTTGGTTTTGTTTCTTCTTTTAATCTACATGATTAATTTTATTGCGTATGTTTTGACTCGAAGACAAAATTGGTGACTTTAAAATTAAGAGAGATATCCTGATATTATACATAAAAGCTTGTTAACACAAATTTAAAAAAAATAAATGTACCTGGTTATGTTAATCAAATTGATATCAGGTTATTTTTGGATTATTTTATTGCGACCATGCTCCTTCACATCCCGACTCAATGTTGAAAAAGCATTAAATTGATGTACGGAAATAATCTACATTAAGAGAAAAGTCCAGGCAAACTTTTAAATTGTATAAGTGAATTTCAAGGAACAAGAAAGAATAACAATTTCCCAGAACCGCTCAACACACAAAACAAAAAAAGAACACCAACAAAGAACATACACGACTTATTATTACTTTCGGAAAGTCGTAGATGTCGTTTTTAGTCGATTGTTTTTTAGGAACATACATAAAAATGAGCAATAACTTCGCTAAGTAACGGTCCAACTTTTTCCAATAATAATCAAATAAAAAACTCTCATCCCGTCGCATATGCTTAATCTACGTTTGTATGAATAAACAGTTCGCGGAAAATGAATGTCCTTATTTTCTTTTACTGCTATTAAATTATTCGTAAACAGTGCAAAGTTACTATGTTATTCTGGGAAACTTTTGCGATAAGGGTCTCCGTTGGCGTGTACTTGGTGTTTGACATTATATTTTATATGGATCCATAAGTTTAAAGGTAAGGTGGACTGAATACCTTCATGAAGTATGTTCACTTTGTGCGTCACACTTGTTATATACACGCATATGCATAAATTTTGCTATTTTTTCTTAACTTTTTACGATAATCTGAAGATAAACTGTTTAATTTTCCGCATGTTTATTTAAATGTTTAGCGTCAGAATGAATCACAGATAGTTCATCCAACAATGCCGAAAATTTGTATCTTTCCTCTTTATTGGAAATGCTCTTGTGTAAGTTTATTAGTTTTCGTTCAGAAATATGAATAAACACTATTTCCTTCTTGATAATTATCACAATACCCATGTATTGTGTAGTCAATATGTCATATTTGTGAAGTTATCATGACAAACTAATTATCACGTTTCTAGCTGGTCATTTTTGATCAAAACGACTGTATTGGTGCTCAGCAATGACAGCGGGCGGTATTCTTACACAGTATTAAAAAGAATGCAATAACTTATTTCACTTTCTCCAGAAATAAATTCCTTATCCTAATGTCGATTTCAGTAGGATGTTATTCATTTTTGTAATTATCACTCTGTATTATGTCACTAATCTGATTATGCTACGGTATTGACATACTTTAACTTATTTAATTTAGGTGCGATCTAATACCATTGCTTGCATGATTTAGGTTGGTATACTGCTCGCTACATAATTTTGATGGACCACAGCGTATGAAACATATGCGCGTTATAGAATTGGTGTTGCCGCTGAACTTTGATAAAAAAAAGATGCGTGTCTTTAACTCATAAATTCTAGCAAGGTTATATATTTTACGTCGTTGTTTCTTCGATATATTCAATTTTCTAGCTCATCACTCTCTTGTGAGCTTGAACTGTAATGCGATTTTCATCAAAATCTACTTACTTGCAGTATCATGCCTTCCGTTTTCTTTAGCGAACGTAAACGATTTAACTTTTGCCATTAAATCGCATGACTATTCTAATATATTATGAAGTATGTGTAAATATTTTCGAAACCTCCCTTTTCAGAGATGCCTGTTAAATAGAATTATATGTATGTACATTTTAAAAATTATATGTATATATATATATATGTATATGTATATGTATATATATATATATATATATATATATATATATATATATATATATATATATGTATACATATGTACACTTTAAAAAATTCATGATTATTTGTCCATTTCCACCGCTGTTGGCAGTTCGTCACATCTAGAGTGATATATATGTCAGTTACAAATTTACTGTTAAACGTTCGATTAAAATTAGAGTACATTGATTTCGTATATAAGTATGTACATTTATGTACGTATATTTATGCCATAACAAAGTTTAATTCAAAATTATAAACTTTTCTATCATAGTTATTACTACAGGGAAACGTAAGGCACATGAGATTTTGGAGTTGTGGAAAAGTCGATCTCCAGGAGATACTACAGTACAGATACTAGAGTACAGTCTGTTATTCCGTTGAGGCATTTTAATTTAAATATTGAGGTTCAATTATTACAAATAATTAGATGAAGATATATAGAGTGGAAAGTTAAATGTTACAAGCATAAGGACATAGTGCAAGTACACACATGGACATATTTTATATTTTCATTTTATTGCGGTACCTATTCGCGATGAGGCTGATATATACACACATGCGGCTGCTATTATATATATATATATATATATATATATATATATATATATATATATATCATATTTGTTTGGTATATATCTCACATTCATTCGGTTTACACGTAGGTAATTGACCATATCCTCTTTTCGTAATCAATCTTTTTAAAAACACTCAATGTGAATAAATTTATATACGCGGAATTGGAAATTAATTGAAACATGATGGTAACGGAGTAATAATTAAAATGTTTTGTTGTTGTTTATTTATTTATTGCTGAAATATACAAATATAATACACTTCGTCTCTGTAATTATTAGCAGAAGTAAAAAAGAGAATGTCAACTAATAGTTTCGACAACAATTGTTTCTATAAAATATGAAAAAGATGGAATATAAAACTTAAACATGCATGTACTAAATAAACATCAGTACACAACGCACCTCGAGATATGCTTTGTTCTGTTGAATCGACAAAAATTAGGGAATTTTGAGTTGAAATTTTATCTACAAAGAAAAGTTTGACATTTGTTGACAACAGCAATTCTACAAGAAATATTATTATGAACCTTAAAGCAAAATAACGTTCAAATTATAAAATCAATTATAAACCAGAATAAGGTAATGACGATGATCTGGTTTGTATTGGTGCTATGAATATACAGTGTTAAGCGTCTTAATGCAGTTTTTCCAATAGATTTTTCAATGAAAGCTTACTGACTATGATTTAAAATTTTACATTTTAATAATTGAAACTAGTAAATCATTCTTCCGTACTGTGTACAATAACGTACAGCATCACTGTCACACAGACAGTGTCTTACAGACCGTGGGACAGACCGTTTTAAGAAAGCTTTCATTACCCTTCGTATATCCAGTATGCACTTTGTGACAAGGTTTTGTTTAATTATTCTTGGAAGTTGAACATTTAATTGGTGTAAATTGCCTTCAAATCTTTTCTAATTCGGGCCGAAAAAGCTTTAATAAAACATTTTTGTTTGAATTACTTGAGATAAATTTAATATGAAAGATTTAATTATGTCAAAAATGTGCTTCATATCTCGCTATGAGAGTAAATTCTTTACTTTAATGACGTTAGGGCACGAAAATAATTTTCTATACTCGCGCGGAGTATATTTGATAATAATATCTGCGAACTATGTTAATATAACAAAAGAGCGTCTTTAAACGTGAACAAACCGTAAACAAATCTTCCTAGTATGGACCAACATCTCCTGTTTTGAGTTTATTTATAGGAAATATTAGAAACAGTATATTGAAAAGTCACTTCCTATTTGCTCATTAATTTGTTGGTATGAGAAAATCTTACAGAAACATTTGAAGTATGATAATATTGATTCAGAAGGTATATATAATCAAAGTCAGTAAATCGCAGTTGATTTAAATATTTAGAAATAAGGAATGTAATAAAAAATGTTTTTTTTCGGTTCACTATAGTAATATTATAATGATTGCAAAGCTTTTAATAGTTACCTCGATCCTTTTAAATATTTCAGTGTTTAATGTTCAATATTTGCTGATTAACTCAAATTGCAGTCTGCAGTGAGTCGCAGTTGATCTAAATATTTTGAAATAAGAAATGTAATAAAAAGTGTTTTTTTGTTTCGCTATAGTAATACTATAATGATTGCAAAGCTTTTAATAGTCACCTGGAGCCTTTCAAATATTTCAGTGTTTAATGTTCAATTTTTGCTGATTAACTCAAATTGCGGTCTGCAATGAATCGCACTTTATCTGAATATTTTGAAATAAGGAATGTAATAAAAAGTGTTTTTTGGTTCGCTATAGTAATATTATAATGATTGCAAAGCTTTTAATAGTTACCTGGAGCTTTTTAAATAATTTAGTGCCTAATGTTCAATATTTGCTGATAAATATTGCAGACTTTAATAGAAAAATTTGAAGAATGATAATATTGATTCAGAAGGTATATATTATCAAAGTCAGTGAATCGCAGTTGACCTAAATATTTAGAAATAAGGAATGTAATAAAAACTGTTATTTTTCGGTTCGCTATAGTAATGTTATAATGATTGTAAAGCTTTTAATAGTTACTTGGAGCCTTTTAAATATTTCAGTGTCTAATGTTCAATATTTGCTGATTAACTGAAATTGCAATCTGTATTTTTGTTTAAATTTGTATTCTGTACGTTTCATGTGCATTTAAATCGCAATTTTCTTCCTTTGATATAATAACAATGTGCTTAAGCACATTGTTTTTATATCGATTGAAATGACGCAGTTGTCCAAGTAGTAAATAATAAAATGATCTGAATTAAAATTGATAATAATATTTCAAAATGTTAAACTCGGGCCCTAATTATTTATGTTAAATAAGTTAATTACTTAGATTTGTTTGTAAGAATGAGAATTGTTTACAAGTAGGTCGATGAAATTTAGGAAATTATAATATGCTAACAGAAAAGGGTAATTAAAATAAGCGAAGCGGGACTCTTAGTAAGCAATTATGGTAGGCGAAACGGGACTCTTAGTAAGCAATTATGGTAGGCGAAGCGGGCCTCTTACTATGCAGTTATGGTAGGCGAAGTGGGACTCTTAGTAATAGAAAGATTGTTATGCGCTTGTGAAGAGTGATTATAATTTATGTTAACTTGTCCATAATGCCGAGGTGTAGTATATAAAAGCAAAAATAAATATGAGCATGCCTTAATTAGATAAACTAAATCAAAATATTATATAACCTGAAAGTGTAGACTTAATTTATTATATGTAAATTTTTTCAACATAGTTATAGTTTTAAATTATTTCTATAAAATTTCATATTGTTTTTCCAAATATCAGAATATACCCATTTATGATATATTAACCACGTATAAAAACGTACATAAAAATTAACAGAATATTTTTAATGAAACAAGCCAAAAATTAACATAAAACAAAATAACAACGTAATACTGTTTCAACTGAGAGGTTTTTCCTTTATTAAAATGTAACGTAATTGAAAATACTATTTTTTACTCTGGTGTTATAATTTGGTTACTAATCCCTTAAGAATGTAGACTGTATCGGTATTTAGAATAGCAAAGGTCGTATTTGCTATATCTGCTCATCTAAAATGAAAGGCAATGACTTCTAGCCAATGTCACGTAAAGTAATTTCAGGATGATCATTAAATACGAGAGTAGTGATATTCCGGATTCATCGGCTAATGGTCGCTAAACAAGGATGCACTTACCATTTCTTTACAGTCACTCTAGAGGAGAATAAAAAAGGAGAATAAAATGTTAAAACGTTGATATCATGGGTAGCTATCATGTAAACTACCATATTTTTCGTAATTTTTATGACAAACGCCATTTCATAAATTAAACAGATCACGAGAAAATAGGCATCAAAGATTGCAAAAGCGGTCTTACTACATCTATCTAATATCTCATTAGACATTAATTAGGCAAAAGATAGTAAATTTCCTTTTTAATGAGTATTAAATTGTCTACAATTTTTTTTATACTTTGTTCATAGTATTGTCAGTTTTTGAGATGTAATCTCTTAAAAGTTCGATAGTTTAACGTACATATGGTTAAAGACAATAAATATAGTTTTTTTATATTACTTAGTAAGTCAAGTAACACTGATGTTAAATAAAACAAAAGGCATCCTTCTATTTTAGATAGATAAAAAGAAAAAGAGGTGTCGTGAGATAGCCGGTTGGAACGCTTTCTGTATATATTATGTCTTAATATATCTTTCGCTAGATATTTGCATCAAATATCTGGCAGAATGAAATAAATCAACAACGTTTGTAATGGAACTAAGGCGATATAAGTAACATTTTTAAATAAACAATACTGCATGATTTAATTTTTGTATCAGTATCAGCATTGCATGATTTAATTTTGGTATCAGTATCAGCATTGCATGATTTAATTTTGGTATCAGTATCAGCATTGCATGATTTAATTTTGGTATCAGTTAATATTATGTGTATAATTTTTGTCGATGCAAATGAAAGATGATAGCAAAATTTAAGTTTAAAATAAATCCCTTACTGTCATTTTAACACTGGTATTTAACTAACTTCATCATCATTCTCAAATTTGACTGAATCACTTTCACAATTCTTTCTTTATTGATAACAATAACACGAGTTTGAAAATAGTGAAGAGAGGTTATAAGTATTATAGTATGCACGGATTCCTAAACACACACTAGCTAATGCACTCGCCTCAAGTCTGTACTGTAGTAATATACATATCCAATGATATACACTTATAAACACGCAATTGTTTATACTGTAGCAAAAGTGTTGATCGAAATTTTATAACTTTTTCGGATAAACTCACATTCACCAATTGTGTAACGTGTGATAAGAAACTTCGTTCCAACAACATATATCTAAAGCATAGAAACACGCGACGTTAAAGAAATAATAGACAACGTAGCCTACCATATTCACACTTAATGATATTCCTATTTGTTCACGAAAGACGTCAAATAGACATGATAGAACATTATGTTTCACTAACAGGTTTTTATAGCTACCAGTCATTCTGACGGCAAATTTTAATACATGGAATAAAAATAATAGGATGTATAATATAAATATTATATCTTTTTTGCTAACATAGTTAAGCATTCAAAATTTTTGAAAACACTATTTTAGGTACGGTATATAAATTTCTTTAGTTGGTGGACTAACTCAATTGAATTTTGACGAGTTGACGAACTGCACTAACTAAATTTAGTTGTGGGATGTGGTAAAGTAATACATGACATGGTAGTTACCATGTCCTGTGTTACTTGTATTATAAAGTAAAGTAATACATGACATGGTAGTGTATTACTTATATCATAAAGTAAAGCAATACATGACATGGTAGTTACCATATCATGTATTACTTTACTTTATGCCTAAATAGTGCTGAAACGCAATCATACATTGTGATACAATGGGTGACTGTGTTTCAAAGTGCTGCCGTACTTTGTCGCGTGCATTACGTATTACCATAAGCAGCACAGTGATAACTTTTTAAAATCAAATCATTTTATAATGTGATTTTCGTATGATAAGTGTTGTTTCGTAAGTTTTTGGGATTCTGTACATCAAAAGAAAAAAGAGAATCCCTATAAAATCACTTGTCTGTCGTAGCCGATTTTTCAGGAAGTCCTTGACGAAGAAAGTAAAGGCGTAAGTATATTAAAAATGTTCATATAAATCTTGTAGAATATTTAGCCCCCCCCCCTATAATTTTTATTTCAAATAAAAATTATAAAGGGTTACTTTTTCATAGAATCAACATTTTATGAGATACAGTTAAAAGTTTGAAAATTATATACTTATGAAAAAACTTTATTTTACTTGACACCTCTTCAATTATTAGTCCCACAGAGAATAGTTAGTATTTTGCAAGATTAATATTTGTGAAATTAACGTTTGATTAGTATTCCGCGGGATAAGTTGAAAAAATTACTTTTAGTGAACTTTAGCCCGCGACAATAATTTGACAAAATGTAATGTCACACAACAATTTTTTTTATTTTTGTCATAATACTCTCTCGTGAGTTGTTGTCACGAGATACAAAGTTTTTAATAATTTAGGATAAACTCT
Organism: Druceiella hillmani; assembly: GCA_039881145.1. NCBI lineage: Eukaryota > Metazoa > Arthropoda > Insecta > Lepidoptera > Hepialidae > Druceiella > Druceiella hillmani. The sequence continues at coordinate 28,741,379 of JAYKKI010000002.1, forward strand.
CAGATTTGGCAAATTATTCAGGATGTAACGATAGTGTCTAAAATTTAATTGGTTATGACCTTGCAACAAAGTGAAATTTTACTAGAATATATTCATAACCTAAATTAATATATTATTAGGTAGTTTTTTACCTAGTTTTTAAGCTCTGCAGAGAAAATACGAAACATGTAAATATTCCATGTTGCCGGTTTTATCCTTTTTGTAAAAAAGAGTGCTCGGCCGCCATGTGCGTTAGATGGGAAGTTTGTTTATACATATATTATTTTATGAGATATCTATTTAGCATCCCAATACTAAGGAATACTTTTGTGTTAATTATGTAAATATTTTAAATACTTAAGTTTTCTTTTTTAAACATAACGGATGGATACTCCATAATACTAACGTAGTAGTACTAATAATTGTCTCAATATTATTGATAAGTAAAATTGTAGGCTTTACTTCGAATTGTATGGTAAATTGAAAACCTAGATTACTTAAAACCAGGTTTGATATTCGCTGTCATGCCGAGTGACTATCAGTGGATGGAGTAAATAATTTCTTGCTCTTGCTATATCTGATGTGTTCCATTTTTCGTTACGATCTTATTTCTCAATATACAAAGGTACACTATGTACTCTGTAGCAAAAGGAATTTCATTTAAAAAAGTAGGGTAAATGATTTTGTTGCATGTTTCAAAACATATCTCCCAGCATGCAAATGAACCAAGCCCTCTCTTTTTGTGTTTTGAGGTGCCGTTTTCTAAGGGATAAGTGAATTGGACAAAATTAAAAAAGAGTTTTATATTATTGCTACTAGGATTGAACAAGATTTCGTGGTAGTATCTCTGTTATATTTTACATGGATAAAAATATTAGTATATTGCGTACAAAATTGAATTATTTATTGGAAAATCAATGTTTATTTTTCAGGCAAGTTTCAGAGTTTTTTTTACGCTAATGTTATTATATTAATATAAACCTACTCTCTATATCTTAATTTTGCATGTTATATTATTAATTTAATTTCTTGCATCATAATGTTTTGTAATTAATGTATAATTTTTCAACGAGAAGAAAATTTTAAATGAAAAGAATTTTCATGTACGTAAATGAAAAAAAAATAGAATTTCTTACAACAATAATTTATATATAATTCCTTGTCGGTTAGCGTTAAACAAATTCAAATTATTATAGTCTCGATTATGATCGATTTTGAAAACTGGTGATGAGTTTTCATTACCAGTTTCCTAATCCCTCAGATTTAGGTTCTTGCTGTTACCTGTGCGAAGTTCGGGCTAGTCGACTGCGGATTCATACGGATTGGAAATGGTGCGGTATTGCATTCGTTGGGAAAGTGCTGCTTAAAATCTCACTGCAAACTAATCCGCGTAATGCTTACTACATAGCGTGGGTATATGAACAAATAGAAAGCGGCAAAGCCGATGGTCTAGCCATTTTCACGTATTTTTAGATTATTAAAGGAAAAGTATGTATCTCGTTTATTTTTTAATGCAGAAAAGAACTGAGAATATGCACGGAATTTATTCTTATATTTAGTTTAGAATTTTTGGTCTTATCTACCAATATTCTGTCAGTTATTTAACTGTTTACGCAGTGAATGTAATAAAGGGAATTTGAGCTGCAATTATTCTCAGACTTACTTCAGCTACACTATTACTGCTTAATCCTCTTTTAATGAAGCGTATTAATAATTGTGTACTCCTCTAGTACTAAGATTCGTTAGGAGATGGTGAATATTTAACCAGGAAAAGTTTCATGCCGACTGGATTATTAATTTTTTTTTAATAAATTATTATAATGATTAGTTTTTGAGGTTATTGATTAGTTAAACTAAAGTTTTTACGGGATAATGAGTTCAGTAAATAAAAACCATTACCATCGGCCTTATTCAGCAAGATGAATTTGGTAAGTTTTTGAGTTCTTATATTGTTTATATTATCAAGGTAAAAGTAATGATGGCGAACAGTATACGAAGGGCCAATATTTTGTATTTATGAAATCTAAAAATCCATTTTTTTATTGGCACTTTAGTTTCCGAAAAGAAATTCACTATGAGTGCATATACAGCGCTGTCTTCGAGTGTAAACATGATAAGGGTGATTTTTGTTATACGAAGTTATCTTCGTATCTAGTTTAGATTACATATCTACCTCCATTACATGAGAAATAATAGTAAATAATTAATTAATTAATGAGATTTCCCAAAGAAATACTTTTCAAAGTAAAGTAACCTTGTATTTTTAAGCTAGTATCTACAAATTTTAATATGTTATATGTTTGTGTGTATATTTGTGTATACTTTTAATGAGTTATCTTATATTTGGCATCTGGAAGTTCACTAATGTCATATGGAACTTTTAGAGACCTTCCTTTCTTTATAAAGATAATCTATATTTAATGCTATTATTATTGTCAAATGTTACGAAGAATCATTCCGAAGGCTTGAATTTTTATTGCTTAATGCTTAAGGATCTACTAATTTTTTCCTTAATTAATTTATTATACGTAAGTAGCATAAAACAGTTAGACGCCATCTCTATTATTTGGAGTCTACATGAAACTAACTACAGCCTGAAGATTGAACGTGTCCAAAAAACGATATTTGTATATTAGATGATATTATTACTTCATATTGTTTGATATTGTTATTCATTTTCCATGATTGTAGTAGCCCAGTAAACCAACATTATCTGTTGGGTGTGCTGGATTATCATAATTTATAGCGCAGATGAAAAGTTTCTTTGATAGTTGAATGGAAATGTTTTGTGCCTCAATTTATTGAAAAAAAAACTCTTGCTCTTTGTACCTAATAACTACCCACGCCTGCATAGTCCTTATCTTTTTGCTACACCGGCATCTAGAACCGAGTTATATCGAAATTTTCCACCTTCACACGGTATACAATTGTTTAACCATCTGATCGCGGTTGCATCAGCGTGCGACTTGTTTGCGATAAGTGAAAGTAAGTTTGTTGAAGAGTGTCATTGTTATATGTTATAATATTACATACTAATTATCTAATTTTCCTGTCATCGTTATTAAAACGAAAAGTGTAAAAACTCTAATTTTCCGTATCTGTATGTAAATAAATAAACTAAGTTCATGTCTAGGAATCCTGAATCCATTTTTCATTAAAACAGTGAAAATATTTTATATATAGTTTAATTAACTTTTTGGGGAGGAGTTAAATACTACGGACAGCCTGTTACGTGCTAGGGAAAATTTAGTGAGAATGTAACTTTGTACAAAAATAAACGTCCAGACCGGCGCGTAGAATTGGGGAGTAGTAGAAACGGTGAGTAGAAATTTAAACCAATTTTAGAAAACAAAGATGTTGACTGCAATTTTAGAAAACAAGATGTTGACACTCGTCATATCTATTCTGACGGTCAACATCATAATACCTCAACCGTATATAACCCTTTGGATACAAACATTGATTAATGATGAAAGAAATCTACTTGGACTTTCAGTGAGCCTGGTCATAAGAAAGGCCCTACGGATGGCGTAGGAGAATGTCTAAAAAAAACAGCCAACAAAAACGTGTTGATAGGAAATGATGTTAAATCAGCTTCAGACTTTGCTAATTTGTTCAAAGACTCTAATATCGAAGTAAAAGTGATCCTTAAAGAAGACGTGATTAAGTAAAAAATTAAAGTACCGAAAAATGTTGATGCCATACCAGGTATTATGAACATCACGAAAATCTCTTGGCAAAGAGGTCCAGAAGTTTTAAAACGAGTATATCGATTTATTATATTAAAAAATCTGAGTTCTTCTCTCTGCATGCAATGTAAATTTAATTATAAAACTTAATGATATTTTATATGTGTATATATATATATATATATATATATATATATATATATATATATACTTGTGCGTGTGCAAGTCTTGTAGTTTCACAGTAAACATCGAACACGTGCATAAATGCACTTAACTAGTTAAGCAACATTGTATACATTTAACAAGCTTACTTCCTATGTTCGTAACCTAGTTTGTTGGGTTACTTAGATATATTGCCGAACTCGTTCCGCAATTAGTAACGCCATCCTCTATGCCCGAATTAGGTGCTTGCAGCGCAACAATTACCATGGAACATTGTTTGATGCTCGTTTGACTATTTGTGAATTTTACACGCGAATTGTATGAAATTTTTAGTCAATTGAGCTATATTAAGCAATTAAAGATGGTTAATTAGAAAGATGTAAATAATTTTTTTACGTTGAGGAAAAGTATTTGAATTTTGTGAGTATTTTCGATGAAATTTAAATCAAATGATTGCAAAATTAGGTTAAATTGTTTAATTTAATGTTTAATTACGTATCTGTATTAACAGTTAGGACGATATTATTTGTCATTAATTATCGAATCTATTTATATATAGTTTTGTTTGTAAACGTTAATATTTGGGTTATTTTTGTATTTATATAAAAGTGAAAATTTTCGCAGATTTCAATACAGCTTTCATAGTTGAATATATAATTTATCAGTTAATTTATCAGATATTTCATGTCACGGAATATTTCAAAACGAGTGACTTTTTCACGATTATGATTTTGTCATCTCTCTTTTCTCGATAGGCGACAAGATTTGTTGTGATTTTGGATACTTTATTGGTTTTTATTCACTTGTATTTTCAAAGGAATCACTACTGGAAATATGCATATAAAAACGCGCTCTCTGCTTTTTTCTAAGTCGGTACCAGCTGGTTAGTAAGCATGGAGTCTTAAATATGACTCACATAAGCTTAAATGGTAAAAAAACTAATTGTTGTCTAGGCAATGCTCGGATATCACAAATATTTTAAAAGCCAAAGTTTTAAATACAGCAAAGATCATTTGATGAAAAAAGATTTTATTTTTAGTACATTATTTCGCAGCTCACATATAATATGTGAGCTAAAATTTTTTTGAACATTTTTCGCCAGAATCCACTATAAAATCTACGAAAATATTTATGAAATTAAAGTTTCTTTTTATATATGTAATCTACTAAAAATAATAACGGATTTTTCAACTAAATCTATTTGTCTTTCTGAAATTATAGTACATTCACGTATGTTCTACGATTTAGATTACACGATGTAATCCCGACAGTGCCCAGACGTTTACCTTCATAGGAAATAAATCCGATCTACTTCGTTTTCTCTCTAAAGAAAATTCGAGTCCAGGAGGAAGAACTACAAATGCACCCGCAAACAGAAGCGATTTCTGAACGGCGTAGGTCTACATGCAAACGCCCATGCGATGTTTACATGTAACAACGTCGTGTTAGATTTCGCTACGAGTAAATCCGCCTAATACTCGGAACGTAGTGCTTGAGGCTATACAGAAAAGTAAAAGCAAGTAAAGCTACTGCTGGCTCATGTGATCAGTTGTTATCCAGATTATCCACGATTCAATCAAGTTTATATAATATTTCACTTCTTTTCTTGTAATAATTTATGTATAGTTTTTTATGCACTTTAAGTTAACTCGTCTATTAAAACAATTTGAAAAGCGACATTTATTATAAATAAATTTATATAGCTTCGAATCTTTGTACTATGTTCCTTCCGTCCGTGTTCATATTATCATAAATGCTTGTCATTTAAGTGAAATATATTTATGGAATTAAATAATAAGAAAATCTAAGAAGGTGAATCCTGTTTGAGTAGCCAGTGATTAACTTAAAGTTTATTTTATTAAGGGATTTAATTAAATTTATTACTCAGTTGTTCTCTTTTATAATATCTAAGTTATTAAGTAATTTTATATTGAATTAGTGAACAGAGTTTTGAAAATAACAGATTAGAGAAAAATCCCTTTTCAAGAACTTTGCAGATCCATAATTTTGAAATCATACTGCAGTATTGTTTAGTTGTACACATTGCTTTTTGTGAAAATGTAATTTCAAAACACTTTGCAAAGATAGAGCTAATTTTCTAATTATCGCAAATTAGAAGCTAATTTCCAAATTACGAACAATCTTCTTTACATTTATGTTTTACATTGCGCACACTACAAGCAACATTTATGCGCGTAAAAATTCCCGTGAAGAATAGATAAAGAGTGAAAATGTAAAACCGGCGAAAGAAAAAATCACGAATCCTAATTTTTTTTAAATGTATGGAAACAGTAGTGAAACGATCGGAAAACATCATGTTTCAAGAGTTTTACAGACAACTAATCTCTAAATCACCATTTGGTTCCAATTAACTTAAATATAGTACGTGGTTCGGCAAATATAAAGTTAAATTTTAACTGAATTGCTAGAAAAGTTTGAAAAATATTATTACATCAGAGAAAGGAAAATAAAATGTTTAAAATATTTTGTCAAAATAGAATGATTAATGTTATTATGACCTAATTTGAACGTATCACATGTTTTACATTTTAACATGTTTTTTACATTTTCACGTATCACATGTTTTGATGAAAATAGCGATAAGAATTTCTCAATGCGAGTTGAAAATGTCTAATGAAAACATTGATTATTAATGTTGAAATTTGTGTTTGCCAATCATAGAGCACTTAAAAATATTTTTAATGCTCTTAGTATTAGTCCTTTCAAACAGTGTCCTACACTATATATGGAATTAAAAGAAAAAAATAATATATTTCAAAAGAAAATTTTACGAAATCAGAGCAGGGCAGTTTTACGACATCCTGGATATATGGTGTGACTTAGATCAGAATATAAAAAAAATCATCATCTGCAGAAGACTAGAGAAGAATATGACAATTTTTAGAAATTTAGTTTTAATTCGCAGCGGTTTTGTAAAAAAATTGCGTTTTTCACAAAAATTCTCATTAACAAAAATTGTTGCGAAGAAGCTTTTTAATATTTGAATAATAATCTGAGTGTTGTTATTAAATAGCATCAAATGTAAATTTTAAGTAAATAACACATAAATTATTTGAGTTCTTGCCGTGTACTGATATTAAAAACTGTATTTTGAGAAGTCTTTTTAAAATTTTAATGGCAAGCGTTTTCTTTGAAAAAAAGACAAATTATATTTCACCTTTAATATGTATGAAATTTAGATTGTCTTTTTAATATAGAGGTAATATTAGCTTTAACAGTCGATAAATTTATTCTTGAACTTTTTGTTATGTACGAGTAAGTCAGGCTGGGTTGGATAACTTCCACGCACCTTTCATCAGATTTTTCGTATAAGTAGTAGCAATTTGAACAGATAGGGATATTTAGTAACCACATAATCTCCATTATAATTATAAATCAATAGTTGGAATTAGAAACAGTAATTCTCTTATAATGTCAATTATTGTTACACCCACTTTTCGTAGTTTTTTGTGCCAGTGACTATAATGTCGCGTTGAAGTTTTTGTTATTTTTATGCGTGTAATCTCCGAAACATCTCATTGAACGTTCTTTAATTAATCTCGTAATTTCACTCGAAATTCGACTATGTATTCTAACTCTATTTGTTATGAACTTTATACTTTCTTTATATATCACTCCTACAGGCTGTTTTTGATGTTGCGGAGGTACATCTGCTTAATTCGTGAAACTTGAGAATTAATTCCACATCCCGCAACCAAGAATAACTTTTTTAAGTTAGTATTGTGAGTCTTAAGCAAAGACGCTGTCTTTGAATTTAGGATTCCATTTCTTTAGTTCTGATACTGCAGGTGCACTGTCTGTCCAAACCGTGAAACTGGAGCATCTATTGTTTTTAAAAAAAAGTACTTTGGGTCTTAAACAGAAATTCTGCTATTAATTACAGAATTCAATCATTAAGAACTGCCGATTTATATACTGACAATTCAGGATGTGTTGTTCTTAAATTAGTATCGTGGGCCTCAAGCAGAGGCTTTGTCATTGCTCTTTTCGTCATTGCATTCTGGATTCCAAAGTCCTGTTGATTCAAGAGTATTGTCTGCCTTAACCGTGAGATTTGCAAATCAGCTGTTTTTAGTTAGTGTTTGTTGATCTCAAGAAAGACTGTCACTAAAATACTCATGCTCTAGAAGTACTGCCTACTTAAATCCTGATTACTGCATGATAATTTGACTCTCAAGCAGAAATTGCAGGAATATTGTCTGCTTAAACTGTGAGACTTTGGGATCTGCTGTTTTTAAATTAGTATTCTAGGCTTCTGACTTTATAATATTAATCTCCAGGTTTCTCCTCCTCAGTCCTCACGCGGCGGGATACTCTCTGCTTAAAACATGAGGTTTAAGGAAACGCTGTTTTCATATTAATATTATGGGTCTCAAGCGGAGATTCTGTCATTAAGCTTCGGTTTTTGATTCCTCAGCCTGAAAAAGTGTGACTCGTTTTTTTCTTTTTAACTCATATATCCGGCATGAATTTAAAAGATTTTTTATAATCCTTTTGTTATTTGAGTGATCCCAGTGTAATATTATGAAAAATTGCTTAGAATTTGACTTTGCAAATTGAAGGAATACCTCGTCAATGTACAACAAAAGTGATGATGGCACGTGTTTCTATGATATATATGACAATTACTAATAAAGTTCTAATGTTCTGAAAGGTCTAATGGTGCCATATATCTTCCCTTTAGCAGAATCATGGTACAATGACTGAGCTGGAAGATGATGACAGGAACTTTTCACTGGTGAGGGGTAAAGTCATCGAGTATGGACTAATTTTACTTGTGTTGACGTAACTAAGAAAATAACAAAGTGCTTTTATTTTTAATATAAAGGCATGAAGCAACTAAGGTATTAGTTGGTACGTAGATAAATAAGTAAGCACAGGTATAAACGATTGCATGCATTGACTAAACATCAGTATGTAGGTAAGTAAGTAAGTATATACAAGTATATGCAAAGACAAATACTAGCTAGAAAACGAGGAGGCTTAAAGTGAAAATATGATTTATATGTCCGTATGTTTGTATATATGTATGTGTATGTACATATGCATGTATGTATGTAAATATATATGAATATGTTTAGTTTAATTAAATGCTGTAACCATCTGTTCCGATCTCAATAATGAATTTTATTTGCATTGAATTCATCGTAAATATACTCGTAAGTATAAGACATTGAATAAGTAGCGCTATGAAACGGTTAAAGTAATGAAAATAAAGAAAAGAAATAAATTTGTAAAATAATTCTAGTGTTAGAGATCTTTGAAATCGGTGCCAAGTCAGTGCTGCTCTCAAGTACGTACATACCCGAAAACATAGATGAGTGCTACATTTCAGTTATGTTCGGAAACTATGTTCTACCACAAAAGTTTTGAGTGCTTGTATTTGCATTATATTATATTTTCCGTGTTTTCTGAGCACGTACTATTCCACATCCCGCAACCAAGAATCAATTAATAAATAATTGTAATTATTTAATATATAAATATTTATACATACATAATATACATATATGTTGCGTATATACGGTACCAATATATATAGAGATGTATGAAAAAAGAAAACCGTTCACACGTTTAATATTCACAGTTTTGATAAAATTAGAAACGAATATATCTTATTAATTTTCTGGTTTATGTGAAAGATAGGATAAGACAAGGAGATTGAAGGTGAAAATGTTCTCCAGACGGATCCATTAGCGGTATTAAGTTTCTGCCTTAGAAACTGTGAACACAAAGACTTCTTGTCGTAAAGTTAAACTTCTATTTATAAGCGGCTGTCGTCACGTAGTGTTGAAAGAAAATTCATAGCAATATATAATTTGTTACGAAATAATATTGCAATTATTTTAAAGATAGCTTCGTTATTGTGTGCATAAGCAAATGAACTATAAACAGTAAAAACTTAGAATTAAATTAAACTTTTAAAAAAAAAAATTACCATGAATAATAACGCAATGAATAATAACCATGAATAATAGAAAAATTTCCATGAATAATAATTTTTTTCATTGAATAATTTATAATTGTACTGAAATACATATTTAAATAATGAATATATATATAAATATTATATATATATATATATATATATATATATATATATATATATATACGTAGAAGTCACGTTTATCATTTGAATTGTAAATACGAATGTATATCTAATCTTTAAAAAAGCTTTAATTGCGACTAAGGAGTTCCATTACCCATGTCCGGAGTGCCTAGTCAGATATTGACCAAATTTATGTGAAATCGCCCTTGAGTAAAATCTTCTGAACATAAAAGAATAATTGAAACGTTGTGATCGAGTTGAAACTCCCCCGTTTTTAAATCGGTTAAAAAGAACAAAAAATGGTATAAAAGACAATGATAAACCTACGCTATTTTCCAAAACGTAGGGTAGTTAATATGGAATCCATTACGCTTATTCTAACCTTGTTTCTTTATTTATTTATTTTACTGTATCTAATTGATTTGTATGGCGGACTTGATAACACAAGAGCAATCTCCTACAGCTAACCAGAACACCGCTCAACGTGCTGTCGGTAATCGAATTCGGAACCGACCGGGAAATCGGCCGGGAATCGACTGGAAACCGGGCTGGTGAGGGAGCCATCTGTGGTTATGGCTGTGAGCACGACGATTTACGTAGATTTTTGTTTGAGAGAATACGTCTGAATAGTAGACTAGAATCACGCGGAGACTTAAAACATGGTATCTTTAGTCACGGAGACTTGGTTAAGAATGGGCCGATCTTTGCTTCATTTAGAGTGTTCGTTAAATGCGTTCTTTAAAAAATGGAGATGCTAGATGATTGATTGAAAAGAAACAAACTCTAACCTTGTTGGGTGGAAGCGCTAAAACGGTAGATACGGGACACTATTAGGGGCACCTTCGACGGGCTTCTCTTTTGTATGAGGTGGGTCGTAACGGATCCAAGGAGGGGCCCTGAGACAACCCGGATGGAATGTGGAAATAGTGAGTTTGTGCTGTTCCCATTCTGCTACGAAATTAAAATGTTGTCTTACAAACCACAGCCTGGCTTGTCAGAGAGCTGCAGTCAACTTCGGTTCAGTAGGGGGCTATGTGATATCAAATTACGTTTATGAAGTCTAAGACGAACAATTGAACGGTTAAGATCCAATCTTTTCACTACAACACGCTAACTTGATGCATTGACGCTACAATCTGTGCCACTTCAGCCTTAACAGTTTTCATATTTTTGTAAATTTTTACAATGATATTAGACAATGTAAATTTTTACAATAATATTAAAAAAACGTAACGATGTCAAATAAACTCAATAATAATTCGATCACTCATTCGAAAGATACGTTATTTACATCTAAGTGGACACTCACATTACTGCGTGTCAACGATGCACAGATTGTGGGTGGGTGGATATATTGACGATCATTGCATATGCCTAAATATGCAACGCCTGCATTATCCTTATGCGAATAGTACTCTACTTAACATGTTTTATTTAAGAGGTATAAGTAAATAAATTCATAGAACGGTTAGTTAGAAAAAATCGATTATTTTAAAAATTTACATTTATTTTATAGATTTATTGCCCATACTAATAGTTTTTCATCTTCATAGGTATAATAATAGTTTTTCATCTTCATAGGTATGATTTGTCACATTATTTTGAATAATAAAAAAAAGATTAAAACAATCAAATTATTTTATTTTTTCTTTCTTTTTATTATTCAGAAAAAAGGGCTGAATCGCCTCTATGAAAAAATGCATTAAGAATAACGAAAAAATATATTTTCACTTGCAAAATAATTATTCAATAAGAGAAGGAATGATTTTCAATTACGACAATGATAGTAATAGTACTAAGACATAAGTTCCAAACAAAGAAACAACTCTCCTCGTGCCTGAGGCACGGAAAGAAGTAAAGAGGAAAATACTTAACTTTTTTGTTATTTCGTTCAGTCAAGTTAGTTTAGGTCAATTTCTCCCTAAACTACTTTCACTTTGATCTTACTTTCCTTTCATAACTTTAAAACTTACTTTTATGTCAGTTAGAGTTTTTTCTCTAATTTATTCTGTGACAAAAGACAAATCAGATTTTTTTACGATATGTAAGTTGTTACATTATGAAATATGTTCGTAATTAAACAATGTCCATTACTCGAGAATATTCGGTTATATTGAATATAAAAAAAATTAAACAATCAGTATGCATCAAAAAATCTTTATATAAATAGAGTTGAGTGTTTTTGTTAATTGTATTGTAAAATTTATAAAAATAGAGAAACTATCGAGGTTGGAGTTGCACAAGTTGTGGCTCCAATTCAATAGGGATAAATCAGTACGCTGAAGTGAAAAGACTGGATCTTAACCGTTCGATTGTCCAGCTTTACAATCCAGAAGCAGAAATAGATATCACATAAGTCTATATTAAAAAAGTTAAGTAACAAAAAAATTAAGTATTTTCTTTTTTACTTACTTCCGTCCCTTAAGTATAAGGAAAGTTGTTTCTTTGTTTCAATCTTACATCTTATTACTATTACTATAATTGCCATAATATAATTGAAAACTATTCTTTGTCTATTTTGAAATTTATTTTGCTCAGATAGAAGTTAGCTAGGTTATAAAGGAAAAAAAGATAAACAAAATCCTTATACGAAAATGTCATGAAAATCGTTGAAATGCCATATGATAAATCTATAAATGCTAATATTTAATATCCTTTCCTTGTTGATAAAAGGTCCACGTTATTGGTGTAGATACATATTTTTTTGGTGTTGTAGTTCTACGTACTTCATCTATTTTAAGATAATTTCAAAAAACAAAACAACACAAATTTCAAATAATAGAAATCGAGCACTAACTCACTATTTCCCCATTCCACCCGGCTTGTCTCAGGGCCCTTTCCTGGACCCGTAACGACCCACATCATACAAAAGAGGGGCCCGTCGAAGGTCCCCTAATAGTGTCCTGTATCTACAGTCTTAGCGCTTCCACCCAACAAGGTTAGAGGTTCAATCAATCATCTAGCATCGTCATTTTTTCGAGAACGCAATTAGTGAACGCTCTAAATGACTCAAAGATTGGCCAATTCTTAACCAAGTCTCGGTGACTAAAGATACCATGTTTTAAGTCTCCGTGTGATTCTACTCTACTATTCAGACGTATGCTCTGAAACAAAATTCTACGCGCGTCTTCGTTCTCACAGCCATAACCACAGACGGCTTCACCAGCCTGCCCTTAAAGAGGACAGCCTTGGACTTTTGTGGTGCAAAGCAGAGCTTGTTTTTAGTGTTCCAGTCATGTAGATTGGCGAGGGAGTCCTTCGCATGGTTTTCTATCCCTCTATGGCTCGCTTTTTCGACCAACAGCATAATGTCATCGACATAGGTAATGGTACCGCATCCCTGAAGGGGTATTGCGAGTATGTTTTCGAACAAAATGTTCGTCGTATAATACTTGCTCGAGTGACTTCCTGAAGGCCGCAAAGAGCGTAATGTGTCTATAGAATTTTGGATCGCTAGGCTATTTACCATTACTCTTCGGTATGACCTACCAAAAAAAAAGTTAAAGATTCCTCGCAAAAAAAAGGAAAGGTCAAAGACCATAAGTATCCCAAACCCCACGTTTTTCCATACAACTATACCTAATCTATTGTCGATTCTGTCAATGCCTGGAGCCTTTTTCGAGTCAAGGTTCCCCACGATGACGTCCAACTTTGAGTGTCTCAGCTCCGGATCAGAGCTGCTATTAGAAACTAAGTTCGCTGCATACCTGACACTCGGCTGTGCGATTGTGTCAAGACCGGGGTCATTATCAGGGAAGAGTGATGTCAACAGGTATTCGAGGGCTTCGCGAATGTTCCCAGTGTAACTCCCATCGGTCTTTTTAAGGGCGTTAAAAAGAAAGAGTTTCAAGGGGTTCCGTACACTTCTGTATACGGAACCGCAGGGATCCGAATTTTTTACATGGGTAACAAAGTTTCGAAAATGAGAGCGCTTAGCTCGCTTAACCTCTCTATTATAGTTACACTGGGCATCTACTAAGACCACTCGGTGAGCCTCAACAATTTCCCTATTCGTTATATGGTTATTATCTCGCTAGTAGATACTTCTTTTGCCCTGATATTTCCGGCACGGGGCCTTCAGTATGCTGCACCACCAGTGGTTCTCCTTCAGCGGGCCAGGTTGAATCGTGCCCAATTCTCCCTCGGCACTGATGACCACCTTGTTCTGAAACTCAACAGCCATAATATTAGGACAATCTATGCGTTTCGACAATTTGGAAAAAAAACAACGCAATGATTTGGCTCGAGCGGTAATCATTAAGCGCGGCGCGATGCTTTGGTGGTCGGCAGTATAAAGAAAAGCCCACTAGCGGCGGGGCCTTTTTGTTCAACCCGCGGTGCAGGGCACGGAGCTTCAGCGATGCACGCTGTATGGTTTAGTGATCGTCGGTCACTGTCGCGGTGTTTTGTATCAAGTTTCATATATTGTGCCTTAGTTTAACAAGAGTATAAAATATCATGTCGCGTTGTGAAAATTCACCCAGTATTTGCTGGACTTCTAGTATGTTACATCGTGTCCTACACCTGACTCTAAGACAAATACTTGCCTTTGCACTAATTTTAGTGATATTTTGCAGATTAATAATAACAAGCTAATACCTAACTCACCTTCGATAGAAATCTCTTATTTACAACTACTTAATAAGCAGTAACCGTAAAGTAGTAATAGATGACTAATTTTACTATTTATTTTATTTTTATCAGTAATTATTAAATGGTTACTTTAATTATTTATTTCTGTAGTAGCGGACATGAACCCTGTTAGAGGAGGACGATTTGTTAATAATTTTACATTTTTTAATGTCATGTTTAAGTCTTTGTATATATGGTCATTAAAACACGTTAACAGGTTCTGTTGATGTAACTGTGAATGTGAAGCGATTACTCGCAATCAAACCGAGATGCCGCACGAAACCAAATGTAGGTCGATCTCTTTTTTTACAAAATCTAATATGTGTTGAAAAGAAATGTGTTTCTGCAATCGGTTGATATACAATGAAGCCTAGTATTTACTGCTATTTAAAAACAGAATATACATAATTTACATGTAACAAAAGAATGAAATAGACTTAGTCAGATAGTCAGAGATTAAAACAATTTTCACTCACTACGGTCTGTTCAAATCATGAAACTTGTCCCTCGTTGTTAACTGGATAATTTAGGATCCAAGATGAGGGCATAATGTTTTAGGGAATATTAGTTTGTATTACCCTCATCAAATTCAAACAATTTAAGCTCCGCGAGGAACTTAAGCTTCTAGAGAGACAGATTAAAGAACGGTGATTCCATAGGACTGCTGTCTAGTTGGGGTCTTTGTTACGTGTCAGAACTTTAAGATAGTTTAAAAAGTTTTATATTTTTCTCTTTGCTGACAGTTTCTGCTATTTTGAACACAAAATCCTGTATATAGTAATCCTGTATATATTGCAAGTGTCAAAATATGCGGCATAAATAGGCATATTTTTAGGGTTCTTCTTGATTGCGTTAACTTAGAAGTTTAGTTTACCAACTCCAAGTGACTATAAAGCTAAGTATTTGATAATAATTTCAACTTGATACCTCTAGGCGTTTCTGAGAAAAAAAATCTTGATGAACAGACAGATAGACAATGAACTGATACCATAAGGGTTCCTTTTTCATTTTTAGGTACGAAACACTAAAAATAACTCGTGTGTAGTGTTTCATAGTTTAAAATTTTCTTAAATCTATTAGTCGACAGTGAAAACACGTTATTATAAACTTTGCAAATTTGTTTCGATTATTTAATGTTTTACAAGTTTTTTTCGCGAAATATTACTTTGACACATTTTTATCAATTAAAATGATTAATATTATCAGAAATATATTAATTTAAGTTGATATTATAGACCTAATTATACATTTATTAGACATATTTAAATTTAAAATATTTCAAAATTATTGTTGAAAAATATACCGAATTGTATAGGTATTATACACGTTAATGATTATTTCTTAGGTTTAACTTAAACTAAAATCAAACTAGCTATTCGTGAATACATCTTTACATAATTTTAAATTATGAAGAGAAAACTGTTTTCGTGTTTAATATTCATAAATTTTATAAAATGAGAAAGAAATATATCTAATTAATTTTCTAGTTCATGTAAAGAAAGAAAAAAAAACAAGCAAACCGAAGGTAAAATCGTTTTGTAATTTTTCTCCAGACGAATCCATTAGTATTACGTTTCTGTCTTAGAAACTGTGAGCAACAAAGATTTCTTGTCGTAGGATTTGATTTCTATTTATAAGTCGCTAAATGTTGTCAAGTAATATTGAAAGAAAATTCAGAGCTATATTGTGATTTGTTATGGAATAATTTTGCAACTATTTTGAAACGTGTTACATGTGTAAAGGAACGAATCATAAAAGAAACTTACAATAAATTTAACTTTAAAAAACCAAAAAAAGCCGGTTTTACTGAACACTGTAAAATTAACATTCACAATAACGAAATCAACAGCAATATGTGGTTTTATTTCTCTTGAATAAATTGAAATGGTATTTACATATATATTCAAGTAATAAGAGTATAGACGAATACGTTTACCATCTGAATTATATTTTTGAATATTTGCCTAATCTTTAAAAAATATAATAATTATGCCGCCATGCATTGAGGATTTATTTATTTATTTTTATGTTATCAAATAGCTAAATCCACTTTAAAGCCCATAATGTCCGATCGATTGATAAATTATATATATTATGAATAATTAATTTCTACAAAATTAACGCCAAACATATTCAATGTTTTCTGTAGAATTTATTTAGCTCATAAAAGGCTTTTACTCGTGCTATCAATTTTAATTCCTTTTTACACCTTGCGGAGCCTTTTTTGATTTTCTGCCAGGATTTTACCTTATGGTGGAACGATGAATTTTTATTTCCTCTATTGGTATTAGTTATAAAATATTTAAATAAACTTCTTAAATGTAATTTTGAACAAAATTCATTTTAGTAAAGTTGTTCAATTCCACATGAAACGTGATAAGGTCGTGTAAGAAACTGTAAGGACACTCGAATTTCTGCAGTGAAACTTACTATTATAATCAAGTTTTCATTAAATTTTCAATTAACTTCTTAAATTTCAGCGTTTTCGACAGATGAAGAACCTCACGGGACAATGGTGCCGTTTGGTGTCATTAGATTTTGTAGACACCTTTATTATTCGTCACGTTTAGTGAAAACTTTCAAATATGTAACTTCTATTGAGATGACATAAGGTTAGTTTATTAGAGTAAACAATAAAATCGCGAATTGCGAGTTTAATAATTCTCAGAAATACTAATTTAAAAATCATAGAGCAAATAATAAATTCAATTCGTATAAAAAATCAATGTGATTATATAAACAAATCCTTAACAACAAAAAGCAAATTTGGATATAAAAATCAAATATTTTGTTTGCTCGAACCCCATTGTTAGATTTTGTTAGCCACAATAAATTAATAACAAAGTTAAACATTTCAGTAAGAGTCAACAAAGTCAAGAATTAGTTTGGGACACATCTTTAAAATTGGATAAACACGATTTATGAGAATTTTATTAGCTTCCGTTCACATGTTATATTTTTCCAACTTTTAAAACAGTAATATTTACATTTTATGACTTACAAGTGAAAATGTAATTAGAAAAAATATTTTTTTTGAAAATATTATTAGGTTTTTCATTATTTTATCAAACTCTTTTCTAGTCACTGTTTAGTTAATTGGTAAGCTTTCTGAAGTCGAGATTATATAGATTATTTTTTTATATATTAAGTCGCACAAGGGCGCAAACTTCATTCAAAATTGTTATTGATATTTATGATATGAAATGGGCGATTACAGTTGTTAATCATCTAGGTGCCTGGAAATGCACCACCAAGTTCCAAGTTGTACTTCCGTACAGTGGACGGTGCACCTGAAAAGTTTCGCAACGATTTTGACACCCCATAACTCAGCTCCAAAGTATGCTGAAAGCCTGCGCATAATTTTCAAATATTTATCACTTTACCTATACCACTATACTAAAGCAAAGAAAAATATTTTCTGATCATGTGGTCATATGATATAAATGAAAACTTCTCATTTTAAAATATACACAAAATAATAATTAAATCAATGTTATTTGATGGATATTAGTTCGTCTATTCGACATTATTACTTTAAAATATAATAACATACGCGTGTTTTACTAAACTAGTCTCTAATAAGATATTAATAGAAAAGTGCGCATGGTTTGCCTAAAAAGTAGTTTACGTGGCCGATGCCGGAGGAAGCCTAGTTTACCCGATTCAACGTCACCGACACAGGCGTGATAACGTAATTATGTTCATTGTTCAAAAAAGTGCACAGATAAGCCTAAGGAAGTTTTTACTTCAAAAATTCTAGTCATTTTATAGATTGTGTCATGTAGCAAGGTAATAAATCCCTGTAAAAATTTTGCACGGCCAAGTTGAGTGTTGATATATACGACATTTAACAAATGTAGACGTGAAGCTCAAACTCACTCATACTTCCTAGGAAGCTAAACTCTCCAAGAACTTGGCTGCGTTCATATCAATACTTTTTTTATGGCTAACTTTTTGGGAAGGGACGTTAACCTTTTTAAAGCAATGTTTTTGATGGGATATTTATACTATTATACTATTGTATAAACTATTTATACAATTGTGAAAATCCGATTAGAATTCATTTTGTACATTTTGCGGGATTCAATTACATTTCTGCTAAGAATTTCGAAAATAATTTTTTTGATTAATGTATTGACGCATATCATTAACTCTTTTGATTTTAATATAGACGGTACAAAGTGTATGAAGTTTAAGATTGGTTTTAGATGTAAATCTATTGTAATCGCTCGTACTTAAGTTAACAAATTATAGGGGGAACTATGAGTTCACAAATGTCATTCATATAAATGAATATTTGGACAAAAAACTGTGACAAGCTGATTAACAAAAACAAAGTGATAAACCGATTAATTCGTAGTGTAGTTTTGTATTACGGCAATTCGGAAAATTGTTAGACCAATTTTGAAAAGTCGTGAAGCAAAAATTTTTCAGTTTCGTGGATGCGTTTACCCCATAACGAGAAAGACTTCAGTTTTAACAAGCACTTTATAATGGGAAGTTTAAAATAATAAAACTAATTCAATAATTCAGGATATTATTTCAGGTTTTATACATTAAACAAAAATTAAATTTTCCTTGACTATTTTGCCTTTCATTTTATAACTTTAAGCTTTACTGTAAACTACAGAATACTTTTAAAAATGAATGATTAATTTATTTAGATATTTAATTTATTTAGTAATGGAGGGTTGAAAAATATTTCAGTTCATTTTTCACGATTTAATAATAAAAGAATTGATATTAACTTGCCATCAGTAAATTACTTTTATTATGAAAACCGAAATTAAAGTCGACGGTCCATTTTTTTTAGAAAATCGGCTTGGTAAAAATAAATTTGATAGCGTAATTGTTTTGTATTCAAAGTAAGAATAGAGACAGGTCTTAAGGAATAGAAAAAGCTATCAGCCTCTAGTAAAAAGTTAAAACTTACGAGGTAGAAAGATTGAAAAGGGAACGTAGTTTTAACAAAAATTTCTTCTTCAAGTATAGTTGATGAGAAGTTGTTTTTCTACGTGGAGATGTATTTTATGACTATAAAACAGTAAGGAGAAAAGAAAATGATAAGAGGTATGGTCTACCTGTGGTAAATTAAACAAATTATTTAAGAGATTAATATAAAATATCATATGAAACGTTTTATTTTTTTTTTGTCACAGAATTTTTTTGTAAACTTTGAGGGTATTGTTTTTGCAAGTTTACCATTAAAAAGCCCTGAAAAAATATTTAATAGAAGCCACGAATTTTGTGGAAGAACTACTGAATGTTGCAAATAAATGAGGATTATATAAGTTTAATTCTTCGTCACAGATAACAATTAGATTAAAATCCCATATTTTCATATCAGCCCACCGGAACTATATACGAAGTAAAACTGGAAAAATTATTTGACGGTTACGGTAGCAATATTAAACTTAAAATAAATATGTCATGTTAAAATTTAGTACTATCTACTGATAATATAATTTACAGTGAGTAATAAAAAGCCATATTTATCTCGAGCATCATAAATAAGTTGATTCAATTATTATCATAATTTAAATATAAAAGAAGAGGTTTGTGACAACTAAATGAGAAAGATGCATTTTGTTCTTCAAATTTGTTAAATTGCTTGAAGAACGGCATCAAGCATTGTACTAAATTTCGTTATTGATTAAAGTGAACAAAGTAACTACTACCAGTAGCTAATATCTTGAAACACGGTTGATTTAAGACCCTTCGTTAAGGAATTACATTGTTAGTCTCTAAAACTAATCATCAGACCTGACCTGCCCGATGATGTAGTAGTAGAAGCTTACCCTTATCAAATACTTTGAATCACGGTTGATTTATCATCTGTTAAGGAGTTCCATTGTTCATCTCCAGAACTCTCATCAGACCCTAACTTGGCCAATGGTGTGATTATTTTATAAAGGAAAAACTACCAGTAAACATATCTTGAGTCACGGTTGATTTGATACCAATAGTTAAGGAGTTACATTGGTCATCAACAGAACTCATCAAACTCTGTTCTGGTAGATGGTGTAGTTATTTTGCAAAATAAAATTTATCAGTAGCAAACATTTTGAATCACTACCTTTTGTTAAGGAGTTACAATGTCCAAATTCCAGAACTCATCATTAGGCCCTGATATGGTCGATAAATGTAGTTATTTTGCAAAGTAACAGCTACCAGAAACAAATATCTTGAATCACGGTTAATTTACTACCATTCGTTAAGAAGTTTCATTGTTTATCTCCAAAACTCATGATCAGACGCTAACCTAATCGGTGTTGTATTTATTTTGCCAAGTAACAATTACCAGTAGCAAATATCTTGAAGCAGGATTGATTCAGTACCATCCGTTTAGGAGTTTCATTGTTCATCTCATAATTCATCATCAGGCACTGACCTGGCCGATGGCGCAGTAATTTTGCAAAGTAACTGCTACTAGCAGCAAATATCTTGAATTACGTTGGATTTGCTATCAATCATTAGGGAGTTACATTGTTTATCACAATAATTCATCATCAAAGTTTGATTTGATCGTTGACACAGTTATTTTGTAAAGTTATATTTCGCAGCAAATATTTAGAATCACGGCTGATTTACTACCATTCGTTGAGGAGTTACATTGTTCATCTTCAGAACTTGTCATCAGGCCCTGACCTGGTTAATGGTGTTAAATAGTGTCTATATTGACGTAGTATTCAGGAATAAACGTTTGTTGGTAAATATAATATTTATTTATTGTTTTTAGTAGCACTGATTAAATTGTTTTAAAATTCGTATGTTTTTGCGCTCGTTTTTATTTTTTTTTAGATTGGTACAAATCTTAACAACTTTGGTACAAATTTTTTTTTTCCGAAAACCGTATTGGATTATGATTTTTCCAGTTTAAAATATGAAGTGTGAAATAGTTCAGTTATTTATTTCTTATTGAATTAGTAGTTTGTTTTATATTTCTTAAAATCGTTTTGTCTTCCGTTAAGCTAATGTGTTGTTTGAATTGTATCCATAATTACGAAAAATTGGTTATAGTTTCTCTGATTGCTTGAAATATCGAATAAATTTAAATTATAATTAAAATAAATTATGGTCTAATATAAAAAGTTATAAGTAAATATGAAAACTAGCTAATTTGAGATTCATTTTTGTGTATGAAAATTTATTTATGTTATCCTTATTACATGAATTCCGTTGAGTGTTATATATTTAGCACAATTAACTGTATCCAATAAACTGGAAATGTATATTAATTGCAGAGAAGGGAAATATGCACTGTTTGAAGTGAAAATCGTTTTGTTTTCCGTAACATTTTGTTTAGATTTGCCTTGCAAACTTTTCAATAAAGCTAACCCACGTTAGATTTGTGGTGAACTTCTGAGAAGGAAAAGTTGTGAATATTGTTGTAAAAGTTCGTACGTAATGTGAACCGTACGACTTTATTATGAACCGTTAAATTATGTATGCACAGGGATTTTCCACATAATATATGCATGAGTTAGTATATTGTTTACTTTTGAGGTAGAATTTTATAATAGCATGGGCTGTTTGTATGCAAAGTAATGAAGAAGCAAAAAAGTAAAAATTAATTTCAATACTCCTGAATTATGCGTATTTCTGTTGTTCTCTAAGTACATTAAATAATTCTAAGCGATAAAGCTTTAATTGATTTTATAGGTTAAAGTTTTACAAGCCAAATTAAAAATTTCGATTATAATAAGTTTTTACAAGTCTTCTAAGTATGTTGTAGTATATATATATATGTGTGTATACATATATATATATATATATATATATATATATATATATATATATATATATATACATATGTGTGTGTGTATATTCATCTCCCTCCTTTTAGTTAAGTACGTAGTTGCATAAATGTATAGAAAAAGCCTTACAAACGTGCTTTACAATTTTTTTTATATAACCCTTAAAAATAACTTCGCATTCTTTAGGTTAATATTCAAGAGGGCTGAATTTTCAAAACTAATCTAAATTTAATGATCACTTAAAATTTATTTTATTTATTCCTTCCATAATAGTCAATAATCGTATGGAAAATTAAAAAGCCGATATGTCGGTTCAAGATATTTCTACTGAAAACCACAAAGTCGATTTATCAGCTCTAAGATACGAAACGTGTCAAGTATGATTCAGCATTAAGTGATTTCAGTCAATATAATTTTCTATTTATATCCGTAAATATGTAGAATTCGACAAAAATTATAAGTAGGATTTATGTACAACAAATTATTATACTACTTTTTAAGTTTTTTTACAGCGTAAATGAAAAAAAATCCCTTTTTAATTCGTACTTTATAAGTAAATATTTTACAAATACATAACGTTAAAAGATATTTTGTTATAAATATTAGTCGGAGAAATAAATTTTAAACTAAATAATATAAAAGATTGTTATTGAAGTTAGTAATTGAAATAAACGACACAAATTGAAAATAGAAAGCTTTCCAAAGTTTTCTTTGAAGGTTTTCTTTGAAGATTTTCACTATTAAATGTTTTTATAGGCTTAAGGTATCGTCAAAGACATTATTGAACATTTAATGACCGTGACGTTAAATGTATTAAATTAATTATTTTTGATCTTGACTAAAATTATAGTTGTTGTATCCGTAGATGTTGTATCCATAGATGTTGTAGCCATAGCAATTTGCGTTAATGTTGTCTTATTCGACTTCGTATGATTTAGAACTTGAGGAAAGAAAGAAAATGTTTACACGAACATTTTAACATTTTATTCATGCTATATCTTGCGATTTTGTCCACATGGAATTATGATATTTAAGTGTAATTTTCTAATACGTGCTTTTTATGTTTTAAACAATGTCAACTTACATTCTCTTTTTTTCGTTTCCCTGCACGTTCTTGCGTTTCACACAGGTATATTCAGCTGCTTTTCGCCATCCTTGTGGTGGGGACATTTTAAATTTTGTGTGAAACCTTTTGCGCTAACAAAACGAATTTAAGTGTAGGTTACGCTCGATTGCACTGTTACTCACTTTGCTACGCAGTGAACCCTTGTTGAGTTCATCTCTGCCAAACAGATGGACATACTGAAAGAAAAACATATTAAAGGGTTTTATTTTAAGGTGTCTTTTAAAGAACCCAACCAGTATCGAATCAGTTGATTATTTCAAAATCACAGATTCATGTGGATCTTACTCTTACCTGAATTGCGTCATATCCTTTAATATCCTAAAATAGCGAATGCAACTTGGCACTCAGCTTTTCATTTCGGTTGGAACACTTTTCCATTTCTCAGCAGGCATTAAGAAAAATCTAAAAGTAAATCCAAATCGCTCTACAAATAGCTAAGCGTCTGATCAAAATCTAAAAGTGAGCGTTTGTTTGGTGATTCCTCAAGTATTATTTTAATAGGTTATTTAACTGCCTCTTGGTTTTTATACAACCTATTCATATTTTTATTTTAGTATGCAAATCATGAACAGTTTAAAGCTAGTTCACAATCTTCTGTCCAGCAAGAAAGCAAGGAACATTAGCCACAAATCACGTCAAAAATAAATATAAGTACGTATACAAATTTGAATGATATCTTTATACAGTCATGTATAACTGACATTTCCGATGGTTTTTCAGTGACAGTTTTAGTTAATGTGCTGGTGCGAATATTATTTTTTCTAGGATCAAGCTCTCCGAATGCAACGAAGCATAAACGAAGCAAGAGAAAATTCACATTGAGTATGTATACCCACATAATTCACATTGAGTATGTAGTGCTTGATTCTAGAGAAATAATATAACATAATTCATACTGAACATACCCATGTTCAGTATAAATTATGTTATTGTATATTATTAAGTATGAAGGTATGTTCAATATGAATTTTTTGTTTCGTTGCACTTGAAGAGTTTGGTCCCAGAGAAAATAGTGTGAAATGTTAGAGAACAAGTATGATGATGCGTGATTTCAAACGTTATCGATGTAACAAATCGTACAAAAAATATATAAAATGGACATAATAAAACATAGTATAAATTAACGATTTAACTGATAAAATGAAAAAGTAATCAGAGCTATTGGCGAAGATACTTTTTAATTTATCTTAAGTAAGTTCTTAGCTTATAAACTTGTATTAGTAAAGTGGCGCTTTATCCATATAGGCTTAGATATATAGTAAACTCCGAAAAGGATTATGATAATATTGCATCTTATGTCTATTGTTATTCATTTTACTTTCCTATGAAAGCCTGGCTTAATCATATTAATATAATTTTATTAAACTGGTTTAAGAGATATTATACTTTTTGCGACACAGTGAACCGTTAGTGAGCTAACAAATGGACATACAGAAACACAAAAATTATTTAAAGGGTTTTTTTAGGTACATTTCAAAGAGTTCTAACTAGTATAAAAGCAATTTTTTATTTCAAAATCACATAAGTATATGGATCTTGAAAATCTTTTGTGGGCAGAATAATATAATGAGTGGTTTCGTTTTACGTTTGTATATATCTTCACTTTTTTAATATATTAAAAAATCCTCATAGCCAAATTACCTTAGTGGCAAATTGAAATATTTGTCTGTTCATGGCCTTGGGCTACGATCTGAAAGTTCACTCATCCTGCTTATTCCTAAACATACCTCTACCAAATACGAAAAATCCTTCACTGTCCAAGCAACAAAAAACTTGGAATCACCTGGATCCTGACATCAGAAAAATCACGTCCTTAAATATTTTCAAAGATCGAGTGAAAAAGTCCTGCCTCTCCTGAAGCCTTTTTCTTTTTTGTGTCCTTGTCCTGTCCTGTCTTTCCCATCCCAAATCGTATCAATAACTTTTTTACTTATAAAGTATAAGTACTTTATTATTTTACGTACTTTTAAATTTTTTTTTACTAATGTACTGTAAAGAATTTTCATAGCAAAATCTCTTACAGTCTACAAACTAAATTTCAATACCAATTGTAATGGTTGTCTGGAAGAGATTGCTCATGTAGCAATAAGTCCGCCATATGTACTGTACATGATACTGTAGATGATAAATAAATAAACAAATAAATGGGTTGGTATAATTGTCTATATTTATTATCATTTTATATAAATTTACAGGTATTTATACAAAATAAGAATTGATTCTCATTTAATAAGGATTTTTTGTTAAATATTAATGCATTTATAATATTAACGGCTCAATATACCCATAAATACTAATAATTAGTTAGGAACGCATATTTCCATAATTCTGGGACCGGGGTCAACCTGTTACAGCTGCGCTATTAGTTATAGAGAAAATACATATTTTTTCCATAATGAAAAGAATTTAGGCCGCATATAAGTACAGAGAGAAATGAATTGAAAAGAGTAAATGAAAATAAATTCAATAATAATTATCATTTTCTTTACTTGCGTGGGGGGATTTGGCATTTCGATACGTTAAATAAGCTATATTTTAATATAATTACTATAAATTATAGATGAGATCGCATAGTAGTTATAGAATAAAACTCATTTTCATAAATTTTATTGTGATTTCCTGTTGTGTAGCTCTTCTGTTCCTATAAATGTTGCTCTTACATTTCCTTAAACAATATTTGTATAATTTATAGGATATAACGCAGATAGAGTCAACACATTCGCAAGTCAATACATCTGCCTGGACAAGCGGTTTAATTATATGTAAATATTTAACTTGTGTTTTAAAGAATATTAAAAAGAAGCTTGTAATATTCCAGCGCATAAATTAATTTAGTCAAGTTTAACGTGTAAGTATATAACATTATAGTGTTATTATTCTAACTCAGGGTAACATGACGCCAGCTATGCAAGCACCTTGCAACTGTTGGAACTCAGGTTAACGCGACGTCAGCCACGCAAGCCCTTAAAATCGTTTACTTTTAAGTTACGACAAAATAACTTATATAATGTATTAGGCCAGCCGAATTAAAAAAAACAAAGATCACCCGAAATAATCCTCATAATGATTTTTATTTTTGTTTTCGTTTTATTGGGGTATATTTTTTAAGATGAGAATTTTTTGGTTACAAAACATTTTTGTGTCAACATCTTTGAAGATGAACACATCTTTGAGGATGAAAACAGGTATAGTGATTTTTAAGAAAACTACTAATTTTCGAGAAGTGCTAGCAACTATCTACGAAGAAAATTTAAAAAATCAAAATAGTGTCTCTTAAAATTTGTTTTCCAAAAATATTTACACATTTTGGAAAAAGGCGTTTTTGACGTAAATATCTGAGAAGCGTTCAAAATTACAGAAATACTCTTTTTATTTTTTTGCTAATTTCGAAAAAAATCATTGAGTTTTTGAGGAAAATGCAATGCTTAAAACTTATAGCTCTTAAACTTGGTTACAAGAAAAATTAGAGCCTTTTCCCATATTAATTTTTTTTATATTTATATTTGAAAAATTAAATATCGCAGAAAAGAAAACATATATGAATAATAACTTTTTTTTCTAAAAATTGAAGGTTAAGTTTTGCAAATATTTTGCATACTCCCTCGGTGTATATTTTTATTGCTATATTGTACCTCTTGAAATTCGCTAAAATAAAAAATCTCTTGACTTTTTTCCTAAAACTGCAATTCAATTGCTTTTGAATAAAATGACCTACAAAGTCAGAAGTTACAAAAATATGCACTCAGATTGCAAGATAAAATCTGAATTATTAATTTTTGATCAAATGACAATTTCTTAAACATACATATCGCAGAAATGAATAAACATAGGAAAAAAATTATTAAATTCTTATATTACTGGTTTATACGCAAAAAAATATTTGGGTAAAGTATTTCTTCATGATTGTCCACTAATAAGTTGAAGTTCTAAACAGAAAGTGAATTGGGCTTTTATTTCACCTAGTGTAATTATCAAATATAGTTATTTTTGAAAAATAATTGAATATTCGTAAGTGATATTTATTACAAATTAAAGTATTAACAGAAAATCAGTGTAATTAAGTAAAAGTATATTTTCTAGTAATACTTAACGCCTTTTAGCCAAAAATGAAAAATATTGGCGGTTTAAATGACGGCAGATAATCAAAATAAATTTGAATATTTGAATCCTCTGATGCATTCACATGTGTAAAGAACATGTATTTTTGAAACTAGGATAAATATGCTTTGGGGGAAGCGATGGGAATTTTATGAAAAAAAAATATACACCATATCAATATTTTAGATAGTACAATTATTAGAAGTAAAGGTAAGGAATGACACTAGAAAGCTTTATTGCTTGGCTGTAGTTTATTTCAGGAACAAAAGGTGCAATATACTTTTCCAGTAAGAGCTACTGCTATGACGAAAATTTAGAAAAAAAAAATTATATTTTTAGGAAGTAACAATACGGTTTAATACTTATTACCTGTGAATATACGAAATTCACTTGAGATAATTTTGAAACAGAAATAAGTTAAAAAGTGAGAAAAATATGAATAAAAAATGTAATTTTTATTTAATATTTAGACTTAGTCCTTTACTGAGAAAATTTTAGGTTATTGCTATGCGAGCCTTAAATAAAAGAAACCATAATAAATTCAGGTCTATTCAATTGGAAAATTAAATTTAAATAATCGAGTTTTCTGGTCCTGTCTAAGTCCATGTGAGAAGATATTGGGACTGAACGGACGAAAAACGAACGAATGGACGAAATTATTATGGTTAGTTTTGTTAATACAGAATCTTAATAAAAATTAAATTTTTTTGTTGCATAATTGTTTTTAGAGAAAATGAACATAAAACATTTATTATATAAGTATAAAATAAAACAATTCTACTTAGATCATGTTAGATCATGTCTGCTTGTCCGCTCATATTGGAAATTGCATGTAGATGTAGATAGATTATATTTCGTTATATTCTGGTAATGGTTCATGTTGCAGAATCTAAAGTACGGAAAATATGTATCATTTTAAGTATGTGTTAGATATGATCACCGCTGAGGTATTTGAAGTACTTCACTCGACTTGAATGAGCTGTTTATATTAAAGGACAACGACTTAAAACATAGACAGAAGCGACCGTGTTGCTACAAATCACGTACGCCAACATCGGCGCCATGCTATATTCTATGAAGAAACTTATCAGTATTAAATGACTCGTTGATCTGCACCTTAGTCAGCATAAGACGTCGTAAAATACTGTCGTTCTGAATAGTGCTTAGTTGACTAACTTTACTAAGTAACTTTATCAACACGTAGCGAAAAATTTGTTAACGTAGCTTTTATGTAAGTGAAATATATAATTGAAGTCGAAATAAAAACGAAGAGCCCCAGTTTATTACAAAAAAAAATTGTTTTAACCCTGAAAGCTTAAATTAAAATTTACAAATTAATTACATTTATAAAAAAGTTTTTACCTAGTAAATATCCAACTAAATTATTAAATCTGTTCTGTGTTTCTGTTTTTATATTGTCCTGAAAACGAATAAGATCTAAAATAATTTGTTCCGTGATTGTAATATTGAATTTATTCAAGGTTTAAATTATTTTAAAACATAAATATTGTAGTATTATATAATTTATGTGATATATACCATAGTTATTAAGAATGTTACCACGATTTTTGAAATAGTTTTGTTATAAATTTAATAGTTTTTTATTTTCACTTTGCATTTTTGATCATAAATAATAAAATTGTCCGATTTTCTGATCTCTGTCAAATTTTGCAAATGGTATGGAATAGATATTAACATTCATTATATTTTTTTTGGACTTCTAACAATTTACAGAACCAAATAAAATTTAAATATGTACCTTACTTATCTTATCTCATTCATCCTTACTTCAAAATAATTCGACTTATCTAAAAATTGGGGAACAGTTTAGGATGGTTTTAAAGAAAAACAATTTTTTATTTCTTTTTTAGCTTTGTCACTTGTTTTTTGTTAATCTAAAAAAAAGGAAATATACATTTATTCTGACATTCGATAACAGTATTTCCGAGTTTTGATTGCAGTAAGTACGTCCGTTCCGTTTTCCATATCCGAAATCCAATATCAGATTCAGCAAATAATAACTAATGTAACAACTAACCAGTAGCCAATATATTGAATCACGACCGATTTGATACTATCAGTTAAGGAGTTGCATTAAACTCAATCTTAAGAACTTATCATTAGAATAAGTCGTAAAATCTTCAGACAAGTAGCAAGTATCGTTAATCACGTTTGATTTACTGACATCCGTAAAGGAGTTCATTATAGATCTCCAGAACTTATCATCCGACCCTGACGAACGATAAGTTCTATCCGTAGCAAATATATCAATTAATAGTAGATTTACTGCCACTCGTTATGGAGTTCCGTCGTTAATTTCCAGATCTCATCATCAGATCATGATCATATTTATATGAAACTACCCGTAAAATATCCTATTTAAAATAAAAAAAAAGAATCATGCAAATCGGTCGACTTGGTAAAGAATTTTCACTTATAATTCATGAAAAAATATTTCGACGAATTGAGAATTTCCTTCTTTTTTTGAAGTCGATTAAAAACGTATAATTATAAAACTAAAACAAAGCAAACAAATTCAATTATATAAAATTAATTCAGCTTCAAATTTACTAGTCTGTTCTCAGAGATTGGAGCAAATTTTAACACGTCCTCCCTGTAAAAGGCTTTGACGCAGACTAGGAAAACACAGAGTCAAACTCAAATGGTCATTTTCAGTGGCAACTCGTATCGTTTTTGGTTTCAAATATTGTAACACATGCATTTACTTCCAGGTCTCTCACAGCCAAACGAAAGGCTAATATAAAATTCATCTTATAAATAATTCTGCTAAAAGGGAACAAAGTGTTAAATTTGTGTGGCTTTGATTAAAAAGTGGGCCTTGTACGAATCTTGTCACGCATGTTATGTTTTGACCCCTTATTTACATAAAAGGACCGATAATAATGTTACCAAAATTTCGATATCATTTCTTTTTGTTATAACAATATGGTTTCGTTATTAACACACGATTTTATTCTTTTATCTTATACGAACAAAGGAAAATTATTATAATAGGCAAGAGTAATAAATTATTCTTTCGAAAGGAACAAATTTTATCTGTGGTTCAAACGGTAAGGGAAAAATAAAAAAAAAAACCAAGTTACCACATTTTGACGAGCATTGTATGAGGAGAAAATTTGATATTATGAAACAAAACAATAAACTAAACCGAACCGAACCTATATTCGTTGTGCTCGTAGCTGTAACACTGGCGTGGTTTTCCTGCAATTAGTGAGGCGGAAAACCGGAAACTCCCGCGCTAAACTTCCCACAGGAAGGCGGGAATAAAACGCTTTTGTAGATGGCGGGTTACGTACCGTAGTCTACGTTTACGTCTTAAGACCCAATACCGTTATGGTGTCGGCGGTAAAGCCTTTCAGGGGATATGTTCGCCACCTGCGGTACCTTCGCGTAATTACTCCCCCATTACGGCACTTCACAAAAATTGGGTACAGAATTTATTCACGCAGGTAAATCTTTGAGTACTCGCCAACGTATACCTATCTTACAATGCGGAGATGAGATTGCGGATATTGTGTAACTTTTGCAAGGTGCGACCGTAAGGAGATTACCCTTTTCGTTTTTTGTTTCTAATCTATTTCCTTCTGTATTCCATTGAACTCTCTCTGTTAATTTTAAGTATATATTTAATTAAAATATATGGAAAACAGAAATAGTTTCTTAAGTGCATACTTAATTAAAATATGTAAAAAATAGGTATATTTTCTTAAGCCGTAAAGGGTAATTTTCTTGCAATCGTGTGAGTATACTTAATTCCGTAAAAGTTTTAAAAAGTAGCGCCTTTGAAAGTTTCATACGGAATTCTATTTGAATATACGCAAAGATTTCAATTATTTTTGTGCAGAATATAAACCATACGTGATTTTCACTTCATTTTCGTAATTTACGTGATTTTCACGTCACTTTCACTTCACTACAAATATAAAATTTCACGTTAAGTTTTTATGGTGCATTTTATATTATAATTCGTCCTAGTCGCTTGGAAACATAAAACTAGAGCTCAAATACCAGCAGCCATCAGGCTCTTTGTTACCTATTGATAAACATCGTGTTGGTCGACTTTTAGATTTTTAAATACTTATTTTCTTTCAGATATGTCTCAGAAACACATTATCTATAAATTAATAGATACGTTTTATGATAGCCATAATAAACGTTTTGTTATTGCATATTTATCAGTTTCTGATGTCTCCAATTAAAAATCCGTTTTGGATATGTTTTTCTTGAATTTAATTTATCATGTTTAGCACGCTATACCGTGATATAAATGAGTTCATTTTTGGTAAACGAAAGACACCGTGTATATATTAATATTGGCCAATAGTTTTGATAGGCGCTACAATAATAATAAAAATAGGCGCTTTTTGGCTCAAATTTATTTTTGTTAAATAAATCGATTGTAGTAGTTAGTGTTAGTGTTTAGTTGGTTCGTATTTACTGCTATTAAGGTAATGGCGTTGTATTCATTTTTATCCTGTATTTGTGATACTACTTTCATCTGTTTACTAGCTCCTAAAATACTATGAAGTTAGAAATACTATGGATTAATAATTCGGAATATTAATTATACGGAAATAACAGTATTATTAATATTACGCTATCTTACCTGTAAAACTGACACTTTTAACCCATCAGCATTATTAAAATAGGTCATTTGAATAGACTTCAACTTTTTGTACATTTCTTGAATCTAGTGCTACTTAAGTAATCTCTGCCGGTCAACAAACGCGAAAGTTGAGAACTTGGGATAGTGAAGGCTGCAATGATTGTCGGTTAGACGGTGTGCAATTATATATTCAATAGCAATATAACAATTCCTGATGTAAATATGTAATGAAGATTAACGTAATACTAAAAATAACTTAATAGTAGGAGCAACCGACGGAACAAGGACGGACGTGCAGGACGTGAGAATAAGGAATAGGGTAGTGACAGGGAATCAGGATCGAATTATCTTTTCAAACGACTTTTTAAACCTAAATCTATGACACATTTCGAATATTAGAATCAAGTACTATAGTTCAGAATTTGGAGGCATATATGATGAAGTAATACTTGTGGGTACACCATCTGTGTTATGTTTGTCAATAAATGAGTGAGAGATTCAGAACGTAATTATAAATCACGAGCCTTTAAGATATTGAATCTGGAATTAAGTTAAGATGTATTATAAGGGTTCTTCAGTGCATTGAAGAGAAGAAATAGTTAATTGCGCTGGTCACGTATTTCTATCCAGTTAATCTTATCTCGGAAATATGGCCATATTTTCTCAGATCCAATATATAGCGTATACATGAGAAGGGGGTTTAGTCTATTGTGTATAGCGGTTGCTGTAAGTAATACATTGTATGTATTATTTACTATAATCATAGATTTTTAATGAACGCAATAGAAGCTGTATTTTATTAGAAAAATTGTTCTTGCATTATTAAATTCGCCATATTCGCGTAACTATTTTTAAGTCAAATTAATAAATAACAGCTGACCTACGTTATTTGTGAAGGTGCAGTCGATTGCTGTTTCAAGTATGTTTCAAATTATTAAAATATTAATATTATTACATAGATAGCCAAAGCAGTTTCGATAATTATAATATTATTTAAAAAATCTTTTGGGTATCATGTTAATCGATCTCAGTTAAAAGCAGATTTTTTATTTAACGAAAGCAATAAACTTTATCCAATTAGGCAACGTTCGAAGCTCGAGTACTTGGGCATCTTTATTGAGTGGATGGATATATATATTAATTGATTGAAGAAATAGCTGGTAAGTGGCTTCGGAAGTAGCGAGTGGGTTTAGGGAGAGTTCAAGATCGGCTGCTGTAAAGGAGGGAGCCTAAGATTGAAGTAAAGAGTGCGGCGAAGCAAGCCATATCATTTCCCCTCGTCGATGAATCACGTCGAGGTGGTAAGTAATTGTGGAACCTCAAGCTGTAAGTTCCTTTTTGCCTTTGGCAGGTGTAACTAAATTCGTTTTATTTACCATATATATAAATTAATCAATAAATGTTAAGTAGAATTATCAAGGTATGATACTTTTTAATTAAAATAATTATTTCCTGATTCATAGCAATTCTGAAAGAGGTTTTCAACAAAAATATTGGCTATTTATCTTTTATTAATGAAAAATGAATTAATTATTTGTTTTACTCATTTATTGTTATGTGCTTTTTGATAACGATTATTTTAAGAAATAATTAAAATTACGTTACGACTTAAGCAAATCGAATCAAGAATGAAAAACAGAAAATAACCATTAAAGAAAAATTACTCTCCAAAATTACACAAAGTTTCTAACTCGAAGTTTTAAATAGCGACAAATGATAATAATAAATTTTCTAGTGTCTTATCTATCAGCATTTTCTTGCTTTTCTGGTAATTCGTTACGGAATGGAAATTAAAAAAATTAATAAAATTCTTAACAATTTGACACCTTTAATTACCAAAATATTTTTCTTCTAATATATAATTAAAAAAATGTTTTCAAACGTATAAATAATAAATGTTGACGAAGTGTAATATTTTTGTAATATTTGTCTTTTACGAAATTGAAAAAATTTAATCATGTCTGGCGTATGCTTGTTTATGTACCCTATTTACTTCAAATGGAATGGTTTCACATTCCATTTGTTAGAATTACACGATAAGGAATATTTCATGTTTATTAAATTATAAAAATATACAGAAATTATGAAGTAAAAATTGAATTGTTTCTAAATTAAATGATATAAAAATATGGAAACAGAATTTTATGGTATTATGGACGCACGATCTAAACAATAAGTTTGAATTATGCAATAACACTAAGGCATTAATGGAAACTTCATTAATTATATACAACTGAAATATTAGTAGGAAGATGTGTAAAATATGCAGTTACATAGAGGCTTGAAACTCTGACTACGGTGAAGCTAAAAAGAGGGATTTTGATTGATATATCCATATTTATATATGTATGTATGTATGCATGCATCTGTGTACGTGCAAATACGTATGTAGATACAAACGAGTATATTTAGGTGCATTAAATGCCACAATCGTCTGTTCCGATTTTGATAAATGAGATATGATTGACACTGAATCGTAAGTTGGTGACTCTGGGTAATATAAGATATCATAGATAGTAAAAAAGGAAAAATAAAACTTCGGACCAATTAAATTGAACCTACTTCAAATAACCAAAGAAAAATAAATGCAGTTCGGAAACGATCCTGTGCCGCAAGAGTGTTAATTAACTACTCGTATTTTTGTTATTTTACACTTTTCAATGGACTTGTCATTCGGTGGTTATTTGAAATTGATTCCAATTTTTAAAAAAAAGGTTTATTTTTAAAATTTGTCTTAAGCGCAGTTTATAATTATTTATAGTTTCATAATATTACGGTCTAGAAAACTAAATTTACGTTAATTTAATATCATCATTTCTATATCCAGAAATAGATTGCTCCATTTAAATTCTTTTTGAACTTGTAAATAAAAATATATTAAACATTTTTGTCGCTTTCTCGTATTTTATTAACATTAGAAACATTGATTATTCAGGTAATCCAGTGTTTTTCTTTAATTTTTTTAATGGTTGTCCTACTTTTGGCAATAAAATGCTTAAATATAACTATATAACTATGATTAAGGAGATATTTTTTCTAAAAATAAACGTGAAAGTGCGTGCTTGCCTGCATGCGTGCGTGAGAGTGTGTGCGTGCGCGTGCGTTCAATCATCGATTCCCAAAATGCCTAACAGCAGCTATATTTCCTAAATTGATTTATATTCAGAAAGGATATTGATTATTTTATAATTTCTTCGTTAAGAAATTTTCACAATCGGGTTTTGTGTACTTGTAATGGAATGTCTTTTAAACCATTTCCTATTACTTTTCTCGGGTTGAATATGAGTTAAAAGTTGTGTATATTTCCTTTAAAACTATATTTCCTTTTTTTAATAAAAAAAAGGTTAAGAGGCTCTAGCAAATTTTTGAACTATTGTAGTAATCTTTGGATAAGTAATTCAATCACGCGATTGATTTATTAAAAAGATTTAATTTGTGTCCAATTTGTTTCTTATGAGCTACAAGTGTGAAGATATTCGGTAAATTTTCTTTAAAAAATGTTTAATTTATAGGACGATTATTATTTTTCACATATTGATTTTAAATTATTGAAAGACTGTTATTTGTTGTATAGGCACATTTAATACTTTGCTTATCATACGTTTGTTATACCTTACGTTGTTCAGTTTTGTCTGTATATAACAATCTAAGAGTGAACTTAAATTTAACGTTCAAAAAAACTGTTTTACATAGAAATGAAACTTTATAATATGTTTTATAATTTTCATTATGTTGCTATTTTTTGTACAGTATTTACTTGAATAAACAACGAATTTGTTATTGATTAATATTTTTTTTATTTAGACTACGACGTGCATTTGGTGAATTCATTGCTAATCGAACAATATTTTTCAGTCAACCAAAACACTAGAAGTTGCGAACTTAGCATTTCAAAATTAACTATTCATTGCTATACAATAGTTGATAACATAACCCTGTAATAAAAATTAACCTAATAGTAACTAAATCAGCGAATAATATAATTATCATTAAAGGAGAAAAGCATAGGACATGATAAGAAGGAATACTATAGTGAAAGATAATCAAAATCAGGATATCTTTTTAAGACGACTTTAGAAAACATAAATCAACAATGCGATTCCAAAGTTCAATTCCAAAGTTTGGCAGCATAACCAGTGAAGGAATATTCATAGAAGTTAGTGTTAAGTTTAGAAATAGGCGAGTGATGAGAGATTTACAACGGAATCCAAGGCCGTAAGTTCATAGAGTTTCGAATCTCGGAATGAAATCAGACTACAAGAATTCTTCAATATATTTAAGAGATGACCTAAAATATGTAAATTGCGCCGGTCACGTATTTCCGTCTAGTTAAAATGTGACCTTAGCTCGGAAATATGGTAATATTTTCTCAGCCTAAATGTACCGAATACATAACTTTTGAAGGAGTTCTAATTTATTTAACCGATATTCGATGAGGTTAGGGTAACGCACGTCTCCGTAATAAGAAAAAAGTGGTGAAAGTGGATTGTGACATATATATATATATATATATATATATATATATATATACATATATATATATATATATATATATACATATATATATATATATATATATATATATATATATATATATATATTGTAAATCTCATTGATGCTCTATTAAATTTAAAATTATGATTAAAATGTTGAAAATAATAAAGATTACATCATTGAGTTTATATATAGTATAGATCGCATAACATTTTCATAATTTCAACTGAGGCACCTAATTTGTATCATATTTTATTTCCTTGCGTTTATTTATAGATTTGTTATAATACATATAAGTGGAAAACCAGAAAATTGATTAAATTAAGTAGGTTTTTCTTTCACTGTCCTCATGTCATTTATACACATAACAAAATTGTAAAAGAGTGAATTCTGTTCACGGAAAATATTTTAAAAAGTGTGATTGATTTGGTGCATAGTATGATAATAAAAGTTAGAAAAGTTGTTTTTAGAATTTTTGTCTGCCTATCTGTCTGTATGTTAATTGGTGCGCCAATCACAAAAAATCTACTGAACGAATTTTGATAAAATTTGGTACTGTAATAGTTTATACTCTCGACTAACATTTTTACATGGATATTATAGATTTAAAAACCTTTGATTTGGTGAATATTATAATATTGGTACTGCCAATGACACCTATTAACAGTAATAATAATAATAATAACAATAGTAATAATAGTTTCGACAGTGAAACCGTGATTATACGCGGGTGAAACCGTGGGGCACAGCTTGTAACCTATATTTTTCGGGACCATGCGATTTAGAGAGTAGAATATGGATCTTTTAATACTTAATAATAATCAAAGTTTAGATGTAAAGTGCAAAGTTCTCAATTTGCAATTTTAGGCACAAAAATCTGAATCAAGTTTGTAGGGAGTTACTAATTTTTTTTCAAATTTAGTGCGTAAAACTCGAATGTTATAAAAATCATCATTCAGAATTTATTAAGGTTTAAATAAAGAGCTGACATATTTTTTTTATTTCTTGAACCGTGTAAGATATAATTTGAAAGACAATATATATATATGTGTGTGTGTGTGTATAAATGACATGAGGACAGTCAAACAAAAACCTATTTAATTTAATCAATTTTCTGGATTTCCACTTATATGCATTATAACAAATCTATAAATAAATGCAAGGAAATTAGGTGCCTCAGTTGAAATTATGATAATTTATGCGATCTATACCATATATAAACTCAATGATGTAATCTTTATTATTTTCAACATTTTAATCATAATTTTAAATTCAATAGAGCATCAATGAGATTCACAATATATATATATATATATATATATATATATATATATGAAAAAAAGTGTGCGTGTATCAATATCAGTATCAATATTAAAATTTTTAACATGAAAATTTTTGAAGGGCAGGCAAGTAGTGGACGTTTCTTCTATTTCGTAAATTTTAATACATATATTAAAAGAACAAGTTACAGGAATCATAAAATATTATTTTTAAATTATATATAACGTAGTTCCATAGATATTATTGAAAATGTTTACAAAAATAGATCTCTTGTTTATGAAAATGCTGAAGCAAAATTAGGAAAAAGACAATATAAAAGTTCATTTTGGGTAGAATGAACTTTTATATTGTCTTTTTCAAAAATATCGTCAGTAATGCCAGCCTTGCCTAAACATAAAAAAACCTGTTTTCTGTTCTGTTGACATTAAATATAATTAGAATCATTGATTCCTGAAGTAATGATTCTATATATTATATTTAATGTATTTACGATATTTTAATACCTGTGCAAGATATTCCAGATCATATTTTTGCACGGTGTAAAATGATATTACTACTTGTACCCTCAAATGTTGATATATGCCTTAATGTGTACGGAACTCTTACAGTGCGATTTGTACCCGTACTTAACAAGTTAATATAGTAATAATTCCATACATTTCCACAGCGTAGAAAAGTCGCTCATCATTTTAAAATTATGCGCGTGTTATTATAGATCGAAGGTCATGAAGCGTACGTGCATATCCAGTGCGTTCGACAATTGCCAAATTAAAAATCTTAATCAACAGAAGAAGACGCATGTATTAAGATATTGTATGTCTCTCGAAACTCTGTGACTGAACTTTTGACAAACTTAGTCGTAAAACGTAGTAAAAAAGTGTAGTGATTGAGATTGAGTTTGCAGATGGATTAATTGAATAGATATAGTGTCAATTGTGATATTGTAACAGACATAGTCTCTATCACAGTACTGAATTTAGCGGCAGCAAATATTTTGTTGAAATTTATTGCATTGATGACCGGAGTTATGTAAAGAGAACATATTAACGTCTTTATAGATTTCACGCAGTGGCAAAGTGATAAAGAGATGTGAATTATCGCTCAACAATCTAATTAGACTTTTCTCGTAAGTTGAAGTTGAACTATGTGAATGTTAAAATAGTTGCGCTTCGTGAAAAGGATTATAATTTTCACTCAGATAAAAAGGATATTTGTAAAATGTACTTAAGTGCATTTTTTTTTATAATTAATGAAACACAGATACAGAAGTTACCGTAATTACCACAGAAACTATCAAACGCTATTTCCATTGTATCTATTTCGTATTCAATTTAAAAATTATAATACACATGCTCACATATAGGATCGCGTGTAATGCCTAATCGTATAAAATGAATACAATTTAATTTAAAGTGATAGAGATTGTTGGTATTCATTCTGCAAGTATCTACTGAAGTCCACATTCAACTAAATATGAATATTTCGTATAACTTAAGTCATAAATTAAAATACTTCTAATCGCGATCCAATGGGAAATTAACTTATTTCAAAGGGCTATTGTTTGTGCAGTTACAAAAGGTGTAGCGGTTGGGAGATTTATTTAATTGCGAAGGCGTTACGTAACGTGAACTGTGTGAAGCTGCTAATGGTGGTACCAATATTTCAAATTGCTACGCTAATTTAAAAATTTTATGACGTAAAATGTTTTGAAAGGACTGGATTTTTCATTATTAATTGATATTGGACCAATGAAGTTAACTGCACCAACATGACTTATTTCTACGAACCACTTTTTAAAAATAAAGTATCAAAGAAAATAAATTTTCGTCGCGAGCAGAATAATTTGATTTTTTAATTGGATAAATTCACCTTTAATAGCTCGAGTTGATTCCAAATAGTTCCGCCAACGAATTTTGAATATCAGAGAGGCGCTCGCGGAAAATGTCTCCATTAAACGGTCGTGTGACGTTTCTAACATGAACATCTTGGAATATTTACGGTGGCGTTAATTAATATATCCACCTCTTATATAAAATTGTGACCTGCATTTGCATAGATTTGTGTACGTCATTTAAATTTTAGATCGTAAAGACAAATTAATATAAGACAGAAAATATTTATTTCATTTTAGTGAAACTTCACTGTCATACTCTGCTATTATTCGTTTTTTCAGTGTTTTCAGTTCCATTAGTTTTTTTGTTTTTTCAGTGTTTCAGTATTTCCATTTTTATATAAAAATAAAAATGGGAATGTACTCAAAAAAATTTTTTTTTTATTTGAATGAAAAAGGAATTTTAAATTCGTATGAATAAGGAATTTTCTTAAGAAGTTATTACTAAATATTATGGACTTATTGTGTATCCTATTTTTGTAAATTGATAAAGTTTTCAAAGCATATGTGAAGATTAAATTACTGAACTAACATAGAAAAAAAACCTACCTTGTCAAATGTGTTAGTAATAAATTTGTCAACATTTTTTTTATTAATTTCTTTCAACAGCATGCATTATATTTACTGAGTAAATGGGTTTATTATTTTTGTTTTATATTTATATTACTTTTTTTCGAGATTATATTTCAATTATTACATAGTATTAGAGAATTACTCTTGCATACGAACTGGAAAAGCAATAGCAAAAAAACAACCACAATCACAAAACTAAGGATAATACTTAATTAGTAAAACATGTTGTCAAGATAAAAACAAAAATAAGGCAACTTTTTTTATTGATTGCTTGTCGTTTTAACTTCTTCGACTACCCTTGAAATTATATTCACAATTATATTCGCAATTTTTTTTGTAAATCCGCTTATGTCCCCTTAATTCTCTATTGTCTTCGTCTAAGCGTAATTTAATAATTCGTGTTTTATAAAATATGCTATATTTAAATCTATTATTTTTTTATGCCTTTTGTGTCTAGGGTATCTCAAATCCATGATATTTTTTTAATGTCGTAAAGTCGTCAAATATTCTCATTACGAGAAAGAATGGAATGTTGTTTTTTGTAAAAATTTGAAATTTTGTTATTAAAGTCTCCCAACACATACATAACGCAGCAATTATTAAATAATAATTTAATTTAATACACAAGCGGTCCAAAAACTGCGTTTCTAAGAAAATGTCAAAATTCAGGACAACGACCCTACAGTTTGGCAGAATGTTAGGTTGTATTTTATTAGCTGCGATGATATAAAATGAACTAAATATCTATATTGAAGAGGTTATTGAGCACTTTTACTCCCGCCCAAAGAAGAAATAGTCAATATCTCTAATCTATATATATTAAGAAACCGATAAAGATAATTATAATAGAAACTATAAGTTCTTAAAACATGGCCTCAAAGCATTGGAAAATGATCCTGTAATTTTTAAAATGGAATTTTTGGTTACAATATTCTTTTAACATTAGGGTCATTGATTATGTTATTTATCACTTTTTATGAAATTAATGGTCTGGTGTAACTGTCGCCCAAAGAATAAATATTCAAGAATCTCTGATCTAAAAGAACAAACCGATAAAGACAGTCAGTGACCCCGAAAGTTATCACAACTGATCGCTTAGCATCAAAACATAAGAATTATACCATAATTTGAAAATGGGATTTCTGTTACACTTTTCTTTTGACATTAGGGTCATTAATATCGTAATCTTGAAGATAGTTTAAATATTTTATTTATGACAGAACGTGATTCGAAACATGGTGACTGATAAGTTATAACGAGCTAAACATCAAATAGCCTTTGATGTCGAAACTCCGTTGAAAGTTGCCATTCACACTAATTTAATGAAATTAATGGCGGTCTTACTTATTTCAGTGGAGATTTTCCGCAAGTATATATTACGACGATAGTAATTGAAGGTAAAATCAATTATATACTAATGAGAGGGAATGGAAAGTTTATATTAGAATAATTTCCCGTGATTAAAGAGAAAACAACATCGCGTAGATTGGTAGGTAAATTAAAAAAATTAGTGGAAAACTGTCAATTGCTGTAAATTATTGCATCAATGATGATGAAAATTTAATGTATTGTTATGAATCTGAAATAAGGATGCCATCCATAGAGCGAGTATTTATATTATATCTGAATAAAGATGACAAAATTAAAACTAGAATGATTCAAAAAAAAAAATAGAATTAATAAATCTTCCACATAGAGTTCCGATCACTTTTACAATTTTTTTTTATTTATTCACAAAAATTGAGGATAAATGTGGAGGTGTTCGTTATATGAACTTAAATGAGATTGTGGTTTCTTTTCGAATAGTCGTAAAGAAAACCTATAAAGAAAATTAATTCAGTATATTTTTTACGATTTCCGAAACGATCCAGAACGGATTCAAAAATATATTTATTGTAGTATAGACTGATACCTTAACGACATCTTGAAATATTTTAACCTTTCATACTTTTTTAGATTTTCTCCAATACAAAAGGATAATTATACTAATACTCGTATGCACAGATTTATAATATTAAAAAGCAAATGACATATAAATAATCTGAAAATATCTAGCGAAAATCATAAAGACTGACTGATAGAGACTGATATTTTCATTTGTTTTTTTTTTCATTACTTGTAGTAGTTGGAGATAGATCGCATTTGTTTCAAATGTTTTCTAACTCGAGACTATCACTACGTCCTAATTTGCTATGTAACAAATAAGCAATTTTGACAAGATGAATTGTCAACCTCATAGAATTTTATGTTTTATGTGTAATTTCTAAATTTACACAAATTTATTATTTAAAAAGTATTCCAAAAATGGGTAAATGTCGTGAATATATGCGTGATACCACTTTGTCATTAGATTTCACGGGTACGTAACATATGACATCGACTGGTTCAATTTGAAATTTTCTCGTCATTTCTTGTAAAATATGCGTTATACTTTTGTAAGCATTTCAGGTTTGAAACATTACGGAATTTTTAATATACACATCAGCCGCATACATATTGCATTTACTTTTTTATCGTAATATTGTTACAAATCTTTGAAAGTCGTTCTTCGACCTCTTTGTAGCATTTTTCATAGGGGCATGGAGTAAATTTTTACCGTAAAAATAAAGTTATTAATTTTATACTTCCGATTGCCATTTAACTTTTTATAAGAAACTAAGCCTTTAGTTTTGTTGAAACGACGTTTGTAATAATAAAGAAAAGATTTTTAAAAATAAACAAGTATCTATTGACTACACGTTGTGAAATAATTTGAAAATTTCATATCTCGCTATAAGAGCAACATGATGAATTATTTTAATTTTACTTTTGTTCAACAGAAAAAAACATAAGTTTGAATTAGATTTTAAGATCAAATTTGTCCTGATTATCAATTTTCAGATTTCTTATCCTTGCAGTTAAATAACAGTCAATTATCAGATAAATCATCTCTATTTTGAGACTGCTTTCAAGTTTCCTTTTATGTTATCTAATTTAAAGTTTTTTTGACGGTAAACAAATTATATAAATATATCCATACCAAATGAAAAACTATACCGAAGCATTTTTTTGTATAACACTTATTTCCTGAATAAATCGACCGTCTGTTCTTTATTTATAGATTTCCAAAGAATGCATCCTTAAACAGAACTGGTTTTAAGGAAAGAAACCTGATTACTGCAATAATACAGACTATGTTATTTCAAATTCAAATCTATTGACAATCGTCAATATATTATTATATATATATATATATATATATATATATATATATATATATATATGTGTGTGTGTGTATATACATATATATAAATTACGACATGACAAAATAAAGCCCACTTAAAGTCATACGCAACCTTTTCAATAGATTGATCACTACGATTCTTTAAATTATATATATATATATATTATATATATATTTTAATAGTTAAATTTCACAAAATAATTTCAACCGACCTTAAATAAATATAAATAAAGATACAAAATATTTTCAATTCTACTTTAATAATACATATAAATGAAATTGAACTTTAGGTCAATATTTATACTTAGATGCGAGTCACCACTGAAATAAGATATCCCCGCTAAATATATTTAGGAGCGTGTTTTCATAGACTACGCCTTTTGGTTACGGTTTTAATATTCTTATGTGTCATCTGCTACTAATATTTTAAATATGTGCTAATGAAAGATTAAGGGATTATTATAGTAAGAAATTTTTTTTACAGTCGATGTAGTGGGATTCCGTAGAAAGTCGAATAACAAACTTTAGAATTTATATAGATTTTATAAAATATTCGTTATGCAATGGCAAAATGTCAACCACGTCAGAATTTTTCAAAAAATTGCTTCAAATCTCTCCGAACCAGATTTTCTTCAGAAAAATATTACTATCTGTGGGTAAAGCGCTTTACGAGTATTGCTTAGAATCTAATTCTGAAGACGCTGAAACAGTCTGAAGTAGCGCGATTGAGAAGTTTGTCATTGTCAAAGTGAAGACGCTGCGCAACAATGAGAGTTGGTTGAAGGTAATAAATATGACCTAAGAGTACTTACCTGACTTTGATTAACATTAGTAAAATAGATTATTAGTTTTCGAGATCAAAAGTATTTTATGAAGTATTAACGAAATTGTAAGAAATATAATTTAATTTTAGGGTCCCTGGGTTCCCCAAAAAAGAAAAACAACGGAACTCATAAAGGATCACTTGATTGTTCATCAGCTCGTTCAGCCGACTATCGGTATTTGTTCCACTGTATTCTAAATGACGTTTATTACTTGCAACAATGTTTCAGTCAATACAATTTAGTTGATACTGATTTTATTCTATTGCCTTCAACGACACTGCTTCCTAACTGAATTTATGATTTAATATTCAAAATGGGCCTCTAGGTACACAACAT
This sequence comes from Druceiella hillmani, assembly GCA_039881145.1. Lineage (NCBI taxonomy): Eukaryota > Metazoa > Arthropoda > Insecta > Lepidoptera > Hepialidae > Druceiella > Druceiella hillmani. Next base: position 28,786,141 of record JAYKKI010000002.1, read on the forward strand.
CCGGTTGTGAAACTTAACAAAATATAGGCTTGTCTCCAACGACTTCACTGATGATATTAATACATTAGTGAGGAGCCTATACTTCAAATCTCTCCGAACTAGATTTTCTTCAGAAACATATTAATGTATGTGGGTAAAATACTTTACGATTATTACTTAGAATCTAATTCTAAAGACGCTGAAACAGTCTGAAGTAGCGCAATTGAGACAAAATGTCATTGTCAAAGTTAAGACGCTGCGCAGCATTGAAAGTAATAAATATGACCTAAGAGTACTTACTCGACTTTGTTTAACATTAGTAAAATAGATTATTAGTTTTCGAGATGAAAAGTAGTTTACGAAACTGTAAGAAATATAATTAAGTTTTAGGGGCTCCGGGTGCCCCCAAAAATAAAAAAAAACGGAACTATTATAGGATCACTTTATTGTTCGTCAGCTCGTTTATCCGCCTATCTGTATCTGTTCTACTGTTCTCTAACTGATGCTTTTTACTTGCAACAATGTATCAGTCAGTACAATATAGTTTACACTGATCTTATTCTACTGCTTTCAATGGCATTGCTTCTTAACCGAATTTACGATTTAATATCCAAAATGCGTCTCTAGGTACATACTATCCGGCTGTGAAACTTAACAAAAATAGGCTTGTCTCCAGCGATTTCACTGACGATGTTAATACATTAGTGAGGAGCCTTTCGTGTAATATCTAAACTTTAATGTGGCGTTATTGATTACAGTTAATGGCAACCTCGGGAGTACGTTACTACTGCCTCACTCGATAAGTGCTTATCCGATAGGGAACAATTTGAGCGTCTAAGCTTGAAAGTGAATTCCTATCAAATGGATCTAGTTAATAAAAAATATCGATACTTGTAACTTTGCTTATGTTCTAAGTATTTGGAATTGGATGTTTTTTATAATGATGTGAATTACGGTGATAAGTGGATTGACATATATATTTCTCAATTCCTAGTCTCTTTATGTTCAAAATGTGAAACGAATTAGTGAGAAAATCATCCCTAGGTTTTAAAATTAGCGTTACGTAATGCTAATGTCTTAAAGTTTTTATTTTATACGGTATTTTAATAACAGCAAAAGGATAATAAGATTAGGTAGATGATTTGCAGCAGTTTAAAAATTAGCTTTACATTTTTTTTGAAAAGATTTTGTCTTGGTTTGATTTCAAACAATCAAATTATTAAAATGTTTCGAAGAAACAAAATTTTGGTTTAATTCATTTCAAACGGAATCGACTTTCAATATCACACTTGATGAATTACTCGCAAATTTTAAATGATCTGTAACTAATTGAAATTTTTGAGTTTTGAGTCTTTTTTCATGAGGTAAACTGGCAATAAGTGATTATTTTTATAATCAATACCAAAATACTCCAGAATAATTCTGAAGCGAATACCACATATTATTGTAGAAGTAGATATGGTCGATAAGTGGATGTAATTATTTGTGCTTTACTTCGATTGCTTGGATTGCTTCATTAAGTTAAGCGAGCATTACTTTTATTTGTACGAGAGAATGTAGCAGAAATTTTGTTTCTTCTTGTAATTCCATTAAAGACTATGCGCGCTTTTATAAATATATTTTCCATGCATGCATTGTGATTAGTTTAATTTTCAGAAAAAAATTCATCTGTAGCGCAGTGGTTACTTTATGATAACGATTAACTTAACTTGGTAAACTATAAGCTTGTCTCCAGTGACTTCGGTAAGGAAATTGATACGTAAGTGAACTCTTCTAAAATACACAAACTTTTAATTGCTGGTAATTGTCATTAACATTTCAATACTTTAATGTAGGCTTATTTATTAAAAGCTAATAGTTTGTTATTTATATGTTAGGTTTGCTTCGTTCAATAAGTTTTTTTGAAATATTGAAATCTTAATTTTTGTCATTTTAAGGACGTGAAACTAGCATTTTGTGGATTCCGAGGGGGAACCGTTTTGTTTGACCATTAAACGTTTAACGTAATATTTTGTTTTTGAGATAATAAAAATTATATTTGAAATAATTGAAACACTACAATATAATGTGTTTATAATGTTAAAAATAATTGTATCTTAAAATTATACTTGCATACATTTCTTTCATTTCTTCCCTTTTTTGAGGAGATTATCCTTTAATTCTAGAAATTTAGTTTAATTGTGTTATTACTGCCTTATGAATATAAGTAGTTTGTAATCACAATTTTTTGTTCAAATCATTACTTAATTGACAGTGTCACGTTTCTTTCCATTGGGTTTACTTGAAAGGATTGCTCTCGGAATAATAGAAAGACCATATGTACTATACATTCAATATGCGATAAAAGTAAGCAAATTAAAATTAATGAATACGTGTAAACGGTGTTCACAAATTTTAAAATGATAATGATTGAGGTTTAAGCCATACGTATAATACGTTTAGATAATAAGTAAATAATTCAACGTTCTTCTGATTACTTAGTCATTTATTTGTCTCTGTCTAATTTTAAACTGGGGTTAACTAAAACAGATTTTCGTATAATATAATGTTAACTTTAGATCTTGTATCTTCTTTCGTCTAAAACAAATTTCTATCTATTCTTAATTTGTCACGTTCTTTTTTTTCGTATTCTTCATATGTCATAAATGTATTGTGACAAACACCTAAAGGTTAAACGGAGTTCTCAGTTTCTTGCCGTAATATTGGCAATATCAAAAAGTTCAATGCTTCAAATATACTGAATACAGCTACACTTGAAATTATTGGCAACTGTTGATTAAATAAAAAGAGGTAAAGTGAGAACCTTTTTTCCCGGAACCTCTCCCGAGCAAAGTTCCAGTGCTACGCATAATCACAAATTTTGTTTTATGATGGCGGCAAAAATATTTTAATATTTTTATTATTATTTTATGGCCAATTTTATACCAAACGAGTTGACATTCAGTTGAAAGTCTTCGATCTATACCTTCTGTTTCCCATGGAGATGATGGATGCAACGAAGATGGAGGGTCATTTTGTATATTTATGCTCTGAAGGCGATCTATTTTCTGAGAAAGCCACGGCTTTTTATAGATTTAGATAGATTTCCGTAAATTTCCCATTTCTATAGATGTTGCAATTTGATTTCATGTTTATGTTGTCTTTCGTAACATAAAACAATAATAAAAATATAATATCTAAAAAATATTTAATTCGTATACAATAAAATTAATAAAATACGAGGTCGTTTAATTATGTAAAATTGATCGAAACTGAGCTACATCAAAGACGCGTAGAGTTTGCATATTATGTGAAGGTCTCCTAATGCATAAACTTCATTATCGGGGTCGCTGGAAATTATTGCGTATCATGTCACGTAACGGAATAAGATATTTGGTAGAGCACAATTTAGGTGTAAAACCATAAACTCAATTACAACGCAACTTAATGGCATTCATATAAGTGACATCCTTATATGTGAAGAGTACCGTGCGTTAATACGAGACCCTGCAATTAAACAACATTCATAGCGAAAGTGAAACAAGAGAATATGCTTATAGTATTAAGGTAAATATTTTTGATAGAAGTAAAGTTACATTCTTTTAATATTATGTAAAAAAATACTATAATAAGTTATACAATTCGAAGGTTGGCTTTGCCATAGTAATAATTATTTTACTTTTGATACTAACGGTATTCCGACAGACTAAAGCTGTATTTGAATGCTCTTATATTAGACATAAATATTAGTTTAAGCACATATTAAAAAATACCATAGTTCGAGAAGGGATAGGATGTAAACTAATATATGCGTAGCGATTAATAACTTTAAAGTCCATTCGCCGTATCTTAAACGCTTACATTATAATAACCTATCAAATATGTGTTTATATACATGTGTTTTATATGTTTTGGTAATCAGTTTTATTTATTTGGCAATATTAAAATTACAACGACACAACAATAAAAAATATTAGTATTATTCCACTTTTCATTCGGAATTTACTCATTGACCAGGCTAGCTAACCAGATTGGCTGTGTAAAATCATGTCATCTTCCATATATGGGTAAAATTAATGGGTACTATTCTTTTGCCTTTTGATATGAAATTTGGTTGGTTTAATTGGTTTCTGCCTCTAAAAACACAGCTTAAAAATATAACCACTAATTGTCATATTTTTACGTAAGGATTTAAATACAAAGAATTACTTGTTTAATTTTTTCTAAAGTTATTTCTGACGCTATAGCTTCTTTCGTTCTTTCCGAGTCTTTTAATTATCAAGTTGCGTGTAATTCAAAAGTAGTTGTAGAAGTAAACAACTGTTATATATTTAACTCAAACAATTAAATTGAGTACCAATCACAAATATGACAATTAAGCGTCCAGTAATTTGAGGGCCACCATGTTAGTTTATAAAGAATTATTCTAGTAAAACAACTATATTATATGACATTTATAGCTTTTATTCGTAGATACATCCTTAAAGCTACCTCTCAACTAGTTACAAAATAATACAACACCACATACCTAATTTTAGAAAATATCATTTCACTTTATTCGTTAGCTTTAAATAATAAAACCTATAATAAAATAATACATACCTTTTGATATCTGCTATTTGTTCATAAGTACAGTCGAGAGATACACTAATCGTTGAACTTAATCTGCAAATAAAACGAAGCGGCTAACGATTTATTTTCTGACTTACGTTGCCCTCTTTAGAAAGTATTAATAAGTTAATTGCAAGATTAATACACGTTATGCCACCTATATAACAATTACAAAAGTAAACTTTTTTAAATAAGTATATTTTGCATTGGAAGGTCAAATTGCCATATTTTCGTTTTAGCTGGACGATTGCGATAAAATATAGCCTATATGGCATTAGAGCCAATAGCTTCAGATCAATCTATCTTTAAAACTTCATCGAAATCCTATTAACAATTCCTATGTGGTGCGCGAACAAATAAATAGGCTCATAGACACACATTTCAAAAATTATGTTTTTGTATTCTGTTACTTTTTATGTTAACCTAAGGTGGTTGTTGGGCTGGAGTAGACTTAGATATTGTTAGAGCTGGGGATTGAAATAGGCTACTTCTCATTGCAGGAAATCTCATTCCTTCGAGAAAAGGTTTATTTCAAACAAAAAAGTACGCAATGGGAATAAGGAAGTTACGTCACAACAGATTCACGGATAGATGTTATTTTGTAAAACGCTACGTATACGGTATTTGATAGCAAGAGAGTTACTCCCTTCAATCTCTAATTTAAAGGGAAACGTCATTGATTTTATTGTCATTTGTATTACAAAGTCATGAGAATATAGATGCATATTTTAATTTCTGTCCTTAAGGTTTAAGTATAACTACGTGAACGAAGCCGCGGGTTAAATTTACCATTCGTAGATAAAGCGGGTTTTTCTTTTAGATCTATTGTGTACCAACTTTGAATAAATTAGTGTAATTCTGGAATATTATTTTGGGGTGAAAAACCTAATAAAAAATTGAACTCATCGTGACGTTTCATTCCTTTGCCAAATTCAAATAAAAAACTATGAAACAAATGGACGGAAGAATTCGAATACTTCTTAAGAATTTACTAATTAAAATAATTTACTAGAAGAAATAAGTGATATTCATAGAATAATCGAATAAATTGAATGAAATCGAAACTCCTAATAAAAAGACTGACAGGTTATAATCAATATAACGCTAAAACAACTACGGCATATAAACTTTAAAATTTCACTCATTTATATAAAATACATTAAAATGTAATAAAGAATGAATATTACTTTTTTACAAAATTAAAAAATTAAAAAAATTAGTTAACATTTGAGTCCATTAATCTAATTTAATAATCGTAAATTTATATATATATATATATATATATATATATATATATATATATACACATAGTTTTTTATGTTTCTTAAACTGTTAAACACAAAACTTAAAGTAATAGACCTCATGAAACGAAATATTTTAATGAGATTAATTGTATGGTACATTGGATTAAGAATGGTTAATCCAATTATAATTATATCGACAGTGTTGGTGAGATCATGAGTTTTTTCGAAGAATAATGACCTTGAAGAGTGTCCGAATCCGTTTACGAGCGCATCTCAGCATAGACTAGTGAACGCAAAATGAAGCTTCGGCCAGCCTACATAGAAATTAGAACTTATTTTTTTTCTGTCTTTCTTTTGCTATTGTGTCAAACAAAAATTGCTTTGAAATGAAATTAAAAAGAAGACATAAGCATTTTACAACCTTTTTGCATTTCAAATTAAGGCATAATTGTTTGCAATTAATCCTCCAAACTTGACCCTCCAATTTTCATGAAATAAATGTACAATAAAATCATGGTACTATATATTCCCACATTTAATAATAAACTTCACGGAAATAGCCGTTTTTTATTAAAAATAAAAATATAAATATTTAAATTCTGCGCAGGCCAACTTGTCCTCTCTCCTCCGGCTTTCGCGTATTTCTAGAGCCAGCCGCTGCTCACCACATATGTGGCAGAAATTTTGTTAAATTTTTACTAACATTCGTAATCGTAACATCGGATCAATTTAAGATACCACGATGAAACAAAAGCTAAATCGATTCCAAGATTACTTACTATCTATAACTTAAAATTCATGTCAATACCTTCAATAGGTTTCAAGTTAAATCCATTCGTACAAAGAGACTTTCAGACAGATGAATATTTTTTTAACATTGGGTTAGTTGGTAATCGAACACGTAAACAGAAAAAGTATTTAAAAGCTGTAAATTAAAAAATCGGACAATTAAATTTTATTTATCTGTATGATAAATGTCACCTATTTTTATTGAAGTAAGTCAAGGTATGTATGTTAGAAAATCTAGATATAGGAATTGATGAAGGAAAAACTTAGTAACCGAATTCAAATAACTGCAAAAGGCAATGAAAACTACATTTTTCTTTATAATTACCAAAATATGCTTAATATAGATTTTCCGTCTATAATTCATATCTTAGTTTTTCCTTCTTATGCCGTCCTTTTCATCTATCTTTATCACTTTATCCTGTGTTTGGTCATAAATATTAGTTTAATATCAATTTTATTATGTTAACGGTATTCATAATCTCTTACGATCTTCACCACATACTAGTATTTTCAGATGTTGTTATTTGGTTGTCTTGAAGAGATTTCTCTTATAGGTAAAATTTTGACCGTAAAATTTTTGTCCATAAAATGAGCCGAATTTCATCTTTTACATTGATGTCTATAGTATAGAATAATTTTTGATGGCTGCCGAGTTTTTTTTTTAAATCAAGTACATCTTCAATAAACATACTTAATATGGGAAATAAAAACTTTGTCTAAAATACAGTATCTTGTTCATTGATCCTTAATTTAATGTATTTTGAATGATGTCTATATTTTTAATGGTATACATTTCCTTTAGCAGGAGTAGAAATTGAACTTTACGTAAACGAAATTATTGATGGTGGAAGTCATTCAGATTAACGTCATGTATACTTATTGTGGAAGTATGCTCAATTCCTTTACAGAAAAATGTCAAGAAAATGCTTATCCGTAAGACCATTTTACCCATTTCAAATTTATAAAAGAAGCAATAAATCAGACGAAACAAATTATTGGCATCTGAAATTATGTATCGTGTAACTGGAATAAAAGTATATTTTTTTTACTAATCTTTATAATATACAGGTTATAAGAAAGGACGTGTATATTATTCACGAAAGTGATTTAGTGCATTAAATTAAGTTAATGTTAAGAAAATGTTAAGGGACTACTTGACAATACTAAAATATTTTTGAAAAAAAATTCTGTCAAATATTAAACCGACACAAAATTTCGAATAGCTCTATGATCAGTTATGCTAAACTTCGGCGGAGAAACGGCTTTCTAAATAAACTCGAGCCTTTTAAGGCAAACTTAAATAATCAAAAGGATGAAGTTATTTTCTTCGTGATAAAGTAAGATTAATGGTATTCAGTAAATTTATCTGTCTGCGAGATGCAATAAGAATTTCTTTATACGCTCAGAATTTCCTCTGACTTTCTTGTTAAACGCAAGCGGGAAATTGCCGTAGTTTTCATACGAAAGTTTTCTAACAAAGCGAACACATTTAACTACGTTATGAATTGAAAAATATTGCAAAATTCAAAATCAGGTGACTGGAAAGGGATTCAGTACCATTAATCTAAGTGAAATAATTAAAGAAACCCAATTGGGTTTAATTTTGTGAGTATGTTACAAATTTTTTAAGTGCATTTGCATTGGCCTGGATTGGATCTAATAGTTGACGTTAACAATTGACGTTGTAAATGGATTTTAAATGTTTTGAACATCATAAATAATAGTTATGGAGAACAAAAATTATATATTGCTTTTTTAAATTATGTCACAGTTTAGACTAAAGGATTGTTTTGGTTCATTTTAATCGAAAAAAGATTTATTTCTAGATTTGAACACAGTATTTCCTAATTCATGTTTCAGAACTTTACCATTGCGCCAATAATTTACTAAGCGGAGTACTTTACGGAGGTACTTTTTCACTTGTCTTAATTATTGTGTTAACTACACGAAAAACTGGTACATTTTTACAGATATTTTGTTTGCTATTTAATACCCAGTTTCCAGTTGTTAACTAAAAGTCGCTATAAATTATTCCAAGGCTAATATGAAAAAAAATAATTTCGTTATTTCATTCAAAATACGTGTTTGAAGGGCTTATTCTGATATAAAAGAGACATATACTGATTAATTGCATCCTGTAAACTAATTACCTGTTTATCTTAATTGTTCGCTCTCATTAATGTCATACCATTCTCAAGGATAATTGACATAATTTGTAAATTTAGTTCTGTTTATTTAGTACAAATTGTAAAGTGGGAAAATGTAGATGCATTGAAAAAAAATAACCAAACATTTTTAATTTTCACTGTGCAATGTCAACAGTAAATTTGTAAAATATTCGTAATCAAAATATAAAAATCAATAGCTGATGGAGAAGAAAAACAATAATATATTTAAGAAATAAAAAATGTCACATATATAATTCAAAAAAATGTCACATATATAATTAAAAAAAAAAGCCACATAAAATGTGTTGCAATTGTGCTGAAATATTTGACAAATACTTAGAAGGAACAAAGGAATGTTTATCATTTGGGATCCCACTAAAAATTTTGGCAGAACTAAGAAATACGAGAGTCAAAAAGTTTCAATGCCATTATTGCCGATAAATTCAGAAGAAAACTTTAACAATCAAGAAGTCAGAACGTCGTTAAATTAAAAAATTGATGATTTTGTGTTGGAAATTAGTCAGATCCAGTTTTCTGTTGGAAGTGAATTAAACCATTTGATGAGCTATCTAAAAGTTCTGTAGAACTGAGCTAGGATTTAAGAAAAAAATTCTCACCACTTTCATATATCAGTGCTGTGAATTCGACTATTATAGGTATAGAAAAAATTATTTATTTCCATAAGTGAATAAATAAATAGGATGACACACTGCATGTCACTTTGAAACTTAATATTTCGCAAAAAGGATTTTAAAGCCAATAAATCGCAAATTAAGCTGCATCGTCATTATTATACAATGATTCTCCAAGTAATGAAATGCCCGAAAAAAAGTGGTCACCATTTTAGTTCTACGGAGAGAAACTTTAAAAATTTCCGTTTTAATATTTCTCTATATTAATTGAGATCTTAATAGGATACATGTTCCTGTATGACGCACATGGATTCAAACTGTAGAATCTCTGAAGTTGTGACCGACAGAGGACAGTAAGACGGGTGAGATGAAATTATAAGGATTCCTGATATTAGTGTGGAACTCTAAAAACTAAGAAGCCGGATGAATTCAAATCTGAATTTCATACATTTGCACTTACATATTTTTCAGGAAGTTTAAGAGCATGTAGTAAAGAATTAGGTTAAGGACATCCACCAGAATATGAAAGACAGGAAAAATAAATATTGAAGAAAAATGGAATGTCAGTGTGCTAACTGACCGAAATTGAATGCTAAAGAGGAATGGTGATGAGCGTGAAAATGGAAGGAAATTTTAAAAGACCGTTCAGTATTAGAGTTGACCGATCGTAGGGTAATGTTTCGTTTCTTTTTTTTCAGGTTTTGGTATTTCATAAAATGCTTATATGATTTTCATAAAACTTTTACTATTGTATACTTTATGGTATCTGCCACATAAATGGAAATAGTACCTTTTTAGAACCTGTCGGTAATAAGCAACGATTACTTACCTGAAGGGAATTAAATGTGGTACCTGCACAATTTAGGGTACAGTTTTGAGTTAAACTTTTAAGATATTATAATTATGTTGATTAAGATCACATATGAAGATATTGTAAACGAAGATATGAATGATAATATTTCTAAAAATAAAAAACATAAGATTGCTAACTTTAGAGATTCTTTGTTATATGAATTTTTATGTAATAATATGTGTTCGTAAAGTTTAATACTCGACAAAGTACAAGATGAATAATCAAAACTAGACAAGAAACTACCTTTTGTTTTTGTTTGAGATTAATTTATCGACGGTTTTTTCTACCTTTTATATAAAAAAAACAGTTAAAATAGAGTCATGGTGCCTTTTTTCCTTGGATATATTCAGTGCGAGCAACTAATAATTATGAAAGCGTTTAAGTGCAATTACAATTTGAATTGCAATTAAAATTGAGGCAATACCTAATTAATTTAACCTTGTATATGTAGTAATAGACAAAGTTATATACATAAACAGAACTATTCTTAATGAAAACTGCCTATAACTGAGTAAATTTCTAAAATTATTTCTTAGTAATTTCCGTAAGTGCTCGAGAAAAAATAACCACATTTAGCGTGGACGCACCAAAAAGTGTACAACAAATGTCCTCTACATTAAAGTTTTGGCAAAAAAAGTTTTGATTTATTACTCGAGATCTTTGATTAAGCTTCATGTGGGCATATTCTGCACTAAAGTGTTATTGCTTTATTTGAATTACAGATAGTACTTTGACTGATCATCTCTGATGATAATGTCTACACGTAATTACACAAATGAAATTCACCACGTTGACTTTATTTTTAAGAAAACTACCGCAAACTGATAGGGTCAAGCCTGTGGGTTAAATGGACTTTAGATTATTGATTTAAGCTTTCCATTTATCAATCATTATTTCGATATTTCTTCTATGGTCAATATAATGAATGATTTTTTTTAAAGACTAGAAAGAGAATAGATCGTGAAGGAATATAATTACATATATATATATATATATATATATATATATATATATAGTTTTTAACGATTGTTTTTAAATCGTGAGTAAGAGGATATCAATTTTCAGTGAAGACTAAATAAAAAAAACTAATATATATCTTTGAACTCACTTTGATATTTAAGCCTTCATTTTATATCCAGTTTTGAAAAAAATAAACTTTTGCCTCATTTTTTCAAAATGTATTATTACTCAGAATAAATTTTCAACTTTCTGAATGAAACATGTGTAATGAAGTATTGTATTTTGTTGTTTTCTAGTATACATTTATATTTGCAAATATAAGAGAGTAAATTGAATGTTAAATCAAATTAGGTAAGTGGAAATTTCTTTTGGCTTATCATGTCAAACATTTTGCACTTTAGCGTCACACCAACTATGGTCGAATGGTTCAACTTCGAGTATATTCGGTGCTACACCGAGAACTACTGAACTATAGGAGCCGAGATAGTAAGCATAGTTTTATTTCGTTACTTTGACTAGTGAGTCATTAAAGCAGCGCTAGGGCACCTGATAACGTACGGAAGTCTGAGTTCGAATTGTTTTTGGAATATTAAAAAATATGTTGTTTAAGGAAGAAAAAAATTTTTCTTCTGTTGATAATAAACGTACTATGAAAAACAATATGACAGAATCCAGTTACGTCCCTTTTCCTCTAAATTATTTCTTATGATTTAAAAAACAAAATCAAAAGTAGCAAATAATTGGTAATAGATAAAACTAATTTAATTATAAAGCTATTTCTACAAATACAATTCGGAAAGTTTCTAAATAATAATCATTTAAAAATACTTAAGTGATTAATTTGTCTTTGAAACTTTTAGAGACAAAGTTATTAAGATTTAATTATCATGGTAAAATTAATTAACTTTTGAAATGTATTTTTGTCCCGTGTAATACCTTTCATTGTATTGCTATATGTACTTATAACCCATATACCTACATGTAATTGTCGCACCTGTTAAAATATAAACTTATCATAATGAAGACGTGAAAAATATATAATTTTAATGCTTTGTCTTCAATGAAGTTTTCAAAGTTACACACAACACTTTCGAACGAAATAGTGTGTTACGCAAGAAAGCACTGAATAGAGAAATTCGGAAGGTTTTTCTATTATTTACAGAATTAAACTGTTTAAATATTAGGTTATCGTAGACAAAATATATTGAGACAAATATTCATTAAACAAATGACATATAGGCACTGAATTCGGTGTAAGGAAATTAATAACACATACTGTTTTGAATGTTCTGTTAATTTGTTCGTACATTTTATAAATTAAAATTTGTCATAAACAAATTGACGTCACATTGTTTATAGAATTCAATGAATGCATAAACGCCTCTTAGATATAATAAAGCCCATCGTTTAAATTCGTACTCAGTAATTCTACTAAGTGCTGGACAAAAGTAATACAGACTGATTGAGTGGCTGTAGGCGGAGCACACAGACACACAAGACGTCCTTTTGTTGAAGTTTTAACAAAAAAGTTTTGATTTATTACTCGGGAGCTTTGCGTAAGCTTTCAGTACGCGGGGACAACTCAAGTGCGTCGCCGAATGGTATATTTGCATTAGGAATTGAATTATATCTGAAAGTTTTAGGTTTAACGTTTGTTTATATACACGCTTTTAGGTATACTCTATTGATTTTCTTGTTCGCTTTATTTTTGTGCTTGACGCATATTAATTATATATATAGAGATAGGGTATATTGTGTATTTTTTTGTAAAGTAGGCTTAATGAATTGTGTTAATAATGAAAAAGATAGTTTTTTACAGATAGAATCTAGTAGAAATATGTAGTACATATGTATACATTCTTTGCTGATAAAGCAAACAAATGTGAATATTAATAATTAGAGATTCATTTTTGTTAATGCTTACAATGAATATTGTCGTTGTTGTGGAATGTTGGGTTGATAGCACAGCTTACGGCCCAGCACACTGCGGTGAATTGGATTCGATTCTTGTCCGCCCGTTGACTGGGGCTGGTGTGATTTATTTGTTGGCTTTAGAAGATTTCTCTCGTAGCAATGAGTTCGCCATATGTATCAACTGCGTATATTAAAGTATGTAAATAAATAAATATTTTCTAAACGCACTATATAAATACTGAAATTTGAATATAAGTAAAGGATTTGACCGAAATACTAAGTGTACCTTATTTTATATTTTTCATTGTAAGGGTTCTGTATCTCGGAAAAGGAACAATGGAATATTTATAAGTTAATTTACGTACCAGTCTGGCCGTTGGTCACAACCGATTTTCTTAGACGTAAAAGTTAAATTTGACACAGTGATACATCTTGCTAATTCACAAATTTTGCTCTAACTTAATAAAGTAAATAATTTTTTAAAATTCATATTTTATGTGATGTATCATTTAAAAAGGGCTGGATATGAGGAATACAAAAGTATACATAATGACATTTTTTCATAATTATAAATTCAAATTTAAAATACGTTTATGTCAATATGTTTACGTTGTGAAAAATTCCTTTTTACTATTTACCCTTAAATGTTAATAGTATTACTATTTAACTTCAAAGTACCTAAATGTGTGCAGGATCCTCGTAGTACAAGTTCTATTGTACCTGACAGGTTTTCGTCTTATTTTCAATGGACCGGATATTATATAATTTTAAAAAATGTCTAGTAAAATATTGAAAATTGTAATTGTGTACTTTGAACTCAGTATTTTGCAAATGTTTTGCTGCCGCCATATCTGGAATCGAGTAGATACAAATAGAATTCCATCTGTTTGTAAGAGTAGTACGTAAAAACTTCAAATTGGGTGTGAATTTTGATTGGATATGAATTTGCATGGAATGTCAATTTGGATTGGACTTTTATTAAGATAATATTTAGGCTTCAAATTACAATGTTCTAATTGTATTGGTCAAATTTTTCGAAAGAAATTGTAGTTTCATTATTGGAGGACCGGAGACGCGAGCATAAAATATCTGAATGAGTTTCATATAAACGAACAACTTTCAGGCTTAAAAATTTAATAAATTCGTTGAATTTAGACCACTGGGCGACCATTACTAATTATTATTATAAAAAGCGAAATAAAACAAACGCAGTCATAGCCCTATTTCCCCGAGCAAAGTCGCGACGCGTAGCCGGGATATATTAAACGCATCCAAAAGTTAGGATGCCCGTTATTTGTTATGTATATAAATTCATAACAGAAAGGCAAAGATAAAATGTGCAATGTATATATTTTTTCTGTTTAATATGTGGTAATTTTAATTAAAACTTGAACGTAGGCCAGAATTTAATTAACTAACATAAATTTCAAAACCCACCATATTTAGCACAATATGTCATCATATACGGCGACCGCTCCCCACTTGAAAAGGGTCGCTTTACTAGCCCTAGTCCTATTAGCGCTCCGATAGCGGTTCGCGTTAAGCCGAATATGAATGTTGGAGATAAATTGAAATCGTATCTGAAAGGCTTCAATAGAAAATTGGCGAGACGAACTCGAAAGTTGGTAGATGGACATTGTTTGCTCGCTAACAAAAGATACCGCGAACAAAACTTTACTGCTGGAAAGTAGAGAGTTATACGAAGTCGATGTCTATTTGGTGTTAGGAAATGCGGTTAAGCTATTTTAATTAAATTGTGATATATATTTAACGAAGAATATACTGTGTCAGTTTAGAAGATTAATAAACTTTCATGTTAGCATTTAGAAGATTACTTATATATGTGCAATATTCGGAAAGTCCTTGACGATGCCTTGCATAAGTTTTCCTGTGGTGGTTCTAAAACGTCTTATATTACATTAATCTAGAATGTCTTACATTACTTACATCGTATTTAAAATTTACTTATTTATAAAATTTGTTGCAAGCCTAGAAAACTATCTAGCAAGCAATCTAGCGCGAAACAAATACTGTCGTATGAATTGGAATTTGAATGTGGAATTTAATGTATAATAAACGTTAATCAATGAAAATTTCAAAACACGATAAGGAAATTATCATAGAAATAAATTTGAAAAACACAGTATTGACATAAAATTAAATAGAATACAGACAAACAGTTACATGTTAGAGATTACGATAGGGACAGAGAAAGTATTTCATTGAGCTGTTTAATATATATAATGTAATTTGAGATGACTTCTAAACGCAAGCAATGTGGGAGCATTTAGATTAGTTGACTTCATAATCTAGTAACATGTAACACGTTAAAGTATTGTCCGTGGAAACAGGTTCGTTTTGTAGAATTAGGCGGATGCTCCTGCTTTCAGAACGTAATTCAGGGTTATGGGTATGAAGGTGTAAGATATGAAAGTGTTATAGGATTATTAAGGATTTTGTATAAAACAGAAGATGGAGTATGTGTCCGTCACGTATCTTTAACCATTTAAGTCGTAACCGATGCCCAGATAGGGGATAACATTTTCTGAGGTAAAAAATATATTGAATGTATAGGTTTTGAAGTCGTTCCAATTTATTGAGTAATTTGTAAATTTGGATTAAATTGGACACGCCTCCGTAACCAAGGATAGACAGAAGTAAAACTTGACAAATGAGTACTTTGGTTTCAAACGCACGAAAACTTTTAAGTGGTTTAAGAATTTTTAAGAAAATGTTACCACTAACATTATTTACTTCTACAGATGAACTCAATTGAATAGAACTTTGAAAACTTTTTATTGCTTTCATTACTAGCTGTTATTGCCAAATCCGTTCTTATACCTATGAACTATATTTAAGACATAGTTTTATAGTTCAGCGAACATAATTTCTAATTTATAACTTGATAAACCGACTTGTAAGATCTAAAACCAAACATTATCTCGAAAACGAGCTTTAATACCGATTTTACATTATAGCTGGTATTCGCAATTAATCACGAATTTGTTATGCAAATTAATATTTGAATATTACATATTAAAATATTTGTGTATTCAAACGTGAATAGCGTCAGTAGTCATTTAATTACTTTAGTTACTAGTTTCCATTTTCTGAGCCTCTAATACATAATTGTTAAAGGAACTGTTTTTATCTAAAAAGTGACGAAATGTCGAAGGAAAGTTTGATCCAGGGTAGATTTTCATCATGATGTATAATCTGAGATATGACATTCTTATAGATGAGCAGTTATGATATAGTACCCCATTAAAAACCTCGCTCTGGAGAAAGTTGATAATGTACTTAATAATTATTTAGGATATGTTAATGTATCAAGTTTGGTCCGAATGGTTATGAAGTTATTTTACTAAAAAAGAAATAAACGGAGAACAGAGACATAGGATAATGGCTGCAATATTTCTTCTTCCACAAATACACTTAAATTATTTATATTGAGCATTCGCAGCTTACTACGTTTGCCAGGCAAGAAGATAAATTCGGTTACGTCCAGCGAAGGCAGCTACGTGTAGGAGAAGAGGAGGGCACTCACCGAACAGCGTTCCATGTCAACTACTAACAAATAACTCTCTCAGCTCCACCGCACGTCCGAATGCAATCTCGCGCTGGTCTACCGATCTCGAGATCTCCGTGAGACCGCGAGCTCATTCATTCATTCCATGGCCTTTTAGAGATCTCTCCTTCGACAAATTACTTATTTACATTCGTCTCTTATCAACTTGATGCTCTCCATTTGGTGACTTTGGCATTAGAAGAGTTTTGTTGCGCTGTGTAATGTATAAACTTTTAATTTTAATTGTGCATTTCATTTGTACGTTACGAGCGATGATTTTTTCCGTTGGCTATTGTATCAATTTTTATATTAAGATTTGAATGTTAATCGAATTTCTTGTTAGCTTTATATAGTTTTTAGAATGTATTCCATATTTACGTATAAAATTAATTAAATCTGAAATTACAGAAAACTTTAATGTCGAAACTAATAACTGCACATTGCTCTACAACGTGATTTGTTAGAATATTTTTTAAATAAGTTAGCAGTTATTCATTCAGCAACAATATATTGATTTTGTACTCACAAACACCCAATATATAATTTGTTTTAGACAGCCAGCTGCTAACAGAGACGTAACCTAAGACAGTTAATTGCATTTAAAATATAATTTAAATGGGGAAACGAATTATTAACTATATGTAAATATGTAAAAATAACTTGTTTATTTTAATCTGATTAATTATTCCATTACTTTTAAAAAAAAACAGTGTTTACAGCAAGCCAATAGTTCTAGAAATACATTTACAGAAGATGTTAAAAATGAGATATATAAACTTTTAGCAATTATAAGACTATTATATAAAATTAATTTGATAATTTTTCTTAAAAGTAAAAGACAATTCAAGTTACCGTTTAGGCGTGTCTATGTTTGTGACAGAAAGGTGATTAGTGAATGAGCATCTTTATTGGAGTCACCGAATTATCCTGTTTGGCTCACCATTGTAAGCGAGCTTCATTTGTATGAGCGGTTACACTTCGTTCATGTTTTCGACATGGCACGTTCAAAGCGCCTCGCTTTAATGTTTAGTGTCAGTCGACCATAAGACGAAATAAAAAAGAGATTTTTTTGCTTTCGGTGAGGTGTTGTGTAAGCCACCGTGGGTGGTGATATTTAATAAAATAAATACAGGTTAACCTTGCGCCCTTTATGGTTAATAAAAATAGCATTTAGTTGTTTTAATTTTTACATCGCGCATTACATAAATATCAAGAACATTTATTGCGATATTTTAAACTTGGAATTAAATTACAAAAACAAAGATTTAAAATTAAGAGATATTTATATATTATTAGCTCCGGTGAGTTGTCGTGACACTGAGGTACTCATATTTAGAGGCAAGGGAAGTGTGTGTGGAAAATGTACTGCGACAGCTCGTTTGAAATATTTGATTGCAATTTTATTCCCAAACAAAATTTTTAAGGTCTCTTGCTTCAAAAGGAAAGAAAATGGAACCCTTACAAGACCAACGATATAGCATACTAACGCTCATAACCACAATGCTTAATATTCAGTAATATATATAAAATTTTAAAAATGGTAAGTTAAGTATCTTTTCAAACATGTTTTTATTTATTTTCTTGTGTTTTTTTGGGTAACGATTGAAAAAGCAAAATTATCTTTCAAAAACTTTTTTTAAACTTTCAAAATTATTTTTTTAAAACTGCATGGAAGATGATTCCGGTGATATTTAAACAAATGTTCTGAAAATTTTCTCACGTAAATTTAAAAAGTGGCAAATTAAGTATTAAAAAAAAATTTTGTTTATTCTTTTGTACATTTTTGGGTAAAAATTGATAGGGAGAGATTTATAGGAAATTCGAAACAATTTTTTTTAGAACTTTATTTAATATAATTCTAGTTAGTACTACTGTTCAACAAATCAATAAAATTTTCTTCTAAAACCGTTTGACAGAGAAACATCAAATTTAGTGTAATGATAAAGCATTCTAACGCTAATAACCACAGTGGTTAATAACATTAAAAAAATATGTGTATTTTTTTTGGGAATTTTGATGTAGTAGTTCCGGAGATATTATTTCCGGTAGTTCCGGAGATATTATTAAAAACAACCAAGACAATTTTCTCACAAACTGAGATTATTAAAAGTTTATATAAAGTTTATTGGAAAACTATAGGGATGGTTCGAAATCTTATATTTAACGTATTTACGACATTTTAACGTCTGTGAAAGATTAACTGGATCATATTTTTCACGGTTTAAAATTATATTCCTTCTCGTACCCTTGATTGTTTTTATGTGCTTTAATGTGTACAGAAAGAACCCTTATAGGGCGACTTTTACTTGTACTTAACAAGTTTATTTAACATAGTTCTCATGTATTTCCACAGCGTAGAAAAGTCGCTTTTCATTTTAAAATTATGTGCGTTTTGTTATATAGAACAGGAAGCGTATATGCATATTCAGTGCACTGGATAATTGCCAAAATCTCAAATTACAGAAGAAGGTGGGTATTAAGATATTGTATGTCTCTCTAAACTCTGGGCCGAGTGTTTATAGAACCGAAAGTAATTTAGAAAATGATGTCCCATTTAAAACGTTACTTTAAAAAACGCCAATTTCGTCTTTATAAACATAGCTGTAAAAAGTACTAAGATGAAAGAGGAGCCAAGTTCTTTCAGATATTTGCTAGAGAAGTTTACTGGTTGAGATTGAATTTTTCAGGTAAATTTATTGAATACTATATTTCTGTTATTTCACATCAGTGAATTTGGCCACAGCGCATATTTTGTCGACATTTGTTGCCTTAATGACCAGAATTATATAATAAGGAGAACATTTCAACATCTTTATAGATTTCATGTAGTGGCAAAGCGATATGATTTATCTTTCAAAAATCTAATTAGATTTTCATCGTTTGTTGGAGTTGAACTATGTGTATGTCAAAATAGTTGTGCTTCATATTAAGGTCTATAGTTTTCGGTAGTACGGTGTTCAACTGCTCAGCGTATTATCGTACACTCAGATAAGAAAGGCAATTGTATTCATTTTTTCAATAATTGATGGAATACGGGTACAGAAGTTATCAAAATTACTCCACAAACCGTCAACTGCCATTTTCATTGTATATATTTCGTATTCGATTTCATATACATATACATGATCCCGTGTAACATTTAGTTGCATAAAATGAAAAAAATATTATTTAAAAGTAAGATATTGTTGCCATTAATTTTACAAGTATCGATTGAAGTCCACGTTAAGTTAAATATGAATATTTCGGATAACTCGAGTCATAAATTAAAATCCTTCTAACCGCGATCCAATGGGAAATTAACTTATTTCAAAAGGGCCATTGTTTGCGCAGTTACAAAAGGTGAAGCGGTTGGGAGATTTATTTACTTGAGAAGGCGTTACGTAACGTGAACTGCGTGAAGCTGGTAATGGTGGTCCCAGTATTTTAATTAAATTGCTACGCTGATTTATAGTCGATATGTCGCGTCATGTGAATATGTATAAGTCCAAAGTAAACTCGTAAGTTCGTAATAGGGCAAATGACTATTCCCAATTTTCCTGTTTTTAGTAAAATTTCACAAAAATATGGGTTAATTAAAATCCAGTATGAAAAAAATATATAAATATGTGTTTATTAACTTTTAGATTTAATGATAAGGGATATCTCATTTGCACCCATATAATACAAAGAGCTTTGTCGAAAATATCATCAGTATTGCCACTCTTGTCTAAACATTAAATTTAAATATTACTTAAGCAATTTTGAAAATTTGTTAAAAAAAAATTAAGTCTACCTCACACTGAAATTATAATTTATGAAACAAAAAAATGAGTCAAATGACTTATTGCACTAAGTATAACCGCGATATAATTATATTACGTGATCTATAAAATTTGAAAATTTAAACATTTACTGACGTAAAATGTTTTGAAAGGACTGGATTTTTCGGTCAGTTTTCGTTATCAGTTTCGGTCACTAATTGATATTGGACGAATGAAGTTAATTGCACCAACATGACTTATTTTTACGAAATACTTTTTGAAAATAAAGTATCAAATAAAATTAATTTTCGTCGCGAGTAGAATAATTTGATTTTTTTATTGCATAAGTTCACCATTCACAACTCGAGTTGATTCCAAATAGTTCCGCCAACGAAGTTTTGAATATTAGAAAAGCGTTCGCGGAAAATTTCTCCATTAAACGGTCGTGTGACGTTTCCAACATGAACATCTTGGAAAATTTACGGTGACGTTAATTAATATATTCACCTATTATATAAAACTGTGGCCTTCATTTACCTAGATTTGTATATGTCATTTAAATTTTAGATCGTAAAGACAAATTAATATAAGACAGAAAATATTTATTTCATTTTAGTGGACCTTCTCTGTAATTCTCTGCTATTATTAGTTTTTTCAGTGTTTCCAGTTCCATTAGTTTTGCTGTTTTTCAGTGTTTCAATTTTCCATGTTTATATAGAAATAAGAATGGGAATTTACGCAAAAAAAGTTTTTTTTATATATTCGAATGTAATCAAAAACTTTTTTTTAAATTCCCATGTAAAACGAATTTTCTTAAGAAGTTATTACTAAATATTATGGACTTATTGTGTATCCTATTTTTGTAAACTGGCGAAGTTTTCAAGGCATTCGTGATGACTACATTTCTGAACTTAAATAAAAAAAACGTACCTTGTCAAATGTGTTAGTAATAAATATGTCGACATTTTTTTTTCATTAATTTCTTTCAACAGAATGCATTATATTTACTGAATAAATTGTTTTATTATGTTGGTTTTATATTTCTATTAATTTTTTTTCTAGATTATCTTTAATACACAAGCAGTCCAAAAACTTTGCGTCACTTTTTAATAAATTATTAGTTTGGTGTATCTTTCGCCCAAAGAAGAAATATTCATGAATCTCTGATTTAAAAGTAACAAACCGATAAAAACAGTTAGTGACTGAAAGTTCTTACAACTGATCGCTTAGCATCAAAATATAGAAAAATTATACTTTAATTTGAAAATGAGATTTTTTGTTACATTATTCTCTTAATATTAGGATCAATAATAACGTAAATTTGAAGGTAGTTTAAACAATTTATTTATGACAAAATGTAACTCGAAAAGTTGGTGACTGAGAAGTAATAACGTACCAAGCATCGAGTTTTGATGTCAAAGCTCCGTTGAAAGTTGCTATTCACAACTAATTTAAAGAAATTAAGTGCGGTCTTACACATTTTAGTGGAGATTTTCCAGAAGGATATGTTACGACGATAGTATTTGAAGTTAAAATCAATTATACTTAATTTTAAAGCTTTGTGTTAGACGAATTTCCCATGATTAAGGAGAAAACTACATTGTGTAGATTCGTACGCATAAATGATTAAAAATTTTAACAGAAAACTGTCAGTTGCTGTAAATTATTGCATCAATGATGATAAAAATTGGATGTATTGTTATGAATCTGAAATAAGGATGCCATCCATAGAGCGAGTCTTTATTTTACATCTGAATAAAGGTGACAAAATTAAAACTAGTATAATTAAACAAAATAACATAGAATTAATAAATCTTCCACATAGAACTCCGATCAATTTTCTAATTTTTAAAATTTTTTTCCCAAAATTTGAAGATAAATGTGGAGGCGTCGTTCTATGAACTTATATGAGATTGCGGTTTCTTCTCAATTAGCCCTAAAGAAAACCTTTAAAGAAAATTAATTCAGCACATTTTTTAAGATTTCCGAATACGAAAGGATTCAGAACGGATTCGAAAATGTGTTTATTGCATTGAAGACAATTTTTATACAATCGACGTGGAGGGATTCCCTAGAAAGTCGAATATCTAACTATACAGACTTTAGAAAATATTCGTTATGCTGTGGTGAAATGTCAATCAAGTCAGGATTTTTTAAATAATTGCTCCAACTCTCTCCGAACCAGAATTTCTCGACGAACATATTACTGTATGTGGGTAAACACTTTACGAGTATTGCTTAGAATCTAATTCTAAAGACGATGTAGCAGTCTGAAGTAGCGAAATTGAGACATATGTCATTGTCAAAGTTAAGACGCTGCGCAGCATTGAGAGTTGTTTGAAAGTAATAAATATGATCTTAGAGTACTTACCCGACTTTTTTCAACATTAGCATAATAGATTATTACTTTTCGAGATCAAAAGTAGTTTATAAAATATTAACGAAATTATGAAATCGTCTATTCGTAAAATTCGTCAACTCGTACATCCGACTGTCTGTACTTGTTCTACTGTGTTCTAAATAACGCTTATTACTTGCAAAAAAAAAAGAAAAAAAGAAATATATATATATATATAAGAAATATATATATATATATATATATATATATCAATAATATATATATATATATATATATATATATATATATATCAATGAGTTCAATATAGTTGACACTGATGTTATTCTATTGCTTTCAACGATATTGCTTCCTAACTGAATTTACGATTTAATATTCAAAATGCGCCTCTAGGTACATAAAATGCGGCTGTGAAACTTAACAAAATAGAGGCTTGTCTCCAGCGACTTCACTGATGTTGTTAATACATTAGTGAGGAGCGTTTTGCGTAATATGTAAACTTTAATGTGGCGTTATTGATTGCAGGTAATGGCAACCTCGGGAGTACGTTACCACTACCTCACTTGGTAAGTGCTTATCCGATAGGGAACAATTTGAGCTTCTGGGTTTGAAAGTGGTTTCCAATCAAATGGATAAAGTGAATAAAAAATATCGGTATTAGTAACTTTGCTTATGTTCAATGTATTTGGAATTTAATGTTTTTTATAACGATGTGAATTGCTGTGATAAGTGGATTTGACATAAGAATTAAGTTATACACATTTCTCAGTTCCTAGTGTCTTTATATTCAAAATGCGAAATAAATTAGTCAGAAAATGATCTTTAGGTTTAAAAATTAGCATTATGTGGTAATAATATCTTGAAGTGTTTATTTTATACCCCATTTATTAATTTTTTATTAAAAGACTTTTTCTTGGTTCGATTTGAAACAATTAAATGATTAAAATATTGCGAACGTAATATGTAAAATAAAATAATTCTGCGTTTATCTTTAGCCAACGAAAAGGAGTTTTTGTAAAATTTTAAATATTTTATATCGATATCCCTCAAAACGAAATTTTGGTTCAATTCTTTTCAATCGGAATCGAATTTCAATATCGCACTTGATAAATTACTCGCAACTTTTAAATAATCTGTAACGCATTTAAATTATTTTTGAGTCTTTTTATCTTGAGGTAAACTGGTAACAAGTGATTGTTTTCATAATCAATATCAAAATACTCCAGAAAACTTCAGAAGTGAATACCACTTATTACTGTAGAAGTGGATGTGACCGAGAAGTGGATGTAATCATTTGCTTTTTACTTTGATTGCTTCATAATTTCAATTTGTCACGATTTAGTTAAGAAAGCATTACTTTTTTTGTACGAGAGCATGCCGCAGATATTTTGTTATTTCTCGTAACCAATGAAAATATGCGGTTTATGAATATATTTTCCGTGCATATATTGTGGTTAGTTTAGTTTTAAAAAAAACCGCAATGGTTATTTTATGATAACGATTAACTTAACTTGGTAAACTATAAGCTTGTTTCCAGTGACTTCGTACGTCAGTGACTATGCGTAAGTGACCTCTCCTAAGATACATAAACATTAAATTGTTTGGTAATTGTCATTAACATTTCAATACTTAAATGAAGGCATATTGATTAAATACTTCTTATTTAAACGTTAGGTTTGCCTCGTTCAATAAGTTTTCTTGAAATATTCAAATCTTAATTTTCATGTCATTGTAAGGAAGCGAAACTAGCATTTTGTGGATTCTAAATGAACTAGGAACCATTTTATTTGACTAATAAACATTTATCATAGTATGTCGTTTTTGAGATAATAAAAATTAAAATTGGAAGAATTGAAGCACAATAATTAACTCTTTAAATTAATTTGTTGACGATAATGTAAGTTTATAAAACAAGAAAACGACTTACTGTAGTGAGCCAAGGTAGTATATTTGGTCCTTTCTTATTTATCTTAATAAAAACATATATATAATTAGTGGCAAATACTATAAAGAGTCAGATATGTGGCGATAATAAAAATTTAACCCTACGTAATTTTCATTGCAATTTTATTTCTCACAAATTATTTTTGATAATGAAAAATGACTATAGCAGACCTGTATTTTCGTTAATTGTAATTTATGATAACTCTATTGCAATATTATTAAATCAGCTACTTGAAAAAAAAAAAAAATAATGTACATGTGTAAAAAACTATTGCGGGTCCCACTAAATAATTGTTTATAGCAATTAAACTATAGGGTTAACTATAATGATGGAGCTACGAACACCCCTCTATTGAAGAAGTTAAATCACTTTCACGGTAGGCAACGAAAATGACACTTTTGTCACTTAGCTATGAGAAATATAAATAATTCTTGTCACAGTTTTTCACTTATTCATTGACGTAGGAATAGACCATTCGAAAGAGGAACAGACGATTATCTTTTCATATTCCCTTTAAGTTCACCTCTCATCTTAGCTGTGGAAGCGCTACCCACATAAATATTTTCGATAACGTCTGCACTAAGCCCCTTATGTGCCGGTGAGACTGTCGTATCTCTATGACATTAATCAATTTCAAAATGATTTCATTCTGATAGTATGCAGTTCATAGTAAGTAAAGTATTATGCGATTTACTTATATTTTATACATCCAGATTTTGGAAGGTTGTGCTCGATTCTGTAAATTTAATAGTTTAATTTGATATAGTAGAATTGGGGTTATTATATATGCTGCTAAGTATAAATAAGTCAAATTTTTAGGGATGCACATTAGTTCCGTCACATCAGAGAATAAATATAGTACTTATGAGTTGTTCACGTCATGAGTGCGGCCTGGATAATTCGTGGCTTACAAGCCATTAATATTGGAATTGCGTTACAATCGCATAATACTAGTAACAAATCGGA
Organism: Druceiella hillmani; assembly: GCA_039881145.1. Lineage (NCBI taxonomy): Eukaryota > Metazoa > Arthropoda > Insecta > Lepidoptera > Hepialidae > Druceiella > Druceiella hillmani. The sequence continues at coordinate 28,811,845 of JAYKKI010000002.1, forward strand.
TTAGAGTTCAGGAAATGCCAAAATGTTCAAAGCTTGCTTTGGTTTGGTTTGATGTTTATTACGATATAATTAATTCTATGTTTATAATGTTAAGTTATAAACGGAAGATGTTTCAGAAAATCATTTTAAATAAGTCTTCAAAAGATTAATTATATCTAATTAAACAAATTAATTCAATGATTATACACTCTTTTGCATAAAAAACGGGTGATTTTAATTTTGTCATATTATTAACAAAATATTATTTATTAAAACGTTGTATTAATTGTAATTGTCACTGGCAAGTATAGTGTATTTTGGCATATAAAAACGAACGTTCTAAATTTGAAATTTATTCTTTTTGAATGAAAATTCTCTTTCACTGACAAAAAGTTATTTTTTGGCGGTAAATGAAATCCAACTCTTATTAAGTTCTTTTTCATTTGTTACGTTTTTATTTTAACGGATATAATTTAATTAAATTTCTGCTATTTGCTGCATTAGTTCACTTCTGTTTGTTGTTCTCAGTATGGTTGAAAAAACGATAAGAGCTAGTAAAATAATTGCGCTGCTTGAAGAAGGCTGTAGCCAATGTTATATATCTCAGCAGTATAATGTGAGCCGTTTCACCGTCCAAAGGACTTGGCAACAATACCAAGAAACGGGCTCCGTAAGTAGAAGACCCGCTTTTGGAAGAAAACGGTGCACTGAGCCACGGGACGACCGCTTCATAGTCAGCCAAGCGCTACGAAATCGTCAAGTTACGTACGTGGATTTCAAACAGAACCTCGAGGACGTTAGAGGTACACCAGTAAGTCTATGGACAGTTAGAAGGGGACTTCAGGCCGTCAATATACGTAGCTATCGCCCAGCTCGGGGCCTTACATTGCTCCGTGAGCATCGAGTTGCCAGATTGAGATTCGCTCAAAATTTTTCGTCATTGACTCAACGAGACTGGAATAGTGTTTTATTCTCCGATGAAGCTCGTTTATCGATTATTGGTGAGGATCGACGTCGGCGAGTCTTACGAAGACCTGGAGAACGCTTTGCAGAAGTGTGCTTTGAGGAAACGGTGGAGGCACCGTAATATTTTGGGCCTTAGACCCGGTCTAGACACATAATAACGATACTGTGTATTTTAATTTAAGAATACTATATTTATGACTATTACAAATTACGCAGGTGTGCATTGGTAAAATTGTCTGAACACGCTTATAGATTCCAAAGGACTTATTAAGGAAAAAATAATGGAGAAAGAAATTTAGATATCATAATAATGTTAATTTAATCACCAATTCGTTAAGCTAGAAATTTTCGACATAACTGTTACATAATTTGAGAGTAGTTAAACCGCATAATTTAATAAAATGTGGATTAATGAATTTATCTTTAAATCAAAAAAATTACAAAAATTATATGTATTTTAAATTTCATTTTCATGCTTTTTGGCTTAGTGAGATAGCAGAAACAAAGATTCATACGAGAAAGGATTGGCTTTCAAGAAAATCTAGAAACTCTCAGAACTAAAAACAAAAAATTACGTATAGGGAGGAAACTTAGTTGATCCGAAATAAAAATTCCTTCTTTTTACATAAAATTAGGGGCAAATTTTGAAGGCACCAACCATGTCAGAGGAGTATTTTAAATACCTCAGTCAAAAAAGTTTATCAGTATTCAAGGCCAAACCTAATTTTTGTAGATCTATACATTTGACATAAACAAAAGACGAGAACTTCAAAAATAATTTATAAAGATACTTCGAATTATTGATAAATATGGTGGAAAACTTTACAAATTTGCGATGTAATATGAGTTCTAGACTATCAAAACTTTAGTGTGGAATAGAGGGCGAGATTTCTCTAAGATACAACGTAAGATTTCTCTGAGAACAACGATATCAACGTTATATCTCTAAGAACAACAATATCAACGTATAACGCGAGATTTCTATAAGAACAACGATATCAACGTGAGATGTTAATATGGTTACGAACTATTGCCGGTCGTTAATGCTGAAAGTGAAAGTTATTAACATAAAACTTTGGAAGTGTTCGGAAGAAGCACTATGAAGATTTGTAATACATTTAATTATTTAGTTAGATGTATTGTAAAATTTCTAAAATCCCGTTTGTATAAATTAGTTAACTAGATTATTTATTTTGATAGTAAAAAAAATTATTACTCCTCTGTATCAAAAACTTATCGTGAGGGGACAAAATTACATGCAGTAGATACATTTCAAGCAAATAGTTCTTGCAGTTACATTTTGCAGAACTGTCTCACTTAAATAATTACGTTTTTAAATATTTATCAAATAACTCCTTATTTAAGTATGTATCCACTAATGTACCTCTGTATTTATTTTGTTCCTCGTATCTTATTCATAATTGACCATAAGCTATTCGAAATTTTGTTGGTTTTATGGATATACTAAAATTCGAAAAAATTATTTTGATATTGTCATTCATAGTGAAAACAAAATATATCTACATATCTCACTAATAAAAAAAATTCACCGAAATTGTGGAAGGATCTTACGGATAAGTATTTTCTTGAGATTTTTCTCTAACGGCTTGCTTCCGCAATGAGTGTCAATATCATTAGTAAAATTTGAAACCAAATTAATTTTTGACGATGTTATTATTAATGATTATTAATAACATTATTCGGTTTTACATTATAAAGCTTAATATCGGCTCCTGACACTGCAAAGGTTGGCATAATTTTCATATTTTTATGAAAATTAGAAATGGAGGAAAGTCTGAAATCTTGTAATAATCCATTGTTGGGGAATATGTTTGCGATATAAAGTTAGTGAAAGGTAAAATTATTAGCAATTATTTAAATCTATATTTTCAATGAAACTGATATATTTAATTTTCTCTGTTATCGCAAAAATGTAATTACATGAAAAAATCATCAGAATATAAAAGTGTAAACGACTCAAATATTGTTTATTAAATGAAAAAAGAAATAAAAAAATGATAAAACTGTACTTGAAAAGAATTACCTAAAATTTCACTGTAACTGTAAATTCACGAATATTAAATAATCCTTATTAACAATAACAGTTTTATTCACGTAAATAGTATAAATAAAACTGCTAATTATGATTAGAAATCTCACCACTAGGGTTAAGTATACACTGATGCACATATAAATATTTAAATGTGTGTAAAATTTCTATTATATTATTAACAAATTATAGCATATTTCAGCATAAAAATTATTTATTTAGTACATCTTTCTCGGGCATAAAAATACGTGAATGTCTCAAAACTAGAAAGTGTAGTATCGTTTTTCCATAAATTTCCGGAGACGCTGTTTTAATAATTTTGACTTTAAAAGTTTCAGAGATAGAGGAGGGGGAACATGTTTTTGTGGATAATAAAATATTGAAAATAATTTTGAACCATAACTTGCTTGAAATGAAAATATTTTTTGTCCCCTTAAAAATTCCAAACAAATATGTTTTACGTCAAAAACTGACATATATTTGAATTATTATTCTTTATCCCAATGCAAAATTTCAAGATTCCAGGACAAACGGTCAATGAGAAAAACAAGTATGACAGGCTTATAGTCGACTAGAGGGACAGAAGGACGGTTAGGAGAATGATATTGTGAGATATCCGTTATTAGGTTTGTAAGAGTTACCTACCCCCAACACCTTATCATTTAAATCACTATTTTTGAATAAATTAAAAGTTTTCGCAATATTAGTACATTTAACGAAATTAAAAGGAAAATTATCATAGCTAATTAGGTTCTACTAGTTAACGAGTAGTGTTAAAAAGTTATGACACGTAGTTGGGTCCGTAAAGTCAGTGGAAACTCCATACACTTGACTTAAATCACCAGCAAAAATAACTTGGTATTTTAAAATGTATATTTACTATGCCTGTGAAAGATAAATAAGCCAAAATATTTATATACTCACATGGAGAGAAATAATATTATTACCCGTGAAAGACATAATAGACTATAAATTTATATTGGGGAAAATTAAAATTAATATAAATTTATATTGGGGAAAATTAATTGGTAAATAGTTTGTACCTTTAATATTATGTACTCTTAAACGTTTTTAGCAATAAAAGCGTTGATTTGTAGATAGCTATAAGGTCAAATAAAATTATCTCTCTTAAATCTCTTAAATCTAAGCCTTAATCGAAACTCGGAAACATGTTTTTATCTTTTTAAATAGAAAATCCACTAGATGTAATCTATCCTAATTTAGACACAGTATTTATACGCCATTATACGTACATTTTTTGAAAATTTATTTGCCTGGTAAAAACTCTATAGACATAAAAATTATGGTGTTCTTTGATTATCAGTGTGAATAATGAAATCAGACTTATTTTATAGACATTATACCTGACTAACTTTTTTACACAAGAGGAACCTCTTCGAGTCAATCAAAGGACTGTGCCTGAAAATATCAATGTGTGCAGAAAAGTTGTAGAAAAGTATGAGCAAAATAATTAAATGAAAAAGTTGACATTAAGCTTATGCTTAAGAATTAATAAAGGATGTATTATGTTGGCAGTAAAAAGTATGTAGACAAAAGTAGAAGAAAAGGACAGCATAAAAAGAAAAAACTAAAGTACGAATTATGAAATGGAAACTATAACATGTTAAGCATATTTTGATAATTATAAAGAAAAATGTGGTTAGTTTTTACTGTTTTTATAGTTTTCTGAATTTGTTTAATATGTTTTTTTAATCTTCGATTCCCAAATATATATTTGCTAACATACAGGCCTTGACTTATTTTAATAAAAAATAGATAACATTTATAATGCAGGCAAATAAAATTGAAGTGTCAGACTTTTGTATTTGCAGCTTTAAATACTTTTTTTCGTTTACATATTCGTTTACCAACTTATCCAATGTTAAAAAATATATATATATATATATATATATATATATATATATATATATATATATATATATATATATATATATATATATCATCTGTCGGTCCTTTTGTACGAATTGGTTTAACTAGAAACCTACTGAAGCTATTGACATGAATTTTAAGTTATAAATAGTAATCTTGGGATTGATTTAGTTTTGGTTTCATCGTGGTATCTCAAACTGATCCGAAGTTATGATGACGAAATATTGGTAAAAATATAACGAAATTTCCGCCACATATATGGTAAGCAACGACGGGCTCCAGAAACACGCGAAAGCGGATTCGTAATTAAGGACGTATTTACATTTTTGATAAAAAACGTCTATTTTTGTGAAATTTATTATATACTCTAGGAATATGTTGTAAAATTATTTTTTATAGATTTATTCATGAATTCACTACAAATAATTAATTATGACTTAATTCACTTTTTCTTTTCTTTAATTTGATGTTGAAACAATTTTAATTGACATAACAGCGGAATAAAAATAGAAAAATATTTAAAAAAATAACTTGCAACTTCGCGAACATTTTGTAAGCCGGCCGAAGCGTCATTTTAGTTCATATTTATACATACATACATATATATATATATATATATATATATATATATATATATATATATAGTTTCGATTTTGTTCTATTTATTCGACTATTTGATAAATTTCGCTTATTTCTTCTGGTAAATCATTTTAGTAAACCAATTATTAAGAAGTATTCGAAGTATTCTGTCCATTCGTTTCATTGTTTTTTATACAAAGGAGTTAAACGTTACGATGAGTTCATCAGTTTTTTTATTAAGCTATTCAAATCAAAATAATATTCCAGAATTACACTAATTTATGCAGAGTTTGTACACAACGAAGCTAAAAGAAGAATCCGCTTTATCAACAAATAGCAACTTTCACTCGCGGCTTCGTTCACGTGGTTATAATTGAAACCATACGGGGAATCATTGAGATATGCAGCGCCATCAAGAATTATTGAAGGAAATTAAACACTGAGCCTTTATTTTCATGACTTTATAATGCAAATGACAATGAAAATAAAAACATTTCCTTGTAAATTAGAGATTAAAGGGAGTAAATCTCTTTCTACCTTACATCGTTTCATAAAATCACGTCTATCCGTGATTCTGTTACGATGTAGCTTTCCTATTCCCACTGTGTACTTTTTTGTTTGAAATAAACATTTTCCCGAAGGAATGAGATTTCCTGCTATGAAAAGTAGCCTATGTTTTCCCTAGCCCAACAATCATCTTAGGGTAACATAAAAAAGAACCAGAAAACAAAAGTATAATTTTTTAAATGTGTATCTATGAGCCCGTTTATTTGTTTACACACCACGTAAAAACTGCTAAAAGGATTTCTACGAAGTTTAAAAGGTAGATTCTATTGACTCTGAGGTCACATAGGCTATGTTTTATGGCAATACAAAATATACTTAAGTTTCAATACAAAATATACTTAAGTTTCAATACAAAATATACTTAAGTTTCAATACAAAATATACTTAAGTTTCAATACAAAATATACTTACTTAAAAAAGTTTACTTTTATAACTTTTATAAAGGTGGCATTACGTGTAATAATATTACAATTAACTTAATAGTATTTTCTAAACAGAGCAAAGCTAGTCAGAAAGAAAATCGATAGCCGCTTCGTTTTATTTGCAGATTAAGTTCAAAGGTTCGTGACTTTCTCAACTGCACGTATGAACAAAGTATACCAGATATCAAAAAGTATGTAAATATTTTATTGCAGGTTTTACTATTTATGGCTAATGAATAAAGTGCAATGAAATTTTCTAAAATTCGATATGTGATGTCAAATTATTTTATATATAGTTATAGGTATAATAAAAAGCTTTAAGTAATAGTTTAGGTATAATATAAAGCTTTAAGTATCTACGAATGAAAGCAATAAATGTCGTATTTGCTATACAATATCGGTTTATTGAAATAATTGGTCACGATTCATTAAAAGGATAAAGCTGTTTTCCTAGAACAATGCTATGTAAACTAACATGGCGGTCCTAAAATTACTGCAACCTTAATTGTCATATTTATTATTGGTACTCAATTCCATTATTTTATTACCCAATTCAATTATATTAAATATATTCTAAGTTGTTTACCTCCAAAACTTCTTTTGGATTACAGGCAATTGAATGAGACTTGGAAAGGACAGAAGAAGCAAGCGCGTCAGAAATAACTTCAGGAAATATTAAACAAGTCATTTTTATGTTTAAATTCTTACTCAAGTAAAAATATGATAATTAGTGGTTATATTTTTACGCCGTGTTTTTAAAGGCAGAAAACAATTAAATCAAACAAAGTTCCAAAGGCAAAAGAATTGTACACGTTGATTAGTAGTTACGAGTTATTTTTGCCTCGATAAAGCAATATGTAAAAGATGAAATGATTGTACATAGCTAGTCCGGTTAGCTAGTCTGGTCAATGAATAAATTCCGAATGAAAAGTGGAATAATACTAAAATTTGTTGTTGTTAATCGTTGATATTTTAATGTTACCAAATAAATAAAACTGGTTACCAAAACATATAAAACATACCTTTTCTTTTTAGTTACAATATAATGTAAGTGTTTAAGATACGGTGAATGAACTTTAAAGTTGTTGATCGCTATGCATACATTTGTGACTTTACGACTAGTAAATATCCGTTCTCGAACTGCATTCTGTAAAAATGTTCTATAAAAATGTTCTTAAACTAATTATTTATGTCTAATATGAAAGCATAAAATAAAATCATTAAAATACAGTATTACCTTTTCGTAATACCAAACGGATGAAGTCGCAAGGTACCGCATGTATCAAAAAAATAACTATAACCATGCCAATCGACGAATTTTATTACTTATTATAGTAGTTTACATTATATTAAAAGAATGTAACTTTATTTGTATTATAAATATTTACCCTAATACTGTAGGCATATCGTCTTGTTTCACTTTCGCTATAAATGTCTTTTAATTGCAGGGTCTCATATTAACGCACGGTACTCTTCACATAGATGGATGTCACTTATATGAATGCCATTAAGTAACGTTGTAATTGAGTTTATGGTTTTACCTATAAAATGTGCTCTACCAAATATCTTATTCCGTTACGTAACATGATAGGCAATCATTTCCAAAGACACCAATAATGAAATTAATGCATTAGGAGCCCTTCACGTAATATGCAAACTTTACGCGTCTTTGATGTACATCACATTTTACGTAATTATGGTTTAATTACGTATTTTATTAATTTTATTGTAAACGAATTAAATTTTGTTAAGTGATATGTTTTTATTATTGTTTTGTGTTACGAAAAAAAAGGCATAAACATGAAATCAAATTGCAATATTTGTGGAAATGGGAAATTTATGGAAATCTATAAAGAGTCGCGGATTTGGGAGATCACAGATTGGTTTCAGAGCATAAATATACAAAATTACGCTCCATCTTCGTTACTTGCATCATCTCCATGAGAAACAGAAGGTATAGATCGAAGACTTTCAACTGAATATCAACTTGTTTAGTATAAAATTGGCCACAAACTTATAACAAAAATATTAATGTCATTTTGCCGCTGTCATAAAACAAAATTTGTGATTACGCACTGGAACTTCGCTCGAGAGATTGTGAGTTGCGGGAAATAAGGTTCTCACTTTACCTTATTTTATAATCGATAGTTGTCAATAATTTCAAGTGTAGCTGCATTCATTACATTAGAAGCACTGAACTTTCTGATATTGCAAATGTTAAGGCAAGAAACTAAGAACTTCGTTTAACGTTTAGATGTTGGTCACAATAAAATTATGAAATGTGAAGAATACGAAAAAGAAGAACGTGACAAATTAAGAATAGAGAGAACTTTATTTTAGAGGAAAGAAGCTACAAGATCTAAAGTTAACATTATATCATACGAAAATCTGTTTCAGTTAATCCCAATTTAAAATTAAACAGAGACAAATAAATGACTAAATAATTATAAGCACGTTCTTTACTTATTATATAAACATATTATACATATGGCTTAAACTTCAATCATTATCATTTTAAAATAACACCTTTTTTCACATATCCGTGAATTTTAATTTGCTTACTTTTTATCGCACATTGAATGTTTATTACATATGGTATACCTATTACTACTAGAGCAATCCTTTCAAGTCAACCCAAGTGAAAGAAATGTGGACTCTAAGTTAAGTAATGAATTGAAAAAAGTTCTGAATACAAACAAATTATATTAAAAATGCAGTAATAAAATAATTAAAGCAAATTTTAAAAATTAAAGAATATTCTCCTCAAAGAAAGAAATGGAAGTATAATTTTGAAATATAATTAATTTGTTTGATTAGATATAATCAATCTTTTGAAGACTTATTTAAAATAATTACCAGAAATCACTTTCGTTCATAACTAAACATAGAATTAATTATATTGTAATAAACATCAACCCAATATACCAAGGCAAGCTTTGAACGTTTTGACATTTCGTGAACTCTAATCCGATTTGTTACTAGTATTATGGGATTGTAACGAAATTCCAATATTAATGGCTCGTAAGTTAGGAATTACCCAAGCCGCATTCATGATGTGAAACAAATTATAAGTACTATATTTGTTCCCTGCTGCCACGGAACTAATGTGCATTCTTAAAAATTTGACTTATTTATACTTAGCAACATATATAATAACCTCAATCCTACTATGTCAAATTCAACTATTGAACTGACATAAACGAACCTCAAAAAATCTGGATGAATAAAATATAAATAAATCGCACAATTTTTTACTTATTATAAATGGCATACAATCAGAATGAAATAATTTTGAAATTGATTAATACCATAGAGATACGGCAGTCTCACCGGCACATAAGAGGCTCAGTGCAGACGCCATCGATAATATTTATGCGGGTAGCACTCTCCAGTTAAGATCAGAGGTGAAATCAAGGGGGATCGGAAAAGATAATCGTCTGTTTCTCTCTCAAATGGTTTATTCGTACGTGAGTGAGTAAGTCAAAAACGGTGACAAGAATTATTTATATTTCTCATAGCTAAGTGACAACAGTATCACTTCCGTTGCCCACCGTGAAAGTTGATTTAACTTCTTCAATAGAGGGGTGTTCGTAGCTCCATCATTATAGTTAACCCTATAGTTTAATTGCTATAAAAAATGGTTAGTGGGACCCGCAATAGTTTGTTACACATGTACATTATTTTTTTATTTTTCAAGTAACCGATTTAATAGTTTTGCAATACAGTTGTTATAAATTACAATTAATGAAAATACAGGTCTGCTATAGTAATTTTTCATTACCGAAAATCATTTGTGAGAAATAAAATTGCAATGAAAATTACGTAAAGTTAAATTTAACTTAACTAATTATAAATATTTTGTTATTAAGATAAGTAGAAAAGACCACATCTACTACCTTTGTTCACTACAGTAAGTGAATTCCCCTTCATTGAATAAACAGTATTTGACATCGGAAAGGGGCAAATAACTGAACCAAAATTAAAAAGAAGACTGCCTACTATATTTTATTAATACGATTTTATTATCAATACAGTCGAAATCTTTAGCAATTAGTCATGTTAACATATATTCACTGGAAAATCATTGAGTAATATTAATTAAAATATTTCTGTTAAATGTAGATAAGAGTTCCCATTCACCATTTTGTGGGCGAAAATACATTCTCTGTTAAAGCATACTCTCTACTATAGAATAAAATACTATATTTAGTGAGATAATAAATAGAATATTGAAACAGTTCTATTACTTTCTATCTTTTTGGTGTTTACTTAATACGACAACACTTCTCAGTTCAATGGAAGGTTTCACATTTTAATCTTTATTTCGTTTAAAACAAGTCAAAATATCTTAGATATTAATATTTTGTTTTTTATTTTCCGTTTTATAAGTGCCCAAATAAATTTATAAAAATATGTAGTAACTGAACAAGAAATAAAATATAATATTGAAATACACGAAAAAATCCAAATATCAAAAAAATAATATGGAATACAGAAAAAAAATCTATAAGTATAAACTTGCATTATCGTCAATAAATTTATTTGAAGAGTTAAGCATAGTGCTTTCATTCTTTCAAATTTAATTTTTATTATCTCAAAAACAAAATACTACGTTAAATGTTTATTAGTCAAAAAAAATGGTTCCCCATATAGTATCCACAAAATGCTAGTTTCGCCTCCTTACAATGACATAAATATTAAGATTTGAATATTTCCAAAAAACTTATTGAACGAGGCAAACCTAACGTATAAATAAGAAACTATCAGTCTTTAATCAATATGCCTTCAATTGAAATGTTAATGACAATTACCAGCAATTAACAGTTTGTGTATTTTAGGAGAGTTCACTTACCTATCAATTTCCTTACCGAAGTCACTGGAGACAAGCTTATAGTTTACTAAGTTAAGTTAATCGTTATCATAAAATAGCCACTGTGTAAACACTTCAAGATATTAGCATTATATAATGCTAATTTTGAAACCTAAATATGATTTTCTCACTAATTTGTTTCGCATTTTGAATATAAATGCATTAGGAATTGAGAAATTTAAATAACTTAATTCTTTTGTCAAATCCAGTTATCACAGCAATTCACATCGTTATAAAAACATCCAATTCCAAATACATTGAACATAAGCAAAGTTACTAATATCGACATTTTTTATTCACTGTATTCATTTGATCGGCATCCACTTTCAAACCCAGACGCCCAAATTGTTCCCTATCGGATAAGCACTTACCGAGTGAGGCAGTGGTAACGTACTCCCGAGGTTGCCATTAACTGTAATCAATAACGCCACATTAAAGTTTACATATTACGCAAAAGGCTCCTCACTAATGTATTAATAACATCAGTGAAGTCGCTGGAGACAAGCCTATATTTTGTTAAGTTTCACAGCCGGATATTATGTACCTAGAGGCGCATTTTGAATATTAAATCGTAAATTCAGTTAGGAAGCAATGTCGTTGAAAGCAGTAGAATAACATCAGTGTCAACTATATTGAACTGACTGATACATTGCTACAAGTAATAAGCGTCATTTATAACACAGCAGAACAAGTACAAACAGTCGGATGTACGAGTTGACGAACAATCAAGTGATCATTTAAGAGTTCCGTTCTTTCTTTCTCTTTTGGGGGCACTCGTGAACCCTAAAAATTAAATATATTTCTTATAATTTCGTTAACATTTTGTAAACCCCTTTTGTTCTCGAAAACTAATAATCTATTTTACTAATGTTGCACAAAGTCGGGTAAGTACTCTTAGGTCATATTTATTACTTTCAAACAACTCTCAATGCTGCGCAGCGTCTTAACTTTGACAATGACACATGTCTCGATTGCGCTACTTCAGGCTACCACAGCGTCTTTAGAATTAGATTCTAAGCAGTACTCGTAAAGCGTTTTACCCACATACAGTAATATGTTTGTCGAGGAAATATGGTTCGGAGAGAGTTGAAGGGATTATTTGAGAAATCCTGACATGGTTGACATTTTACCATTGCATAACGAATATTTTCTAAATTCTGTATAGTTAGTTATTCGACTTTCTAGGGAATCTCTTTACGTCGATTGTATAAAAAATTTCTTCAATACGTTATAACGATCAAACTTTAGTAGTCTTTTGTCAGCATAATTTTTCTTTTGTATCGGAGAAAATCTAAAAAAATATCAAAGTTTAAAACATTTCAAGATGTTGTTCAAGTCTACGTTACAATATACAAATTTTTGAATTCGTTCTGAATCCTTTCGTATTCGAAAATCTTTAAAAATGTAATGAATTAATTTTCTTTAAAGGTTTTCTTTAGGGCTATTTGAGAAGAAACCGCAATCTCATTTAAGTTCATAGGACGAACGCCTCCACATTTATTCTCAATTTTAACAAAAAAATAAAAAAAAATGTAAAAGTGATCGGAATACTATGTGGGAGATTTGTTAATTCTATGTTATTTTTTTTAATCATTCTAGTTTTAATTTTGTCACGTTTATTCAGATATAAAAAAAATACTCGCTCTATGGATGGCATTCTTACTTCAGATCCATAACAATGGATGTATTTACAGCAATTGACAGTTTTCTGTAAAATTTTTTAATCATTTTGTATAGCAATCTACACAAAATTTTTGTTTTCTCCTTAATCATGGGAAATTCGTCTAACATAAATCTTCAAAATTATGTATAATTGATTTTCCCTTCAAATACTATCGTCGTAATATATCCTTCTTTAAATTAGTTGTGAATAGCAACTTTCAATGGAGCTTCGACATCAAAAGCTACTCGATGTTTGATACGATATAACTCCTCAGTCACCATCTTTTCGAATTACATTCTGTCATAAATAAAATTTTTAAACTACCTTCAAGATACGATATTAATGATTCTAATGTCAAGAGAATAGTGTAAAAAAATCCCATTTTCAAATTATAGTATAATTTTTCTACATTTTGACGCTAAGCGATCAGTTGTAAGAACTTTCAGAGTCACTTACTGTTTTTATCGGTTTGTTACTTTTAAATCAGCGATTCTTGAATATTTCTTCTTTGGGCGACAGATACTCCAGATTATTAATTTATTAAAAAGTGGTAAATAATAAGATCAATGACCCTAATGTTACAAGAATATTGTAACCACAAAAACCCATTTTTAAATTTACAAGATCATTTTCCAATACTTTGAGGTCAAGTTTTAAGAACTTTTAGTGTCTCTTATAACTACCTTTATCGGCTCTTAATAAATATAGATTAGAGATTATCGTTAGACGAGAGTTGGCTCTGATCATAAATTTCAAAAAAGTGCTCAATAATCTCTTCAATATTGGTTTCACTGGGGCTTATAAGATACAATCTATTATTCTGCCACATTCTAGGGTCGCTGTCCTGAATTTTGACATTTTCTTCGACATGCAAAATTTTTGGACCGCTTGTGTATTGAATTAAATTATTATTTAATAATTGCTGCGTTCTGTATGTGTTGAGAGACTTTAATAATAAAATTTCAGATTTTTACAAAAAATTGCTTTCCATTCCTTGTCGTAGTGAGAATATTTGACAACTTCGAAAACATCAAATATGTCGTAGTGAGAATATTTGACGACTTCGAAAACGAAACTGAAAGCATAAAAATGTCTTAAATTTGAGGTATCTTATACACTAAAGGCATAGAGTAATAAAACACAGATAATTAAATTACGCTTAGATGAAAACAACAGAGAATTAAGGGAACAAATTGAAAAAAATTGCGAATATAATTCTGAATGTAATTTCAAGGTTTGTCGGAGAAGTAAAAAACGACAATCAATGCATTAAAAAGGTCTTGACGACATGTTTTGTTAATGACGTATTATTCTTAGTATCGGTTTTTGCGATTATGGTTGTTTTTTGCTATTACTTTTCCAGTTTGTATGCAAGAGTAATTCTCTAATACCATGGTAAAATTGAAAGATAATCTCGAAAAAAAATTAATATAAATATTAAAGAAAAATAATAAATCCATTTACTCAGTAAATATAATGCATGCTGTTGAAAGAAATGAATAAAAAAAAATGTTGGCATATTTATTACTAACACATTTGACAAGGTAGGTTTTTTTCTATGTTAGTTCAGAAATTTAATCTTCACATAGGCTTTGAAAACTTTATCAGTTTACGAAAATAGGACACACAATAAGTCCATAATATTTAGTAATAACTTGTTAAAAAATTATTTTTCATACGAATTTAAAATTCCTTTTTCATTCAAATATAAAAACAAAAATTTTTTTGAGTACATTCCCATTTTTATTTCTATATAAAAATGGAAATACTGAAGCACTGAAAAAACAAAAAAAATGGAACTGGAAACACTGAAAAAACGAATAATACCATAATATGAAGGAAAAATTCCACTAAAATGAAATAAATATTTTCTGTCTTATATTAATTTGTCTTTCCTATCTAAAATTTAAATGACATACACAAATCTATGTAAATGAAGGCCACAATTTTATATGAAGTGAATATATTAATTAATGTCACCGTAAATATTCCAAGATGTTCATGTTGGAGTCGTCACACGACCATTTAATGGAGAAATTTTCCGTGAGCGCCTTTCTGATATTCAAAACTTTGTTGGCGGAACTGTTTGGAATCAAGTCGAGCTATTAATGGTGAATTTATGCAATTAAAAAATCAAATTATTCTGCTCGCGACGAAAATTAATTTATTTGATACTTTATTTTCAAAAAGTATTTCGTAGAAGTAAGTCATGTTGGTGCAATTAACTTCATTCGTTGAATATCAATTAATAATGACCGAAATATCCAGTCCTTTCAAAACATTTTACGTCATAAAGTTTTAAATTTACTAATTTCAAAGATCACTTAATAGAATTATATCTTGGTTTTTTATATTTAGTGTAATAAGTTATTTGACTCATTTATTTTTCATGAATTATAATTTCAGTGTGACTTAATATTTTTTGGAAAATTTTCAAAATTAATTAAGTGATATTTAAATTTAATGTTTAGACAAGACTGGCAATACTGATGATATTTTCAACAAAGCTCTATGTATTCTATGGGTGCAAATGAGACAGGGAGATATCCCCTTTCATTAAATCTAAAAGCTTTTAACTTCATATTTATAAATTTTTTCATACTGGATTTTAATTTATCCATATTTTTGTAAAATTTTACTAAAAATAGGCAAATTGGGAATAGTCATTTACCCTATTATGATATTACGAGATTATTTTGGATTTACACATGTTCACTTGACGCAACGTATCGACTATAAATAAGCGTAGCAATTTAATTAAAATACTGGGACCAACATTACCAGCTTCACACAGTTCACGTTACGTAACCCCTTCTCCAGTAAATAAATCTCCTAACCGCTTCACCTTTTGTAACTGCACAAGCAATGGCCCTTTTGAAATAAGTTAATTTCCCATTGGATCGCGGTTAGAAGGATTTTAATTTATGACTTGAGTTATCCGAAGTATTCATATTTAACTTAATGTGGACTTCAATCGATACTTGTAAAATTAATGGCGACAATCTCTGACTTTTAAATAATATTTTATTCATTTTATACAATTAAACATTACACACGATCGTGTATATTAAGACGTATATTATAATTTTGAAATCGAATACGAAATAGATACAATGAAAATGGCAGTTGACGGTTTATGGAGCAATTTTGATAACTTCTGTACCCGTATTTCATTATTAATTGAAAAAGCATACAATTAACCTTATTATCTGAGTGCACGAGAATATGCTGAGCAGTTGAAGACTATGCTACTAAACACTATAGACCTTTATATGATGCTATTTTAACATTCACATGGTTCAACTCCAACAAGCGATGAAAATCTAATTAGATTTTTGAGTGATCATTCATATCATTTTGCTACTTCATGACATCTATAAAGACATTAAAATGTTCTCTTTATATAACTCTAGTCATTAAAGCCGACAAAATATAAAATAAAAAAGTATAAATATCGACAAAATATGTGCTGCGCCAAATTCACTGATGTGGAATATACATATAGTATTTAATAAATCTACCTGAAAAACTCAATCTCAATCAGTAAACTTCTCTAGGAAATATCGCAAAGAACTTGGTTCCTCTTTCATCTTACTACTTTTTACGGTTAAGTTTATAAAGACGAAATTGGCGTTTTTTAAAATAACGTTTTAAATGGGACGTTATTATCAAAATTACTTTCGATTCCATAAACACTCGGCCCAGAATTTAGAGAGACATACAATATCTTAATATACGCATCTTCTTCTATAGTTAGAGATTTTGGCAATTATCCAGTGCTCTGAATATGCACGCACGCTTCCTGTTCTCTATAACAAAACGCATGTAATTTTAAAATGTAGAGCGACTTTTCTACGCTATTGAAATACATAAGAATTATATTCAATAACGTAAGAAATATTAAATAACGTAAGAATAATATACGTAAGTAGCAGTAAAAGTCGCACTATAAGGGTTACGTACACATTAAAGTACGTATAAACATTCAAGGGTACAAGTAGTAATATCATTTTAAACCGTGAAAAATATGATTCAGTGCATCTTTCACAGGCAAAATATCGTAAATATGTTAAATATAAGATTTCGAACCATCCATACAGATTTCCAATAAACTTTAGATAAACTTTTAATAGTATCAGTTTGTGAGAAAATTTTCGCGGTCGTTTTTAATAATATATCCGGAATTATCTCACGTCAAAATTCTCAAAAAAAATACGGATATTGTTGAATGTTAGCCACTGTAATTATGAGCGTTAGAATGCTTTATCATTACACCAAATTTGATGTTTCTCTGTCAAACGGTTTTAGAAGAAAATTTTGTTGATTTGTTTAACAATATATCTTGAATTATATTACATGAAGTTCTATAAAAATTGTTTTGAAATTCTTATAAATCTCTCTGTAAATTTTTACCCAAAAATGTACAAAAGAACGAACAAATTTTTTTTTTAATACTATATTGCCACTTTTCAACTTTTTGTATCAAACTTTTTGTGAGAAAATTTTCATGAACATTTGTTTGAATATCTCTAGAATTAACTTACGTGTAGTTTTAAAAAAAATTTTAAGATTTAAAAAAAAGTTTTTAAAAGGTCACTTTTTTAATCGCTACCCAAAAAATACAAGGAAGTAAATAAAAACATGTTTGAAAAGATACTTAACTGACCATTTTTAAAATTTGATATATGTTATTGAAAATTGACTATTGTGGTTATGAGCGTTAGTATACTTTATCATTATGCTAATATTAAAATTTTTATGTCAAAAGGTTTGTGAGAAAATTTTCGTAGACATTTCTAACAAAACTTTTAGAACTAATTTACACAAAATTCTAAAAAATTTATTTATTGATTTTATAGTTTTGTCTTAAAATGATTTTCTAGAAAAAATACTAACAGAATGATAGGCGGATAAGTGATTGATCTTGTAAGGGTTTCATTTTATTTCTTTTTGAAGTAAGAAACCTTAAAAAATTTGTTTGAAAATAAAATTGCACTAAAATATATCAAACGAACTGTCGTAGTACATTTTTCTCACATACTTCCTTTGCCGTTAAATATCAGTACCTCAATTTCACGACAACTCATCTGAGCTAATAATATATAAATATCTCTTATTTTTAGAACTTTGTTTTCGTAATTTAATTCAAAGTTTAAAATATCACAATAAATGTAAACTTGATATTTATATAATACGTGATGTAAAAATTAAAACAACTAAATGCTATTTTTATTAAACATAAAGGGCGCAAGATTAACCTGAATTTATTTTATTAAATATCACCACCCGCGGCGGTTTACAGAACACCTCATCGAAAGAAATAAAATCTCTTTTTTCTTTCGTCTTATGGTCGACTGACACTAAATATCAAAGCGAGGCGCGTTGAACGTGCCACGTCGAAAACATGAACGAAGTTTAACCGCTCATACAAATGAATCTCGCTTACAATGGTGAGCCAAACAGGATAATTCAGTGACTCCAATAAAGATGCTCATTCACTAATCACCTTTCTGTCACAAACATAGACATGCCTAAAAGTTGACTTGAATCGTCTTTTACTTTGAACAAAAATTATCAAATGAATTTTATATAATAGTCTTTTATAATTAATATAAGTTTAAATATCTCATTTTTTAACGTCCTCGGTAAAAATATTTCTCGAACTATTGCCATGCTCTAAATACTATTTCCGTTAAAAAGTAATGGAATAATTAATCAGTTTAAAATAAACAAGTTATTTTTATATATTTACATATATTTAATAATCGTTTCCCCATTTAAATTATATTTTAAATGCAATTAACTGTCTCAGATTACGTCTCTGTCAGAAGCTGGTTATCAAAAACAAATTATATGTTGCGCGTGTGTGAGTACAAAGTCAATGTATTGTTGCTGAATGAATAACTGCTAACTAATATAAAAATTCTTCTCACCAATCACGTTGTAAAGCAACGCGCAGTTATTAGTTTCAACATTGAAGTTTCTCGTAATTTTAGATTTAATTAATTTTGTACGTAAATATGGCACACATTTCCAAAACTATATACATTTAAAAAGAAATTCTAGTAGAATTCAAATCTAAATATAAAAATTAATATACTAGCCAACGGAAATAACGATCACTCGTACCGTACGAATGAAATGCACAATTGAAATTAAAAGTTTAAATATTACACAGCGCAGCAAACTTCTTCTAATGCCAAAGTCACCAAATGGAGAGCATCCAGTTGATAAGAGCCGAATGTAAATAAGTAATTTGTCGAAGGAGAGATCTCTAATAGGCCATGGAATGAACGAGTGAGCTCGCGGTCTCACGGAGATCTCGAGATCGGTAGTCCAGCACGAGATTGCATTCGGACGTCCGGTGGAGTTGGGAGAGTTATTTGTTAGTCGTTGACATGGAACGCTGTTCGGTGAGCGCCCTCGGCTGCTGCCTTCGCTGGTCGTGATTTAATTTACTTCTTGCCTGGCATACACAGTAAACTACGAATGCTCAATATAAATATTTAAAGTGTATTTATGCAAGAAGAAATATTGCAGCCATTATCATATTTCAATGCTCTCCGTCTATTCATTAGTAAAATAACTTCATAACCATTAGAATCATACTAAAAATAAGTATTATCAACTTTCTCCAGAACGAGGTTTTTGATTAAGTACCATAACATAAATTCTCATCTATAAGAATTTTACATCCCAGATTATATATCATGATGAAAATCTACCCTAGATCAAAATTTCCTATGATATTTCGTCCCTTTTCAGCCAAAAACCATTCCGTTAACAAATATCCATTAGAGACTCACAAAATGGAAACTAGTAACTAACCATACTGAACTAATTAAATTACTGCTGACACTATATTGACGTTCGTATACACAAATATTTTAATATTTAATGTTCAAATCTTAATTTGCGTAACTAATTCACGATTAATTGCGACTAACAGTTATAATGTAAAATCTGTATTAAAGCTCGATTTCAAAATTATGTTTGGTTTTAGATTTTACGAGTAAGTTTATCAAGTTATAAATTAGAAATTATGTTCGCTGAACTATAAAATGTGGCTTAAATATTGCTTAAAGTTATAGGAACGGTCTCGGCCATGAATTAGCCACGAAACCAATAGTTTTCAATACTCTATTCACTTGAATTCATCTGTTGAAGTAAATAATGTTAGTAGTAAAATTTTCTTAAAAATGCTCAACTCGGTTATAAATTCTCATACGTTTCAAACCAAGGTACGCATTTGTCAAATTCTACTTCTGACTATTCTAAGTTACGGGGACATATTCAATTGAATCCAAATGTACAATTACTCATTAAATTGGAACGACTTCCTAACCTATATATTCACTTTATTTTTTACCTCAGAAAATTTGATCCAATATCTGAGCATCGTTAACAACTTAAATGATTAAAGATACGCGACTTCTGTTTTTATACAACATCCTTATTAATCCCGTAACACCTTCATCCTCACGACCTTGAATTACGTTCTAGAAACAGAAGCACCCGCCTAATTCTACAGGGCAGAATTACTTTCCATGGAAAATCTATGTTCGACCTTTAAACACAAGCAATGAAGGGCGTCCTCATTGCTTGTGTTTAAAGGTCGTCTCAAATTACGTTACTTATCCTAAACAGCTGATCGAAATTCTTCCTATATCCCCATAGTAATCTAGAGATTATGATAAGGATATAGGAGGAATGTATATAAATGGATATTAATATGTTTTGTCTGTGTTTTATTTAATTTTATGTCAATTCTGTGTTTTTCATATATATTTCTGTGAACTTTCTCATCAGGTTTAGTAATATTCATTAATTAACGCTTAATTTTCATGAAAGTCTACCCCAGGACTTGTTTTCGCGCTCGATTTCTTGTGGTTGACTATAAGATATTCTTCTTGTAGCAATAAGTCCGCCACTGTGTACTTAGTTTCCTAAACATGCAGCAAAGTTTTATAAATAAATAAATAATATAATTGCTAAACAATGTAAGATATTTTAGAAAGGAAAACAGTAAAACTTACGCAAGCCATAATCGACGAGGACTTTCCGAATATTGCACATATAGCTTCTAAATCTTCTAAATGCTAACATAAACGTTTAGTAATCTTCTAAACTTACAGAGTGTATTCTACGTTAAATATAAGTCACAATTTAATTAAAATAGCTTAAACGCCTTTTACTTCGTATAACGCCTAGACATCGACTTCATATAACTCTACTTTCTAGCAGTAAAGTTTTGTTCGTGATATCTCTTGTTAGCGAGTAAACAATGTCCATCTACCAACTTTCGAGTACGTCTCGCCAATTTTCTATTGAAGCTTTTCAGATACCATTTCAATTTATCTCCAACATTCATATTCGGCTTAACGTAAACCGCTATCGGAGCGCTAATAGGGACTAGGGCTAGTAAAGCGACCCTTTTCAAGTGGGGAGCGGTCGCCGTATATGATGACATATTGTGGGAAATAGGATGGGTTTTGAAATTTACCTAAATAATTTCGGTAAATGAAACTCTGGCCTACATTCAAGTTTTAATTAAAATTACCACATATTATATAGAAAAAATATATATCTTTTTGTTATAAATTTATATACATAATAAATAGCGGGCATATTAACTTATCGCACGCATTTAAAATATCCTAGCTGCCCGTCCCGACTTTGCTCGGCCAAAATAGGACCACAAGTACATTTTGTTTTATTTGTTTTTTTAAGTAAGAACACTAATGGTCGAAATATCATCGTAGTTAATTAAACTTTTAAATTTTTTTTAATTTCTTTTATTTTTTTTCGTTTACGTGAAAATTTTTTAGTTAATCTGACATTTTAAAATCCCCTGGCTACAATCTCTACCTTGTGCTATAGTTTAATCAGAGACTCTTGTTTGATATGTGTTTGACATTGACAGTATGGACGTAAACAATGAATCTTTCAATATATTTTTAATATATAATTTAATGTATTTGTAATATATCATATATCAAATTTTAACTTTCTGACTCCTTCTCCTTATAAACTTTTACTGTGCCAAACCTCATACACGTCCGCGCGCAATGAGCTTAAAAATAATTTAAGCTCATTTCAGTCAATATATAGATTTATGTCTAAATGATTTTCATATATTTATATTTAATATCACAAATTTATTTCAAATATAGCAAACACCCAGGAGGCAAGAAATATATATGTACCAAATTTTAACTCTCAATAAATAAAGTATCCTTGAACTTTTAACTTTAAAGCGACCTCTGTTAAAACGAATAAAAAAAATGTATACATATGTACTACATATATTTCTACTATACTCTATCTGTAAGAAACTATCTTTTTCATTATTAACACAATTCATTAAGAATACTTTACACAAAAATACACAATATATACTATCTATTAATATGCGCACAAAAATAAAGCGAACAGGAAAATCTACAGAGTATACTGAAAAGCGTATATATACACAAACGTTAAACCTAAAACTTTCGGATATAATTCAATTCCTAATGCAAATATACCATTCGGTGACGCACTTGAGTTGAGCCCGTGCACTGAAAGCTTACGCAAAGCTCCTGAGTAATAAATCAAAACTTTTTTGTTAAAACTTCAACAATGAGGACGTCTTGTGTGTTTGTGTGCCCCGTCTATAGCCACTCACTCAGTCTATATTACTTTTGTCTAGCACTTAGTAGAATTGCTTAGTGCGAATTTAAACGATGGGCTTTATTATATCTGAGAGGCATTCGTGGATTCATTGAAACTTTTCTACAATCAATGTGATGTGAATTTTTTATACCAAATTTTTATTTATAAAATGTAGGAACAGAACCTACAAACTGTATATGTTATTAATTTCTTTTACACCAAATTCAGTACCTACATGGAATTTATTTAATGAATATTTATCTCAATATTTTTTGTCTACCTAATATTTAAACAGCTTAATGCTGTAAATAATAAAAAAAATTAGAGCTCCATATCTGAATATACAAAATTTTATTTTGTTACAGTCTACAAAATTTTATTCATTACAGTCCACAACCTTCTTGTAATTGATTTTGAATTCACTTCAAAAGAAAATAATTTTAAAGATATCTAAAAATACACTTTCTGTCATTTTTATAATGACTTGAAATAAGTTTTGAATTTTTCTATTCAGTGCATTTTTGCGTAACACACTATTTCGTTCGAAAGTGTGGTGTGTATCTTTGGAAAGTCCATTAACGATTTGAAGACAAGGCATTAAAATTAAATCTTTTTTCACGTCTTCATCTTGATAAGTTTATATTTTACAAAAAAACCCAATTCAAATTTAATTTTATTTCGTTTTATAAAACGTAACATCTAAATATTAAAAAACCTGTCAAGTACGAATAGAAATCGAGATACGAGAGGTACTTATACATTTATGCAGGTATAAATATTTAAGGGCACATAGCATTTCTATTATAGCACTTGCAAATACAAATTTTTCACGATGTATAGCCTACTATAACTTACCAAGCCTAAAATCACGGTGCTTATTTCCAAAATTATGATGTCCAGAATCATCGCTATAGTTTTGGACAACCTTTGCGTAGGCTTCTAAAAACTTTGCTTTTTTATAATTTTAAGTTCAGTAATTTCTGAAATGGGAGAGACTACATATTTTTTACACATTTTTCAGTAAATCTTTTGAAGATACACTACGTAAAATTAGGAAAAATATTTTTGCGACCCTTATAATTAACCCTTTTGAATAAAAACTCAAATTATAAGTAGAATTTGACATGTTTTTTCCTAGCACTTAATTTTTTCCTCCTAAAATTTTCGTAAAAACATTTTTAAGTGTTGTTCATAGAAAAATGTTTGGTTAATATGCTTAGTTATTGTGCTACATTTCAAATTTCTACATCAAAGTATTTCTCACAAAAGTGGCTATCACAGACGGGCAAAGAGGTGAGGTGTCTTAAGAGAGGATTCCGTTTTTTCATTTTGAGATAAAGAACGCTAAGAACGATTAATTGTTTATAGAATGACATAATAGATACGTGCCTATGATAGATTAAAGTTGGCCAGATTAAAGTTCTTTCTGTCGTCAGATTTTGTGTTACGTAATAATAAAAAGTCGTAAAGTGACATAATTCAATAATTAATAAAGTCAGTCTGAACGTTTATTAAATCAAAAGATTGCTACTCTACCTGAGCAATCTCTAAAATTATTTAGAAGGAAATACTTTCCATTATTTAACTTTTATGATAATATATATTAAAAAAAAACAAATAAAAGGAAAAACGTTAAAACGGAAACAGGTAAAAGCGGTATCAAAAGACAATAAACTAGAGAAAGTTTTCCAAGGCAAAATATTATTGTTTTTCTCATTTCCAGTCAAGACTTTTTACCTTTTGATATAATTTTACTATGGTCATCACAAAAGTTGCAAGAGCGAGAATAAGCTTTTGCACTACTCCTTTTAACCTGTTCACGAGTACTTTGGTCGTGATTACGCCATAGCATTTGCTAAATTACGTATATCAAAAGTGTTCTTCTTTTTACAAATATCTCCTTTTTTTAATTGCATCAAATAGAAAAAAATAACTCAATAATACCTCAATTACTTTATAAGATATTTATTTTCTTCCATACAACTTTCATCCAATTTTTGTTATGCATTCTTAATTTTTATGTATTAAATTCTATATACTTATTAGTATTAATATAAAAAGGCACACTTTAGTTATTTTAAAGTTGCTAATATTTATTATCTGTTACATTTTCTTTAAAAAGTCTGAAGTCAAAGCCATTTTTCAAAAATCGCAAAAAACATTATATCAGTACTGAGATCATAAAATTGATGACTTACAATTTCCTGTTTAACAGAACTTCGGTCGAGTTTTACCAGTTTTTTTTCGATATCTTCCAATTTTTTAATATTCCCCACTTTACTGTTTAATCTCCGTACTTAAAGACTCCCCTTCAAGTATTCTATAAAATGTTGTCACTACTTCATGCCAAACGATACGAAACACCAGTCATTAATCTTCTTTTGTCGCGAACAAAATAACTTCATTCTTTTGAATATTCAAGTTTACATTTAAAAGCTCGGGTTTATTTAAGCTCCTTATCGTGGAACTTTTGTAATCAATTGTTAAATCAATAATTAATCAATAATTTATGTGCATATTGAAAGAAATGGTGGCATGTCATAATATATTTTCTCTTTTCTATGACTACAAGTAGTTTGGACCTTATTATTCTAAATTAACAACGATAAAACAATTAATGCGTGCTTTGTAACATTTATCAATGATTTATACTAATTGTTTTCTTATAACACCAGAGCAACTAGACTTTTTTTAATACATACTTTTCTTATATTCGGTAATTTGATAAGAATAAAACTAAATTATGTCACTGAAATACGTTTATTTATTCAGAAAAAAACAAGATATTAATATGGCAAAGAAATTGCTAAAAATAGCTTATTCTTATAATATTATGGGCAACATAAAAAAGCAAAACATTATACAAAAACACTTTTTATGCAAACTTGTTTAAATGATAACTGCAGGTTATTTAATATACAATTTGCAACGCTACGATAGATTGAAAGATGAACAAACGAACAGGCAGACAGATATTATATCTAAGCTCAAGATTACAGTCCGGGTGCCTTCGAGTATAAAAACATCGAAACAAAACTCATTTTTTTAATTAATCTCTGCAACTTGTTATCACCTGTTGAACTTACCAAATAAAACATAACCCGCCAATTGCAAGCCTGCTTCATCCATTGAAGCTTCCGAACATGGTTTAAAGCGAAATAACTATATTTATCAACCTCACCGCAGATTAGAAACAACCTCTGCGAAGACAACTTATTTTCAGCATTTAGAAATAATTTATATTCTCATTTTTGAAGATGAAATGCGACTATTCTTACAGATCTATCCCCAATTTAAATGAGCTATTCAGTCGTGCCCTTAGTACAGTCCATCTAATTGAGTATACATATATATGTGTATATAAATTAAGGCTAAAGTATATATTATTACATATATACTTTTGCCTTAATTTATTATTATATAATATAAAGGGAATTAAGGCAAACAACACATGCTAATGACGTATTTGTACACGCTCTCAGCTGACGTAATAGCACAAAATTCAATAAAATGATGTCCAATGATTATAGAGGTATACTCTTTAATAAAAAAAACTTCGACAACGTTTGAATTTAAAATTTAATGAATTACGATCGAATTTTGACCACTGGGCGACCACCAGTCCTCATAATTTCGTGTGTGTATATCAGTCCGTCTGTCACACCTTCGTTGTTTCTATAGTATTAGACTTGCGTGCCTGAGATTTTAGAATATACTTCGATTTTAGAATATGCTTCAGATAAAAATCTCCAGTAATATGTAGCAACATCTTTCTTTTCTAGTAATATATATCAATATTTTTATTTTTAGAGAACTGAATTGTACGTTCCCTTTATCATTTTTAAATTTTTTAGCCTCGTTTATAAATTTTTAACATCTCTTCATAGTTTCAATAACTTCTTCCCATCTCCAAACAAAGCAAAATTAAAATGTGGAAAAAATTACAAAAATAAATATTTGTGTACTCGTAATACTTTGAATTGAAATGATTGAAATTATTAAAAATTCTAACTTTATTATATTTGGAATTTATACATATTTCCTAATTACTCATAAATAAGGCAAATGAAATTACTGGACGATCTGCCTTGCTAGTGCACTTAAGATAAATTGAAGTGAATTATTGAAACATGTTTTGCGATATTTAAATAAAACAAATTGCAATAGCAGGTCGCACTGTCTGGCTATTAGAATCCTTATTCAGTTACCATTGGTTTTATGGGCCCATACGAGTACGACATAGGAATTTATAAAGTATAAATTTTAGTTCTTTGCGATTTGATCAAGGAATTCTAATTTATGCTTGGTCCGACATGCACTTGACCAATATTTTATTTTACCTTCTCTTTTTTGTATGCTGTATTTTTCGTATGTCTTATTTCATAATAACGAAATGTAATTCTTGTACGTCTTTTCTGGTACTCTACTTCTGGTTTAAATTAAATTGGATAAGAAAATTATCCACGATATGGTCAAAAATTAACTGCATTTCGCGTAATTATGGCATATAAAGTGAGTAACACATTATAAATTTAACCAATTACATGTTATACATATGGCGCAATAAATTGTTCTGTAATATTTTATTACATTCGTCCACAAATTTTGAATTAAATCTCTTAAAGCAAGTGTCACACGAATATAATAATAGAACTTGCCCTTTTTGGACGATCTGAACTATATATCTAATCTGAACTATATATAACTAATACTGAACTATGTGTATTCCCAAAAAAAAGTACACAGAGGTTAATTTTACGAGTTTCCTTACGAATCATCGTACCCTTATTATCTCAGTTCATTTACGCTCTTTCACAGTTAATCCTCGGCAAGTTTCTTCAGATGTTTCATGAAATCTCGAAAGATATCGAGCAAATCTATTGTAAATGAAGGTCATTATTATTCTTTAGTAAGTAGGTCCCAGAATTCTTTGAAAACGGAAAACACATGTACAGTGATGGCGGTGGAATGATATCTAATGATAATATAATAAAAGAGTCTCTAAATTTTAATACAACTAAGGGTGACAAAAAAGGGCTCTTTAGCAAAATCGGGACATAATCATAGAGCCCGAATATGATGATAGGAACCCTTCAATAATGAGGAGTAAACTCGTCGAGTACAATACAAGTCAAATAAGTACAAACGACGAGTTTTAAGTAAGCATATAGCGATACGTATAGGTATAAACAAATGCATAAAATAACTATAACATTAATACGCATTTAGATAGGTAAGTAGCTACATATAAAGACACACATAAAATAGAATATTAGTAGGTAGGTAAGTAATTATGCATACAAAGTAACTATGACATCAGTAGGCAGATTGCTAATATGTATAAGTAGTATATAATATGTATAAGTAGGTGTAAAACACCGACTACGGTAAAGTTAAAAGAAGGAATGTGTGAATATGTATATGCGTGTGCATATACGTATACGTATACGTATATGCACACGCATATACATATATATATATGAATATGCGAGCGTTTACGTGAGCGTATGGGTATGCGTATGCGTGTACGTGTGCGTATGCGTGCGCGATCACGTTCGCGTGCATATGCGTATGTGTGTGTGTATACGTGACAGATGCATTTTTTGTCTTTTGCACAATGTTTTGCGCCGACTGTTCAGAAATTTTCACCACTTAAATGTATGCTTGGAACAGTTCCATAATTTTTCATTTAGCGTCGATTACATTTAATTTAATTAACTTAAGCATTTAAGGATATAGAGTTTTGCGTAAGATTATTTTCAACATTAAATATTTAGTAAAGTAGATAAATTTTGACATTATAATAGCAATTTTTAAACGTAAAAAAACACACAAAAAAAATATCTCTTTTACGAATACCTCTTTTATTTCATTTTGTATCGAAATGTACTCGGTGCTCTACCCCATGCGGCATACAAATCGCGGATTTAGCTGTTCATCAGTGATTATATCTTTTAAAAATTGTATATACATGATCTGGACATTGTTTTACGTAACCTGCTACAGTATAGAGAATAGTATTTGTATATACATAAATTATCAACATATGCGTAAGCAGTTCACTGCGTAATTTGTTACCGTTTACAACGTTTGCATTTGTTTTTAATATGCATTTTTGCCAGTTTCATTTTATAGGGTAGCCTTTAAACATAGAATTGAAAAAGAAATAAAATGTATCCTTACATTTATATATGGCTGAATAAAAAAATGAAAATGGTCGCTTCTTTTTTTATATGTAGATGGGAAGTAACTGCCCAACAGCCCTTTATATAAGACCACCACTGCATTAAACAATATGTAGATATGTATGCACTTAAATTAAAGCAATTGATATAAAATTAATTAAATTTTTAACATATTATAACTTTTTTGATCGTAAAATAATAGAAAAAAGACACATGCATCATGATTCGAAATCAGACTCCCGCACGTTATCAAGTGTGCTACCGCTGCGCTAATGACTCACTGTGCAAAGTAATGAAATAAAACTATGCTTGCTAACTCGGCTTCTATAGTTCGATCGTACTCGGTCTAGCACCGAATATACCCAAAGGTGAACCATTCGGCCATACTCGGTCATTTGCCGAGTTAACCCGAAGTGCGTCCAATTAGTGTGACGTGAAATTGCCAAATTTTGGATATAATGAACCAAAAGAAATTTCCACTTAAGTAATTTGATTTAACATTCCTTTTACATTCTTATATTCGTAAATATGAATTTATACAAATCAACGCTCCAAAGTCCATTTAAGCCACAGCCTTGACTCCACCGGTTTGTGGAACTTTGCTTAAAAACTAAGTCAAAGTGATAAATTTAATTTGTGTAATTACGTGTAGACATTATCATCAGAGATGATCAGTCAAAATACTATCTGTAATTCAAATATAGCAATAAAACTTTAGTTATTCTGCTCACTTGACGCTTACGCAAAGCTCTCGAGCAATAAATCAAAACTTTTTTCCCAAAACTTTAGTATAGAGGACATTTACTGTACACTTTTGGGTACGTCTACGCTAAACGTGGTTATTTTTTATTTAGCACTTAGGAAAATTACTAAGAAATAATTTGGGAAACGCTTCTCCCTGAAAAATTTATCCAGTTTTAGAAAGTTTTCATTAAGAATAATATTATGTTGTAAATCTTAAATAAATAGACAGAGTTAAATTAATTAGGTTTTGCCTCAATTTTAGTTCAATGTGCTTGTGATAAATTATAAATGCATTTAATTCCTTATTAATTAATTAGTTGCTCGTATCGAATTTATCCAGACAAAAAAGGGACATTGTCTGTATTTTGTTTTAATTGTTCTTTAAGGTAAAAAATAAAAAATACCGTCAATAATTAACCTTAAACTTATTGACGGTATTTTCTTAAGATTTTGATTATTCATCTTGTAAAGTACAAGATAAATAAACGAACTAGACTTTTCAAATAAAATTACGTTTATAAAATTCCAGAAGGTATCGATAATTACAAGATCCTGCTTTATGCGTTTCCCGACACGCAATTGCCACTTTTTACTTACATTCTATGAATATGATTTGCATATTTTTCCACAATTTGGCATTTTATTATTTTCCAAAATATTAAATTACGTCTGTAAAACTTTTCATGTCACCTTTTTCATATTCGTCATTTTTTGACGCTGAGTTTTTCTTGCACGAGTATCAACGTTTCAATGCCCGACCCACAAACCCTTGTTAACTTCAATATGACATAACTTTAAGAATGTTTACCACAAACACTTCCAATAAAACTACAAAAAAATATTAATAATTCTCAGTTTTATATGTGATAACGAGAGTTACGATTAAGAATTTATATAAAACTTGGTGCAAGATTCAATGTGTACAGTGAACGGTCAGTTCTTTACAGTCGAATATTTCTTGCTGTTTATTTTTGCCATCATGCAAAAAACAGAAACTTCACGTATCCAGTTTATTGACCGAACAACATACACAGAATTCTTAAATCGCCACATACTTTCCATTTGTGCCCCTCATTAAAGCATCTGTAGTACAAAACTCATCATTCAAGTTTCTGTGGTACAATATTCAATTATACATAAGTTTCCTTCAAAATCACAGACTTGCTAAGTGATAATGAAGCATATTGGTTTCTGTTATATAAAAACCCGTCTTGATATAACGTTGGAAGAAACATACGAAAAGTCACCATTCAAAAACAATAATGAAAACAAGTATTAAATAATTATATGCAAAATAAGGGGGAAAATATTTTTCTCTATACCTATAATAGTCGGATTCACATTACTGAAATATGTCAGTGGTCAGAATTTTTTTCTTAAATCCTAACTTTGAGCAGTACTTTCTACAGAACTTTTAAGTCCCTCATCAAATGGTTCAATTCACTTCCAGCAGAAACCTGTGTCTGACTAGTTGACAATATAAAATCATCTTTGTAATTTAACGACGATGTTCTGACTTCGTGATTGTTATAGTTTTGTTCTGAATTTATCGGCAGTGATAGCATACACACTTCTTGCCCATGAGATCTAGGTTTTTTCACTGAAAAAATATCAAGATGTATGCTTCGCCTATTGGTCTTCGAAGTGACTTTTTCTTGTCTTAAAGAAAAAAGTAAAAATCATCGCTCTTATTACCCAGTTCTGCCAAAATTTTTGGTGGAATCCCAAATGATAAAAATTTCTTCGTTTCCTTTAACTATTTGAACAATATTTTAACACAATTGTAACACATTTTATATGGCATTTTATTACATTATATATGTGACATTTTATTCCATTATATATGTGTTATTTTTTTTCATGGGTATAAATATATTACTATTTTCCTTCTACATCAGCTATTGATTTTTTATTTATTCAATTGTAAATATTTTACAAAATGCCGATTAACGAAACTTCTGTTGGCATTCCATAGTGAAAACTAAAATTTTTGGTTACCCTTTTTCCGATGTATCTACATTTCCCCACTTTACAATTTGTACTAAATAAACATAATTAAATTTTAAAATTATGGCAATTACCCTTGAGAATGGTATAATGTTAATGAGTGCGGGCAATTAGGATAAATAGGTAATTAGTTTACAGGGTGCAATTAACTAATATGTGTCTCTTTTATATTGGAATAAGCACTTTAATTACGTATTGTAGACGAAATAATGAAATGCATTGTTTATATTAGCCTTAGAATCATTTATAAGGACTTTTAGTTAAGAACTGGAAACTTGGTATTTAAATGGCTGTAAAAATGTACATATGTGTTATTGTAATGTAGTTTTTCGTGTTGTTAACACAATAATTATGTTAAGTGAAAAAGTACCTAATAAGTGTTTTACCTTCATTTCATCGCTTCTCTTAGTGAATCATTGGCGCAATGGTAAAGTTCTGAAGTCTAAATTAGGAACTATTGTGTTTGAATCTGGAAATAAATCTTGTTTCGATAAAATAAGCCAAAAAATCCTTTAGTCTAAGTAGTGATTGATTTTGAATTTTGCAATATTTTTCAATTCATAACGTACTTAAATGCGTTCACTTAATTTTCGTAGAAAAACTATGGAATAAAGACCGCTTGCGTCTAATAAGACACTCGGAGGAAATTCTAAGCGTATTAAGAAATTCTTGTTACATCCCACAGGCAGATAAATTTACGGAATATCATTAATCTTACTTTATCGCGGAGAAAATAATTTCATCCTTTTGATTATTTAAGTTTGCCTTAAAAGACTCGAGTTTATTTAGAAGGCCGTTTCTCCGCCGAAGTTTGGCGATTGAGGAGACAATATAAAAAGATGCGTCAGCGACATGAAGATTCGTTAGCAAAATATTGAAATGTTGTATCTAAAAACCACATAAAATTCCAAATTTGTTTATTAATATCTCCATGACATCTTGCAAAGAAAATGTATTAAATAACAGAAATTCCTTGCTGTCATTTCTAAATTGTAAGATATTTAATTCTATATACCAAGAAAATTGAAAAAATAATATTTAAAACGATAAATAATTGTATCGATTTGTCTATATTACGGCACAGAAGATTATAAATATTAAGTATGTATGCAATTAATAACTGAGTATTTAATGAATAGTTACATAAACTTGTCCGAATGTAAACTTCATACTGTTGTGTCATCGTAGCAACACATATCATTATCAATTATGCGGTATGTATAATGAAGGTATTCATGAAATAGAAAAAAAAATTATTTTCCTCACATTTCTTTTCTATATAAACTTTGTTTAAAGAAATTATAATGTAATATTCTGGATAAATGATATTGATAAGAAGGTAACAAAATAAAGTAACTGAATCTCGCAGTTTTACCAGCGTTTACCTTAAAAGGCTAGTTCATACCAAGAGTAAATCGGATAGATTGTAATTTCTAAGGATTAATTATGATATATAGAAGAGACAACAAAATTATTTGTTATAGAAAATAAAGACTATTATTATTTTAAAGAAATAAATTCGGCAAAATTACGTATTCAGCCACGTAACAATTAACACCGATCAGAAAGCGTTACGTCACACTTTATAAAATAACATTGTTGTTACCTTTTCAGGAATGGAATTCATGCCGCTTTCCACTCTGAAAATGTTAGACAAGATTATGATATGTGTAACAGGAAAAGTTTCAACAGTTTCATCATTTAAATTCCTAACCCTGCAAATTGTTTGGATTTTTTTGTTTGTTTCTTCGATCGTCCTGATCCCTAGGATCACACGTCTGATTTAAAAAAATCTTTTTGTATTTGAAAGCTTATACCTTGAGAAAGTAAATAAACTATATATCATTACACTAAAATTATAGGCGTAGGGCAGTAATCAGAAATGTGACAGAAGTCGGGGAACACTTTTTAAATTGCGGGAGATAGAGAGAGTCCAGCTTTTTCATTGATTGATTATTCTGTGTATGTCGGCCAATATACCACCGACTCCGACGACCGCTGTGTTTTCGATAATAGAGAGGAGGCGTGTAGAGTCTGAAGGAGCAAGATAATAGGTTAGTTGATTAAATTTGAAAAATTGGTCAATGCGTTACATTAATAATCTATTTTACGAAAAAAATATATTTTTCTAAAAATCAAACATGCACTTTGTATTTTAAAACATCAATTTAAATTAACAAATAATGGCATCTTGAATGACGCTCCGTCTGAAACAAATTTTTTATTTGTTTGTGTCTGTGTATGATAGTTGCTTCTTTTGTTCAATTAAAAATGAATTCATCTTATTACAACTATTTTGTAGTATCCCTACTTTGTAGTAATACACACACATACACACACAAACGCACACACACATACACACACCCACTACACTCACACCAACCAGTTCCACTACATTCGTAGTTTGGATGCAACAGGTTTTCTTCATTCAGTGATGAGAGATTCTTCCTTTCTCCTCCACCCATGCAACAATCAACCGGTGACCATCTTTCTAAGAGCGCTTTTTAAAAACATCACGTATCTTCGATGTTTCTTGATTAGTTCGTTGTATAATATTTCAACAGGAATATATGCAGTTTATATATTTATTCCAGATATAAAATGTTTATACAAAAAATTAACAATAATTTTACATAAATAAATGATAATTCATTATTGAGAAGGTCTTTAAACAATTACGTAAGCTTTTATGTATGATGTACGCGGCTTTTAAATAAGAACATCCATATTTATTTATTTAAAAGCAATGATAAATGTATGACATTTTATTTATCAATCGTATTCTATAATCACTAAAACAAAGAAAGTACAGAACATATAAAATACTCATATTGTATTTACTTATAAAAATGTTTATAAGTATCCACTTTTTTATCACTTTCTTTCGTTTTATTTTTCTAAAACTTTTATTTAACTGAATGTTGAATTGGCAATTATTATTTTATAATAAAATTATTCGTTATGTATATTTCATGTTTTATCTAGTTTTTCTCTTTCTGGCTCTTACTTAAACATCTTTCGAAAATAAACATGAATAATTAAGTTCATTACTTCCATAAAACTAAGATTTCCCCAAATCTTGATTTTTTACATGAAAACAATAATCAAATATGTACTTGGACAAAACAACATCGAAGTCTACATTATCGTTTAATTCAATCAACATAAATTTGAAGTTATAATTTTAAAAATCTGAAAGAAGTTTAACATTAGTTCAAACGAAGTTTGCTCGCGTTTTTATACTAGTTTATATATATATATATATATATATATATATATATATATATATATATATATATATATATTTATGTATATAAAAATGAGGTTCAATTTATTCCAGTGTCTAAAATATGAAATTCATACAACTACTATTGAAATAATTTTAGTTGTCAGAATGGCTCGCTTAAATATCGACTTTTGTTCTTGTGGCTTAATTATTTCACTGCAAGAATATTTAAAAACCCTGTCTAGACAACTATGTATACTAAAGATATTATGTATTTTAATTTAAGAATACTATATTTTTGACTATTACAAATTACACAGGTATGTGCTTTGGTGAAATTGTCTGAAATCGGTTTCTTATAGATTCCAAAGTACTTATTAACGAAAAAATAATTGAGAAAGAAAATTCAGCAACAAAGGGTTTTTAGATATCATAATAATGTTAATTTAATCACCACCCGTTAAGCCAGAAATTCTCGCATTCACTAATTACATAATTTGAAAGTAGTTAATCAGCATAATTTAATAAAAGTATATATGAATAAATTAGATGATGAATAAATTTACAAAATTACAGAATTATACAAATATTAAATTTAATTTTCATGCTTTTGGCATACATTTTGGCTTAGTGAGATAGCAGAAATAAAGATTCATACGAGAAGAATTGGCTTTCAAGGAAATCTTTAGAACTATAAACAAAAGTTACGTATTGGGAGGAAACTTAGTTGACCCGAAATAAAAACTCCTTCCACCATTTCACATTAAGTTAGGGGCAATTTTCGAAGGCTCTAACGATGTCAGGAGAGTATTTTAAATACCTCTGCCAAAAATGTTCATCAATATCCAAGGCCAAGCCTATGGGATGCAATTTTTGTAGATCTGTAAATAAAAGACGAGAACTTAAAAATAATTTATAAGGTTAAAACTTTTTAAGAAAAGCTCAGGTACGTCGAATTATTGGAAAATATGGTGGAAAACTTTAGAAATCTGCTATCTAATATGAGTTTCTAGACTACCAAAACTTTAGTGTGGAACAGAGACTTCTCCGAGACATGAATTAATGGAATAACGATATCAAGGCAAGTGAGGTGTTAACATGATTGCAAACTAGTGCCGAATATTAATACAGGAAGCAAAAGTTATTAAAAATAAATTTTCGAGGTGTTTGAAAGAAGCAATATGAGGATTTCTAATACATTTAATTAGTTAAATAGATGTATTGTAAAATTGTAAATACCAGTTTATATAAATTAGTTAAGTAGATTATTTATTATAATAGTACCAGCAGTTTTATTAAAAAAAATGTTATTACCCTTGTGCATCAAAAACTTTAGGTGACGGAAAAAATATGAATAGCATATCAGAATTCAGCACCTGCCTGTTCGTTTGTCTTTCAGTCTATTCTAGCGTTGCAAATTGTATATTAAATAACTTGCAATTTTTATATAAACATCTTTGTATAAAAAGTGTTTTTGTATAATGTTTTGCTTTTATATATTGGCTGTAACATTATAAGAATAAGCTATTTTTATAAATTTCTTTGCCATATTAATATCGCGTTTTGTACTAAATAAATAAGTGTATTTCTGTTACATAATTTGGTTTTACTCTTATGAGATAATCGCATATAAGAAAAGTATGTATTAAGAGAAGCCTAGTTGCTCTGGTGTTTTAAGAAAACAATTAGTATAAATAATTGAGAAATGTTACAAAGCACGCATTGATGGTTTTATCGTTGTCAATTTATAATATTAAGATCTATATTACTTGTAGTCATAGAAAGGAGAAAATATATTATGTCTTGCCACTATTTCTTTCATTTTTTCTTTACATTTAGTTAATAATTTATTTTTTCGATTGCCACTCCGATTAAATATAATATAGGGTATATTAAATGTTATTCATTTATAAACATGTGAAATTTGGGAACATTAAAATTAATCGACTATAACTTGCGACAGGATTTCTGCTCACATATTAGTTTCAAAATCAAAGTATTTGTTGCTTATACTGTAATATATTTCGAGGATATTTCATTCGACTTCTGAAATCGTAAATTAAATTTCCTATTACAGCAACAAAAAGACTCTCCGTGTAGGCGACGTCAATCACATGAATCCTAAAGAATAATTTAGTGCATATGTACATACATACATACATTTTATATTATATATATATATATATATATATATATATATATGTATATATATATATATATATATACATATATATATATATATATATATATATTTTTATGAATTACGGTGAAATTTCGGGAACTGGAAGACCATTAGTAATTATTATTTAAAAAACAAAATAAAAAAAATCTACTTATGGTCTTGTTTTGCCCGAACGAACTCGGGACGGGCTACCAGGATATATTAAATGCGTGCGAAAAGTTAATATGCCCCCTATTTATTACGTATATAAATTTATAACAAAAAAGGCAACGATCAAATGTGCGATGTACACATTTTTTCTATATAATATGTGGTAATTTTAATTAAAACTTGAATATAGACCAGAGTTTTATTTACCAAAATTATTTAGGTAAATTTCAAGTTTCATTTACCAAAATTTTTGTAATTACTATGGCGTAGTCACGACCGAAGTACTCGTGAACGAATAATAGGCAACAATGTAAAAACTTATTCCCGCTCTTGCTAGTTTTGCGATGACCATAGTGAAATTGTTGCAAAAGGTAAAAAGTCTTGCCTTACAAAGCCACCACATAGGAAAAAAATAATGTATCCTTTTTCTTTCATGAAAAGTGAAATACTGGCAATTGCTTCTTTGTCAACAGTTGTAAAGATTGTTCAAATAGCGTAATTTTGCGATCCTATGATTTAATAAACGTTCAGACTGATTTTGTCAATTGTTGAATTATCTTCCTGTTCCTCCTTTTTATTACAACGTACCTTAAATGTGCTGATAGCAATTTACGATCCGAAGTTTAATCTGGCCGTGTGTCATAAACATACATTTATTGCATTTTAAAAATATATGATATGATAAAGATATGATTTTAAGGTTCTTACCACAAAAGGAAAAACCGAACCATCAGAAGATACCTGACGCGTTTTTGTCTGTGATAGCCACTTCCCGCAGATATCTTTTGACGTAGAAAGGCGAAATTTGGCACAATAATTAAGCATATTAATCAAAGGATTTATCAATGAACAATACTTAAAAAATATTTTTAGGAAAATTTTAGAACAGACAAATTAAGTGCTAGAAGAAAACATTTCAAATTCTATATATATATATATATATATATATATATATATATATATACACATATATACATATACACACACACACACACACACACACACATATATATATACATATATATATATATATATATATATATATATATATATATAGATATATATATATATATAATGTGAGAGTGTGAAAATATGTAATTTTAATGCTTTCGCATCGTTAATAAACTTAAAAATCCATTTTAAAAATTATAAAAAACATATTTTTAATTCACTAAAAATTATTTTCTTTTTTTACAAGAATATAAACATCTATTGTAAACTGTATAGAATACAATTTTGTACAATCAGATGTGGAACTCTCATTTTTCTCTTATTTACAATATTAGGCTGTTTTTAAAATTAGGTAATTATAGACAAAAATATTGAGACAAATATTCATTAAACAAATTACATGTAGGGATTGAATTCGGTGTAAACGAAATTAATAACAACATGTTTTATACGTTCTATTAATTTGTTTGTACAATTTATAAATTACAATTTTTTATAAACCATTTGACATCGCATTGATTATTGAAAAGTTTCAATGAATGCACGAATGCCTCTTATATATAATAAAGCCCATCGTTTAAATTCGCACTCAGCAATTCTACTAAGTGCTGGACAAAAGTAATACAGGCTGAGTGAGTGGCTGTAGGCGGGGCATACAAACACACAAGACATCCTCTTTGTTGAAGTTTTAACAAAAAAGTTTTGATTTATTACTCGGGGGCTTTGCGTAAGCTTTCAGTACGCGGGGACAACTCAAGTGCGTCGCCGAATGGTTTATTTGCATTAGGAATTGAATTATATCTGAAAGTTTTAGGTTTAACATTTGTGTATATACGCTTTTCGGTATACTCTATTGATTCTCCTGTTCACTCTTGCGGATTCCATTTTTGTACTTAACTCATATTAATTGATAAGGTATATTTTGTATTTTTTTTGTAAAGTAGGCTTAATGAATTGTTTTAATAATGAAAATCATAGTTTCTTACAGATAGAATCTAGTAGAAATATATGTAGTACATATGTATACATTATCTTCGTTAATAATGCAAACAAATGTGAAGGTTAATAATTAAAGGTATTTATTTTTAGACACGGTCAGTTGCGATTCATTTTTGATAATGCTTACAATTAATATTGTCATTGTTGTGGCGCGTTGATTTGATCACAAGACATACGCCTTAGATGGTATGGCGCACTGCGGGGTTCGATTCCCGGCCGCTCTTTGAGTGGGGCTGGACTGGTGTTATTATTATTTTGGTTTTAAGAGATTGCTCCCGCAGTCCAATAAGTCCGCTATATGTGTATATATACACACACACACACACACATATATATATATATATCTATATATATGTATATAGATGTGTATATATATGTATATATATATATATATATATATATATATAGATATATATATATATATATATATATATATATATATATATATATATATATATATATATATATATATCAGTTGTACATATAAAACAAGTAAGTGGATAAAATTTTTCCAAATGCACTTTATAAATACTGAAATTTGATTATAAGTAAAGTATTGTTGTCCGGACTACAAAGTGTTTCTTATTTCATATTTTTCATTATAATAATTATGTACTCAAAATGATAAAACGGAAAATTTATAAGATTATTTATATATCTGTCTGTCCTCTAGTTACAATCGATTTTCTCAGACGTAGAAACTTCAAATTTTACAAAGTTATACCTCTTATTAACTCACAAATTCTGAAATTACTTGGTAAAGTAGACAATTTCTTTTTATTTCATATGTTATGTGGAGTATCATTTCCAAGGGCTTGTTAAAAGGAATGCAAACGCATACATAATAATAAATTCTCCTAATTATAAATTCATATTTACTAATTATTCTGTAAACGTGGAAAAATAGGGTACAGCACCCCCCTCCTCCTCTTATTTCTGTGACTACTGAAACAAATATCATGAAAAAACGTGGATAGTAAAATTTGATTAGAAGATTACAGGATTTTTTAAAATATGCATCATGTCTTTAACCTTTAACCTGTGAAATATGTATTATGCGATAAGTTAACGTAAGTTAACGATAAGTTTTGAAAAATTTATAATTGTAAATAGTTTAATCCTAATACTACTAGGCTAGGATAGGATATTTTATGATCGTAAAATTGTTCTAGTATAATATTGAAAAATTGAAAATATGTATTTTGAACTTTTATTATTGGAGCTTTATCGGTAAGAACGGATGAACATGACCTTAAAAACTGAGGAAGGGGAATTATCGAAATGTGACAGAGATCGCTTTAAAGTTAAAAGCTCAAGAATACTTTATATATTGAAAGTTGAAATTTGACTTCAAAAGTTGAACTCTTCTCCTGGGTACTAGCTAAAAAAGATTTTTTGAAGTTCAAAATCCAAAGGTATGAAAATGTATATGGAAAGTATATGCGAATTACAAAGTAATTAAAATGAGAGATGTGAAAATTTGTATGTAGACTTTCGACTAAACATATAAATCAGCATTGTTAGAAAATCGTTTGATATAAATCTATAAATTAACACGCGAAGAAAAAATTTGGTATTCCTTTTTAAGCACATTGCGGGCGGACGAGTATGAGATTTGGCACAGTTAAAATTTATATGGAGAAGAAAGTTAAAATTTATAGATAATATATATTACAAATACATTAAAAGATTCATTGTTTACGTCCATACCGTCAATGTCAAACACATGTCAAACATTAGTCTGTGGTCAAAAATCGCACAGAGTAGAGATTGCCGCTAGAGAATTTTAAATTGTTATTTACTAAATAATTTTCACGTAAACGAATAAAGTTCAAACTTAAACGTTTTATGAATTACGGTGAAATTTCGACAACTGGAAGACCACTAGTAAGTATTATTTAAAAAACAAAATTGAAAAAATCGGCTTATGGTCTTGTTTTGCCCGAACGAACTCGGGACGGGCAACCAGGATATATTAAATGCGTGGGAAAAGTTAATATGCCCGCTATTTATTACGTATATAAATTTATAACAAAAAAGGCAACGATCGAACGTGCGATGTACACATTTTTTCTATATAATATATGGTAATTTTAATTAAAACTTGAATATAGGCCAGAGTTTTATTTACCAAAATTATTTAGGTAAATTTCAAAACCCATCCTATTTCGAACAATATGTCATCATATGCGGCGACCGCTCCCCACTTGAAAAGGGTCGCTTTACTAGCCCTAGTCCCTATTAGCGCTCCGATAGCGGTTCGCGTTAAGCCGAATATGAATGTTGGAGATAAATAGAAATCGTATCTGAAAGGTTTCAATAGAAAATTGGCGAGACGTACTCGAAAGTTAGTAGATGGACATTATTTGCTCGCTAACAAAAGATACCGCGAGCGAAACTTCACTGCTGGAAAGTAGTTATACGAAGTCGATGTCTATATGGTATTAGGAAAGGCTATTTTAATTAAATTGTGATTTGTATTTAACGAATAATATACTGTGCAAGTCTAGAAGATTAATAAACTTTCATGTTAGCATTTAAAAGATTAATAGAGACGACTTTTAAACACAAGCAATGAGGGCGCACTTCATTTGTGTTTAGTTAATTCCATAATCTAATAACATTTATGGTAAAGGATTCTCCGTAGAAAACAATTGGATGCTATGGAATTAGGAGGGTGTTCTGTATTTATAACGTAATTCAGGGTCGAGGGTATGAAGGTGTTACGGGATTATTAAGGATATTGTATAAAATCATAGAAGATGGAATTTGGTCGGACTAGAAATTCTAACCATTTAAGTCGTAACCGATGCTCAGATATGGAGTATTATTTTTTGTGGTCAAAGATATACTGAATTCATAGGTTTTTAGTTCGTTCCAATTTATCGAGTAATTCTTTATTTAGATGAAATAAAACACGTCTCCGTAACCAAGGATAAACAGAAGTGGAACTTGAAAAATGAGTACTTTGGTTTGAAAACTTTTAAGCGGTTTGAGAATTTTGAAAATGTTACCACTAACATTATTTATTTCTACAGATGAATTCAATTGAATAGAACTTTGAAAAACTATTCACTGTTTTATTGGAGTTGCTAATTTATGGCCGAATCCGTTCCTATACCTTGGTAGAATATTTAAGTCACAGTTTTATAGTTCAGCGAACATAGTTTCTAATTTATAACTTGATAACCCCACTCGTAAGATTTAATACCAAACATTATTTCTAAATCAAGCTTTAATATAGATTTTCCATTATAACTGCTACTCTTAATTAATCATGAAATTGTTATGCAAATTAAGGTTTGAATATTACGTATTAAAATATTTGTGTATACAAACCTCAACATAGTGTCAGCAGTAATTTAATTAGTTTAGCCCGGTTAATTACTAGTTTCCATTTTGCAAGTATTTAATCGACAATTGCTAATGGAATGTTTTCTTATTAAAAAAATGAAGAAATGTCGAAGGAAAGTTTGATCCAGACTAGATTTTCATTATGATTATACATCTGGGATTTAAATTACTTATATTATGGTATCTCTTTAAAAACCTCTGTCTGGAGAAAGTTGATAATGTGTTTAATCATTATTTAGAATCTGGCAATGTATCAAGTCTGATTCGAATGATCATGAAGTTGTATTAGTAAAAAATTAATAAAATAAAAGGAAAGAACCCGAAACGAACGACAATGGCTGGAATATTCCGTCTTGCAGGGATACACTTTAATTATTTATACTGAGCATTCTTAGCTTACTATGCACGCCAAGAAAGAAGATAAATTAGATTACGTCCAGCGAAGGCAGCTTCGTATAGGAGCAGCCGAGGGCTCTCAGTGAACAGCGTTCCATGTCAACGACTACCAAATAACTCTCCCGACTCCACCGCGCGTCCGAATGCAATCTCGCGCTGGACCACCGATCTCGAGATCTCCGTGAGACCGCGAGCTCATTCGTTCATTCCACGGCCTCTTAGAGATGTCTCTTTCGACAAATTGCTTATTTACATTCGTCTCTTATCAACTTGATGCTTTCAATTTGGTGACTTTGGCATTAGAAGAGATTTGTTGCGCTGTGTAATGTAAGAACATTTTATTTCGATTGTGCATTTCACTTATAAGTTGCGAACGACCGTTATTCCCGCTGGATATTATATCAATTTTTACATTAAACCTTGAATAATACAAGAATTTTTTGTTAAATTCATATAGTTTTAAAAATGTGTGTCATATTTACGTGTAAAATTAATTCAATATGACACTACAAAAAACTTTGATGTCGAAGCTTATAACTGCGCGTTGCTCTATAACGTGATTTGTCAGAAGAATTTTTAAATCAGTTAGCAGTCATTTATTCGGCAACAATCAATTGATTTGGTACTCACACAATCGCAATATATAATTTGTTTACAACTAGCTGATTATAATAGAAACGTAACTAAAGACATTTAATTATTTTTAAAATCTAATTTAAATAGGGAAACCATTATTAAATATAAGTAAACACAAAACAATCATTTATTTTGCGCTGATTAATTATTCTATAACTTATTCTATTACTAAAGCAACAGTATTTGGAGCAAGATTATAGTTCCAGTAGTACATTTATAGAAGACGTTAATAAATTATATTTATAAATTTTAATAATTATAAAAGATCATTATAAAAAATTCGTTTTATAATTTTTTTTCAAAGGGTATAAGCATCTTTATGGGTGTCACCGAATTATCGTGTTTTGCTCCCAATTGTAAGCGAGCTTCATTTGTATGAGCGGTTAAACTTCGTTCATGTTTTCGACGTGGCACGTTCAACGCGCCTCGCTTTGATGTTTAGTGTCAGTCGACCATAAGACGAAAGAAAAGAGATTTTTTTTGCTTTCGGTGAAGAGTTTGGCGAACAGCCGTGGGTGGTGATATTTAATAAAATAAATACGTGTTAACCTTGCGCCCTTTATGTTTAATATAAAAGTATGAGTATTTAGTCGTTTTAATTTTTATATTATATATTTAATTAATATCAAAAACATTTATTGTGATATTTTAAATTCGGAATTAAATTGCAAAAATAAAAATTTAAAAATAAGAGAAATTTATATATTATAAGCTCAGGTGAGTTTTCGTGATACTAAGGTGCCGACATTTAGCAGCTAGGGAAGTATGTGAGAGAAATGTTCTACTACAGCTTGTTTGAAAAAAATTTAGTGTAGTTTTATTTTCAATAAATTTTTTAGTGGTTTGAAATACAACTCAAAGAAAATGGAATCCTTATAAGATCAATCACCTATCCGCCTATCATTCTATTACAGCCATTTTTCTAGAAAATCGTTTAAAGCGGAAATTTGAAATTTGGCACTATAGTAAAGCGTATTTATCAATGACCAAAAATATGCAAATAAAATGTTAGATGTGGAAAAAAAGTATTCAAATAAATGTTTGTATAGTTCCTTGTATGGCTTAAAATATCAATTCACATTTATAAGACAAAACAATTTTTTTACAATTTTATGTAAAATAGTTCTAAAGGTATTATTAAAAATGTCCACGAAAATTTTCTCACAAACCGTTTGACATGGAAATTTGAAATTTAGTAAAATGATAAAGCGTTCCAACGCTCATAACCACAATGGTTAATATTGAATAATATATATGAAATTTTAGAAATGGTAAATTAAGTATATTAAGTAGAAATGCCGCTCTTCATTTTAAAATTATATGTGTATTGTTATATAGAACGGGAAGCGTCTATACCATTGTTGCAGAAAAGTGACAAATAAAATTAACCTTCGTCCTAAGCAAAATAATTTGATTTT
The DNA here is from genome assembly GCA_039881145.1 of Druceiella hillmani. Lineage (NCBI taxonomy): Eukaryota > Metazoa > Arthropoda > Insecta > Lepidoptera > Hepialidae > Druceiella > Druceiella hillmani. Next base: position 28,856,733 of record JAYKKI010000002.1, read on the forward strand.
TTAATTGCTTAAGTTCACCGTTACTAGCTCGAGTTGATTCCAAACAATTCCACCAACGAAGTTTTGAAAATTAAAAAGGCGCTGACGGAAAATTTTCCCGTTAAATGGTCGCTCGATGAGTTCACATAAAAAAAGGTGTGACGTTTCTAACATTAAAATACTGGAATATTTACGGTGACGTTAATTAATATATTCACCTCTTATATAAAATTGTTCTCTTCATATAGAGACAAATTAGAATAAGACAGAAAATATTTATTTCACTTTAGGGGAACTTCTCTATTATACACCGCTATTATTCGTTTTATCAGCATATTTCTATTTTAAAATTGGAAAGTACTGAAAAAAAGGTTTTTTTATACTCGTAAGTAAAATGATTGCTTGAAAATTGAAAATTGGTTTTTATTATATTTTTACTATTTTTTTACGGGATTGTCTTTAAATTTTTAACAAATTAGGGAATTAATCTTGCATATGATTTGCAAAAGTAATAGCAAAACCCAACCACAATTGCAATAACCAATAACAACATTAATAAAACATATCGTCAAGATAGAAACAAAATCAGCTCGATTTTTCTATGCATTGCTTGTCGCTGAAATTTTTGTACTTCTTCGACAATCCTTGAAATTATATTCAGAACTATATTCGCAATTTTTTGCTAATCCGTCTATATGACCTTAATGCTCTATTGTCTTCATTTAAGCGTAATTTAATTATCTGTATTTTAAATTGATTATTTCCCTATGCCTTTGGTGTCTAGAATATTTCAAATTCATTACATACATTTTTAAGATAATTTCAATTTCGGGAGGTCGTCAAATATTCTCATTACGAGAAGGAATGGAAGTCATTGTTTGTAAAAATCTGAAATGTTATTAAAGTGGCCCAACACATACAGAATGCAGCAATTATAGAATAATATCTTAATTACATTAGTGGTCCAAAAACTTTGCGTTTCGAAGGAGATATCAAAATTCATGACAGCGACTCTAGAGTGTATTTTATAAGCCGCGGTAATAAAAAATGAACTAAATTTATGATCAGGACCAACTCTCGCCTAAAGAAGAAATAGTCAATAATCTCTAATTTATATTTATTAAGAAACCGATAAAGGTAATTATAGGAGAAACTAAAAGTTTTTAAAATTGGCCTTAAAACATTGGAAAATGATCCTGTAATTTCTGAAATGGGATTTTTCGGTTAAAATATTCTTTTAACATTAGGGTCATTGATCTTTTTATTTGTCACTTTTTATGAAATTAATGGTCTGGAATAACTATCACCCAAAGAAGAAATATTCAACAATCTCTGATCTAAAAGTAACAAACCGATAAAAACAGTTAGTGACTCTGAAAGTTCTTACGACTTATTTCTTATAATCAAAATATAGAAAAATTATACTATAATTTGGAAATGGGATTTTTTCTTTTAACATTAGCATCAATAATATCGTAATCTTGAACATAGTTTAACAATTTTATTTGTGACAGAATGTAACTCGAAAAGATCGTGACCGAGAAGTTATAACGAGCCAAACATTGAATAGCTTTTGATGTCTAGGCTCCGTTGAAAGTTGCTATTCACAATTAATTTAATGAAATTAAGTGCGGTCTTGTTCCATTCAGTGAAGATTTTCCACAAGGATATTACGATACGTATATTTAGACGATATAATTTGTAGGTAAAATCAATTATATACTAATTTTAAAGTTTTATGTTAGACTAATTTTCCATGATCAAGGAGAAAACAACATCGTGCAGATATTGGTATGTAAAAATGATTAAAAAAGTTTAATGGAAACCTCTCAATTGCTGTAAATTATTGAATCAATGATGATGAAAATTGAATGTATTGTTATGAAAATGAAATAAGGATACTATTTACAGAGCGAGTATTTATTTTAAATGTTACTAAACTAAAGATAGAATAATTAAAAAAATAACATAAAATTAATAAATCTTGCACATAGAGTTCCGACAACTTTTATAATTTTTTTGTTTATTCACAAAAACTGAGGATAAATGTGGAGGCGTTCGTCCTATGAACTTAAATGAGATTGTGGTTTCTTTTCAATTAGCCGTAAAGAAAACCTATAAAGAAAATTAATTCAGTAGATTTTTTCCGATTTCCGAAAACGAAATAATTCAGAACGGATTCCAAAATATGTTTATTGAAGTGTAGACTTACACCTTAACAACATCTTGAAATGTTTTAACCTTTGAAATTTTTTATATTTTCTCCGATACAAAAGGATAATTACGCTAACAAGCACAGATTTATAATATTAAGAAGCAGATGACACATAAATAATCGGACAATATCTGGCGAAAATCATAAAGATTCTTTTCCTTTTTATTTTCATTACTTGTAATAGTTGGAGGGAGATCGCATTTGTTTCATATGTTTTCTTAACTCGAAACTGTCACCACGCCCTAATTTGCTATGTAAACAAGATGCAATTTTGACAAGATGAATTGTCAACCTCGTAGATTTATATTTTAAGTGTAATTTCTAAATTTACACAAATTAATTATTTAAAAAGTATTCCAAAAAATGGGTAAATGTCGTGATTATATGCATGATAGCACTTTGTACAGGAACTTGTCAGATATTAGGTTCACGGGTAAGCAAGATATCACATCGACCGCTTCAATTTGAAATTTTTTCGTTATTTATTGGAAAATATGCGTTATAATTTTGTAAGCATTTCAGGTTTGAAACATTATCGAATATTTAATATAAACATCAGCCGCATACACATATTCGATTTACTTTTTTATCGTAATAAAGTTATAAATGTTTGTAAGACGTTAACCTCTTTGTAGATAAATATTAGCGTGGAGTAAATTTTTACCGTAAAAATAACTTTATTACTTTTATGCCATTTGACATTGTGTAAGAAACTAGGCCTTTAGTTATTAGTAAACAAAAGATTTTTTAAAATAAACAAGTATCTATTTACTATACGTTGTGAAATAATTTGAAAATTTCATATCTCACTATAAGGGCACCATGACGAAATATTTTACGCTTGTTTAATAGGAAAACTTAACTCTAATTTGTATTTTACGATAGTTCAAGTTTGTCCCGATTATCACGTTTCAGGTTTTTCATCCTTACAAATAAATAGTATTTAATTATCAGATTAATGATTTTCATTTGTAGATCGCTTCCAAGTTTCCTCTTATGTTATCTAATTTAAAGTTCTGTTGAGGGTAGACTCATTTATGTAAGCAAATTCTATAAATGTTGGATACATATGAAAGACTATACCGAAGCACACTTTTGTGTGATTTTTTTCCAGTCGATGTAGAGGGATTCCGTAGAAAGTAACAAACTTTAGAATTTACATAGATTTTACGAAATATTCGTTATGTAATGGGGAAATGTCAAACACGTCAGAATTTTTCAAAAAAATTACTTCAAATCTCTCCGAACTAGATTTTCTTCAGAAACATATTAATGTATGTGGGTAAAATACTTTACGATTATTACTTAGAATCTAATTCTAAAGACGCTGAAACAGTCTGAAGTAGCGCAATTGAGACAAAATGTCATTGTCAAAGTTAAGACGCTGCGCAGCATTGAAAGTAATAAATATGACCTAAGAGTACTTACTCGACTTTGTTTAACATTAGTAAAATAGATTATTAGTTTTTGAGATTAAAAGTAGTTTACGAAATTGTAAGAAATATAATTAAGTTTTAGGGGCTCCGGGTGCCCCCAAAAATAAAAAAAACGGAACTATTATAGGATCACTTTATTGTTCGTCAGCTCGTTTATCCGCCTATCGGTATTTGTTCTAGTGTGCTCTAAATGACGCTTTTTACTTGCAACAATGTATCAGTCAGTTCAATATAGTTTACACTGATCTTATTCTATTGCTTTCAATGGCATTGCTTCCTAACTGAATTTACGATTTAATATTCAAAATGTGCCTCTAGGTACATACTATCCGGCTGTGAAACTTAACAAAATATAGGCTCGTCTCCAGCGATTTCACTGACGATGTTAATACATTAGTGAGGAGCCTTTCGTGTAATATCTAAACTTTAATGTGGCGTTATTGATTACAGTTAATGGCAACCTCGGGAGTACGTTACTACTGCCTCACTCGGTAAGTGCTTATCCGATAGGGAACAATTTGAGCGTCTGAGCTTGAAAGTGAATTCCGATCAAACGGATCCAGTTATTAAAAATATCGATACTTGTAACTTTGGTTATGTTCTAAGTATTTGAAATTGGATGTTTTTTTCATAATGATATAAATTGCGGTGATAAGTGAATTTGATATATAAATTGAGACATATAAAGTTCTCAATTCCTAGTGTCTTTATATTCAAAATGCGAAACCAATTAGTGAGAAAATTATCCTTAGGATTCAAAAATAAGATTAGGTACATGATTTGCTGCAACGTTTCAAAATTAGCTTTAAATTTGTTTTGAAAAGAGTTTTTCTTGGTTTGATTTGAAACTATTAAATGATTGAAATATTCCAAATATATATGTATGTAGTTTTAAATTTTCAGTTTAACAAGAATAATTCTGTATATATCCTTAGCCAAAAAAAGGATTTTTTGTAAAATTGTAAACATTTTCTATCGATAGCCCTCGAACGAAATTTTGGTTTAATTCATTTCAAACGGAATCGACTTTCAATATCGCACTTGATGAATTACTCGCTAATTTTAAATAATCTGTAACGCATTGAAACTATTTTTGAGTTTTTATTCTTGAGATAAACTGGCAATAAGTGATTATTTTTATAATCAGCCAACCAAAATACTCCAGAAAACTTCTGAAGTGAATAGCACTTATTACTGTACAAATAGATGTGGTCGAGAATGCTATGCTTGAAATTATTGACAACTGTCGATTACAGAAATTGAGGTAAAGTGAGAACCTTTTTCCGGGAACCTGCAATATCCGAGCAAAGTTCCAATGCTACGCGTAATCACAAATTTTGTTTTATGACAGTGGCAAAAATATTTTAATATTTTCTTTATAATTTTGTGGCCAATTTTATATCAAACAAGTTGATATTCGGTTGAAAGTCTTCGATCTATATCTTCTGTTTCCCATAGAGATGATTCAAGTGACCAAGATGGAGGGTCATTTTGCATATTTATGCTCTGAAGGCAATCTGTGATTTCAGAAAGTCGCGGTTTTTTTAGATTTCCGTAAATTTCCCATTTCTATAGAGATTGTAATTTGATTTCATGTTTACGTTATGTCCTTTTTTCGTAATAAAAAGAAATAATAGAAGTATAATAGTGAACAAATATTTAATTCGTATACAATAAAACCAATAAAATACAAGGTGGTTTAATTAGGTAAAATTTGATGTAAAATTTAAATATGGAAATTGAGCTACATCAAAGACGCGTAAAGTTTGCGTGTTATGTGAATGGCTCCTAATGTATTAACTTCGTTATCGGAGTCGCTGGAAATGATTGCGTATCATGTCACGTAATGGAACAAGATATTTGGTAGAGCACACTTTAGGTTTAAAACCATAAACTCGATTACAACGCAATTTAATGGCATTCATATAAGTGACATCCATCTATGTGAAGAGTACCGTGCATTAATACGAGACCCTGTAATTAAACGACATTCATAGCGAAAGTGAAACAAGAAGATATGCTTATAGAATTGAAAGATTGGCTCTGTCATAGTTATAATTATGTTTAATTTTTTTGATACTAGCGGTAACTTGCGACTTCGTCCGTTTGGCATTCCGGCATGCTTATTTAATCACTATATTATAATATATTAGACATAAATAATTATTTTAAGCACATATTTATTAAATACTTCAGTTTGAGAACGGATATTTACTAGCGGTAAATGCATGCCTAGCGATCAACAACTTTAAAATCCGTTCGACGTATCTTAAATGCTTACATTATGTTGTAACTAAAATGAAAGTATGTGTATTATATGTTTTGGTAACCAGTTTTATTTATTTGGTCATATTAAAATTACTACGATACAAGAACAACAAATTTTAGTATTATTCCACTTTTCATTCGGAATTTATTCATTGACCAGCTAACCTAGCTAACCAGACTGGCTGTGTACAATCAATTAATTTTCCATATATGCGTATTATTTTTTTGACTTTTGATATGAACTTTGGTGGATTTAATCGGTTTCTGCCTCTGAAAACACGGCATAAAAATCTAATCACTAATTGTCATATTTTCACGTGAGTAAGAATTTAAGTACAGAAATGATTTGTCTAATATTTTCTAAATTTATTTCTGGCATGCTTGCTTTCTCCGTCCTTTCCAAGTCTTTTGCAAATTGTGTGTAATCTAAAACAAGTTGTAGAAGTAAACAACTTGGAATATATTTAATATAAATGACTGAATTGAATACCAATCACAAACATGACAATTAAGGTCCATCAATTTTAGGGCCGCCATATTAATTTACATTTGAATCATGATAAATTATCTCAATTAACCGATATTGTATGGCAAATACGATATTTATGCCTTTCATTCGTAGATACTGCCTTAAAGTCACCTCTCAACTATTTATTAAATAATACGACATCACACATTGCATTTTAGAAAATATCTTTGAACTTTATTCATTAGCATTAAATAATAAAACCTACAATAAAATATTACATACCTTTTGATATCTGCTATTCTTTGTTCATACGTGCAGTTGAAAAAGTCCCTAATCTTTGAATTTAATCTGCAAATAAAACGATAGGGGCTAACGATTTAGTTTTGTCCTCTTTGGAAAGTATTATTAAGTTAATTGTTATATCGATACACGTAATGCCACCCTTATAAAAATTATAAAAGTATAAATTTTCTAAGTATATTTTTTAATGAAATGTCAAATTGTCATATTTTCTTTTTAGTTTGATTGAGATAAAACATAGCCTATATGGCTTTAGAGCCAATAGAATCTGCCTTTAAAACTTCATAGAAATAATTTTAGCAGTTTTTACGTGGTGCGTGAACAAATAAACAGCCTCAAAGACACACATTTCAAAAATGACATTTTTGTGTTCTATTACTTTTTTATGTTACCCTACGGTGGTTTTTGGGCTGAGGAAAACTACTTTTTATCGGAGAAAATCTCATTCCTTCGGGAAAAACATTATTTTATACAAAAAAGTACACAGTGGGAATAAGAAAGCTACGTCATAACAGAATCACGGATAGACGTTATTTTATGAAACGCTACATAGACGATGTAACGTAGTAAGACAATTATTCCCTTTAATCTCTAATTTATAGGGAATCATTTCATTGTCATTTATATTGAATGAAATCCAAAGTCAATAAAAAGACTGATAGGTTTATAATTTTATTATCAATATAATGCTAGATAATCGCCGTCGTCACACGGCAGAGAAACTTTGTTAAATTTTTACTAACATTTCCTCATCATAACTTCGGATCAGTTTGAGAAATCAGGATGAAACCAACATTAAATCAATCCCAAGTTTACTATTTAACTTAAAATTCATGTCAATAGCTTCAGTGGGTTTCTAGTGAAACCATTTCGTACAAAAGGACCGACAGATATATATATATATATATATATATATATATATATATATATATATATATATATATATATATATATATATATATAAACGAAAAAAAGTATTTAAAGCTGCAAATTCAAAAAGCAGACACTTCAATTTTATTTATCTACATGGCATAACTTTATTTATCGTCAAGGCCTGTATGTTAGAAAATCTAGATTTGGGAATTGAAATTGAAAAAACATATTAAAGGAATACCAGAAGAATATAATAATGTTTTTTGACTATAGAGGTTTTTTCCATCAAATAAATCTTCAACAAATGTAAGCAATACAGTATATAAAAACTTTGTCAAAAATATTGGAGATTATATCTGGTGGATTTTCTATTTAAAAAGGTAAAACCATGTTTCCGAGTTTTGATTAAGGCTTAATATAAATTCTTGAGGCCATATTCAGTTTCTAATTTAATTGATCTTATAGATATCTACAAATCAACGCTTTTATTGCTAAAAAAAGAAAACAAGTAGGATTCGCTCTACAAGGGTTTCGTAGACATTAAGGCACTTATAAACATTTAAGAGTACAGTATCTTAAAGTTATAACTACCAATGTTAATTTTTATAGTCTATTATGTCTTTCACGGGTAATAATATTATTTCTCTCCATGTGAATATTTAAATATTATGGCTTATGTATCTTTCACAGGCATGATAAATATACATTTTAAAATACCAAGTTATTTTTGCTGGTGATTTAAGTCAAGTGTATGGAGTTTCCAATGACTTTACGGACCCAACTACGTGTCATAACTATTTTAGCATTATTCATGAACTAGTAGGTCCTACTTAGCTATGATAATTTTCCTTTTAATTTCCTTATATATACTAATATTGCGAAAATTTTTCAGTTATTCAAAAATAACGATTTAATTTAAAGGGTGTTGGGGGCAGGTAACTCTTACAAACCTAAAAACGGATATCTTATAAGATCATTCAACTAACCGTCCTCCTGTCTCTCTGGTCGACTATAAGCCCGTCATACTCGTTTTTTTCATTGACCGTTTGTCCTAAAATCTTGAAATTTTGCATTAGGATAACGAATATTAACCGAAATATATCAGTATTTGACTACAAAAATATTTATTTGGAATTTTCCAAGGGGCCATAAAATATTTTCATTTCCTTTACCGTATGGGACATGAGTACTATATTTTCGTTTCCAGTAAAATATTTTCATTTCCTTACCGTGTAGGATATAGGACACAATTGAATAAGCAAGTCATGGTTCATAAATGTTTATTTCAATATTTTATTTAAAAAAGCTTTAGAGCTATTTTTGAAAATATCTACGAAAACATGTTCTACCTACTCTATCTTCAAAACTTTTAGAGTCAAAATTATTAAAACAGCGTCACTGGAAATTTACGAAAAAACGATCATAATCTTTGTAGTTTTGAGACATTATTTTTATGCTTGAGAAAGATGTACTATATAATATAATTTATATGCAGAAATATATTATATTTTGTTAATAATATAATAGAAATATTACACAACTTTAAATATTTATTTGTGCATCAATATGTACGTAACCCTAGCGATGAGATTTCTAATTATAATTAGCAGTTTTGTTCATACTTTTTGCATGAATAAAACTGTTATCGTTAATAAGGACTATTTATTATTCGTACCCAAAATTACAGTGCAATTTCACGTAATTCTTTTTTAGTGAAGTGTTATCATTCTTTTCATTTCTTTTTTCATTTAATTAACAATTTTCGAGACAATTAGACTTGTATATTCTTATGTATTTTTCATGTATATATAATTTGTCAGTTTCATTGAAGATATAGATATAAATAATTGCTAAAAGTTTTACTTTTCACTAACTTGATATCATAAACATATTCCTTAACAATTGATTATTACACGATTTCAGACTTTCCTCAATTTCAAATGTTTATAAAAATATGAAAATTATGCCATCCCTTACTTTAGCAGTATCAGGAGTCGATACTGAACTTCATGTAACCGAAATTAATGGTGTCATTAATATTAACATCATCAAAAATTAATTTGGTTTCAAATTTTACTCATGCTATTGACACTTATTGTAGAAGCCAGCCGTTAGAGAAAAACGTCAAGACAATACTTATTCGTAAGATCCTTTCACAGTTTGGGTGAAATTGTTCTATTAGTGAGATATGTAGATATATTTTGTTTTTACTATGAATGACAATACAAAAATAATTTTTTCCAACTTCAGTATACCCATTAAATCAACGAAATTTCGAATAGCTTTATTGTCAATTATAAATAAGGTACGAGTATCAGGATAAATACTGCTAAATTAGTGGATATTTACTTAGATAAGGAATTATTTAATAATTATTTAAATACGTAGTTATTTAAGTGAGACAGGTCTGCAAAATTTATCTTTATGAAAACTATTTGCTTCAAATGTATCTACAGCATGTAATTTTGGGTGCTGACTTCTGACATGGTATTCATATTTTCCCCCTTACAATAATTTTTCATACGCAGGAGTAAAACAGTAAATAAAACTGCTGGTACTATTAAATTAAATAATCTACTTAACTAATTTATATAAACCGGTTTCACGATTTCGCAATAAATCTATTTAACTAATTAATTGTATTATAAATCCTCACAGTGCTTCGTTCGATCTCCTCGAAAATTTCTTTTTAATAACGTTCGCTTCCTGTATTATTATCCGTCAATAGTTCGCAAACCTCACTTGCCTTGATATCGTTGTTCCATTACTTCATATCTCGGAGAATGATCTGTTCTACACTAAGTTTGGGTTGTCTAGAAACTCATGTCACATCGCAAATTTCTGAAGTTTTCCATCATATTTTCCAATAATTCGACGTATCGGAACTTTCCTTAAAAAATGTTGACTTTAAAAATTAGTTATAAACTAAGTTTCCTGCGAATACAAAATTTTTGTTTCTGATTTTAAATATTTCCTTGAAAACCAATCCTTTCTGGTACCAATCTTTATTTGGACTATCTCTAAGCCAAAAGACCTGAAAATGAAATTTAATATATATATATATATATATATATATATATATATATATATATATAATTTTTGTAATTTGTTGATTTAAAAGTGAATTCATTTATCTACATTTTATTAAATTGTACGAATTAACTACTCTCAAATTATGTTATTAGTGATGGCGAGAATATCTGGCTTAACAAATTGGCGAATAATTAACATTATTATAATATGTGAAAACTCTTCGGTGCTGAATTTTGTTTCTCCAATATTTTTTTGTTAACAAGTGTTTTGGAATCTATAAGAAACCATGTTTAGACAATTTTAGCAATGCACACCTCTGTAATTTGTAACAGTCATGGATATAGTGTTTTTAATTAAAATACACAGTATTTTTATTATGTATCTACAGTATTTTTACTGCTAGAAGTCGATATTTAAGGGAGCCATTCTGGCAGCTAAAATTATTTCAATACTAGTTCTATGAATTTCATATTTTAGACACTGGGATCAATTTAGTCTTACTTGTATATATATGTGCACTAGCTTAAAAATGCAAACTTCGTTTGAACTAAAGTCAAATTTCTTTTATATTCTTAAAATTATAACTTCAAATTGATTGTTGATTGAATTAAGCGACAATGTAGACTTTGATGTTGTTTTGTCCAAGTACATATTTAATTAATGTTTTCTTATAAAAAATGGAGATTTGGAGAAATCTTATTATTATGAAAGTAATGAACTTAATAAAAGTTTTGGAAAAATTAAATAAAAGAAAGTTATAAAAAAGTGGATACTTATAAACATTTTTAGAAATAAATACCACATGAGTATTTTATATGTTCTGTACTTTCTTTGGTTTAGTGATTATAGAATATGATTGATTAATAAAATGTCCTACATTTATTATAGCTTTTAAATAAATAAATAAGGGTGTTCTTATTTAAAAGCTGCGTACATCGTTCATAAAAGCTTACGTAATTGTTTAAAGATGTTCCCGATAATTTGATGAATTATCACTTATTTATGTAAAATAATTATTAATTTTTTGGATAAATATTTTGTATCTGGGATAAATATATAAACTGCTTATATTCCTATGGAAATATTATAAAACGAACTAATAAAAGAAATATCTGAAATACATGATGTTTTTAAAAGGCGCTTTTAAAAAGATGGTGACCGATTGGTTGTTAAGTGGGTGGAGGACAAAGGATGAATTTCTTATCATTGAATGAAGAAAACCTGTCGGATCCATATTAATGTAAACACACACTACACTTGGTGTGAGTGTAGTGTGTGTGTGTGTGTGTGTGTGTATGTGTGTGTGTATGTGTGTGTATGTATGAGTGTGTGCGTGTGTGTGCGTGCGTGCGTGTGTGCGTACGTGCGTGCGTGCGTGCCTTCATGCGTGCGTGCTTGCGTGCGTGCGTCCGTGTGTACGTGAGTGTGTGTGTGTCTGCATGTGTAGGGAACAGCACTATCAAAGAAACAAACAAGCAAAAAAATCCAAACAATTTGCAAGTTTAGGAATTTAAATTATATTAATAAAATTATTGAAACTTTTCTTGTTACATATATCATAATCAAATAAATAACGTTTCTTGTTACATATATGTTAATTCCATTCCTGTGTCAATGATATTGATAGTTTTTCTTATATAGCTACTAATGAATTTTTTATGTCGTTAGAAAACATTGAGGAAAATGCTTTGGATTCGCCTTTAAAAATTAAAATAATGTTAACATTCCGAAATTCTAATGAACGGAAATCACTATTTGAAAAAAGAATCTGCCAACCACCAATTATGGGCAAATTACTACTGTTTGCTTTGATAAACCCTGATTCCATTGCGAATTGTACTTGTGTTTTAAGGTGTAGTTGAGGAAAACTGTATCAACTTGGCAAAATTATTAAATAGGAAAAATTAATCAAATATCTTGTCCTGTATACGAAAATGCGATTAACAATGTTGTTTTGTAAAATGTGACGTAACGCTTTCTAATTGGTGTTTACTGTCACGTGACTGAATACGTAATTTTGCCTCATTTGTTTCCCTAATATAATAAAAGGCTTTATTTTTAATAATAAATAATTTTGTTGTCTGTTTTCTATATATCATGATTAGTCGTTAAAATTACAATCTATCTGATTTATTCTTGGTATAAACTAGCCTTTTAAGATAAATGCTGGTAAAACTGCGGGGCTCAACTATTTTATTGTGCTCAAGTTCTCATGAATATCATGTACCCAGAACATCACATTAACATTTCTTTAAACAAAGTTTATAGAGCAAAAGAAACGTGAGAAAAATATTTTATCTTTCTTTTTTAAATTTTATGAATACATTAATTATCATCATCATTATCAGTTCCTATCGCTCCGGTTGGAACATAGGCAAGACGTAAAATTTCTCCATTTGGTGCGGTCAGCTGCCAGTTGCTTAACCTCTCTCCAGGTCTTTCCAGCTGTATTTGCTTCTTCCTGGACCGTTCTCTGCCAGGTCTTTCTTGGTCGGCCACGTCGTCTTGCTCTTTGGTGTTCCAGTCGAGGGCTGCCTTCTCGATGGCTTCGTCAGCCTTTCGTAGCGTGTGTCCGATCCAACGCCACTTCCTCTCCCTAATCTGGTCTGCGATGGGTTTTTGGTCCGTTTCAGACCACAGATCCTCGTTCCTCTTCACCTCCGATCACCTCACGTTCATGATGCGGCGAAGGCATCTGTTCACGAAGACCTGTAGTTGGTGGGTGAGACCTTTGGAGACCCTCTACGTCTCACAGCCGTACATCAGGTTGGTGTTGAAGAGTCTGATCTTCGTCCTTTTGGAAATGGTTCCACTTCTCCGCACCGGGTAAGACTGGATGAACGCTCCATTTGCCTTTCTCACCCTGCTCTTCACGTCCACCTCGGCTCCTCCATCCCTCATCACCATACTTCCGAGGTACTGAAAGCTCTCCACCTTCTCGACATTCTTGTCGCCCAGCTTCAGGGGTGTATCAACGGTGGTATTGAGGCGCATTTCTTTCGTCTTGCCGACGTTGATTTTGAGGCCCGCTCTCTCTGCTTCGGCCTGCACCCTCTTCAGCTTGTCGTCAATGTCTCTGAAGCGCCCCACCAGAAGACAAATGTCATCCGCGAAGTCGAGGTCCTCCAGCCTGTCCGTCATTCCCCACTGGATTCCTTGTCTTCTGCCATTTATAACTTTCCGCTTCACCCTGTCAAGGACAAGCAGGAATAGTGTTGCGGAGAGGATGCACCCCTGTCTTATGCCTGCATTGACGCCGATGGACTGCGTCAGGGTTCCCTCGTGCAAGACTTGACACTGGTAGTCCGTGTACATCTCCTTGATGATGTTGAGGATTTTTATGGAGATGCCATACTCTGCCAGGGTGCTCCACATGACTGTTCTGTTGACCGAGTCAAATGTCTTCTCGAAGTCAATGAAGGTGAGGTACAGGATGTTCTGTCATTCCGAGCTTTGTTCTAGGATGATCCTCAAGGTGTTTATGAGATCCACACAGCTCCTGTGTTTTCGGAAGCCCGCCTGCTCTTTTCTGAGTCGCCGCTCCACCGCTTCCATGATGCACTCCAAGATGACGCGGGATAGAATTTTGCTAGGTACTGAGAGAGTAATGCCTCGCCAGTTGTTACAGTCGGTAATGTCACCTTTCTTGAGCAGCTTGACGATAATTCCCCTTTTCCACTCAGTAGGCAGCTTCTCTTTGCTCCAAATTTTCTCTAGCAGTGGTTTAAGAAGTTCGGCTGTTGTCCCAACGTCGGCCTTGAGCATTTCTGGCATGATGCCGTCAATGCCTGGTGCCTTGCCGGATTTCAGTGCTTCTTTAGTGCTTCCACAATCTCTTCCTGAGATGGTGGCTGCAAAGATATGTATGGGTCGCTGTCCTCTCCGTCACTTAGGCGCTCCGTTTCACCTTCCAGTCGGCCTCAGCGTACTGTGCCTGGGCAGCCGCCTTCTGCTGTCGAGTACTACTGTTGTTGATAAAACTCTTGGCGTCCTTTCTCTTTCCAATATCTGACCAGGTTCCTTCTGACATCCAGTCCTTCTTTTTCGGGTCCTTGTACCCCAGCACTTCTTCACTGGTTGCTATATATATATATATATATATATATATAGACGTATTTTGTCCTTGTCCAAAAGTTTCCTACAGTATCTATCTCTTCGGAATTTAAGGCTTGGAAGCGGTTCTTTAGTTCCACTTGAAACTGCTGGCAGATATTTTCGTTTCGTTTAGTCTCGCCACGTCAAACTTTTTCTTCCTGCTCTGGAACTTTCTGTGGAACTGGGCGACAATTTTCATTTTGAAGCCAGCTACTACCAGGTGGTGATCGCTGCCAATGTCTGCTCCACGTTTGTTCCGCACATCTCTCAGTGATCTCCGAAATTTTCGACTGAATGCCATGTGGTCGATTTAGTTATCCGTGGCGTGGTCAGGAGACACCCCGTTACCTTATGGCAGTTCTTGTGCGGGAACACTCTTCCTCCAATTACCAAATCGTGTCTTGCGGAGAAGTCCACAAACTGTTCTCCGTTGTCGTTTCTATCACCTAGGCCGTGTTTACCCATGATATTTTCCAGTCCCGTGTTATTTCTCCCAACCTTTGCATTCAGGTCGCCCATGACGATGCTCTTACCAGCTCGTTCCCATTACTGCGTCATTCAGGTGTTGGTAAAATTCTTCTTTTTGCTGTGTTTCTGCATCCTCTGTTGGTGCGTAGCACTGTAGCACCATGACGTTACGAACACGAGTCTTGAACCGCGCCGTCAGGAGTCTCGCTGAGAGTGGTTTCCACTCCATCAGGCTCCTCTTGACCTCCTTGGTCAACAGGAGCCCTACACCGTCCCGGTATTCGGCGTCATCCCCCGTTTCAGTCAGATTGGTTATTAGTCAAACTGCCCTAGCGCGGTTGAAGAGACTGCCTCCGCGTCCGCGCCCGCAGTATGTAACTCTACAACAGGGACCCTCACGAGGTACCATCAGTTGGACCAGCTAAACCAAGGTTATTTTGGAGAGGTGTTACTCCACTATCACTCCCCAATTTATCCTGGCTTGTGACAGGCAGAGCCTGAACCCCAAGGGGCACAGGTTGGCTAGGTTTTACATTAATTATATTTGGTTTTACATTAATTATACACACCACGTATTTGTTAATGATATGTGTTGCTACGATAATACAACAGTATGAAGTTTACATTCAGACAAGTTTGTGTAACTATTCGCAAATTATTAAATACTTATATATTAATTGCGAATATATTACACACTTAATATTTATAATCTTCGGTGCAGTAATATAGACAAATCGAAAGAATTTATTTATCGTTTTAAATATTATTGTTTCAATTTTCTTGGTTTATAGCATTAAATATCTCACAATTTAGAAATAACAGCAAGGAATTTCTGTTATTTAATATATTTACTTTGCAAAAGTCTTGGAAATGTTAATAAAAATAAATTTGAAATTTTATATGGCTATAGATATAAAATATCAATATTTTGCTGATGAAACTTCATGTCGCATCTTTTTACATTTTCTCCTCAATCGCTAAACTTCGGCGGAGAAACGGCTTTCTAAATAAACTCGAGCCTTTTAAGGCAAACTTAAATAATCAAAAGGATGAAGTTATTTTCTTCGCGATAAAGTAAGATTAATGGTATTCAGTAAATTTATCTGTCTGTGGGATGCAATAAGAATTTCTTTATACGCTCAGAATTTCCTCTGACTTTCTTATTAAACGCAAGCGGGAAATTGCCGAGGGTTTTCTACGAAAGTTTTCTAGCAAAGTGAATGCATTTAACTACGTTTTGGATAGAAAAATATTGCAAAATTCAAAATCAGGCGTTCGGAAAAGGATTTTGTACCATAAATCTAAGTGAATTTAGTAAAGAAATAGTGTTTAATTTTTTCAGTATGTTACAAATTTTGCAAGTGCATTTACAGTGGTTTGGATTGGACCTAATAGTTGACGTTAACGTCAATTACGCTATAGACGGTTTTAAACATTTATGAATATATTGAATATATTTGGCGTTAATTTTGTAGAAATTCATTATTCACAATGAAATGAAACTATGTGATGTAGTATTATTTCTACCTTCTTTAAGGTCTTTACCATGACCTAGGTTTCGTTGTATTATAACATCTTCAGGTGGGCTATTAGCAAAGATTCATCATCATTCATTTTTGCTAATAGACCACCTGAAGATCTTGTAATACAACGAAACCTAGGTCGTGGTAAAGAACTTAAAGAAAGTAGAAATAATACTCCATCACGTAGTTTTATTTAATTGTGAATTTTTGAACATCATAAATAATATTCATACAGAAAAAAAATTATATATTGCTTTTTTAGATATTGTCACTATTTAGACTAAAGGATTTGTTTTGGTTCATTTTAATCGAAAAAAGATTTATTTCTAGATTCGAATACAGCAGTTCCTAATTCAGACTTCAGTACTTTATCATTGCGCAAATGTTTTACTGAGAGGAGAGATGAAATAATAATAAAACATTTATTAGGTACTTTTTCACTTATCCTAATTATCATAGTAACTACACGAAAAACTGGTACATTCTCACAGATATTTCGTGTGCTATTTAAATACCAAGTTTCCAGTTCTTAAATAAAAGTTTTTATAAACTATTCCAAGGCTAATATATAAAAATAAATTTCACTATTTAGCCCACAATATGAAGTTAAAAGGCTTATTCCTATATAAAAGAGACTTATATTAGTTAATTGCCATGTAAACTAATTACCTATTTATCCTAATTGCCCACACTCATTAACATCATATCATTCTTAAGGGTAATTGACATAATTTTAAAATTTAAATATGTTCATTTAGTACAAATTGTAAAGTGGGAAAATGTAGATACTCGTATATCGGAAAAGAAATAACCATAAAATTAAGTTTTCACCATACAATGCCTACATCAGTTACGCTAATCGTCATTTTGTTTAATTTGTAGAATATTCACAATCAAAAGCACAAAAAATCAGTAGCTGATGGAGAAGAGAAATCGTAATATATTCATTTACCCATTAAAAACAAATCATATCATAAGATGCCATATAAAATATATTGCAATTGTATTAAAATATTACGCAAATAGTTAAAAGAAATGAAGGAATGTCTTTCATTTGGTATCCCATCAAAAAATTTGGCAGAACTGAGAAATAAGAGCGATGGTTTTTACTTTTTTCTTTATGACACAGAAAGGTCACTTTCTGTGTCATAAAGATCTGTGTCATGAAGACCAAGATGCAAAGCATACATCCTGATATTCTTTCAGTGAAATAACCTAGATCTCATGTTTGCAAAGTTTCAATACTCTCACTGCAAATAAATTCAGAACAAAACTATGACATTCAAGATGTTAGAGCATCGTCGTTAAATTAAAAAGATGATGATGTTATATTGTCAATTAGTCAGACCCAGCTTTCTTCTGGAAATGAATTAAAGCAATTGAGGCCTAAAAGTTCCGTAGAACTGCTCAAAGCTAGGATTTAAGGAAAACATTCTTATCCCTGACGTATTTCAGTGATAAGAATTCGTCTATTATAGGTATCGAAAAAAATATTCTCTCTCCCTAAATCTCCCCCATATTTTGCAGATAATTATTTAATACTTGTTTTCAATATTTTTTTTGAATGGTAATTTTTCATATGTTCTTTCCATCGTTATATCAAAACGGTTTTTTATATAACAGAAACAAATATGTTTCATTATTACTTAGCAAGTCCGTGATTATAAAGGAAATTTATGTCAATTTAAATATTGTACTACAGAAACTTAAATGGTGAGTCTTGTATTACAGAAGCTTTAATGAGGGGCACGAATGAAAAGTATACGGCGACTTAAGAATTCTGCGTATGTTGTTCGGTCAACAAACTGGATATGAACATGAAGTTTCTGTTCATTTTGTATGATGGCAAAAATAAACAGAAAGCAATATTAGAATGTAAAGAATTGGCCATTCACGATACACATTGAATCTTGCAACAAGATTTTTATGGATTTTTAAGTATAACTCTTGTTATCACATATAAAACTGAGAATTATTAATAACTTTTTACAGTTTTATTGGAAGTGTTTATGGTAAAAATTCTTTGAGTTATCTCGCGTTGAAATTAAAAAAGGCACGTTTGTGGGTGGGACATTCAAATATTGATCCAAGAAAACTCGGCGTCAACACATGACGAAAACGAAAATGTTTTACAGATGTAATTAAATATTTTGGAAAATAATAAAAGTGCCAAATGTGAAAAAAAATGTAATAAAAACCGGTAATTGCGTGTCGGGAAACGCATAAACTAGGATCTTGTAATTATGAGTACCTTCTGAAATTGTTGAAGGAATTTGATAAACATAATTGTAATTGAAAAGTCCAGTTCATTTATTTGTCTTGTACTTTACAAGATAACTAACCAAAACCTTAAAAAAATACCGTAAATAAGTTTAAGGTTAATTATTGACGATATTTTCTACTTTTTACTTTAAAGAACAATTAAAACAAAATACAGTCATTATCCCTTTTTTGGTTGGATAAATTCGGCGTGAGAAACTAATTAATTAATAAGGATTACATGCAATTATAATATATCACAAGCGCATTCAACTAAAATTGAGGCAAAACCTAATTAATTTAACTCTGTCTATTTATTTAAGATTTACAACGTAGTATTATACTTAATGAAAACTTTCTAAAACTGAGTAAATTTTTCGGGTAGTAACGTTTCCCAAATTATTTTTTAGTAATTTTCCTAAGTGGTCAAGAAAAAATAACCACGTTTAGCGTGGGCGTATCCAAAAGTGTACAACAAATGTCCTCTACATTAAAGTTTTGGCAAAAAAGTTTTGATTTATTACTGGAGAACTTTGCGTAAGCTTTAAGTTTGTAGAATAACTAAAGTACTATTTCTATATTTGAATTACAGAAAGTACTTTGATCATTTCTGATGATAATGTCTTCACATCATTATGCATATTAAATTCAATACGTTGACTTAGTTTTTAAACAAACTACCACACACCCATGGGGTTAGGGCTGTGGCTTAAATGGGCTTTGGAGCATTGATTTAGATTTTCCATTCATCAATCGTTATTTTAACAATTCTTCTACGGCCCATATATTGAATAAAGACTAGTAAGACAATAGATCGTGAAGGAAGACGTAAACATACATGATGTATTTCAGGTTTTTTAACGATTGTTTATGAGATTGTGAGTGAGAAGACATCGATTTTCAGGTAAGACTAAATTTAAAAAAAAAACATCAGTTTAATATTTAAACTTAGTTTTGTATCACTTGCAAGCAAGGAAGACAAAAACCAGCTTGACTAATTCTAGCGGACAGAATGAAAAAATTAAATTTTTTCATCTTTCATTCTGTCAGTAGATATCATTCAAACGACACCTGTGTTTTCTGTTTTCAAGGAATTCCGGGATCAACTTACTAAAGAATAATAACGACTCTTATTTACAATAGATTTGCTCGATATCTTTCGAGATTTCATGAAACATCTAAAGAAACTTTCCGAGGATTAACTGTGAATGAGCGCAAATGAATTGAGATAATTAGGGTACGATGATTCTTAAAGAAACTCGTAAAATTAACCTCTGTGTATTTTCACGTGGAAGTACACACAGTTCAGTATTAGTGATGATCCAAAAAGGGCAACAAGTTCTATTATATCGCATGTGACATTTGCTTTAACAGATTTAATTCAAAATATGTGGAAAAATCTAATAAAATATTACATAACAATTTATATGTTCAATTTATTGCGCCATAAGTTTTCTATACGTTTAACATATAATTGGTTAAATTGATAATGTGTTACTTCATTTGCAATAATTATGTAAAATGAAATTATTTTTTGACCATAACATGTGTAAGGAAATTGTATTTAAACCAGAAGTAGATACCAGAAAAGACGTTATTAAATACGATTTTCATACAGCATACGAAAAAGGGGAAGTAAACTAAAAAATCGGTCATGTGCGTGTCGGACCTAGAATAAATTAGAATTCCGTAATCATATCGCAAAAAAACAAAATTTATACTTTACAAATTACTATATTGTACTTGTTTATGGCTCATAAAACTAACGGTAACTGAATAAGGATTCTAATAGCTCGTCAGTGCCACCTGCTGTCACGATTCTTCTTTGGATTTCTTTTAATTAAATATCGCAAAACATATTTCAATAATTCACTTTAATTTATCTTAAGTATCCTAGTAAGTCAGATCGTCCAGTAATTACACGCAATTATTTATTTACAAGTAATTAAGATTTTTTTAAATTCGAAAATAAAGTTGGATTTTTTTGATCATTTCAATTGAAAGTACTCATAAAAACTTAGTTTTTAAATTGTTTCCACCTTTTCATTTAAGTTTGCTTAGAAATGGAAAGAAGTTAGTTAGACATTTTAAATAAATAACAATTAAAACTTCATAAACGAGCTTAAGAAATTAAAAATGGTAAATGGACCTACAAATGAGTTCTCTGAAAATAAAAATGTTGGTGTTTATATTACTAGGAAAGAACAATTTTGCTACATATTACTGGAAATTTTCATCTGAAACATACTTCTAAAATCTCAGATACTAAGTCTAATACTGAAGATACTACGAAGGTACGACGGACTGACTGACACAGACACCGACATGACGAAATTATGTGAAGTGGTGGTCGCCCGGTGGTCGAAATTCCATCGTAATTCATTAAATTTTAAGTTCGGACAAGAAAAGAAAATTCGGAAGATTTTAAGTTCGGACGGAAAGAGTATACTCCATAATCATTGGATATCACTTTATTGAATTTTACTTTATTATATCAGCTGAGATCGTGTACAAATACTTCATCAGCATATGTTGTTTGATTTAATTCACAGCAATACCTTGAAATTTAAAATTTAATATTTGTAACACAGATATCTATTACAAAAAACAAATTTCTTTGGAGATAATCTCTACTCTGTGCGATTGTTTGACCACGGATTATTACGTACTTCTATTGTTGAACGTAAACAATGAATCTTCAATGTATTTGTAATACATAATTTAATGTATGTGTAACACATATTATATATAAATTTTAGCTTCTTGCGCGTCTTTTCCATATTGTTCCGTACGTCCAATATGCTTAAAAAGGGGTACAAATTTTTTTCTTCACGTATTAATATATAGATTCCTTATTTGACTAGGTAATTTAAAAAAAATATCCAAATGTAAGATTACTAACTGAATCAGACATCTTACTAAAATGTGGAGAATATTTATAATAAATATGTTAATGAGTTCAAGATGTGCTCTACGTACGAGTACTTAAATGTTTTAACAAATTAACTTGGTTTAATTTTTCTTAACGTCTGAAATTGATGTAAAATTCAATTAAATGGACTGTATTAAGTGTGCGACTGAATAACTCACCTAAATTTTGGATAGAGCTGTAATAATAGTCGGATTTCATTTTCAAAAATGACAACATAAATTATTTCTAAATACTGAAAATAACTTTCTTCGCAGAGGTTGATTATAATTTACGATCAGGTTAATAAATTCCATGTCCGGAAGCTTCGATGGATCGGGCAGACTTATAATTGGTCAGTTAGGTTTTACTTGTTATGTTCGACACGTGATAACAAGTTGCAAAAATTAATTTAAAAATTGAGTTTAATTTCAAAGTTTTTATACTCGAAGGGATCCGCATCTTCATCTTGAGTTTAGATAAAACGTCTGTCTGCTTGTTCGTTTGTTCATCTTTCAATCTATCCTATCACAAATGCTATATTAAATAAGCTGCAGCTTGTATATAAACAAGTTTGTATAAATAGTGTTTTTGTATAATTCCTTGTTTTTTATGTTAACTGTAGCACTATAAAAAAAAGCTATTTTTATCAATTTCTGTGCCATATTAATATCTTGTTATATATTTAATAAATAAGCGTATTTCTGTGATATAGTTTAGTTTTATTCCTTCGAATATTCGAATATAAGAAAATTATGTATTAAAAGAAGTATAGTTGGTCTGGTGTTATAAGAAAACAATTAGTATAAATGATTAAGAAATGTTACAAAGCGTGCATTAATTGTTTTATCGTTGTTAATTTAAAATATTAAGATCTATACTACTTGTAGTAGTAAATTTAGTTAATAATTGATATAAAATTGAAAATATTTATTTACATTGCCACCAATCGTAAGAGAATTTGAATAGCAGTTTTTTAAGTCGAAATATTGTTCAATAATTGGCACTTTATTTCGGAATAATAAAAATATGTGGTTTAAGGAAGATATCAAATTAATTAATTTCGGTTAATATTTAATTCAAACTTAACTTCCTTATTTTTTTCTATTGACCATAAACGTATTATCAAAATAATATGACAGAATCCAATTATGTCCCTTTTCCTCTAAATAATACTTTAAAACAAGATAAAAAAATAGCAAATAGTTGGTGATAAAATAATTATAAAACCATTTCTACGAATAAAATTCGGAAAGTTTCTACATAATAGTCATTTTCAAAATACTTATCGTGATTAATTTGTCTTCGAAACTTTTAGACACAAAGTTTTACAGTTATTCAGATTTAATTGTCACGGTAAAATTAAATAAGCATCGAAACGTATTTTTGCCCCGTGTAATACGATCCATCGTATTGCTACATGTACTTATAACGCATTTACGTATATGTAATTGTCGCACATGTCGCCAGAGCCTCTTCTCGATTACAAAACTTCCACGATAAGGAGCTTAAATAAACCCGAGCTTTTAAACGCAAACTTGAACAACCAAAAGGATGAAGTTATTTTATTCGCGACAAAAGAAGATTAATGACTGGTGTATCGTATCTTTTCGCATGAAGTAGCGACAACATTTTATAAAATACATTAAGCGGAGGCTCTAAGTACGGAGGTTAAACAGTAAAGTGGGGAATATTAAAGATTAAAAGATATTGAAAAAAAAACTGCTTTGACTCGATCGAGGTTCTGTTAAACAGGAAACTGTATGTTGTGAATTTCTCGATCTCAATGGTCATATAACGTTTATTGCGATTTAAAAAATGGCTTTGACTTCAGACTTTTTAAAAAAAATTTAATAGATCATGAATATTAGCAACTTTGAAATCGCTACTGTATATCTATTTATATTAATGTAAATAAGCATATAGAATTTAATGTACAGAAATTAGAAATGCCTAAGAAAGAGTTGGATTAAACTTGGAATGGAAGAAAATAATTAGTCTTAAACCGTAACAAGGAATTCTTGACCTAGATTTGTAATTTTCATATTATTTAAATATATATATATATATATATATATATATATATATATATATATGACCGAAGTACTCGTCAACGAATAATAGGGAACAATGTAAATCTTAGTCCCGGCCTTGCTACTTTTGCGATGACCATAGTAAAATTCTTGCAAAAGGTAAAAAGTCTTGCCTTAAAAGAGCCACCACATAGGAAAAAAACAATACTCTGCCTTGGCAACCTTAATCTATTTTAGTTTTTTGTCTTTTATTGATTTTCATAAAAAGTGAAATAATGGAAAGTGCTTTTTTGTGAACAGTTCTAAAGATTGTTCAAGTAGCGTAATTTTGTGATGATATATTTTAATAAACGCTCAGATTTACTTTGTCAATTGTTGAATTATCGTCCTATTCCAAGTTTTTGTTATTACGTAGCTTAAATATGGTAATAGAAATTCATGGTCCGAACTTTATTCTGGCTGTGTATCATAAACATGTATCTATTGCAATTTATAAAGATATGATCCTTTTTAGGGTTTCTTACCACAAAACGAAAAATGAAACCATAATGAGATGACCCATAAAGACATGAAGTGTTTTTGCCTATCTTTTGACGTAGAAACCTGAAATTTGGTACAACAATTAAGCATAATTTCTGACGAAGTAGTATGTTACGGAAGATAATATTGAATAGAAAAACTCGAAAAATATCTTAAAAATTATAAAAAACATACTTTGTAAATTCACTTAAAATTATTTTCCTTTTTTACAAGAATGTTAATAATGTTGTAGACCGTAATGAATAAAATTTTGTGCTATCAGATGTGGAGCTCTCGTTTTTCTATTATTTACAGTATTAAGCTGTTTAAATATTAGGTTATCATAGACAAAGAGTAAATTACATGTGGGCACTGAATTCGGTGTAAAGGAAATTAATAACACATATTGTTTTGTAGATTCTATTAATTTGTTCGTATATTTTATGAATTCAAATCTGTTATATAACAAATTGACATCACACTGATTATAGAAAAGTTTCACTGAATGAACGAATGCCTCTCCGATATAATAAAGCCCATCGTTTAAATTCGCACTCAGCAATTCTACTAAGTGCTGGACAAAAGTAATACAGGCTGAGCGAGTGGCTGAAGGCGGGGCACACAAACACACAAGACGTCCTCTTTGTTGAAGTTTTAACAAAAAAGTTTTGATTTATTATTCGGGAGCTTTGCGTAAGCTTTCAGTACGCGGGGACAACTCAAGTGCGTCGCCGAATGGTTTATTTGCATTACGAATTGAATTATATATGAAAGTTTTAGGCTTAACGTTTGTGTATGTATACGCTTTTCGGTATACTATTGATTTTCCTGAACACTTTATTTTTGTGCTTAACGCATATTAATTGATAAGGTGTTTTGTGTATTTTGTGTAATGTGGGTGTAATAACGCAAACAAATGTCGATAAGGAAAAAGATAGTTTCTTACAACTAGAGTGTAGTAGAAATATATATATATATATAAATATATATGTGTATATATATATATATGTACATATATATATATATATATATATATATATATATATATATATATATATTATTATTATTTTTTTTTTTAATTTTATGTAAAGTATGTATGCGATGAGAAATGTATGCCAATTTAGAAGTGATTAAAAAGAGAGATATGAAAATTTATGTACAGACTTTCTAGTAAACAGGTATTTCAGCATTGTTGGGAAATCGTTAAACATAAATCTATATATTAACACGTAAAGGGAAAACACTGTGTTCCTTTTAGAGCATATTGCTCGCGCGGACGTGTATGAGATTTGGCATAGTTAAAGTTTATATGGAGAAGGTGTCATACAAAAATACATTGTTTAAGCATATACCGTCAATGTCAAACACATGTCAAACAATAATCTGTGGTTAAACAATTGCACAAAGTAGATATTATCGCTTTCAAATGTCAGATTGACTAAATAATTTTCACGTAAACGCATAAAGTTCAAACTTACAATTTAATGGATTACGGTGAAATTTCTACAACTGGGAGACAACTAGTAGTTATTAGTTAAAAAACAAAGTAAGACAAAACATACTTGTAGTTCTATTTTGCCCGAGCGAAGTCGGGACGGGCAGCCGGGATATATTAAACGCGTGCGAAAAGTCAATATGCCCTCTATTTACTATGTATATAAATTTATAACAAAAAGGCAAAGATGAAATGTGCCATGAATATATTCTTTTAATTTAATATGTGGTAATTTTAATTAAAACTTGAACGTAGGCCAGAGTTTCATTTACCGAAATTATTTAGGTAAATTTCAAAACCCACCCTATTTCGAACAATATGTCATCATATACGGCGACCGCTCCCCACTTGAAAAGGGTCGCTTTACTAGCCCTAGTCTCTATTAGCGCTCCGATAGCGGTTCGCGTTAAGTCGAATATGAATGTTGGAGATAAATTGAAATCGTATCTGAAAGGCTTCAATGGAAAATTGGCGAGGCGTACTCGAAAGTTGGTATAGACATTGTTTGCTCGCTAACAAAAGATACCGCGAGTGAAACTTCACTGCTGGAAAGTAGTTATACGAAGTCGATGTCTATATGGTATTAGGAAAGGCTATTTTAATTAAATTGTGATTTGTATTTAACGAAGAATATACTGTGTAAGTCTAGAAGATTAATAAACTGTCATGTTAACATTTAAAAGATTAATAGAGACGACTTTTAAACACAAGCAATGAGGGCGCACTTCAATTGTGTTTAGTTGATTCCATAATCTAATAACATATATGGTAAAGTATTCTCCGTAGAAAACAATTGGATGCTATGGAATTAGGAGGGTGTTCTGTATTTATAACGTGATTCAGGGTCGTGGATATGAAGGTGTTACGGGATTATTAAGGATATTGTATAAAATCATAGAAGATGGAGTTTGGTCGGCCCAGAAATTCTAACCATTTAAGTCGTAACCGATGCTCAGGTATGGGATATTATTTTTGGTTGTCAAAGATATACTGAATTTATAGGTTTTGAGTTCGTTCCAATTTATCGAGTAATTCTTCATTTAGATTAAATAAAACACGTCTCCGTAACCAAGGATAGACAGAAGTGAAACTTGACAAATGAGTACTTTGGATTCAATTGAATAGAACTTTGAAAACTATTCATTGCTTTCCTTGCAGTTGCTAATTCATGGTCGAATCTGTTCCTATATCTTGGAAAAATATTGAAGTCACAGTTTTATAGTTCAGCGAACATAATTTCTAATTTATAACTTGATAACCCCACTCGTAAGATCTAAAACCAAACATTGTTTCGAAATCGAGCTTTAATATCGATTTTTCATTATAACTGCTACTCGCAATTAATCATGGAATTGTTATACAAATTAAGATTTGAATATTACGTATTAAAATACATGTGTATTGAAATTTTAACATAGTGTCAGTAGTAATTTAATTTGTTTAGCCCGATTAGTTACTGTTTCCGTTTTGCAAGTATTTAATAGACATTTGTTAATGGAATGTTTTTTGGTTAAAAAGGTGAAGAAATTTCGAAGGAAAGTTTGATCCACAGTAGATTTTTATTATGATTATATCTATGGGATTTAAATTAATTATATTATGATGTCTCTTCAAAAACGTAGCTATGGTGAAAGTTGATAGTTTGTTTAATCATTATTTAGAATCTGTTAATGTATCAAGTCGGATTCGAATGGTTACGAAATTGTTTTAGTAAAAAATCAATAAAATAAATTGAAAGAACCCGAAACGAAAAGACCGATTTGCCAATCGGACAATGGCTGGAGTATTCCATCTTGCAGGGATACACTTTAATTATTTATACTGAGCATTCGTAGCTGTACGCCAGGAAAGAAGATAAATTAGATTACGTTCAGCGAAGGCAGCTTCATGTAGGAGTAGCCGAGGGCGCTCATTGAACAGCGTTCCATGTCAACGACTAACAAATAACTCTCTCAGCTCCACCGCACGTCCGAATGCAATCTCGCGCTGGACTACCGATCTCGAGAACTCCGTGAGACCGCGAGTTCACTCGTTCATTTCATGGCCTTTTAGAGATCTCTCCTTCGACAAATTACTTATTTACTTTCATCTCTTATCAACTTGATGCTCTTCATTTGGTGACTTTGGCATTAGAAGTGGTTTGATGCTCTGTGTAAAGTATAAACTTTTAATTTCGATTGTGCTTTTTATTTGTAAGGTGCGAGCGACCGTTATTCCCGCTGGCTATTATATCAATTTTTATATTAAGGCTTGAATAATACGAGAATTTTTTGTCAGGCTTATATAGTCTTAAAAATGTGTGTCATATTTACGTATAAACTTAATTAAATCTGAAATTACAAAAAACTTTTACGTCGAAACTAATAACTACGCTTTTCTCTATAATGTGATTTGTTTGAAGAATTTTTTAATTAATTAGCAATTATTCATTCGGCAACAATCAATTGATTTTGTACTTACACACACGCAAAATATAATTTGTTTTATACGACTAGCATCTGATAGAGATGTAAATTAAGTCAGTTAATTATTCTTATAATATTATTTAAATAGGGAAACAATTATTAAATATAAGTAAATATAAAACATTCACTTTTTTATTTTAAGTTTAAGATTTATTATTCCATAACTTATTCTAGTACTAAAAAATAGTGTTTGAAGTAAGACTATAGTTTTAGAAATACATTTATAGAAGACTTATTATGAATATACACGTTAATAAATAATATTTATAAATTTAATTAATTATGGAAGATCATTATATAAAATTAATTTTATTACTTTTGTTCAAAGTAAAAGACGATTCAAGTCATCGTCTAGGCGTGTATATGTTTGTGACAGAACGGTGATTAGTGAATGAGCATCTTTATTGGAGTCACCGAATTATCATGTTTAGCTCACAATTGTAAGCGAGCTTCATTTGTATGAGCGGTTAAACTTCGTTCATGTTTTCGACGTGGCACGTTCAACGCGTCTCGCTTTGATGTTTAGTGTCAGTCGACCATAAGACGAAAGAAAAGAGATTTTTTTTGCTTTCGGTGAGGGGTTCTGTAAGCCGCCGTGGGTGGTGATATTTAATAAAATAAATACGAGTTAACCTTGCGCCCTTTATGTTTAATATAAAAGTATGAGTATTTAGTCGTTTTAATTTTTATATTATATTTTCAATTAATATCAAAACATTTATTGTGATATTTTAAATTTGGAATTAAATTGCAGAAATAATAATTTAAAAATAAGAGAAATTTATATATTATAAGTTCAGGTGAGTTTTCGTGATACTGAGGTACTGACATTTAGCAGCTAGGGAAGTATGTGAGACAAATGTTCTACGACAGCTTGTTTGAACAATTTTAGTGTAATTTTATTTTCAAATCAATTTTTCAGTTAGGTTTGAAGTACAAATTAAAGAAAATGGAACCTTTATAAGATCAATCACCCATCCGCCTATCATATTATTATTATAAAAAATTAATTTAATATTCTTCGAAATAACTGTCTCCGAGTTAGTGCTTAAAAGTACAAGAAAACAAAAAAAACTTTGAATGCTAAATACTTGTAAAATAGTTATATAAATATTTTTGAATGTCAAACATCATGATTATGAGTGTTAGAATACTTTGTCATTGCGCTAAATTTGATCTTTCTCTATGAAGCAATTTGAGAGAAAAATTTTAGAAACTCCAACTATTACAAGTAATGAAAATAAAAGGGAAATGAAAATATGTCAGATTTTCGCCAGATATTTTCCGATTATTTATGTGTCATCTGCTTCTTAATATTATAAATCTGTGCTTATTAGCATAATTATCCTTTTGTATCGGAGAAAATCTAAAAAAATAACAAAGTTAAAACATTTCAAGATGTCATTAAGGTATAAGTCTACACTACAATAAACCTATTTTTGAATCCGTTCTGAATCGTTTCGTTTTCGGAAATCATAAAAAATGTACTGAATCAATTTTCTTTACAGGTTTTCTTTACGGCTAATTGAAAAGAAACCACAATCATATTTAAGTTCATAGAACGAATGCTTCCACATTTATCATCAGTTTTTGTGAATAAATAAAAAAAATGTAAAAGTTATCGGAACTCTAAATGGACGATTTATTAATAATATGTTATTTTTTTAATCATTCTATCTTTAGTTTTGCCACATAAAATAAATACTCGCTCTGTAAATAGCATCCTTATTTCATATCCATAACATACATCCAATTTTCAACATCATTGATGCAATAATTAAAACAATTGACAGTTTTCCATTCAATTTTTAAATCATTTGTACCTACCAATCTGCACGATGTCGTTTTCTCTTTGAAGTTAGTCTAACATAACCCTTTAAAATTAGTATATAATTGATTTTACCTACAAATACTATCGTCGTAATATAATTTCATTAAATTAGTTGTGAATAGCAACTTTCAACGGAGCTTCGACATCAAAAGCTACTCGATGTTTGGCTCGTTATAACTTCTCAGTCACCAACTTTTCGAGTTACATTCTGTCATAAATAAAATTGTTAAACTATGTTCTAAATTACGATGTTATTGAAGCTAATGTTAAAAGAATATTGTAACCAAAAAATCTCATTTTCAAATTATAGCATAATTTTTCTATATTTTGATGCTAAGAGATAAAGCAAAAAATGCCATTTTAAAAATTACAGGATCATTTTCCATTGTATTGAGGCCATTTCTAAGAACTTCTAATTTCTCTTATAACTACCTTTATCGGTTTCTTAATAAATACAGATGAGAGATTATTGACTATTTCTTCTTTAGGCGAGAGTTGCTCCTGATCATAAGTTTAGTTCATTTTTTATCACGGCGGTTTATAAAATACACTCTCGGCTCGCTGTCATGAATTTTGATATTTTCTTCAAAACGCAAGGTTTTTTGACCACTAATGTACTAAATTAATTTATTATTTAACAATTGCTGTATGTGCTGGGCAACTTCGATTCGATAATAAAACTTCAGATTTTTACAAACAATGACTTTCCATTCCTTCTCGTAAAGAGAATATTTGTCGACTTCGCGAAATTGAAAACATCTTAAAAATGTAATGACTTTGAGATATCCTAGACAATTATGGCATAGAGAAATAATTGATTTAAAACACAGATAATTAAATTACGCTTAGACGAAGACAATAGAGAATTAAGGGCACATAGACGGATTAACAAAAAAATTGCGAATATAATTTCAAGGATTGTCGAAGAAGTACAAACATTGCAACGAAAAGTGATGCATAAAAAAATCGCACTGATTTTGTTTCTATCTTGACGATATGTTTTATTAATGAAATATTATTCTTGATATCGGTTATAGCGATTGTGGTTGGATTTTGCTGTTACTTTTCCAAATCGTATGCAAGAATAATTCTCTAATTTGTTAAAAATTTAAAGACAATCTCGTAATAAAATAATAAAAATACAATACTAACCAATTTTTATTATAAACCAATTTATTCCGTAATCCTCTTACTTACGAATATATAAAAAAAACTTTTTTTCAATATATTCCAATTTTAAAATGAAAATATACTGATAAAACGAATAATATAGAGGTTTCCCTAAAGTGAAATAAATATTTTATGTCTTATAATAATTTGTCTTTATGAACTAAAATTTAAACATACACAAATCTATGAAAATGAAGAACACAATTTTATATAAGATGTGTATATATTAATTTACTTCACCGTAAATATTCCAAGATGTTCATGTTAGAAACGTCACACCTTTTCTTATGTGAATGCATCGAGAGACCATTTAATGGGAAAATTTACCGCGAGCGCCATTTTAATTTTCAAAACTTCGTTGGCGGAACTATTTGGAATCAACTCGAGCTAGTAACTGTGAAGTTAAGCAATTAAAAAATCAAATTATTTTGCTTACGACGAAGGTTAATTTTATTTGATACTTTTCTGCGACAATGGTACGGACCAAATTGTTAAAAAGCATTTCGTAAAAATAAAGCATGTTGGTGAAAATGAATTTATTCGCTTAATATCAGTTAATAATGACCGAAAAAAAGCAGTCCTTTCAAAATATTTCACCTCATAAAATGTTTAAATTGCCTAAACGCTAAAAATTCCTAAAGTTAATCACGTAATAGGATTTTATCTTAGTCTAATAAGTTATTTGACTCATTTTTTTTTAATAAATTATAATTTCAATGTGACATGGTCTGAATTGCAAAATTCAATCCCATTCATTATACTTCTCTAGCAAAGCACTGAAAGAACTTGGCTCCTCTTTCATCTCACAACTTTTTACGGCTAAGTTTATAAAGAGGAACTTGGCGTTTAGAAGCATTTTTTTATGGGATATCATTATCTAAACTATCTCCGTTTATATAAACAGTCAGCCCAGAGAGACATACAATATCTTAATACACGCATCATCTTCTGTAGTTTAAGATTTTAGCAATTATCCAGTGCACTAAATATGCACGTACGCTTCCTGTTCTCTATAACAATACGTACAAAATTTTAAAATGAAAAGCACGGTGGAAATATATAAGAATTATATTAAATAAACTTGTTACGTACGAGTAAAAGTCCAACTGTAAGGGTTCCGTACACATTAAGGCACGTATATACATTTAAGGGTACAAGAAGGAATATCATTTGAAACCGTGCAAAAATATAATCTAGTTTATTTTTCACAGGCGTCAAAATATCGTAAATACTTTAAATATAAAATTTCGAACCATCGCTATAGTTTTGCAATAAATTTTATTTTTAATTAATTAAGAAACCGATATAGGTAGTTATAAGAGAAACTAAAAGTTCTTAAAAATAGCCTCAATATAATGGAAAATGATCCTGTAATTTTTAAAATGGCATTTTTCGGTTACAATATTCTTTTAACATTAGGGTCATTGATCTTTTATCTTTATCACTTTCTATGAAATTAATGGTCTGGAATAACTCTCTCCCAAAGAAGAAATATTCAAGAATCTCTGATCTAAAAGTAACAAACCAATAAAAACAGTTAGTTATCTTGAAAGTTCTTACGACTTATCTCTTAGCATCGAAATATAGAAAAATTATGCTATAATTTGAAAATGGGATTTTTTGGTTAGAATATTCTTTTAACATTAGCTTCAATAATATCGTAATTTAGAACATAGTTTAACAATTTTATTTATGACAGAATGTGACTCGAAAAGTTGGTGACTGAGAAGTTATAACGAGCCAAACATCGAGTAGCTTTTGATGTCGAAGCTCCGTTGAAAGTTGTTATTCACAACTAATTTAATGAAATTAAGCGCGGTCTTATTCCATTCAGTGGGGATTTCCCACAAGGATATATTACGACGAAAGCATTTGAAGGTAAAATCAATTATATACTAATTTTAAAGGTTTATATTAGATTAATATCCTATGATCAAGGAGAAAACAACATCGTGTAGATTGGTATGTAAAAATGATTCAAAAATTTAATGGGAAACTGTCAATTGCTGTAAATTATTGCATCAGTTGCGAAAATTGGATGTATTGTTATGAAAATGAAATATGGATGACATTTACAGAGCGAGTATTTCTTTTATATGTGGCAAAACTAAAGACAGAATGATTAAAAAAATAATATAGAATTAATAAATCTTACACATAGAGTTCCCACTTTTACAATTTTTTTTATTTATTAAATTAGCTGTAAATAAAGCCTTTAAAGAAAATTAATTCAGTACATTTTTTACGATTTCCGAAAACGAAACGATTCAGAACGCATTCAAAAATATGTTTATTGTAGTGTAGACTTACGAGTATACCTTAACGACATCTTGAAATATTTTAACCTTTCATATTTTTTTAGATTTTCTTCTATGCAAAAGGATAATTATCAAATACCAAAATAACATAGTTTACTTGGCAAATTTTTAAGGTGAATTTTTCAGGAAAGAAACCTGATGACAGCAGTAATACGGACTATATTATTTCAAATTAAAATCTATCAATGGTTATGTTCTAAAATCGTGGGCGGAAACTTTCATTGATTACACATTGTTTGTATATTCTTTACTTCCTATTGTATATTCTTTAGATCCTACAATTTTTGGTGTCCCTATATATATATATATATATATATATATATATATATATATATATATATATTTGTGTTTATTAGCAACATTGATTAATGACATGTCGTATTGGGATATTTTTTTAATAATCATTTGCCATAAGAAATTTGAAGTGATTGTAAATAAATATAAATAAAGATATGAAATATTTTTAGTTGTACTTTACTAATACATATAAATGAAATTGAAGATACGAGTAACCACTGAATTAAGATATGCCCCCTAAATATATTTACGGGCGTCTTTTGATAGACTACGCCTCTTGGTTACGGTTTTAATAGTCTTATCTGCTACTAATATTTTAAATCTGCGCTAATAAAAAATTATGCGATTATTAAAGTTTGATCCTAACAACGGTATTGAAGAAAATTTTCTTACACTCGATGTAGAGGGATTCCCTAGAAAGTCGAATAAAAAACTTAAGAATTTATACAGATTTTACAAAATATTCGTTATGCAATGGCGAAATATCAACCACGTTAGAATTTTTCGAAAAATTGCTTCAAATCTCTCCGAACCAGAATTTCTCCAGAAACATATTAATTTATGTGGGTAAAACACTTTACGAGTATTGCTTAGAATCTAATTCTAAATACCCTGAAACAGTCTGAAGTAGCGCAATTGTGACAAATGTCATTGTCAATGTGACGACGCTGCGTAGCATGGAGACTGGATTGAAAGTAATAAATATGTTCTAAGGGTACTTACCCGACTTTGTTTAACGTTAGTAAAATAGATTATTAGTTTTCGTATAGATTATTAGTGCAGACAATATTATATTTATTCAAAAGTAGTTTCCGAAATGTTAACGAAATTGTAAGAAATATAATTAAGTTTTAGGGTCCCCGGGTCCCCTAAAAATAAAAAAACGGAACTTTTATAGGATCACTTGATTGTTTTTCAGCTCGTTCATCCGACTTTCTGTACTTGTTCTACTGTTCTAAATGACACTTATTACTTGCAACAATGTATCAGTCAGTTCAATATAGTTAACACTGATGTTTTTCTATTGCTTTCAATGACATTGCTTCTTAACTGAATTTACGATTTAATATTCAAAATACGCCTCTAGGTACGTAATATCCGGCTGTGAAACTTAACAAAATATAGGCTTATCTCCAGCGACTTCACTGGTAATATTAATGCATTAGTGAGGAGCCTTTCGTATAATATATAAACTGTAATGTGGCGTTATTGATTACAGTTAATGGCAACCTCGGGAGTATGTTACTACTGCCTCACTCGGTAAGTGCTTATCTGATAGGGAACCATTTGAGTGTCTGAGCTTGAAAGTGAATTCCGATCAAATGGATCCAGTTAATAAAAAATATCGATACTTGTAACTTTGCTTTGTATTTGGAATTGGATATTTTTTTCTTAATAATGTGAACTGGGGTGATAAGCGGATTTCATATATAAATTGAGTTATATAAATTTCTCAATTACTAGTGTCTTTATATTCAAAATGCAAAACCAATTAGTGAGAAAATGATCCTTAGGTTTCAAAATTAGCATTATATAATGATAATACCTTAAAGTATTCATTTTGTACGTTATTTTAATAATAGCAGAAGGATAATAACATAAGGTAGATGATTTCAAGGTTTCAAAATTAGCTTTAAATTTGGTTTAAACAATTTTTTTCTTGGTTTGACTTGAAACTATTAAATTATTGAAATATTCCGAATATATATGTAAGTAGTTTTAAATTTTCAGTTTAACAAGAATAATTCTATATATAGCCTTAGCCAAGAAAAAGGATTTTTTTGTAAAATTTTAAACATTTTCTATCAATAGCCCTCGAAACGAAATTTTGGTTTAATTCGTATCCAACGGAGGATTTTCTTGAGGTTTCTTGAGGTAAACTGGCAATAAGTGATTATTTTTATAATCAATACCAAAATACTCCAGAAAACTTCAGAAGTCAATACCATTTATTACTATAGAAGTTGATGTGGTCGAGAAGTGGATGTAATTACTTGCGTTTTACTTCGATTGCTTCATACTTACTATTCGTTCACGATTAAGTTAAGCGAGCGTTACTTTTTTTGTACGAGAGCATGCAGCAGAAATTTTTTTTATTTCTCGTAATTCCATCAAAGAAAATATGCGGTTTTATAAATGTATTTTCATGAGTACCTTATGATTAGTTTCGTTGCCAGCAAAAAAACGGCCTAAACGCAATGGTTATTTTATGATAAACTTTAATAAAAATAAGATTTAAGTTGGTAAACTATAAGCATGTCTCCAGTGTCTTCGGTAACGAAATTGATACGTAAGTGAACTGTTCTAAAATACACAAACTTTTAATTGCTGGTAATTGTCATTAACATTTCAATCCTTTAATGAAGGCATTTTCATTAAAGGCTAATAGTTTCTTATTTATACGTTAGGTTTGCCTTGTTCAATAAATTTGTTTGAAATATTCAAATCCTAATTTGTATGTCATTGTAAGTAAAGTTGACTAATAAACGTTTAACGTAATATTTTGTTTTTGAGATCTTAAAAATTCAATTTGAAATAATTAAAACACTTAGCTTAACTCTTCAAACGAATTTATTGACGATGATGCAAGTTTCAACTTTTAGATTTTCTCTATGTTCAATATTTTTTTTTGATATTTGGTTTTTTTCTATATTTAAATATTACATTTATTTCTTGTTCAATTATTACTTATCTTTATAAATTTATTATAGTACTTATGATATGGAAATCATCGGACAAAATATTAATTACTAAGATATTTTGACTTGTTTTAAACGAAATAAAGATAAACATATAAGGAGACCTTCAAGAGGACTGAAAAATGTTATCGTACGTAAACACCAAAAAGATTCAAAGTAATAGAACTGTTTCAATAT
Organism: Druceiella hillmani; assembly: GCA_039881145.1. Classification (NCBI taxonomy): domain Eukaryota; kingdom Metazoa; phylum Arthropoda; class Insecta; order Lepidoptera; family Hepialidae; genus Druceiella; species Druceiella hillmani. The sequence goes on from JAYKKI010000002.1 coordinate 28,893,563, forward strand.
TCTATTTATTATCTTACTAGATATATTATTGTATCCTATGAGTAGAGAGTGTGTTTTAACAGAGAGTGTATCTTCGACCACAAAATGGTAAAAGACAACTCTTACCTTTATTTAATAGAAGTATATTAATATTACTTAACGATTTTCCAGTGAATAAATGTTAAAACGGCCAATTGCTAAAGATTTTGACCATATTGGCAATAAAATCCTTTTAATAAAATATAGTAGGCAGTCTTCTTTTAATTTTGGGTGGGTTTTTTTGCCTCTCTCCGATGACAAATACAATTTTTTTAGTAAAGAAGAATTAGATCAAAGTATTGCGAAAACGGCTCACTGTAGTGAGCCAAAGTGGTAGATTTGGTCCTCTTCTATTTCTCTTAATAACAAAATATCTATAATTAGTAGTCATACTGTTAATAGTCAGATATTTGGCGATGATAAAAATTTTACCTTCCATAATTTTCATTGAAATTTTCTTCTTTCTCTAGTGAAGAAGCTGAAGCAACTTTCAGGGTAGGCGATGAAAGTGATACTTTTGTCACTTTGATTTGAATAATACAGACGATTTTTTTGACAGTTTTTTACTTATTCACTCATGTATGAATGGACCGTTCGAGAGAGACAGATGATTATTTTTTCTGATTCCCCCATAATTTCACCTCGCATCTTAGCTGTGGAGATACTAGTCACATAAATTTTATCGATGGTGTCTTCACTAAGCCTCTTATGTGCAGGTGAGACTGTCTTATCTCTGACATCAATGAACTTCGAAAGTTGAAGTTGATAGTTGAAAAACTACTTCATTCTGGTAATATGAAATTCATTATAAGTACAAATTTGTGCGATATATTTTATCCGTTCCGACATTCGAAGGTTGTACTCGTTTGTGTTAATTTAATAGTTTAGTTTGATATAGTAGAATTGAGGTTATTATATATGCTGCCAAGTATAAATAAGTCAAATTTTAAGGAGGCACATTAGTTCCGTGGCATCAGGGAATAAATATAGTACTTATAAGTTGTTTCACGTGAAGAGTGCGACCTGCATAATTTGTGCTTTACAAACCATTAATTAATATTGGAATTTCGTTACCATCGTATAATACTGGTAACAAATCGGATTAGATTTCACGAAATGCCAAAATGTTCAAAGCTTGCTTTGGTATATTGGTTTGATATTTATTGCAATATAATTAATTCTGTGTTTATAGTGTTACGAATAATAATTTTTTCTGGAAATAATTTTAAATAAGTCTTCAAAAAATTAATTAAATATAATTAAAACAAATTAATTCTATCTAAAAATTACACTTTCGCAAACTTCTTTCATTTCTTCCATTGTTTGAGGAGATTATCCTTTAATTGTTAAAATTTGGTTTGTTTTATTCCTGCCTTATGAATATAATTAGTTTGTATTTACAATTTTTTTCAATTGATTACTTAACTGACAGTCCACGCTTCTTTCAATTGGGTTGACCTGAAAGGATTGCTCTCGGAGCAACAAGTAGACCATACGTACCATACATTCAATATGAGATAAAAATTAAGCAAATTAAAATTCACGGATGTGTGATTGAGGTTTATGCCATACGTATAATACGTTTAGATAATAAGTAAATAATTCAACGTGCTTCTGATAATTTAATCATTTATTTGTCTCTGTTTAATTTTAAACTGGGGTTAACCAAAACAGATCCTACCATAATATAAAGTTAACTTTAGCTCTTATAGCTTCTTTCGTCTAAAAAAAATTCCGATTTATTTTAGATCGAAATCTTTTTTGGTTCTTCTTTTTCGTTTTCTTCACATTTCATAAATTTACTGTGACCAACAAACGCTTGAAGGTTAAACGAAGTTCTTTATGTGCCTTAACATTCGCAATATCAAAAAGTTCAATGCTTCTAATATAACGAATACAGCTAGGCTTGAAATTATTGACAACTGTCGATTACGGAAAATCAGGTAAAGTGAGAAACTTGAAAAGTGAAACCGGTAACCTGCAATCTCCCGAGCAAAGTTCCAATGCTACGCGTAATCACAAATTTTGTTTTATGACAGCAGCAAAAATATTTTAATATTTTTGGTATAATTTTAAATGTTAAACCACACAAGTTGATATTTGGTCAAGAAAATCTTCGATCTATATCTTCTGTTTCCCATGGAGATGATGCCAGCGAACAAAATGGGGGTTAATCTTGTATATTTACGCTCTGAAGGCAATCTGACTACTGTGACTTCAGAAAGTCGCATCTTTTTTTAGATTTCCCAATTCCATAGACATTGTAATTTGATTTCATGTTTACGTTATGTCCTTTTTTCGTAATAAAAAGAAATAATAAAAGTATAATAGTAAAAAATATTTAATTCGTATACAATAAAACCAATAAAATACGAGGTGGTTTAATTAGGTAAAATTTGATGTAAAATTTAAATATGGAAACTGAGCTACATCAAAGACGCGTAAAGTTTGCATATTATGTGAAGGGCTCCTAATCCGTCCAAAGGCCGTATGCCTTGTGATCAACCCAACACACCACGGCGACGACGCGTGGTGTGTTGTTGAAACATATAAATGCTATTGGATGTTCGTAAGAGTTAATCTTTGCTAATAGCCCACCTGAAGATGTTGTAATACAACGAAACCTAAGTCGTGGTAAAGAATTTAAAGAAAGTAGAAATAATACATCACGTAGTTTCATTTAAGCATTCGAATAATGTCAATAATATCGAATGTTGTCATTAAAATTAACATCATCAAAAATTATTTCCGTTTCAAATTTTACTCATGGTATTGAAATTGTTTTATTAGTGAAATATGTAGATATATCTTGTTTTCACTATGAATGACAATAACAAAATAATTTTAACTTAAGTATACCCATTAAACCAACAAAATTTCGAATAGCCTTATGATCAATTATGAATAAGACAGTAAAGGGAATTATTTAATAATTATTTAAGTGAGACAGATCTGCAAAATTTATTTTTATGAAAACAATTTGCTTGAAATGTAAAAGTAATTTTGGGTGCTGATTTCTGATATGGTATTCATATTTTTCCCGCTCCGTAAAGTTTTTGATACACAGGAGTAATAACATTTTTTTAATAAAATTGCTAGTGCTATTAAAATAAATAATCTACTTAATTAATTTATATAAACTGGTTTTTACAATTTTAGAATACATCTATTTAAGTAAATAATTGTATCAAAAATCCTCATAGTTCTTCTTTCGAACACCTCGAAAATTTCTTTTTAATAACTTTTGCTTTCTGTTTTAATATCCGGCAATAATTCAGAATCATGTTAATATCTCACTTTCCTTGGTATCGTTGTTCCATTATTTCATGTCTCGGAGAAGTCTCTGTTTCACACTAAGTTTTGGTGGTCTAGAAACTCATGTTACATCGCAAATTTCTAAAGGTTTCAACACTATTTTCCAATAATTCGAAGTATCGGAACTTTTGTTAAAAAGTCTTAACTTTAAAAATTACTTTTGAAGTTCTCGTCTTTTGTTTATATCAAATTTATAAATCTACAAAAATTACTTCCCGTAGGCTTGACCTTGGATATTGATAAGCATTTTTCGCAGAGGTATTAAAAATGCTGTCCTGACATCGTTGGTGCCTTCAAAAATTGCTCCGAACTTAAAGTGAAATGGAGGAATACATTTTTCTTTCGGATCAACTAAGTTTCCTTCGAATACGTACTTTTTGTTTCTAGTTGAAAGTCAATTCTTTCTCGTACGAATCTTTATTTCGATTACCTCACTAAGCCAAAATGCATGAAAATGAAATTCAATGCACATATAATTTTGTAATTTTTTGATTTTAAGGTAAATTCATTTTCTTTAAATTATGCGGATTCACTACTCTCAAATTATATAATTAGTGATGACGAGAATTTCTAGCTTAACGAATTCGTGATTAAATTAACATTATTATGATATATAAATACCCCTTGGGTGCTGAATTTTTTTTCTCAATTATTTTTTCGTTAATTAGTACTTTGGAATCTATAAGAAACCGTGTTCACACAATTTTACCTGTGTAATTTGTAATAATCATAAATATAGTATTCCTATATTAAAATACACAGTATCGTTATTATGTAACTAGACGGAGTCTGTATATATTCTTGCAGTGAAATAATTAACCCACAAGAACAGAAGTCGATATTTAATCGAGCCATTCTGGCAGCTAAAATTATTACAATAGTAGTAGTTCTATGAATTTCATATTTTAGACACTGGGATAAATTTAACCTTATTTTTATATATATGTCCACTAGTATAAAAACGTAAGCAAACTTCATTTGTACTAATGTTAAATTTCTTTCAGATTTTAAGAATTATAGTTTCAAATTGATGTTGATTGAATTAAGCGACAATGTAGACTTCGATGTTGTTTTGTCCAAGTACATATTTAATTAATGTTTTCGTATAAAAAATGAAGATATAGTTACGTTCATTACTTTCATAATTAATTAGTTATGAAAGTAATGAACGTAATTATTTACGTTTATATCCGAAAGATGTTTAAAGTCACAGTTTAAATAAGATCCTAATAGAAAGAGAAGTACTAGATAAAACAAGAAATATACATAACGAACAATTTTATTATAAAATAATAATTGCCAATTCAACGTTCAGTTAAATAAAAGTTTTGGAAAAATTAAATAAAAGAAAGTGATCAAAAAAGTGGATTCATTTAACAATTTTTATAAGTAAATACCACATGGGTATTTTATATGCTCTGTACTTTCTTTGTTTTAGTGATTATAGAATATGATTGATTAATAAAATGTGCTACATTTATTATAGCTTTTAAATAAATAAATAAGGATCTTTTTATTTAAAAGCTGCGTACATCGTTCATAAAAGCTTACGTCAATTACGTGATTAAAGATAAAATTAAAGAAAAGAAAAATTTAAAGACATTCCAGATAATGAATTATCATTTATTTATGTCAAATAAATATTAATTTTTTGGACAAATATTTTGTATCTGGGATAAATATATAAACTACTTATATTCCTGTGGAAATATTATAAAACGAACTAATCAAAGAAATATCGGAAATACATGATGTTTTTAAAAGGCGCTTTTAAAAAGATGGTGACCGGTTGGTTGTTAAATGGGGGGTGGAGGGTTGTGTTTGCGTGCGTGCGTACGTGCGAGCGTATCAGCGTGCGTGCGTTCGTGCGTGCGTGCATGTGTGAGTGTGTGTGCGTGTGTATGCAACAGCGTGATCAAAGAAACAATCAAAAAAATCCAAATAATTTGCAGGTTTAGGAATTTAAATGATATTAATAAAATTATTGAAACTTTTCTAGTTACATATATCATAATCAAATAAGTAACTTTTCTTGTTACATATATGTTAATTCCATTCCTGTGTCAATGATATTGATAGTTTTTGTTATATAGGTATCATCATACTCATGTATTTTTATGTCGTTAGAATACGTTGAGGAAAATGCTTTGGATTCGCCTTTAATAATTGAAATAATGTTAACATTCCGAAATTCTGATGAACGCAAATCACTATTTGACACAAAAAATCTGCCGAGCACCAATTATGGGCAAATTAATACTGTTTGCTTTGATAAACCCTGATTCCATTGCGAATTGTATTTGTGTTTTAAGGTGTAATTGAGGAAAACTGTATCAATTTGACAAAATTATTAAATAAGAAAAATTAATCAAATAACTTGTCCTGTATACGAAAATGTGATTAACAATGTTGTTTTGTAAAGTATGACGTAACGCTTTCTAATTGGTGTTCACTGTCACGTGACTGAATACGTAATTTTGCCTAATTTATTTCCTTAATATGAAATAGTCTTTATTTTTAATAAGAAATAATTTTGTTGTCTGCTTTCTAAATATTATGATTAGTCATTAGAACAATCTATCCGATTTATTCTTGGTATAATCTAGCATTTTAAGATAAATGCTGGTAAAACTGCGAGGCTCAACTATTTTATTATGTTAACTTCTTATAAATATCATGTACCTAGAACATCACATTAAATTTTATTTAATAAAGTTAATATAAAAATGAACGTATGAAAAATATTTTATTTCTTTTTTTTAAATTTTATGTATATCTTCATATGTAGACATACCGCATATTCGTTAATGATATCTGTTGCTACGATGATACAACAGTATGAAGTTTACATTCAGACAAGTTTGTGTAACTATTCGCAAATTATTAAATACTTAGTTATTAATTGCGAATATATTAATATTCTTGGCATATAGCATTAAATATCTCACAATTCAGAAATAACAGCAAAGAATTTCTGTTATTTCAATAAGTTTGGAATTTTATGTGGTTTACAGATATAACATATCAATATTTTGCTAATGAAACTTCATGTTGCAGATGCATCTTTTTATATTGTCTCCTCAATTGTTAAACTTCGGTGGAGAAACGGCTTTCTAAATAAACTCGAGCCTTTTAAGGCAAACTTAAATAATCAAAAGGATGGAGTTATTTTCTTCGTGATAAAGTAAGATTAATGGATTTCAGTAAATTTATCTGTCTGTGGGATGCAAGAAGAATTTCTTTATACGCTCAGAACTTCCTCTGACTCTTTTATTAAACGCAAGCGGGAAATTGCCGTGGTTTTTCTACGAAAGTTTTCTAGCATAAGTGAACGCATTTAAGGACGTTATGAAATGAAAAATATTGCAAAATTCAAAATCAGGCGCACGGAAAAGGATTTGTTACCATTAATTTAGGTGAATTTATTAAATAAAACTAATTGTATTTAATTTTGTCTGTATGTTACAAATTTTGCAAGTGCATATGACGTGGTTTGGATTGGATCAAAGGTTGACGTTATAGATGGTGCTAAATTAGAAATTTTTGAATACCATGAATAATAGTTATAAAGAAAAAAAATTATGTATTGCTTTAATTGGTTATTGTCACAATTTAGACTAAAGGATTTTTTTTGGTTCATTTTGTCGAAAAAAGATTTATTTCTAGAATTGAAAAAATCGGTAGCTGATGGAGAAGAGAAATAGTATAAATAATATTTACCCATCAAAGACAAATCATGTAATAAAATGTCATATAAAATATATTGCAATTGTATTAGAATATTATGCAAATAATTAAAAGAAACGAAGAAATGTTTATCATTTGGGATTCTACCAAAAGTTTTGGCAGAACTGAGAAATAAGAGCGATGATTTTTATTTTTTTCTTTATGACACAAACAGGTCCCTTCGAAAACCAAGAGGCAAAACATACATCCTGATATTCTTTCAGTGAAAAAACTTAGAACTCATGGTCGAGAAGTTTCAGTGTCATCACTGTCAATTAATTCAGATCAAAATTATAACCTTCAAGAAGTCAGAACATCATCATTAAATTACAAAGATGATTTTATATTGTCAAATAGTAAAAGTGCCAAATGTGAAAAAAGTATAATAAAAACCGGCAATTGCCTGTCGGGAAACGAATAAAGTGAGGTCTTGTAATTATGGGTACCTTCTGAAATTGTTGAAGGAATTTTATAAACATAATTGTAATTGGAAAGTCCAGTTCGTTTATTTGTCTTGTACTTTACAAGGTAAATAACCAAAATCTTAAGAAAATACCGTCAATAAGTTTAAGGTTAATTATTGACGGTATTTTCTACTTTTTACCTTAAAGAACAATTAAAACAAAATACAGTCATTATCCCTTTTTTGGTTGGATAAATTCGGCATGATCCACTAATTAATTAATAAGGATTAAATGCAATTATAATATATCACAAGCGCATTCAACTAAAATTGTGGCAAAACCTAATTAATTTAACTCTGTCTATTTATTTAAGATTTAGAACATAGTACTATTCTTAATTAAAACTTTCTAAAACTGAGTAAATTTTTCGGGCAGTAACGTTTCCCAAATTATTTCTTAGTAATTTTCGTAAGTGCTCAAGAAAAAATAACTACGTTTAACGTGGACGTATCCAAAAGTGTACAGCAAATGTCCTCTACATTAAAGTTTTGGCAAAAAAGTTTTGATTTATTACTCGAGAGCTTTGCGTAAGCTTTAAGTGTGTAGAATAACTAAAGTGCGATTGCTATATTTGAATTACAGAAAGTACTTTGATCATTTCTGATCGTAATGTCTTCACATAATTATACAAATTAAATTCACCACGTTGACTTAGTTTTTAAGCAATCTACCACACACCCATGCGGTTAAGGCTGTGGCTTATATGGGCTTCGGAGCGTTGATTTAGGTTTTTCATTCATCAATCGTTATTTCAACAATTCTTCTACGGACCATATATTGAATGATTTTTTTAAAGACTTGTAAGACAATAAATCGTGAAGGAATATGTAAACATACCTGATGTATTTCACGTTTTTTAACGATTGATTATGAGATTGTGAGTGAGAAGACATCGATTTTCAGGGAAAACTAAATTTAAAATAAAACATCAGTTTAATATTTAAACCTCGTTTTGTATCACTTGCAAGTGAGTAAGACAAAAACCTGCCTGACTGTGATTCTAGCAGACGGAATAAAAAATTAAATTGTTTCATCTTTCATTCTGTCAGTAGATATCATTCAAACGACACCTGTGTTTTCCGTTTTCAAGGAATTCTGGGACCAACTTACTAAATAATAATAATGAATCTTATTTACAATAGATTTGCTCGATATCTTTTGAGATTTCATGAAACATCTGAAGAAACTTTCCGAGGATCAACTGTGAAAGAGCGCAAATGAATTGAGATAATAAGGGTAGGATGATTCTTAAGGAAACTCATAAAATTAACCTCTGTGTATTTTCACGTGGAAGTACACACAGTTCAGTAATAGTGATCATCCAAAAAGAGCAACAAGTTCTATTATAGCGCATGTGACATTTGCTTTAACAGATTTAATTCAAAATATGTGGACAAATCTAATAAAATATTACATAACAATTTATATGTTCAATTTATTGCGCCATAAGTTTTCTATACATTTAACATATAATTGGTTAAATTGATATTGTGTTTCTTCATTTGCAATAATTATGTAAAATGAAATTAATTTTTGACCATAACATGTGTAAGGAAATTGTATTTTAACCAGAAGTAAGTACCAGAAAAGACGTAGGTACCAAAAAATACGTTATTAAATACGACTTTCATACAGCATACGAAAAAGGGAAGTAAAATAAAAAATCGGTAAAGTGCGTGTCGGACCAAGCATAAATTAGAATTCCGTAATCATATCGCAAAAAAACAAAATTTATACTTTACAAATTACTATGTTACAAATTACTTGTTTATGGCTCATAAAACCAACGGTAACTGAATAAGGATTCTAATAGCTCGTCAGTGCCACCTGCTGTCACGATTCTTCTTTTGTATTTCTTTTAATTAAATATCGCAAAACATATTTCAATAATTCACTTTAATTTATCTTAAGTAGTCTAGCAAGTCAGATCGTCCAGTAATTAAACGCAATTATTTACACGTAATTAGGATTTTTTGAAATTCGAAAATAGAGTTGGATTTTTTTGATCATTTCATTTGAAAGTACTCATAAAAACTTATTTTTGAAATTGTTTCCACCTTTTCATTTAAGTTTGCTTAGAAATGGAAAGAAGTTATTTAGACATTTTAAATAAATAACAATTAAAACTTCATAAACGAGCTTAAAAAATAAAAAATGGTAAGTGGACTTACAAATGAGTTCTCTGAAAATAGAAATGTTGGTATTTATATTACTAGGAAAGAACAATTTTGCTACATATTACTGGAAATTTTTATCTGAAGCATATACTTCTAAAATCTCAGGTACTAAGTCTAATACTGTAGATACTACGAAGGTACGACGGACTGACTGACACAGACACCGACATGACGAAATTATGTGGAGTGGTGGTCGCCCGGTGGTCGAAATTCCATCGTAATTCATTAAATTTTAAGTTGGGACAAGAAAAGAAAATTCGGAAGATTTTAAGTTCGGACGGAAAGAGTATACTCCATAATCATTGGATATCACTTTATTGAATTTTACTTTATTATATCAGCTGGGAGCGTGTACAAATACTTCATCAGCATGTGTTGTTTTACTTAATTCACAGCAATACCTTGAAATTTAAAATTTAATAACACAGATATCTATTACAAAAAACAAATTTCTTTGGAGACAATCTCTACTCTGTGCGAATGTTTGACCACGGATTATTACGTACCTCTATTGTTGAAAGTAAAGAATGAATCTTTCAATGTATTTGTAATACATAATTTAATATATGTGTAACACAAATTATATATAAATATTAGCATCCTGCGCTTCTTTTCCATATTGTTCCGTGGACATACGGAACAATATGCTTAAAAAGGGGTACAAAGTTTTTTCTTCAAGTATTAATATATAGATTCCTTATTTGACTAGGTAATTTAAAAAAAATATCCAAATGTAAGATTACTAACTGAATCAGACATCTTACTAAAATATGGAGAATATTTATAATAAATATGTGAACGAGTTCAAGATATGCTCTACGTACGAGTACTTAAATGTTTTAACAAATTAACTTAGTTTAATTTTTCTTAACGTCTGAAATTGATGTAAAATTTAATTAAATGGACTGTATTAAGTGTGCGACTGAATAACTCACCTAAATTGTGGATAGAGCTGTAATAATAGTCGTATTTCATTTTCAAAAATGACAACATAAATTATTTCTAAATACTGAAAATAACTTTCTTCGCAGAGGTTTATTATAGTCTACAGAGGTTGAGGTTGGTAAATTCACTTTAAACGATGTCCGGAAGCTTCGATGGATCGGACAGATTTACAATTGCTCAGTTAGGTTTTATTTGTTAAGTTCAACACGTGATAACAAGTTGCAAAAATTAATTTAAAAATTGAGTTTAATTTCAAAGTTTTTATACTCGAAGGGATCCGCATTATCATCTTGAGTCTAGATAAAACATCTGTCTGCTTGTTTGTTTGTTCATCTTTCAATCTATCCTATCGCAAATGCTATATTAAATAAGCTGCAACTTGTATATAAACAAGTTTGTATAAATAGTGTTTTTGTATAATTCCTTGTTTTTTATGTTGACTGTAGCACTATAAAAAAAACTATTTTTATCAATTTCTATGCCATATTAATATCTTGTTATATATTTAATAAATAAGCGTATTTCTATGAAATATTTTAGTTATAATCCTTCAAATTATGTATTAAAAGAAGTATATGTATTAAAAGAAGTATAGTTGGTCTAGTGTTATAAGAAAACAATTAGTATAAATGATTAAGAAATGTTAATTAAAAAAATAAATGTTAATTAAAGCGTGCATTAATTGTTTTATCGTTGTTAATTTCAAATATTAAGATCTATACTACTTGTAGTAGTCAATTTAGTTAATAATTGATATGAAATAGAAAATATTTATTTACATTGCCACCAATCGTAAGAGAATTTGAATAGCAGTTTTTTTAAGTCGAAATATTGTTCAATAATTGGCACTTTATTTCGGAATAATAAAAATATGTGGTTTAAGGAATTAATTAATTTTGGTTAATATTTAATTCACACTTAACTTCCTTATTTTTTTCTATTGACCATAAACGTATTATTCAAAATAATATGACAGAATCCAATTATGTCCCTTTTCCTCTAAATAATACTTATAATTTCAAAACAAGATAAAAAAATAGCAAATAGTTGGTGATAAAATAATTATAAAACCATTTCTACGAATAAAATTCGGAAAGTTTCTACATAATAGTCATTTTCAAAATACTTATCGTGATTAATTTGTCTTCGAAACTTTTAGACACAAAGTTTTACAGTTATTCAGATTTAATTGTCACGGTAAAATTAACTAAGCATCGAAACGTATTTTTGTCCCGTGTAATACGATCCATCGTATTGCTACATGTACTTATAACGCATTTACGTATATGTAATTGTCGTACCTGTCACCAGAGCCTCTTCTCGATTACAAAACTTCCACGATAAAGAGCTTAAATAAACCCGAGCTTTTAAACGCAAACTTGAACAACCAAAAGGATGAAGTTATTTTATTCGCGACAAAAGAAGATTAATGACTGGTGTATCGTATCTTTTCGCATGAAGTAGCGACAACATTTTATAAAATACATTAAGCGGAGCCTCTAAGTACGGAGGTTACACAGTAAAGTGGGGAATATTAAAGATTAAAAGATATTGAAAAAAAAACTGCTTTGACTCGATCGAGGTTCTGTTAAACAGGAAACTGTATGTTGTGAATTTTTCGATCTCAATGGTCATATAACGTTTATTGCGATTTAAAAAATGGCTTTGACTTCAGACTTTTTAAAGAAAATTTAATAGATCATGAATATTAGCAACTTTGAAATCGCTAATGTATATCTATTTATATTAATGTAAATAAGCATATAGAATTTAATGTACAGAAATTAGAAATGCCTAAGAAAGAGTTGGATTAAACTTAGAATGGAAGAAAATAATTAGTCTTAAACCGTAACAAGGAATTCTTGACCTAGATCTTTAATTTTTATATTATTTAAATATATATATATATATATATATACTTTTCTAGTTTTGTAAATACTATGACATGGTCATGACCGAAGTACTCGTCAACGAATAATAGGGAACAATGTAAATCTTATTCCCGGCCTTGCTACTTTTGCGATGACCATAGTAAAATTCTTGCAAAAGGTAAAAAGTCTTGCCTTAAAAGAGCCACCACATAGGAAAAAAACAATACTCTGCCTTGGCAACCTTAATCTATTTTAGTTTTTTGTCTTTTATTGATTTTCATAAAAAGTGAAATAATGGAAAGTGCTTTTTTGTGAACAGTTCTAAAGATTGTTCAAGTAGCTTAATTTTGTGATGATATATTTTAATAAACGCTCAGATTTATTTTGTCAATTGTTGAATTATCGTCCTATTCCGAGTTTTTGTTATTACGTAGCTTAAATATGGTAATAGAAATTCATGGTCCGAATTTTATTCTGGCTGTGTATCATAAACATGTATCTATTGCAATTTATAAAGATATGATCCTTTTTAGGGTTTCTTACCACAAAACGAAAATTGGATAAAGACATGAAGTGTTTTTGTCTATCTTTTGACGTAGAAACCTGAAATTTGGTACAATAATTAAGCATAATTTCTGACGAAGTAGTATGTTACGGAAGATAATATTGAATAGAAAAACTCGAAAAATATCTTAAAAATGATAAAAAACATATTTTGTAAATTCACTTAAAATTATTTTCCTTTTTTACAAGAATGTTAATAATATTGTAGACCGTAATGAATAAAATTTTGTGCTATCAGATTTTCGTTTTTCTATTATTTACAGTATTAAGCTGTTTAAATATTAGGTTATCATAGACAAAGAGTAAATTACATGTGGGCACTGAGTTCGGTGTAAAGGAAATTAATACCATATACTGTTTTGTAGATTCTATTAATTTGTTCGTATATTTTATGAATTCAAATCTGTTATAAAACAAATTGACATCACATTGATTATAGAAAAGTTTCAATGAATGAACGAATGCCTCTCAGATATAATAAAGCCCATCGTTTAAATTCGCACTCAGCAATTCTACTAAGTGCTGGACAAAAGTAATACAGGCTGAGCGAGTGGCTGAAGGCGGGGCACACAAACACACAAGACGTCCTCTTTGTTGAAGTTTTAACAAAAAAGTTTTGATTTATTATTCGGGAGCTTTGCGTAAGCTTTCAGTACGCGGGGACAACTCAAGTGCGTCGCCGAATGGTTTATTTGCATTAGGAATTGAATTATATCTGAAAGTTTTAGGCTTAACGTTTGTGTATGTATACGCTTTTCGGTATACTATTGATTTTCCTGAACACTTTATTTTTGTGCTTAACGCATATTAATTGATAAGGTGTTTTGTGTATTTTGTGTAATGTGGGTGTAATAACGCAAACAAATGTCGATAAGGGAAAAGATAGTTTCTTACAACTAGAGTGTAGTAGAAATATATATATATATATATATATATATATATATATATACATATATATATATATAAATATATATATGTGTATATAAATATATATATATATATATATATATATATATATATATGTATATATATATATATATATATATTCTTTTTTTTTTTAATTTTATGTAAAGTATGTATGCGATGGGAAATGTATGCCAATTTAGAAGTGATTAAAAAGAGAGATATGAAAATTTATGAACAGACTTTCTAGTAAACAGTTATTTCAGCATTGTTGGGAAATCGTTAAACATAAATCTATATATTAATACGTAAAGGGAAAACACTGTGTTCCTTTTAGAGCATATTGCTCGCGCGGACGTGTATGAGATTTGACATAGTTAAAGTTTATATGGAGAAGGAGTCATACAAAAATACATTGTTTAAGCACATACCGTCAATGTCAAACACATGTCAAACAATAATCTGTGGTTAAACAATTGCACAAAGTAGATATTATCGCTTTAAAATGTCAGATTGACTAAATAATTTTCACGTAAACGCATAAAGTTCAAACTTACAATTTAATGGATTACGGTGAAATTTCTACAACTGGGAGACAACTAGTAGTTATTAGTTAAAAAACAAAGTAAGACAAAACATACTTGTAGTTCTATTTTGCCCGAGCGAAGTCGGGACGGGCAGCCGGGATATATTAAACGCGTGCGAAAATTCAATATGCCCTCTATTTAATATATATATAAATTTATAACAAAAAGGCAAAGATGAAATGTGCCATGAATATATTCTTTTTATTTAATATGTGGTAATTTTAATTAAAACTTGAACGTAGGCCAGAGTTTCATTTACCGAAATTATTTAGGTAAATTTCAAAACTCACCCTATTTCGAACAATATGTCATCATATACGGCGACCGCTCCCCACTTGAAAAGGATCACTTTACTAGCCCTAGTCCCTATTAGCGCTCCGATAGCGGTTCGCGTTAAGCCGAATATGAATGTTGGAGATAAATTGAAATCGTATCTGAAAGGCTTCAATAGAAAATTGGCGAGATGTACTCGAAAGTTGGTAGATGGACATTGTTTGCTCGCTAACAAAAGATACCGCGAGTGAAACTTCACTGCTTTAAAGTAATTATACGAAGTCGATGTCTATATGGTATTAGGAAAGGCTGTTTTAATTAAATTGTGATTTGTATTTAACGAAGAATATACTGTGTGAGTCTAGAAGATTAATAAACTGTCATGTTAGCATTTAAAAGATTAATAGAGACGACTTTTAAACACAAGCAATGAGGGCGCACTTCATTTGTGTTTAGTTAATTCCATAATCTAATAACATATATGGTAAAGGATTCTCCGTAGAAAACAATCGGTGCTATGGAATTAGGAGGGTGTTCTGTATTTATAACGTGATTCAGGGTCGTGGATATGAAGGTGTTACGGGATTATTAAGGATATTATATAAAATCATAGAAGATGGCGTTTGGTCGGCCCAGAAATTCTAACCATTTAAGTCGTAACCGATGCTCAGATATGGGATATTATTTTTGGTTGTCAAACATATACTGAATTTATAGGTTTTGAGTTCGTTCCAATTTATCGAGTAATTCTTTATTTAGATTAAATAAAACACGTCTCCGTAGCCAAGGATAGACAGAAGTGAAAATTGACAAATGAGTACTTTGGATTCAATTGAATAGAACTTTGAAAACTATTCATTGCTTTCCTTGCAGTTGCTAATTCATGGTCGAATCTGTTCCTATATCTTGGAAAAATATTGAAATCACAGTTTTATAGTTCAGCGAACATAATTTCTAATTTATAACTTGATAACCCCACTCGTAAGATCTAAAACCAAACATTGTTTCGAAATCGAGTTTTAATATCGATTTTTCATTATAACTGCTACTCGCAATTAATCATGGAATTGTTATACAAATTAAGATTTGAATATTACGTATTAAAATATATGTGTGTTGAAATTTTAACATAGTGTCAGTAGTAATTTAATTTGTTTAGCCCGATTAGTTACTGTTTCCGTTTTGCAAGTATTTAATAGACATTTGTTAATGGAATGTTTTTTGGTTAAAAAGGTGAAGAAATTTCAAAGGAAAGTTTGATCCACAGTAGATTTTCATTATGATTATATCTATGGGATTTAAATTAATTATATTATGATGTCTCTTTAAAAACGTAGCTATGGAGAAAGTTGATAGTTTGTTTAATCATTATTTAGAATCTGTTAATGTATCAAGTCGGATTCGAATGGTTACGAAATTGTTTTAGTAAAAAATCAATAAAATAAATTGAAAGAACCCGAAACGAAAAGACCGATTTGCCAATCGGACAATGGCTGGAGTATTCCATCTTGCAGGGATACACTTTAATTATTTATACTGAGCATTCGTAGCTGTACGCCAGGAAAGAAGATAAATTAGATTACGTTCAGCAAAGGCAGCTTCATGTAGGAGTAGCCGAGGGCGCTTATTGAACAGCGTTCCATGTCAACGACTAACAAATAACTCTCTCAGCTCCACCGCACGTCCGAATGCAATCTCGCGCTGGACTACCGATCTCGAGAACTCCGTGAGACCGCGAGCTCACTCGTTCATTTCATGGCCTTTTAGAGATCTCTCTTCGACAAATTACTTATTTACTTTCATCTCTTATCAACTTGATGCTCTTCATTTGGTGACTTTGGCATTAGAAGAGGTTTGATGCTCTGTGTAATGTATAAACTTTTAATTTCGATTGTGCTTTTTATTTGTAAGGTGCGAGCGACCGTTATTCCCGCTGGCTATTATATCAATTTTTATATTAAGACTTGAATAATACGAGAATTTTTTGTCAGGCTTATATAGTCTTAAAAATGTGTGTCATATTTACGTATAAACTTAATTAAATCTGAAATTACAAAAAACTTTTACGTCGAAACTAATAACTACGCTTTTCTCTATAATGAGATTTGTTTGAAGAATTTTTTAATTAGTTAGCAATTATTCATTCGGCAACAATCAATTGATTTTGTACTTACACACACGCAAAATATAATTTATTTTATACGACTAGCATCTGATAGAGATATAAATTAAGACAGTTAATTATTCTTATAATATTATTTAAATAGGGAAACAATTATTAAATATAAGTAAATATAAAACATTCACTTTTTTATTTTAAGTTTAAGATTTATTATTCCATAACTTATTATAGTACTAAAAAAATAGTGTTTGAAGTAAGATTATACTTCCAGAAATACATTTATAGAAGACTTATTATGAATATACACGTTAATAAATTATATTTATAAATTTAATTAATTATGGAAGATCATTTTATGAAATTAATTTTATTACTTTTGTTCAAAGTAAAAGACGATTCAAGTCATCGTCTAGGCGTGTCTATGTTTGTGACAGAACGGTGATTAGTGAATGAGCATCTTTATTGGAGTCACCGAATTATCATGTTTAGCTCACAATTGTAAGCGAGCTTCATTTGTATGAGCGGTTAAACTTTGTTCATGTTTTCGACGTGGCACGTTTAACGCCTCGCTTTGATGTTTAGTGTCAGTCGACCATAAGACGAAAGAAAAGATATTTTTTTTGCTTTCGGTGAGGGGTTCTGTAAGCCGCCGTGGGTGGTGATATTTAATAAAATAAATACGAGTTAACCTTGCGCCCTTTATGTTTAATATAAAAGTATGAGTATTTAGTCGTTTTAATTTTTATATTACATTTTCAATTAATATCAAAACATTTATTGTGATATTTTAAATTTGGAATTAAATTGCAAAAATAATAATTTAAAAATAAGAGAAATTTATATATTATAAGTTCAGGTGAGTTTTCGTGATACTGAGGTACTGACATTTAGCAGCTAGGGAAGTATGTGAGACAAATGTTCTACGACAGCTTGTTTGAACAATTTTAGTGTAATTTTATTTTCAAATCAATTTTTCAGTTAGGTTTGAAGTACAAATTAAAGAAAATGGAACCTTTATAAGATCAATCACCCATCCGCCTATCATTTTATTATCATAAAAAATTAATTTAATATCCTTCGAAATAACTGTCTCCGAGTTAGTGCTTAAAAAGTACAAGAAAACAAAAAAAAAATTGAATGCTAAATACTTGTAAAATGGTTATATACATATTTTTGAATGTCAAACACCATTATTATGAGTGTTAGAATACTTTGTCATTGCGCTAAATTTGATCTTTCTCTATCAAACAATTTGAGAGAAAAATTTTAGAAACTCCAACTATTACAAGTAATGAAAATAAAAGGGAAATGAAAATATGTCAGATTTTCGCCAGATATTTTCCGATTATTTATGTGTCATCTGCTTCTTAATATTATAAATCTGTGCTTATTAGCATAATTATCCTTTTGTATCGGAGAAAATCTAAAAAAATAACAAAGTTAAAACATTTCAAGATGTTATTAAGGTATAAGTCTACACTACAATAAACCTATTTTTGAATCCGTTCTGAATCGTTTCGTTTTCGGAAATCATAAAAAATGTACTGAATTAATTTTCTTTATAGGTTTTCTTTACGGCTAATTAAAGAGAAACCACTATCATATTTAAGTTCATAGAACGAATGCCTCCACATTTATCATCAGTTTTTGTGAATAAATAAAAAAATTGTAAAAGTTATCGGAACTCTATATGGACGATTTATTAATAATATGTTATTTTTTTAATCATTCTATCTTCAGTTTTGCCACATATAAAATAAATACTCGCTCTGTAAATAGTATCCTTATTTCACATCCATAACATACATCCAATTTTCAACATCATTAATTCAATAATTAAAACAATTGACAGTTTTCCATTAAATTTTTTAATCATTTTTACCTACCAATCTGCACGATGTCGTTTTCTCTTTGAATTTAGTCTAACATAACCTTTTAAAATTAGTATATAATTGATTTTACCTACAAATACTATCGTCGTAATATAATTTCATTAAATTAGTTGTGAATAGCAACTTTCAACGGAGCTTCGACATCAAAAGCTACTCGATGTTTGGCTCGTTATAACTTCTCAGTCACCAACTTTTCGGGTTACATTCTGTCATAAATAAAATTGTTAAACTATGTTCTAAATTACGATATTATTGAAGCTAATGTTAAAAGAATATTGTAACCAAAAAATCCCATTTTCCAATTATAGCATAATTTTTCTATATTTTGATGCTAAGAGATAAGTCGTAAAAGCTTTCAAGATAACTATTTTTATCGGTTTGTTACTTTTAGATCAGAGATTCTTGAATATTTCTTCTTTGGGAGAGAGTTATTCCAGACCATTAATTTCATAAAAAGTGATAAACAAAAAGATCAATGACTCTTATTTTAAAAGAATATTGTAGCCAAAAAATGCCATTTTAAAAATTACAGGATCATTTTCCATTATATTGAGGCCATTTCTAAGAAATTCTAATTTCTTTTATAACTACCTATATCGGTTTCTTAATTAATTGAAAATAAAATTTATTGCAAAACTATAGCGATGGTTCGAAATTTTATATTTAAAGTATTTACGATATTTTGACGTCTGTGAAAAATAAACTAGATTATATTTTTGCACGGTTTGAAATGATATTCCTTCTTGTACCCTTAAATGTATATACGTGCCTTAATGTGTACGGAACCCTTACAGTTGGAAAAATTTTCTTCAATTTCTGACAAATTGAAGAAAATTTTCAGAAATTGAAGAAAATTTTCTTACAGTCGATGTAGAGGGATTCCCTAGAAAGTCGAATAAAAAAAAAAAAAAAAATATATATATATATATATATATATATATATATTTGTGTTTATTAGCAACATAGATTAATGACATGTCGTATTGGGATATTTTTTTAATAATCATTTGCCATAAGAAATTTGAAGTGATTGTAAATAAATATAAATAAAGATATGAAATATTTTTAGTTGTACTTTACTAATACATATAAATGAAATTGAAGATACGAGTAACCACTGAATTAAGATATGCCCCCTAAATATATTTACGGGCGTCTTTTGATAGACTACGCCTCTTGGTTACGGTTTTAATATTCTTATGTGTCATCTGCTACTAATATTTTAAATCTGCGCTAATAAAAAATTAAGCGATTATTAAAGTTTGATCCTAACAACGGTATTGAAGAAAATTTTCTTACATTCGATGTAGAGGGATTCCCTAGAAAGTCGAATAAAAAACTTAAGAATTTATACAGATTTTACAAAATATTCGTTATGCAATGGCGAAATGTCAACCACGTTAGAATTTTTCCAAAAATTGCTTCAAATCTCTCCGAACCAGAATTTCTCCAGAAACATATTAATTTATGTGGGTAAAACACTTTACGAGTATTGCTTAGAATCTAATTCTAAATACCCTGAAACAGTCTGAAGTAGCGCAATTGAGACAAATGTCCATTGTCAATGTGACGACGCTGCGCAGCATTGAGACTGGATTGAAAGTAATAAATACGTTCTAAGAGCACTTACCCAACTTTGTTTAACGTTAGTAAAATAGATTATTAGTTTTCGTATAGATTATTAGTGCAATATTATATTTATTCAAAAGTAGTTTCCGAAATGTTAACGAAATTGTAAGAAATATAATTAAGTTTTAGGGTCCCCGGTCCCCTAAAAATAAAAAAACGGAACTTTTATAGGATCACTTGATTGTTTATCAGCTCGTTCATCCGACTGTCTGTACTTGTTCTACTGTTCTAAATGACGCTTATTACTTGCAACAATGTATCAGTCAGTTCAATATAGTTGACACTGATGTTATTCTATTGCTTTCAACGACATTGCTTCCTAACTGAATTTACGATTTAATATTCAAAATGCGCCTCTAGGTACGTAATATCCGGCTGTGAAACTTAACAAAATATAGGCTCGTCTCCAGTGATTTCACTGACGATGTTAATACATTAGTGAGGAGCCTTTCGTATAATATCTAAACTTTAATGTGGCGTTATTGATTACAGTTAATGGCAACCTCGGGAGTATGTTACTACTGCCTCACTCGATAAGTGCTTATCCGATAGGGAACAATTTGAGCATCTGAGCTTGAAAGTGAATTCCGATCAAATGGATCCAGTTAATAAAAAATATCGATACTTGTAACTTTGCTTTGTATTTGGAATTGGATATTTTTTCTTAATAATTTGAACTGGGCTGATAAGCGGATTTCATATATAAATTGAGATATATAAATTTTTCAATTCCTTGTGTCTTTATATTCAAAATGCGAAACCAATTAGTGAGAAAATGATCCTAAGGTTTCAAAATTAGCATTATATAATGATAATACTTTAAAGTATTAATTTTGTACGTTATTTTAATAATAGCAGAAGGATAATAAGATTAGATAGATGATTTCAAGGCTTCAAAATTAGCTTTAAATTTGTTTTAAAAATTTTTTTTCTTGGTTTGACTTGAAACGATTAAAGGATTGAAATATTCCGAATATATATGTAAGTAGTTTTAAATTTTCAGTTTAACAAGAATAATTCTATATATATCCTTCGATAAGAAAAAGGATTTTTTTGTAAAATTGTAAACATTTTCTATCAATAGCCCTCGAAACGAAATTTTGGTTTAATTCGTATCCAACGGAATCAACTTTTCATTACCAGACTTGATGAATTACTCGCAAATTTTAAATGATCTGTAACGCATTGAAACTAATTTTAAGTTTTTTTTTCTTGAAGTAAACTGGCAATAAGTGATTATTTTTGTAATCAATACCAAAATACTCCAGAAAACTTCAGAAGTCAATACCATTTATTACTGTAGAAGTTGATGTGGTCTTGTGGATTTGCGTTTTACTTCGATTGCTTCATACTTTCAATTCGTTCACGATTAAGTTAAGCGAGCGTTACTTTTTTTGTACAAGAGCATGCAGCAGAAATTTTTTTTATTTCTCGTAATTCCATCAAAGAAAATATGCGGTTTTATAAATATATTTTGCATGCGTACCTTGTGATTAGTTTCGTTGCCAGCAAAAAAAAACGTCCTAAACGCAATGGTTATTTTATGATAAACTTTAATAAAAATAAGATTTAAGTTGGTAAACTATAAGCTTGTCTCCAGTGACTTCGGTAACGAAATTGATACGTAAGTGAACTCTCTTAAAATATATAAACATTAAATTGATGGTAATTGTTATTAACATTTCAATACTTTAATGAAGGCATATTCATTAAAGACTAATAGCTTCCTATTTATACGTTAGGTTTGCCTTGTTCAATAAATTTGTTTGAAATATTCAAATCCTAATTTTTATGTCATTGTAAGTAAAGTTGACTAATAAACGTTTAACGTAATATTTTGTTTTTGAGATCTTAAAAATTCAATTTGAAATAATTAAAACACTAAGCTTAACTCTTCAAACGAATTTATTGACGATGATGCAAGTTTCAACTTTTAGATTTTCTTCTATGTTCAATATTGTTTTATGATGTTTGGTTTTTTTCTATATTTAAATATTATATTTATTTCTTGTTCAGTTATTACTTATTTTTATAAATTTATTTTAGTACTTATGATATGGAAATCAACGAACAAAATATTAATTAATAAGATATTTTGACTTGTTTTAAACGAAATAAAGATAAACATTTAAGGAGACCTTCCAGTGGACTGAAAAATGTTATCGTATTAAGTAAACACCAAAAAGATTCAAAGTAATAGAACTGTTTCAATTTTCTATTTATTATCTTACTAGATATATTATTGTATCCTCTGAGTAGAGAGTGTGTTTTAACAGATAGTGTATTTTCGACCACAAAATGGTAAAAGACAACTCTTACCTTTATTTAATAGAAGTATATTAATATTAACTTAACGATTTTCCAGTGATTAAATGGTAAAACGGCCAATTGCTAAAGATTTTGACCATATTGGCAATAAAATCCTTTTAATAAAATATAGTAGGCAGTCTTCTTTTAATTTTGGGTGGGTTTTTTGCTTCTTTCCGATGACAAATACAATTTTTTTAGTAAAGAAGAATTAGAGCAGAGTATTGCGAAAACGGCTCACTGTAGTGAGCCAAAGTGGTAGATTAGGTCCTCTTCTATTTCTCTTAATAACAAAATATCTGTAATTAGTAGTCAATACTGTTAATAGTCAGATATTTGGCGATGATAAAAATTTTACCTTACATAATTTTCATTGAAATTTTCTTCTTCCTCTAGTGAAGAAGCTGAAGCAACTTTCAGGGTAGGCGATGAAAGTGATACTTTTGTCACTTTGCTTTGAATAATACAAACGATTTTTTTGACAGTTTTTTACTTATTCACTCATGAATATATGTCACCGTTCGAGAGAGACAGATGATTATTTTTTCAGATTCCCCCATAATTTCACCTCGCATCTTAGCTGTGGAGATACTAGCCACATAAATTTTATCGATGGCGTCTTCACTAAGCCTCTTATGTGCAGGTGAGACTATCTTATCTCTGACATCTGACTTCGAAAGTTGAAGTTGATAGTTAAAAACTATTTCATTCTGATAATATGAAATTCATTATAAGTACAAATTTGTGCGATATATTTTATCCGTCCCGACATTCGAAGGTTGTACTCGTTTGTGTTAATTTAATAGTTTAATTTGATATAGTAGAATTGAGGTTATTATATATGCTGCCAAGTATAAATAAGACAAATTTTAAGGAGGCACATTAGTTCCGTGGCAGCAGGGAACAAATATAGTACTTATAAGTGATTTCACATGAAGAGTGCGACCTGCATAATTTGTGGTTTACAAACCATTAATTAATATTGGAATTTCGTTACCATCGTATAATACTGATAACAAATCGGATTAGATTTCACGAAATGCCAAAATGTTCAAAGCTGGCTTTGGTATATTGGTTTGATATTTATTGCAATATAATTAATTCTATGTTTATAGTGTTACGAATAACATTTTTTTCTGGAAATAATTTTAAATAAGTCTTCAAAAAATTAATTACCATATGTACCATACATTCAATATTAGATAAAATTAAGCAAATTAAAATTCACGAATGTGTGATTGAGGTTTACGCTATACGTATAATACGTTTAGATAATAAGTAAATAATTCAACGTTAATCATTTATTTTTCTGTATTTAATTTTAAACTGGAGTTAACTAAAACAGATTCTCCCATAATCCAAAATTCAGTTTAGCTCTTATAGTTTATTTCGTCTAAAATAAATTCTGATCTACTTTAGATCGAAATCTTTTTTGGTTCTTCTTTTTTGTATTCTTCACATTTCATAAATTTACTGTAACCAACAAACGCATGAAGGTTAAACGAAGTTCTTTATGTGCCTTAACATTCGCGATATCAGAAAGTTCAGTGCTTCTAATATAATGAATACAGCTACGTTTGAAATTATTGGCAACTGTCAATTACGGAAAATCAGGTAAAGTGAGAACCTTGAAAAGTGAAACCGGTAACCTGCAATCTCCCGAGCAAAGTTCCAATGCTATGCGTAATCACAAATTTTGTTTTATGACAGCGGCAAAAATATTTTAATATTTTTGGTATAATTTTAAATGTTATACCAAACAAGTTGATATTCGGTCAAGAAAATTTTCGATCTATATCTTCTGTTTCCCATGGAGATGATGCAAGCGACCAAAATGTGGGGTAATTTTGTATATTTACGCTCTGAAGGCAATCTGTGATTTCAGAAAGTTGCATCTTTTTTTAGATTTCCGTGAATTTCCCAATTCTATAGACATTGTAATTTGATTTCATGTTTACGTTGTATCCTTTTTTCGCAATAAAAAGAAATAATAAAAGTATGATAGTGAAAAAATATTTAATTCGCATACAATAAAACCAATCAAATACGAGGTGGTTTAATTAGGTAAAATTTGATGTAAAATTTAAATATGGAAACTGAGCTACATCAAGACGCGTAAAGTTTGCATATTATGCGAAGGGCTCCTAATCCGTTCAAAGGTCGTATGTCTTGTGATCAACCCAACACACCACGCGTCGTCGCCGTGGTGTGTTGGGTTGATCACAAGGCATACGGCCTTTGACGATGCGACGCACCGCGGCGACCCGGGTTCGATTCCGGTCCGTTCGTTGGACGGGGCTGGACTGGTGTTGTGGTTGGCTGTAAGAGATTGCTCTTGTAGCAATAAGTCCGCCATATGTATCAATTAGATACATTAAAGTAGATAAATAAATAAATAAATAATCTATTAACTTTGTTATCGGAGTCGCTGGAAATGATTGCGTATTATGTCACGTAATGGAATTATATATTTGTTAGAGCACACTTTAGGTGTAAAACCATAAACTTGATTACAACGCAATTTAATTGCATTCATACAAGTGACATCCATCTATGTGAAGAGTACCTTGAGTTAATACGAGCCCCTGTAATTAAACGATATTCATAGCGAAAGAGAAACGAGAGGATATGCTTATAGTACTACGGTAAACATTTTTAGTAAAGGTAAAGTTACATTCTTTTAAAATGATGTAAACTACTCTTATAATCAATAAAATTCGAAAATTGGCTCTGTCATGGTTATAATTATGTTTTATTTTTTTTATACTAGTGGTACCTTGCGACTTCGTCCGTTTGGCATTCCGACGTACTAACACTGTCTTTTAATATATTTTTTATGCTCTTATATTAGACATAAATAACTATTTTAAGCACATATTTATTAAATACTGCAGTTTGAAAACGGATATTTACTAGTGATAAATTCATTAATACATGCCTAGCGATCAACAACTTTAAAATCCATTCGACGTACCTTAAATGCTTTCATTACGTTGTAACTAAAATGAAAGATGTGTATTATATGTTTAGGTAACCAGTTTTATTTATTTGGTCATATTAAAATTACGATACAAGAACAATAAATTTTAGTATTGTTCCACTTTTCATTCGGAATTTATTCATCGACCAGTCTAGCTAACCAGACTGGCTGTATACATTTCATCTTCCACATATGTGTATTATTTTTTTGCCTTATGATATGAACTTTGGTGGATTTAATTGGTTTCTGCCTCTGAATACACAGCTTAAAAATGTAATCACTAATTGTCATATTTTTACGCGAGTAAGAATGCCTTGGTTTTATGTTTATCAATTTTTTCTTTATTATTAATAAGGGTTTTACCCAAGTTATTTAAAGTATGTAATACTTGTATTATTTATTATTAGTCAAGAGTTTTCTTCATTTAAGTGATACATTACCTTTGCGTGGAATAGATTTATAGTAAATTTTATTATTGTTTGGAACGATATGAATGCACATTAGAATGCACATTAAATTTAACATTGAAATTTAATGCACGTATAATTTTGTAATTTTTTTATTTTAAGGTAAATTCATTTTCTTTAAATTATGCGAATTCACTACTCTCAAATTATGTAATTAGTGATGAGAATTTCTAGCTTAACGAATTCGTGATTAAATTAACATTATTATGATATATAAAAATCCTTAGGTGCTGAATTTTTTTTCTTAATTATTTTTTCGTTAATAAGTACTTTTGAATCTATAAGAAACCGTGTTCACACAATTTTACCTGTGTAATTTGTAATAGTCATAAATATAGCATTCTTAAATTAAAATACACAGTATCGTTATTATGTGACTAGACGGGGTCAGCATATTCTTGCAGTGAAATAATTAAGCCACAAGAACAGAAGTCGATATTTAATCGAGCCATTCTGGCAGCTAAAATTATTTCAATAGTTGTTCGATGAATTTCATATTTTAGACACTGGGATAAATTTAACCTTATTTTTATATATATGTCCACTAGTATAAAAACGTAAGCAAACTTCATTTGAACTAATGTTAAATTTCTTTCAGATTTTAAGAATTATAGTTTCAAATTGATGTTGATTGAATTAGGCGACAATGTAGACTTCGATGTTGTTTCGTCCAATTACATATTTAATTAATGTTTTCGTATAAAAAATGAAGATTTGGAGAAATCTTAGTATTATGAAAGTAATGAACGTAATTATTTACGTTTATATCCGAAAGATGTTTAAAGTCACAGTTTAATTAAGATCCTAATAGAAAGAGAAGTACTAGATTAAACACGAAATATACATAACGAACAACTTTATTATAAAATAATAATTGCCAATTCAACGTTTAGTTAAATAAAAGTTTTGGAAAATTAAATAAAAGAAAGTGATCAAAAAAGTGGATTCATTTAACAATTTTTATAAGTAAATACCACATGGGTATTTTATATGCTCTGTACTTTCTTTGTTTTAGTGATTATAGAATATGATTATTAATAAAATGTGCTACATTTATTATAGCTTTTAAATAAATAAATAAGGATCTTTTTATTTAAAAGCTGCGTACATCGTTCATAAAAGCTTACGTCAATTACGTGATTAAAGATAAAATTAAAGAAAAGAAAAATTTAAAGACATTCCAGATAATGAATTATCATTTATTTATGTCAAATAAATATTAATTTTTTGGATAAATATTTTGTATCTGGGATAAATATATAAACTACTTATATTCCTGTGGAAATATTATAAAACGAACTAATCAAAGAAATATCGGAAATACATGATGTTTTTAAAAGGCGCTTTTAAAAAGATGGTGACCGGTTGGTTGTTAAATGGGGGGGGAGGGTTGTGTTTGCGTGCGTGCGTACGTGCGAGCGTGTCAGCGTGCGTGCGTTCGTGCGTGCGTGCATGTGTGAGTGTGTGTGCGTGTGTATGCAACAGCGTGATCAAAGAAACAATCAAAAAAATCCAAATAATTTGCAGGTTTAGGAATTTTAATGATATTAATAAAATTATTGAAACTTTTCTAGTTACATACATCATAATCAAATAAGCAACTTTTCTTGTTACATATATGTTTATTCCATTCCTGTGTCAATGATATTGATAGTTTTTGTTATATAGGTATCATCATACTCATGTATTTTTATGTCGTTAGAATACGTTGAGGAAAATGCTTTGGATTCGCCTTTAATAATTGAAATAATGTTAACATTCCGAAATTCTGATGAACGCAAATCGCTATTTGACACAAAAAATCTGCCGAGCACCAATTATGGGTAAATTAATACTGTTTGCTTTGAGAAACCCTGATTCTATTGCGAATTATACTTGTGTTTTTAGGTGTAGTTGAGGAAAACTGTATCAACTTGACAAAATTATTAAATAAGAAAAATTAATCAAATAACTTGTCCTGTATACGAAAATGTGATTAACAATGTTGTTTTGTAAAGTGTGACGTAACGCTTTCTAATTGGTGTTCACTGTCACGTGACTGAATACGTAATTATGCCTAATTTATTTCTTTAATATGAAATAGTCTTTATTTTTAATAAGAAATAATTTTGTTGTCTGCTTTCTATATATTATGATTAATCATTAGAACAATCTATCCGATTTATTCTTGGTATAATCTAGCATTTTAAGATAAATGCTGGTAAAACTGCGATGGTCAACTATTTTATTATGGTAACTTCTTATAAATATCATGTACCTAGAACATCACATTAAATTTTATTTAATAAAGTTAATATAAAAATGAACGTATGAAAAATATTTTATTTCTTTTTTTAAATTTTATGTATACCTTCATATGTAGACATACCGCATATTCGTTAATGATATCTGTTTCTACGATTATACAACAGTATGAAGTTTACATTCAGACAAGTTTGTGTAACTATTCGCAAATTATTAAATACTTAGTTTTTAATTGCGAATATATTAATATTCTTGGCATATAGCATTAAATATCTCACAATTCAGAAATAACAGCAAGGAATTTCTGTTATTTCAATAAGTTTGGAATTTTATGTGGTTTACAGATATAACATATCAATATTTTGCTAATGAAACTTCACGTTGCAGACGCATCTTTTTATATTGTCTCCTCAATTGTTAAACTTCAGCGGAGAAACGGCTTTCTAAATAAACTCGAGCCTTTTAAGGCAAACTTAAATAATCAAAAGGATGGAGTTATTTTCTTCGCGATAAAGTAAGATTAATGGATTTCAGTAAATTTATCTGTCTGTGGGATGCAAGAAGAATTTCTTTATACGCTCAGAACTTCCTCTGACTCTTTTATTAAACGCAAGCGGGAAATTGCCGTGGTTTTTCTACGAAAGTTTTCTAGCTTGAGTAAACGCATTTAACGACGTTATGAAATGAAAAATATTGCAAAATTCAAAATCAGGCGCACGGAAAAGGATTTGTTACCATTAATTTAGGTGAATTTATTAAATAAAACTAATTGTATTTAATTTTGTCTGTATGTTACAAATTTTGCAAGTGCATTTGACGTGGTTTGGATTGGACCAAAGGTTGACGTTATAGATGGTGCTAAATTAAAAATGTTTGAATACCATGAATAATAGTTATAAAGAAAAAAATGATGTATTGCTTTAATTGGATATTGTCACAATTTAGACTAAAGAATTTTTTTTGGTTCATTTTGTCGAAAAAAGATTTATTTCTAGAATTGAACACAATAGTTCCTAATTCAGACTTCAGTACTTTACGAAATAAAGGTAAAACATTTATTGGTTACTTTTTCACTTAACCTAATTATTGTGATAACTACACGAAAAACTTTTCACAGATATTTCGTGTGCTATTCAAATACCAAGTTTCCAGTTGTTAAATAAAAGTCCTTATAAATTATTCCAAGGCTAATATATAAAAATTAATTTCATTATTTCATCCACAATACATAATTAAAGGGTTTATTCCTATATAAAGAGACATACATTAGTTAATTACACCCTGTCAATTAATTTATCCTAATTGCCCGCAATCATTAGCATTGTACCATTCTCAGGGGTAATTGAAATAATTTTGAAATTAAATATGTTCACTTAGTATGAATTGTGAAGTAGGAAAATGTAGATACATCGGAAAAGACATAACCATAAAATTTAGTTTTCACCGTACAATGCGAACAGAAGTAACGCTACTCGTCATTTTGTTTAATTTGTAGAATATTCACAATCAAAAGCACAAAAAATCGGTAGTTGATGGAGAAGAGAAATAGTATAAATAATATATACCCATCAAAAACAAATCATATAATAAAATGCCATATAAAATATATTGCAATTGTATTAGAATATTACGCAAATAATTAAAAGAAACGAAGAAATGTTTATCATTTGGGATTCTACCAAAATTTTTCGCACAACTGAGAAATAAGAGGGATGATTTTTATTTTTTTCTTTATGACACAAAAAGGTCACTTCGAAAACCAAGAGGCAAAGCATACATCCTGATATTCTTTCTGAGAAAAAACCTAGATCTCATGGTCGAGAAGTTTCAATGTCATCACTGTCAATTAATTCAGATCAAAATTATAACATTCAAGAAGTCAGAACATCGTCATTAAATTACAAAGATGATGATTTTATATTGTCAAATAGTCAGACTCAGCTTTCTTCTGGAAGTGAATTAAACCATTTGATGAGAGGCCTAAAAGTTCTGTAGAAGTGCTCGGAGCTAGGATTTAATGAAAAAATTCTCATCCCTGATATAGGTATAGAGAAAAATATTTTCCTCTTTATTTTGTGCATAATTATTTAATACTTGCTTTCAATATAGTTTTTGAAAGGTAAATTTTTATATGTTCCTTAAAACGTCATATCGAGATGGGTTTTTTTACATAATAGAAACCAATACGCTTCATTATCACTTAGCAAGTCCGTGATTATGAAGGAAACTTATGTTAACTTAAATATTGTACTACAAAAACTTAAATGGTGAGTCTTGTACTACAGAAGTTTAATGAAGGGCACGAATGAAAAGTATGCGGCGACTTAAGAATTCTGGGTTCGTTGTTATAACGTGGAGTGATACGTGAAGTTTCTATTCTTTTTGCATGATGGCAAAAATAGACAACAAGCAATATTCGAATCTAAAAAAAACTGGCCGTTCACAATACGGCCAGTTTCTTTTTAGATTTTGAATCATTTAGACATTGAATCTTGAACTAAGATTAGACATTTAGACATTGAATCAATTAGCCATTGAATCTTGAACTAAGATTTTTATGGATTTTAAAGTGTAACTGTCGTTATCACACATAAAACTGAGAATTAGTAATAGTTTTTTACAGTTTTATCGGAAGTGTTTATGGTAAAAATTCTTGAGTTATCTCACGTTGAAGTTAAAAAGGGCACGTTTGTGGATCGGACATTCAAACATAGATCTAAGAAAAACTCGGCGTCATCAAACGGCGAATACGAAAAGGGAAGCACAAAAAGTTTTATAGATGTAATTAAATATTTTGGGAAATAATAAAAGTGTCAAAGGTGAAAAAAAAATAAAGTAAAAACCGGCAATTGCGTGTCGGGAAACGCATAAAGTAAGATCTTGTAATTATGGGTACCTTCTAAAATTGTTGAAAGAATTTTATAAACTTAATTGTAATTGGAAAGTCCAGTTTGTTTATTTATCTTGTACTTTACAAGATAAATAACCAAACCTTGAGAAAATACCATCAATAAATTGAAGATTAATTTATTGACGATATTTTCTACTTGCTATCTTAAAGAACAATTAAAATAAAATACAGTCATTGTCGTTTTTTTGCTTGGATAAATTCGGTACGAGAAATTAATTGATTAATAAGGAATTAAGTGCAATTATAATTTATCATAAGCACATTCAACTAAAATTGAGGCAAAACCTAATTAATTTAACTCTGCTATGTATTTAAGATTTACAACAATAATATTCTTAATGAAAACTTTCTAAAAATGAGTAAATTTTTCGGGCAGTAACGTTTCCCAAACTATTTCTTAATAATTTTCCTAAGTGCTCAATAAAAAATAACCACATTTAGCGTCGACGTACCCAAAAGTGTACAGCAAATGTAGAGGACATTTGCTTTGACATTAAAGTTTTGGCAAAAAAGTTTTGTTTTATTACTCGAGAGCTTTGCGTAAGCTTCATCTGGGTAGAATAACTAAAGTGTTATTGCTTTATTTGAATTACAGTTAGTATTTTGACTGAATATTTCTGATGATAATCTACATATAATTACACAAATTAAATTCACCACGTTGACTTTATTTTTAAGCAAACTACCACAAACCGATGGGGTCGAGGCTGTGGCTTAAATGGACTTTGGGGCGTTGATTTAGGCTTTCCATTTAACAATCATTATTTCACAATTCTACGGCCCATGCATTCAATAATTTTTTTTAAAGGCTAGTAATAGAATATATCGTGAAGGAATATGTAAACGTACCGGATGTATTTCAGGTTTTTTAACGATTGTTTATTCGTTTCATACACAGTTCTGAAAAAATTAAATTTTAGGTTTTTTCTCTCGAAACCTCGGAATAAACATTAGCGCAGCGGTAGAACACATGATAATGTGCAGGAGTCTGAGTTCGAATCATGATGCTTGGATTTTTTTTCTATTATCTTACGATGTAATAAGTTTCTTTGTTGAATTCAGATCACCAAATTTATAATAATTATGTTAAAATTTACTTAATTTTATGTCGATTGCTGTGTGTTTTAAGTGTATGCATATCTATATATGGTTTAATGCAGTGGCGGTCTTATATAAAGGGCTGTTGGGCAGTGCCTGCCCATCTACATATATAAAAAGAAGC
Organism: Druceiella hillmani; assembly: GCA_039881145.1. NCBI lineage: Eukaryota > Metazoa > Arthropoda > Insecta > Lepidoptera > Hepialidae > Druceiella > Druceiella hillmani. The sequence goes on from JAYKKI010000002.1 coordinate 28,926,180, forward strand.
GACTATTTTCATTTTTTTATTCAGCCATATATAAATGTAAGAATACATTTTATTTATTTTTCAATTCTATGTTTAAAGGCTACTCTATAAAATTAAACTGACAAAAATGCATATTAAAAACAAATGCAAACGTTGTAAACGATAACAAATTACGCAATGAACAGCGTACGTATATGTTGATATTTTATGTACATACATATACCATTCTCTGTACTGTAGCAGGTTACGTTATAAAACAATGTCCAGATCATGTATATCCAATTTTTAAAAGATATAATCACTGATGAACAGCTAAATCTGCGATTTGTATGCCGCATGGGGCAGAGCCCCGAGTACATTTCAATACAAAATGAAATAAAACAGGTATTCGTAAAAAGATATATTTTTGAGTGTGTTTTTTTACGTTTAAGAATTATTATTATAATATTAACATTTATCTACATTACTAAATATTTTCTGTTGGAAATTACCTTACGCAAAACTCTATATGCTTAAAGGTTTAAGTTAATTAAATTAAATGTAATCGACGCTAAATGAAAAATTATGGAACGGTTCCAAGCAAACATTTAAGCGGTGACAATTTCTAAAAGTCGGTGTGACACGTTGTGCAAAAGACAAAGAATACAATCTGTCGCGTATACACACACGCATACACATACGAACACGCACCCGCAAACGCGCACACATACGCACACCTACACGCATACGCCCACGCACACGCCACGCACACGCCACGCACACGCGCACGCACACGGGCACGCACACGCACACGCAACCCACATGCATAAGCATTCGCATACGCACATGCATTTTCACACATTCATTCTTTTGGCTTTACCGTCTGTGTTTCATGTCTGTACATACATACCACTTAAACATATTAACTATCTGCCTACTGACTTCATAGTTACTTTGTATACATAATTACTTACCTACCTACTAGTATTCTATTTTATTGATGTTTTTATAAATATCTACTTACCTACTTAATGTTATAGTTATTTTTTGCATGTATTTATACCTATACTTACTTATCTATTTAACTTTACCTACTAATGAATTGTCTGTTTCATTTTTTTGCACGTGTATCTATATGCCTACTTAAAACTCGTCGAGTTTGTACTCATTTGACTTGTGTTGAACTCGACGAGTTTACTCTTTATTATTGAAGAGTTTTCGTCACCATATTCGTGCTCCATCAATATATCCCGATTTTGCCAAAGGGCACATTTTTGTCGCTTTTAGACGTATCAAAACTTAGAGACTTTATTATTACATTATCGTTAGATACCATTCAAACGCCATCACAGCGCCCGTGTTTTCCGTTTTCAATGAATTCTGGGATCAACTTATTAGAGAATAATAATGAGAGTCTCATTTAGAATATATTTGCTCGATATCTTTCGAGATTGCATGAAACATCTGAAGAAACTTACCGAAGATTAACTGTGAAAGAGCACAAATGAACTGAGATAATAAGGTTGCCATGATTCATAAGGAAACTTGTAAAGTTAACTTCTATGTACTTTCACGTGGAAGTACACGTAGTTCAGTATAAGTGATCGTCCAAAAAGAGCAACAAGTTCTATTATGGCGCATGTGAAACTCGTTTTGCAACAAGTTCTATTTGGACGAATGTAATAAAATATTACATAACAATTTATATTTTCAATTTATTGCGCCATAAGTTTTCTATGCGTATAACATATAATTGGTTAAATTGATAATGTGTTACTTTATTTGCAATAATTATGTAAAATGCAATAAATTTTTTACCATAACATGTGTAAGGAAATTGTATTTAAACCAGAAGTAGGTACCAGAAAAGACGTATGAGAATTACATTTCATTACTATTAAATAAGACTTTCATACAGCATACGGAAAAGAGAAGGTAAAATAAAAAATCGGTCAAGTGCATGTCGGACTAAGCATAAATTAGAATTCCGTAAACATATTACAAAAAAAACAATATTTTAAATTGTTGGTTTTTGTGATACTTTTAAAATTTTTATGTGGTACTTGTAAAGGCCCCTAAAAGTAACGGTAACTCAGGATTGTAATAGCCCGACAGTGCGACGTGCTATCACAATTCTTCTTTTGTATTTGTTTAAATTAAATATCGCAACATATTTCAATAATTCACTTTAATTTATTTTAAATACACTAGCAAGCCAGATCGTCCAGTAATTTCTATTTGCCTTATTTACGCGTAACTGGATTTTTGGAATTTCCATTTGAAAGTACTCATAAAAACGTATTTTTGATATTTTTTCCACATTTCCATTTAACTTTCCTTGGAAATGGAAAGGAGTTAGTTAGACATTTTAAGTAAATGACAATTAAAACTTTATAAACGAGCCTAAAAAATTAAAAATTGTAACTGGACTTGTAAATCTCTTGAGTTCTCTGAAAATAAAAATGTTGGTATTTATATTACCAGGAAAGAAAAAGTTTGCTACATATCACTGCAAATTTGTATCTGAAGCATATACTTCTAAAATCTCAGGTACTAATATTGTAGATACTACGAACGTGTGACAGGCAGGCTGACACATACACACGGACATGACGAAATTGAGGACCGGTTGTCGCCCAGTGGTCGAAATTCGATCGTAATTCATTAAATTTTAAGTTTTGACGTTATCGAGATTTGTTTGGTAAAGAATATATCTGCATAATCATTGGATATAATTTTAATGAACTTTGCTTTATTATGTCAGCCGAAAGCATGTACAAATACTTCATTAGCGCGTGTTGTTTGCCTTAATTTCCAGCAGTAGTGCTGGTAATACACAGATATCTATTACAAAAACAAAATTCTTTGGAGACAATCTCTACTCTGTGCGATTGTTTGACCACGAACTATTACGTGCCTCTATTGTTGAATGTAAACAATGAATCTTTCAATAGATTTGTAATATAAAATTTAATGTCTTTGAATAAACTAATGTATTAATCTAACATTTAATATATTTCTATTAAATATAAATTTTAGCTTCATGCGCTTCTTTTCCATTTTGATCCGTACTTCCAATATGCTTAAAAAGAGGTACAACGTTTTCTCTTCACGTATTAATCTATAGATTCCTTATTTGACTAGGTGATTTAAAAAAAATATTCAAATGTAAGTTTACTAATTCTATCAGACTCAGTGATTTTACTAATATTTGAGGAATATTTATAATAAATATGTGAACGAGTTTAAGATATGCTCTGTGTAGGAGTACTTAGATGTTTTAACAAATTAATTTGTTTAATTTTTCTTAACCTCTGAAATTTATGTAAAATTCAATTAAATGGACCGTATTAAGGGCACTACTGAACAACTCACCTAAATTGTGGATAGAGCTGTAATAATAGTCGCATTTCCTTTTCAAAAAAGACAATATAAATTATTTCTAAATACTGAAGATAAATTTTCTTCGCAGAGGTTGATTATAATCTGCGGTGAGGTTGATAAATTTGCTTTAAACGATGTCCGGAAGTTTCGAAGGATCGGGAAGACTTACAATTGGCCAGTTAAATTTTATTTGTTAAGTTCAACACGGGATAACGAGTTTCAAAAATGAATTTAAAAAATTGAGTTTAATTTCAAAGTTTTTATAATCGAAGGGACCCGCATTATAATCTTGAGTCTAGATAAAACATTTGCCTGCCTGTTCGTTTGTTCATCTTTCAATCTAACTTAGTGCAAATTGTATATTAAATAAGCTGCAGCTTGTATACAAACAAATGTTCATAAAAAGTGTTTTTGTATAATTTATTGTTTTTTTATATTGACTGTAACACCATAAAAAAAGCTATTTTTATCAATTTCTGAGCCATATTAATATCTTGTCATATATTTAATAAATAAGCGTATTTCTGTGATATACTTTAGTTTTATTCCTTCGAATATTCTAATATAACAAAATTATGTATTAAAAGAAGTATAGTTAGTCTGGTGTTATAAGAAAACAATTAGTATAAATGATTAAGAAATGTTACAAAGCGTGCATTAATTGTTTTATCGTTGTTAATTTCAAATATTAAGATCTATACTACTTGTAGTAGTCAATTTAGTTAATAATTGATATAAAATAGAAAATATTTATTTACATTTCCACCAATTGTAAGAGAATTTGAATTGCAGTTTTTCTAAGTCGAAATATTGTTCAATAATTGGCACTTTATTTCGGAATAATAAAAATATGTGGTTTAAGGAAGAAATCAAATTAATTAATTTCGGTTAATATTTAATTCAAACTTAACTTCCTTATTTATTTCTATTGACCATAACCGTATTATTCAAAATAATATGACAGAATCCAATTATGTCCCTTTTCCACTAAATAATACTTATAATTTCAAAACAAGATAAAAAAATAGCAAATAGTTGGTGACAAAATAATTATAAAACCATTTCCACGAATAAAATTCGTGGAAATGGCTTTGACTTCAGACTTTTTAAAGAAAATTTAATAGATCATGAATATTAGCAACTTTGAAATCGATAATGTATTTCTATTTCTATTAATGTAAATAAGCATATAGAATTTAATGTACAGAAATTAGAAATGCCGAAGAAAGAGTTGGATTAAACTTGGAATGGAAGAAAATAATTAGTCTTAAACCGTAACAAGGAATTCTTGACCTAGATCTTTAATTTTTATATTATTTAAATATATATATATATATATATATATATATATATATATATATACACTTTTCTTGTTTTGTAAATACTATGACATGGCCATGACCGAAGTACTCGTCAACGAATAATAGGGAGCAATGTAAATCTTATTCCCGGCCTTGCTACTTTTGCGATGACCATAGTAAAATTCTTGCAAAAGGTAAAAAGTGTTGCCTTAAAAGAGCCACCACCTAGGAAAAAAAACAATACTTTGCCTTGGCAACCTTAATCTATTTTAGTTTTTTGTCTTTTATTGATTTTCATAAAAAGTGAAATAATGGAAAGTGCTTTTTTATGAACAGTTCTAAAGATTGTTCAAGTAGCGTAATTTTGTGATGATATTATTTAATAAACGCTCAGATTTATTTTGTCAATTGTTGAATTATCGTCCTATTCTGAGTTTTTTTATTACGTAGCTTAAATATGGTAATAGAAATTCATGGTCCGAACTTTATTCTGGCTGTGTATCATAAACATATATCTATTGCAATTTATAAAGATATGATCCTTTTTAGGGTTTCTTACCACAAAACGAAAAATGGAACCATAATAAGATGACCCATAAAGACATGAAGTGTTTTTGTCTATCTTTTGACGTAGAAACCTGAAATTTGGTACAATAATTAAGCATCATTTCTGACGAAGTAGTATGTTACGGAAGATAATATTGAATAGAAAAACTCGAAAAATATCTTAAAAATGATAAAACACATATTTTGTAAATTCACTTAAAATTATTTTCTTTTTTTACAAGAATGTTAATAATATTGTAGACTGTAATGAATAAAATTTTGTGCTATCAGATGTGGAGCTCTCGTTTTTCTATTATTTACAGTATTAAGCTGTTTAAATATTAGGTTATCACGGACAAAGAGTAAATTACATGTGGGCACTGAATTCGGTGTAAAGGAAATTAATAACATATACTGTTTTGTAGATTCTAATAATTTGTTCGTATATTTTATGAATTCAAATCTGTTATAAAACAAATTGACATCGCATTGATTATAGAAAAGTTTCAATGAATGAACGAATGCCTCTCAGATATAATAAAACCCATCGTTTAAATTCGCACTCACCAATTCTACTAAGTGCTGGACAAAAGTAATACAGGCTGAGCGAGTGGCTGAAGGCGGGGCACACAAACACACAAGACGTCCTCTTTGTTGAAGTTTTAACAAAAAAGTTTTGATTTATTATTCGGGAGCTTTGCGTAAGCTTTCAGTACGCGGGGACAACTCAAGTGCGTCGCCGAATGGTTTATTTGCATTAGGAATTGAATTATTTCTGAAAGTTTTAGGCTTAACGTTTGTGTATGTATACGCTTTTCGGTATACTATTGATTTTCCTGAACACTTTATTTTTGTGCTTAACGCATATTAATTGATAAGGTCTTTTGTGTATTTTGTGTAATGTGGGTGTAATAACGCAAACAAATGTCGATAAGGAAAAAGATAGTTTCTTACAACTAGAGTGTAGTAGATATATATATATATATATATATATATATATATATATATATAAATATATACATATATATATATGTATATATATATATATATATATATATATATATATATATATATATATTATTTTTAGCTACGGTTTGCTGCGATTTCATTTTTAATAATACTTACAATGCATATTGTCATTGTTCTGGCATGTTGAGTTGATCACAAGACATACGGCCTTAGACGGTGCGGGCACTGCGGGGACACGGGTTTAACTCCCGGCCGCTCTTTGAGTGGGCCTGGACTGGTATTCTGATTGGTTTTAAGAGATAGCTCTCGCAGCAATAAGTTCACTATATATATATATATATATACATATATATATATATCATTTTTTTTTTAATTTTATGTAAAGTATGTATGCGATGAGAAATATATGCCAATTTAGAAGTGATTAAAAAGAGAGATATGAAAATTTTTGTACAGACTTTCTAGTAAACAGTTATTTCAGCATTGTTGGGAAATCGTTAAACATAAATCTATATATTAACACGTAAAGAGAAAACACTGTGTTCCTTTTATAGCATATTGAGAAGGTGTCATACAAAAATACATGGTTTAAGCACATACCGTCAATGTCAAACACATGTCAAACAATAATCTGTGGTTAAACAATTGCACAAAGTAGAGATTATCGTATTAAAATGTCAGATTGACTAAATAATTTTCACGTAAACGCATAAAGTTCAAACTTACAATTTAATGGATTACGGTGAAATTTATACAACTGGGAGACAACTAGTAGTTATTAGTTAAAAACAAAGTAAGACAAACATACTTGTAGTTCTATTTTGCCCGAGCGAAGTCGGGACGGGCAGCCGGGATATATTAAACGCGTGCGAAAAGTCAATATGCCCTCTATTTACTATGTATATAAATTTATAACAAAAAGGCAAAGATGAAATGTGCCATGAATATATTCTTTTAATTTAATATGTGGTAATTTTAATTAAAACTTGAACGTAGGCCAGAGTTTCATTTACCGAAATTATTTAGGTAAATTTCAAAACCCACCCTATTTCGAACAATATGTCATCATATACGGCGACCGCTCCCCACTTGAAAAGGATCACTTTACTAGCCCTAGTCCCTATTAGCGCTCTGATAGCGGTTCGCGTTAAGCCGAATATGAATGTTGGAGATAAATTGAAATCGTATCTGAAAGGCTTCCATAGAAAATTGGCGAGACGTACTCGAAAGTTGGTAGATGGACATTGTTTGCTCGCTAACAAAAGATACCGCGAGTGAAACTTCACTGCTGGAAAGTAGTTATACGAAGTCGATGTCTATATGGTATTAGGAAAGGCTATTTTAATTAAATTGTGATTTGTATTTAACGAAGAATATACTGTGTAAGTCTAGAAGATTAATTAACTGTCATGTTAGCATTTAAAAGATTAATAGAGACGACTCTTAAACACAAGCAATGAGGGCGCACTTCATTTGTGTTTCGTTAATTCCATAATCTAATAACATTTATGGTAAAGGATTCTCCGTAGAAGACAATTGGATGCTATGGAATTAGGAAGGTGTTCTGTATTTATAACGTGATTCAGGGTCGTGGATATGAAGGTGTTACGGGATTATTAAGGATATTGTATAAAATCATAGAAGATGGAGTTTGGTCGGACTAGAAATTCTAACCATTTAAGTCGTAACCGATGCTCAGATATGGGTTATTATTTCTTGTGGTCAAAGATATACTAAATTCATAGGTTTTGAGTTCGTTCCAATTTATCGAGCAATTCTTTATTTAGATGAAATAAAACACGTCTCCATAACCAAGGACAGATAGAAGTGGAACTTGACAAATGAGTACTTTGGTTTGAAAACTTTTAAGCGGTTTGAGAATTTTGAAAATTTTACCACTAACTTCTACAGATGAATTCAATTGAATAGAACTTTGAAAACTATTCATTGCTTTCCTTGCAGTTGCTAATTCATGGCCGAATCCGTTCAGATATCATGGAAGAATATTGGAATTACAGTTTTATAGTTCAGCGAACATAATTTCTAATTTATAACTTGATAACCCCACTCTTAAGATCTAAAACCAAACATTGTTTCGAAATCGAGTTTTAATATCGATTTTTCATTATAACTGCTACTCGCAATTAATCATGAAATTGTTATACAAATAAAGATTTGAATATTACGTATTAAAATACATGTGTATTGAAATTTTAACATAGTGTCAGTAGTAATTTAATTTGTTTAGCCCGATTAGTTACTATTTCCATTTTGCAAATATTTAACAGACATTTGTTAATGGAATGTTTTTTGGTTAAAAAGGTGAAGAAATTTCGAAGGAAAGTTTGATCCAGAGTAGATTTTCATTATGATTATATCTATGGGATTTAAATTAATTATATTATGAAGTCTCTTTAAAAACGTAGATATGGAGAAAGTTGATAGTTTGTTTAATCATTATTTAAAATCTGTTAATGTATCAAGTCTGATTCGATGGTTACGAAATTGTTTTAGTAAAAAAGCAATAAAATAAATTGAAAGAACCCGAAACGAAAAGAGCGATTTACCAATCGGACAATGGCTGGAATATTTTATCCTGCAAGGATACACTTTAATTATTTATACTGAGCATTCGTAGTTGGAAATCAGGAAAGAAGATAAATTAGATTACGTCCAGCGAAGGCAGCTTCATGTAGGAGTAGCCGAGGGCGCTCAGTGAACAGCGTTCCATGTCAACGACTTACAAATAACTCTCTCAGCGCCACCGCACATCCGAATGCAATCTCGCGCTGGACTACCGATCTCGAGATCTCCGTGAGATCGCGAGCTCACTCGTTCATTCCATGGACTCTTAGAGATCTCTCCTTCGACAAATTACTTATTGACATTCATATCTTATCAACTTGATACTCTTCATTTGGTGACTTTGGCATTAGAAGAGGTTTGATGCGCTGTGTAATGTGTAAACTTTTAATTTCGATTGTGCTTTTTATTTGTAAGGTGCGAGCGACCGTTATTCCCGCTGGCTATTATATCAATTTTTATATTAAGTCTTGAATAATACGAGAATTTTTTGTCAGGCTTATATAGTCTTAAAAATGTGTGTCATATTTACGTATAAACTTAATTTAATCTGAAATTCCAAAAAACGTTTACCTCGAAACTAATAACTACGCTTTGCTCTATAATGTGATTTGTTTGAAGAATTTTTTAATTAGTTAGCAATTATTCATTCGGCAACAATCAATTGATTTTGTACTTACACACACGCAAAATATAATTTGTTTTATACGACTAGCATCTGATAGAGACGTAAATTAAGATATTTAATTATTCTTATAATATTATTTAAATAGGGAAACAATTATTAAATATAAGTAAATATAAAACAGTCACTTTTTTATTTTAAGTTTAAGATTTATTATTCCATCACTTATTCTAGTACTAAAAAAATAGTTTTTGAAGTAAGATTATAGTTCCAGAAATACATTTATAGAAGACTTATTATGAATATACACGTTAATAAATTATATTTATAAATTTAATTTATTATGGAAGATCATTATATAAAATTAATTTTATTACTTTTGTTCAAAGTAAAAGACGATTCAAGTCATCGTTTAGGCGTGTCTATGTTTGTGACAGAACGGTGATTAGTGAACGAGCATCTTTATTGGAGTCACCGAATTATTCTGTTTGGCTTCATTTGTATGAGCGGTTAAACTTCGTTCATGTTTTCGACGTGGCACATTCAACGCGCCTCGCTTTGATGTTTAGTGTCAGTCGACCATAAGACGAAAGAAAAAAGAGATTTTTTTGTTTTCGGTGAGGGGTTCTGTAAGCCACCGTGGGTGGTGATTATTAATATAATAAATACGTGTTAACCTTGCGCCCTTTATGTTTAATATAAAAGTATGAGTATTTAGTCGTTTTAATTTTTATATTATATATTTAATTAATATCAAAACATTTATTGTGATATTTTAAATTTGGAATTAAATTCCAGAAATAAAAATTTAAAAATAAGAGAAATTTATATATTATAAGCTCAGGTGAGTTTTCGTGATACTGTGGTACTGACATTTAGCAGCTAGGGAAGTATGTGAGACAAATGTTCTATGACAGCTTGTTTGAACAATTTTAGTGTAATTTTATTTTCAAATCAATTTTTTAGTTAGGTTTGAAGTACAAATTGAAGAAAATGAAACCTTTATAAGATCAATCACCCATCCGCCTATCATTCTATTATTGAAAATATTACTTTAATATCCTTCGAAATAACTGGCTCCCAGTTAGTGCTTAAAAAGTATAAGAAAACAAAAAAAAATTGAATGCTAAACACTTGTAAAATGGTTATATACATATTTTTGAATGTCAACCACCATGATTATGAGTGTTAGAATATTTTGTCATTGCGCTAAATTTGATATTTCTCTATCAAACAATTTGAGAGGAAAATTTTAGAAACTCCAACTATTACAAGTAATTAAAAAAAAAAGGAAATAAAAATATGTCAGTCTTTATGATTTTCGCCAGATATTTTCCGATTATTTATGTGTCATCTGCTTCTTAATATTATAAATCTGTGCTTATTAGCATAATTATCCTTTTGTATCGGAGAAAATCTAAAAAAATAACAAAGTTAAAACATTTCAAGATGCCATAAAGGTATAGGTCTACACTACAATAAACCTATGTTTGAATCCGTTCTGAATCGTTTCGTTTTCGGAAATCATAAAAAATGTACTGAATTAATTTTTTTATAGGTTTTCTTTACGGCTAATTGAAAAGAAACCACAATCATATTTAAGTTCATAGAACGAATGCCTCCACATTTATCACCAGTTTTTGTGTTAATAAGAAAATTGTAAAAGTTATCGGAACTCTATATGGACGATTTATTAATAATATGTTATTTTTTTAATCATTCTATCTTTAGTTTTGTCACATATAAAATAAATACATAGACATCCTTATTTCATATCCATAACATACATCCAATTTTCATCATCAATGATGCAATAATTAAAACAATTGACAGTTTTCCTTTAAATTTTTTAATCATTTTTACCTACCAATCTGCACGATGTTGTTTTCTCTTTGAAGTTAGTCTAACATAACTATTTAAAATTAGTATATAATTGATTTTACCTACAAATACTATCGTCGTAATATATCCTTGGGGAAAATTTCCACTGAATGTAATGAGACCGCACTTAATTTCATTAAATTAGTTGTGAATAGGAACTTTCAACGGAGCTTCGACGTCAAAAGCTACTCGATGTTTGGTTCGTTATAACTTCTCAGTCACCAACTTTTCGAGTTACATTCTGTCCTAAATAAAATTGTTAAACTATGTTCTAAATTACGATATTATTGAAGCTAATGTTAAAAGAATATTGTAACCAAAAAATTTCATTTTCAAATTATAGCATAATTTTTCTATATTTTGATGCTAAGAGATAAGTCGTAAGAACTTTCAACCGATAGGTAGTTATAAGAGAAACTAAAAGTTCTTAAAAATAGCCTCAAAACAATGGAAAATGATCCTGTAATTTTTAAAATGGCATTTTTCGTTTACAATATTATTTTAACATTAGGGTCATTAATCTTTTATCTTTATCACTTTCTATGAAATTAATGGTCTGGAATAACTCTCTCCCAAGGAAGAAATATTCAAGAATCTCTGATCTAAAAGTAACAAACCAATAAAAACAGTTAGTTATCTTGAAAGTTCTTACGACTTATCTCTTAGCATCGAAATATAGAAAAATTATGCTATAATTTGAAAATGAGATTTTTTGGTTAAAATATTCTTTTAACATTAGCTTCAATGATATCGTAATTTAGAACATAGTTTAACAATTTTATTTATGACGGAATGTAACTCGAAAAGTTGGTGACTGAGAAGTTATAACGAGCCAAACATCGAGTAGCTTTTGATGTCGAAGCTCCGTTGAAAGTTGTTATTCACAACTAATTTAATGAAATTAAGCGCGGTCTTATTCCATTCAGTGGGGATTTTCCACAAGGATATATTACGACGAAAGCATTTGAAGGTAAAATCAATTATATACTAATTTTAAAGGTTTATATTAGATTAATATCCTATGATCAAGGAGAAAACAACATCGTGTAGATTGGTATGTAAAAATGATTCAAACATTTAATGGGAAACTGTCAATTGCTGTAAATCAATTGCGAAAATTGGATATATTGTTATGAAAATGAAATAAGGATGACATTTACAGAGCGAGTATTTCTTTTATATGTGGCAAAACTAAAGACAGAATGATTAAAAAAATAATATAGAATTAATAAATCTTGCACAAAGAGTTCCCACTTTTACAATTTTTTTTATTTATTAAATTAGCTGTAAATAAAGAAAATTAATTCAGTACATTTTTTACGATTTCCGAAAACGAAACGATTCAGAACGCATTCAAAAATATGTTTATTGTAGTGTAGACTTACCAGTATACCTTAACGACATCTTGAAATATTTTAACCTTTGATATTTTTTTAGATTTTCTCCTATACAAAAGGATAATTATCAAATACCAAAATAACATAGTTTATTTGGTAAATTTTTAAGGTGAATTTTTAAGGAAAAAAACCTGATGACGGCAGTAATACGGACTATATTATTTCAAATTAAAATCTATCAACGGTTATGTTCTAAAATCGTGGGCGGAAACTTTCATTGATTACACATTTTTTGTATATTCTTTAGTTTAGATCCTACAATTTTTGGTGACCCTATATATATATATATATATATATATATATATTTGTGTTTATTAGCAACATAGATTAATGATATGTCGTATTGGGATTTTTTTTAATAATCATTTGCCATAAGAAATTTGAAGTGATTGTAAATAAATATAAATAAAGACATAAAATATTTTTAGTTGTACTTTACTAATACATATAAATGAAATTGAAGATACGAGTAACCACTGAATTAAGATATGCCCCCTAAATATATTTACGGGCGTCTTTTGATAGACTACGCCTCTTGGTTACGGTTTTAATATTCTTATCTGCTACTAATATTTTAAATCTGCGCTAATAAAAAATTAAGCGATTATTAAAGTTTGATCCTAACAACGGTATTGAAGAAAATTTTCTTACAGTCGATATAGAGGGATTCCCTAGAAAGTCGAATAAAAAACTTTAGAATTTATACAGATTTTACAAAATATTCGTTATGTAATGGCGAAATATCAACAACGTCAGAATTTTTCGAAAAATTGCTTCAAATCTCTCTGAACCAGAATTTCTCCAGAAACATATTAATTTATGAGGGTAAAACACTTTACGAGTATTGCTTAGAATCTATTTCTAAATACCCTGAAACAGTCTGAAGTAGCGCAATTGAGAAATATGTCATTGTCAAAGTGAAGACGCTGCGCAGCATTGAGACTGGATTGAAAGTATTAAATATGTTCTAAGAGTATTTACCCAACTTTGTTTAACATTAGTAAAATAGATTATTAGTTTCCTATAGATTATTAGTGCAGACAATATTATATTTATTCAAAAGTAGTTTCCGAAATGTTAACGAAATTGTAAGAAATATAATTAAGTTTTAGGGTCCCCTAAAAATAAAAAAACGGAACTCTTATAGGATCACTTGATTGTTTATCAGCTCGTTCATCCGACTTTCTGTACTTGTTCTACTGTTCTAAATGACACTTATTACTTGCAACAATGTATCAGTCAGTACAATATAGTTGACACTGATGTTTTTCTATTGCTTTCAATGACATTGCTTCTTAACTGAATTTACGATTTAATATTCAAAATACGCCTCTAGGTACGTAATATCCGGCTGTGAAACTTAACAAAATATAGGCTCGTCTCCAGCGATTTCACTGACGATGTTAATACATTAGTGAGGAGCCTTTCATATAATATCTAAACTTTAATGTGGCGTTATTGATTACATTTAATGGCAACCTCGGGAGTATGTTACTACTGCCTCACTCGGTAAGTGCTTATCCGATAGGGAACAGTTTGAGCATCTGAGCTTGAAAGTGAATTCCGATCAAACGGATCCAGTTAATAAAAGATATCGATACTTGTAACTTTGCTTTGTATTTGGAATTGGATATTTTTTCTTAATAATGTGAACTGGGGTGATAAGCGGATTTCATATATAAATTGAGATATATAAATTTCTCAATTCCTAGTGTCTTTATATTCAAAATGCGAAACCAATTAGTGAGAAAATGGTCCTTAGGTTTCAAAATTAGCATTATATGATGATAATACCTTAAAGTATTCATTTTGTACGTTATTTTAATAATAGCAGAAGGATAATAAGATTAGGTAGATGATTTCAAGGTTTCAAAATAAGCTTTAAATTTGTTTTAAAAAATGTTTTTCTTGGTTTGACTTGAAACTATTAAATGATTGAAATATTCCGAATATATATGTAAGTAGTTTTAAATATTCAGTTTAACAAAAATAAGAATATTTTTGTAAAATTTTAAACATTTTATATCAATATCCCTCGAAACGAAATTTTGGTTTAATTCGTATCCAACGGAATCAACTTTCATTATCACACTTGAATTACTCGCAAATTTTAAATGATCTGTAACGCATTGAAACTAATTTTAAGTTTTTTTTCTTGAGGTAAACTGGCAATAAGTGATTATTTTTAAAATCAATACCAAAAACTTCAGAAGTGAATACCATTTATTACTGTAGAAGTTTATGTGGTCGAGAAGTGGATGTAATTACGTTTTACTTCGATTGCTTCGTACTTTCAATTTGTTCACGATTAAGTTAAGCGAGCGTTACTTTTTTTGTATGAGAGTATGCAGCAGACATTTTGTTATTTCTCGTAATTCTATCAAAGAAAATATGCGGTTTTATAAATATATTTTGCATGCATATCTTGTGATTAGATTCGTTGCCAGCAAAAAAAAATTTTTGTTAATTTTTATGTCATTGTAAGTAAAGTATCATTGTAATAATTAAAACACTAAGCTTAACTCTTCAAACGAATTTATTGACGATGATGCAAGTTTCAACTTTTAGATTTTCTCTATGTTCAATATTTTTTTTTGATGTTTGGTTTTTTTCTATATTTAAATATTATATTTATTTCTTGTTCAGTTATTACTTATTTTTATAAATTTATTTTAGTACTTATGATATGGAAATCAACGAACAAAATATTAATTACTAAGATATTTTGACTTGTTTTAAACGAAATAAAGATAAACATATAAGGAGACCTCTCAGAGGACTGAAAAATGTTATCGTACGTAAACACCAAAAAGATTCAAAGTAATAGAACTGTTTCAATATTCTATTTATTATCTTACTAGATATATTAATGTATCCTATGAGCAGAGAGTGTGTTTTAACAGAGAGTGTATTTTCGACCACAAAATGGTAAAAGAGAACTCTTACCTTTATTTAATAGTAGTATATTAATATTACTTAACGATTTTCCAGTGATTAAATGTTAAAACGGCCAATTGCTAAAGATTTTGACCATATTGGCAATAAAATCCTTTTAGTAAAGTATAGTAGGCAGTCTTCTTTTAATTTTGGGTGGGTTTTTTGCTTCTTTCCGATGACAAATACAATTTTTTTAGTAAAGAAGAATTAGATCAGAGTATTGCGAAAACGGCTCACTGTAGTGAGCCAAAATGGTAGATTTGGTCCTCTTCTATTTCTCTTAATAACAAAATGTCTGTAATTAGTAGTCAATACTGTTAATAGTCAGATATTTGGCGATGATAAAAATTTTACCTTACATAATTTTCATTGAAATTTTCTTCTTCCTCTAGTGAAGAAGCTGAAGCAACTTTCAGGGTAGGCGATGAAAGTGATACTTTTGTCACTTTGCTTTGAATAATACAAACGATTTTTTTGACAGTTTTTTACTTATTCACTCATGTATACACTCATGTACATATGTCACCGTTCGAGAGAGACAGATGATTATTTTTTTCAGATTCCCCCATAATTTCACCTCGCATCTTAGCTGTGGAGATACTAGCCACATAAATTTTATCGATGGCGTCTTCACTAAGCCTCTTATGTGCAGGTGAGACTGTAGTTGAAAAACTATTTCATTCTGATAATATGAAATTCATTATAAGTACAAATTTGTGCGACATATTTTATCCGTTCCGACATTCGAAGGTTGTACTCGTTTGTGTTAATTTAATAGTTTAATTTGATATAGTAGAATTGAGGTTATTATATATACTGCCAAGTATAAATAAGTCAAATTTTAAGGAGGCACATTAGTTCCGTGGCATCAGGGAATAAATATAGTATAACTTATAAGTCGTTTCACGTGAAGAGTGCGGCCTGCATAATTTTTGGTTTACAAACCATTAATTAATATTGGAATTTCGTTACCATCGTACAATACCGGTAACAAACGAAATGCCAAAATGTTCAAAGCTTGCTTTGGTATATTGGTTTGATATTTATTGCAATATAATTAATTCTGTGTTTATAGTGTTACGAATACAATTTTTTCCTGGAAATAATTTTAAATAAGTCTTCAAAAAATTAATTATATATAATTAAACAAATTAATTCTATCTAAAAATTACATTTTCATAAACTTCTTTCATTTCTTCCATTGTTTGAGGAGATTATCCTTTAATTGTTAAAATTTGGTTTATTTTATTTCTGCCTTATGAATATCATTAGTTTGTATTTACAATTTTTTTCAATTGATTACTTAACTGACAGTCCACGCTTCTTTCAATTGGGTTGACCTGAAAGGATTGCTCTCGGAGCAACAAGTAGACCATACGTACCATACATTCAATATGAGATAAACATTAAGCAAATTAAAATTCACGGATGTGTGATTGAGGTTTAAGCTATATGTATAATACGTCTAGATAATAAGTCAATAATTCAACGTGCTTTTGATAATTTAATCATTTACTTGTCTCTGTTTAATTTTAAACTGGGGTTAACCAAAACAGATCCTACCATAATATAAAGTTAACTTTAGCTCTTATAGTTTCTTTCGTTTAAAACAAATTCCGATCTACTTTAGATCGAAATCTTTTTTGGTTCTTCTTTTTCGTATTCTTCACATTTCATAAATTTACTGTGACCAACAAACGCATGAAGGTTAAACGAAGTTCTTTATGTGCCTTAACATTCGTAATATCAAAAAGTTCAGCGCTTCTAATATAATGAATACAGCTACGCTTGAAATTATTGACAACTGTCGATTACGGAAAATCAGGTAAAGTGAGAACCTTGAAAAGTGAAACCGGTAACCTGCAATCTATCGAGCAAAGTTCCAATGCTATGCGTAATTACAAATTTTGTTTTATGACAGCGGCAAAAATATTTTAATATTTTTGATATAATTTTAAATGTTATACCAAACAAGTTGATATTCGGTCAAGAAAATCTTCGATCTATATCTTCTGTTTGCCATGGAGATGATGCAAGCGACCAAAATGTGGGGTAATTTTGTATATTTACGCTCTGAAGGCAATCTGTGATTTCAGAAAGTTGCATCTTTTTTTAGATTTCCGTAAATTTCCCAATTCTATAGACATTGTAATTTGATTTCATGTTTACGTTGTATCCTTTTTTCGTAATAAAAAGAAATAATAAAAGTATAATAGTGAAAAAATATTTAATTAGTATACAATAAAACCAATAAAATACGAGGTGGTTTAATTAGGTAAAATTTGACGTAAAATTTAAATATGGAAACTGAGCTACATCAAGACGCGTAAAGTTTGCATATTATGTGAAGGGCTCCTAATCCGTTCAAAGGCCGTATGCCGTCAACCCAACACACCACGCGTCGTCGCCGTGGTGTGTTGGGTTGATCACAAGGCATACGGCCTTTGACGAAGCGACGCACCGCGGCGACCCGGGTTCGATTCCCGGCCGTTCGTCGGACGGGGCTGGATTGTGGTTGTGGTTGGCTGTAAGAGATTGCTCTTGTAGCAATAAGTCCGCCATATGTATCAATTAGATACATTAAAGTAAATAAATAAATAAATAATCCATTAACTTTGTTATCGGAGTCGCTGGAAATGATTGCGCATCATGTCACGTAATGGAATAAGATATTTGGTAGAGCGCACTTTAGGTGTAAAACCATAAACTCAATTACAACGCAATTTAATGGCATTCATATAAGTGACATCCATCTATGTGAAGAGTACCTTGAGTTAATACGAGCCCCTGTAATTAAACGATATTCATAGCGAAAGTGAAACGAGAGGATATGCTTGTAGTACTACGGTAAACATTTTTAGTAAAGGTAAAGTTACATTCTTTTAAAATGATGTAAACTACTCTTATAATCAATAAAATTCGAAGATTGGCTCTGTCATGGTTATAATTATGTTTTATTTTTTTTATACTAGTGGTACCTTGCGACTTCGTCTGTTTGGCATTCCGACGTGCTAACACTGTCTTTTAATATTTTTTTTATGCTCTTATATTAGACATAAATAACTATTTTAAGCACATATTTATTAAATACTGCAGTTTGAGAACGGATATTTACTAGTGATAAATTCACTAATACATGCCTAGCGATCAACAACTTTAAAATCCATTCGACGTATCTTAAATGCTTACATTACGTTGTAACTAAAATTAAAGATGTGTATTATATGTTTTGGTAACCAGTTTTATTTATTTGGTCATATTAAAATTACAACGATACAAGAACAATAAATTTTAGTATTGTTCCACTTTTCATTCGGAATTTATTCATCGACCAGGTTAGCTAATCAGACTGGCTGTGTACAGTCATTTCATTTTCCACATACGTGTATTATTCGTTTGCCTTATGATATGAACTTTGGTGGATTTAATTGGTTTCTGCCTCTGAATACACAGCTTAATAATGTAATCACTAATTGTCATATTTTTACGCGAGTAAGAATGCCTTGTTTTTATGTTTATCATTTTTTTCTTTATTATTAATAAGGGTTTTACCCAAGTTATTTAAAGTATGTAACACTTGTATTATTTATTATTAGTCAAGAGTTTTCTTCATTTGAGTGATACATTACCTATGCATGGGATAGATTTATAGTAAATTTTATTATTATTTGGAACGATGGGGTATATATCCTTGCTATTGTATAAAAATATTACTGAGAATAACTTCCATTTAATTTTATTACATACACCGTAGTATTTGCATTGTATAACCTCATAGAATAAAATCAATTTAATTTATTACCCTCACTAAAATACTTGTATATCGTATAACTCTCGGAAATATAATAAAACCTACACCGCTCCCATACAATAAACTAACTAACATAAGTACTGGGAAAACCAACAAACCCGGCTTCCGCCATTGTTTTTGAAACATAAATGCTATTGGATGTTCGTAAGAGTTAATTTTTGCTAATAGCCCACCTGAAGATGTTGTAATACAACGAAACCTAGGTCGTGGTAAAGAATTTAAAGAAAGTAGAAATAATACAACATCACGAAGTTTCATTTAAGCATTCGAATAATGTCAATAATATCGAATGTTGTCATTAAAATTAACATCATCAAAAATTACTTTGGTTTCAAATTTTACTCATGGTAATGAAATTGTTTTATTAGTGAAATATGTAGATATATCTTGTTTTCACTATGAATGACAATAACAAAATAATTTTAACTTAAGTTTCCATTAAACCAACAAAATTTAGAATAGCCTTATGATCAATTATGAATACGACAGTAACAGGAATTATTTAATAGTTATTTGAATACGTAATTATTTAAGTTAGACAGATCTGGAAAATTTCTTTTTATGAAAACAATTTGCTTGAAATGTAAAAGTGATTTTGGGTGCTGAATTCTGATATGGTATTCATATTTCTCCCGTCCCGTAAAGTTTTTGATACACAGGAGTAATAACATTTCTTTAATAAAACTGCTGGTGCTATTAAAATAAATAATCTACTTAACTAATTTATATAAACTGGTTTTTACAATTTTAGAATACATCTATTTAAGTAATTAAATGTATCAAAAATCCTCATAGTTCTTCTTTCGAACACCTCGAAAATTTCTTTTTAATAACTTTTGCTTTCTGTGTTAATATCCGGCAATAGTTCACAACCATGTTAATATCTCACTTTCCTTGGTATCGTTGTTCCATTATTTCATGTCTCGGAGAAGTCTCTGTTTCACACTAAGTTTTGGTGGTCTAGAAACTAATGTTACATCGCAAATTTCTAAAGTTTTCAACACTACTTTCCAATAATTCGAAGTATCGGAACTTTTGTTAAAAAGTCTTAACTTTACAAATTACTTTTGAAGTTCCCGTCTTTTGTTTATATCAAATTTATAGATCCACAAAAATTACTTCCCATAGGCTTGACCTTGAAAATTGAAAATTTAAAATACTATCCTGACATCATTGGTGCCTTCAAAAATTGCTCCGAACTTAAAGTGAAATGGAGGAATACATTTTTCTTTCGGATCAACTAAGTTTCCTTCGAATACGTAATTTTTGTTTCTAATTGAAAGCCAATTCTTTCTCGTACGAATCTTTATTTCGATTACGTCACTAAGCCAAAATGTATGAAAATGAAATTTAATGCACATATAATTTTGTAATTTTCTGGTTTTAAGGTAAATTCATTTTCTTTAAATTATGCAGATTCACTACTCTCAAATTATGTAATTAGTGATGACGAGAATTTCTAGCTTAACGAATTCGTGATTAAATTAACATTATTATGATATATAAATACCCCTTGGGTGCAGAATTTTTTTCTCATTTATTTTTTCGTTAATAAGTACTTTGGAATCTATAAGAAACCGTGTTCACACAATTTTACCTGTGTAATTTGTAATAGTCATAAATATAGTATTCTTAAATTAAAATACACAGTATCGTTATTATGTGACTAGACGGAGTCTGCATATATTCTTGCAGTGAAATAATTAACCCACAAGAACAGAAGTCGATATTTAATCGAGCCATTCTGGCAGCTAAAATTATTTCAATAGTAGTTCTATGAATTTCATATTTTAGACACTGGGATAAATTTAACCTTATTTTTATATATATGTCCACTATTATAAAAACGTAAGCAAACTTCATTTGAACTAATGTTAAATTTCTTTCAGATTTTAAGAATTATAGTTTCAAATTAATGTTGATTGAATTAAGTGACAATGTAGATTTCGATGTTGTTTTGTCCAAGTACATATTTAATTAATGTTTTCTTATAAAAAATGAAGATTTGGAGAAATCTTAGTATTATGAAAGTAATGAACGTAATTATTTACGTTTATATCCGAAAGATGTTTAAAGTCACCGTTTAAATAAGATCCGGATAGAAAGAGAAGTACTAGATTAAACACGAAATATACATAACGAACAATTTTATTATAAAATAATAATTGCCAATTCAACGTTCAGTTAAATAAAAGTTTTGGAAAAATTAAATAAAAGAAAGTGATCAAAAAAGTGGATTCATTTAACAATTTTTATAAGTAAATGCCACATGGGTATTTTATATGCTCTGTACTTTCTTTTTTTAGTGATTATAGAATATGATTGATTAATAAAATGTGCTACATTTATTAGAGCTTTTAAATAAATAAATAAGGATCTTTTTATTTAAAAGCTGCGTACATCGTTCATAAAAGCTTACGTCAATTACGTAATTAAAGATAAAATTAAAGAAAAGAAAAATTTAAAGACATTCCAGATAATGAATTATCATTTATTTATGTCAAATAATTATTAATTTTTTGGATAAATATTTTGTATCTGGGATAAATATATAAACTACTTATATTCCTGTGGAAATATTATAAAACGAACTAATCAAAGAAATATCGGAAATACATGATGTTTTTAAAAGGCGCTTTTAAAAAGATGGTGGCCGGTTGGTTGTTAAATGAGGGGGGGGGGTGTTTGCGTGCGTGCGTACGTGCGAGCGTGTTAGCGTGCGTGCGTTCGTGCGTGCGTGCATGTGTGTGTGTGTCTGCGTGTGTATGCAACAGCGTGATCAAAGAAACAATCAAAAAAATCCAAATAATTTGCAGGTTTAGGTATTTAAATGATATTAATAAAATTATTGAAACTTTTCTAGTTACATATATCATAATCAAATAAATAACTTTTCTTGTTACATATATGTTAATTCCATTCCTGTGTCAATGATATTGATAGTTTTTGTTATATAGATATCATCATACTCATGTATTTTTATGTCGTTAGAATACGTTGAGGAAAATGCTTTGGATTCGCCTTTAAAAATTGAAATAATGTTAACATTCCGAAATTCTGATGAACGCAAATCACTATTTGACACAAAAAATCTGCCGAGCACCAATTATGGGCAAATTACTACTGTTTGCTTTGATAAACCCTGATTCCATTGCGAATTGTACTTGTGTTTTAAGGTGTAATTGAGGAAAACTGTATCAATTTGACAAAATTATTAAATAAGAAAAATTAATCAAATAACTTGTCCTGTATACGAAAATGTGATTAACAATGTTGTTTTGTAAAGTGTGACGTAACGCTTTCTAATTGGTGTTCACTGTCACGTGACTGAATACGTAATTTTGCCTAATTTATTTCCTTAATATGAAATAGTCTCTATTTTTAATAAGAAATAATTTTGTTGTCTGCTTTCTATATATTATGATTAATCATTAGAACAATCTATCCGATTTATTCTTGGTATAATCTAGCATTTTAAGATAAATGCTGGTAAAACTGCGAGGCTCAACTATTTTATTATGTTAACTTCTTATAAATATCATGTACCTAGAACATCACATTAAATTTTATTTAATAAAGTTAATATAAAAATGAACGTATGAAAAATATTTTATTTCTTTTTTTAAATTTTATGTATACCTTCATATGTAGACATACCGCATATTCGTTAATGATATCTGTTGCTACGATGATACAACAGTATGAAGTTTACATTCAGACAAGTTTGTGTAACTATTCGCAAATTATTAAAGACTTAGTTATTAATTGCGAATATATTAATATTCTTGGCATATAGCATTAAATATCTCACAATTCAGAAATAACAGCAAGGAATTTCTGTTATTTCAATAAGTTTGGAATTTTATGTGATTTACAGATATAACATATCAATATTTTGCTAATGAAACTTCATGTTGCAGACGCATCTTTTTATATTGTCTCCTCAATTGTTAAACTTCGGCGGAGAAACGGCTTTCTAAATAAACTCGAGCCTTTTAAGGCAAACGTAAATAATCAAAAGGATGGAGTTATTTTCTTCGCGTTAAAGTAAGATTAATGGATTTCAGTAAATTTATCTGTCTGTGGGATGCAAGAATAATTTCTTTATACGCTCAGAACTTCCTCTGACTCTTTTATTAAACGCAAGCGGGAAATTGCCGTGGTTTTTCTACGAAAGTTTTCTAGCATAAGTACACGACATTTAAGGACGTTATGAAATGAAAAATATTGCAAAATTCAAAATCAGGCGCACGGAAAAGGATTTGCTACAATTAATATAGGTGAATTTATTAAATAAAACTAATTGTATTTAATTTTGTCTGTATGTTACAAATTTTGCAAGTGCATTTGACGTGGTTTGGATTGGACCAAAGGTTGACGTTATTATATTAAAGGTTGACGTTATATTTTAAAAATTTTTGAATACCATGAATAATAGTTATAAAGAAAAAAAATTATGTATTGCTTTAATTGGATATTGTCACAATTTAGACTAAAGGATTTTTTTTGGTTCATTTTGTCGAAAAAAGATTTATTTCTAGAATTGAACACAATAGTTCCTAATTCAGACTTCAGTACTTTACGAAATAAAGGTAAAACATTAAATGGTTATTTTTTCACTTAACCTAATTATCATGATAACTACACCAAAAACTTTTCACAGATATTTCGTGTGCTATTTAAATACCAAGTTTCCAGTTGTTAAATAAAAATCCTTATAAATTATTCCAAGGCTAATATTTAAAAATTAATTTCATTATTTCATCCACAATACATAATTAAAGGGTTTATTCCTATATAAAGAGACATACATTAGTTAATTACACCCTGTCAATTAATTATCTATTTATCCTAATTGCCCTCAATCATTAGCATTGTACCATTCTCAGGGGTAATTGAAATAATTTTGAAATTAAATATGTTCACTTAGTATGAATTGTAAAGTAGGAAAATGTAGCTACATCGGAAAAGACATAACCATAAAATTTAGTTTTCACCGTACAATGCCAACAGAAGTAACGCTAATCGTCATTTTGTTTAATTTGTAGAATATTCACAATCAAAAGCACAAAAAATCGGTAGCTGATGGAGAAGAGAAACAGTATAAATAACATATACCCATCATTAACAAATCATGTAATAAAATGCCATATAAAATATATTGCAATTGTATTAGAATATAACGCAAATAATTAAAAGAAACGAAGAAATGTTTATCATTTGGGATTCTACCAAAAGTTTTGGCAGAACTGCGAAATAAGAGCGATGGTTTTTATTTTTTCCTTTATGACACAAAAAGGTCCCTTCGAAAACCAAGAGGAAAGCATACATCCTGATATTCTTTCAGTGAAATAACCTAGATCTCATGGTCGAGAAGTTTCAGTGTCATCACTGTCAATTAATTCAGATCAAAATTGTAACATTCAAGAAGTCAGAACATCGTCATTAAATTACAAAGATGATGATTTTATATTGTCAAATAGTCACACTCAGCTTTCTTCTGGAAGTGAATTAAACCATTTGATGAGAGGCATAACAGTTCTGTAGAACTGCTCAGAGCTAGGATTTTAGGAAAAAATTCTCATCCCTGATATATTTCAGTGATAAGTATTCATCTATTATAGGTATAGAGGAAAATATTTTCCGCCTTATTTTGTGGATAATTATTTAATACTTGTCTTCAATATCGTTTTTGAACGGTAAATTTTGATATGTTCCTTCAAACGTTATATAAAGACGGTTTTTTTACATAATAGAAATCAATACGCTTAATCAATACCTAGCAAGTCCGTGATTATGAACGAAACTTATGTCAACTTAAATATGTACAGAAACTTAAATGGTGTGTCTTGTACCACAGAAGCTTTAATGAAGGGCACGAATGGAAAGTATGTGCCGACTTAAGAATTAAGTTGTTTGGTCAAAAAATTGGATATATGAAGTTTCTATTCTTTTTGCATGATGGCAAAAATAAACAGCAAGCAATATTGGAATATAAAGAATTGGCCATTCACGACACACATTGAATCTTGCACAAAGTTTTTTATGGATTTTTAAGTTTTATTGGAAGTGTTTATGGTAAAAATTCTTTGAGTTATCTCACATTGAAATTAAAAAAAGGCACGTTTGTGGGTCGAACATTCAAATATTGATCCAAGAAAACTCGGCGTCAACATATGGCGGATACAAAAAACGTTTACAGATATAATTAAATATTTTGGGAAATAATAAAAGTGCCAAATGTGAAAAAAGTATAATAAAAACCGGCAATTGCCTGTCGGGAAACGAATAAAGTGAGGTCTTGTAATTATGGGTACCTTCTGAAATTGTTGAAGGAATTTTATAAACATAATTGTAATTGGAAAGTCCAGTTCGTTTATTTGTCTTGTACTTTACAAGGTAAATAACCAAAATCTTAAGAAAATACCGTCAATAAGTTTAAGGTTAATTATTGACAGTATTTTCTACTTTTTACCTTAAAGAACAATTAAAACAGAATACAGTCATTATCCCTTTTTTGGTTGGCAATGAAATAAATTCGGCATGATCAACTAATTAATTAATAAGGATTAAATGCAATTATAATATATCACAAGCGCATTCAACTAAAATTGTGACAAAACCTAATTAATTTAACTCTGTCTATTTATTTAAGATTTAGAACATAGTACTATTCTTAATTAAAACTTTCTAAAACTGAGTAAATTTTTCGGGCAGTAACGTTTCCCAAATTATTTCTTAGTAATTTTCGTAAGTGCTCAAGAAAAAATAACTACGTTTAACGTGGACGTATCCAAAAGTGTAAAGCAAAAAAGTTTTGATTTATTAATCGAGAGCTTTGCGTAAGCTTTAAGTGTGTAGAATAACTAAAGTGCTATTGCTATATTTGAATTACAGAAAGTACTTTGATCATTTCTGATGATAATGTCTTCACATAATTATACAAATTAAATTCACCACGTTGACTTAGTTTTTAAACAAATTACCACACACCCATGCGGTTAAGGCTGTGGCTTAAATGGGCTTCGGAGCGTTGATTTAGGTTTTTCATTCATCAATCGTTATTTCAACAATTCTTCTACGGACCATATATTGAATGATTTTTTTTGAAGACTAGTAAGACATAGATCGTAAAGGAATATGTAAACATACCTGATGTATTTCAGGTTTTTTAACGATTGATTATGAGATTGTGAGTGAGAAGACATCGATTTTCAGGGAAAACTAAATTTAAAATAAAACATCAGTTTAATATTTAAACCTCGTTTTGTATCACTTGCAAGTGAGTAAGACAAAAACCTGCCTGACTGTGATTCTAGCGGACGGAATGAAATGACTTTCATTCTGTCAGTAGATATCATTCAAACGACACCTGTGTTTTCCGTTTTCAAGGAATTCTGGGATCAACTTACTAAAGAATAATAATGACTCTCATTTACTTCTCATTTTTTTCCTCTCTGTGTATTTTCACGTGGAAGTACCCATAGTTCAGTAATAGTGATCATCCAAAAAGAGCAACAAGTTCTATTATAGCGCATGTGACATTTGCTTTAACAGATTTAATTCAAAATAAGTGGACAAATCTAATAAAATATTACATAACAATTCAAATGTTCAATTTATTGCACCATAAGTTTTCTATACATTTAACATATAATTGGTTAAATTGATAATGTGTTTCTTCATTTGCAATAATTATGTAAAATGAAATTAATTTTTGACCATAACATGTGTAAGGAAATTGTATTTAAACCAGAAGTAGGTACCAGAAAAGACGTACAAGAATTAGATTTCATTATTATTAAATAAGACTTTCATACAGTATACGAAAAAGGGAAGTAAAATAAAACGTCAAGTGCGTGTCGGACCAAGTATAAATTAGAATTCCGTAATCATATCGCAAAAAACCAAAATTTATACTTTACAAATTACTATGTTACAAATTACTTATTTATGGCTCATAAAACCAACGGTAACTGAATAAGGATTCTAATAGTTCGTCAGTGCCACCTGCTGTCACGATCCTTCTTTTGTATTTCTTTTAATTAAATATCGCAAAACATATTTCAATAACTCACTTTAATTTATCTTAAGTAGTCTAGCAAGTCAGATCGTCCAGTAATTACACGCAATTATTTATTTACACGTAATTAAGATTATTTTGAAATTCGAAAATAAAGTTGGATTTTTTTGATCATTTCATTTGAAAGTACTCATAAAAACTTATTTTTCATATTGTTTCCACCTTTTAATTTAAGTTTCCTTAGAAATGGAAAGAAGTTAGTTAGACATTTTAAATAAATAACAATTAAAACATCATAAACGAGCTTAAAAAATTAAAAATGGTAAGTGAACTTACAAATTAGTTCTCTGAAAATAAAAATGTTGGTATTTATATTACTAGGAAAGAAAAATTTTGCTACATATTACTGGAAATTTTTATCTGAGGCATATACTTCTAAAATCTCAGGTACTAAGTCTAATACTGAATATTGACACTACGAAGGTACGACGGACTGACTGACATAGGCACCGACATGACGAAATTATGTGGAGTGGTGTTCGCCCGATGGTCGAAATTCCATCGTAATTCATCAAATTTTAAGTTCGTACAAGAAATTAAAATTCGGAAGATTTTAAGTTCGGACGGAAAGTATATACTCCATAATCATTGGATATCACTTTATTGAATTTTACTTTATTATATCACCTGAGAGCGTGTACAAATACTTCATCAGCATGTGTCGTTTTACTTAATTCACAGCAATACCTTGAAATTTAAAATTTAATATTTGTAACACAGATATCTATTACAAAAAACAAATTTCTTTGTAGACAATCTCTACTCTGTGCGATTGTTTGACCACGGATTATTACGTACTTCTATTGTTGAACGTAAACAATGAATCTTTCAATGTATTTGTAATACATAATTGAATGTATGTATAACACATATTATATATAAATATTAGCTTCCTGCGCTTCTTTTCCATATTGTTCCGTACGTCCAATATGCTTAAAAAGGGGTACAAAGTTTTTTCTTCACATACTAGTATATAGATTCCTTATTTGACTAGGTAATTAAAAAAAAATATCCAAATGTAAGATTACTAACTGAATCAGACTCAGTGATCTTACTAAAATGTGGAGAATATTTATAATAAATATGTGAACGAGTTCAAGATGTGCTCTACGTACGAGTACTTAAATGTTTTAACAAATTAACTTGGTTTAATTTTTCTTAACGTCTGAAATTTATGTAAAATTCAATTAAATGGACTGTATTAAGTGTGCGACTGAATAACTCACCTAAATTGTGGATAGAGCTGTAATAATAGTCGCATTTCATTTTCAAAAATGATTATATAAATTATTTCTAAATACTGAAAATAACTTTCTTCGCAGAGGTTGATTATAATTAACGATGAGGTTGATAAATTCGATGTCCGGAAGCTTCGATGGATCGAATACAATTGGTCAGTTAGGTTTTACTTGTTAAGTTCAACACGTGATAACAAGTTGCAAAAATTAATTTAAAAATTGAGTTTAATTTCATTGTTTTTATACTCGAAGGGATCCGCGTTATCATCTTGAGTCTAGATAAAACATCTGTCTGCTTGTTCGTTTGTTCATCTTTCAATCTATCCTATCGCAAATGGTATATTAAATAAGCTGCAGCTTGTATATAAACAGTTTGTATAAATAGTGTTTTTGTATAATTCCTTGTTTTTTATGTTGACTGTAGCACTATAAAAAAAGCTATTTTTATCAATTTCTGTGCCATATTAATATCTTGTTATATATTTAATAAATAAGCGTATTTCTGTGATATACTTTAGTTTCATTCCTTCGAATATTCGAATATAAGAAAATTATGTATTAAAAGAAGTATAGTTGGTCTGGTGTTATAAGAAAACAATTAGTATAAATGATTAGGAAATGTTACAATGCGTGCATTAATTGTTTTATCGTTGTTAATTTAGAATATTAAGATCTATACTACTTGTAGTAGTAAATTTAGTTAATAATTGACATAAAATAGAAAATATTTATTTACATTGCCAATCGTAAGAGAATTTGAATAGCAGTTTTTTTAAGTCGAAATATTGTTAAATAATTGGCACTTTATTTCGGAATAATAAAAATATGTGGTTTAAGGAAGAAATCAAATTAATTAATTTCGGTTAATATTTAATTCAAACTTAACTTCCTTATTTTGTTCTATTGACTATAAACGTATTATTAAAATAATATGACAGAATCCAATTATGTCCCTTTTCCTCTAAATAATACTTTAAAACAAGATAAAAAAATAGCAAATAGTTGGTGATAAAATAATTATAAAACCATTTCTAAGAATAAAATTCGGAAAGTTTCTACATAATCGTCATTTTCAAAATACTTATCGTGATTAATTTGTCTTCGAAACTTTTAGACACAAAGTTTTACAGATATTCAGATTTAATTGTCACGGTAAAATTAACTAAGCATCGAAACGTATTTTTGCCCCGTGTAATACGATCCATCGTATTGCTACATGTACTTATAACGCATTTACGTATATGTAATTGTCGCACCTATCGCCAGAGCCTCTTCCCGATTACAAAACTTCCACGATAAGGATCTTAAATAAACTCGAGCTTTTAAACGCGAACTTGAATAACCAAAAGGATGAAGTTATTTTATTCGCGACAAAAGAAGATTAATGACTGGTGTATCGTATCTTTTCGCATGAAGTAGCGACAAAATTTTATAAAATATATTAAGCGGAGGCTCTAAGTACGGAGGTTAAACAGTAAAGTGGGGAATATTAAAGATTAAAAGATATTGAAAAAAAACTGCTTTAACTCAACCAAAGTTCTGTTAAACAGGAAATTGTATGTTGTGAATTTTTCGATCTCAGTGGTCATATAACGTTTATTGCGATTTAAAAAATGGCTTTCACTTCAGACTTTTTAAAGAAAATTTAATAGACCATGAATATTATCAACTTTGAAATCACTAATGTGTATCTATTTATATTAATGTAAATAATCATATAGAATTTAATGTACAGAAATTAGAAATGCCCAAGAAAGAGTTTGATTAAACTTGGAATGGAAGAAAATAATTACTCATAAACAGTAACAAGGAATTCTTGACCTAGATGTTTAATTTTTATATTATTTAAATCTATATATATATATATATATATATATATATATATACGTTTCTAGTTTTGTAAATAATATGGCGTAGTCACGACCGAAGTACTCGTGAACGTATAACAGGGAACAATGCAAAAACTTATTCCCGCCCTTGCTACTTTTGCGATGACCATAGTAAAATTCTTGCAAAAGGTAAAAAGTCTTACCTTAATAAACCACCACATAGGAAAAAAATACTAACATTCTGCCTTGGAAAACTTTAAGTTTACTACTTTAGTTTATTGTCTTTTATTGATTTTCATAAAAAGTGAAATAATGGAAAGTGTTTTTTGTGAACAGTTGTAAATATTGTTCATGTAGCATAATTTTGTGATGATATATTTTAACAAAAGCCCAGATGGATTTTATCAATTGTTGAATTATCGTCTTGTTCCGAGTTTTTATTATTACGCAGCTTAAATGTGGTAACAGAAATTCATGGTTCGAACTTTAATCTGGCTGTGTATTATAAACATGTATCTATTGAAATTTATAAAGGTATGATCCTTTTTAGGGTTTCTTACCACAAAACGAAAAATGGAACCATCATAAGATGACCCATAAAGACCTGAAGTGTTTTTGTCTATTTTTTGGCGTAGAAACCTGAAATTTGGTACAATAATTAAGCATAATTTCTGACGAAGTAGTATGTTACGGAAGATAATATTGAATAGGAAAACTCGAAAGGTATCTTAAAAATGATAAAAAACATATTTTGTAAATTCACTTAAAATTATTTTCCTTTTTTACAAGAATGTTAATAATTTTGTAGACCGTAATGAATACAATTTTGTGCTATCAGATGTGGAGCTCTCGTTTTTCTATTATTTACAGTATTAAGCTGTTTAAATATTACGTTATCATAGACAAAGAGTAAATTACATGTGGGCACTGAATTCGGTGTAAAGGAAATTAATAACATATACTGTTTTGTAGATTCTATTAATATGTTCGTATATTTTATGAATTCAAATCTGTTATAAAACAAATTGACATCACATTGATTATAGAAAAGTTTCAATGAATGAACGAATGCCTCTCAGATATAATAATGCCCATCGTTTAAATTCGCACTCAGCAATTCTACTAAGTGCTGGACAAAAGTAATACAGGCTGAGCGAGTGGCTGAAGGCGGGGCACACAAACACACAAGACGTTCTCTTTGTTGAAGTTTTAACAAAAAAGTTTTGATTTATTATTCGTGAGCTTTGCGTAAGCTTTCAGTACGCGGGGACAACTCAAGTGGGTCGCCGAATGGTTTATTTGCATTAGGAATTGAATTATATCTGAAAGTTTTAGGCTTAACGTTTGTGTATGTATACGCTTTTCGGTATACTATTGATTTTCCTGAACACTTTATGTTTTTGCTTAACGCATATTAATTGATAAGGTGTTTTGTGTATTTTGTGTAATGTGGGTGTAATAACGCAAACAAATGTCGATAAGGAAAAAGACAGTTTCTTACAACTAGAGTGTAGTAGAAATATATATATATATATATATATATATATAAATATATATATGTGTATATATATATATATATATATATATCAATATATATATATATATATATATATATAATTTTCTTTTTTTTTTTTGTAAAGTATGTATGCGATGAGGAATGTATGCCAATTTAGAAGTGATTAAAAAGAGAGATATGAAAATTTATGAACAGACTTTCTAGTAAACAGTTATTTCAGCATTGTTGGGAAATCGTTAAACATAAATCTATATATTAACACGTAAAGAGAAAACACTGTGTTCCTTTTAGAGCATATTGCTCGCGCGGACGTGTATGAGATTTGACATAGTTAAAGTTTATATGGAGAAGGTGTCATACAAAAATACATTGTTTAAGCACATACCGTCAATGTCAAACACATGTCAAACAATAATCTGTGGTTAAACAATTGCACAAAGTAGATATTATCGCTTTAAAATGTCAGATTGACTAAATAATTTTCACGTAAACGCATAAAGTTCAAACTTACAATTTAATGGATTACGGTGAAATTTCTACAACTGGGAGACAACTAGTAGTTATTAGTTAAAAAACAAAGTAAGACAAAACATACTTGTAGTTCTATTTTGCCCGAGCGAAGTCGGGACAGGCAGCCGGGATATATTAAACGCGTGCGAAAAGTCAATATGCCCTCTATTTACTATGTATATAAATTTATAACAAAAAGACAAAGATGAAATGTGCCATGAATATATTTTTTTAATTTAATATGTGGTAATTTTAATTAAAACTTTAACGTAGGCCAGAGTTTCATTTACCGAAATTATTTAGGTAAATTTCAAAACCCACCCTATTTCGAACAATATGTCATCATATATGGCGACCGCTCCCCACTTGAAAAGGGTCGCTTTCCTAGCCCTAGTCCTATTAGCGCTCCGATAGCGGTTCGCGTTAAGCCGAATATGAATGTTGGAGATAAATTGAAATCGTATCTGAAAGGCTTCAATAGAAAATTGGCGAGACGTAGTCGAAAGTTGGTAGATGGACATTGTTTGCTCGCTAACAAAAGATACCGCGAGTGAAACTTCACTGCTGGAAAGTAGTTATACGAAGTCGATGTCTATATGGTATTAGGAAAGGCTATTTTAATTAAATTGTGATTTGTATTTAACGAAGAATATACTGTGTAAGTCTAGAAGATTAATTAACTGTCATGTTAGCATTTAAAAGATTAATAGAGACGACTTTTAAACACAAGCAATGAGGGCGCACTTCATTTGTGTTTAGTTAATTCCATAATCTAATGACATATATGGTAAAGGATTCTCCGTAGAAAACAATTGGATGCTATGGAATTAGGAGGGTGTTCTGTATTTATAACGTGATTCAGGGTCGTGGATATGAAGGTGTTACGGGATTATTAAGGATATTATATAAAATCATAGAAGGTGGAGTTTGGTCGGCCCAGAAATTCTAACTATTTAAGTCGTAACCGATGCTCAGATATGGGATATTATTTTTAGTTGTCAAAGATATACTGAATTTATATGTTTTGAGTTTGATCCAATTTATCGAGTAATTCCTTATTTAGATTAAATAAAACACGTCTCCGTAACCAAGGATAGACATCAGAAACTTGGTCAAGTAAAACTTGACAAATGAGTACTTTGGTTTGAAAACTTTTAAGCGGTTTGAGAATTTTGAAAATCTTCCACTACCATTATTTACTTCTACAGATGAATTCAATTGAATAGAACTTTGAAAACTATTCATTGCTTACCTTGCAGTTTCTAATTCATGGTCGAATCAGTTCCTATATCTTGGAAAAATATTGAAGTCACAGTTTTATAGTTCAGCGAACATAATTTCTAATTTATAACTTGATAACCCCACTCGTAAGATCTAAAACCAAACATTATTTCGAAATCGAGCTTTAATATCGATTTTTAATTATAACTGCTACTCGCAATTAGTCATGAAATTGTTATACAAATTAAGATTTGAATATAACGTATTAAAATACATGTGTATTGAAACTTTAACCAAGTGTCAGTAGTAATTTAATTTGTTTAGCCTGATTAGTTACTATTTCCATTTTGCAAGTATTTAATAGACATTTGTTAATGGAATGTTATTTGGTTAAAAAGGTGAAGAAATTTCGAAGGAAAGTTTGATCCAGAGTAGATTTTCATTATGATTATATCTATGAGATTTAAATTAATTATATTATGGTGTATCTTTAAAAACGTAGATATGGAGAAAGTTGATAGTTTGTTTAATCATTATTTAGAATCTGTTAATGTATCAAGTCTGATTCGAATGGTTACGAAATTGTTTTAGTAAAAAATCAATAAAATAAATTGAAAGAACCCGAAACGAAAAGACCGATTTACCAATCGGACAATGGCTGAAATATTCTGTCTTGCAGGGATACACTTTATTTATTTATACTGAGCATCCGTAGCTGTACGCCAGGAAAGAAGATAAATTAGATTACGTCCAGCGAAGGCAGCTTGATGTAGGAGTAGCCGAGGGCGCTCAGTGAACAGCGTTCCATGTCAACGACTAACAAATAACTCTCTCAGCTCCACCGCACGTCCGAATGCAATCTCGCGCAGGACTACCGATCTCGAGATCTCCGTGAGATCGCGAGCTCACTCGTTCATTTCATAGCCTTTTAGAGATCTCTCCTTCGACAAATTACTTATTTACATTCGGCTCTTATTAACTGGATGCTCTCTATTTGGTGACTTTGGCGTTACAAGAGATTCGTTGCGCTGTGTAACGTATAAATTTTTAATTTCAATTGTGCATTTTATTTGTGAGTTGCGAGCGACCGTTATTCCCGCTGGCTATTATATCAATTTTTATATTAAGACTTGAATAATACAATAAGTTTTTATTATGTTTATTTAGTCTTGAAAATGTGTGCCATATATAAGTATAAAATTAATTAAATCTGCATTAATTAAACTACGCTTTGCTTTCCAACGTGATTTGTTAAAAGAATTTTTAAATTAGTTAGAAATTATTCATTCGGCAACAATATATTGATTTTGTACTTACACACATGCAATATATAATTTGTTTTTTACGATCAGCTGCTAATAGAGACGTAAATTAAGACAGTTAATTATTTTTAAAATATAATTTAAGTAAGGAAACAATTATTAAATATAAGTAAATATCAAACAATCACTTATTTATTTTAAGTTGATTTATTATTCCATAATTTATTCTATTACTAAAGGAAATAGTGTTTGAAGCAATATTATAGTTACCGAAATACATTTATAGAAGACTTATTAAGAATATACAATTTTAAAAAATATATTTATAAATTTTAATCATTATAGAAGATCATTTTATAAAATTAATTTTATAATTTTTGTTCAAAGTAAAAGACGATTCAAGTCATCGTTTAGGCGTGTCTATGTTTGTGACAGAAAGATGATTAGTGAATGAACATCTTTATGGGAGTCACCGAATTATCCTGTTTGGCTCACAATTGTAAGCGAGCTTCATTTGTATGTGCGGTTAAACTTCGTTGATGTTTTCGACGTGGCACGTTCAACGCGCCTCGCTTTGATGTTTAGTGTCAGTCGACCATAAGACGAAAGAAAAAAGATATTTTTTTGTTTTCAGTGAGGGATTCTGTAAGCCGCCGTCATATTTAATAAAATAAATACGAGTTAACCTTGCGCCCTTTATGTTTAATATAAAAAGTATGAGCATTTGGTCGTTTTAATTTTTACATTAGATATTTAATAAGTATCAAGAACATTTATTGTAATATTTTAAATTCGGAATTAAATTACGAAAATAAGGATCGAAAAATAAAAAAAATTATATATTTCTCAGGTGAGCTATCGTGATAATGCGGTACTGACATTTAGCAGCTAGGAAAATGTGTAGGAAAAATGTACTACGACAGCTAATTTGAAAAATTATAAATTTTCATAATTTATATGTGTTTATTTTAAATTTAATTTTTTAGGGGTTTGTACTTCGAAAGGAAAAAAAGAGATTATTTTGATATAAGATGAAGAGTTTTGTAAACCGCCGTGGGTGGTGATATTTAATAAGATATATACAACCTTGTCGTATCCGCCTGTCATACTGTTACAGTAATTTTCTCGGAATTTTTTTTTAAGTGGAAATTTGAAACTTGGCACTATGATAAAGCATATATATTGACACTGAAAAATATGCATATGAAAATTTTAGTGATGGAAAATAAATTATTGAAAAAAAATGTTTATACAGTTTCTTGTATGGTTTAAAATATCAATTGATAGAGAGACATAAGAATTTGAAATCAATTTTTTTGAATTTCATTTAAAATAGTTCTAAAGGTATTTTTAAAAAGGTCTGCGAAAATTTTCTCTTAAACCGTTTGACAAAAATATTTGAATATTACCATAATTACAGAGCATACTAACGCTTATAACCACAGTGGTTAATATTCAATAATATAAATAAAATTTTAGAAATGGTAAATTAAATATCTTTTTAAACATTTTCTCATTTACTTTTTATGCTTTTTTGACTAATGATTGAAAAAGCTAAATTATTTTTTTGAACTATTTCCTTTTAAAACTGTTTTTTTTTAACTTACAAAACTATTTTTATAAAACTATATATAAGAAAATTTAGAGATATTGCTACAAATTTTACTGAAGATTTTCTCACGAAACATTTGATACAAAAACTTGAAATTTAGTTTAATGATAGAGCATACTAACGTTTTGAACGTTATGATTAGCATTTTAAAATGTAAGAAGTGGAAAATTAAGTATTCAAAAAAATTTTTGTTCAGTCTCTTGTACTTTTATGGGTAAAAATTGATAGAGGGAGTTTTATAAGAATTTCAAAATTATTTTTTTAGAACTTTATGCAATATAATTCTAGATATATTGTTAAAAAGATCAGTCCTCTCAAACCGTTTGATATAGAACATCAAAATAACATAAGATAAAGCATTCTAACTCTCATAACCACAGGGGTTAACATTAAAAAATATGCATATAACGATTTTACAAGCGTTTAATTTAGTATTAAACCAAATTTGTTTAGTTTGTTGTACTTTTTGGGAAGATATTGATGAAGAGAGATTTATAAGGGTTACATAACTATTTTTTTTTAGAAATTTACATAAGGTTATTCTAGATATATTGTTAAAAATGTCCACGAAATATTTTCTCATAATCTGTTTTGACATAGAAGCTTCAAATTTATCGTAATTATAAATCATACTATGGTTAATAATTGCAATGGTAAACATTTAAAAATACCTAATATTTTTTTGCTTAATTAAAACTATATTTTTTGTGAATTTTATGTGTTCCAGAGATGTTTGTACAGTTTCTTGTATAGATATAATTATAGTTATAGTGTTGATAGATATTGTTATAGTTCGAGAGATAGATATTGTTAAAAAAACTATGAAAATGTTCTCATAAACTGTTTTACATAGCGCGTAAAATTATCGAGTACATTTTTGTTATTTCAAGCATTGCAATGCAATCGTATTCTTATTTTTGATCGAGGAAAGTCTGCACAAAAAGCCATTGATAATATGTATTTGAAATTTCACTACATTGAAACCTGTGTATTCACTGTATTTTCCGTACGAGGGTAAAAACCTTGTTACAGTTCAGCTGGTTGCACGTATGTGAGCGACACAATCTACATGTAATATATATTATTTGAATTCTTTAGGGTGTGCTAAATTATTTTCATACCACAGAATATTTTAGGTTTAGATTTTTAACCTTAGTAACGTCTTCTTCCAAATTTAGTTCTAAAAATCTCCATATTTCTTATCTCGGAATATCTGTGAAATAGGTTATGCCCCGTTATCCAGAAGGCAAAACAAAAGTTTTGAAGACGCCTTCTGGATCGTTTAAAAACACTTTTTCTTCGGTAATATTTTTTCCTTTTTTTATTGTTTTTTTATTTTCAGTGTTATTAGCTTCTATATTTCTCAATATACAGGATATTATTGGTTAATTGGTTTAGCATTTTTTTTTGGATTACTCTCGAAAACATGAGGCAAAAATAATGTAAAACATTTTGTAATACGGTAGTTGACTCATTCTAAATTTTGATATTTTTATAAGAATATTGTGAAATATAAGTTAACTAAAAAAGAGTCCTGAAATAAATTTAAAAATTGATTGAAAAATAAACCAGTTGTAGGCTTCTAAATTTGAAGATACGGATAGATTTGGGTATATCACTGTCTCTTTTCTTTTCGTAGAAAATAATGTGCAATAATAAAAATGACCTCACAACACAGTATTGCCGTCCTTCTCTAAATGTTAAATTTAAACTTTTATGACTCGGTCAATTTTAAAGATTATTAAATAATTGTTTCACTCTTCATCAGCTTGTACCTTGAAATTACGATTAATGAAATAAAAATATTTAGTCAAATACCCAATTTGAGTCTTTATTAATAATAAATCATTTTTAGTAATATTTTCCCCGTTTTTTTTTATTTTTAGCATTATTCCACCCTCTATATTTCTCAACATAAAGTATTGGCAAATTGGTATAGTAATTTTTTTCGGATTCTTTTTGATAATATAATGCAAAAATTACCTATTACAATTTTTTCAATATTTTTCGTTTATAAAATATTTTCACTTTCTACATTTTGTAAATGGTTTTAAATGAAATTTTCTATATAGATTATGTATATTATATATTATAAATTTGGATTCTTTGCCTTTCTTTCACGCTTAAACGGTCCAAAAGATTTAAATGAAATTATGATATTAGTTTAATTTTTAAGTTGTGTACCATGTAACATACAAAATTTCACCGTTTAATTGTGTAAATATAACACACATGGTAATATAACACACACACACACACATATATGTGTGTGTGTATATATATATATATATATCTATATATATATATATATATCTATATATATATATATATCTATATATATATATATATATATATTACTATCGCATAACCGCATCACAATAAATGATTTTTAAAATAATACTTTTTATTTACATAACTGGCCTGGTAGAAATTTCTACATCTCCTTTCATTTTATTAATATAATTCGGACGAAGCCGTGGGCAAAAGTTAATATATAATATACTTAGAAACATGGTCTCTTGTCTTTAGTTCGAAATATGTATTTGCAAAATAAAACACAAAATATAAATTAACAAATTTATATATTTTCAATTAACATGAAAAACTAGTTAAATGCGAATAATGACGGATTACACTACAAACAATATATTTAACAGTATTACACATTATTCGATAGCTGTGGCTTTGCGCCTTGCGGCCCTCTTGTCTACGCGGCTCAAGACGGGGTGTCGCGGGGCGGCGCGGGCAGCGCGCGGCGGGCGCAACAACACCTTTACGAGCGCGGGTCGGTCGGATGCGCTTCGTTATTGCACTCGGGCCGCGTCGACGTTGCATAATGCGCCAGCCGCACGCCGTTATTATACGCGCGGTGTGCACTTTTTACGAGAGCCCTCTCTGTGTACCGTGCCTCAATTATACGTAGACACAACCCCGACCGCGTTGTTGTGTTGGATGTGGTTGAATACGGGAAAGGTTCCGTTGCTCGTACTATCTGTGAGTTATGATGCAGTAATATTTGTTTTTATCGAACCAGTGGATTGTAAACTATTATTTAATATTATATTTGTAACACGTTGGGGAAATGATATTGAGTCTAACATAGATATTGAGTTGTTTACAGGCTGCTTCTTTGGGTAGTTTATAAATATAGAAAATTGTAATCTCATTTCTATCAAGATGTTGTTAGCTGACAAAGATTATATCTTAATAATTAATTGCTGATGTCTACTTTTTTTAATTTTCCCATTTTAAATAACTCCTATATTTCCTTTCGTTTTAGCATTGTTTTTTTCTCAGCATACCATAATGAAAAGTAATTTATAGTACTTATCCAAAAAAAAGTCGAGCGCAGCTATTTCTTACTAAAACGATCTAGTTTTGTGCGTGACAATGTCTTATCGAATATCTTTAAAATGACATATGTTTTTCGGCGCGTCTCAGTTCACTGTTGCTTGTCATGTGAGTTATTGCGTCGTGTGATTACAGTGGGATTAGTTACAACGCGATTTTAGAGAGTAAATCGATTCAGATAAATGCAAAACGACGACTTGCTAAATAACAAATTTATTAAGTCCCTTTCTATTAGAATTGATTATGAAATGGGAAATTTTAAGATTTTCTTATCTTAGTCCTATTCTTAATTATTTTACTGCTGCATATATCAGTCACGGTATTTTGATTTTACTTATGTCGAATTTGCTCAGTCACTACCGAAGATATTTTGATTTAAAAGTTTCGTAATAGTCGGGTTTCAAATTTCGGCGCGCATAATTAATAACTATAACCAAAGTCGTCATTTGGTATTTATTTCGGTAAGATAATATTAGA
Source organism: Druceiella hillmani (assembly GCA_039881145.1). Lineage (NCBI taxonomy): Eukaryota > Metazoa > Arthropoda > Insecta > Lepidoptera > Hepialidae > Druceiella > Druceiella hillmani. The sequence continues at coordinate 28,966,671 of JAYKKI010000002.1, forward strand.
ACTATACTAATTGTAATTACATGATCCATTAAATCACATGATGAGCAACAGTGATCTGAGTCGTGCTTGAAAACTTGCTTTGTACCATCTGTTTCCCCACTCTAGGCGCCCGATCAGAAACATTTGAAAACTTGAACCGATCTATCAAATGACATTACAATGATTTGTAAGTCTATCAAACAACATAACAATGTTCCAATCGATCAAGTGATATCACGATTGTTGCTCTGTCGAGTGTGCAGCCTGTAACACCTACATTAGTCTTCCTAGCCGTACATAAACTCCTACCCTCTCAAACTGCGTTAAAAGGTTGTCACGTCATAAATTAGAAACCTTTCAAGCAAGATAATTCGCGCACTACTTCTGATTCTATACACACTTAGCCAAATATTTATATTTTACAAAATATTAATTTTTCACAACCTAAATATATTGCTTGCCATATTCTTTTACAGATGGAGAACATGGTGCATATTCTAAAAAAATATAAGAGAGGGAATATTAAGGCCTTGAAGAAAAAATTATTTTTACTTCCAGATGTATGCTGAAAAATATGAGAAGAATATGGGCAATATTCTTCTGTTTCCTCTTTTATCAAGAATATGTCAATCCTTATAATTCCAAAACTACATAATTTTAAATATAATATTTAGCAATATATCTTATAATGGATTCTGTTTTTCCTTTTGAATAGTAGGACCCTAAAAGTATAAATATTATTAAAAAATACAACATATACGAATATTATTAAAAATTTAAATGTGTCTGTTAATAATATATATTACCATATGCTATAGTTTTCAGGTAATTTAATAGTTAGATTTTACACACACTGCTTCCGTTATGATTTTTGTCTCAGGAATTTCATAAATAATGGATGGGCGAAATTTTTTGGAATATATTTTCATATATGCAATTTAAAATTATGAAAAATTTTAATTTATGAAATTTTTTTTATTTCCCATAACATATCTTTACGGAATATAAGTTGAAAAAAGTTTCAGACTTTTATTTGTTCCCCCCTTAATTGATATACGAATATTATTAAAAAGTTAAATGTGTGCGTTAATAATATTTATTACTCTGCCAAATTTGAAGTTTCTACATTGCAATGTAGAAACTCAAATTTCTGAAAAAGGTTTCTGAAAAACTTGATTTCTGAAAACAGTGAATATCGAAAATCGTAAATATATTGCCAACCAACAAATATATCTTTAATAAGAGTAAAAACCTTGAGCATATTTAAAAAAAATATGACATCTAGAATCATCGCTGTAGTTTTCATACGACCTCTGCGTGGGCTTCTAAAAGCCCATATTTTCTTTCTAATTTAAGGGAAAGTAGTTTTGGAAATGGGGTGTTGATATATACTTAATAAAGGAGAGGGATATATTCTTCTAATATTTTTCAGCGTACATCCGGAAATAAAAACTATTTTTTTTCGAGGTCTTAATATTCCCCCTCTAAAATTTACAAAAAAATATTTACGAGTTTTAGCTATTGAAATATGTTTTATTACATTACAAAATTTGTCAAGTGGTTTCTAAGAAAAACGCTTGTATCAAACCGTGAGTAAACACACACGTGAGTGATCTCATAATGAGTTCTCTTTTTCCTTTTGAATAATAGGCCCATAAAAGTATAAATATAGTAAAATATATAGAAAAAACAAAAGGGTGAAATTATATATTAATTCTGTTCTAAAGTCACAATTTTTAATGAAGCCCTAAACGTTAGTTAGCGAAGTCCAACGCGCATTGCAAGAAATAAGACCTAACCACAAAATAACAGATTGTGCTCTACTGTAAAAGTCGTTGTATGCTTTTTTTATCATTAAGTTAATTGCAGCGCGCTGAGTGACATCTGTGCATTACGTCGTAATAAAACTGTGCACATTTTATGTCCTGCGGGGATGAGGAGAAAGGCTTTCATTATCCTCGAGAGTCGAGAGCGGGAATGTACAGTCACGCGTGCCATTGTTGCGGAGAACCTTATTACAAAATATTAAATTCTCGCTTAATATGTTGGCAAATGCAATGAACGTCAATATTTATTAGTCGCATATTTCTACGGGTGAAATTTTTGGATTTCAGTTAAATAATTACGAACTTTAGAAGCTAATGATGATTTTTTTATTAAAATTCAACGTAGAAGGGCGAAAATGTTATGGTTTTGTATATATTGATTATTAAGCAGTGATTAGACATGAGGAAGAGTTTACTCGAGAAATTGCTTAAGAAATATCGAAATAAATAAAAAATTAGTTAGTAATTAAATAAAACGTTTAAACACGCTAAATGTAAGAGTTTTGTAACATACATAACAAGGTAATGTGTATTCACACTAACAAGTGATATACCAAAAGGGTATTTAGTCTAGAGTCACGATATTAATGTAAATTTGTTATTCTAATATTACACCCTAACAATTCATTTTACGTCTTTTTAATTGTAATTCAAAAATTTCTGAGCAAAGGGCAGATGTATTAAATATTAAATCTGTCTCTTTTCCATTTATGTGTAATATCGATGTCGATAAGGTTTGTAATGTAGATATAATTTAGGGTAATTATTTTATAGTTTCTATTGATAAATAAAAAATTGTTAAAGTAAAAATATATGTACTTTTGCCGTAAACTAAAACTGATTATACCAATGATGGTTTAAGTAGAAGGTGATAATTATGCTAAATTCTAGTATGTATATGTTTTCATAATTAAGTGTACGTATGAAAGAGAAAGAGAAAGTGAAAGTTTGTTACATCACTTATTTAATGTTTTTACTATTGTTACTTTAAAACTTTACAAAATAAGCCCAAGATATACACTCGTGATATGTTATTCCACTTTAAACCGAATATATTACAAGGAGTTAAAACATTATATGCTTAACAAATTTAAATCAAACTTCTCAAAAGAATAAATATTAACAATATAACCATAACAACGGTTAAATGGTTATGTCTTGGATAGAGTTGAGTAGGTTTTTTTTGAGTCGTGTTTTGTTTGTGAAAATTTAAGTTTTTAACAGCTCTTTTAAAACAATCACAGCAAGTTATGTATTAAAATTATTAGATTACATGAGTCAAAAATATTTTCTAGAAACACACGATTAAATTTTCCCGATAATAAAATTGGTTATAGAACATTAATCCTTTCATTGAATTACATTGGACGGCTGGTCCATAAACCATATATACTAATTCTGTTGTGTATACTAGAGACAAGAGTTTTAGCCTTAGCTATGTTTTTGCGTCCCGATAAATTATCGACTTGTAGATATTTCTATCGTCACCTATGAACTTGACTTATTATTAACCATCGATGGGGGCAATGTATGGAGATGACAGTTCATAGCGCCCCTATACAATTTTGATATCTGTCAATGCTATTCCTCGATTTCGTCCTACGAAAGTTTATTTATTATTATAAATTATATCATTTTTGTGCAAATAACTAATAACGTCGAGTTTCATCTTTTGAAATTCCAATTGATTAATTTATGCGATTTGAAATATTTTTTTGAAGAAGAAATTTTTATAAACTTGAAATTATAGAACAAGAATAAATGAAACGCTGCAAAAATGTTGCCCATTGATAAAGTGATAATCGACCTTTTATTATGTGTAGCACTAAGGTTAACTTCATTTAAATCTTTGCTAATAGCTCACCTAAAGATGTAATACAAAGAAACCTAGGTCGTAGTAAAGAACTTAAAGAAAGTAGAAATAATACTACATCACATAGTTTCATTTAATTGTTCATTTAAATTTTTAAAGCATATTTTTTCTAATTGTACATTAAGCAATCGTGTTATTTAGAGATTTAAATTGGAGATAAGTACTATTTTTACGGCTGTCATCGCCAGTGTTTTATTTTATTTAATGGCGTTCATTCTGTGTTAGAAACAGAATCATTGCCAATAAAAATTATGTTTCGTTGTCCTGTTTTTACGTAACTAGATTAAATAATGAGATATTTTATATTTTATATTTGCATATTTATTTTGACCTTTGGCGTCATATTATGTACATTCATCTAGTAACCAAATGTAACAAATGTAAACAAAATTGGTTATGTTATTAATCATATAAAAAGTACAAAAAATGTAAAACTACCAAAACTAAAAATTTCATCAAAAAAATGCAAAAACTTTTTAAAGTAACTGAATACGCTTATCCGCTATAAGAATGTAAGAGACAGTTATCTAAGAGAACAAAAAAATACAGATGACAGCAAATGCTTGTGGGATGCATACAAACAGCCAATGTCTGAAGTTAACCTATCGTTTCGTAACTGTCAATAGTATTGTTTTGTAAGTTTTAGCGGCCAGCATTAAGTAGACAAATGACTCCTTTATCTTTCAGTTCAATTGTGTCGCCATCTTGTGTTTCTTTAGACTGTATTGATTATAAATACACGTTTCATTGCATCAATAAAGAAGAAACACGAAAAAACATTTATCCTAAAAATGTCTTTGTTAAAAAATTTATTTATGTATTTATGTGTAATTCATTTATCTCAGTTGTAGTCAAAGTCATATCATATTAGTTATAGACAAAGTCTTAAACTGGTAATACTAATTGCAATAAGTGGAGTGATTCATAAATTATATGGAATTGAACTATTTTAAAGAGACAAAGAAAATAGTATTTGTATTTAATTAAATCACTCTACATTTGTCTCGGGGTTTTCAAAACTTCAAAATGTTTTTAGTAGGATAAAATAGACTATTTGCTTTTCCATGTCTTTCCATGCAATTGAAAAGTCAATTTCTCTATTATTTATTAATTTTTTTCTTTAAATTTCACAGTTTCCTAAATATGGTAATACAACGTTCAAAAATCATTGATAATTTAAGAATTTTTTAAAAGATTTCGAACAAAGCGTTTGTAAAAATTAATTTTCCAAAGCGAGCGCTTTGGAAAAGTAATTTTTAAGACAAGTATGCTATAAAATAGACATAAAAAATAGAATATGCCTTTTATTGTGAACCTCGCTCTGATAATCAGATTCATTCTTTTTACTTAGTCATTATTGAGTAAATATAAATGCCGATAAGGTATTATTATTGCTCGAGTCATCATTTAATAGAGCTAAGTGCGAATTATTCTAAACAATAAAAAGAAGAAAAAAACCTGTCAAGCATGAGTAAAACTCGCACTACGAGGGTTCCGTATACATTTCGAAACTTAAAAATTTGAGCGAACATAGTGTTCTTATTGAAATATTTACAAATTTTAATTTTTCACAATTTAAAATACATTACAACGTATTATATATTGTAACTTTCACAGGCTTGAAAATATGGCGTGTATTTAAAAAAAAATTACCATATATGATAATTACTATAGTTTTCCTATAAAGTTGCAGTCAGACTTCACCAATTCTGTTTTTTTTAATAATATCTGGCTAAATAATAAATTTTGTTCAGATTATATTTATGTATAATTTGTAGATTTTAATAGCTTCGGCCAGAAGGTTTATGTAATCATCAATAATGCGTATTATTTTATAATGTTTATGTAATCTATATAACAACACTTTTCAAAGAAGATTCAATATAATACATAAAATAAGAAAAAGACATGAAGATCTTTATCTACTTCTTCCTTAATTGTTATACCGATATTTTAAAAAAAATTGATGACCAATATATATTTGGAATATCTAGGTAAATACATCTTGTATTACTAACAAGTTTTAAGTTTCTATATTGCATCAGAAAATCGGCTCTGAAAATATAAAAGAGTAAATGTATTGCCTACTATATCGTTCGTGGAAGAAAAACAGAGGAAATATTTCCAAAAAAATGTGACTTCTACAATAATTGTTATAGTTTTCCTACAATCTTTGCGTGGTGTGCTAAAAACCAAATTTTAGGTTGAGTAGATTCGGAAATAAGTGGATAGGAACATATTTTTTTGCACATTTCTCATGGTATATCTGAAGATATAATACCTAGAATTATGAAAAAAAAATTTTTCTTTGGGACCCTTATAATATATCCGAAATATATCGGAAATAGAAATAAAATTTTGGGTATTTAATTTGCCTTTTCTAAAACTTAAAACGAATATTTTTGAATTTCACTTATTGAGATACATGTGAGTTAATATGTACTGTTACGGTGCCAAAATTCACGACTGTGACGGACATACGAAAAGATACGTAGCTGATCTTATAAGGATTCCGTTTTTCTTTTAAGGTACGGAACCTTAAAAATAAATATTTTGAAGAAAAATTGTTTTTATTAAAGTAATTTTTTTCAGGTTTTTCCTTTCCAAAATTATATGAAGAATAACCTTGGTAATTAAAATTATGAAAAATGTCATGGAAACACTTTTGTGGATCGTCATTTGATGTAATTAGTGATATTTAATTTTGAAAAAGCGCTTTCTGATAGTTTTTAAAGATTCATTTGTCTGGATTTAGTTGTATTTAATCTCATAAATTTATCTATTGTAAAGAAATTCGACCTTTCTTTTAATTATAAATTATATCTGAAACGGTTTTCCTTTTCACATCGAAAGTATTTTATAACGAAGTTATTTAATTTAATATTAATTTTTTTATTTTTCCTCTTCGAAACTACATGACGAATCACAATTATAATAAAAGTTACGAAAAAAAAGTTATAAAAACGCTTTGCAATCTGACGATCCACTTGATTTTATAAGCGATGTTTAATTTAGAAAAATGGTTTTCGGACATCTTTAACATTTTTATTTTTCTGGATTTAGTAGGATTTGATGTGACAAATGTACTTACTGAAGTGATATCATAATAAAAAGTGGATTTTTTTTTTACATTTTGGAACTATCACTGAAATCGTTTGATTTTTCCACATTGAAAATATTTTGCTGTCAAAAGAATGAGGGGGAATTGGCCGTGAGAAAATACGTAGTACTGAAAAGTCTATATGCCACATGGATAATATTTTAGCTGCGAATAATATATCTTATCATAATCTATTAAATGAACATCACTTCTATGGAAACCCACCATCTACTGAGAAGTAGATTTTATGGAATATTATTTAACTAGCGTGACCCGTGCGAAGTCTTCGAATTATTATTTATTCCATTATGAAGCTCAGATCAAACAAATATTTTACTAAAATTGACATATAGAGGCGCAAGTATCAAAAGCATTGAGCTAAAGCTCCACTTTATTTATACGTGAGTGGATTTGAAATTAAACAAAAATTTTACCGACCGTCAATCATATTGACGTTGAGCCGTTAGATGGCAGCATTGCTGTTTTGTGTATATAATTTTAATAATTAATTAATTTGCAAAAACAATAGCAATAATAAATTTTTTAGTTGTGGATGCCGGTAGAGCAAGCAATTATCTATAAAATGATATATAATTTATGTGGATTAGTTGTGAGGTTTTTTCTAAAAAGGGAGAGTAATATCTTAACTTTAGCGTATTAATATATATGATGATATTTTATTTTTCTACAAAAGAACAGAGGTTATAAGGACCAAACTACATTAAGTTGAAATATATAAATTATATAAATTAACCACGCGTGAATTAAGGGATGGATTTTTAATTCACGTGTTACTTGCACATTTAATAAATCGCTAGTAATCTCTGAAACAATTGTATGCATTTAAATAAAATCTTCTTTGAAAACTGAATGTATAACTACTTTTAAGTACGCCACACCCACACATGCACGCACGCACGCCCACACACGCACGCACGCACGAATGTGCGCCTGCAAGCTATTTGCTCGAACGCACGCACGCTGACAGGCACGAACGTTTGCCACATACTTTTTCTCAATCGTTTACAAATACCAACTAATCGCATAAAGCTAAACAGTCACTTAAACATATTTTAATATTGTTTTTATTAACTAGAAGAAAATTTGGTAAAATTTAAATTGAAACTTGTTACGAGATCACTATCTCATGTAAAGAAAAGGTTACAGAAATTTCGATAATCGAAAATAATTCCAATGTCTTGTACTATCTAGTCAATTTATTTAATTTTAAAATAAAATTAATGGTCCTGATATTGATGATTGGGTCGTTGCTAATTGGCGATGGCCGAATAAGAGACGGTTTGTATTACAGTGAGAGTTACCAAAATCATAATTTTAAGAACTGAACTTTCGCAACAATTTATGATTATAAAGTTATATTAAATCACGTTAGTTAATATGTTACAAGGTAGTGATGTTTACAAGATTATAGGTTACATATTATTAATGCTAAAAGGGCTTACTTTGTTTGAACTAATCCCCACTGCACTTTAAAAAGAAAATCAATGGTCCTGATATTGATGATTGGGTCAATGTTAATTGGCGATTGCCGAATAACAGACGGTTTGTGTTACAGTTATAGTTACCAACATTATAATTTTAAGAACTGAAGTTTCGCAAAAATGTACGATTATAAACTTACTTTAAATCACGTTAATTAATATGTTACAAGGTAGTGATGTTTACAAGATTATGGGTAACATATTATTAATGCTAAAAGGCTGGTTTTTTTTTGAACTAATGGCCACTGCATGCCTTTCTTTAGACGTGAAACTGAATATTAATCATATAAAGGAAATGCTGTTGTGAAGTTGGGTGAAAATACTTTTTTACAGGACTGTATTACCTCAGAGTAAAGATACTGCAATCCGCTGGATATATGGTTGCAATGCGAGTAAACAATTAAGGCGTATATTAGTCAAGCTACGAGAGGAAAATGGGTTGTCATTAATTCCGTTTTATGCCCTTTCCGTTTTCTTTTACATTTAATATCAGATTACGTTCAGTATGTTGAAGTAATGCAATTTTCCAACAGTTACAATTATATGTAAATGTTTACTGCAACCATTTCAGTTTAATTTACTTGTATTTCGTTATTTCTTTATCCAACCTGTATTAAAATATATTACTTTAATAAATAAAAAATGAAAGTTCAATTATTTAATATTCTAAGATAATACATATACTATTATCTACATACTTTTTGTTTATGTTTATGCCTTTATATTACGACTTCTTTACGTTCAAGACGACTTAAGCTGTGTTTATCAGCTTCTCTAAAGGATGAGCATATGAGAATTTTTTCACCCAGAAAAGTCTCAAAAAAATTTGTGAAAAATATGTGAAAATACCTTTAACTTTAGAATTAAGAAACATTTTATGTAAAGGTTGTCTAAAGTAATATGCTGCCTCGAACTGTTATAAGTACTCTTTGATGAAACGAAAAGTTCAATTACTTAATATTCTAAGATGATACAGATACTATTATTTATACACTGTTTGTTTATGTTTAAGCTTTTATATTACGACTTCTTTACGTTCAAGATGACCTAAGTTGTGTTTGTAAGCTTCTCTAAAGAATGAGCATATGAGAATTTTTTCACCCAGAAGAGTCTCAAAAAATTTGTGAAAAATATGTGAAAATGCCTTTAACTTTAGAATTAAGAAAATATTTATATAAAGGTTGTCTAAAGTAACATGCCACCTCGAACTGTTATAAGTACTCATCGGTGAAACGAACTGTTCAATTACTTAATATTCTAAGATGATACAGATACTATTATTTACACACTGTTTATTTATGTTTATGCCTTTATATTACGATTTCTTTACGTTCAAGACGATCTAAGTTGTATTTGTAAGCTTCTCTAAAGAATTTTTTTACCCAGAAAAGTGTAAAAAAATTTTGTGAAAAATATGTGAAAATACCTGTAACTTTAGAATTAAGAAAAATTTTATGTAAAGGTTGTCTAAAGTAACATGCCGCCTCGAACTGTTATAAGTACTCTTGGGTGAAACGAAAAGTTCAATTACTTAATATTCTAAGATGATACACATACTATTATTTACACACTGTTTATGTTTATGCCTTTATATTACGACTTCTTTACGTTCAAGACGACCTAAGCTGTGTGTGTTAGCTTCTCTAAATAATGAGCATACGAGTATTTTGTCACCTAGAAAAGTCTCAAAAAATTTGTGAAAATACCTTTAACTTTGTAATTAAGAAAAATTTTATGTAAAGGTTGTCTAAAGTAACATGCTGTCTCGAACTGTTATAAGTACTCTCGGGTGTGCTAGTAACAATTTCAATCTTGAGATAATAATATTTTCGTCTTCAATTTATATCACTCAACTGACATTCAAAAACTTTTTCAATTAATTGCGGCAGACGCGTGAGGAATATCTATTAATAATTTAATCCCGACCAGGTATCCCAAGGTATAACTTGTTATATTATTGCTCCCGCCGCAATTATAACACTCCACGTGCTCGCTGTGCGCTTACGTGCTCGAAGCACTAATACCCTTTAAAGCCTTAGATATTCCGTTTTGGCGTTAAGATAACACTTGCCAATTTTCGCAAATGAATTTCCAATTGTTCGCTTGCAATAAAACAGTGAGGACGGGCGAAACTTGGCCGGAGTTCGAACGCAGGTGGGCCGCTGGCGGGAGGAGTTAGCGGCGGCTTTTAATTACTCGTTCAATGAAATTTGTCATGAATAGTTGACGCGCCGGAAAATTCAAGCTTAAGTTTGAGATCGCTTCCTAGTCCGTTTTTCGTACCATGTTGGTAGTAGTTCAGTTTCGTATGATCAATGAAACTTGATTTTTACTTGTGTATTGAGTTTGAGTTTTCAGGGTTTTGAATATTTTGAGGAAAGGTTAAAATCGATGACTGATTTCATAGAAATATTTATATATTTTACTTAGATCTCGATTTGCTATTCTTGGGGTTATTTTTCTCTGTTTTAATGATCATGGTGTCTGATGGATGCTGAAATTTTATATAGGTCTGAAGATCACTTAGATAGCTATGTTGATGGACTAAACTGGTTCAATAGTTTAAACAATTCGGCTTACAATAGAAACACGTAAACGACACACCTTTAAAGAACTTTGATAATTCTGCAACTTTTGCTTAGAAAGCTTTTTTATCACTTATTAGTAAAACGTTTTAAACTTTATTAAACTATACTTTAGCGAACTTTACCTGTTCGACTGATGCCCGTTATCGCCTTTATTGTTAACAGACTATGTCAATATTTAATTTGGTGCTGCGAATGCACATATATATACATATATATATATATATATATATATATATATATATATATGTATTTGCGATATCCTGACATTTTAATGCTTACATAAGCTATAATTTGAGAAACTATACCGTTGGTGGATCGGGTTTAGTGGTTATATTCTGTCACTCTTAATATTTATTTGTATATTCTTATTTCTAACTTCTATGATTATATTTTCATACTTGTCTATTTACTTGATTCCACAACAGTTCTAGAAAGTTCACAGAATATTTTTGAAATTGTTACTAAAATATATTTCATCGCTAAACTAAAAAAAAACTCGATTATGGCTATAAAAAAATAAAAATATATAATTGGTGAACATCTAATATTGATATAATAATTATGTTAAATTTGGGAAACAAAAATTATATAATTTAAACACTAAACATATTCAGAAATACAGGCCTCGTTCTTAAAGTATGTATACAGAGATTTGAAACGAAGTAGATTGCAGATACTTTTCAGTCAGCATTATTAATATTTATAGAATTAAATTACAACAATGCGAAGAAAAACGAATTGTCATTAATTTAAGAAAGATGAATTGCTAGTATTGTGGGACGCAATTGCAACAAAGATTTACATTAAATGCTTTTAACTATGCGTTTCATTAGTTTCTTATTGTAAAGTTAACATTCCTACATGTCAAAAGAGTAAGCACTCAGGAAAAAAGACAATAATATTGTCTAATATGCAACCTACGTTATACTTTGTTTACAGTAAGTAGCCAGAGACAAAACACGTTTCTACTATATCTCTTACGGAATGATGAGACATCGTATAGCATTTTTTGTCTGGCAACAACGGCACGACAATGCGAAAGACAAAGCAGAAACAAAACACAAGAGCTACAACGAGTCCGCATTACACAAACATACCTACGGCCATCAGGAAAGATTAATGTTTCGGACATTAGTCTCAGATTGCAATGACAAATAGGAGGCGAAGTAATCCGGCGGAAGCTCGTCGCAGCCGACCCGAGCGATACTGGGGGCGAACATTACATGCATCAATTTGTTGGGGCCCGCATCGGCCGCGTGCCGGGACTCAATCATAATTTCGAAATATGTTACCCTTACACGAGGGCTACTGTTTCTGTCGAGTCTTTTATAAATGGCCCGGCGACACGTTGGAAGGAGGCACGGAAAGGGCGAGCAATAATAGAAATAATACGGTAAGTTTTCGAGGCATAATATCTAATGCATGCTTATTTATTTATACATGGTATGAAATGTTTTATGTGGTTTGTGGTGAATCACGTCGTTGGCTAGCGAGGTTATTTTTACATGTAATAATATTGTTTAAATGTTTTTGGAGTAAACATTTCTTTAGGCGCGTTGAACGATTTTTGCTAGGGGAAAATCTTATGGGTTAGCTTCACCGACATGCTAATGTTAACAATATATATCCGTAGCTATGAGTATGAAGTGTTGTGCTTGGCCAGAAGTAAAAGCATATATATATAAATGAGTAACAAAAACAAAGCATTTATATTCAAATATTTCCAATATTTGCGTTTAAAAATTTGATATTATGTATTTTTAATTTTTTTTAAATTTGACCTCTGCAATACATCATACAATGATTATTTCATAGTGGTTTAGGAATTATCTTACTAGCATGGTAAAACAGATTTCTAATTGTTCGATAATATTTTCATCGGGGATTTTAAAATGAAAAATTTTATGACACCGCTGTTATTTCGTAGTTTTCAGTTTTTATTTTTACCGGCAGTCCTTAAGACTGTCTACATTTCTTTATTTGTAACAGTTCTAGAAATGGAAAATAGCAATTTTCTCATTTTTAGAAGGTATAAAATTTGATTAATATTACAGAATCTTTTGGATCGCCATGTTTAGAATTATTCAAAGCGAATCAAATCCTATTATACGTTTTCAAACTTTATTGAAACTTCGCTTTAGAAATATTAAAAAACAAACATTTATAGAGCATACGTAAAATTCTTACCATTGTTCAAAGTCGATATAAAACTATATGCGTTTTTAAAGAATGAAAGGTACTTTTTTTTGCATTTTTTAAAAGGTTGCCTTTTGAGTTGGTACGACACTTTGTAGAATTCTGCACTGAAGAGTCAATACAGAATTCTAATGATCTTGCTTGTTTATCTGTTCGTCTGTTATAGCTTCTAAACTTTCGTAAACGTCTGTTATAGCTTCTAAACATACGCATACAATTTATTATCCAAATGATTACGTAAAGTCAGAGTCAAATTCGAAGCCGGCGAAAATTTCTTGGAAGGGACTCTACACTAAAAGAAAAAGTAATGATGACAAACAATTTAAAAACAAAATTGATGGAGAAAAATATTTATATATGCCTTTAAGGAAAGGTAAAAAAATTAAGGAACGTTTTTATATATGCATGTATTTAAGGGATTGTAGAAAAATTAAGGGAAGTTTTTATATATGCATGTATTTAAGGGATGGTAGAAAAATTAAAGGAAATTTTTATACATACATGCCATTTCCTTGAAAAGTTGGTCCATGTATTTTAAAATTTCTCAATTGTTAATTGAGCTTGTTACACCCAAAAACATATGAAAATTGAGTGCGATCCAATGAGTGTTGAAAATTGTGTGTCGACCCATTTTCAACACTCATTACGAGAATACAACTAGTCGACTTTATGCTTATAAACGATAAAAAAGCTTCATTTTTAAATTTTATGTCATTTAGGAAAAATTGTCATTTAAATTTCATTTCCCTTACGTCCATATAAAAAGTACGAGGCAGTATTTACATAGTGAAAAATAATTATAAATAGTTGAATGGAAATACGTTGTGCACTTTAAGGATATTTAAATTGTATGCACAGCTATTATGAATACGGAGTGATGATATGATGTACAAGGAACCTTTTTAGTTCGAGTTTTACTCATATTTTAAAGGTTTTTTTTTCTATCTACTGCGAGCTAAAGATTTCTAATATTCGGATATCAAGATCTGTTGCTTATATCGATGTTATATTTTTCTGCATTGTCAATAAAACATCGACATAATTCAGTGAGATGTTTTTGATATATACCAAATGAAATTTATTGAAATTTGAATAACACATTCTGTCATAAAGGGTATCTAATAGGTTATACGGAAATTGGGACTGTCGATTATATTTTTATAACGAGAGTAATGCTTGAAATTCATTTTACTTAATGGATATTTATGATGTTAAATAATATATTATATATAAATAATTATATGAAAAACATCGTCAATAAACACATTATTTTATTATAAAAAGACAGACTTAATATCGTCAAATCGCCTTAATAACATAAAATATTATTTTTAAAAAATACGAGATAATTAAGGCTTCAGACTTTGAACAAGTATCGTCTCTCGTCAAGTCTCGTTAAGAGACGTGAAACGAAATAATTTCCAGGAAATTATTTGGTTTTCGTTACGCTGTTTATATTGCGAGCACTTAAAGTTAATATTTAAATACCAAACAAATTTTACAGTTTCGATACAGCTATTTTTAATTTTTACGTGACAACTTAGACTAAAGTAACTAAAAATAAGTGTAAAAATTGATCAAGTGTAAATAGGTATCGGGTTTAGTTTATTTCTCTGACATAAAATTTTGTTCACAAGGTTTTATGTTTTTAAGGAAGTTATGGAATTGTTAAACGTTAATTATTATTTAACAATTACTTAATTTAATTCTATAATTATACTTACTTAATTTAATTCTATATTATACGTTGCCTATCATCTTCTCCTCGGCTCTTGTGTATAATGCTGTTGCAGGATATTTATTAAACACGGGGTAGTTGCGGTAGTATAGGCGTGATTTTGTTTTACTTTCAAGTAAAAAGAATGTTTTATATTTTATTATTACCTATTTATTTAACTTTCTAAAAAACAAATCTAGACGTATGGTAAATTTGGAACTTTATTACTTTGTAGAGAAGGATTCGTCGTTATAGCGTTGTAATAGTATCAAAATAAATCTATCTATATTTTAAATTTACTCATTTTATCAAAAAAGGCCAATTATTTATTTTCTTAAACATGGTGATCAGATACAAAACAGAGTATTAAAAGTGCTTTTATGTTAAATAAGCCTATGATCGTGCATTGTTTTCGTATCTGCTTTTCTAAGTCAAAAAATGTGCAGATTACTACTATATTTTCTATGGCTTTAAATTATTTAAACAAACATTTTGAGTTAGTGTTTTGTTATAACGTAAAAAATATTCATTACCTTTGATTCTAACATATTGAATAACAAAAGATCAATATCTTTTTTATCCCTATTATAATATGGAGGATTCATTTAATAAATAAAATATTATTTTTTGTAATCTTCACTCTTAACTTATTTTTTTGCTTAGTCACAATTAAATGAAACTACGTGATGTAGTATTATTTCTACGACGCTGCTACGACCTAGGTTTCGTTGTATTACAACATCTTCAGGTGGGCAATTAGCAAAGATTAATCTTTGCTAATAGCTAGGACGTGGTCGAAAACTTAAAGAAGGAAAACCTAGGTCATTGTAAAGAATTTAAAGAAAGTAGAAATAATACTACATCACTATTATTATAATGAATAATCAATTTCTACAAAATTAACGCCAAATATATTCAATATTTTTGCTTAGTAGTTTTGAAAAGTTGAGGGCAGGATTATGATGACGTTACAGTATATTTTCAATCTGTTCTTTGTTTTAGATATTTTTATATTATTCTATATATTTTTCGAATTTCAATTTAGTTATCATGCAATTGCCAATACGGCAATTGTTAATTGAGAAATTGGTAATTGGCAATTGGCAATACGTCAAAATGTTAGGAGCTTAGGGTTGGGTTTAGAGGACTTTCG
Organism: Druceiella hillmani; assembly: GCA_039881145.1. Lineage (NCBI taxonomy): Eukaryota > Metazoa > Arthropoda > Insecta > Lepidoptera > Hepialidae > Druceiella > Druceiella hillmani. The sequence continues at coordinate 28,982,605 of JAYKKI010000002.1, forward strand.
CAACCGTATACCGCGTTGCGAAAGTCCTCTAAACGTTTTTTATTATCCTGTCGTTAATTATTCATTGAAATATGTAAAAGTGAACATAGTACTGGTAAGATAGGGTGAAAGTATATGGTGTCTTTATTAGAACTATTCTAAAAAAAATCGATATTTTTTGGATTAAGTTTATTAACACATATTGTGATATTTTTATACGGATAGGATTTAAAATTTAAGCGATACAAGTTTCATCTACGAACTACAACGGGTGTAACTAATGTTGCACATTGCTTTATTATATTAATTCATTAAATACCACTATCGTTATAATAATTAGAAATAAAAACTTATTAAAAATAGCTAAACGGTGTAAAATGCCATCTCTATTAATGAAAGAGTCAAATTACAAAAGAAGGTTGCGCTAAATGGAGTAGTTATTGTACCGTGCTAAATGTTTTATACAGCCGCATTGAGTTAATGTTGTACTTAATTAGCATTAAAAACAGACAGTGAGCTAGTTGTTGAAACATTTCACTTTAAAACGTGTTTTCAGAAACTTTTTAATTATTATACCCGTGGAGTTTTGTAACTACGGTGAAGGGATTTACATATTTTTAGAGGTTTCGGATTTTTAAGGATTTGAGTAATTTGAACAGATTTATGAATTGTTTTTAAATGCATTATTAAGTAAGACGATAGTGTAGGTTTCGGATTTTTAAGCATTCGATCGATTTTAATAGGTTTATGAATTGTTTTTAAATGTATTATTAAGTAAGACAATTGTGTAGATTCGGTGCAAGAGAACATTTAGTGAAAACGAAACCTGTTAATTACGAGTAGAAGTCGTATTTTAAAGGTTTCGCAAAGATTTAGAACATTAAAAGTACCTAGTATGAGACATTAGAACATTAAAAAGTACCTAGTAGTTGCATTTATCTATATTCGAATATTAATATTCTTTTTCACGTGTCAATATATTACCTAATATATATTTAGTGGCGCCAAATTATCGTGAGTTGCTCAAAATTATTTGCTTTAAAATAATTGTTATAGTTTTCCTGTAAACGTTAAGTAAATTTCCAATAACCATTGAAATATTTTTAACTCTTAATTACTGCGATATACGCCGGTTAATATCCTTTATCACTATTTAAGTTTCTACGTTAACTGGTTTTTGAGAAAAACGGATTTGACTTGGACACAAATCTACCAACGCATGTTCTTGTCAGATGCGAAACTTTAAGAAATAATAAAGATTACTTAAAACTTCGTGATAAAACGTCTGTAATATTCATAGGTTTTTGGGATTTGTTATAATAACTCTTAATCTTATGACTAGCTGGTCGTGGTTTTAAAATTTTTTATGTCAATCCTGTTTAATATAATTTTATAACTGGCATCGCAATTTAATGTTAAATTACAGTGAGTGTTGTTTTATATTAAATTAGATACACGTTCTGTCTTTGCCAGGCCAAAAAGAGGCCATGGCTGTATTTCTTTTTAATTGCTACTTTACTCGGCTAATTTATTAATGGTACTTATTTGCTGCATTCGTCGACTACATAACTGCCTGGCCAATTTCGTAATAAAAAACAATTATAACGCGTATTTTTGTTCATTAGTAATATATATACATATATATATATATATATATATATATATATATATATATATATATATATAAATTATTTAACTATTTAATAATAGCATTTCAGGGAAAAACATATCTATATCATCAAGTTCAGGATATGCTCCCGAAAACTACTAACAAACTAAACACAAATTTTCTCGAAACGTTTCGGTACATATATATCTCAACATGTTGCTAGGTGAACTGCATTCTGTATAGATTATTTGATTAGGTAAATATCCAAGCACTGGCAAATATACAACACACAGGCGACATGGCAACGGAGGTCGTTCTGTGGAACGGGCGATGTGACGGGAAGGTAACAATTTGGAGGCGACCTTTTTGAAAAGTATAATCAAATCGCAATTTTTCGGTCGGGCGGAGCTGAGTGCTGGGCGATTGGTTGTGTCGTGTTTTCTGCTTCTGTGTACTGCGAGCTTTTGAGTGAGCGAGCTTGCTTCCATATTCATAAAAATCACGTTTCAAGTATGCTTTTATAATATAAGATAAGAAGAAAATTATAATATTACAATCGGTTATCGATTATAAACATATAACTACGCTATTGAACAATGGAGATCAAAAATATATATTATCTTTATATTTTCCTCAGAATAACATGTGGCAGCATCACATATGGATGTCTAAATGTATTTGAAAATCAAAAGATTTTAAATGAGAATTTATTAAAAGACACACGCCAGTGAAATAGGCAAATGCTATTTGTTAGGTCCTGATTGTTATCAGGTGTTCTGTTAACGCTGTTAATTGAACCTCAGTGGAGCTGGTTAGATGTTAGAGATACGCAAAAGGGTTTAAGTTATAGTAAAATTGTTTAAAACCAGAAACCAGTTAAAACGATTTACCATATTTATTGTTCAAATTTCAAATAAAACTAAGTGTAATTTATGATATTTTCGAAAATCTATTTTGGTTTATTTCGGAAATATTTGAAAACTGTGGCTTTCCCGAAAAAACTATACTTGTTTTAATTAATTTAAATTTGAATCAGATTTTGTTTATGTATGTTTGTGTTTTAATTAATTAAAATTTGTAAAATATATATGAAATTTAATCTATCAAAGAAATTTAGAGTATTTTGGTTGTATTACGAAATTTATGAAAAAAAACAGTTATTTAACTTAAAAACAAAAAGTGTAATTTTTGTAATTTCAGTTGGGTATACATGAAATTTAAAAAAGGGTTTGAAATTATTATCTGGCAGTAGTTTCAGAAAAATTAACTTTTTTTTATTTGAAGGAAAAAGGCGGAGTCATATCAAAACGCTGTATCATTTAGTATTCACTCCTTGTAAAAATAAGTTACCTAAAGTTTATTCAATTATTACCCTATAAGGTAAACTCTATAATATATTTGTATACATTAATATCCATAGCTGTATATTATATTATTGTGAGTTTTATAAGGCATAATCTAATTTACGCGTTTAATTTTTTTATATATAATTTTTGTAATGAAATTGGGTTTGCTTATGTTTTGAAACATATCTTTTAAAATATGTGCGTGCAAGTGAGTGCGCTGCTAAATCAATTTTTTAATTATTTCTTAACTATTAATGGATTTGTGGGAAAATAAATGCAATAGAGTGAATGAACAACTTATTTATACTAATCATTGGTTTAGTTTTAAATAGATTTATTAGAGGTCATTGGTATTAATTTTTCTATAAATTTCACTAAATAATTATGCATGAATAACGAAATCACGAAAAACGAAATCAAAAACTGTTACATATTTCTTAATGGTTTGTTAAAAAACATATTAGCGAAGCAACGTTCTCCCATTCTTTCTTTTACTATCTTTCTGTTTATGGGAAAGGTCGACATTATTAAATTGATTAATAAAAAAATCGAATATATATTTTTGGAATATATTGCAGTTAGTTTCAGGAAAAGGCTTACAATTTGTAAAAATAAAAAAATGTACACAAAACATGCCGAGAAATCGCGCTCACCGCCGTTGGTACTGACTTTAAAAAGGAATTTATTAGTTTGTAATAAACTGTCCTCCCCGTGAATTTATGAATAAAACGAGCAAATTTGTCAAAACGAGTATTTTCAGTGTCTTAAAAATTTGATTGTACTACTCACTTTTTAGTAAAAGTTAGCACTAGTTTTGGAGATGAATATTTGACGGGTTTTTTTAAATTTTCAACTCTAAAAAATATAAATTTGGCGAAAGTAAAATATTTTAATATATTTTATTTCATAAAAGTAGTTTTTAACAATAATTATTGACATAATTTTAATTGAAATTGCATTTTAGTTGCGGAATATAGATTGCAGTGGTTGCGAAGATAAATAAAATATACTGAGCAAAAGTTTGGATACTCTTTTCAGCAACACTCCGCTCGATGGATAACGTATTTTATTTCCAAATTTTTAGTATGCAAACAGGTGATCTATGAATTATAATAAATACATGTGACTTTTTTCAATTGGAAGCAATCACCAGGTGTTTTCTCTTTTCAAATGTTTTTCTTAAACAAAATGTTATTAGTTAGTAGTCGATTTAAAACAATTAATTTTTATTTATATATAAAAAGACACATTTTTCACTTACACAAAGCTCTGGACATGTGGAAACACTAAGAGTACTATAGTTTATAGTACTCAAAATGTGATGAATAATAATTTACAAAACAGAAAAAAAACACACATTAATTCAAAGTACTTTTAAAACTAATAAACTTTAACTACAAATCAAATCCATAATTGCATTTCTAAAGTGGTTAATGGAACAAAAAAAATATCAAGTTAGACGTGTCTCGTAATACTGCGCTGACCAATGTAGGTGCGTGAAAAAACTGGTGAGCACTGCAGGGTTCGAACGCATTCTTCTTGTCTTTTTCTTGGTTAGCACTACAACCTATTATAGGTCAATGCTGTCTCGACAAGCTTTCTTCAGCGGATCGGGTTAAATGCAACCGCCCGCCAACGTTGAATTTTTAAATATTTAAAACCATTTTTGATGCAATTGATTCATCTTGTGCTCAGTCTTCTTTTTCTCTCCATTTTGGCAAAGGTCACTTTCTTGACCGGGTTGTTGTCTTCAAATTTGAAAATGTGACCAAGCCACCTGGTACGAAAAGATTTAATGACTTGGACAATATTTGGTTGTTTAAATTTTCTATAAATTTCATGATTAAACAAAATTCTCCATTTGTGATTTTCTTTGTCAGGGCCAAATATTTTACGAAGCATTTTTTTTTTTAAAATGCGTAGTCTATCTTCATCTGCTTTTGTTAATAGCCCACATTCACTGCCATATAGAATTATCGGCCTATTAAGAATAGTATAAATATTAATTTTTGTTTTCGGTTTTAAAAGTTTAGACTTCATAAAATTCCTTTGGCTGAAGTAACACCTATTAATCATTACGAACGAGAAGACAATGTTTGGGTGGCAAAATTAATTTATTGTTTATTATCGTTTATTACAAATAGGATCACAAAACTATCCTTACAAATGTCGATAATTCTAAGAGTGAGTAGACACAGTTTTATTGCTGTTATTATATAAAGTTATTACTGCTGTTTTATTTAAGTACTCTTTTTAACTGGGTAAAGTTGACTTTTAACACATTACTGCTTACGTAAGTAAGAGTCATTACTGCTTTCGTATGTAAAATATAAAATATCTACAGGGATAGTAAACAAAATGTAAGTTATAAGAGTAAGGGAACTGATTAAATATCTTTGCAAATAAAACAGAATAAAAATTTTTAAATCTTATAAAAATATGTATTATATTTACATATTCCTTAAAGCAAACACTCTCTATAACGAAAGAAAATAGAGTTTCATTATAAATAAACTCTTGAGTTTCATTATAAAGAGTTTACATGTGTATGTTTAAATATGACTACTATAAAATCTGAAGGTAACAACTGAGGGTAGTATCCAAATATTTTTTGTATAAAATCTATTAAGCTCTTTAATATTTTCTCTAAAATGAGTATAAAAGTCACTTGATGCAAAGACCGGATGACACAGCATTGGTTCCATGGAGTTAGAAGATTAAAGAGTTGAACAAAGTTACAATATAACCGCTGTCGTGGAAATCTTAGGAATATCACATGACAAATCTGAGCACGCTGTAGGCTTTCAATGATATGATCGTGAAATGTTAAAAAATAATCACGTAATCATAATTATATCTTTAATTACCTTTCAAAGTTTTTTTTCTTTTAAAGTTGACGGATGTGAGTCAGATGATTTGACTAGAAACAAAATTTTATTTTTTCTAGTTTTATACATTTATGCCAACTTTAGTTTTTTGAATTTTTCTATATTTTATATCAGGTTCTCTATATACTGCTTATCTCATTTTTTAGAATACATTAGTTTTGAGAATTTTCAAATAGACCACTATAAGAATTGTTTCCATTGAAATTTAACTTATCTGCTCGAAAATTAACTCTAATAAAGACGTAATCTCAGAAATACAGAGACATTATATTAATATTAGATAAATTAAAAAAAATTAGAAAATTTAGTAAAGGTCAGTTCGTGGGTGGAGTTTAATTTATTCTTGCGTGAAATTCCTTCTTCAGATCGGAATTTTCCGAACGAAAGCGACTGAAACCAATAATGTATAAAGCGTTCACTTGTGGCCTTTGGTTTGCACACCTCATTGACATTACTCGTATTTGTCGTCTGCACTACGTTACTTATAGACTTGGAAATAATGAGACTTTTTAACAACATTGCTGGTGTATATGTAATAGCCAATGTGTTGAAATCCATATGAAAATAAGATATCAAATTGAATAATCAGAAATTTTAACTTTAATTAACCACTTATTTATTGGCTGCTCGCAAAATATTTATTAGACTATTAGACTATATTTATATTTACATACTGTATTATATGCCGCATAATGTTTATAAAATAAACTATATTATTATTTGTTGATTTAATATTAACGAATTATTCTAAAAACCGCTCCCTCAAAAAATGTCGCGAAAATATTTTCCATTTCCAGGATATACATGATGAGAAGGAGTTTAATAACGACCGTGTCGATTAGGTTGGGCGGGTAGATTAAAAGGGAAAGTGGTTACTGCGCCAAATGTTACTTTATAGAAACTTCCTTGTTGATTTTATGCATGAAAGCGTATTTAAACCAAAATTGAACTGGAAAAATTACAGAATGAAGAAAAACAGAAGAATATACACAAAATATTTATGTTAATATTAGAAAAAAATCGGAGTTTAAATGGTCGATAGCATCAGAATGACATATATAAATATTAATTACGCTTTATGGGTATATATAATAGATCGGTTAAATATTAAAACACATTTAGAAAGAACAGTTAAGTCCGCCATCCTTGTAATATTTGACTAACACGGTCTTCTGGGTTTCTTTGATATTTAGGTATATATTTGGCGTTAATTTTGCAGAAATTCATTATTCACAATTAGATAAAACTACGTGATGTAGTATTATTTCTACTTTCTTCAAGTTCTTTACCACGACTTAGGTTTCGTTGTATTACAACATCTTCAGGTGAGTAATTAGCAAAGATCTTCTTTCAGTTAGCAAACATCAATCTTTGCTAATTGCCCACATGAAGATATATTAATACAACGAAACGTTGGTAGTGGTAAAGAACTTAAAGAAAGTAGAAATAATACTACATCACGTAATTTAATTTAATTGTATGTATGGACTTTTAAAGATACGTAATATTTCCATTAAATTATTTATATTATATTTATTTTTTACAATGTAAATACGTTGCGTAATATGTCTTTCAAAGGCGTAAAATATGAATATTTAAAATAAACTGAGATTATAAGGTCTAGGATAATAACTGTAGTTTCCTGTAACCGTATTGTTTTTCACGATTTTTGGTTCCGCAGTTTCGAAAATAAGGGGGGATATTTGTTTGCATATTTTCCACTTAAAACTATTTCCAAATTAATATTTTTGAGTTGTAACTATTGAAATGTGTGCGGGTTAATATATTTTATTACTACGCAAAATTTTAAGTTAGATACGTGAATTATTTTGTAAGCATGTCGTATTTTTCTTTTGAAGTACAAAACTGGAAAAACAGATTTGGTAATATCAATTTACACGTAAATAATATATGTATAATGTACACTTTATATTTTTCGTAATTTTTCACATAACACTATTTGCTTTCGGATTACCAGAATATTATCAATAAACGATTCCACGAAAATTACATTACATATACAGGTACACTGCGATCTCATCTAAATTAATATTTGATTTAGCAAGCTTAAATTTGAAGGTCAGTTTATTTATGCTTTGCATATGTTCTCATTAGCAGAATATTAATGTGAGCGAAATGAAAACATACAGTTAAATAAACGAACATAAAATAAGTATAATTATCTCATTTTAAATATATTATTTCATTCTGTATCGTATCTCGTACCACGCAAAACCTAACTGAAGCGTGCTTTTTTCATTTGGCGCACCACGTAGGAGATACCTCCGCAGATTTATAATAAAAAGAAGGTCTAGTAACTGTTGATTAACAGGATTTTTTTTTAACTTTTAATACCGAGCTTAAAATAACTAACCGACAAGGATCTGTAACTGAGTGGTTTTGTAAGTCGAATTTCGTTTGGTGATTTTTATCTTCCCCGTAAATTGAAACGTTTTAGTTAGACAAATAAACTATGATAATTGTATAAGCGATTATTTAACACATTCACACCTAGTACGCCAGAACTAACGTATATTAATATGAAAATCAGCTTTCTGCCTTATGTTACTGTTGTTCTCGATTTATAATTAATGCGGAATTATTACAAGGCATATATAATATATCTCTTCTTATAATAAAGTAATTTTCTTTGCGTGTGCGTGGGAGTGGAGGTATGTGTGTGCGTACGCGTGCGTGTGTGTGTGGGTGTGGATGTGTGGTATTATTGTGCTTTGAATATTACTGGGCTCTGTAGATTCTTATTGAGCTTTGAATATTAAGCGATATGAATATTATTACACGGGAAGAAATATCAATTATACTGGTGATTTAGTATTTTTGATAATGAAACGTTAAAATATAATTACGATTGAGAAAATGTTCAGAATAAAGGTACATTTTCGTAAGAAATATGAAAATGTCATAAGTTATTTTCATTTTATATTGCCAAGAGAAAATAAAAAAGACACTGTTGCTGCACTAATAGATTAACATTGTGTATAAATGCACATATACTTACATATACACACGCACGCACACACGCTTACCCGCATATATATATATATATATATATATATATATATATTTATTTTATATTATACAGTACAATGATTTTAAAAGTAAACCTTTTTTAGAAAGTGTACTTTGCATTGACATGTCAAATTGCTATATCTATACGTTATCACACAGCCAATTGATATCTTCATCCTAATTGATATCTTCATTGATCGTTTCACGCAAGAGCAGCTGACAGGATTTCAGCTGCCCGAACACGAACAAATAAACACACTCACAGACAAATGGACCAATATTCCAAAAACAATATCTTTATTGTCTATTATTCGAATTATGTGCCCTCAAATATTTTTTTAAACCCCGCACTCCGGGCAAGTATTGGGTGTTTTAAAAAGAGTTATGTGCAATATTTTTTTTGCACTCAGAAGAAGGACTTGTTTTACATTTTATTTTAACGACAAATTTATTCCTTTATAGCCAACGAACAGCATCTTTCATTCCGACATCTATTCCCGGACACCGTATATATATATATATATATATATATATATATGTATATATATATATATATATATATATATATGTATATATATATATATATATATATATATATATATATATATACATATCTGTAGATTTACGTATGTACCTATGTACAACCTACGTAACTAGAACATCTAGATTGAAATGAGCTAGCTGTTCAGACGTGCTGGCCCACTGGCGAATAAAATTAGTACTATATTTCATTTAAGCTCTCGATCTTTGCGAGGTTTCTTTGATTTCATTTTTACTATTTTCATTACTCTGGTAAAACCGACAGATGAACATTTCTTTGCTAACTTGTTTAGAAAAAGTCACATTTAATAATGTGATTAAAATAATAGCAAGAAGCCGTTGAAAGACAATAAAATATTTACGGGACTTCATTAACTGTGCCTAATGCAAGGTTGCACAAAGCTGAGGTAATGTGGAAAAGCGTTGAGTTCGTTTATACACGCCCCGTGCGGCGTGTGAGATACACGTTAGTAGATAGCACGATGAATGAATAAGCAGTTTATTATTTTTTCTTTACGAGAAATATATTGAGCTGACTGTGATCGTGCAAAACAGCATACGTAATTTCAAATTAGATGCTATCAAAGATGTTGTTGCTTACGTAGCTCTTACGTAATTCTTGTTAGACACAGTTACATGCGTGAAGAATTTCATTTATCTACGTCTTCCAAAAACCAGCATCGAAAACAAAATCGGCTATTGAAAAATTAAGTAGAATTATTGAAAATGAGAACGCATTTTCTCGATAGTGTAGGTTTTTTAAATTCTTTTCTTAGAAGTAGAGAATTCTGCCCATCGATTTTCTCGTTAAATAATGAACTGTTGTGTTGGTCAGTAAACACTAGTGATAACATCTATTCGTTGGTTGAGGTGATCAAATGTTTGTAAATTTTCAATACGAGATGTGTTAAATCGATTATTTTGATGCGATTTTTCATAAGAAATTTGTGTTTTTTTCGAACAGAAATATATAAAAGGCTGTCATTGCCTTCTTTGCAATATATGAATTTAATTAGGTGTTATCCTTTGCGGCGTTAATTTTATGCCGCAATCCGATTTCAATAAGTGACATATTATTGATATTGAATGAATCGTAAGTTCGTGGTATATTGGGTAACATAGTATATCTGAGACACTGAACGGGAAAAATAATATTTTAGTATTCAATTAATTTCGCTTTTATGCAATTTGTACATTAGGATAAATAGTCATTTGACTATTACTATCCTCGGTTGTCAGTTAAATAAAGCATATCTTTCACTCCACTTTCTTTTATTTATAGTACATCAACAGAATTACAACGATATTATGCACACATGAAATTCAATGAAATTACGCATCCGACTAGACATTATACAATACAAAGAAAATGACTACTAGTATAAATGTGAATTACAAATTCTATTACAGTTTTTCTAACTCATTAATAATTGAAACAGTATAGTTCATTCTTAATCTTAGCCAGGGCCTCGGTATTACTTTCATCCGTTGTCAGTGAAATGAATTATATCTTTCACTTAACTTTCCTTGATTTGTAGTGGATCAATAGAACTACAACGATATTAATATTAAGCACACATGAAATCCAATGAAATTACGCGTCCGACTAGACATTATACAACACAAAGAAAATGATTATAAATGTAAATTACATTTTATTTCCATTTATCTAACTCATCAGTCATTGAAATAGTGAATGCATGCAGAGTTCATTCTTAATATTAGCCATTGCATCGGTATTACTATCACCTGTTGTCAGTGAAATGAATCATATCCTTCACTTGACTTTCCTTTACGTGTAGTGGGTCAATAGAAGTACAATAATGTTATGCACATATTGAATACAATGAAATTACGCGTCCGACTAGACGCTATACAAAACAAAGAAAATTACTATAAATGTAAATTACAAATTCTATTACAGTTTACTTAACACATCAATAATTGAAATAATGAATGCATGCCCAGTTTATTTTTACTTTTAACCATTGCTTCGGTATTGCTATCCTCATTTGTTAATGAAATCAATCGTTTCCTTCATTTGATTTTCCTTTGTAGTGGAACTACAATAATTTTATGCACACATTAAATACAAGGAAATTACGCGTCCAACTAGACATTATTGATCGACTAGATATTACAACACTAAGAAAATGATTATAAATGTAAATTACAAATTCTATTACAGTTTATCTACTCGTAACTCATCAATAATTGAAATAGTGAATGCGTGTACAGTTCAATTTTAATTTTTATCAGTTTTTGTATTTACTAGCAAAATATAAAAAGATTTGTTATTTATAAATATGAACTAAGAATATATTTCAACGCATGGAATAACATAATAATTTCAAATAGCAATAAAAAGTTTGTTCAGCCTCGCGGAGATTTTTGATAACTCGTCCATTCTTTTCAAATAATCCTCGCGATGAAATATAAGCTCCGCGCATAAAACATGATGAGTAAACTCGCGCAGCTCAAAAATGAAGGAAAGGGCATTTTGTTTGAGTAAAAAGTTTCAAATACAATTTACTTTGGGCAAATTCTTACAAATTCCACTTGTAAGTTTTACATTTATGACATTCAGTATGTGCCCGCTTCATACAAACCGGAAATGCCGCACGCTTTTAGCAAGGGAAAAATATTCAAATTTATCACAAAGAATACAAAATCGGCTTACATATACATTGTCGTCGGCAAGAACGGGAATTTCGCGGGGAGAAGTTGATAAGTGGCAATAAGTAGAAAGGGTCTGTAAGCCACAAATGTTTGGGAGCGTCTCCCACCTTCCAAGTTTTAACGAGAAACTTTTGATTTATTGCCAGCGGGCGGGGCCTGCTGTCTATCGTAAAAATTATCTCGGAAAAGTGTTATTTTACTTCTAATCGAATTCATATTGAAGTTTCGCAGTAATAAGCGAAGTTGGGCGTCGCGACGCGATGGTCTTTCTATTATATATTAATGTTTGAGGCGATTGGGCCCTTCGTCCGCTCGGCCGGTTTTATATAAACGGATTGTATTATAAATTATTCGAGCAGAAATGTCTTAGGAAGGGTTATCGCTTTTGTGTATCTTAATGGATACAATTGAAAAGTTTTCGGAATGAGATCATCGGAATAATAGCGTCACGGGTAATAGAGAGCGGATGGCATTCATTGGATCAGAAGAAAGGTCTCTGATGGAATAATGGGCTTGCATAATAGTTACTAGCGTCAATACTTATTTTGTATTTATTTTCTCGGTGTCCGTCAATTTCGGAATTATTTTTTTAAAATGTTTAACGATTGAACAGTGATACACAGCATCCTTTTAAGTGTTTCCATCTGTCATAACCATACGGTTTCTACAGTTTTGACCTATGCGAATGAAAATTTTCAAGTAAATACATTAGATCGGGATCTCTGGGTTACGTGATTTGTAGCAAAATATAAAAAAAAATTAAAGTGAATTTTAAAGTACATTTAACGTGCGTAAGAAGGGGACGTTTTTTTTGCACACTTCTTCAAGTTGAGTTCTAGATTGGATATCTTTGGGTCAGTGTGTGCTTTAGCGTGCCAACCTTGAGTTTTGTCGATATAAGTAATTTTAACTCGGCCAAGTTTAGAAATAATAAATTTTAATTGGAAAGAGGAGACCTTCCTATAAAAACAACAATTTTTTATTTATTAAATTATTGATTGTGATCTAACTTTGCATTTTATAAAAGACATGCACCTCCGTCCATTGGTCTGTGTGTATGCACTTATTTTCATATGAAGATACGTTATAGGTTGTAGTTTTTAAACGATTTTGATGATATCTTTTTCATCGATTGGTTAACTATCAAAATAGATTAAGATTGTTTCATACACATCTAGGTACCTATGTATAAGCCTTGGAGAATGCATGGAGTTTCTATTAAATTATTTGAAAATATTACGTTTATTTTTCACAATATATTGCAAATTTTTAAAAATATTATATTTTTGATTAATAACTCAAAATTTTTTACCATTTTATATTTAGCTCTTTTAGTTTTTGTTGAAATATAGGTTGTAAGAAATATTAGAGCTGGTTTATAGATTCTTACGTAATGCCGTTTTTGTGATAACAAATTGGGTTCAAAAATACTAATTTTTATAGTTCATCAATTTGTGATTTTCAATAAAAAAATCACAAATTGATGAACTATAGATACTTTATTTTAGACCAAATATAATTTGAAATAATTTTTATTACCGTTTCAAGTTTTTAATCAAAGAAATACACGTCATATGTGAATATCGAGCCTTACCTTTTTTATTAGAAGCCTCTAATAGAAGAATGAACAAGCGAATAGGCAGACAGTTTAGCCACAACCATAGGGATCCGTTCGGACTTTCTAGGTATTGAACTCTAAAAATGACGGTATTATGTATATTACTTGCTAGCAAAACTAGCTATTCTAATTTATTAGGAGATATTATAGAATTTTCAAATTCACTGTCTTGCATATTATTTCGAAGACATAATTCACATACTGTTCTTTACTTTGTTTAAATTTTCATAATGGCGAAATAGAATTCTATTTTTTTATTTTTATCTCACGAGTATATTTTTTACATTTTATTTTATTCTACCTTAATTTTTATAAAACGTTCTTATGAGACTTTTAAATAATAAATTTATTTAAAAGTTTAGTAAATTTAAAATTTAAGTATAGAAATTAAATTTTAAATTTGGAATTATCTATGTTTATAAAAGTTAACCCTGAAAGTTAGAATATCAAAAACTAACAAAGTTATTGTTTATTTATTGTTTTTCAGAGTAGTCTCCGTGGTACTCTTACGTATCGTTTCATTCGACGGAACTACTGAGAGAAACAGTCTGTACTCTCGTCTTTGGACGTTTCTTTTCCTTCGGCGTGCGGGCGTCCTATTCCTCGTAATTTATCTTCCATTCTTGTGAACAAATCGAAATAGCATGGTGCGAGATGGAGGCTGTATGGCGGACGATCTATAATTCCTGCATGCGACGTAGTCAAATATACGGTCGTTTGTCTAACTGAGTATGTAGAGGCATTGTCCTGATGAAAGTAGATTTTATTAAGAGATTGTTGTAGCTGTTATTTTATTTTCCAGAACCATTGTCCCATAATCACTACTCCGTCCTAGGAAATGCATAATTTTCTCTCCAGAACTTCGTTTTTTTTTTACATTTTTAGATAATTTTTCAGAAGGAAATATCCACTGGGTAGACTGCCTCTTACTTTTAAGGTTCATAATAGCATACTCCCACTTTTCGCTAGCCATGTCGATATCGAATATAGAATTTGAGTTTCTCTCTTGAATTTAATATAATGCCTAATTTTGCCCGATTTTGTTGATAGATCTCAGTCTATATTATGAACCGTACGGCATTGATGCCATTTTCAATCGTAATTGTCGAGGGACCTCCCTCACAGAACTTGATTTGCGCGGAGTCGTCACATTGGAACTCGTTAAACTAGTTGCAAATGGTAGTACGGAATGGGGCTCATCACAAAATGTCAATCAAAGTTGATTTACTTTTGATGGGGATTAAGATCATACCAAAAGTCATTAAAATCATCGAATCAAAATTTTCATCTGTAAAATTTATACGGACATAAACTTTCAAAGAGCAGTCAAATTAGGAAAAAAATGACGAATTCAAACAAATTCCTTAAAAGGATTTCCAAAACACTATTCTAAGAACTTTCAGGGCTGCCCTCATACAAAAATCACGAAGAAATACTTTAGTTTTCAAATTATGTTATCCTTGTATAGTAAACGAGTCCCAAAATATTTTAAATACTCCATGCATCCTAAACGTTTCCTGTGAAATATGAATTAAACTGCTAATGACATTTTTTGACATAAAAACATCTATTTGGTCGTTAAGTACATTGATAGCCGGTCGAACTTTTTGTGTTACCGTTAGATTACTGTTAGATTTCAACTAATAACTACGAGACTAATATTGCATTAACAATGGTTGAGCTCGCAACAGGTAGAGCATATCTGTACGTAATTGCTCTGCAGTATTTGTTTTGCTTGTTACGAATTAGTGTTGTGTAAAGTTATAAATTAGTATAGCGTTGAAATGTGTTTAGCGTTTAGAAAAGGGTTTTAATTTGAATATTATTGTAAAGAGCTTACTAAGCATTGCTTTGATCCAAAGTGAGACAACAAAAATATTTGACGGAATGAAAGTGAAAGTCGGTATTAAATGGGAAATTAAAAAAAAAATTATAAAAATGTCACATATGAATCGAAATGTGCTCGGAATTATAGAAGACAGAGGAATTCATTGCAAATCAGAGGAATGCTTGCGTCAAAAAGAATCTAATTTGAGTATCATTGTGAAGAGTTTACGAAGCACTACCTGGATCAAAAGCGAGACAATAAAAATATTTGCCGGGATAAAAGTAAAAGTCGGTTTTAAATGTGAAATTTAAAAAAAAAATTATAAAAATGTCATATGTGAATCGTAAATATGGTTGGAATTATAGAAAATAGTGGAATTCATTGCAAATCAGAGGAATGCTCGCGTCAAAAGGAATCTAAGAAACCTAAAAGTCTAGTGAATGCAAGAGCTACGACACAGTCGAAAAGAAAATGAAAAAAATGACGCAAAGCGATTATGTACTTAATTCTCGTTATACTACTCTATGTGACAATTATACAAAAAGAGATTGTTAATTAAATAACATATTAATACAAAACATTTGTTACGGTTTTATCCTGACGTTTTCATGAAAAATCTGACGAAACGGCGCGGTCCCGAACTGCGCCTTTCGTTTTTTTGAGTCCGATTGAAATTTTATATAAGCGTTTTAATTATAGTATGATATTAGAGTAAATAATGACTTGAAGCTAACTTATGGTTTTTTATACAAGGAGCATACATAATTAAAAAAAAAACTAATTGCAGTGAGGTAAGTGCGTAACTACAATATTATCCATACCTTCCACACAACTGTAGTAAGTTCTGCTCAAGAATTTGCATACAATTTATTTTAAGTTATATATTTCTTAGGTATATTGATACATAACAGTTTCATAATGATTATCATAGCATCGACGGAACATAACTTATGTAAGTACATATCTGTAAATAACATCGAACCCTTAATTGGAAAAGATCGAATTCATGTTAAGTTAAAGATGAAAGAAAATCTTAAATATTCGAACTAAGTAAACATTTTAATGTTAATAACTACTCGTGGTGATAATTACAGTTAAAATAAATGCGTTTATTATATTAAAGTTCAATTCATAAATTGAAAGAAGTTTACGTGATTTTCCTTTTAAAGAAGTGAATGTTAAAAGCACTTATTACAGTTTTGTATAATGGGTTGATATTACTATAATAAGGTAAGTGTACCATGACAGTTATCGTCTTTTTAATTGTGTTCTAAATTACGTTTTTCACCTTTTGTTTGTCGAATTTTTAGGTTTAGGCATTTAAAAAGGAAAAAACAGAACTTTTATAAGATATCTCGCGAGACCGCCTGTGTTTCTAATAAATCATGTTAACCCATACGTATCTCAAATGCTAATGGTCAAAATTACTTGCGTTAAATACTCGATTTTTTTTAAATTCATATCTAGCGTGGGTTATCTTTATACTTTAGGTAGTATATTTTTAGAGATATACTGAAAAGTAATTATATAATAATAATTTATTTGTCCCTGTATTTAATTATTTTTACTTTCATTTATTGATAACTTTATATATTTCTTACACTTTCATTAAAACTTAAACTGGAGTTTTAGTATTTTATTTGTTTTGTTAGTATTTTTAGTTTTTAGTAAAAGAATCGACGGTGCTGTAAAAAGGGGGTGGGGGGCACATCCTTTGTTGTCGGTCTTTTGTCAGTCTACTCCACGTTCTTCTTGCTATCTACACTATGTCGTCGCTTCATCTCATGTTGGATCCTTCACGTATAAGTTTTGTATTAACGGAAGTTTGGGTATCGTAGACCATCGTTCGTTTATAGTTCTTTAAATTTGTCTATACCATTTCAATTTTATTTTACAATTTGTCTTACAGCATCCTACGCGTTTGTTTTCTTTCTCATGCCCATGTTTTTTATCCGATCCTGCAGTCTTAGACATATACCTTCTTTCTACAGCTCTCTGACCAACGTGTATTTTCACGATAACTGTCTTTGTAAATGGCTAGGTTTTGTAAATATATGTTAAGTACGGTATTATATGACCCCATTTTTATAGTTTTATGTTATTTATTGCGTCATTTATTTAATTATATTAGGTATTAAGAAATGTTTATTGGGCTAGGTAATCCGTATTATAACTTCAATTCAAGAGAGGTATGAAACCCACTTTGCGCGATGTAGTTTCGTACTTGGCTGGTTTTTCTAGTCTATTCTTCCCAATGTTAAAGGTTTTAAAGTGGATATCGAATTTATATTTTATATTTAATATATTTTATTATATTTTATTTATTATAGATATAAGTGTATAGCCTTAACATATAAGCATAAAGCGTTCCAGAAATTAAGAAAATTCATAAATCGAAACTCCCCACATTAATTTTGTTAAGTGGAAAAATATAACCAAATAATACTGTAGGTTGTGCTTGCACTTTAAAATTGATGCATTTTGATGTGATTTCTAAATATTCATCTTTAAATAATGATGGAAAATATTTGAAAGAAAGAAATGTTCGAAAAAATAATCTAATTTCTATTTAAATTAAGTCTTTATGGAAATGTGTCCTTACGGTAGTATACAACTGAAAGTAAATGTATCGTCGCCATTAACGTATAACGATCACAGACCGGATACAAAGATTCAGCCATAAAATGAACAATCGAATTGAAATGTCAGCTAGTAAGCCTTATTTTATTACGAATCTCAATAGGTTCACAGTACATCTCTGATGTTATTTAAGTACCCAACTTCGAGAGTTGTTGTTACATGAATCTAGTTATTTAATTTGAGTTTTTACAAGACTGTAAACATGTTTTTAAACTCAGTTCCACAAAGAAAGTTTTATGGAGATAAACACAAAGAATAGAAGTACCTTAGTAAAGGAAAAATATGTAAATAGTAACTAGATTCATTTGTAGGAAATTTAAAAGTAAAATCTCTTTTTTTTATTTGCACAACGCAAACATAGAAACTGCCATCTAGAAAAATATTTATTTCCTGGAATGGAACGGAGACTAGTTGCTCAATAAGGTCTTTTTCATTTTCTCAGTCCACAATTTTTTTACTACGTTAAAACAATATTTTATTACTGCGTAAATATTGAATTTCTTAAGAGAAACATACAGTAATGGCAAGAACTATTTTTAAGTGTGCTAATGTTTTATGAAAAGAAAAAGGGAATTAAAAATTATGGTTACACGTATTTACATCAAGTGGTGGTGGTTTACAAGGAAAAGCAGTAGATGGGTAGTTCTCATCCAAGCTTGAGCTTTTAGGGAAAAATATCTTTAGAATATCAGTATTGATTTAATGCTAACTTTTCTACGCGATTTCGGTCGGAGTTTGTCTCCAATTCTATGAGACTGTCCTAATACCTTACAATTAATTATGATAAATCGTTTGTCTTGTGCAGCAAAAGCATACGGGTTTTGAGCTCTAATATACACGTTGTGTTCTCTACTGACTTTCTGTAGTACAAAATTTTCCTCAAACTAGGCTACATACTCTGTTTCTTTTTTCAATAGTACTCGCATTAAAAACCTCTACTGCAAGTATCCCCTGTATGTATATATGAATTTCAAATATACATCCATACCTCACTAATATATTTCTACCGCTATAAAATCTTTAAATGTGGTTATAAATCTGATAATTCTATGGGCTAGTAATATGGGTCTATAGTTGAATCTGTTACTTTTCAGGTCATTTTTAATGCTATGTGTAAATGGCGTTATTTATTTATTTTTAAGCAGTTATCCCCTTTTCTACAACTATAAAGGATTTGGGTCTAGTGGTAAATCTCTTAAAACATCTTTATTTTCATTGAAATAAGTTTACCTTTGTCAAACCCTGCTGCCTCTACTAGATTATAAAGATGTATACCATCTTGATCTTTCAGAAAGAAATGCGTAACAAACTTCAACACAATTTTTTCAAAACTCTGAATTTGGGTCGCCGCTCATGATTCGTTATCGGTATAATTTTCTTATCAATCGTAAAAAAATTGTGTCTTACTTTGTTGCCAAATTTACCAACCCCTTCTAACTCCTCCTTTAAAAGCTTCTAACGCTCTTTATTTAAAAATATAGTACCCCTTTCTTTGAGCTTTCCTTTATTGTTGATGCCACGTTATGGAACAAATTCGATTCCGTTATTGGACTTTTGTCATTTATTTAAATATTTGAAAGTTGTCTGAAAAAAATCACACTTCCTCTAACTTTATTTTCCTCATTCCATTTCCTTTTACATCATCAACTGAGAGTGTAATTCCTCCTCTTTGTTTTATTTCTCTTCGACTCTAACCCAATGCCTCTCCCGATCTTTGAAAATTAAATTACTTTTGTCTCGTTATTTTTTCCCTAATATTTAGTTATCTTGTTTTGTAATTATTATATTTTGTTATTTTAAAAATACACACAAATTTTGGTTTATTGAACGAGATTACTATTAAAATAAATAAATAATAATTATTTTTTGAGTACTACAACACCGCTAAGTTATATCCTACAGAAATTATCTTATTTCCCAAGTTAAAAAGTTAGGCAGTAAAATCCCATATATATATACATATATATATATATATATATATATATATATATATATATATATATATATATATACATATATATAAATTTGGAATGACAAACTATGAACTTGTACTTCTACCAAGTTTTATACAAACCGGTTGAGCCGTTTATGTAAAATTTAAAGTATCTATTTTGATCAAATATTCCTTAAGGAATAAGAAATAAAATTATTAGCTCTCAGGTAGTAAGACGGTGTACGTGGACTTAAAATAAAATAAATTGTTGAAGCTATAAAGTTTAAGTTAAAATAAAATATTTTTATTTTGTTAAATGGTACTTTATAAATGAAGGCATTGTTGCTTAGAATTGGTCACGAGCAAAATCTAGTAATGAAATAAAACATGGAACCTATAAGATGTTTGAATTATAGTGATTATTCTAATAATAATAAACCATATATTGGAAAGGAGTATTATGTTGTTATTTTAGAATAATCACTATTCGCTTGGATTCGCTTCTGTCGATGCTCTTCTCCATATAAAATAGAAATGTTTGTATTACTTAATTGATTGTGGGAATTGAAATTTAAATGTAATGAAACTTATTACAAAACGATAGGAGTCAGATATTATAGATAGTAAAATAGTAGAGTCAAATTTTTTTTTTCTACATTATATTTATATAATTTTAGAATTTCCGAAGAGAAGACGAAATTAAACTGCATGTATAATTTATTTATCAACACTACTGCAGTTAAAGGTTACTTGATATTTACCGTTCGAGGGTCTTTTTGGCCAAATTTTTGAAGTGAAAACTTCTTTTGGCACACCTGCGCACTTTTTCTGAGCAATGGACAAAAGTGAGCTTTTATGCACGAGTCTACGATATTGAATCACGTTAACTCGGATCCCTTCGGCATCACACTACTGCAGTTAAAGGTTACTTGATATTTACCGTTCGAGGGTCTTTTTGGCCAAATTTTTGAAGTGAAAACTTCTTTTGGCACACCTGCGCACTTTTTCTGAGCAATGGACAAAAGTGAGCTTTTGTGCTCGAGTCTGTGATGTTGAATCACGTTAACGCGGATCCCTTCGGCATCGGCAAAATGAACTTTTTTAAGTGCACTATGCACTTAAAAAAGTTCATTTTAGCACTAGATCAATCTTTTAGTTGAGTATAATTTAATATAATACGTGTATTACATTTTAAAATAATAATCTCGTATAGTTTCTGATTTTCCGAAATAATACCCATCATATAACATCAATGTAATATTATATATATATATATATATATATATATATATATATATATATATATACATATACATATACACACACACACACACACATATATATATATATATATATATATATATATATATATACATAAATATATAATGAATACTTCAGAAAAAATTTAAAATAAAATGTTTCCTCTATTGCATCTAATAAACGATTTTCAAGCATTGAAGGAGATCAACGAATATGAGGTCATTTTACCAGTCACAGAAATAATCATGATACTTGTTTCATCTTTCGAATGCTCTAACCGCAATACTCCAGTTTTATAACACAGAAAATCATTATTTCCACTCGAGAAACGTCATTATTCAGTCGAAAATATACTTTCGCTCCGCGAATATGCATTCTGATGGTAGAAATGTATTGGTTTACTATAAAACTTCAAATACCTAAAGAAATGCGGACACGAGAAACTATTTCAGCTTCGGAATTGCGGGTAGATTATAATGTTTATTTGCAATATCGCTTCTAAGGGTAGTTTTATTGAGAATTTGTAGTAAACTATGTAAGTTTAATAGTAGTTTGCTACATAACAAAATAGTTTAGGATATAGCTATTTCTAGTGGAAATATTGTAAATAATCTATAAAAATACGTTTTTAAGATTTATAGGAACTTAAGTGTCGTGACAAAAATGATACATTAAATGTGTTGTTTTATTAATTCCATTAATAAAAATCGATCCAGATATTAGTACCATTAATCTTAAGCAATTGTAGATCTTATAAACAATATTTGTTAAAATTAAATTGAAATTAAAATTTAATTGAGTGTTAAAATTAAATTTATAAAAATGTTGTGCATCGTTATACAATTTTCCGTGTTATAGATGCTATAATATTAATTATGATTAAATGTTATATTAATGCATTTAAATACAGGAAATTTGAGTAAATTCATATTTCAAATACAAAACGATTATCTATAACTGAATAGATATAGAGATTACATAAAATGTTGACAAACATAGTACATCTGGTCAAAGGTTAACAAGGACTATTAAATAAGTCTATTCGAGGTTTGATAAATCAATATATATATATATATATATATATATATATATATATATATATATACATAATATTAATGGCTTTATTTATTTTATATATACATAATCAACAAATAAAGAAATCAAAATACAATTAAAATAATCAGTTGACATAATTATAAATACAATGTTAGTACTAAGATTTTACATACAATAAATAATTGATATTATATATATATATTTATATATATATATATATATATATATATATATATATATATATTTTTTTTTTTTTTCTTTGTTTCATTTTATTGTTAGTTTTTTGATGTAACTTCTAATAATTCATAATTACGTATGAACCCCTCTCAGATAAAAGCCTCCTCCAAAGATTGCTAATTGTCCGTATATTTCGTTTTCTCAATCCAACTTTTGCCTGCGATTTCTTTTATTTCATCTTGCCATCTGGTTCATGGTCGCCCTCTGCCTCTGGTTCCTTGTTGATATTTTCTCTTCTTTCTGCCTTCCATATTGTTATTGAAAATGTTCATCTCTCAAATGTCCATATATATACATATACAGGTACACACACACATTCACACACACATATATATATATATATAAATATATAAATATATATATATATATATATATATATATATATATATATATATATATGTTCCACGTAAATTGAATTAGAATTACGATTTGTTCGTTTATCAATGAAACGAAACAAAGAATTTTAAGTATAAGGCAATTTATTTGCATATAAATTACATAGTATAATAAGTCCGCCTCGAGTAATTCAATCCATCAGATTCGACGTACGAAGTAGTGCCCATTATAATGTAGTGCAAGTTGAATGGGTGTGCTTACAGTAAAATGCATGTTTTATGACCTGCCTGCTTTATTGGAGCTCTCTAACGATTTTAAACACTATTCCAAGTTAGTTGGGAGGTCTAATTGTTTGTGCGGAAGCTTACTTCGAATACATTTCCGCTCTCCGGCGGTTATTTATTTTTATTGGCACCTCTGTTTGCCGGGGAAAGCAATAAATGGATATGGATTGGGTTGCGATTTTTGAGTTTCTTGCGAACGATGTTTTGTTTCGTTGCAAATACACAAGCAGCGATAGAATGAAAGAATTTATAAAACAAAGTGTTTAACATTGTATAATGTAATATAACATTAAGCACATCTTCATGGGATTATAAAAGAATTATAAGTAAAATTTAAAAATAGTTTTTTTTTTAAAAACAATTTCAGATTCTTCTTTTCATACGAAGACACGTTTCGAAAACAAAAAAAACGAAAAGGTATTTGAATAATATCTTCTTTTTTATAAAAAAAAGTCTTTTCTCTCCTTCTTTTGATACCTAATAATTACACACGTAAATTTCAGAAGATGGTGGTATCGTGTGAAGGGCAAAAAAGTGCAATATGGTTTGCTGAAGTATATACAGGATTGAGATATTGTCTGTGTACGTTGTAAAACTTGAAGTTTCAGGAAATTTATTTTTTGTGAGATTATGAAGAAGAATTTTTATAAAAAAAAATATAATTATTTTTTGTTTGGCTTATTCATTTCTTGATTTATACAGCCATGTATTATTATTATTATTCTTAATTTTATACAGCCATGTATAAAATGTAGATTTCTTCGTAGTCAAGAAAGCTATTGAAAGACTAAAAGGCAAGTGATGCTAAAAACAACTCCATCATATTACCAACAAATTATTAGTTGCAATAAATAAATCTATTGGCGTAAAAACATAACTTTATTCATATAGTTCAAGCAGTTTAATTAAAACCACACAATCCATCAATTAGGGAAAATATCAGCAATTTTTCTTTTTATTTTTATGATTATACCGATTTCTCTAATGATTTAATGGATTTAGATAATTCTTTTGTATCGGGGTAATCTCAAATTTATACCACAGAAATTTCTTCGAGTTCTGATAACGAAATTCACTGATAAGCAATATTACTATTTAATTGTGAATCGTACACATGTCGGTATTGGGTGAATTTGAAAAAAAAAACTATGAGCAACGACTTCTACCATACATACCGTACCATATCGGCATTTAAATATTAATTAAGGCTTATGAGAAATGTCTCTTTTATACTTCATCAACTTTTCATTGGTTGATGAAGTATGAAAATAACTAATAGTTCTATTTAGGTTCACAACAGCTACATTGTTATTGGAATAATTGAATAAGTTTGATGTGCAATTACCCTTTAGAACATAGGTGCAATACTGAATTTTTTTTTATAGTTGTTGTCATCAAATTTGTTTGTTAGAGCTATCAGCTCTGGTGCTGCTCGTTATGCTTTTTTTGTGGAGTAGAAAATTGTGAAATTAGAAAAAAATATTCATTAATATCATATTAATAATATAGGGATAAGAAAATAGTAATAAAAGTATAAATAATAACAAATGTTTTGTTAAAACACAATTTTTAAATTTTATGATATAGAATATTAGTGGCACGTAACAGGAATATTAGTGGAATCAACGTAAAATTAACGTGTAGTGCGGATATGCATTTATTACCAATGGATATATCAATAATGTTCAAAGGAATAACATTAGGGGTTAAATTCATTTTACACTGTGATCAACATATGTTCTTATCAGTATTTATTAAAGATGTGAGTTTTAATATAGCTTGTTAAAGCGGAATTAAACGGTATAAGAATTGCATAAAGTCATGCGGTAACATCGAAATTAATAACTTTATTTATCAGTAACTAACCATAAGTTGTTAGAATTTTCGTAAACAGTTGTTGCCACGGTGGGAAAATTGACATCTTGAAGAGTTCAGTACATTCTCTTTCTTACTGGTGACAGAGTGTTCTGGACATTATTATCTAAATTTATTATATCTCAGATATTCAAAGCATATTCTGATTCCAATATAGAAATCGGCCAGTTCAGAAAGTTGCTATTTGGGCGTCGTGTTCGATACTAACTGTATAGGGCATTGATGCGGTAATTTAGAGTTAATTTTAATGGAAATTTAATACTGAATAAGATATTAATATTTATTAAAATAAGAAGTAAAAGTAGTGAATGATGATTGCGTAAAAGTAATCTTTATCTATATAGAAAAAAAATCGTCATGTATATTGAATTTAAAAAGAAATGTTCACTGCCATTTTTGTGATTTGTATACATTTTGCTCTTCAGTAAAATTCTATTTCGTATCAAATTTAATAAACCCACGGCTTACAGTGCGAATGTTATAACATGATTATCGATAGAAAGCAGACTAAAGGACTGATCTTAAAATAAAATTCGATTTTATTACCTTTGAAAGCTGATTACTTTCTACCTTACCCTAAATATGAATTTTGAAAAATGTTTGGAGTAAATTTTTCTTAAGGAAAATATTCTTGGAAATATTACCGAATTACTATAGCGACTTCAAAATTTTCTTTTCGATATTTCTTTTTTTGGTTATGCTTATACATATTTCGAACAATACATAATTTAAATTTAATTATAATTCTATTAATGGAAATCGGTTTCAACATCTTTATTTATTGACAACAACATCTCATCTCAACAATGATTGGCATATCGGTTTTAAAATATTCGTTTTAGCACAGAGATTTGGGATTGGAAATGAATGGTATTTACTGAACTGAAAGGAAACGACTAAAATTGCTGACATGGTTGCATTAATAATTACTACGGGGTCTTTTATTCTGTGTTAGTATTAAGTAAAACCATATACTCTGGCTGGTTAGATAGATAGAGGGGACAAATACTCGCGTCTTAAATATTTGTTAAAAATTACTTAATAGCATTGTTAATATTGTTAAAAGCATAAATAATAATAAATATTAAAGTTTCATTTTGACGTTGGCCAAATGTATGGGATATTTTGAACGATTATGTAATCTAGTTGTTTGGGTACTTTTGCAAATTTCAAGTTCTAATTATAAGAACTTGAAATTTGCTATTTGGATAGTAAATCAGTTGTAGATACATGAATTTGCTAGTTCTTTTTTGTATGATAATAATCACATAAAATATAACAAATAAAAAGTTATATAGTAAGTATGCATTTATTATGTCGCTTTGCCAAAAAAGTAATTAGCGTGACTGTAAAATATTGGAATTTGAATTTTGAAATCAGTAAAAGTTAGAATTCTCGAAAAGATGTTTTCTCTTTCTAAATTATAATAATAAGTAAAAAATTTCAATTGAAATAATGATAAACATTTATTGCAAAAATTAAAATTTATTTTCTTTTTAAATTTGTTAAAAGAACAAATACATTTTAATTTTAGCGCTATCTATAACGTTTTCAATGGCAATTATCAGGCGGCAGAGTCGCATACTTACAAAATCAATAATAATGTATTGATTTTACACTTGTAAAATATGTACCATGCAACATAGTGAAAAACTATATTATTTTTTTACGTATAGTTTTTTACAATAGTTATCCTACTATTAAATCCATATTTTTTGTCCTGCCTATGGTCCCATATCTCATTTGGGATCAGTCCTCCTCCTACGCTTTTGCCACAATACTATCGTGTGTTGTCATTTAGTTCAAGTCCATTAATTTAAGATCTTGTTTTATAGATCTTGTTTTATAGTATAGATCTCTTCTAGATGGCAGCTGATCGACATCGTCCTCTCTTTCTGTCTTATATTTTTATAACTGCTTTGGTCATACGGTCTTCATTGCGCCTTATGACGTGCCTGCACCAACGCAACAAATTTTCTCTTAGCTTGTCCTCAATCTTTGCAACTTTAAGTGTCCCTCTAAAGTACCCATTTTTTATTTTGTCCAATCTCGTAACTCCCCCGGCCCAGCGCAGAATTTTATTTCTGTGAATTGCATCTTTTGTTCGTCTATCTTTCTTATCGGCCAGCATTCCGACTTGCACATCGACGCTGGTCGTAAATGCTTGCTTGTAAGCTCGACCTTTCAGTTTGATGGGCGTTCTAGCGTCACATAACACCCCGGTTAGTGATCTCCATTTGAACCAGGCAGTTGTAATTCTGTAGTGGATGTCTTTTTAGTGCTGTCTTTCAAAGCTACGACTGAACCGCGATTCTTAAACTGCTTTACATTCTTCAGAGAAGTTCCTTCGATCATCGCTGATGACTTGTGTTGGCGCTATTTCCAGACATGCCACACCGCTTGTATTTAGTCTTGTCTCTGTTCACCTTAAGGTCTCGTCTCTCTAGGGTCTATTGATATATGTTTAGCTATTCCTGTACTTATATTTGAATTTCGGCAAGGAGAACTATATCATCAGCATACAACAATGTCTAAGGTGTAAGGTTTTTATATATGTTCCGTGATATTTCGTAACTAAGTTAAACAATAATGGACTTATAGTGGATCCTGGGTGAACTCTGTCTTTAACTTTGAATTTACCAGTATGACCGGAGAGGCTACTAAATATTGTAGTAATCCCTTGATATAGATCTTTGATCAAGGGTACGTAATATTCCGGTACTAATTTTGATCTCAAAACTTGTCAAAGCAGATCTCTATGTACGCGATCAATAGCTTTCTCTAGGTCGATAAATACAAGATGTAGGCCTTTCTTCCGAGATCTACATTTTTCTATCAGAATATTCACGCTGTGTACTGCATTTTGTCGTTCCAACCCGCTGGTGATTGCGCATTAGTTAGGAGTGACTTTGACAATTCTGTTTAGTCAGTTTGCAAGGATAATTTTTCAAGTCTTTAGTGCATGAGATGTTAGTTTAATACCACGGTAGTTATATGATAATACTAGGGTAGCTTAATGATGTAGTCTTAGCTTAAGACCCACAATACTAATTCAAAAACAGCAAGTTCTGTAGTCTCACGCTTGAGACAGACAGTACCCCTGAAGAAATAGGATCGAGAAGTTGTAACCCGGAGTCCAATGATAAAATCTCTGCTTGAGACCCATAATACTAATTTAAAAATGGCAGATTTACAAGCTTTACGATTTAAGCCGGAAGTATACCCACAATATCAAGACTGAATTTGGAACCCGGAATTTAGTGGAAGAGTCTTTTTTGAGACTCAAAATACTAACTTAAAAATAGAAGAAGTTCAAGACCCACGTTTTAAGCACAAAGAAACCTCACAGTTTTAAATGTGAGGAATTGGAATCTGAAGTTTAGTGGCAGACTCTCTGTTTTAGACACTAATACTAATTTGAAAACACAGCAAATCCTCAAATCTCACGGTTTAGATAGTACTAGTCCAGTATCTTCCGGTTTCATTACTGCACCCTGACTTTGATAGAGAGCAAATTTATGTAGCCCTTAACTGTGTCTTTTAGATTATCATTTCATCTAAATTACCGAAACTCGATCATAACATATTTGTGTTCAATTTTAATAAATTCTATAGTATATCTTTAATTTATAAAATCAGATTATTTTCATAACACCATACGGAAAGTATATACTTGGAAATAAATAAATAGTCTTATTCACATTGGTTAAGAAATAGCGGAAATATGAGCTAATAAATATAAAAAAATAATTGAGGGCTCCTTTTTGGAGTTGGTTTATTACAATCTTATTATGCTATTTAAATAAAATATTCAGGATAAAACGTTTTAACTAAATATTGCATTACCCTGCACTGCAATAAATTAACGACGAAAACATTTCTATTACCCAAGACACTACAGACTCGTCGTAACTACTCTAAGCCTATTTGAATTACCCTGCACTATTAAATTAATTCGCGATGTTATTTTTAGGGTAACCTAAACCATAAATGACGGAAGAAGATAGTGATGCCGGGGGCGGGTGGGTATTCGAGCGGGCTGGGGTATGTGAAGGGAGAAAGTTTCATTGTTCCTGTGTGCTTTTTGTATAAAAATAATTGCACATTTTAATGACTATCGCCAGGTCTATCAGAAGAGTGGGTTAGAGATTTGTGTTTTTTTTTGCTGTTGACTTAGGTTTTGCTGTGGGTATAAACAAGTATTTTTCCGTAAAATTAGTAGCTTGCAAAATTGCTTACAAAGGTGTCAGTTGATATCGCTTAAAAGGTAAAGACATGTACCACGGTTAATTAAAATTGTTGGAGATACCTGAAATTTTCCTTATTTTAATATTTTTTACTAGCAATTATGAAATATTATTACTAGCAGTAACGAAATATTAAACCAATTTTTATTTAGCGGTTACATTATCAATATCTGTAAATTCAATTCACTACTAAAGTAAAGACGTGCAAAAATGTAATATGATTATAATCATTCATGGCTATGGTTTGTATCGCCAGTGACTAAACCAGTTATAATATCATGATTGTCTAAAATTTATACTGCAGAGAGCAAAGACTAGTTATTTTCCTTAGAGGCTGTTACGAATTTTATATCTAAGTCCATAAAGTGAAACTGTACAAAAGGCGATTAAAATTTCTACTAAATAGTATTTGTCACAATTACTTTCATGTAATCATAAGCCATTAGTGTTATACGGGACGTTTTACTAAATTTCGTTCGATACGAGATAGTAACTGTGAAATAGTTAGAACAACGACAGATAAAAAATTGTAGATAAAGGCTGCGATACGGTTACTACACCAAGAAAACGAACTCATCATTTCATGATATCTGCTTGTGATATATACGATGATATGATAAATTACGTTTCTCTATTCCATACAATTAAATATATATTATAAATGAAATTTGCTAATTGCAACAAAAATGTATGAAAACTGCATGTTAATGTAGTTACAAAAAATGGGGCCATCAATATCAATTGTTCAATAAGGTGGTAGTGTTAACTATGATACTGTTATTTAGTCTTGATATAAACATATTGGAATAAAAAGGATATGGAAACGATGCAGGTTCATGAATCAACTGATTTTTGACCTGGCCCTTTATTCATAGGTGTCGGTAGGTATGTAAATTTCAATATTCTTTCATTAAATATACCTGTCGACCATATAATTACATTACTTTAATCGTCACATAATGATTTATATCATTACATTACAAACAAAATATCCTTCTAATTAAAAAAAAACTTGGCGATCATATAATGAATCGTATTTTGTACATGTTTTAGTCGCAATTTTGCTTACGTCTATATAGTTTCTCTGTCAGGCTTCTATTGATATAACATTTTAGTCCATAATCGATATCTGAGTCCAGTTTTGAGATAAAACTACGAGTTTTATTGAAATGGTTAAAACCGTTCACGAATTTTGAACAAACAGTAAATTGTTTTAAACCTATTTCTTGGTTTTGTGTCTCACTAAATGAAATACCCAGTAAACAATATAGATTTCCTATTAATAATTTGGATGCCAAAATATTTTGTCGCCAAAATAGAACTACATCTTTATCCAGTCATTTTACGGAGTTATAAAGTAACAAATTGAAACTGGATATTTTGAAAAGGTTAGGGGTTAATAAGCGCTAAAGCGATGTCTTAATAATAAGGAATAGGTTAAGGAGACTAATAAAGGTTACAACAAAATTAGAATAACGCGAGTATGGGCCATAGTGTTTAGGAAGTTATTTTCAAATTTATCTTGAGGGAATTTATCGTTTAGAGCATAATTAGTGTCATTTGAAAATAATTAGTTTAGAAATAAGATCTTCTAAAGAGGATTTGTAGGAGAAATCGGGATATAAATAAGGGTTAAATTATATATATTCACATACATACATATGTACGCAATTCTAGGAAAAAATAAAATTCAGTTAAACCATTAATTGATATGTTTACATATATCAATCATCTTATTATTCATTTTATTGTTATATTGAACTTAGGCAGCAAAGCTTATGTACGGAATTTAACAACTTTGCTAGAAGCTCAGTCTGTTCATTTATGCGAATCGTTTTATTGTTTACAATAAAATAACTATATAATTTCCGCGCAAAAAAATTGGAAGTATTGCAGCACTCGTAGGGAATATATTAAGCTTTTTTCTCTGTTCTCCGGCAATAAGATACGAATTTGTGAAGCGAAGATTTTGATTATCCACTGAACGTTG
Source organism: Druceiella hillmani (assembly GCA_039881145.1). Taxonomy (NCBI): domain Eukaryota; kingdom Metazoa; phylum Arthropoda; class Insecta; order Lepidoptera; family Hepialidae; genus Druceiella; species Druceiella hillmani. The sequence continues at coordinate 29,013,980 of JAYKKI010000002.1, forward strand.
TTTTTGGATCTGAATTTAGCGTTAGGACCAGACGTAAACTCTCACTGGCACAAGTATTTATTACATGTAAATCAGTCTTTTGTTGCTTTGTGGATTGGAAGAGTTTTTACAAATGTTGGAATATTTGTTAGTCAAATATCTCACACAAAATTTTATTATTTAGTATAAATATAATACTCTTAAAATATTCTGTGTGTTATTTTTAGGGGAACAGCTTTCTTTTGTTATATTTTCCCTTTTGCTACGTAAATATAATTCGAGAAAAGCCGTTTTACCAATATAAATATGTTTATCGAAGTTGTGTTATAATGAAGTGAATATTATAAACCTATTTTTCTTCTTCTCAAATTTCTGTAGAAAGTCTTTGTCATTTTTTTTTAATAATTTTCGTACATATTATCCGGTTTTTTCCGTGGTGTTTTTCCTCGTGTACTTAAGGCAATAATTTTACTGTAATTTTACCTTGAAGTTTTCGCCAAGTTTACAATTATTACTGTTCTGTTTCTTAAAACTTTTGAAAGGGCTGTTGTTATGTGAAACATAGATTTCGAAATTCGATTCCATCAATAAATAAACATAAGGCAGCAGGTATACGAGAATTATGATATTGCCAAGTGTTTCGACGTACCATCAATGTTCGTCAATCTCCGAGCTCCTTCGGTTGTTTCCGCCTCTTTTTTCATGTAATTGTTCATATCAATAACAAAATCATCCACAACCTTATGAAACTCCTTAATCAACGCCATTAAACGTGTGAATAAAAACACACAATTTATGTAAGTATAAATATTATCAGGATAAATATAATAAATTGTAAAGACATTTGTATTTTCTATATTCTACGTTGTATTTTATTTAGTATTTACACAATGAAGTTCCTTTTGTATGTAATAATTTTCTTTAGTTCATCCATGTTTTGTATTTTCTAATATTTCATTTTATACACTTGTACATTTTCAATACATTTTTCATGACATAATATTATATTGAAGCGTAATTAATTAACTACTTAATGTTTGCTAATCATGTGTTTGTAAATAATTAGGAGGTTTGTGCACCAGGCGGTGGCACAAATTTTGTATAGTCATCTACTATAAAGTTTCTACAGACCTTACCTGGAATAACTTAGTTACCAAGATCTCTGTATGCAAGTTGATTCAAATGATTTTCTATGGAAACCATTATCTTGAAATTTTTTTTAATTAAAAAAACTACCTTTTACCACTAAATTTTTATCCCCCTATCGCTTTGATAGGATCTATAAAACTATTAGTATTTTCCCTATATAGGAATGTGACTGTTAAACAGATAAAATCTCAAAACTGTCCACTGTGGTCATAGATATAATATTCAGTAAATATAGAAGCTAAGCTCAGTTATCTGTATTTCTTTGGCAAAGCTTTTCAAGAATTTGGTGTTTTTACTTTACTATTTTTCAAATCTAAATTTTTAAAGGGGAACTTAGCCTTTGTTATAGTAATATTTTTGATGAGACTTGTTTTTATCTGAAATGCTATAGATAAATTGTTTTATGTACATGACATTAGGTAATTATTTTTTAATTTTCTGTTTCTTTTCTGAAACACTGACTTTTACATTGCTTAATTATATCACATTCATTTACCGTTTGTATTGAATTTAAAATAAATTACCTAGTTATTTTACTACTTTACTTTCTTTGCTACGACAAATATTACTAATGAGTTTTTTATTCCGCTTACGAATTTCAAGTTTATTTAAATGTTATAATTGTGGTTAATGGGAGCATTAAAAATTCTCGTAGGTACATTTAAATTTATCACTTTTTACTACAATGAGAATTTTAGCTTGATTTAGTAGAAAAATATTTTCATCAGTGTTTACATGTTTGTCTCTGATTTTATAATCATAGTTCTCAATAACATCTAAATGCCTTCTGCAATTGTTAACTTTGGATACTGCCCATATTTTGTTCCATCTTGTCTGAATTATTGCTGATACTCAAAGACGTTCACTCTTTATATGTGGAGGTAGTAAATGATAGCCCAAATTTTTACAAATTTAGTGATAATTTCCGCGATCAAATATTATATACTCAAGCTAAGTGTTTTAATATTTTAACTGTTATTTCAATATATATTCACAAATGAATAACAAAGTTTAGGTTATGAAAAATAATAAAAATGTAACTGTAGAAGTAAGTGCTGAGTTAATAAAACGCATATTATATAGGTAATTAAGTAATGTGTCAGCCTCTGGTTTCCATTGGAAGGTAATATAATGCTTACCTATTTCAATTTTCGTAAACTTTTAACGCATATATTTTTCTTGTATAATAATTTCATGTTTGCTCGTTATTTTCCGATTGAGAAAAGAGAGTTTTTTGTTTCATGAAAATGGAGAAAATATAATAGTTCTTTTTCGCAATTTTTTGAAAGCCGTAATGTTTTATGTTAGGAAAGATGAATAAGATAAACATTGACTATCTGTTTTCATTCAATAAAAATAACTTTCATAATATTTCGGTTAATCTTGTATTTACTTTGTTTTAGTTTTTCATTATATTAAAAATTCGTTCTATTACCTTTTCAAATTTATTTTGAATTAAGTTTGTAGTGTGTAATCAAAATAATAATTTTATTCTTCGATATTTGAACGTGTATTTTTTTATTAAGTACAATTCAATGTAGAAAAAAGATTGTTCCCTTTTTAAGATATTTTCAAAGAAATAATTCCAGAATTCAGTTTCTGTTGCATCTCTTTGTATTTTCCGCACAGTTCCACTTGTAAAAAAAGAAAATTGATAAAAAGGTGAGGATATTTGAATTATTGTATTTAACTTTAAGTCTAATAAAACTTTTCGTGACATTTCGCAGTGCGTCAAACCCAGGTGACCTTTGTTTATTTAAAACACCTTTTTGCTATTGATCTTTAAGGACAAATGTCTGAATTTCGCAAAGCGATTATAGCTTTTATATATATATATATATATATATATATATACATATATATATATATATATATATACATATTTAAATTAACGTCAAATGTACTCAATAACAAAATGATAAAGCATTTTATTTATATGAGAACAACATTATTTGGTACGATGTTTACTTCTAATATTCATTGCAATGCGATTTTTTTTAAGATAGAAGAGGCTTATTTATAGATGAAAAGACGTGTGTGTGTTTATAGTTTAGTGTGAATTTTTCATTATACATGAAAAGTTTTGTATTATACATGAAAAGTCGCGTAACTTTTCTTTATTTTTGATTCGTAGTTCCGATTTGTTAAAGCGATTAATGCTCTGTTGCGATGAACATAAATAGAATTTATTGTGGACTTGTTAATGATATCCATATAAATGTATATTTATGATATTATGCTTTGTTTCCGAATCAAAAATAAAACAATTGAAGTATTCAACGTTCCTTTAGTTTAGTTCTAACTGATAATATAGAGACAGTATATGAAACAAATAGGTAATGAAAAGTTTTGTCAGGTATAATGGTCAATAAACTAAGAAACCACTACGAAATTAAAAAATGTAATTTCTAAGTAGGCGATCGTTGAATAATTTCATGAAAAATTTTTGGAGTACACTTCTAGTAATTTAAGAAATAAAATGGTTTAAATAACAAAAAAATATCTCTGGTCATTTATGACTGCCGATTTCGTTACCTTCTATTTTGAATGTTCTTAAGACAATATGACAAATCTCAATGTATTTCAAAATGTCAACAGTACAAGGATATATGTCAATGAGCACATAAGAGTTTAAGGCATATATTTATTTTGACTTCTTTAAAGGCGAAGTTCGTAAACTGCTACAAAATTCTAAAATATTCTCCAACATTTTCTAGTCTTATTAAAAATGAGACAAATAACAAACATATTCAAGAGCAGTTAACAATATAACCATTGTTAATGCATATTGAAACACATTGCATAAATGCAGACACTGTTGGCTTTTTACGTGTGTTCACTATAAAAATTAAATATAAAAAATTAATATGATGACTAAAAATGTTTTTATTTAGATGAAAAATAATATTTTAATTTTAAAATATTTTTGCAGTTGATAATATTCGTTTAATAAAAAGATATTGCCAACGATGTAGTATTAACTGAACATTATTTTGAAATGTATTTCATTAACAAAATTCTGCCTTAGATGACATACGTAAGTGTATATTGAACTGGTTTTTCCTTCGTGACAAATAGCATGGAATATTTTTTTGTCAGATTTTGATAGGAGTTAAGATTACACTCGTAAGTTATAAATCATTATTCTTAGTTGTAAACTGCATTTAATCTCATTATCTTAAACTGTCCGAAATTATGGACGAGAAGGTCTTGACGAAATACGGGCATGCTGTGGCCGGTATAAACTATTGTGTATTTGATATATGTAGAGGGATTTTCTCAGGGTATATACCTTTTTGATCGACTTCAAAATAGAAGACTTTTAGTATGTTACCTCATATCTTTGGCATTTATCAAAAAAAATTAATACTTCTTTTTGTACTTCAAAGGCTTTACCCTAGTGTTGTCATTAGAACTATCTCATCATGTCAGCATTAGAATTATCTCATGAAAATACAAGGTAAACCATTGAATTTCTCATTACTGAAGAGTACAGGTGCAGTGATTGAGTTTCCACGATATAGGTCTAATGGTAATCTGATAAGATACGACTAAGGGTGACATTAGTTTGCACTTTAACAAACCAGGACACCACGGTGAGGTCGAAAGGTGGTGACAAGAACTCTTCAATGATGAAGGGTTAACTCATCGAATTTAAATTCGTTTGATATGGTCTTGACGTAAGAAAAAAATTAACAAGTAAATGCAGGTAAGTACATAGGGGTAAATATATAGGCATGAAGTAATTAAAGTATCAGTAGGTAGGTACATAAGTAGGTAAGTACAAGTATAAATAAATGAATGAAGTAAATAACATAGGCGGTAGGTATATAGGAAAGTACATAAAAGTATTTATAGATTTGAAACACTGACTACGGTAAATCCAAAAGGGTGAATGTACTTTATATGCCCATATGTACATATGTGTGTATGTATTTAGGTTCTAAATACACACACACATGCCGCAAATGTCTGTTCCGATTTCAATAAATGAGAAATTATTGATATTGAGTTCATTGTAAGTTCGTTATATTATGGGCAATATAGGATATCAGAGGCACTAAAAATTTAAAATGAAAACATTTTTACAAAAGCATTGAAATGTATTCAAATAATCACGGAATTAAAAAATGCACTAAAATTTAAAAAAAATAAATAAAAAGTGCCTTAAACAATGAAAGGTATACACTTTGCATAGTTGGAACTTTTGCGACATAATCTCATTTTTGAACTCAAATACATTTAAAAACTGCTACTGCTTGAGACTTTTGGAGTCGGTGCCAAGTGAAATGTAACACTGTACATGCACGCCTACGTATATCTGTTTGTATTGGTATGCATGCACTTGAGTGAGAAGAGAAATATCGAATTCGCACCTCTTTCATGTTTTGCATTCTTTATTCGATAGTCCATTGAACGATCGTAAAACTTTGAAGAATATGTATTTTAGAACTTAAATATTTTTTTAATAATCGTTTTGTACCAATAAAGAAAAAGAGACCATAATTTCTTTGATTGAGAGACTTCGTATACTGTAGTCCAATTTACTTTTTAAATTTTCTTTGTTCGTTTAAATAGCTACTTACTGTTGGTGTTGATTTTAAAACTTAACATTCTTTAATTTTTTAATTAATTCATAGTTCGTTTGGTTTACTTTCCGAAAATGACGATTTTTCTGAATTTTTGGTTCTATGTGATAATAACACAGGTTAATAATTATTATTAAGGTTGAGATGAATAAAACGTTTGATATTTCATTATGTGTCTACCTACTCCATATTCTATTGGATGGCCGTAAAAATAATGTATAATCGTATGCAGGTAACGCAATAACAAAATATTTTTACGTTTTTAAATAAATCAGTACTTCATAAAAAATGAACTAATTTTTGTACATGCTCGTAGTTGAATGTAGAAAGTTTGGATAAATTTTAAATTTATTGAGATATGATTTTCTTCTTGAATTTTTGTTGTTTGCTTATTGATTTAGTGAACTTTGATTTGTGTTGAATAGAAAATCTAATTCTTTGATAAAATTTTTAGTATTATTGTTTGTTTCTGTAGATAAATCACTTTTCAATTGTGACAGCGACAAACTTAACTGCAATATTCTATTCAATTATAATAGTAATACTTTTCTTTTTTTAATTATTAACAATTTTATATAATACTTATCTAATGTATATATTTATATATACAGAACTTTCGTGAATCCGCCTGCTATGGATAATTCGATAAATTTAGTTTAATGTTGTAGATAAAATGTACAAAAAGTTATAGTAATTTTAAATTTGCTACCTATTAATTATTTACCTCGTGGGTTTTATGAAATAAAACAAATATTTTTGCGGTCTTGTTAGTACGAGTACGATATTCATTATCTTTAATCCTTTTAATCGCAATTAAATGAAACTACGTGATGTAGTATTATTTCTACTTTATTTAAATTCTGTACCACGACCTAGGTTTCCTTGTATTACAACGTCTTCAGGTGGGCAATTAGCTTTTTTTCCTGCATGCCGTATATAACTGGCCATGGAAAAACAGCCTTCAGTTAAATCAATGAAAAAAAAATATTTTTCAAGTAACCTGTGATTCAAAAAAGATATTTGTTCATTCGTAACCAAAATAAATTCAACACTCAACCAAGAATCACGTTTTGTGGCTAGATTATGTATGTCACTCTAGATGCTATTCGGTAACTGATCTGCAGCTGACAAAGGGCAATCGGTGTTCTGTATAGTGATTATTATTTATCTCAGCACACTTTCCCAAAGATTCTGCTGAAGGATTTTATAAAATTCTATCTCCTCTAGCTCTTAAGTTTTGTGTGAAATAAAACTTATTAATTTGTCGTCCCAGCACTGAACGTTTGAATAGATACGTACTGATTGGTTGTGCTTGTGAATATTAATGACAACTTAGGTAGTTATTAATGCTTAATGGAAATAGGTCTCTTGCTAACAAAAACAACTAGAAAATATTTTATCACAAGCAAACGGTTAAATTCGTAATAATTATAAATTATTATAAATTGTTGTGGATTTATTAAGAATTTGATTTGAAGAAAGTGTATAAAATTATCCACATAAGACTCTCATATTTTTTCTTTCGTTTTATATAATATAATCACACTCAGTCTCAAAGAAATAAAATAAAATAATAAAAACATATTAAACGTTTTTAAACAAATATTCAAAATAATATTTTCCCATACATAATTTATCCACGAAAGAAAAAAAAATTTCTCCAGCAACAAAATTTTTGCTTCGCTTTTAAATGTTTGAAGAAAATTTAATAGGTAATTTGACAAATATGTTGATCTTAAAATAAAAAAAAGGAGAAGTGGCGTGTGATACCCGGTTGGAATCTTTTGCTTTATATTGAATAGCAGAAATAATAAAATAAATTGAAAATATATTAGAGTAATTAAATGAAAAATTAAAAGAAATAAATGAAAGAATGGTAATATGTGTCTCAGTCGTCTGAATTTCGCAAAACGATTTTAGCTTTGAAATAATATAAACATATATATGTATATATATATATATATAAATATATATATATATATATACATATATATATATATATATATATATATATATATATATATATATATGTGTGTATATTATCTAGAGGAATAAAATATTTCAGCTTAATAAAACATTGTTAATTGAAAATAAATCATCCCTTATTTTCAATTTAACACTTACCTGACTTTATCATTCTTGTCCTCAACTTCTACTGAATCGCGTTCACAATTCGTTCTTTTAAACATGAGTTTGAAAATAGTGAAGAGAGGTTACGAATATTATGGCGCGCTCGGATTGCTAAACACACACGCTTAAACGAATACAGCTGATGCACACGCCACACGTCTATATTGTAGAATTACCCCTATACTGACATACGCTTGTAAACATATGCTTATACTGTTGCAAAAATGACGATCGAAATCTTACACTTTTATACTTTAGCAAGTGTCGGTCGAAATCTTATACTTTTTTGGACTAGCTCTCATCTGCACCGTGTGTAACGTGTGATAAGGAACTTTGTTCCAAAACACTTATTGCAACATAACATTTATCGTCGATTGAAAATTATAATCAACACGAAAAGATAGGTTGCTTTTTTTTTCGAACTACCTAATCATCAATTTAGACCTATATTCTAAAGATATTCATAAATAGAGATATAGATAATTATGTATAAAGGTAACTGAAAAAATATTTACAAGTTCTGACTTTTACTATCGGAAAGTATCACTTTCATAATTATGTGAAGTATTGCTTCATATCCTGGTTATTAAGAAAATTTTCTAACTATTACTGGTTGAACAAGTGAAATTAAATATGACATTGTGCTTCCTAGAGCTCATGCAATTTTTCCTTATTTTCGAAATAAAGAATTTCCATATCTCCATTAAATTTGAAAGTCGACAAAAAGAGCAGTTGAAGATGACATTACTCGCAGCCATAAAACAACCTTTACGAAAAATACCACGACAGTCTCATTTGAACAGAGGTGCGATGTTATTTTTAAGATAACTTTAACAATACATTTAAAGTGAAGATAGTGGCGCCAAGGGCGGCGGACGCGAGCGTGTGGAGGAGAAATATTTATTGCTCCTGTAGTAGATGAGGTCATAAAACATCGTACTGCGCTTTTTGATTAAAAATAAGATTCCACATTTTAATGACTCGCTTCGTTTGATTTATGTAGTCACTATGCAATACCAGACGTTTATCTTTTACGATATTGCCTGCTCTGTATTTTGGTCTCAAAATTCTTTATTTTACAAATGAAGTTAAATATTTCGTGATTTTCGATGGATAGTGAGTTTTGCATATTATTGAAAATATTATTTAAATTATTTAAGCAGTGAAATATTAAGTTAATTTAACTTAATGACAAGAAACTTGTTATGAAATAGTTAAATCAATTTTATCAGTTTCAGCATGGTTTAAATAAGTTTCCGATTTATATGATTTCCCAACTATTGTTCAGAAAAAGACGTGTAACTAGGTATTGTACATAAACAGGAAAGACGTTTCAAATTGTGACTTTAGATGAGCAACAGTTTTTAATGAATTCAGTAAGTAGGGAATAGAAAACATAAAGAGCGTACTAATGAATTTAATTTGTCAATATTCATTAATAACTTTTCGATTTTAATGAGTTTTAATTAACCTTTACTTGTAAAAATATGTAAAATGAGAAATGTCTGTACTTCTGCATATATTTCTTGCAATTGTTAATCGCAGTCGTGAGTTTGCGATTAAGAAGCCGAGATTGATAAATAAAGATTGGCTAATACCCTTGCAGGATAATACTCGACAGCTTGTCGAACGAAAAACTTTGAATTACAGGAGGAAACTTTGAATTACACGGAAACTTTCTGTCACCTATTGTATTCTTCAGACTTTTAAATAACCATTACTTGTAAAAATACGTAAAATGAGAAATGTCTGTACTTCTGCATATATTTCTTGCAATTGTTAATCGCAGTCGTGAGTTTGCGATTAAGAAGCCGATTTAAGAAGAGATTGATAAATAAAGTTGGCTAATACCCTTACAGGATAATACTCGACAGCTTGTCGAACGAACAACTTTGAATTACAGGAGCGTGACACGGAAACTTTCTATCACCTATTGTATTCTTCAGACTTTTAAATAACCTTTATTTGTAAAAATATGTAAAATGAGAAATGTCTGTACTTCTGCATATATTTCTTGCAATCTTTAATCGCAGGAAATGCGACCGTTAATCGTTGGTTGCTGTTACCTTCTTGCTATTATTCTGATGTTGTTTCCTAATCGAAATAAAGTTTTAATATTCAATTTAAAATTATTTTCATTTAAAGTTCATTTTTTAGACTGAAAAAAACTGTATAAGTAATTTTATTTTAAAAATACTCAGTCATCTATTGAAACAAGTAAACGACTGAAAGTTACAGGAATATGTAATTGCAAAATGGTCTATTTCTCAAAAAATGGCATGGTCAGATGAAAGAGATCTCACGCAGTTAATATTTACTCGATAGACAAGTGCATGATTGATTAATTGATATCCCTGAAATTTCACTTTGATAGCTGATAGTTTTTTTTGGTGTCACAATAAGTCACTCGCCTCTCAGACGTAAGCTTTGTTTGATTTCATGTATCGAAGTTTCTTTTGTAGAATAAATTTTACAAGCTATGGACCAGTAAAAATTCGAAATATTTTGAAATATTAATATCGTCGTGGAACAAAATGCAGGGCACACAGTTGGAAATATCTATCAAGTAGTCAAAGGTCTAAAAATTTTCGACTTGATGATTTTAGTCTTCGAAATAAACTTCGTTAGGGACCTGAGAAGAAGGTAAATAATTATCAATCTAAAGCCGCATTGGAAGCGAACATATTTCAGATTACACGTGAAATAGTATCATGATTTGTCGTTACTCTCCCGAAAATATTGAACCATTTGAAATAAAATGGTAATATCAAGCATTTGGATAGATGGGTTCTTAATGAATTAAACGAGCATCAGAAGAGAAATCGTTTCAAAGCTTGCCTTCCTTTGGCTTCACAGCAAAAAACTACCCATTTTTACATCCGATTGGTACGTGCGATGAAAAATTTTGACAATCGGAAGAGTTTGACATAATGTATAAAGATTAAGTGCCAAAAGACACACTTTGAAATTGAGCATTCATCAAAATAGGTAATTGTGTCTATTTATTGATCTAGCTCTTGTATTAACTACTTCCTGAGATTTGATCAGTCGATTGCAGCATATTTTTTTTATCAATTTGTCGAAGCGATGAAAGAGTTAACGATAAAAGTTTCATGAAACATGATCAATCGATTACAGCGGATGTTTACTGTAATCAATTAAGCGAAATGATGAGGGAGTTTGCGATTAAGAAGCCGAGATTGGTAAATAATACAGGATAATACTTGACCGCTTGCCGAACAAACAACTTTGTTCAAATTACAGGAGCTGGATACGGAAACTTTCTGTCACCTATTGTATTCTTCAGACTTTGTCCCAACTAACTACCATCTTTGCTTACAAGAAGTGATCCAAAGCCTGGGCCTTGGATCACTTCTTGTAAGGAAAGTTATTTGATTTCCAACAAGTTCTAGTAAACGTCTTTTGCGATTTTATCACAAGTTGACCTTCAGGCTACTTCGCTGTAACAAGGTTCCATTTTCATGACAAAACCGTGTTGATAGTATAAGTGCATATTTAGACTAATTGTACTGACTTTTCCTTGAGATGTAATAAATACAATTTTCAATCCAAATCGAACATTTCATATTTAAAGACCTGTTCCTTGATGCGGATTATATATATAATACAAGAGTAAGGAAATTTTTATGAATACTCTACATACATTTTATCTCATTTTATTTATTGACCATATAAAAAGTATTATGACTGAATGTGTAATCGCTAATTTATTTAAAAAAAAGTAGGACTTATCTGCCATTTGTGGCTATTATTATGAGAAGGTTGGAAAGTGTGATGCTGGATTTTTATATATTTGGAAAATATATATATTTTTTAAATTCTTTTTCGCTCATTTTTAGGGTTCCGTAGCTAAATGACAAAACCAGAACCCTCATAATTTCGTCCTCTCCTGTCCGCATGTGACAGTCATTTGACTCGGATACTATTGGCACTATGTATATGCAATTTGGATGGAAAATCACTGTTTTTAATTATATTAATTGCCCTTTGATTGTCAATAGTAATACACACAGATTTTTGTTTGAACTCACTAATATCACTCAGTAGTTGTTTTAACCACATAGATTCTTTGGTGCCAGGCAGCTATAAATTCTGCCTGTCATTTATAAGAAATACGTAACTAATAATTGACCGTCTCGGTTCAACGTCGTTTCCATAATCAGCACAATGTACAAATTCTGTGGGGTCAGCGTTAGATATATTACATAGACTATAACCTCCAATGAGGGTGGTCAAAAGAATGTAAAAATCTACTCACCTGGCTTACTACAAACCTAATATTTGGTCTGGTTACAGTTGCTGCATGAATGAGGGAACCAATTGCTTCTCTATATGGATAGGTATTTTCAGGTTGCCCATTAGGCTTTTGCAATTTCATATGTGGGTCTGCAGAAACGCAGTTGCGATTTGCATTGTGTATTGTGTATGCATTTTCTTAACGTCTTTTCAATATATTTCGTTTGGTGAATCAATATCCCTTAATTGCATTTATGCTTTCTATCTGCATGCCCGCAATATTTGTAGGTGAACCAGCTTTTAAGTCAAACTTTGTTTTGAATCCATTCACTAATTCTATCATTATAGATTTCACTATCTTTACAGAGTAGTAAATTATAATCAACATAAATCATGATGTCATATATTTCTTTCTTTCGAATATAAACACATCGGTCTACTTTGCTTTTTGGGTCTTATATGAACCGCTATACAATGAAATAGTGGAATTATGAAAACATTAATATTAGGGGTGGCACTTCATATGTGTAACTGAAACAAATACCTATGAAGTATCGTTAGATAAGTTTTAAAAATGATAAGGTGGTTCCAAAATAACTTTTTTATTTAAGTCAAAAGTTGGTAAGATATGCACTTATTAAGTCTTCAAAAGTATATCCCCTCGCTAATTTTTCAACTAACGAATATACAATTTTGAAAAAAATTAAGGTAGAACTTAAAATAATCTTTCAATGTAAATTTTAGTTGAATACGATATGTGGTGTGGTTTTTGAGATATGGAATATTTTTGGCAGCCACGGCAACAATAACTTTGTTTTTCACAGTGTCTTTTAGAAGAACTAAATTATAAATTTAATATTGTTTGGTGCTACAGGACCCATCGTGCACGAGCTTGACTCGCACTTGATCAGTTTTTAGGAAAGTGACCGTGAAGTATATGCATAGTTAAATATTTGTAGTATTAATTAGTAGCAAATTGCTTTGAAAAACTTTTAGAAAAATCTTAAAAAAAAATTCAAAATAAAATGTAACAGAGTTACATTTAAATTACGGCATTATATATTTTAATATAGTATGATACCGAAAAAACCTTGAAAAATTTTCACATTTTATTTTCTTGTATGTATAATATGTTGTTGTCATGTGTTGGTGTTTATTTAAGGAGAAAATTACGACCATGTTTATCAATGAAAAATAACCCAGATCGTGGTATAGGTGGGATAGAATAAAAAGTATTAATATGCTTATCTGGAAAATCATTCTTAGTAAATGGTAAACAATTTTAGGATAAGCCGATATTTTCTAACAAATAAAAAAATAATCACAACCCTTTGTTTAGATACACTGCATCACAAGCTAAGCTCATACCGCACATTGATAAATGTTCGCACTTATAGTCCACTCGCAGATCGAAAAAGGGGTTAAAAGGGGATGTATCTTCTTCGTAGGGTCTTTATCCTTGGGATATTTACGAAAAACCCTTTCTTGTCAGCTGACGCACATTCTCTGCATCGTACCAAAGTGGTTTTGTACTCAAAATGGATCAGCTAATATACCATTAAAAACCACTGAAGCTTTTACCACTGAAGGTATTTTTCCATATTTATATTCATATACTTACAATAATTATGTCAAAATATTGTTCTTTCAATTTGATTAAATATTTAGAAATAAAATACACATATTGGTCGAACACGAGTATAATATTGTATAAATGGTTATTATTGTAATTCTGTATAGGCGACCTGTAAACCCTTAAAACCTTAGTGCATTAAAGCGTAATTTATTGGCCTTCAATATTGACACAAATGTGTGCGTGCGTGCGTGTGTGTGTCTGATTCAATTTCCCATACGCTGTTCAGTCTAAATGAAATTTTCAGTCAGATTCTTTGTCGAAGTTGTACCTAGGTGAATCATTCGTCCCAGGTGGATACATTTTTACTCATTAGTCAGCATCATTATTTGGATTGAATTTGGGTATATATAAAAAGTTTTTTCAATATAAAATCTGCCGTTTAGAAAAAGCAAAATTGATTGCTAATTTTTCTTTAAGTAAAATGAATTTCTGAATTATTTTAAAACAAATAAGTTTTTATCTAATTTTTCAAGTGTAATAAACACTTTGACAATGAGAAAACATTTTCACCCACTTTCACTTTTTGTCTATGTTTGACGAACATTTTCCAAATTATTTAGAGGAAGGTGTCGTGTAATATTTTTGTTTCATTTTATTCAATCATACACTTTGAGGGTACTGAGAGCCATAGCAGAATATTTTTCGTAGAAAAAACATTTCAATATTTCTACTTTTGGATTTTTATTGAAATTGATTTTGATATTCGCAATAAATATGTGTTTTGAACATGACGTAAAATTGTTAAATAAATATTAATACGTAATTTCAATTTAACTACACAATTTTACATCGTATGGTATCGTCGTTTTTTTGTATAAATTCAAGTCCTTTTAAATAATTTTTTTATTATTAGACCAAGGAACTACATATTATGTGTGAATTTTAAAGTCCTATCTTATTTTATTATGAGCTTACAACGGACGGACTGACAGAGCAGAAAGACAGGCAGACAGCGTTATTGTATTAATGGGATTCCGTTCGCACTGTTTGGGTGCGAAACCCTGTTATTGATTAAAATATTCATTTGAAGTATTCAAATAATTATTATGTTTCAGAATTTCCTATTATCTAAATATATACAAAAAAATTAGAGGAATATGTGAGTTTTCATTATTTTTTCTCATTTTTATATTAGATAAATATTATAATACCCTATACAGCCTATATTAATAAAAAAGCTATTTGCAACAATGAAATTTCCATTCGAAATAAGTATTTAAAGGGAAATGTGTCCTTACGCTAATATATAACCGAAAGTAAATGCATAATAGCCATCAACTTCTAAAAATCAGAAACCTGACGCAATAATTCATTGATAAAATAAATATTGAAATTGAAGTGTCAGATAGTAAGCCTTATTATATTAAAAATCGCAACAGATACCAAATTTACCATTGATGTTGTTCACGTAACTATTTTCGAGAGTTATTTTTAAACGAATCTGGTTTTTACAAAATTTGGAACATGTTTTATAACTCAGCTCAACGAAGAAAGAATTGATAAGGCAAACACAAAGAACAGAAGTCCCTCATTAAAAGAAAAACATTGCAATAGTAACTTGTTTCATTAGTAGAATATTTAAAAGGAAAAGTTCGATTTTCGTTTGTACGAAGCAAACATCGTGATTGCCAATTTGAGTAATATTTGTTTACTGGACTGTAACAGGGACTAATTGTTAAATAATTTCTCTTATATTTTTTCAGGTTATAAATTTTTTTACCGCGTTAGATCAATAATGAAACATGTTTATTATGTAATGAAGAAACATAGAATTTCTTAAAAAAAGTAGAATAGCGGTAAAAATTTCTCTTAGATAGATTCATTTTTCATGAGCAAGAACAGAGAAATGGGAATTAATAAGATGTGCTTAAAATTACCTTCAAATATCCATTCCAATCCCACTAATATTTCGTTCGCTATTAATTCTTAAACGCATATCTAAACCTGGTTTGTCTATAGACTAATCTCCTAGTAAATCCTACTCAAGTTCCAGGCTATTATTATTGGCAATAGGAAACTCTATTTTAGAATTAGTATCCATGGTCTACCGTTAATAAACTGATCTATTATCCTATTCTCTTCAATTGTAAAACACGGGTCCAGTGATCGACCTCTCTAAAATATCTTTAGAATTCCATTCCCATTGGAAATAAAATTTACCCGTGTCAAACATTGTTGTTGCTTCCACTAGAGTGTGGAGACAAGTGCTATCTTGATTTTTTAGAACAGAAGATTAACAAACTTCGACGCCTTCTTTTATGTATTTGTTAGATTTAAAACTTTATGTTTTTGTTAGATTTTAAGCTTCAGAAAATTTTATTGAAAATCTGAGTTTAAGTCGTGGCTTTGGATTCCGTCGCTTTGTAATATCTTAACAATCCTCACGGTCCCTTTTTGTTTTGTTGCCAGATTCACCGACCTTTTCGTCCATCGCCTCGTCTACATTTTGGGAATATTCTCATGCTCCTTATCTCCAAATATAGTAATACTATCTATAAGTATTCATATACTGTCAATGCTGCTAAGTTAATGGAATAAGCTTGACTCCAATTCCAGACTTTTACCGTTCATTTGGCTATTTAAAGGTTGTCTAAAAAAATCATTCCTCACATAATCTTCCTTTCTACATTTTATTTCTTTTCATATGTCTCTCCCTTAATCCTTCTCCTTTCTTTTCCTACCTCTCAATTCTGCTCCAAAGTCCTTTCGACATATCAGAATTAAATTATTTTTGTCTTTTCCTATTTTTCATTCTTTTCTCTCAAAACGTAATTTTCATATTTCGTTATCATCACATTTTTTTAACTATATGTCCTGTAATGTTAAAAATACAGCGAAATTTTGATTGACTGAACGGGACTGCTCCTGTAGCAATAAATTCACCAGATGCATACGTACACCAAAATAAATCAATGCTTTTTTATTATTAAGTCAAAACAATAAGTTTCATCTTACCGAAATTATTCTACATGTCAAGTTATAAAGTTTTTAAATATTAATTTGATTCACGAACAGTAAATTATATCTCTTCCAAATTTCATGAAAATCTATTGAGCCATTTAGGTGACATTTAAAATAACTTTCGTTTTATAAAATGTTCTGGATAAAATTTGAAATTCAATTATTAGTAGTCAGGCGGCAAAACTATGTGCATCTGAATAAAATTGTCGAGATTATTAACTTTAAGCTAAGATAAAATTTATTTTAATTCAAGGGTTCTTTTTGTATGATGGCGTTGTTACTAGTTGCGAGCAAAGTCTAGTAAGGAAGTGAAAAATAAAAACCCGTAAGGTGTTTAAGTGATAATTATAATTGTAATAATAACACAATAATAAGAAATATTTTTACATATTATGGTATTTCGTTCGATAATATAAGAAACTTGGTGTCTTTCTATTCATTTTTATAAAGAAATTTCTGTGACAAAATTGATCAATGTGGTTTTGCCCCAGGCGTGAGAGCCTCTTCGTAATTTAAGAATGCAATAAGGGAGGAAAATACCATTGAATTTGCTCCCGCCAACGTTCTTGTCTGTATAAAGTAAAAATGTCTTCATTACATAATTGATTGTGCATATGCTATGTTTTGTGAAACATATGCTATGTTTCGTAAATGTAAGAAAATAAACTTAAATTGCGAGTCAAATATATTTTTCTTTAACACTATTGATCTGTTTATGATGAAAACACTTTTCTTAAAGTATATGGGCCTCTGTTGAAGATTTTCTATTACAATTTCAAATATGCGAAGAAAGAGGAGGAATTAAATTACCCGTCAAACTTGATTATCAATATTTTTGCAATAAATGTTTACTTAGCGTTTAGCATTTGATGGTACTTTCTGTCAATTTTTTATGATGACGATGTGAACATTTTTCCGTGACGATTTACAGAGAAATATTTGAGAATAAAAATTTTCATCCACTGACGTTCACTGAAATATCGTTGCAGATCAATGCACACGAGACCATTTGATCAGTCACAACAGCAACTGTGATGCTTGTTTTATATTTCGAATGTTCAATCCGCTGTACTTCAGTTTTATCATCCGGATAATCGATTATTTCCACTCGAGAAAACGTTAATATTCTGTCGTAAAATGTACTTCCACACTGCGAATGTAGTAAAAGTGTATTGGTTTACACTATCAGTTGGAATAATTAAAAAATACGGACACGAGAAACTATTTCAGCAAACGATCTACGGATAGTTTTAGCAAGAATTTGTACTAAACATGTATATTTTGATGGTAGTTTAATCCAAAACTAAATAGTTTAAAGTTATTTATAGAGGAACCATTGTAAATAGTTTTGGACATATTTTTTTAATACCTACAAAACTTCAGTATCAAGATAACATATTTTTAGGTACGAGTATAATTTCTATTACGAGGGTTCCGTACATATGTGCACATAAAATGATTAAGCTTAAGCGTGTATATTATTCCTATAAAACTATTCATAGATATTAATATTCCCTGTTTCCATGCAAAGTAAATATTAAAAGATATACTACATAGATAACGTAGTATATTTTACACTTAATTAATAACTATTAATTTTAAAATACAAAATTAATTTTGGAATTTATTTAATTCATTTGTATGGAGTTTCCATAATCTTTATACAGTCATAATTAAATGTCATAATCTGGCCAAATATTACTTGTATACTAGAAGAGCCTACTCAGCTCTGATAATTTTCCTTTTAATTTTTAATGTTACTAAAATTATGGATACTTTTAAATATATTCAGAAATAGCGTTTCAGCTCGTATTGGTGGGGAGACTTAACAAATTAACTTTAGAGTTTTATATTTAGTAAATGGATCTGTTTATCGGAAAAGCGTTCATGACTTATCCGCGTAATTTTTGAAAATCCTAATGAACGTTATCTTACTCAATGACGTATGTGAATAAAAAATTATTCCACGGGGGTGTGGAGGAGTAACCTTAACCATTTTTTTAAAGATTTTATATAAATACATCAATATCAGCTCTATAATTAGACAGACTGGTGAATATGATGAAACTATATGGACGATCCTTTAAGTATGTTATTTTCACAGTTAAATGAAACTACGTGATTTTATTTCTACTTTCTTTAAGTTACTCTCTACTAAGTTAAACTAAAAGAAAGTATAAATAATACTACATCACGTAGTTTAATTTAATTTTGAATAATGAATTTCTACAAAATTAACGCCAAATATATTCAGTATGTTATTTTGTTTATTTCTTTTTTAATTCCTTTAATAAACATCTATCTAGGTATGAGTACCGTCAACTTTACATAATAGTAGATCTTGCAAAAGTATTTTGGGTACTACAAGTAAATTTCAGAAATTGTTTAATTTTTTTCATATTATAGATGCTGCAGTAATAATTATGATTTTTTTTATGAATACATTTAAGTACAGGAGACTTTTAAACACTTAAACTCTGAATACAAATCGGTTTTTGATTACTGACTACAGATCGAGATTACGTCACTATAGCGAAATGACATAAGCTTAAAAATAGTCATTAAGAAAAGACGTCTAGCGGTTTATTGGTTATATGCTTATAATTAGAGCTATTTGAAATTAGATTAATAAATATGTACTTATATATGCAAATTTATCGCATAAGATTTACCACGTAATTCAAATTAGAATTACAATTTATTTAGTTAATTATCAATTAAACAAAACAATGAATTTTGAGTTGAAATTAATTTATTTCCATATAAAATTCACAGAACAGCAAGTCCACCCCAAGTAATTCAATCCATAAGATTCGCATACGAAGTAGTGCCAGTGATAATGTAGTGCAAGCCGAATGGGTGTGCTTAAAGTAAAATGCATGTTTTATGATCTGCCTGCTTTATTGGAGCTCGCTAACGATTTTAAACACAGTTTCAAGTTAGTTGGGAGGTCTAGTTGTTTGTGCGGAAGCTTACTTCGAATACATTTCCGGTCTCGGGTGGTTATTTATTTTTATTGGCACCTCTACTTGCCGGGGAAAGCAATAAATGGATATGGATTTATTCGCGATTTTTGTGTTTCTTGCGAACGGCGCTTTGTTCTTTGGAGAG
This sequence comes from Druceiella hillmani, assembly GCA_039881145.1. Taxonomy (NCBI): domain Eukaryota; kingdom Metazoa; phylum Arthropoda; class Insecta; order Lepidoptera; family Hepialidae; genus Druceiella; species Druceiella hillmani. The sequence goes on from JAYKKI010000002.1 coordinate 29,033,792, forward strand.
CGCGGGTGTTTTGTTGCAAATGTGTAAGCAGCGATAGAATGGAAGGATTTGTGAAATAAAGTGTTTACCATTGTCTATTGTAATATAACATCAGGTATATTTTCTTGGAATAACGTATATAATTTTTTTGTCATGCATGTTAAACCAGTACGCAGTAAGTACTGCTGGATTAAATTGTATTAAAGGTTTTGGATACGTGAACATACAAAGACCAATTTCTGGACGCAGCAAAATATTTACAAAAATTTTATTTCTGAGATCACAGATTAAATATAAGTTTGCTATTGAAAGTAAAAAATATTGTAAAATAAAAATGACAAGGCATTTCATAATTGTTAGTTTTTATGTGTTCATCTTTGCATGGTTATATAAAATTTAAATGGGTTTGTATTCAGGAAGGGTACTGAAAGGTAATTAATTTAAAAATCAAATAATCCATACTAACAAAAAATAAATATTTCATATAATAAATATATCGGCTTATAACGTAATTTCATCGATGTTGTAGCCCGGTTCATGAATAAGAGAAAAATTCGTATTTTTTTCAGTATTATGATTTTGTACCGATTTCTCCAAAAGGCGTTAATGGATTGAGATGATTTTTTTTTAATTGTAGGTTTAATCTTAAATTCCTATCACAGAAATATATTTTAGCTTAAACCGGTGAAATCTGAATGTCGACGATTATTTTTAGTGACAGAAAGGTTTGTATATCGTTATTGATTTAATTTATTTAGGCTGATGAGAAATGTCTCTTCTAGTGTAAGCTATCGATTCATTGTAAAGACCAATAATAGTCCTATTCCGGTTAACAATAGATAGAATGTGAGTAGATTAATTGATTAAGACCAAACTATTTAAAGTTTTATATTTCCTTTATTGTTGTTCGGTCATTTGGAGTTTACAATAATTTATTAGACTCTAAGTCAAAGAATGCTGTCTCATTCACAATTTTCACGCGGTTATTAATCATACATTGCAATGCTTTTCCCTTTGCGAATTTATTTTTGACGAGGTTAATTGCTGTTTAAAGTAAAAGGGCCCAATTCATGGGAATGGAAGCGAGTAGAGTTTCATATAGTCATATTCTCGTGTACTTTTGTACTGAATTTCTTATAAAAGACACATTCAAGGAAGAGTCCAGGATAAAACAAATTTTTGAGAACTTTTCACGGTATGTAAGCAAATTGAACTAAAGCTTTTTTCAAATTATTTTCGTTTAAACTATTTTGTATTTTAAATATTTCTTGTTCCATTACATAGTATTCGTTTCCTTAAACCATCATTTCTCTCATGTGGCGATAACATAATTTAATAAAATGTTGGAATGAATTGTGGACGAGTAAGTCATTTTCTTAATAAAATATCAGCTTTTCAGAATTTGCAAAGAAGGTTGTTTTAATATTAATAATTTTTCAATTTCTATAAATAGTGAAGATTAGAATAAGCTAATAATAACTTTTTCCTTTGTTTCGTTTTAGCATCTTTTCTTAAAAAAGTTTAATGATTTATTTTTTTTATTGAAATATATTTAAGATTTATTTTTGTTTATATAAATTCTTGCTAATCTTTATTCTTGGTAATCTTTTTGTTTATATAAATTTCTGTTATGTTATTTTTGTCTAACAATTTTAGGATATATTTTTCAATTTTTGAAGTTATACTCTTTAGGCGCGTTATGAAAAAATGACGAGAGTGAAATTTTAAGATTCGTCACACAAAAGTTACAGTATGAAGTTGCAGCGGTTGCAGTCTCGAAACAAAAGCTACCAATAAAATAGAAATAGAACCTCTGTTAGTCGCGCAAGTCGCAAGCAAGCGCACCATCGTCGCCTCTGTTCACTGTTTTCATATTCATAGTATTTATTTTCCACATGTTTCTAGTGTCTACATTCACACACGTGTTTTAGTTTCATATAAGTGCGATTTATATATGTGCTGATAAATTATATTCAGTAGTGATTTAAATTCAATATTTTGATTAATATATTTACTATTCGTAAATATTAGTGAAAAAATAGTGTTTATAGACTTTTTCAAGTGCTCCAATATAATTGAGGTTATCTATCCGTATGTATTATTTATTGATATAAATTAAAATATTATTATTAAACATAATTAATACTAAATATTATTAAATTATTAATGTTAAATATTTATTATTGGTTATTCAATATTTCAGTCATTACCGGAAGATGCTATGGCAGTGGACATAATTTAAAAATAACATTCGGATAATAAGAGTATTTATGTTACCCGTAATGTAAGAAAATAAATATTTATTTATTTAATTTTTCAAATTTAAACTGAATTTTATTGACTGTGTTGACTATCCTTTTACAGTCCTTTTATTATTTTATTGTAATTTATTATTTGCATACAATTAAAAACTATTTTTTAATGATGCCAAAGAAGTATAACTTCTCACGCGCGTACATAAGTACACGCACCCTTTTTTTATATAATTAAAACGAATAAAGAAAAACAGAATGTTTTTAAAATGTTAGTTTGATGTTGGCTTACAAACACAAAGTGCGATAGTGTAAATATAATTAAGCAAATTGGTAAATGTTGTTGTCCTTATTTAAATCACGGAACAATTTACATACATTTTAATTAATTTGAATACTTATTCCTAAATATGCCTCTTTCCTTTACTGAAAATCCTTCAGTCTCCAAGCAGCAAAAATTTGGAATCACCTGGATCCTGGACATTAGGAAAATCATGTCCCTTTTCAGCGATTGAGTGAAAAAGTCCTACCTCTCCTGAAACCTTTTCCTTTGTGCCCTTGTCCTATCCTTTTTTTCCATCCTTAATCATTTTAATAGTTTGCATTACTTATAGTTTTGTCTTTTTTGTTTTTTTTCTCTCGGATGTATGTAAATAAATAATTTTTATGTCAGAATCTCTTACAGTCTATCAACTAAACTTAAATACCATTTGTAATGGTTGATTGGAAGCGATTGCGCATGTAGCAATAAGTCCGCCATATGTATTAAGCGTAGAAGCTGATAAATAAATAAAACAAATAAATTTCTTATTCTTATGCCATCTCCCGCAACACAGAGTAAGAAACGGTGATGGAACTTCATAATCTAATATTCCTCTATCTTGATATATTTCTTTTGCTTCACTAATCTTCGTAAAGGCTTTTAAATATAATCTTTATGGCTTCCTACATCAGCATATTTTAGATCAACCTAGGTTTTTTGGGGTATACACTTTACGCCAGCCTTTTCCTGTTCATATGTTTAACTCGGCCAAATCTTGGCAGATAAAACTCGGGGAAACCTTTTTTATTTTCACGATTATTCTTTATGTTCACAATTATATATATTTTTCTGGACTATCGCCTTTGCATTCTAATTGAAAATATGTTACCTAAATTTTTTCGTATATATTTCCCAATGATTTAATTTTATTCGTTGTTAATTTACTTTCTCTTTTGTCTCGTAATATCAAATACTTACCGCAGTACCTAATTTTTGGTACTTATGTACAAGTGTACTTATATCCAAGTGTTCTATCTTTGATATTATTTTATTTTTCACTTCTTTTAAAATAATGCTATTTATTCAACAAGCTATATATATTCACAGTTTCACGTTATTTTAATTCTCGATAATAAACTTCGTAAATAAATAAATTCATTTATTCAAATATCCAAATGTTTTTCTGCAAATAGCTTTTTAAATTTATTGTTTAGAATTTCATCGCTGATTACTTTTGTCGACCATATATTTTGGTATACTCGTATGTTGGTTTGAACCTTAAATTTATTCGCTTTGATTTAATATATGTAAAAAAAAAAAATAAATACACGAATCAAACTAGGGTTTAAGATTTTTGATCATTTTAGGTTTCCGTACCACAAAAGGCAAAAAGAATGTTTTTGTGTATGATGGCTACATTAAATAAATGTTTTTGTATTTGATGGCTACATTAAATAATAGAGCCATTTCGTTTTAATTTGGACGTGTTTGAAATTAGATGTGAAAAAAGTAAGTGGGGATATTTGACATCCCATTGAAGATTTTTACGACACGAGTGTTTGAAAACACGTCGTACCAATAAAACGATCTGGTAATATTTGTTATAGGCGAACAACTGCGCTGCTGTATCGTGTAACCACTAAACGAAAGTACAAATAATAAATAAATATTAGTTAAATACTATTTTAAATTGTGTAATTCGAAACAAGAATGTTCGTGGAAGAAATGTGAATCATTCTACTTAATTTAAAGTGTAAATATGTATTAATAAGAAATGAACTTATCGATATTATCCAAAGATGCGATAGTAGGGTTAAGTTTATTTTTTGCTGTGAACGACACTGGTTCAAGAATTAGTTTTTATTGTCAATGACAGGCTTCAAATGGTTTGTTTAGCTTAACTTAATGTCATAAGAATTGTTTAATACCATTTGGAAACTTCGAATTAAATTAACTATCCCAGGTTTATCAGTAATTAATGATACGCATTGTAAGAACTTTCATAAATAGCTGCTGCCTCCGTAGAATAAGTGAACTCTAGATCAGTGTAAGATTTCCTCTTGATAATTGTTTTGATATTGTTTATGGAAAGAGTATTCTGAAGACATTCAAATTTGTAATTTCTGAGAGATTCAAGCATGCCCTCTTCCTGACATAGAAACCGGCGTTTCACGTTGTTATCTGGTTTTGTAATTTAACATGAAGCTGCAAGATTCGTGTTTTATATTGTAATCCACTTAGATTTTATTATAAGTGTTGACAACTATTTTTCGATATATTTATTATTTCACAAAAATATAAATCTGTTATTTTTTCGCTTCCATGATTATTTGCGAAAATTTAGGTTGATTTAGCTCGAAAAGTAAATATATACAACGTTGTTAAATAAAATTGTTAGAAACGTTAAAAGTGTCTGCTATCCCCTTTATTGTTTTTCCTGACAGTTACAAAATATAAAATAATTTCTATTTAGCGGAACAATATTCAAAATTATACAAATTTTCAATTCCCTATGAAGTCAAGAGGTGGCTAAAAAATTATATGAATATAATTATCTATTGCTATAATATGATTGTTCATGGTTATAATATTACAAATGTTTGAACCACTCGTAGTATCATTGTTGGTTGAAAATTAGACTGATGAAATATAATCGTTCATGATTACAATATTACAAATGATTAAACCACTCGTAGTATCATTGTTGGTTGAAAATTATATTGATGAAATATAATCGTTCATGATTACAATATTACAAATGATTAAACCACTCGTAGTATCATGGTTGGTTGAAAATTAGACTGATGAAATATAATCGTTCATGATTATAATATTACAAATGATTAAACCACTCGTAGTATCATGGTCGGTTGAAAATTAGACTGATGAAGTATAATCGTTCATGATTATAATATTACAAATGATTAAACCACTCGTAGTATCATGATTGGTTGAAAATCAGACTGATGAAATTAAATAGTTTGTTATATAGCATAAATTGAAACTGTAAAAAAAGACGTCATACAGGCCCATTGGATGCGACATTTAGTCGATACGCGACGTTATATTTATTAGCGATTAACGTTCTACGACACGTTTTTATTTAAATTAGTTTTTTGAACTTATTCTTAAATTTCTATTGGACTTTATTGTCTGCAAATTTATGGTTCCTATAAAATACCCAGTAGAATAGCGAATACAATGTTTTAGTTTATGCGTGCTCAATTGTTATTATACAAAGAATTCATCCTCGAATCGTACATTTTATAGCACATTATAATGACACGGCACGAAGGTTAAAAATATTACCAAAAATATCTCAAATATAAGTTTAAATTCTCAGTTTTCTCCATTGATATTCAAAAATTGTGCCTTTCTTTATTGAATGTTACAAATGTATTATAAAAAAACCTTAAATGCAGAAAAATGTATGAAAACTATATAAAATGCGCATTTTTGCGACATGGATATAATAAAGGTTTTATTTAAACTATGTGGAAACAAAGTAGGGGCGGATATTAATATCGCAGATAGACGTACGCGATAATTAATTTTATCTCCATCGTATCAATCTACATCAACGTATTAAAAAGAAAATGTATTCTTTTTTAATTAAAAAAAAATTGTCGGTCAAATAATGAATCGTATTTAATACAACGTTTTGGTGATAGCCTTATCTGGGTTGCGTTTTCGTATTCTGTTGATACCATGCGACCGTCTGTGAGCTATGTCTTAAGTCAAATATTGAGGTAAAAGCTATGGGTTTTATTGAAATCGATAAAAATTTCTCACCTTTTGAAAAAAGAGTAAGTTGATTTAAAAAGTATTTTGTGTTTTCATTTATCGATATTCAGAATACCCCGTGGGCAATATAGATCTTCTATTAAAAGTTTATACGAAATATAGAAACTTGGGAATATTGAGGGATAAGATTGAGCGGCAAGTGGTTGGGATTTAGTTTGGTAATATTGAATATATTTGGCGTTAATTTTGTAGAAATTCATTATTCACAATTAAATGAAACTAATAAAGAAAGTAGAAATAATACTACACCACGTAGTATTATTTCTACTTTCTTTATCACGACCTAGGTTTCGTTGTATTACAAATTATCACCAAGACGGAGCCACATATTTATCCAGTCAATTTCGATGCTCATAAAGTAATAAATTGAAATAAGATATTTTGAAGACATTAGGCGGTAATGAGGGTTTAACTGGTGTACCGCTGACGATACGGGATAAGTTAAGACTAACATAAGTTGCAACAAAATTATATTAATGTGAGTGAAGGTTAAAGGTATCATTTGTCATAAGATATCGTTTAGATAATACTTCGTAGCGTTTGAGAAAATTTAGTTTACGAGTTAGATGCTATAAAGTATGTATCCTATGAAGGAGAAATTGAGATAGGTAAAAGAAAAAAATTCGGATATATTCCTAAGCACGCACATGTGTACGTCCGCAGACACATACGTAGACAGTTCTTATAACAAATATAATTCAGTTAAATCATTTTTATGTATGCTTGCAGATGGCCATCATTTTATTATATCTTTTACTTTTATATTAGACTTAGGCGATGAAGCTTCTATACATATTTTTACCAGTTTGCTGGAAGTTCTGTCTGCTCATTTATGCGAATCGTTTTATTGTTAACAATAAAATAACTATATAATTTTACGCAGATAAACATATAAAAGAATTGCAGCACACATGTAGAATATATTGAGTCTTTTTCTTTATCAATAATATAAAAATTGCCGAAGCGAAATTTTTTATTAGGGGTATAAGATACACTGAGAATTGTTTTGGATCTGAATTTGGCGTTAGGGACAGTCGTAAACTCTTACAGGCACTATGTATTCGATACACGTAAATCGATACTTTGTTACTTTGTAAATTAGGAGAGATTCTTTGGAATGTTCCTATATTTGTTAGTCTAATATCAATAGATACAAAATCTTATTTAATATAAACATAACGTTAACATAATACCCTTAAAATATTCTATGTAATATTTTTAGAAAGACAGCTTTCTCATATTATATTTTCCCTTTTTCTACATAAATATTCAATAATAGTCTTTTTACAATATGAACATGTTTATCGAAATTGTGTTATAATGAAGGGAATATTGTAAACTTCTTTTCCTCTTTTCAATGTTGTGTAAGTAATTATTTTGTTGCTTTTTTATAATATTCTGCATATTTTATTTCACCGAGGTTTTTTCCTTGAGTAATGCTGAGTAATAATGAGATGTCAATAATTGAAAGAAAAATTCTTTGTAGCATTCGCATGATTTACCATTCCAATTTTCCGTTTTTTAAAACTTTTGTAACGGATGTTGTTATGTGAAAATCAGTTCACGAAATTGGGTTTTTCAAATGAATTTCAATTATTGAAGAGAAACTCTTTATGACATGTCTTAGCAAGGAATTAAAATATAGAAGGAAACTCTGGAAGAAGCGACCAGGGCGAATGTCCTGATATACCATAAGTGCTCACCCATCTCCGTACGTCTGTTTTTGTCACTTTTTTTACAAACATTATTAATTGCACATATTTCTATCCTGTCTATTTTTGTCTGGACGTAGACATCTTCCATGTTTAATTGCACATATTTCTGCCCTGTCTATTCCCGTCTATTCCTGTTCGGATGTCTGCGTGGATCAAATATTGTAATCTAATTTTGAGCCATTTCCTTTTGTCACGTTTAGCTGAAAATTGGCAAGGATAGGTTGTTCCGACAACAATATAATGTTATGACCATATCGAGGTTATCGGAAGATGGAGTCGAAAGATGATTACAATCACTTCGCAATGGCAAGGAACAGTACCATCATTTTTACATGTTTAATTCGTCTTTTGGTAACGTCATCACGTCAAGGAGCAGAAAGTTTGTGTTTAGGTACCTTTATTTTGTCTTGGCCTTACCTTTATTCTTTCGCAACATTCACGGTTAGCTGATGATGTCAAAAGATAGTCATAGTAACTTCATGACGCGACTTGCAGAGGTAGCGCCGAGAGGCTCATGGTATTTGAGCGGGTTAAATTTAACTTGACAAAACAAATCTCACATGATCTCCATGGTTTGATGGCGATGTCAAAAGGTGTTTACAGGAACTCTGTGTGATCTGACAGTAATTTGACGTATTTGGGCATGTTTTATTTATCTCGGTAGGATATTTGGTCTTGTGTGATATCAATGGTTTTTATGCTGGACTTTGAAGGTAGTTGAAGCTAACCGTTAGCAGCAAATATGTCTTCTTTGGGCTAGTGTTGTTCTTAGATTTACTTTTAATATGCGCATTGTGGTGGATTAATTTTTTATAAATATTTGTTTTGCTATTTTATTTTAAGGTTTAATAATTTCCAAAATTTCAGATTATTATGGCAAGATTCACTGCAATCTTTGCAACAATAAACAAAAATGCTCTTCAACTGCAGAGTTGATTCGTATTTTTGTTTAAATATTTGTACTACTGGTTCTATAAACTTTTTTCAGTTTGTTGGATTGAATTTTATGTTTCAATAATTCGATTTTTATAGTTTTGTTTGCTTTTCCCTATGTATTCCCTATGTATGTCTAAGGGATTTGAAGCAATCAATCAAAATCTTTAATTCAACCATTACTAAATTTTTTTTTTGTTTTCTTATTATTCTTTTTTTAATTATTGTCAATATGTAGGTCAACGTTTCTTGAATATTTTTAATAAATATTAGTCTTCTTGCAAATAATCAAATTTTGAACATAGAAAAGAAACCTAAATATTCATAAGATTTGTTATTTTTAATTGTATTCTTTAAAATCGAGTCCATGATGGATATGAATTGTAATCGTGATAACAATGGACCCAGCAAGAAAATTGTAAATTTTTCATTAACTCCTGCACAGAATACTGAAGTTAAACAATGATGTTCATAACATTTTATAAGATATATACTACTTTTTCTGTTCATAGAACCATTGCTTTTTAGATATCGATGTAGTTTTCAGATATCAAAAATTAAGGACGTAACGGAACATCATTCAATGATGCTTGGTGTAAACACTTATTAGATTTTACAAGTTTTTTTTGGTTCAGCCTGTTTTAAAAAACAGAATTTTTCCCCTCAACTTTATTGTACAGAGTACTGAACAGTGGAAGGGAAAAATGTCTTAATGTAATTTTCGTATCACTTGAATTTTATCTTTACTCTTCAGGAGTTCTACATTCACGCTCGTATTATACTGCCAATTTTATTGTATTTCCCTAATTAATAAATAGTTTTTAGGGGAATAACGTCATCTTCTTTCTTCAATAGTGTTTATTTCATTTTCTATATTTTATTTTGTATTTTATATTATTTATGAAGCTTACGTCCTTTTTGTTAAATATGTTTTAGTGTTCAATTACAAGCCGTTCGTCAGATCGATTAAAATTTTCAACGACAAAAATCAAAACGATTTTACACCTACGTAAGGTATGATTATAAGAAAACAGAATTAATAGAGGTTTATCTAAAGGTCACCAGGAGTTACTTAGAGATCTACTTGTTCTTTGCAAAGTTTTAGTTTTAAGTGCAATACAAAATCAATCAATAAATAATCGTCATTGCCAACGTTTTATGTTCTTTTGACTCTTTCATATGATACAGACCATTCAACAATTTTGTTTATTACTGTATGGTCTAATTGTTTATCTTCTTCCACAGATTTACATTAGTTTAAAAGTTTTATGGTATCTTAATTAATTTTCTTAAAAATTTTACTCAATCAAAAAGTATTTAGTTCCTTGTGTGAGATAAAAGAAAACTCCATTTTTAATTCTATCACCCAAATTACATTGCTTTGTAATCTATTTCCTTTACATGACTTCTCATTGACTTTCTCATTAATATCCCTTATAACCAAACATTGGCGAGACTGTGGATGGTATCAAAAAATAAAAGTAATTCTAAAAAATTACAAAATAATATACATCTAAAAAAATTATATAAGATTATTCATATTAACGACAAACTTGAAACAACGTGACACTTGACAAATTTAAATAAATACTTAACCTTGCAACATTTCTTAGAAGCAAATTTATGGAAAATCCTTCTCTGTGTGAGCTGCAGAACTTTGAAATCTATTGGATTCTGATACCAGAAATTCATCTTGCCATGTCAAGATTTTTAACTAAAATTTATTTATATTTAGTCTTGTCTTTTTATTTAATTTTTTTTCTATAATTTCTGAATTTTCTTAAGTGTGTATATCTTAATTAATAAACCTTGTAAAAGAAGAGATTAATGCATATATTTTACAGTCTTCGACGTTCCTGAATTCTAATATTTAATCATTGTAGGCGATCACAAGGAGTTGCTCATGCAGCAATAAGTTTACCAAGTTTATGTATCATTTGGTGTATACATTCAATCATGAAATAAATATATAAAATAAATATTTTTTGCAAAGCAATACCAACGCGATTAAACGTATAAATCGAAACAAATGCAACTGATACTGTAATAAATATTATAATAAATGTAGCAAATTGTGTAGAAAATATTATCACAAGAATAAAAGAGTTTTATTACAAATAGGTATAGGTATGTTCCATATTACTTATCTCAATTTACCTTAAAGTCTATCTGCTGGACTTTATATCTCTTACTCTTTTGCACTTGGAAAGAGAGAGAAACAAAATCCGACACTTCTATACGTAGAGAAATATGTATGTATGTGCAGATAATTACTAAAATTGATTGAAATCAATCATGAAGTTATGATATACGTGAATTTGTTGCTTGTTTATTCGATAACCAATATAATAACGCAGTTTTTGTTTGAAGATGACAGTTAAAGCTTTTATGAATAATTATTGAATTATTTCATCATAAGAAAAATACACAGAAAATACATTGTCGTCATTTGTGAGAAATTAAAAGGCGTCTATGAATTAATTTGGAATGTTAAGACGGGTCATTCAAATTATAATTAGAAACAAATTTAAGTTTGCTGAGACCTACTTCCAATTTGACAATAGTGTAAATTTTCATATTTTATCGTAAAGTTTACAAAATTCTGTAGATAACCGGTTGCTTCGATTTGAATAAATTCTTTAATTACGAATACGTATAGAGAACGATTCGTTGTTCTGTCAAATATCAATAACGCTATTGTAACTAAGATAAAATTATACTTATTTTTTAACTTTATAAATGTTTATAAGGATGTTTGTGCTATTATTTAATTATATTATATGAACAATTCTAGTTTAGTTTAGAACTTGAAACTAGATGCGACATATTACCGGTTTTCCATCCAATTACACAAAATTAGAATAAGTGAAAAAGAGCTTATTAATTATACCTTTTCTCGTATTTTTTCCAAGTGAGTCAATGTTGCAGTGAACAAATATTGACATTTGACTTTGAAAGTACCGGGCTCGAATCTGTGTATGAATATTTTTAATTTTTTTAGACTAAAGAAAAACAAAAAAGTCAGTTAAGTCCAATTTAATACGCTCGTCCAAGGGGTTTCTCATATCTGATTTGACATGGTCGGTCCACCGCAGGCAGTCGTCTATGAGGCGACTGTGAAAAATTTTAATATAAGATAATTTACCGGGTTCGATATACGCTCCTTGATGCCGATTTCTGAAGACAAAAGAGTTCTGAGAGCACAGAAATAAAGAGAACATAACGATACAGATTTTGTTTGTTTTGGTTACGTTTTAGTTCGTCCATATTGTCAATTGCAAGTCTTTAAAACTATTAATAAATGTGACCGCACAAATATTCCGAAACTTTTAGATAAATCGAGTTATTTTAATATATAAGTTTCAGCGTACCTATTTAAATTTCAATTGATTTTGAAAACGAAAGTATTTACATAATGGATGTTAATATAAAAATGAATTCCTGATCGAATAACCGATCTATCAACGTAAAGTCCAAACAGCTATGTCTAAAGATTTGAAACATTGCAGGAATATTTCTAAAAGGACTTATCCACCTACTAAGAAAACATTCTTTGAAATTCCATTTCAAAGGAAATGAAATGAGGCTTAACTCAAAACGATTTAAAAGTAGTCTAGAAAACTGACAATAAAACAAATGTTTTAAAATTTTTTGGAAATATAACCCTAACGAGCTGAAATGGGGTTCAAAGTTTGTAATGGAATAAAATTTCTAAACGGTTCTGTTAATTGGGAGAGAATATTCTCTTTATAATATAGGCAGCAGCTAAGGAGGAATTTTTCAAAATGCAAACCCTTATAGTATGCAATAGAAGTCAATATTAGGGGAATAAAAATCTAACATCATACATGGCCCTAGAGAATCTTCAATTATAAATAGCCGTCAATGAAAGATAAAATTTCTGTAAAAGGTATGAAAAGCATCTATTCAGTGAAAAACAGACGAGTAAAGACGTTTAATCTCAGTACGGGAGACGTTCTCCAGACAAAGGTGGCTATATTATGAACATAAATGCAATATACAATTGTGGGCTGACAATTGTGGGCTGGTTTCTTTTAACACTCTCGTATTAAGAACATTAATATTCAAATCAATATTGAATAGAGTAACTAAGTGGAATAAACAAAATATGTTTGCAAACATCCAAATAAAGAATTTAAACAGGCTATTTTAGTTCTAGAGAATGACAAAGATGAAATGAAATTATACGAAAGCGAATTCTCGGCTTCGGTTGCATGAATGCTTTTCTACCGTGTTTCATCTTGTCGTTCATCTGGAAGACGGTCAAATGGGATATCAAAACAGTCATCCAAAAATTACACTTATATTTTTATTGAGATATGTCATGTAGACAACTTTCCAAAAACCATGGTAGGTCCGAAGATCTTGTATACTATGTTTGGAACAACTATAGATTCGAGAAAGAGAGAAGAATTGTCGATGTTTCAAAAAGAAACAAGCTCTGGTTAAATATGTAGGTGGTCCCATAAGTCATGGACCAACTGAAAAGTGATAGGCGAAGCTATTACTGGGTTACTGACAAAATTTGCCCTTAATAAAAATATCTTAGTTTTCAAAATACAGCCATTTTTAAAATATGTGTAAATCGCTACTCTGGGTCGATCTTTTGAGTGCCACGACTACAAATTAAGTTTGATTGTCAATTTTTTTATAGATAAATATAGTAGAGTAATACGCATTTTTAATTAATTGAAACATTTTGCGGTAACTAATACAGTTCTCTCAATAAAAAAAAATAAAAAATGTACCATATAGGATTTTGTAACTTTCGTTATCTAAATTTGACTATTTGTGCTGAAAAAACTAGCCAACCTAGCCAAAAAAAAAATTGGCAGATATAAAGTAAATAATAATAATAAAAATCTTGCTGACTATAAGAAATATATTCACGGTTAAACACGGAAGGCTCCTATTATGAGGTTATTACCCAATATTTGAATTTTCATGTAAATGTATTTTTTCAAAATTTTTTTTAATTTAAACTATTAAATACTCCCAAAAAACAATACAAATAATTAAAGTTTAAAAATAATTAGAAATTTCTTAAAAAAATTATGTTTTTGTTTTTCGTTGTAACAAATTTCTTTACAACAAACTGCCTGCAATTTACTCTAAAGCACATATTCCAACAAAGTAATAAAAGTAATTGAAAGTCAAAAACAATTTTAATTATGGGTAGAAATGTTCGAAAACCTAGCAAAAGTTGTAGCCCTTTTTATCATATTATTTTTAAATGGCGCCACGTCAGGAGCGAATGTACGAGTAAGAGGCACGATACATACATATTATACCATTATGTGCAGTTTAAAAAATATTCCGAATTTTGCAATTTTTCTAAAAAGTCTGTTATCATTGTTCCTTACTATTTGTTTTTGTCTCGTTGTTGTTGGCGGTGTCTAATATATTTATCTATGCAAGGGCCGTACTAACACATTTGTTATAATTCAGTTCGATATTTCACAATACGGAAACTTGGCTAAGTTCAGTTTGCAGATTTTATAAGAGTTGTTCGTCCTGCTTTGTACCGATATCTTTTTCATTTCAATCCTTTCTAGCATATCCAAACTAATAGAGTAAACTTGATATAATATAATAAATGCTAAAGTTAATTTGTTCATTTATTCCATTTTCACAACTTCTCTATTGAGCCGCTTATTATAAGTTTTGGCGTACATTTAGCCTATGTCATCAAAATAAACGTAGGATGACTTTCATCTATAGTAACAATTTATGCCGTGCAAGCGAAACCGCAGGCAATAACTATATTTGGACTTGTAAAATCTATAATATTCTTAAAATTATAAAATTACTTTAGTCTAAAAACTAACTTTTTGTCAACACTTTTTTGGAATTTTTTACAGGTATAATCTTTTTCTTCCACTTTTATGTCATTCGTTAGGTTATACGAAAGTGTGCTTAAATAATTATTTTTTCAATATATTTTAATTAGAATTTTAATTTGGGTTAATTCTATCACATATTATTAGGATAACAAAAAATTTAAATAACCTGAGCTTATTGGTAAATTAAAATAAACAACTCTCTGGATAAAATATTACCTACAGTGTCTTTAAATTAAATCAGCTGAAACACAAGTTCACTTGGTTTGAATAATTTTGCTATTATTGAAAGCAAATGAACTCGTATTTCAGTTGATTTAAATTAAAGTATCCTTTCAGTAAGTATTGATGACCTGGATATATTAGAACTAAATGGAAAATAAATTTACAAAATAATTGGCAAAGTCATCTTTTTGAATCTTGCCAGTTATTTTGTAGATTTATTTTAAATTTAGTTCTAATATATTCACTTAATCTATATTTAATATGCGTCACCTCATTTGAATTCTTTCGTTAACAATATGTTTTTCACGTAATAATAGTATGTTGTAAGTTAGTTATTTTATATAGCTTTAAGTTCATCAGACATTTGACAGTTTTTGCGCTATATGTCAATTCATTTATTAAGTACGTTTCTCGTGTGTTTTAAACATTTTCATTCCATTGTTGTTTACTTCTGTTAAATATTATATTTTGTATTTGTCTCTCCATTTTCTTGATGCGCAAATAGAAAGTGAGTGTACTGAAACTTTAAAAGTACTGTATAAAATACCCAAGTACATTTCGGAGGGACATTGATTTAAGTTACGATTGCATGTGTTCGATAATTCGAAGGTTTACGTGCATGGTAAAGCCTGGCGCAAACCGTGTGAATTGACTAAGTTAAAATATCTGTTCATAATTATCTATTATAAAGTTTCTATGGAGCTTACCATCTCCAATAACTTAATACTCCATATCTGTTTATGTAAGTTGATTAGAATAATTTTTTCCTGAAATACTTGTTAAATGCCATCAACTTGATGTTATTTTACCGCCTGTGATGTACTTGGTTGAAATCTTAGGGAAAAGGATGTGCTGCACATCAATGTAGAGGTTTATATTTCGCGAAGGAGTCATCGTATCAGAGAATATTTAAGGGTTAAATATAACCCCTCTTATTTTAATATAATAAATTCTTATGTATTTATTGTCTTGCTATGGGATAGAATCGATAAAGCCATTAGAGTTTTCTCTTTATCTGACTCTGGTTGTTTAAATGATAAAATGTGATGGAAAATTTCAATGTGTTGATAAATATATTATTCAATAAGTCTAGATGTAAAGTTCTATCTTAGTCATGTACCCTTACCTAGCAAAGCACTTAAAGATAAAGAATTTAACTGCTTTTATGTGACTGATTTTTTGGAAAATGTTTATACAGAGCTTTTGAGCTTCTTACAGTAATGAATTTAATGAGATTTGTTTTTATCCAATATTAATTAGTTTGCTACTTTACCTACTGCCTCTGCTGCTACTTAAACATAAAGCTAACTAATGGCTATTTTATTTAGCTTACGAATTTCATGTTTATTCCAATATTACAATCTTCGTTAATGGAGGCAGTAAAAACTCTTTTTGGTACATTTAAATTTATTATCTGTATTACATTATTAATTTAAGCTTGGTTAACTTTTTATAACGTTCGTTGAAATTCTTTAAGTTCATTTTTATGACACTTTGAATTTCAAATTTTGTTTCCAATTTCATAGACGCAGTTCTCATTAACATCAGAATGGCTTCTAAACTTGTATTTGTTTTCTGATAATATTTAGTTTTATCTTGTCTGAATTTTTGCTGACATTGACAGTCCTTTAACTTTTAATATGCAAATGTATTGAATATGCGCCCAAAATTTTACGAATTAATTTGTAATTTGAGGACGTTTGCTATCGGAGATAATGTATTGATATTTTAACTATTATTTTAATGTTTATTGACCAAACAAAAGCAAAGCTTTCGTAATGGATATTAAAGAAAAGTTAACGGCATTATAAATGGCGAATTAATAATTTACGCATTTTGTGTTGCTCTACAGTAATTATATGTTTATTCGTTAAATGGACAAAACGTAATAGGTTGGTTTAGAATTTTCTTATCGATGTTTAACAGCTTAACGTTTATCATCTATTAAATTTCTATTAAATATAAATATTCTATATTTAAACCCAACTTTTTTGGTAGATATAATCAAAAGGAAATTATTTCTTTAATTTTATAATGTATTCAAAGTAATTATATGCAGCATCACTACGCTTTTTCTGCGCAGTTCCGCTTATAAAAAAAGAAAACTGATAAAATGTTCAAGATGCTCCAGCCTATTGTAATTGGCATGCCGCTCCAACTGTAGGTGTAATAAAACTTTTCGTAACATTTTGAAGCTTTTCGCAGTGCGTCAAACCCAAGCGGCCTTCGTTTATTTAAAACGGCTCTTCGCTAGTGTTCTTTAAGACAAATGTCTCAATTTGACAAAGCGACTATAGTTTTGCAGTAAAAAAATAACAAATTTTTATTTGTTTTATTATATATATTAGAAAAATAATACTAGGAACAAGGTTTCCTTATATTCATAATAATATATTTATCCAGTCTTCAGCTTTGTAGGATTTATAAGTAAAGATTATTTTAAAGACATAAGAAAATCGTATATAGATGGATGTGTTCGTGTGCGTATTAGATTGTAAATGTTTACGTGTCTTTATTAGGCAATCATTTAACATTACATGAAACAATGTCTCGGCATAAGCTTTGTACAGCTTTTGTTCGTTGAATCGACTTGCTACAATGTTGTGCTAACTATAGATACGATTATAGATTTTCTGTGAAATTAATTACAATATCCATACTGTAAATTTATGCTGTTTTTTATTGACATAAAAAACGAAGCAATTGAGGTGTGCAATAGTTCAGTCCTGACATTTCTCGTCATATGCATATTTTCAGCCACATTAATACGCACACACACACACACACACACACACATATATATATATATATATATATATATATATATATATATATATATATATATTATAAAAATAGGAAAAGAAAAGAAAAATCAAAAATATTTTCCAAAATATTTAATTTCCCCTTTTTCCCTTCAGTTCTTTCAAATAATAAATTAGTAAATTTAATCGGTGAATGCAATATTGTTTTTTTTTAAAACGTTGGTAGAACTTCTACCATCGATAATATTTCCAGAAACTAATGGTAATTTGTTTTGGAATTTAATATTTTTGTGGCAGATATTAGCGTACGAAAATAGGAATACACCCCTTGCATTCAAACTTGTTATAATTATTATTGTTTTCTAATAAAACTACTAAATTATGTTAACATAATTGCAAAAAGTAATTTGAAACTTTTATATTTAATATCGAATCATATACATCTGTTATTAATGATATTACGGAAGTAAAAAAATTGCTTCTTTTTTCAAAATGTTGTATCTGTATTAATAAATAATAGTATAAGACAAATAAGCAACAAAGAATTATCCAAAACTAAAGAATGACTATTATTAGAAATATTTAGTTAATTTCAAATATAATATTTTCCAAAAAGAAAACAATTGTTGCGCAATTTAAAAAAAAGAGTGCGCCAGTTTTTTTTTATTATTTTGAAAATAACACCAGCAATTAATTAAAATGACAAGGAAGTTTTATTTATGTTACTTCGTGACAAATTTCTTTACTTTCTATTCATGACCGTTTACTTTTTGCCAATAATTGCGAAGATCATTAAATGTATAAAATAATTAATATATCGAATGAAAATTTGTTTATCTATTTGAATAATAACGTTTTATTTTTAAAATACTTGAAATTTGTAGTATTTATTTAATGAAAAAAGAAAATATATATACATATATATATATATATATATATATAAATATATACATATATATATATATATATATATATATAATGCAATACTTGAGATTTATTGCGTGAATATAACGATATATTCCGCCGAGTTGTCTCAGGGTCCCTTCTGGAACTCATGACATCTCCCCTCACACATAGGTCCCCTAATAGTGACTCGTATCCACCAAAGTCTGTCCTTCTCAATGAGGCATTTAATGTCTCCATTTTTTCGAGAAAGCACTTTGCAACGCTGTAAATCACTGAAAGGTTTGTCCATTCTCGACCAAGTCAAGGTGACTAATGATATTAAGTTCTAAATCTCCGCGTGATTCTATTTTAATGTTAAGACGCATGCTCTGTAACAAAGCTACGGGCATCATCGTGTAGTGGAAGAAAATGTGATTCATGTCCTGCATCTTGAAACCGCATGTACACGCCGGGATATCTCTACTGGTAAGTGCAAAGAGAAAAAAACTGGTACGAAAAGTAACACAGATATGGTGAAACTGTAAGAATTCTTAGTTTGGATACAGAATCCTAAGCAGCTGGCGAAATGTATATATTGTGACCAGTATACATGATGGCGGATGTAATTCGTGTATGTAGTATTAATGTAACGAATATTTTTACTCGCATTTGCATTCGCGAATTTTCGAATGTTTTTTAATATTCGCGAAATAATATTTTGCCAATGTCGTTGCAAAGAAATTTTTGTATTGAACTTTTTAACCACAACAGTAAATTGTAACATTAAATAAACCTTTGAAATTGTCAATTTTTTACAATGATAATAAGCAGAATTTTAAACGTAAATGAAATTTATCTCTTAATAATGTAAATAACAGTTTTTTAAACTATTTCTTTTATTTCGCTAATTAAAACTAAAATGGAATGGTTATCAGTTATTAGTCAAATTAGGGCAGTGGAATATAACATTTCAAAAATAAAAGCTTTGATCGCTTTTCTTCTTACAGTGTGTTGTCACTGTGTAAGATTTTTTTGTTTTAAGATTTTTAGTGTTAAGATTCATAGCAACACTTTTGTTGAGAATTGTATATACAACGCATGAATTGGATAAATCAAATTCAACAATTACTTTTCCAAAAGTGGCAATTAACGGAATCACAGATGCTATAGAAATATTGATTGCATCATCTATTCTTCTGAACTCAGTTGTGGTAATTTATTTTAGGTAGACGCGTACAGATGTAAGGAGTTCATGTTTTCCAAAATGCACTCTAAAATACGAAAGATGCTGTTTCACTTTGTCGCGCATTCTTTTAAAATTTTGAGATTTAGTTGGTTAAGTCTGTTATATAATTGAGCTGTATTTCAGGGGTAAAAACGTGTTACTACTTTATTATATCTCGTTATTACAGCGACTACGGTTTCTTTCATATTAAGTCCCTTTTTGACCACCAGTTAAGTATTGTATGGTGTTTTTGTGTGTTAGTGTCTAGTATGTATAGTATCAAAGTACTTTTGTATGATGCCACTGACTTGTTATGATCAAAAAATGTCTTAAATTTTTGCAGCGATACTTTTCTTGACGAATTTGCTATAAATAAATATCTATGCATTTAACATTGCCAATTCCTTTCAAATTTATCGGCAATTTCTGCCACAAACTTTAGTTTCTGCCACAAATCACGAAAAGCTATAGCAAAATAGTAGAGACAACCTTTTTTCAGGATTGAATTCTATACTCACGGGTAATATTAATTATTTTTCCATATAGATCAAAAATCGACAAATTTGTAATATGTTAACTTGCATTTCTTTCACTATGTGTAAAAAATGCAAAATTTATTTGTGCCTAATTATAAATGAAATTTATTTCATATAATAAACTGAAAAGTTTTACTTCATATAATAAACTGATCATGCGATAAACAAAATACTTAGCTATATGCAATAAACATAATATCGTACCACGTCAATTGTCTTCTTTTTAATTGTTTTGTAAATTACCGTCTCCACCTTTTTGTTTGTCGAATTTTTAGGGTTCCATATTAAAAAGGATAAATGTGATCTTTATAACAATTCTCATGTCGGTTCATCTATTACAACGGTTTCTTTCACAAAATCCACACATATTACAAAAGCTAACACTCAAAAATATTCATATGAAAATCTCAGGAGGATAAATTGTCGCAAATTGTGTACTCGAAAATATTTTAAAAAGGCCAGTTGTGATATAATTTTTTTAAAATTTTTTATGTAGTATCAAAGATATATTGAAAAGTATCCCTCTTTTTTCGAATCTAAAATTACGAAAAAATAAATATTTAGAATCTTAGGCAAAAGTATATTCACGGTTCTGTACCATAGTTTTCGGAATATTCACGATAATATATGATAATATGTATCTCCTAACTTAATTATAATAGGATTTATTAAATACTTAGGGACATTAAAAGAGTTCGAGATAATTAAAGGAAAAGAGAGACTTATAATAAGTAAAAAAAATACTTGAAACAAATTACGAAACTCTATAAGCATGAGCCATATACTAACCTAGCCAATTTTTTAATCAAATATATTTTCCAATCTCAGATATTTTAAATGTTTTTACGTTACATTTTTATTATATTATATTTTATTATACGACTAGTTCTTACTGATACAGTCTTAAAATCGTTTAATCGCTCAATATATGTACAAAAATCAAGGACTCGAACTGGTTACATTAATTTTACTGAGTGGTAACCACACACACATACACACACACACACACACACACATATATACACACACACACACACACACATATATATATATATATATATATATATATATATATATATATAATAAATGATGCACTTTGCTCCGACTTTTAAATAATAATGAAAAGCTATTTGCAACAAATAAATGTTAGAAAAAAGTATGGAAATTTCTATTCAAAATAAGTTGTATTTTAAAGGCTAAAAGAAATCTATCATTAAGGTAATGTAAAATAGAAAGTAAGTCCAACGTCGCCATTAACTTCTAACGATCAGAGACCGGATGCAAAGATTCAGCCATAAAATTAACAATAAAATTGAAGTGTCAGATAGTGGGCCTCATTTTATTACGAATCAAAATAGGTTCACAGTTTATTATCGATGTTATTTAGGTACCTAACTTTGAGAGTTGTTGTTACATAAATCTAGTTATTCCATTTCAATTATTAGTAGTTAGTAACATGATTAGTAACATGCTTTTAAACTCGGTTCAACGGAGAAAGAATTGTTAAGATAAACACAAAGAATGGAAGTCCTTTATTGAAAGAAAAACATTGCAATAGTAACTTGTTTCATTATTAGGAAATTTAAAAGGAAAAGTCCTTTTTTTGTTTGTACGAAACTAACATCGTAGTTGCCAACTTGAGAAATATTTGTTTACCGGACTCTAACAGAGACTAATTGTTAAGAAAATTCTCTTGTATTTTTCAGGTTACAACATTTTTTATCGCGCTAGATCACTAATGAGACACTGATATTGGCTCTGAGTTTAATTGGTGGTGGATGGAGATCGTGACCTATCATTTTTCTTTTATTTCATTTCCCTACAATTTATTAAAAATGCTCGCAGCCCCCTTTTGTATTGTTGCTAGATTGACAGTCCATTGCTTAGGACTATGTTTTTAGAATCTTTTCTAGTCTCTTATCCCCCAACACAGTACTATCTATGAGCATTAGTTTATTGTCAATGCTGATAAGGTAAAGGAATAAGCCTGATTCCGATACCAGACTTTCACTCTCAATTTGAGTATTTAAAATCATCTAAAAAAATAATTCTTTACATAATTTTATTTTCCACATTTTATTTCCTTTCCTATAACTCTCCCTTTATCCTTCTCCTTTCTCTTTCTACCTCTCAGTTCTGATCTAAAGTCCTTTTGAGGTATCAACATTAAATTATTTTAGTCTTTTTCTAGTTTTCTTTATTATCACTCAAAAATTTTATTTATTTATTTTGGTATAATCACATTGTGTTATGTAACTGTCCTGTAATTTTCTAAAGGAAGAGAAAGTTTCGTTGACTGAACGTGATTGCTCCTGTACCAATAATTTCACCAGATGCACGCGTTAAAAATGTTATATTTTATCATTATGATTTACGAAGTTATTTTACTTCTCAAGTTGACAAATCAGGCAGCGAAATCCTATGTATTAATTTGAATCATGAGCAATAATTTATAACTCTATCAAGTTTCATAAAAATCTACTGAGCCATTTAGGTGAAATTTAAAGCATTTTTTCATAATATATTCTTCATGGAATTTTAAATTCAATTATTACTCAGGCAGTGTTGGTAACTCTGGGTGATTGGATTTAAAACCGGTGAATAGAAATTGTCTTGACCAATCAACTTTAAGTTAATGCAAGGCTACTTTTTGTATAAAGGCATTATTATTAGCTGCAAGCAAAGTCTAGTACTGAAGTAAAAAATAAAAACCGGTAAGGTGTTTAAGTAGTAGTGATAATTCCAATAATAATACAATAATATGGAACATTTATACATATGATGGTATATGGTTCCATAATACAAGAAACTTGGCGCCTTTTTTTTCATTTTTACCAAAGAATTTTTGGGATAAAATTAATCAATGCGTTTGTACCCCAGGCGTGAGGGCATCTCTCTAATTGAAGAGTGCAATAAGGGAGGGAAATCTTCTAAGAGGGTTCTTGTCTGTAAAAAATAAAAATGTCTACATTACATAATTGATTGTGAGCATATATTTAATAAATGCAAGAAAGTAAACTTAAATTGAGAGTTATATGTATTTTTCTTTAACTTTTTTGATCTCTTTACGATGAAAACACTTTTCTTAAAGAAAATTTTCAGCAGAGGCGTATATAATGCCTCTGTTGAAGATTTTTTTTCACAATTTCAAAATTTCCAAGGTGATAGGTGGAATTAATTTATCTGTAAAACTTCATTAGCAATAATTTTACAATAAATGTCTACTTAGCCTTTACCATTTGACGGTATTTTCTGCAAACTTTTTTAATAACGATGTAAACATTTTTCGGTAGCGATTTACGAAGAAATATTTAAAAATAAAAATTTTCATCCACTGTATCTAATAAATATTCATTGAAACGTTGTTGCAGAATGATGCACACGAGACTATTTCACCACTCACAACAATAACTGCGATGGTTATTTTGTATTTCGAATGTTCGATCTACTGTATTCCAGTTTTATCATGCAGAAAATATTATTTCCACTCGACAAAACGTTAATAAAAGTAATTAGTCGTAAAATACACTACTGCGAATGTCCATTCTGTGTATTGGTGTGATTGGTAGTGAAGTGTATTGGATTTGCACTATCAATAGGAATACCTAAAGAAGTACGGACACTTAAAACTACTTTTTCATTGCTTTATAATATCGCGTTGCTTAAATTATAGAAATTGTGCGTAGCTTATTATAACATTTAGTTGCAATCTTGGTTCTACGTATGGTTTTAGCGAAGATTTGTAGTAAACTTGATTTTGATAGTGGTTTGATTCAAAACTATATACAGAGGAAACATTGTAAATGATTTATGAAATATATTTTTAATATTTATCAAAACTTAAGAATTAATATAACAAATTGTTAAGTACGAGTATAACTCGCGGTGTGAGGATCCCGCTTACACTGCATATAAACACTTCAGCATACATAGTATTTCTATTAAACTATTCACAGTTATTAATATCACTTTTCACCATGAAAATATTTAAATGTATACCTATTATATCTTTCACATCCATAATAAATATAAATTTTTGAAGTACAAAATTAATTTTGGAATTGATTTAAGTGATTAGTATGGAGTTTTCATGAACTTTATACAGACACAACTATATGTCATAATTTGACCAAATATTACTAGTAAACTAATCGAGCCTACTCAGCTCTGACTCTTTCCTTTTTATTTTGTTATGTATACTACAATTGTGGATACTTTTCAAATATTCAGAGATATTGGTTTAGCTCGTAGGGGTGGGGACACTTAAAACCTTAGCTTTAAAGTTTATTATTTCGTGAATCCTTTATCGAAAAATAATTCATAACATACCTCCATTTACGATTGAATGATATCCTTTAGAATGAACATGTAAATAAAAAATTCATGTGAGGGAATTGCACGTGGGGGAAGGATCCTAATCCATTTTTGTAAAGATTTTACATAAATATGTCAAATTCAGCTTTACGGCCGAACCGACATGTGAATATGGCGAAACTATATGGTAGATATTTAAAGTATGTTATTTCTTTACTAATTGTATTAATAAATATTTGTCTCAGTAGGAGTACCATAAAATTTACACAATAGAAGATATTGCAAAAGTATTTCTAATGCTACAAGTAAATTTCAGAAATTAGGTTTAATTTTCATATTATACATGGTGTAATAATAATTATGGTTAATTTTTTTATGGATATATTTAAATACAGGAGACTTAAAAGACAAACTCTGAATACAAATCGGTTATGGAATATTAACTACAGATTAATAATACGTCACTATAGCGAAATAATGTAAGCTTAAAAATTGTTACTAAAAAAGTACGTCTAGCTAACAGCTCGTAATCAGGGCTACTTGAGATTTGATAAATCAATACACACACACACACATATATATATATATATATATATATATATATATATATATATATATATATATATATATATATATAAATGTGTAAATTTGTCACGTAAAATTTTCCAAGTGAGTCGTATTAGAATTACAATTTGTTCAGTTAATTATCAATTAAATGAAACAAAGAATTTTGTGTTTAAGTAAATTTCTTTGCATATAAATTGCACAATATAGGTAACACAATATAGATTCGCGTGCGAAGTAGTGCCCATGATAATGTAGTGCAAGCTGAATGGATGTGCTTAAAGTAAAATGCATGTTTTATGACCTGCCTGCTTTATTGGAGCTCGCTAACGATTTTAAACTCTATTCCAAGTTAGTTGGGAGGTCCAGTTGTTTGTACGGAAGCTTACTTCAAATACATTTCCGTTCTTGGGTGGTTATTTATTTTTATTGGCACTTGTACTTGCCGGGGAAAGCAATAAATAGATATGGATTTGGTTGCGATGTTTGTGTTTCTTGCGAACGATGTTTTGTTCTTTGGAGAACGCGGGTGTTTTCTTACGAAGATGTAAGCAGCGATAGGATGAAAAGATTTGTAAAACGAAGGCTTTAACATTGCCTATTGTATTATAATTTCAGGTAAATTTTCATGGAATAAAGTATATTATTGTTTCGTAAAATATTTTATGTGGTAACTATTTCTGGGAAAAATGGTATTAAGGTTTTGGATAAGGTATCAGTAAGTATTTCTGGATAAAATGGTATTAAGGTTTTGGACAAGTAGTTATATAAGGATAACGTTTGGTACGCAGAAATGTTTGCAAAATATTATTTGTTGAGACCATAGATTAAATGTAAGTTTGTGGTTGAAACCAAAAAAAATCTGTACTGTAAAAATGATAAGGCATTTTAATAATATCTTCTTTTTCACACTAATACTTTTAATATATCTGGATTAAACTCTTAAATTTCAGAAGATAGTGGCAACGTGTGGCAAGTAAGAGACTGCTTCAATATGGTTGGCTGACAATTTATCATAAATCTTCAATAAGTACTTTTTAATTTAAAACAAATATTTAGTTATTATCTCTACAAGCTGTAAAACTTATAGTCTTGGGAGAGTTATTTTATGTGAAATTATAAAAGCGGAATTTTTTTACTGTTTTTATTTAGCTTTATGTTTTTTTCTTTGTATGCTATATAAATTTAGATGTATTCGCTAAAAATGTATATTCTCCAAAAGGCGTTAATGGATTTAGATAATTCTTTTTTGATATTATATGTTTAAACTTTAATTGTTATAGCTTTTCGACTGTGAATGTAAGTCGCGATAAAGTTAATTTAATAAATGCAAAGAGTAATGATTTCTAGGATATTTGGAAGCTTTTAGCGTAAGCTACTAGTCTGAAAGTCGAAACAATACTTTTTAGTGACAAAAAGGTTTAAATATCGCTATTGATTTAATTTATTTTGGCTGAAGAAATGTCTCTTCTAATGTAAGCCAAAGTTTTAAGATCAATAATAGTGCTATTCAGGTTTACAACACGTATACTCTGAGTGGATTAATTTATTAAGAATGATGAATAATGATACTGAGAGAATGAACAGAATATACTCAGCTCGGAGTTCACATCTAAATCTTTGTTTTCTTTATTTTTGTTTGGTCATTTGGAGTTTACAATAATTTATTAGACTTAAAGTCAAAGAATGCTGTCTCATTCACAGTTTTCACGCGATTATTGCAAGGTATGCTTTTCCCTTTGCGCTTTTATTTTTTGGCGAGATTAATTATTGTTTAAAGTATAAGGGTCCAAATCAAAGTCACTGAAAGTCAGTGGAGTTCCATACAGTCATATACTCGTGTACTTTTGTACTGAATCTCTTATAGAAGACACATTCAAGCAATAGCTGTTTTTATGGCATCCAGGGAAACTGAACTAAAGCGTTTTAAAATTATTTTCGTTTAAATTATTTTGTATTTTAAATATTTCCTCTTTACTTCTAGACTCAGTATTCATTTCCTTTAATTTTCATTTCTCTCGTCTGGCGTTAATAACATAATCAAATAAAATGTTGGAATGAATTGTGTTAATTAAGTAATTTTCTTAATAAAATATCAATTTTTCAGATTTTGTAAAGGAGTTTGTTTTAATATTAATGGTTGTTCGATTTGTATAAACATGAAAGATTATAATAAGCTTAAAATAATTTTACCCCTTGTTTCGTTGTAGGAAGATGTTTTTTATTAAAAAGTTGAATGATTTATTTTCTTTTTTGAAGTATATTTTACAGTTATTTTTTATTTACATAACTTCTTTTTTGGAAATCGGAAAGGTCTAATAAGCTATAATAAGATAAAGTGCTATAAACATTTTTTTTCAATTGTTATATAATTTAAACGATTAAATAAAAACTGAAAGTTTTTTAAAAGGATTAAACATATTGGTAAATGTTGTTTTTCTTATTTAATTCACTTAACAATTTTGACAAATTTTAATAAATTTACGTTCATGTTTTTTAGTTGTCTAATTTTCTAATTAAAACCATGCAAAAGTTCCCCCTAAGCGACAAGTTACTGTTTAAATAAATGTTTAGTAAAAAGCTTGAAGTGTGGTTTCATATTTGTTTATCATAAACATTTTTGGAATCTTTATTGTTTTTTAGCCATCTCCCGTAACAAAGAGTAAAAAATGGTAATGGAACAACGTACTTAAATACGTTTCTATCTTGATGTATTTTTTTTGCTTCACTAATCTTCATAAATGCTTTTATATAAAATTTCCTTCTTTATGGCATAATAGCATGTTGTAGATTATTTTTATATACTTTTCTCGACTATTGCCTTTGCATTCCAATTGAATATCTGTTACATAAATTTTCCCGCTGTATTTAGAAATGATTTAATTTCAACTGTTGTCAATTTACTTTCTCTTTTCTCTCGTAATACCTAATACATAATCTAATATCTACTTTTTTTATTATGCTCAAGTGTTTAGAGCTACTATGAGTATTTTTGGTATATTTTCTTTACTATTTCTTTCAAAAGAATGCTATTTATTTCATAAGCTATGCGTATTAGAGTTCTTATCATTTTCTGCTATTTTAATTCTTGACGATAAACCTCCTAAATAAACAAATTGCCTTATTCACATTTCCAAATAATTTCCTAAAAATACTTTTTAAATTTATTGTTTAAATTTTGGTCATTGATTTCGTCTATTCGAATTGTTTTTAGCATGAAGCTATAGTTGGTTTGAGTATATATATATATATATATATATATATATATATATATATATATATATACATATATATGTATATATATATTAAAATTAGGTTAGTTTCTGCCTTACTCCAAATCTGTGCTGCAATCGCATTTACAAATCTTTTTTTATATTTACGATGTATTAGATGATATATTGTGATGAGAGTCGATAAATATCAGTCGGTACCAAAATAACTGATATTATTGGATTAATAATTATTACGAGTATCTTTTATTCTTTGCAGAAACCACAGATTTAACATATTAAGTCAATAGTACAAACTAAAACCATGTGCTTTGGATGGTGACAGAGGGGATAAATTCGCCAAATGCGTAATTGGCGCACTAATAAACTACTGAAACCAGAACTTAGTCGTTACTGGGTTCAAAATCTGGAAATAATCTTTCTTTTCTTCTTTTAAGTTAAAATAAAATAAAAATTTATTTAGTCCAAATTCAGAGTCGCTAAAATAAACAAGGAAATTGCTTTTTAAAACCAATATACAAATGAGTATATTTCCTTTTCAGCATTGTTAACCGCGTTTCGGATGGACTATCCCGGTCAAGAAGTCGCATTTGTGTTTAGAAAAATTGTAATAATATGCAGGCTTCTACCACTGTGAAAGATATTTAAGGCTTTCACACGATGAAAAATAATAATAACATTCTTCAGAATTTTTTAAAATTTTTTATCCTTTATAAAGTAAAATTTACTATGAATTTTTTTTTTATCATAACGTAATTATTCGAATAAATAAATGAAGGTTGAATGGCTTTAATTGAAGTTTCTGTGGAAAATACAATCTAATTGTGTTTTTATTTAAGATGAAACATTTTTAAACAAAATTGCACTACCGGGCATTCCAATAAATTAACGATGCCAACATTTCCATTTCGCAAGACAGCTCGTTGTAACAACTCTCGGCCTATTTAAATAAATTCAAGATATTATTTTTGGGGTAACCTAAACCATAAATTACGGAAGAAGATAGTGGTGCCCGGGGCGGGTGGGCGTTCGGGCGGATTCAACCATGTGAAGGGGGAAAGGTTTATTGTTCCTGTGTGATTTTTGCATAAAAATGTTATTTCTCATTTTAATGATAATTGCCTGGTCTGATTGTAATTTAACATGAAGCTGTGAGATTCGTGTTTTCGACTAAGATTTTATTGTAGGTGTAAACAATTATATTTTAATGCATTTAACATTTTACAAAAATAAAAACCGTTCGTCCTTTTTCCCTTCCCTGATTATTTGTGAAGATTTTAGTTCATTTTGGTTGAAAAGTAAAACCATTGTTAATTAAAATTGTAGGAAATGTTAGAATGTCAGTTGTACAAAAATATAAAACAATTTCCATTTGGCGGATACAATATTCAAAATTTTACAAATTGTTAATTCACTTCTATACTAAAGAAGTCTAAAAAATTATATTGTGATAATAATACTTCATCGTTCTAATATAATTCTTCATGGTTATAATATCACAAATTGCTAAACCATTTACAGCGTCACGATTGGTTGAAATTTAGACTGAAGGGATTAAAGTGGTCATTGTATTCCTCAGGGGCTGATAGCATTTTTATATCTCATTGAATAAATCGAAACTGTAAAAAAGGCGATTACAATTTCTACTTAATTGTATTTGTTGCAATTACTTTCATGAAGTTCCATTTATTCATTACGCGACACTGTACTTATCACCCATTAACATTTTACCGCACGTTTTTATTCAATTTCGTTCTTCTGATCTTTTTTCTATTGGATTTTATTGTCTGCATAGTTTTAATTCCTGTAAAATACTCAAAACAATAGCGAATAAAATATTTTAGTTTAAGAGTACTAAATTTTGATTAAATAAAGAAATCAACCTTGAATAGCACGTTTTGGGAATGTTGAGGGATACGACTTGGGAATTTTGGGGGTACGGCTGATCAGTAGGTGATTGTGTAAATATTTAGGTAAGTTATAACCAAGATGGAGCCACATGTTTATCCAGTCAATTTAGGTGCTCATAAAGTAATAAATTGAAATAGGATATTTTAAAAACATTAGGTGGCAATGAGGGTTTAACTGGTGTATCGCTGATACCGGATAAGTTAAGACTAACAAAAGTTGCAACAAAATTAGAATAATGTGAGTGAAGGTTAAAGATATCATTTGTCATAAGATATCGTTTAGATAATACTTCATCCCATTTGAGAAAAAATAGTTTACAAGATTGTTAGTTGAGATGATATAAAGTATATATCATATGAAGGAGAAATTGATATAGGTAAAAGAGAAAAATTCGGAAATATTCCCAAGCACGCACATGTGTAGGTACGCAGACACACTCGTAGACAGTTTTCATATCAAATATAATTCAGTTAAATCATTTTTATTTTATATATTCTTCAGTTATGTCATTTTATTATATCTTTTACTCTTATATTAGACTTGGACGATGAAGCTTCTACGCAGAATTTAATCAGTTTGCTGGAAGTTCTATCTGCTCATTTAGGCGAATCGTTTTATTGTTAACAATAAAATAACTATATAATTTTACGCAGATAAACATATAAAATAATTGCAGCACACATGTAGAATATATTGAGTCTTTTTCTTTATCAATGATATAAAAATTGCCGAAGCGAAATTTTTTATTAGGAGTATAAGATACACTGAGAATTGTTTTGAATCTGAATTTGGCGTTAGGGACAGTCGTAAACTCTTACAGGCACTATGTATTCAATACACGTAAATCGATATTTTGTTACTTTGTGAATTAGGAGAGATTTTTTGGAATGTTCCTATATTTGTTAATCTAATATCAATAGATACAAATCTTATTTAATATAAACATAACGTTAACATAATACTCTTAAAAGATTCTATGTATTATTTCTTGTAAAACAGCTTTCTCATATTATATTTTCCCTTTTTCTACGTAAATATTGAATAATAGTCTTTTTGAACATGTTTATCGAAATTGTGTTATAATGAAGGGAATATTGTAAACTTCTTTTCCTCTTTTCAATGTTGCGTAAGTAATTATTTTGTTACTTTTTTATAACATTCTCGGCATATTTTACTTCCCCGAGGTTTTTTCCTCGAGTAATGATGAGATATTAATAATTTAAAAAAAAAATCCTTGGAGCATTCGCATGATTTACCATTCCAATTTTACGTTTTTTAAAACTTTTGTAAGGGCTGTTGTTATGTGAAAATTATTTTTTGAAATTGGGTTTTACAAATGAATTTCAATTATTGAAGAGAAACTCTTTATGACATGTCTTAGCAAGGAATAAAAATGTAGAAGAAAACTGGAAGAAGCGACCAGGACGAATGTCCTGATATACTATCAGTACTCACCCATCTCCGTACGTCTGTTTCTGTCACTTTTTTACAAACGTTATTTAATTGCACATATTTCTATCCTGTCTATTCCTGTCTGGACGTAGACATCTTTGATGTTTAATTGTACATATTTCTGTTCTGTCTATTCCCGTTTAGACGTCTGTGTGGATCAAATATTGTAATCTTATTTTGAGCCATTTCCCTTTATCACTTTTAGCTGAAAATTGGCAGGAATAGGTTGTTCCGACAATATAATGTTATGATCATATCGAGCTTATCGGAAGATGGGATCGAAAGATGATTACAATCACTTTGCAATGGAAAGGAACAGAACCATCATTTTTGTATGTCTAATTCGTCTTTTGGTAACATCATCATGGCAAGCAGCAGAAAGGTTGTGTTTAGGTACCTTTATTTTGTCTTGGCCTTACGTTTAGTCTTTCGCAACGTTCACAGTTCACAGATGGTGTCGAAAGATAGTCATAGTAACTTCATGACGCGACCAGGAGAGGTAGCGCCGAGAGGCGCATCGTATTTGAGCGGGTTAAATTTAACTTGGCAAAACAAATCTCACTTGATCTCCATGGTTTGATGGTGATGTCAAAAGGTGTTTACAGGAACTCTGTATGGTCTAACAGAAATTTGGTGATGTCAAAAGGTGTTTACAGGAACTCTGTATGGTCTAACAGAAATTTGACGTATTTGGGCATGTTTTATTTATCTCGGTAGGATCTTTGGTCTTGTGTGATATCAATGGTTTTGATGCTGACTTTGAAGGTAGTTCAAGCTAACCGTTAGCAGCAAATATGTCTTCTTTGCGCTAGTGTTGTTCTTAGATTTACTTCTAATATGCGCATTGTGGTGGATTAATTTTTTATAAATATTTGTTTTGCTATTTTATTTTAAGGTTTAATAATTTTCAAAATTTCAGATTATTATGGCAAGATTCACTGCAATCTTTGCAACAACAAACAAAAATGCTTTTCAACTGTAGAGTTGAAAAGCATTCTTCTTTAGATATTTGTACTACTGGTTCAATAAACTTTTTTAAGTTTGTTGGATTGAATTTTATGTTTCAACAATTCTATTTTTATAGTTTTGTTTCCTTTTTCCTATGTATATAGCTGTTCTAAAGGATTTGAAGCAATCAAACAATCAAAATCTTGAATTACACCATTACTAAATTTTTTTTTGTTTTCTTATTACAAATTTTTTTATTTTTATTGGTATGTAGGTGGACGTTTTTGTAACATTTTGTAAAAATATTAGCCTTCTTGCAAAACATCAAATTTTTAACCTAGAAAAGAAACCCAAATATTCATAAGATGATTTGTTTTTTATTTTTATTTGTATTCTTTAAAATCGAGTCTATGATGGATGTGAATTGTTATCGTGATTACAATGGACCCAGCAAAAAATTTGTCAATTTTTTATTAACTCTTGCACAGAATTTATTATTTAATAGTTAAGTTAAACAATGATGTTCATAAACTTTTATCAGATGTATACTACTTTTTCTATTCATAGAACGTTTGCATTTTGAATATCGATGTAGTTTTCTGATGTCAAAAATTACGGATGTTACGGAGAAACACTCAATGATGTTTCGTGGTGGATACTTATTCGATTTTACAAGTTTTTTTTAGTTCAGCCTGTTTTCAAAAATATAATTTTCCCCTCCACTTTATTGTACAGGGATAAATGTCATTCAATACCTGATATATAAATGAGATATTTATTGGAATTAATATAATATGATGTAAATCATTTTTCATGAATCGCGGATTATATGGAAGCCTGTTATGAAGAGTATATCTATTTCTTGTGTTTTAACTTTCAGCTTTTCAGCTACAATTGAATTACCATTATCATCTTTTACCGATTTCAAAGCCTTCACCTTCTTAATTTTGCCAACGAAATTACCACTTAACTAAAATATGGAGAATATATATATATATATATATATATATATATATATATATATTTATATATATATATATATGTTTTAAATATAAAACATAATTTTCGTATCACTTGAATTTTATCTCTACACTTCAGGAGTTTTGTATTCATGCTCGCTTTATATAACCAATTTTACCGCCAAATTAATAAACAGTTTTTAAGGGAATATTGTTATTTTCTTTCTAACCCATTATTTCTTCAAAAATGTTTATTTCATTCTCCATATTTTTTATTTTGGATTTTTTATATTATTTAGTAAGATTACATCCATTTTTGTTTAAATATGTTTCAGTGTTCAATTAAAGGTCGTTCAGATCAATTAAAATAACGATTTTATCAATTATTCGCTTTTATTCTTTTATTTTCATTTATTATCTGTGTTACCAACCTATATATTATTTATTTTCATTTATTATCTGTGTTATAAACCTATTTTGTGGTTTGACCTCAAAAGGGAGAAAATAATTCATTACAAGCACATATATTTGCATGTCACGACAGTTCTTCTTCAGTCCCGCGGCTTTCTTTGGTCATATGGTATTAATGTGTGTTACAATAGCTCCAAATTTATTCTAGATTTTTAAGTAACGTACTTCTAGAGATGTCAATGATTTTCTTTTGGGAAATATGTTCCACCTTGATATGTTATAATTATAAGAAAACAGAATTAATACAAGTTTATCTAAAGGTCACCAGAAGTTACTTAGAGTTCTACTCGTAAAAGTTTATTAAATATAAGCACATATTAACTCTAAAAAATGAAAAATTAATATTATATATATAAAATATGTAAGATATATAATAAATATGAAAATATATAATAAATATGAAAACATGTAATAACAAAATCATTGGCACACTGTTGTAAAATTTATATAAATCTTTGCAACATTTCATAGATGCAGATTTATTGAAAGTCCTTCTGTGATAGATTCCAAAGCTACAAAGCTTTGGAATTTATTAGATCCTGATCCTGAAATTAGTTTATATTTTTCATTTTATTTTTTTACTTATTATCTGTGCATTTTTCAAATGTATATTTTAATTAGAAAATATTGTAATAGAGTAGATTTATGAATATGTTTTACAGTCTTCCACAATAATAAATTCTTATATCTAACAATTTTGGATGATTACAAGAGACTACTTATGCAGCGATAAGGCTGCTAAGTTTATGTTTTTGTAATTTTGTGTATACATTCGATCTTGAAATAAATATATAAAAAAATATTTTGTTCACAGCAATACTAATGCGATTAAATGTATCAATCAATACAACTCGTACTATTATAAATATTGTTGTAATAAATGTAGCAAATTGTGAAGAGAAAAATATTACAAGAACAAAGGCGTTTTATTTGAAATAGGTATAGGTATGTATTATATTAATTATTTCAGTTTGCCCTATGGTCTTTGCCGGATTTTATATTTATATTCTTTTGCACTTGGAAAACAAAGAGTAACAAAACCCAATATCTTCTATGCGTAGAGAAATACGTACGTACGAGCAGATAATTACTAAAATTTATTGAAATCAATACTCCGAGTAAAATTCTGGTTTCAACATGAAGTCGCGATATACATAAATTTGTTGTTGCTATTTCTATAACCAATATAATAATGAAGTTTTTGTTTGAAGATAACAGTTAAAGCTTTTGTGAATAATTATTGAATTATTTAATTACAAGAAAAATACATAAAAAAATATTCCTTGTAAAGACGTTGTCGGCATCTGTGGGGAATTAAAAGACGTGCATGAATCAATTTGGGACGTTAAGGCGGGTCTTTCAAATTTTAATTAGAAAAAAAACAATTTTGCTCTGCCCTTCTTCCAATTTGACAATAGTGTAAACTTCCATATTTTACCGTAAAGTTTACAAAATTCTTTAGATAATTGGTTGCTTAGATTTGAATAAATTCGTAAATTATTAACATATATAGAAAACAATTCGTTGTTCTGTCAAATACTAATTACGCTATTGTGTCCAAGATAAAATAATATTTATTTTTAACTTTAGAAACGTTTATAGGGACCTTTGTGCTATTATTTAATTATATTATTTGGGCAAATCAAGTTTAGTTAAGAATATGAAATTAGATGCCAGTTATTAACAGTTTTCTATCTACTTACACAAAATTAGATTACATGAAAAAAGCTTATTAAGTATACTTTTCCTCGCCTTTTCTCTAAGTGAGTCAATGTTGTAGTGGAAATATTGAAATTTGAATTCAAAAGCACCGGGTTCAAATCTGGGTATGAATGTTTTCTCCCTTTTTTAGACTAAAATGAAACAAAAATTAAGTTAGAGTAAATTCCGACGTTAATCAAAAACGAAACATTGATCTTTTTATTAGATATAATTCTTTCTTCTTCTCGATCGTGACGATCTTGACAGAGTGGTCTTAGTCATTTGTGGTACTGTCGCGGCTGATGTAACCCATCTCACGAATCTCACACTTCCATCAATTTGATTCACTCGTCCAAGGGGCTTCTTATATCTGATTTGATCTGGCCAGTCCACCGCAGGCTAGAGATTTGAAACGTTGCATGTTTCTAAAAGGACTTGTCCATTTACTAAGAAAAGATTTTTTTAAATTTCATCTCTATGAGGCGATCGTGAAAAATTTTAATATTAGATATGTTACTAGGGTCGATAGATGCTTCTTGATGTCGAGTTCTCGGAGTATATTAGTTAGGAATTCAGTACAGGATATTGTCAGTAGCACTGTCCAGCACCACATTGCCAGCAGGACATCAATCCTCTTTTTCTATATTTTTCGAAATATTCACTCCTGCGGCGTACAGAAATAAAGAGAACATCTTGTTTTGGTTGGTCCATATTTTTTCAAAACTTTTAGATAAAACGAATTATTTTAATATATAAGTGTTAGCGTACATACTTAAATTCTAATTGATTTTGAAAACGAATGTATGTACATAATGGACATTAATATCCCTGATCGAATAACCGATCTATCAACGCATAGTCCAAACAGCTAAGTCTAGAGATTTGAAACTTTGCAGGAATGCGTTTAAAAGGATTTGCCCACCTATTAATAAAATATATTTTTTGAAATTCCATCCCTAAGGAAATGAAATAAGACTTCATTTAAAACGATTTAAAAAAACCGACAATAAAATAAATGTTCTAGAGTTTTTTGGAAACATAACCCTAAGGATTTGTTGTTGGTTAATTTAAAGTTTGTAATGGAATAAAATTGCTAAACGGTTTTGTTAATTGGGAGGGAATATTCTCTTTATGCAAATGCAAACCTCGATCGTATGTAATAGAAGTCAAAATTAGTGGAATAAAAATCTAACATTATACATGGCCATAGCAAAAACTTTATTTATAAGTAGCCGTCTATGAAAGATAAAACGTTCAGAAGCTAGTTTTAATATATAATGTATGTACCCATTTTAAAAATAGGTAACGGACGTTAATATCGATTCCATATCGTTTCCAAAGTTAAATATTGGGCCTAAGGAACTGTATTTGGACTTGTAAAATCTATAATATTCTTAAAATTATAAAATTACTTTAGTCTAAAAACTTTCCTTTTTATCAACACTTTTTGGAATTTATAACAGGTATGATCTTTTTCCTTCAGTTTTATGTCATTCGTTAAGTTATATGAAAGTAATTTTTTTTTTCAATTTACTGAAATTAGAATTTTAATTTGATTTAATTCTATCACATATATTATTAGGATAACAAACAAATTAATAAAAAAATAACCTGAGCTTATTGGTCAATTAAAATAAACAACTCACCGGATAAAATATTACCTACAGTGTCTTTAAATTAAATCAGCTGAAACACAAGTTCACTTGGTTTTAATAATTTTGCTATTATTGAAAGCAAATGAACTCGTATTTCAGTTGATTTAAATTAAAGTATCCTTTGAGAAAGTATTGATGACCTGAATATATTAGAACTAAATGGGAAATAAATATACAAAATAATTGGCAAGGTCATCTTTTTGGATCTTGTCAATTATTTTGGGGATTTAATTCTTCCGTTAACAATATGTTTTTACGTAATAATAGTATGTTGTAAGTTAATTAATTTATATGTGTATAGCTTTAAGTTCATCTGATATTTGACAGTTTTTGCGCTATATGTCAATTCATTTATTAAGTACGTTACTACTGTGTTTTAAACATTTTCATTATATCGTTGTTTACGTCTGTCACACATTATATTTTGTACTTGTCTCTCTATTTTCTTGATGCCCAAATA
This sequence comes from Druceiella hillmani, assembly GCA_039881145.1. Taxonomy (NCBI): domain Eukaryota; kingdom Metazoa; phylum Arthropoda; class Insecta; order Lepidoptera; family Hepialidae; genus Druceiella; species Druceiella hillmani. The sequence goes on from JAYKKI010000002.1 coordinate 29,071,896, forward strand.
GAAATTGAGTGTACTGAAACTTTAAAAGTACTGGATAAAATAGCCAAGTACATTTCGGAGGGACATTGATTTAAGTTACGATTGCATGTGTTCGATAATTCGACATGGTAAAGCCTGGCGCAAACCGCGTGAATTGACTAAGTTAAAATATCTGTTAATAATTATCTATTATAGTTTCTATGAAGCTTACCATCTCCAATAACTTAATGGTCCATATCGGTTTATGTAAGTTGATTAGAATTATTTTTTCCTGAAATACTTGTTAAATGCCATCAAATTGATGTTATTTTACCGCCTGTGATGTACTTGGATGAAATCTTAGGGAAAAGCATGTGCTGCATATCAAAGTAGAGGTTTATATTTCGCGAAAGAGTGATCGTATCAGATAATATTTAAGGGTTAAATATAACCCCTCTTATCTTAATATAATAAATTCTTATGTATTTATCGCCTTGCTATGTGACAGAATCTATAAAGCCATTAGAGTTTTCACTTTATATGACTCTGGTTGTTTAAATGATAAAATGTGATGGCCGTTTTCAATGTGATGATACATATATTAGTCAATAAGTCTAGATGTAAAGTTCTATCTTAGCCCTCTACCCTTACCTAGCAAAGCTCTTAAAGACAAAGAATTTAACTGCTTTTATGTGACTGATTTTTGGGAAAATGTTTATAGAGAGCTTTTGAGCTTCTTACAGTAATGATTTTGATGAGGTTTGTTTTTATCCAATATTAATTAGTTTGCTACTTTACCTACTGCCTCTGCTGCTACTTAAACATAAAGCTAACTAATGGCTATTTTATTTGGCTTACGAATTTCATGTTTATTCCAATATTACAATCTTCGTTAATGGAGGCAGTAAAAACTCTTTTTGGTACATTGAAATTTATTACCTGTATTACATTATTAATTTAAGCTTGGTTAACTTTGTATAACGTTCGTTGAAATTCTTTAAGTTCATTTTTATGACACTTTGAATTTCAAATTTTGTTTCCAATTTTATAGACGCAGTTCTCATTAACATCTCAATGGCTTCTAAACTTGTTGTATTTATTTTCTGATGATATTTAGTTTTATCTTGTCTGAATTTTAGCTGACATTGACAGTCCTTTAACTTTTTATATGCGAATGTATTGAATATGCGCCCAAAATTTTATGAATTAATTTGTAATTTGAGGACGTTTGCTATCGGAGATAATGTATTGATATTTTAACTATTATTTTAATGTTTATTGACCAAACAAAAGCAAAGCTTTCGTAATGGATATTAAAGAAAAGTTAACGGCATTATAAATGGCGAATTAATAATTTACGCATTTATTGTTGCTCTACAGTAGTTATATGTTTATTCGTTAAATGGACAAAACGTAATAGGTTGGTTTAGAATTTTCTTATAGATGTTTATCAGATTAACGTTTATCATCTATTAAATTTTTATTAAATATAAATATTCTATATTTAAATCCAACTTTTTTGATAGATATAATCAAAAGGAAATTATTTCTTTAATTTTATAATGTATTCAAAGTAATTATATGCAGCATCACTACGCTTTTTCTGCGCAGTTCCGCTTATAAAAAAAGAAAACTGATAAAATGTTCAAGATGCTCCAGCCTATTGTAATTGGTATGCCGCTCCAACTGTAGGTGTAATAAAACTTTTCGTTACATTTCGAAGCTTTTCGCAGTGCGTCAAACCCAAGCAGCCTTCGTTTATTTAAAACGGCTCTTCGCTAGTGTTCTTTAAGACAAATGTCTCAATTTCGCAAAGCGACTATAGTTTTGCAGTAAGAAAATAACAAATTTTTATTTGTTATATTATACATATTCGAAAAATAATATTTGGAACAAGGTCTCCTTATATTCATCATAATATGTTTTTCCTGTCTTCAGCTTTGTAGGATGTTAAGTAAAGATTATTTTAGAGACAAGAAGCTCGTATATAGATGGATGTGTCCGTGTGCGTATTAGATTGTAAATGTTTACGTGTCTTTATTAGGCAATCATTTAACATTACATGGAACAACGTCTCGGCATAAGCTTTGTACAGCTTTTGTTCGTTGAAGCTTGCTACAATATTGTGCTAACTATAGATACGATTATAGATTCTCTGTCAACTTAATTACAGTACCCGTACCGTAAATATATGCTATTTTTTATTCTCATAAAGAACGAAGCAAATGAGATGTGCAATCTTCCAGTAGTTCAGTCCTGACATTTCCCGTCATATGCATATCTTCAGCCACATTAATGCACACTCACACATATATGTGGTTGTATATATATATATATATATATATATATATATATATATATATATATTATGAAAATAGGAAAATAAAAGAAAAATTAATAACATTTTCTAAAATAATTAATTTTCCCTTTTTCCCTTCAGTTCTTTCAAATAATAAATTAGTATATTTAATCGGTGAAAGCAATATTGTTTTTTTTAAAACGAAGTTCTACCATCAAAAATATTTCCAGAAACTAATGGTAATTTATTTTGGGATTTATTATTTTTGTGCCAGATATTAGCGGACGGAAATAGGAATACACCCCTTGCATTCAAACTTTTTATAATTTTTATTGTTTTCTAATAAAACTACTAAATTATGTTACCATTAATTGCAAAAAGTAAATTGAAACTTATATATTTAATATCGTATCAGATACATCTATTATTAATGACATTACTGACGTAAAAAGATTGCTTCTTTTTTAAAAATGTTGTATCCATATTAATAAATAATAGTATAAGACAAATAAGCAACAAAGAATTAGCCAAAACTAAAGAATGACTATTATTAGAAATATTTAGTTAATTTCAAATATTATATTTTACAAGACGAAAACAATTGTTGCCCAATTTAAAAAAAAAGAGTGCGGTATTTTTTTTTAATTATTTTGAAAATAACACTATCAATTTATTAAAATGACAAGGAAGTTTTATTTATGTTAATTCGTGACAAATTTCTTTCTCTTCAAGACCATTTACTTTTTGCCAATAATTGCGAAGATCATTAAATGTATAAAATAATTAATATATCGAATGAAAATTTGTTTATTTATTTGAATAATAACGTTTTATTTAGAATTAAATGAAACTACGTGATGTAGTATTATTTCTACTATCTTTAATTTCTTTACAGCGACCAAAATTTCGTTGCATTACATCTTCAGGTGGGATATTAGCAAAGATCCCACCTGAAGATGTTGTAATACAACGAAACCTAGATCGTGGTAAAGAAATTAAAGAAATTAGAAATAATACTACATCACGTAGTTTCGTTTAATGAATATATATATATATATATATATATATATATATATATATATATATATATATATGTATATATATATATATATATATATATATATATACATATACATATATATATATACATATATATATATATATATATATATATATATATATATATATATATATATATATATGTGTGTGTGTATATTTATATACGTATAAATATGCCACACTTGAGATTTATAGCGTGAATATATTCCACCCGAGTTGTCTCAGGGTCCCTTCTGAGAGCCATGACATCTCCCCTCACACATAGGTCCCCTAATAATGACTCGTATCTACCATTGAGTGCTTCTAAATATCCAATAGGGTTAAAGACTGTCCTTCTCAATGAGTCATTTATTGTCTCCATTTTTTCGAGAAAGCACTTTGCAACGCTGTAAATCACTGAAAGGTTTGTCCATTCTCGTCCAAGTCAAGGTGACTAATGATACCAAGTTCTAAATCTCCGCGTGATTCTATTTTAATGTTAAGACGCATGCTCTGTAATAAAACTCTACGGACATCATCGTGCATTGGAAGAAAATGTGATTCATGTCCTGCATCTTGAAATGGTATATACACGCCGAGATATCTCTACTTGTAAGTGCAAATAGAAACAAACCGGTACGAAATGTGATATACAGATGGATCAACAGACAGACGGATATGGTGAAACTGTAAGTTTTGTATTTAGTTTTGCTACGGAAAAGAAAGCAGTTGACGAAATGCGAGTGTATTGTGACCGGTATACATGATGGCGAATGTAATTGGTGTATGTAGTATTAATGTAACGAATATTCTTACTCGCATTTGCATTCGCGAATTTTCGAATGTTTTTTAATATTCGCGAAATAATATTTTGCCAATGTCATTGCAAAGAAATTTTTGTGTTGAACTTTTTCACAACATCAGTAAATTGTAACATTAAATATACATTTGAAATTGTCAACTTTTTACGATGATAATAAGTAGAATTTTAAACGTAAATGAAATTTATCTCTTAATAATATAAATAACAGTTTATTAAACTATTTTTTTTATTTCGCTAATTAAAACTAAAATTGAATGGTTATCAGTTATTTGTCAAATTAGGGCAGTGGAATATAACATTTCGAAAATAAAAGCTTTGATCGCTTTTCTTCTTACAGTGTGTTGTCACTGTGTAAGATTTTTTGGTTTTAAGATTTTTAGTGTTAAGATTTATGGTAACATTTTTGTTGGGTGAACTTTTTATGAAAGGAACCGCCGCAAACAATATTTCATTTTCCAAATAGAAAAACTACAATTGATTTTTTGTTTTAAACGAGAATTATATATATAACGCATGAATTGGATAAATCAAATTCAACAATTATTTTTCCAAAAGTGGCAATTAACGGAATCACAGATGATATAGAAATATTGACTGCATCATCTATTCTTCTGAACTCAGTTGTGGTAATTTATTATAGGTAGACGCGTACAGACGTAAGGAGTTCATGTTTTCCAAAATGCACTCTAAAATACGAAGGGTGCTGTTTCACTTTGTCGCGCATTCTTTTAAAATTTTAAGATTTAATTGGTTAAGTCTGTTGTAGAATTGAGTTGTATTTCACTTTTTTATATTTCGTTATTACAGCGACCACGGATTCTTTCATCTTAAGTTCCTTTTTGACCACTAGTTAAGTATTGTATGGTGTTTTTGTGTGTTAGTGTCTAGTATGTATAGTAAAAAAGTACTTTTTTATGATGCCACTGACTTGCTATGATAAAAAAATGTCTTAAATTTTTACAGCGATACTTTTCTTGACGTATTTGCTATAAATAAATATCTATGCATTTAACATTGCCAATTCCTTTCAAATTTATCCGCAATTTCTGCCACAAACCACGAAAAGCTATAGCAATATAGCAGAGACAACCTTTTTCAAGATTGAATTCTATGCTCATGGATAATATTAAATATTTTTCTATATAGACTAAAAATCGACAAATATGTAATATGTTAACTTGCATTTCTTTCACTATGTGTAAAAAATACAAAATTTACTTGTGCCTAATTATAAATGAAATTTATTTCGAAGTTTTACTTCATATAATAAACTGATCATGCAATAAACATAATACTTAGCTATATGCAATAAACATAATATCGTACCACGTCAATTGTCTTCTTTTTAATTGTTTTGTAAATTACCGTCTCCACCTTTTTGTTTGTCGAATTTTTAGGGTTCCATATTAAAAAGGATAAATGTGCTCTTTATAACAATTCTCATATCGGTTCATCTATTACAACGGTTTCTTTCACAAAACCCACACATATTACAAAAGCTAACACTCAAAAATATTTATATGAAAATCTCAGGAGGATAAATTGTCGCAAATTGTGTACTCGAAAATATTTTGAAAAGGCCAGTTGTGATATAATTTTTTTAAAATTTTTTATGTAGTATCAAAGATATATTGAAAAGTATCCCTCTTTTTTCGAATCTAAAATTACGAAAAAATAAATATTTAGAAGCTTAGGCAAAAGTATATTGATGGTTCTGTACCATAGTTTTCGGAATATTCACGATAATATATGATAATATGTATCTCCTAACTTAATTATAATAGGATTTATTAAATACTTAGGGACATCAAAAGAGTTCGAGGTAATTAAAGGAAAAGGGAGACTTATAATAAGTAAAAAAAATACTTCAAACAAATTACGAAATTCTATAAGCATGAGCCATATACAAACCTAGCCAATTTTTTAATCAAATATATTTTCCAATCTCAGATATTTTAAATGTTTTTACGTTACATTTTCATTATATTATATTTTATTATACGACAGTTCTTACTGATACAGTCTTAAAATCGTTTAATCGCTCAATATATGTATAAAAATCAAGGACACGAACTGGTTACATTAATTTTACTGAGTGGTAACCACACACACATACACACACACACACACACACACATATATATATATATATATATATATATATATATATATATATATATATATATATATATATAATAAATGATGCACTTTGCTCCGACTTTTAAATAATAATGAAAAGCTATTTGCAACAAATAAATGTTAGAAAAAAGTATGGAAATTTCTATTCAAATAAGTTGTATTTTAAAGGCTAAAAGAAATCTATCATTAAGATAATGTAAAATAGAAAGTAAGTCAAACGTCGCCATTAACATCTAACGATCAGAGACCGGATGCAAAGATTCAGCCATAAAATTAACAATAAAATTGAAGTGTCAGATAGTGGGCCTCATTTTATTACGAATCTCAATAGGTTCACAGTTTATTATCGATGTTATTTAAGTACCTAACTTCGAGAGTTGTTGTTACATGAATCTAGTTATTCCATTTCAATTTTTACTAGGTTAGTAACTTGCTTTTAAACTCGGTTCAACGGAGAAAGAATTGTTAAGATAAACACAAAGAATGGAAGTCCTTTATTGAAAGACAAACATTGCAATAGTAACTTGTTTCATTATTAGGAAATTTAAAAAGAAAAGTCCTTTGTTTGTTTGTACGAAACTAACATCGTAATTGCCAACTTGAGAAATATTTGTTTATTGGACTGTAACAGAGACTAATTGTTAAGAAAATTCTCTTGTATTTTTCCAGGTTACAACATTTTTTATCACTAATGAGTCACTGATATTGGGTCTACTAAACTTGGTAGTCGTGTGCTTTCTTGATCTTTTAGAATAATTGCTAAAACAACTTCAACGCTTTCAAAGTTTACATATGTATTCGTTACATTTTAAGCTTCAGAAAATTTTATTTACGCTTTTATTTTAGTTTAATTCGTGGCTGTGGGTGGAGATCGTGACCTATAATTTTTGAATTATTTCGTTTCCCTACAATTTATTAAAAATTCTCATAGCCCCCTTTTGTCTTGTTGCTAGATTGACAGTCCATTGCTTAGAACTATGTTTTTAGAATCTTTTCTAGGTTCTTATCTCCCAATACAGTACTTTCTATGAGCATTAGTTTACTGTCAATGCTGCTAAAGTAACGGAATAAGCATGATTCCGATACCAGACTTTTACTGTCAATTTGAGTATTTAAAATCATTAAAAAAAATCATCAAATAATTCTTTACATAATTTTATTTTCCACATTTTATTTCCTTTCATATATCACTCCCTTTATCCTTTTCCTTCCTCTTTTTACGTCTCAGTTCTGATCTAAAGTCCTTTTGAGGTATCCAAATTAAATTATTTTTGTCTTTTTCTAGTTTTCTTTATTTTCACTCAAAAATTTAATTTATTTATTTTGGTATAATCACATTGTGTTATGTAACTGTCCTGTAATTTTCTAAAGGAAGAGAAAGTTTGGTTGACAGAACGAGATTGCTCCTGTACCAATAATTTCACCAGATGCACACGTTCATAAAAAATTGTTATATTTTATCATTAAGTCAAAACATTAAGTTTTATCCTATGGAAATTATTTTACTTCTCAAGTTAACAAATCAGGCAGCGAAATCCTATATATTAATTTGAATCATGAGCAATAATTTATAACTCTATCAAATTTCATAAAAATCTATTGAGCCATTTAGGTGAAATTTAAAACACTTTTTCCATAAAATATTCTCCATGGAATTTTAAATTCAATTAGTACTCAGGCAGCGTTGGTAACTCTGGGTGCTTGGATTTAAAACCGGTGAATAGAAATTGTCGAGACTAATCAACTTTAAGTTAATACAAGGGTACTTTTTGTACGAAGGCATTATTATTAGCTGCAAGCAAAGTCTAGTACTGGACTACAAAATAAAAACCGGTAAGGTATTTGAGTGGTCATGATAATTCTGATAATAATACAATAATATGAAATATTTATACAAATGGTTCGATAATACAAGAAATTTGGTGTCTTTTTTTCATTTTTACCAAGGAATTTTTGCGATAAAACTAATCAGTGGGTTTTTACCCCAGGCGTGAGAGCTTCTCCGTAATTTAAGAATGCAATAAAAGAGGAAAATCTCATTGAATTCGCTTCTTCCAACGTTCTTGTCTGTATAAAATAAAAATGTCTACATTACATAATTGATTGTGAGCATATGTTTAGTAAATGCAAGAAAATAAACTTAAATTGAGAGTTATATGTATTTTTCCTTAACTTTTTTGATCTCTTTACGATGAAAACACTTTTGTTAAAGAAAATTTTCAGCAGAGGCGTATATAATGCCTCTGTTGAAGATTTTTTTTCACAATTTCAAAATTTCCAATGTGACAGGTGGAATTCATTTACCTGTAAAACTTGATTAGCAATAATTTTACAATAAATGTCTACTTAGCCTTTACCATTTGACGATATTTGCTGCCAACTTTTTTAATAACGATGTAAACATTTATCGGTGGCGGTATTTAAAAATAAAAATTTTCATTCACTGAATCTAATAAATATTCATTGAAACGTTGTTGCAGAATGATGCACACGAGACTATTTCACCACTCACAATAATAACTGCGATGGTTATTTTGTATTTCGAATGTTCGATCTACTGTATTCCAGTTTTATCACGTAGAAAATATTATTTCCACTCGACAAAACGTTAATAAAAGTAATTAGTCGTAAAATACACTCACTGCGAATGTCCATTCTGTGTATTGGTGTGATTGGTAGTGAAGTGTATGGGATTTGCACTATCAATGGGAATACCTAAAGAACTACTGACACTTGAAACTACTTTTTCATTGCTTTACAATATCGCGTAGTTTCAATTATAGAAATTGTGCTTAGCTTATTATAACATTTAGTTGCAATCTTGGTTCTACGTATGGTTTTAGCGACGATTTGTAGTAAACTTGATAGTGGTTTGATTCAAAACTATATACAGAGGAAACATTGTGAATGATTTATGAAATATATTTTTAATATTTATCAAAACTTAAGAATTAATATAACAAATTGTTAAGTACGAGTATAACTCACGGTGTTAGGATCCCGCTTACACTGCATATAAACACTTCAGCATACATATTATTTCTATTAAACTATTCACAGTTATTAATATCACTTTTCACCATGAAAATATTTAAATGTATACCTAGTATATCTTTCACATCCATAATAAATATAAATTTTTCAAGTACAAAATTAATTTTGGAATTGATTTAAGTGATTAGTATGGAGTTTCCATGGACTTTATACAGACACAACTATATGTCATAATTTGGCCCAATATTACTTGTAAACTAATCGAGCCTACTCAGCTCTGACTCTTTCCATTTAATTTTGTTACGTATACTACAATTGTGGATACTTTTCAAATATTCAGAGATATTGGTTTAGCTCGTAGGGGTGGGGACACTTAAAACCTTAACTTTAAAGTTTATTATTTCGTGAATCCTTTATCGAAAAATAATTCATAACATACCTCCATTTACGATTGAATGATATCCTTTAGAATGAACATGTAAATAAAAAATGCATGTGAGGGAATTGCACGTGGGGGAAGGATCCTAATCCATTTTTGTAAAGATTTTACATAAATATGTCAAATTCAGCTTTACGGCCGAACCGACATGTGAATATGGCGAAACTATATGGTAGATATTTAAAGTATGTTATTTCTTTTCTAATTGTATTAATGAAAATTTGTCTCAGTAGGAGTACCATAAAATTTACACAATAGAAGATATTGCAAAAGTATTTCTAATGCTACAAGTAAATTTCAGAAATTAGGTTTAATTTTCATATTATACATGGTGTAATAATAATTATGGTTAATTTTTTTATGGATATATTTAAATACAGGAGACTTAAAAGACAAACTCTGAATAGAAATCGGTTATGGAATATTAACTACAGATTAATAATATGTCACTATAGCGAAATAATATAAGCTTAAAAATTGTTACTAAAAAAGTACGTCTAGCTAACAGCTCGTAATCAGGGCTACTTGAGATTTGATAAATCAATACACACACACACACATATATATATATATATATATATATATATATATATATATATATATATAAATGTGTAAATTTGTCACGTAAAATTTTCCAAGTGAGTCGTATTAGAATTACAATTTGTTCAGTTAATTATCAATTAAATGAAACAAAAAATTTTGTGTTTAAGTAAATTTCTTTGCATATAAATTGCACAATATAGGTAACACAATATAGATTCGCGTGCGATGTAGTGCCCATGATAATGTAGTGCAAGCTGAATGGGTGTGCTTAAAGTAAAATGCATGTTTTATGACCTGTCTGCTTTATTGGAGCTCGCTAACGATTTTAAACTCTATTCCAAGTTAGTTGGGAGGTCTAGTTGTTTGTGCGAAAGCTTACTTCAAATACATTTCCGTTCTCGGGTGGTTATTTATTTTTATTGGCACTTCTACTTGCCGGGGAAAGCAATAAATAGATATGGATTTGGTTGCGATGTTTGTGTTTCTTGCAAACGATGTTTTGTTCTTTGGAGAACGCGGGTGTTTTCTTACGAAGATGTAAGCAGCGATAGGATGAAAAGATTTGTAAAACGAAGGCTTTAACATTGCCTATTGTATTATAATTTCAGGTAATTTTTCATGGAATAAAGTATATTATTGTTTCGTAAAATATTTTATGTGGTAACTATTTCTGGGAAAAATGGTATTAAGGTTTTGGATAAGGTATCAGTAAGTATTTTTGGAAAAAATGGTATTAAGGTTTAGGACAAGTAGTTATATAAGGATAACGTTTGGTACGCAGAAATGTTTGCAAAAATATTATTTGTTGAGACCATAGATTAAATGTAAGTTTGTGAAACCAAAAAAATTTTGTACTGTAAAAATGATAAGGAATTTTAATAATATCTTCTTTTTCACACTAATACTTTTAATACATCTGGATTAAACTCTTAAATTTCAGAAGATAGTGGCAACGTGTGGCAAGTAAGAGAGTGCTTCAATATGGTTGGCTGACAATTTATCATAAATCTTCAATAAGTACTTTTTAATTTAAAACAAATATTTAGTTATTATTTCTACAAGCTGTAAAACTTAGTCTTGGGAGAATTATTTTATGAGAAATTACAAAAGCAGAATTTTTTTACTGTTTTTATTTAGCTTTATGTTTTTTTCTTTGTATGCTATATAAATTTAGATGTATTCGCTAAAAAATTATATTCTCCAAAAGGCGTTAATGGATTTAGATCATTCTTTTTTGATATTATATGTTTAACTTCTAATTGTTACCACAGTAATATATTCATGATCTGGTGACGGAAATATGAGATATGGGCATTGAGTAAGCAATGTAATTCTTCGACTCTGAATGTAAGTCATGATAAAGTTAATTTAATAAATGCAAAGAGTAATGATTTCTAGGAAATTTGAACGCTTTTAGCGTAAGCTACCAGTCTGAAGGTCGAAACAATACTTTTTAGTGACAAAAAGGTTTATGTATCGTTATTGATTTAATTTATTTTGGCTAAAGAAATGTCTCTTCTAATGTAAGCCGAAGTGTTAAGATCAATAATAGTCCTGGTTTACAACACGTATAATCTGAGTGGATTAATTTATTAAGAATGATGAATAATGATACTGAGAGAATGAACAGAATATACTCAGCTTGGAGTTCACATCTAAATCTTTGTTTTCTTTATTGTTGTTTGGTCATTTGGAGTTAACAATAATTTATTAGACTCTAAGTCAAAGAATGCTGTCTCATTCATAGTTTTCGTGCGATTATTGCAAGGTATGCTTTTCCCTTTGCGCTTTTATTTTTTGGCGAGATTAATTATTGGTTAAAGTATAAGGGTCCAAATCAAAGTTACTGAAAGTCAGTGGAGTTCCATACAGTCATATACTCGTGTACTTTTGTACTGAATCTCTTATAGAAGACACATTCTAGTAATAACTGTTTTTATGGCATCTGAAGAAACTGAACTAAAGCTTTTTTTAATTATTTTTGTTTAAATTATTTTGTATTTTAAATATTTCGTCTTTACTTCGAGACTCAGTATTCATTTCCTTTAATTTTTATTTCTTTCGTCTGGCGATAATAACATAATCAAATAAAATGTTGGAATAAATTGTGATAAGTAAGTAATTTTCTTAATAAAATATCAATTTTTCAAATTTTGTAAAGGAGTTTGTTTTAATATTAATGGTTGTTCGATTTGTATAAATATTAAAGATTAGAATAAGCTTAAAATAATTTTCCCCTCGTTTCGTTGTAGGAAGATGTTTTTTATTAAAAAGTTGAATGATTTATTTTCTTTATTGAATTATATTTTACACTTATTTTTTGTTTATATAACTTCTTTTTTGGAAATCGGAAAGGTCTAACAAGCTATAATAAGATATAGTGCTATAAACAATTTTTTTTCAAATTGTTTATATAATTGAAACGATTAAAGAAAAACTGTAAGTTTTTTAAAAGGATAGGTAAATGTTGTTGTTCTTATTTAATTCACGGAACAATTTTTACAAATTTTAATAAATTTACGTTCATGTTTTTTATTTGTTTAATTTTGTAATTAAAACCATACAAAAGTTCCCCCTAAGCGACAAATTACTGTTTAAGTAAATGTTTAGTAAAAAGCTTGAAGTTTGGTTTCATATTTGTTTATCATGAAACTTTTTGGAATCTATATTATTTTGTTAGCCATCTCCTGTAACACAGAGTAAAAAACGGTGATGGAACATTATACTTTAATAATCCTCTTTCTTGATATATTTCTTTTGCTTCATTAATCTTCATGAATGCTTTTATATAAAATTTCCTTCTTTATAGCTTCTTAAATTAGCATGTTGTAGATTAGCTTCCTCTGTTTGGGATATGTACTTCATACCAATATTTTTCTGTTCATATGTTTAACGGGGCCAAACCGCCGCAGTTAAAATGCGGTGAAACTTTTCTTTATTTTCGCAATTGTTCTTTATGTTCACAATTATACTTTTCTCAACTATCGTCTTTGCATTCTAATTGAAGATCTGTTATTTAAATTTTCCTGCTGCATTTCGCAATGATCTAATTTCAACCGTTATCAATTTACTTTCTCTTTTCTCTCATAATACCTAATACTTACCATAGTACCTAATTTTTGGTAATTATACGCAAGTGTTTACAGTTATTATGAGTATTTTTATATATTTTCTTTTTTACTTCCTTTAAAAGCCTTTTTTACTTCTTTGAAAAGGTTTTACTTCTTTTAATAAGCTATGCATACTCACAGTTTTTTGTCATTTTCTGTTATTTTAATTCTTGATAATAAATCTCTTAAATAAACAAATTCCGTTATCCACATTTCTAAATATTTTTCTAAAAATTCTTTTTAAATTTATTGTTTAAATTTTGGTCACTGATTGCTTCTATTGACATTGTTTTTTGGTGTGAAGCTATAGTTGGTTTGAGTCTTGAAACTTATGCGACATGATTTTCCTTGAATGAAATATGTAAAGAAAAGAAATGAGTACATAAATCAAACTAGGGTTTAAAATATTTGATCTTTTTAGGTTTCCGTACCTCAAAAGAAAAATCCCTTTTTACCTTCCTCATTTCGTTGTCCATCTGTCTGTCTGTTAAAACCTTTTTTCTCAGGAATGCGTGGAGGTGTCAAGTTGAATTGAATAGAAAATACTTAATAAAAAAAATCAAGCTTCTAAGTCAACGCAATAAAAAAATACGGCTATTTATGTCGCATATTTTGACATTTATAAATAAATCAAAACCTATATGGTACTTCCCCTTGACCTAGAATTATGAAATTTGGCAAAAAGTAGTCTCATAGTACAAGTAAAGGTAAAAATCCAAAAATTATAATTCTGTAAATAATTTAATAGGAATATTACGTATCATTAAATGTTAATAAATATCTAAATGTGTACGGAACCATCGTGTACCCTCGTGAACCCTCGTGCGGGTTCCATGTGCGCGTGACAGCTTTTTTTTCATGACAATATCATAATCATCGTTGCCCTAACGCATTGGGTTGATCGATTCCCGGCTGCTTATCTAGAGGGGCTGAACTGATGTTCTGGTTGGCTTTAAGAGAGGATCACTACTTATCACTATGAGAGGAATCTCTCGTAGTGATAAGTCATCCATATGTATCACATATGTCTATTGAAATTTGTAAATAAATAAATAAATTATTATTATGCAAACATTGATTTCATGAACTAAAAAGCATTGTTTTTATTGAAATAAGTTAATATTATTTATCAGTTGTAAATTATTTAATGGGGATATTTGACATTCCATTGAATATTTTTAAGACACGTGTGTTCGAATACACTCCGTACCGATAAAAAGATCTGGTAATATTTGTAATGGGCGAACAAATAGTCGCGCTGCTGAATCGCATAACTAATAAACAAAATTATATTCAAAGTACCAATAATAACAAATTATTAATTAAATACTGTTTTAAATTATGTGATACGATATAAGAAAGCTAGTGGAAGAAACGTGAAATACTCTATTTAATGTAAAGTACCGATATGTATTTATAAAGAATGGACTTATCAGTAATATTATTTTTCATCGTGTAAAAAGTATATCGAAAGTATATAAAATTTTTATTCTTTATATAGTAAAATTTATTTATAACCATAATTTTTTTATCATAACATAATTATAATTATAGAAATATGTAAGATTCGAATAAATAAATAAAGGTTAAATGGCTTTGGTTGAAGTTTCTGTGGAAAATACAATATTATGCTTTTTATTTAAGAGGAAACATTTTTTAACAAGTATTGCAGGACTGTGCAATCCAATAAAATAACGATGCAAACATTTCCATTTTGCAAGACAGCTCGTTGTAACAACTTTCGGCCTATTTAAATAAATTCACGATGTTATTTTTGGGGTAACCTAACCAATAAATTACCGAAGAATATAGTGGTGCCGGGGCGGGCGGGATTCGAGCGGGTTCAGCCATGTGATGGGGGAAAGGTTTATTGTTCCTGTGTGATTTTTGCACAAAAATGTTATTTCTCATTTTAATGATAATTCCCTGGTCTGATTGTAATTTAACATAAAACTGTGAGATTAGTGTTTTAGATTGTCGGCTTAGGTTTTATTGTAGGTGTGAACAACTATATTTCAATACGTTTAGTATTTCACAAAAATAAAAACCATTCTTCATTTTTCCCTTCCCTGATTACTTGTGAAGATTTCAGTTCATTTTGCTTGAAAAGTAAAACCATTGTTAATTAAAATTGTAGGAAATGTTAAAATGCCCATTGTACACAAATACAAAATAATTTCCATTTACCGGATATAATACCCAAATTTTACAAATTGTCAATTCACTTCTATAGTAAAGAAGTCTAAAAAATTATAATGTGATTATAACACTTCATCGTTCTAGTATTGAAAATGTGTTATAATGAAATGAATACTGTCATGGTTATAATATCACAAATTATTAAACCGCTTATAGTATCATGATTGGTTAAATTAAGACTGAAGGGATTAAAGTGCTCATTGTATTCCTCAGGGGCTGATGGCAATTTTATATCTAATTGAATAAATCGAAACTGTAAAAAAGGCGATTACAATTTCTACTTAATTGTATTTGTTGCAATTACTTTCATGAAGTTCCATTCATTTATTACGCGACACTGTACTTATCATCCATTAACATTTTACGGCACGTTTTTATCCAATTTCGTTCTTCTGATCTTTTTTCTATTGGACTTTATTGCCTGCATAGTTTTAATTCCTGTAAAATACTCAAAACAATAGCAAATAAAATATTTTAGTTTAAGAGTACTAAATTTTTATTATATAAAGAAATTATCCTTGAATAGCACGTTTTGGGAATGTTAAGGGATACGACTTGGGAATTTTGGGGGTACGGCTAATCGGCAATTGATTGTGTAAATATTCAGGTAAGTTATCACCAAGATGGAGCCACATGTTTATCCAGTCAATTTAGGTGCTCATAAAGTAATAAATCAAAATAGGATATTTTGAAAACAATAGACGGCAATGAGGGTTTAACTGGTGTATCGCTGATACCGGATAAGTTAAGACTAACAAAAGTTGCAACAAAATTAGAATAATATGAGTGAAGGTTTAAGGTATCATTTGTCATAAGATATCGTTTAGATAATACTTCGTAACATTTGAAAAAACAGTAGTTTACAAGTGAAATATTATAAAGTATATAACATATGAAGGAAAAATTGATATAGGTAAAAGGGAAAAATTCGGATATATTCCCAAGCACGCACACGTGTACATACGTTGACACACTCGTAGACAGTTCTCATAACAAATATAATTCAGTTAAACCTTTTTTATGATATCCATCATTTTATTATATCTTTTACTCTTATATATATTGAATCTTTTTCTTTATCAATAAGATAAAAATTGATGACGCGAATATTTTTATTAGGAATGTAATAT
The DNA here is from genome assembly GCA_039881145.1 of Druceiella hillmani. Taxonomy (NCBI): domain Eukaryota; kingdom Metazoa; phylum Arthropoda; class Insecta; order Lepidoptera; family Hepialidae; genus Druceiella; species Druceiella hillmani. The sequence goes on from JAYKKI010000002.1 coordinate 29,088,568, forward strand.
CCACTGAGAATTGTTTTGGATCTAAATTTCGCGTTAGGAGCAGTAGTCAACTCTTACAGGCACTATGTATTTAACACACATAAATCAATACTTTGTTACTTTGTGAATTATTTGTTAGTCTAATATCAGCAGACACAAAATCTTATTTACTATAAACATAAAGTTAACATAATACTCTTAAAAGATCCTAAGTATTATTGTTAGTAAACCAGATTTCTTATACAATATTTCCTTTTTTTCTGCGTAAATATAATTCAATAATAGTCTTGTTACAATATGAACATGCTTACTGAAATTGTGTTATAATGGAAATAATATTGTTAACATATTTTTCTCTTTTTAGTGTTGTGTAGCAATTATTCTTTTGATTTTTTATAAGGTTTTTTCCTCGAGTACTCATGTCAATAATTCTACAAGAATTTTGCCCTGTAGCATTCGCATGATTTACCTATCCAATTTTTCGTTATTTAAAATTGTTGTAAGGGCTGTTGTTATGTGAATATCAATTTTAGAAATTGGGTTCTAGAAATGAATTTCAATTATTAAAGAGAAACTCTTTATGACATGTCTCAGCTTGAAATAAAAATATGAAAGGAAACTGGAAGAAGCGATCCAGCAGAGTGTCCCGACATATCGTTAGTGTTCAAACTGCTCTGTGGGTCTTTGATTGTTTCGGCCTCTCTTTTTTCACAAATATTGTATAATTTTACATATTTTTCTGCTTGAGCGTCTGCGTAGAATAAATGCTGTAAGCTAGTTTTAAACCACTTCCCGTTATCTGGTTTAGCTGAAAATTGGCAAGGATAACAATAATGTTATGATAATATCAAGATTATCAGAAGATGGAATCAGAAGGTGATTATGGTTACTTCGCAACGGCAAGAAGACCCATCACGTATGCACGTTTAATCCATCTCGATGAAACCATGTTCGTCGTATGATGATGGTGCTGGAAGGTAGTTTTAATACCGTCATCGTAGCGAGCAGAAATGCAATCGTGTTTAGACACCTTTATTTTTTTTTGGAAATACTTTTAGTCTTTCAGTATGTTCACGGTCCAATAACGATGTCGAAAGATAGTCATAGTAACTTCATTAGCGCAGCGCGCTACACGTACCACTGGCCGTAGTTTATCGTATTTGAACGGGTTGAATTAAACTTTATACAACAAGTTCCACATAATCTCCGCGGTTTGATGGCGATGCCAATAGGTGTTTACAGGAACTGCATATGGGCGATCAGCAATTTGGCGTGTTTAAGCATGTTCCATTTATCTCGCTAACAACTTGATTTTGTGTGACGTCCATGGTTTTGATGCTGAAGTCGGAAGGTAGTTGAGAGTATCACATAACGATTAGTGGCACATATGTCTTTTTGGTGCTCGTGTTGTCCAGCATACAATTATGTTGACATCATGCTCGTGCCATATGATCGACTTGAAACCGCAGTCAAGATTATACGGTTTATAATAGAACTCCTCAATGGCAGATATACTGAATCTGAATTCACTTTATTCGGCAAACAGATCTAATGGCATTATGCCCGTGTCCTATTTTTAATCTAATACAGCAGCCAAGATAGTCAGATACCCAATAGACCACGACGATAAATAGTCGATAGTTTGTGTTTGGACTTGCATTGTTCGGTACACAATTTTTATAATAAAAGGTCCAATGTTGCAACCTGAATAAGCATTGATCATTTGGTTCGACGAGATAGACACAGTTAGAATTAGTTTGCCACATGTTTAAGAGAAGAAAGGCGCCAAGATCAAAGCAGGAATGGAATTATCGTTGTAGCTAGTGTTTCTAAACTTCATAATGTATGTAGGTATTTATTTTTAACGCCTCCAGTAAAATCATAAAAAGTTTTACTTCTAACGTGCGCAACGTGGCGGGCTCACTTTTTTTATAAATATTTGGTTTGCTATTTTATTTTAAGATCTGATCATTTTTAAAATTTCAGATTATTACGACAAGATACCCTTCATTACGAAGATGAAAAACATTTTTGTTTTTATATTTTTGCTACGGGTTTTATTCACTTTTTTCAGTTTGTTGAATTATATATTATATCGTAGCAATTAGGGTTTTATTGTTTCGTTTGCTTTTCACTATACACATAGCTATTCCAAGGGATCTGAAAGAACACAAAACTATGTGTTCCAGCATTATTAAATGTATTCTTTTTTTAGTTTTCTTATTACATATTTTTTGTTTTTGTTAATATGTAGATTAACGTTTTTGGAATATTTTTTATAAATATTAGGCTTCTTGCAAATCATCAAATTTTAAAGCTAGAAAAGAAATTTGAGTATATATTAGGTGATTTGCCTGTGTTATTAATTGCATTCTTTACGATTTAGTCTGTGATAGATATGAATTGCAATGTTGGTATCAATGAATCCAGTAAGGAATTTGTGAATTTTTCATTAACTCCTGCTCAGGATTTTTTATACTTTTTATCCATGTTACTCTTGCAAGTGACTTTTGCTGATTTCAAAATCTTAACTCATTCAGTTTTGTCCAGCGATATTACGACTTCTGTAAACTATGGAGAATATATATATATATATATATATATATATATATATATATATATATATATATATAATACTTTTAATACATCATAACATTCTTCCATGGCTTATATTCGGAGTGTATTTTTGATGTTTTTTATTTGCTTAAAGATGTATTTTCGTATAACTTGAATTTTAAATTTACTCTTCGGGAGTTTTACGTTCATGCACATATTTTATTGCCGATTGTACTGCCTAAATAATAAACAGTTTTTAAGGTAATTACATTATTTTCTCATACTCATTATTTTTTCCAACGTGTTTATTTCATGCTCTATATTCTATATCGTATTTTTATTAAGATTATATCCACTTTTGTTTAAAAAGTTTTCAGTGTTTAATCAAAGTTTGGTCAGATCGACTGAATTAGCGATTTTATCAATTATTTATTTTTATTCTCTTATTTTCATTTAACATATTTTGCCATTTATTGTCGATGTTATAGAGTATTTCATTATATTTTATCTGTATTATCAAGGATCATAAATCTGTTTTATCTTTTCACCTTAAAAAGGACGATAGTTCTTCTTCAGTCGATGGGGTATTAATATGGTAATAACGCTAGTTGAGTTACAATGGTTTCGAATTTATTTTAGATTTTCATGAAACGTACTTTTAGAGTTATCATTGATTTTCTTAAAGGAAATATGTTCCACCTTCATAAGTTATAATTACAATAAAACAGAAATAATAATATTTTATCTAAAGGCCACCAAAAGTTACCCAGAGTTCTACATGTACTTAATAATATTTTAGTTTCAAATGCAATACATTCAGCAATAAATACTCCTTATTGCCAACGTCTACTGTTTTTTTTAACTCTTTCATCTAATAGAGACCATTCAGAAATTTTGTTTATTGCTGTATGGTCTAATTGTTAGTTTACAAGTTTTATCATATCTATTAATTTCTCTCAGTCAAGAAATTATTAAGTTCTTAGAATGAGAAGAAACAAATGTCCATTTTTTTATTCTATCACCCAAATTTCATTGCTCTCTGAATTTTTCCGTTTACCCGACTTCTCATTTACTTTTGTGTCAATATATTTTATAAACAAATAGTGGCGTGACGTGGATGGTGTCGAAAAATCAAATTTACTTAAATTAACCCTAAAAAATTATGTGAGATTATTCATTAACGAAAAAATAAATCAAAAGTGTGCGCAAAATGTAAATAAACAGTTAACCTTGCGACATTTCTTAGAAGCAGATTTATGAAAAGTCCTTCTCTTTGTGAGCTGCAAGGCTTTGGAATCTATTGGATCCTGATACCAGAAACTCGCTCTGCCATGTCAAAATTGATAGCTACAATTTGTTTATATTTAGTCTTGTTTTTTATTTTATTTGTTTACTTGTTATTTCTTAATTTTTTTAAAGAGTAATATACTTTAATTCGAATATGTTTTACAGTCTTCCACGTTACTAAATTATAATATTTGACCATTGTGGGTGATTACAAGAGATTGCTCATACAATAAATTTGCCAAATTTGTGTATATGTAATTATGTGTGCATATTCAATCTTGTAATAAATAAATAAAATAATTATTTTGTGCACCGTAATACTAATACGATCAAATGTATAAATTGAAGCACGTACAACTCATATTGTCATAATAAATGTAGCAGATCGTGAAGCAAAACATTACAAGGACAACAGCATTTTGTTACAAATAGGTATAGATATGTTCTGTATTAGTTATCTCAATTTGCCTTAAGGTCTTTGTCGGACTTTATGCCTTTTACACTTTTGCATTTGGAAAAAAAGTAATAAAACCCATACGTAGATAAATATGTATGTACGTGCAGATAATTACGATATTTTATTAAAAATCGATTCATCGAGAGAAAGTCTGGTTTCAAAATGAATTTGCGATGCTCGTGAATTTGTTGCTTGTTTATTCGACAATCAATATAATAATGAAGTTTTCGTTTAAAAATAAGAGTTAAAGTTTTTATGAATAATTATTGAATTATTTCATGATAAGAAAATTATATAAAGAGAACATTGCTTATAAAGACGTTGTCGTTATTTGTGAGGAATGAAAAGGTGTGGATGAATAAATTTGAAATATTAAGATGGGTCTTTAAAATTTTAATCAGAAACAAGATAACTTCGCTGAGACCTACTTCCAATTTGGCAATAGTGTAAACTTTCATATTTCACAGTAAAGTTTAAAAAATTCGTTAGATAACCGGTTGCTTACGTTTGAATAATTTCAAAAATTATGAATAGGTATAGAAAATGTCTCGTTATTCTGTGAAATACCAATTACGCTGTTGTCACCAGGATAAAATCAAAGTTACTTTTAACTTTAGAGACGTTTGTTATGGACGTTTGTGCTATTATTTAAAGATATTGTTTGTACCATGAAAATTTAGTTAAGAACTCGAAACTAGATGCCAGATATCACCAGTTTTCTATCTAATTACACAAAATTACAATAAGTGAGAAAATACGTATTAAATGTATATACCTTTCTCTTTTCTCGTCTTTTCTCCAAATGAGTCATTGGAGCAGTGGAAAGTATTGGAGTCTGAACTAGGAAGTACCGGGTTCGAATCTCGAAATGAATATTTTTTCCTTTTTGAGACTAAAATGGAACAAAGAAGTCAATTAGTGTAAATCCCAATGTTGCACAAAAACAAGGCGTGGATTTTTTGTTTGAAATAGTTCTTTCTTCTTCTTTATCGTGATGTTCTTGCCAGAACGATCGTAGCCATTATGTAGTAGAGTAGATTAATTTAACTAATCTCACGATCGCGATGTTTAGAAATCTCTCTCTGTTGTTAGTTTGACGTGCTTGTTCAAGGGGCCGCCCACGTCTGATTTGATCTGAGCGGTCCATCGCAAAAGCGGCCGCCTTCTCGCTATGGTATCCTCTATTGTATCCTGCGTGACAAGGCGTTCTATGAAGTTCCCGTTCCGCCCTGAGACTATTAAAAAGTATGAATATCTGATATTGAACTAAGGCCTAAAGACGTCGCTTGACACCGACTGCTTGTAGTATAAAGATATAAGTTCGGTTATTCCTAGTTGTCTTTTCCAGCACCACATCTCTAGCGGGAACTTTATCTTCTTCTATATTTCTCGAAATATTCACGCTTCTGTGGTATACAAAAGAGAACGGTACGGACCTTGCTGGTTTTTTATAATGTTTCGGTTCCTCCACATTTTCTTTCATTTGTCCATTGCAACTCTTTATAACTATTGATGAAATTGATAAATGTATTCGCATAAATATTATATATATATATATATATATATATATATATATGCATGTATATACATATATAAGATAAATCGAGTTATTTTAAAGTATGAGTGTTCACGTACGTTTTAAATGTTATTTGGCATGTATGCACATAATGAATGTATTGTATGCACATAATTAATTTTTTATTTCATATAACTGAATACCCTAATCGAATGACTAACGGATCTATCAACGCATAGTGTAAACCGCCAGCCTATAAAGTTGACACTTTTGCACGAAAGTCTACAAAAAGCTATAAGTTTACTACTATTAATATTTTTCTTCTACGGATTTTTTAAAATTCCATTACTGAAAAAATAATATGAGTGTTAAAATTGTATATCGAGAAAAATATCAGATAGCTCTCTTAATTCGAAACATCGTAAAAGTAGTCTAGAAAACTCACAATAACACACTTGTTTTATAGTCTTTTCTGAAATGTAAGGAGGTGAAAAGGAGTTCAAAGTTTGTAATGGAACAAAATTGCAAAACAGTTCTATATTCTCTTTATAATACAGGGAGTAACTAAGGAGGAATTTCTCAATATTTAAACGCGAAACGTGTAAAATAAAAGTTAAAATTAGTGGATACAAGATAACGAAATCTAAACATCATACGTGTCCCTTGTAGAAACTTCCATCATAGGTTGCTATTTATGAAGGATAGAACTTGCTGTAAAAGATATCTTAAGCCTCTATTCAGCTAAATACAGATAAATGAAGACGGTTACTTGCAGTACGGGAGATGTTCCCCAGACAAGGCGGCTTTATTATAAACATAAATGTTGTAAATCAGAAACCAGCAATGTGGGCTGGTTTCTTATAATTCTCCCGTTTTAAGAAAATTTAATATGCATATCAATATTGAATAGTGTAACTCAGTGAAATCTGTAAAATCTGTTTGCAAATATCCAAATAAAGAATTTAAACAAGCTACTTTCTCTCTAGAGAATGAAAAAGATAAAATGAGATTATACTGAAGAAGATGATATGGAAGTTGGAGGTGGTATAGCAAATTCTCGGCTTCCTTTTCATGAGGGCTTTTTTATCGTGTTCCATCTTGCTGTTCGTCTGAACGACGATCAAAGAGGATATCACAAGAAGTCAACCAAATTTACTCTCATCTTTTTAGCGAGCTATACCAAGTTATACAACTTTGCAAGAAACATGCTAGATTCTGAAATACCAGCATACCATATTTTGATCAACTAGAGTTTCAAAAGAAAGAGAAGAGTTGTCAATGTGTCAAGAAAAACATGCTCGGGTTAGAGTATAGTGGTTTTCCCGTAGGTCAAGGGCCAACCGAAAAGTGGTGATAGGCGAAACTATTACTGGGTTACTGACAAAATTTGTCCTTAATAAAAATCTCTTAGTTTTCAAGATACAGACACTTGAAATATATGAAAATCGCTACTTTGGGTCGATCTTTTGAATGATATGACTATAAATTCAGTTTGATTGTAAATTTTGTTTATAAATAAATATACTTGAGTAATATGACCTTTTAATTAGTTGAAACATGTTATGGTAACTAACACAGTTCTCTAAAAAAAATCCAAAATATACCATTTATTATTTTGTAATTTTTGTAATCCAAATTTGTTTGTTTGTGCTGAAAGGAAAATTACTCAGAACTGGCCAACCATTTAAAAAATTGGCAGATGTAATACAAAAATTATAATAATAAAAATCTAACTGCCTTAAACTATAAAAAAATATATTCACACTTAAACATAGAAGGCTCTCAGTATGAGGTTATTACCCTATATTTGAATTTTAAATTTAATATATTTTTCCATAAATTTTTTTATGGAAACTTTTAAATACTCCTAAAGAACAATAACAGTAATTAATGTTTAAAAACATTTTAACAATTTTTTCAGAAAATAAAATTTTTATTTTTTATTATAACAAATTTTGACATAACAAACTGCATGCAATTGGCTCTAATGCACGTGTGACATCAAAGCAATAAAAGTAATTTAAGGTTAACGACAATTTTATTTATTGATAATAATATTCGAAAATTTAGCCTTAAAGTTGTTGCCCTTTTTATCATATTTTTTTTAAATGGCGCCATGTCAAAAACAATTTTTTGAATTTTGCAATTTTCTAAAAAGTTCGATAATATCATTTAAATTCTTGTTTTCTTAATTTTTTAAATTGCTTAGGTCGAAATTTTGTTATGAAAAGTCTGTTATCATTGTACTTACCTACAACAGCTTATATTTTGTTTCTGTCTCGTTACAATATTGAAACCTAGCTAAGTTCAGTTTGTAAATTTTTCATGAGAGTTTTTCGCACTGCTTTGTATCGATATCTTTTTTATATCGATCGTTTCTAACGTATCTTAATTAATAGAATAAACTTAATATAATGTACAAATACTAAAGTTAGTTTGTTGATTTATTCCATTTTCACAGATTAGATTATCATAAAATTTGACGGATATTGAGCCCATATTATGAAAATAAACGTAGGATTATTTTTATCTACAATAACAATTTATTCCGTGCTAGCGAAACCGCAGGCAATAGCTAGTTTTAATATGTAAAGGTGTACATATTACAAAATACATGTAAAGGACGTTAATATTTATTCCATATCGTTTCCAAAGTTAAATATTGGGTCTAAGGAACTGTATCTGGACTTGCAAAATCTATAATATTCTTAAAATTGTGAAATTATATTAGCCTGAAAAGTAAATTTTCTTTTTGTCAACACTTTTTTGGAATTTGTAACAGTACTGGCCTTTCCTTCCATATTCATTAGGTTATAAGAAAGTATGCTTTAATAATTATTTTTTTCATTTTATTTAAATTAGAATTTTTTTATTTCATTGTATCATATATATCATTAGGATCACTTAATCCAAAAAGCTGTATAACTTAAGCTTATTGTCAATTAAAATAGACAATATTCTGGATAAAATGTTACCTACAGCGTCTTTAATTTAATCAGCTGAAATAGAAGTTCACTTGGTTTTAATAATTTCGTCATTATTAAAAGCAAAAGAAGTCGCATTTCAGTTGATTTAAATTAAACTATTTTTGCTTTCTAATGAACATGGAATATAGCTATTCCCCGATATTATTATAGCATTTTGAAAATTGTTAAAATATTTTGTAGATTTACTTTCTATTTTTTTCGTATAATCAGCATTTTTTGTTCAGTTCGCATATATACTTTGTATACACTTTCTCATTTTGAGTCTTTTATTTACATGTCTTTAATAATATTATATTCTAATATATATATATATATATATATATATATATATATATATATATATATACACACACATATATATATATATATATATATATATATATATATTTATATATATAGCTTTAAGGTCACTTAAAAGTACTATAAAAATAGCTAAGTGCGACTCGAACATACATTGAATTGGTGTCCTGGCGGAAGCTGCGTAAATTGATGAACTTAAAATATTACCTCATAGTTATCTATTACAAAGTTTCTATCGAGCTTACCACCTCCAATAACTTAATGGTCCATACCTCTTTATGTGAGTTGATTAGAATGATTTTTTTAAGTACGTATTGAATGCCATCATCTTGATAGTTTTTTTCCCATTTGTTACATGCTTGGTTGAAATCTTGGGGAAAAGGATCATTGCACATCAATGTGGAGGTTTATATTTCGCGAAGGGTTATCGTATCAGAAAATATTAAAGGGTTAAACATAATCCCACTTATCTTAATATAAATTCTTATTTATTTATCGCCTTACTATATGATACAATCTACAAAGCCATTAGATTTTCTCTTTATATGACTCTGGTTGTTAAAATAATAAAATGTGATAGCCAAGTTCAATGTGGTGATATATATATTATTCAATAAATCTAGACGTAAAGCTCTTTCTCAGTCTCCTACACTTACCTAGCAAAGCTTTTAAAGATAAAGAATTTTACTGCTTTTATATCACTATTTTTTCGGAAAATTCTTAAAGAGGGCTTTTGGGCTTTTTACAGTAATGATTTTGATGAGATTTATTTTCATCCGATATCCTACCGATAATTATATAGATGATTTTAGATAATTATTTTAAATTTATGTTTATTTGTTTAAATATGGGATTTTGTATTACTTAGTTATATTAAATTCAATTATCACTTGCCTTGAATCTAAAATAAATTACGTAATTACTTTTTATTTTACCTACGACTTTTGCTGCCACTTAACCATAAAGCTAACTAATGGCTATTTTATTCGGCTTACGAATTTCAAGTCTATTCCAATATTATAATTTTCGTTAATGGAAGCTGTAAAAACTCTTTTCGGTACATTTAAATTTATCACCTGTATTACATTATGAATTTCAGCTTGGATAGCTTTTTGTAATATTCGTTGAATTTCTTCAAGTTTATTTTTATGATACTTTGAAGAAAACGGTTTTTATTAAATTGTTTACAGCTTTATCTCGGATTTCATAGAAAAAGTTATCATTAAGATAAATCTCCTCTAAAATTAATGTATTGGGTTTCTAACCATTTTTAGTTTCATCTTGGCTGAATTGTTGCTGAAATTGAAAGTCGACTTTTCATCTGTAGATATATTGTGGAATGGCTGCCCAAAATTTTACGAATTGATTTAAAATCGGATAACACGTGCCATCAAACAAGACGTACCGGAGATAATGGATTAATATTTTAACTATTATTTTATAATATAATGATTAAACAAAGGCAAAATTTTGGTAATGGACAATAAGGAAAAGTTAACGGCATTATAAATGGCTTATTAATAATTCCGCATCTTGCCTGGGAGATAATTTAATGCTCCCTATTTAAATTTTGCACAATCTATTTACGCCTTTAGTTGTGCTGTACAGTAATTTTATGTTTACTCGTTATTATTATCGTTATTAGATTATGATATTTTACGTGCCTGTATTGGGCAATAATTTAACATTATATGGAACAATATATCGGCAAAAGCTTTGTGCGGCGTTGGTTCCTTGAAGCGACTTGCTATTATGCTTTGCTAATTGATTAATATTAAAACTATTATTTTAAAATATAATGATCAAATAAAGGCAAAATTTTGGTAATGGAAAATAAGGAAAAGTTAACGGCATTATAAATGGCGTATTAATAATTCCACATCTTGCCTGGGAGATAATTTAATGCTTCCTATTTAAATTTTGCACAATCTATTTACGCATTTAGTTGTGCTGTACAGTAATTTTATGTTTACTCGTTATTATTATCGTTATTAGATAGTGATGTTTTACGTGCCTGTATTGGGCAATCATTTAACATTACATGGAACAATATATCGGCAAAAGCTTTGTACGGCTTTGGTTCCTTGAAGCAACTTGCTATTATGCTTTGCTGGCTATTAGTACGATTATAGATTCTTTGTAAACGTATTTATAATGTCCATTCTGTACATTTAAGCTGTTCTGCTATTTTTTACTCAAGTAAGGAATGGAGCAATTAAGATGTGCAATATTCCAGTAGTTCAGGCCTGATATTCCTCGTGGTCATATGCATATTTACACACACACAAAAATATGTGTATATATGTTATATATGTATATGTATATGCACATGTACGCATGCTTGCACGCACGCACGCACACACTGAATAATCTCCATAATCAGTTAACTCTGTTTATTTTTACTACTGTTTATTTTTAAATATCAATCAAGAAAATTTTTCAGATCACTTTTAGTGTACTGGTGTGAGATGAAGGGAACATATTTATTTTTAAATGATTCCCGTTTCGTTTTCGTTTCACTAATTCACTCCAATCGTTTATACGGATTGATGTCGAATGATTTTTCATAGCGGTAATATTTCTTCTTTACCGTGACCGTTCATTGTTACATTTTTTTGCCTAGCGTGCTAAGACAACAACAAGAAAACAAAATAAACTTTAACAAAATAACAATTAAACGACGTGATTATTTTCTGCAATAAATATAGTCGCCCTATTCACAATATAAATGTGTGCGTGACGCGTGCGGATTTGTAAATTTTCAATCATAGACAAACGGCGTCCCAAAAATTAAAAATATTAAATAAAGATAGCCGCATTCGCATTGTAATTAGCGAATACTCGAAAAATAAGAATTACATTAATTTCTGTGAAAGTTGTCACTAGTAAAAGTAAAAAGCAGCCGAGATAGTTTTTATAGTTTTCCATCACGAATTTGTTATTTTGAAGAACAGGAGGAATAAAAGTAATTATTCTTACAAACAGACATTGCCTTAGTATAATTGGGTCATAATCGTGCATAATTTTGATAATTTTTTATTACAAATCAGTTACTGTTAACGAATGAAATTAAACATAACTTCCTAATTATTCCTTTTAGAACAACGTTTTTCCATGCATCGCTTGTTAGTAACAGGAACAACATTTTTTCTATACCATGATTTTTGTATTGTTTTTAAATATTTTAATTCAATAGTTTCGTAGACAGAAAAGGTGCAATTAATATGAGAAGATAGTTACTACATTTCGCACTTCCAAATTAACAAGTTTGGACAAATATTCTAAAGATAACTATAACTATAGATAAATACAATTATAGATAAAGATAATTAAAGAAAATATTTATATGTATTTTATTTTTGTCATCCAAAATTATCACTTGGCTAATTCTGCGAAGTATTGTTTCATTTTTTGTTATTAAGAAAAATTTCAAATTATTGCTGATTGCATCTGATAATGTACTTTATAGACCATTGCGCTTTTTCTAAATTGTCAAAAAAGGAATTTCTGTGTTTCCATTAAATATGAAAGTTGACAAAAAAAATAGCGGAAAATAACATTATTTGCAGCCATAAAAAAACCTTTACGGAAAATACCACGAGAGTTTCATTTGAACAGAGCTCCGATGTTATTTTTAAGATAACTTTAACAATACATTTAAAGTGAAGATAGTAAAGATAGGCCAAGGGCCGACGCGAGCGTGTGGATGGGAAATGTTTATCGCTCCTGCAGTAGATGAGGGCGTAAAACATCGTACTGCGCTTTTTGATTAAAAATAAAATTCCACACTTTAATGACTCTCTTTACTTGATTTATGTATTTGTCTATGCCATTTGTCTTTTATAAATTTGCTTGCTCTGTATTTTTGTCTCAAAATTTGTAATTTTGCACTTGAAGTTAAATACTTCGTGGATTTCGATATATAGTGAGTTTCACATATTATTGAAAATATTATTCAAATAATTGATATAGTAAAATCTTTACGAAGCAAAAAAATCATTTTATTATCTTCAGTGTAATACTGAATATATTTGGCGTTAATTTTGCAGAAATTCATTATTCACAATTAAATGAAACTACGTGATGTAGTATTATTTCTTTAAGTTCTTTACCACGACCTAGGTTTCGTTGTATTACAACATCTTCAGGTGGGCTATTAGCAAAGATCTTTGTGTATGAGAAAATTAGCAAAGATATTTATGTATGAGAAAATAACAAAGGTGAAGCCCAATCATTTGGATACCGTTTGGCTTACAATGAAAAGCCAGCAGAAAAATAAAATGGTGATCAACTCATTTGCCAACTATATTCTCATATTTTACCAACCGTATTTATAACCACTCTCCAGTCCTTTTATTTTTTTCATTTCCATTATTTATTTGCGTGCTAAATAAGTTTATTCTTGTGTTATACAAAAGAAATATAATTTCTAATGCACGTACGTAAATATATAAATTAGTTAACACTTACGTTTTGAATTTAAACGATTTTACTAAATTATATATTAATAAATCAGTTATATGTAAATGTAATTCATTCGATTTCATAAAAATCTGGTTTTTTATTAATTCTCAACAAAAACTTGGCCATATTGAATTACTTAATATGAATTTTTAATTTGTGATATCATATTTCTGTTCAGCGATATCAATAACACCTGAGGTGTCAGTTTCAGTGAAATTTATTATTTTTCAAATTACTTTGCAATTTTCTATTTTCTAAAAATCGGTCATATTGGTCGGCCATTTTGTAATTCTATTTTTTAGTATTTAATTCTATTTGTTTATACTAAAATCTGCTATAAAATGTTAACAAGAGCGAAATTTCTCAAGTTTAATCATTTTTTTTTATAAATTATTGCCAAAAGTCAGCCAAATTGGATTAGCCTTTTTGAATTTATATTTTTAGACAACTATTCTTATTCTGTGACCTCGAAAACCACCATGATATCAGTTTCAGTGAAATTACTTTGAAATTCATTGAGTTATTTGAAATTTGGTTTAAAAATATTTTTTTTATTATTTGAAATGATTGATAAAAAATTAGATTACAATTATAAGTTTATAACTTTTTTCAGTAAGCTATTTCAAAGCCATATCAAAAGCTTTTAGGGAAATATATGCCACCCCTGATTATTCGCAAATAATATTTTTAATATATGAATAACTAATATTTCTATACTATCCTTACTCCACTTATTTATAAAGGTTTTGCGATTACATACAAAATACAACGCATATTTGTCTAAAGAGAAAATATAAGTCTTAGCTATAAACGTGGACCTTATATACTAAGTATACCCCGAGCACAGGAGGGAGGAATTTTATTTGAAGGATTCAATTTATAAATTATATTTTTATTAAAAAGAACATAACAAACTTAAAGAAAAAAAAACCTAAGCCCTACGACTCGAAATCTGATTTCCATAGCATTTATTACGTAATCCTGTGCTTTACCGGTGCGCCAGTGACTCACTGGGCAAAATGACGAAATAAAAACGTACTTGTCAAGTTAGTCGCTAGATATTCTTCCCGTTCGACTATACTCAACCTAGCGCAGGAATATTTGAAGAGCGTTGAGACGTTCGACCGTGTTAGACCTACCGCAGAATATATATCTTGGCAAAACGCGAAATCGCAAATTTTTTCCAACAATTTTTGGAGAAAGTTTCCCTAGGCTAAAAGAAGTTTTCCCTTTTTCCCGCCTTGACTATTAGGTAATAAGAGATTATACCCTGGCGACGTAGGATCTAAAGCTTTTCATGGTGTTTCAGAGCAAATCCCGGATTATTTACTAGAATTATATAAATGGCCGGATTTATTACTAGCATTATGTCGTCTGGAAACTTTTGTGTCATAACAATGTAGTGATATATATGTTATAAGAATGATAAAATATTAATTTCGGAATGTCCTAGTGTTTGACCGGACTGTGGCTGAATATGCCAATACATACATACATGCACACAAACGCGTGTGCGTGCGCGGCTGCGCTCTCGCTCAAATACACACGCGCGAGGGCGTGCGTGGGTCAGGCGTGCAGGCGTGCGTGTGTGTGTGGGTGTGTGCAACGTATTATACTTTTTAAATAATGTTTCCGTTTTCGATAGGTTAATACACTGTGGATAATTATATTAATAATGGGTTATTGTATTGCTGTGATACCAAGTTTTACAGCTACTCTTAAGGACGTAAAATTATTTACCTAATGAAGAGTATTGGTTAAGTGGTTAAAATGTATGCAATGATTAAAATGTACAAGTGCTGAAATAATGGTCGAAGTTGGGAAAACTCGACACCTGTCATATTTTTTCATATTCAAGAATTCCTGGAAGGAGTGATTATAAATATAATGATGTGTTCTATTAATCTGGTTCATTTAAGAGCGTAAATGAAGGTTTGAAATACAATATACAAAATAAAAATAATTGTGGGTGGTGCGTATCAGTTATACAAATATAAACTTTATATATATATGAATAGGAAGAATTGATTAAAATATATTTTAAGAATCTAGCGGTTTCGGAAAGATATCATATGGAGCATTCACAAAAATAATAGCTTTAATGATTAAGGGAGTCATTAAAATAATATAATTATTTTTGTCAATTATTATGCGTATACGTGCATATATATATATATATATATATATATATATATATATATATACATATCTACTACTAACATTAAATTAAATATTTTGTAAAATTTCTAATGTACATTCTCCTATCTAGTCAAGTATTATCTTCAAGTTGCATCCCAAAAGTTATGGCAAACGTTGCCATGACTTACAATACCGCAACGTTTATTTTCACCAACGATTTAAAAATATTACTAAGCAGATTTATGTTTCAAAATTGTCGAATAAATTTATATCTGATATATATTTAATGATATTATACTGAATGTATGGTCAATGGTATTAGTTTATCGTTTAACAAATGTACAATATTTATTTCCATGTTATGAAAATTGTTTGAAAATGAAAAAGGGATTAGCCATAATCGTTAATTGTGCTATGAACTATGGAAAATTATATAATGTTGGAAAGATGGCAGAAAGATAAAGAACTTCACAATGTATCGCTTTTGGTTGAAATTTTCGGTGTAAAATATATGTGAAAAGTTATAATACCAATATCTCCCATGTTCAGCTTGGCCAATAATAGCTTTTATATGCAGCAAAAAATAGCCCTACAGGCTAAAGATAATAAAAGATTACAGGGGGCGACTATTTTTGTTGAGGTTTCGTATTGGTGAAAGGAAAGGCCTTTAGAACTATTTTGTATACAATTCTGAGAAAATATAGTTTTAGAATTCTTATAATTATTCAGTTCATATCATACATTTTCAAAACATTTATACAGAAATTTCAGAAATGTGATTTTATCACATTTTCTAAAACTTCCGTAAATATATTTTTTTGAGTTTTAATCATTGAAATAAACGTGAGTTAACCATTAACACGATACCAAATTTCAAATTCCCTTATCAAACAGTTTTTGAGAACATCGAATATGATTTACGGACAAATAGATAAGTAGGTAGGTACCTGAGCGATCTTACCAGCGTTCCGTTTTTTCTTTTTCAGACCCAAAGCTACAGACTATTCACTCAAAGAAATTATTATTTTTAATAACCACTTTAAGTAATTATTTCATCGCGAGTGCCGTCAATGGTTTTCAGCATATTTAAAAACAAAAACGTTTATTTTAAAGATGCATTGAAGTAAATAATTTTTCAAATTTAGAGAAAACGCTCAAAGAAACAAATGAACTCTTTAAAAATAAAGCAAGAAAAGTAAAGACACCATCACAATTACGCTTGGTTGAATCAGTTATTGTTAATTCATAATTAAATTAAAACCTATCCACTCGAGAGATCAAAACACCTTTCACAACCCTACTCATTGTAGACATGAAACCATTCATTAACTGACGAAATATTATTGACGTGTTCACACAATCAATGAATGTTTAATTATTTCAAAACAAATTCTCACTCATTAAATGACAATGTAAGTATAATTTAATGAAATGTTAATATTTATTGTACCGAAAACAACTTCGACGTTATAATAACAAATAATTGTAGCATAAACGTCTGTATTCATTGGCCTGATTTACATTTCAATTATTTTATAATTATGAATCGATGAATAAAATGATAACTTTAATATTGACAAAGCACAATACATCAGCACTGAAATTGTTAAAATGAAAAACAAACAAGTTAACTGTGCATTCATGAAAAGCCATTGGATGATGATGATCTATTTTAAAGGATACTATTGAAAGTACAAGTACATATATACTAAAAAACTAAGATACTCTAGAAAAACTAAAATATTTTTGTATCTTGCTATGACAGTAATATATTTTTTGGTTTCATATTGATTCTCTTACGCGCAAAACAGACGAACAATTCTTGTGGTGAGTCAGCGGCCGAGTTTCCGCCGATTTTCCATCGACTTATTGCACAAGTCCATCGGCGCATTTTGCTTTGAATGTCAACTCGTAACATTGGAAGAAGCAGAGTCGTTTCGATTTTTTTGAAGGATGGATTTTTAGGGGATATGTGCGTTAACGTATTAAATATCACTTGTTCCGTTTTCTCCCAATATTAGCGGAGCAATTTTATCTGTTTTCTGGGTTGCGCTTTCTAATTTTAAAAGCTTATCTGTTTGTAATTTTGTATTGCTGTCGAATTATTGATTTCAAAAAGCTTTTGGCCCAGGAAGTTCGAAATTAAAATTATAAAAATGTGATAAGCCAAGAAAGGAAATTTGTCTTCAATTTATTGACAGGAAGTGCTTCTAGTTTCTTTTTGATTAGAATATTGGTTTGTGTATGTAAGTGATTTAACTTTTAGAAAACACCAAAAGCAGTTTTATGTTTTCTCTTGAGCTTTCAAAAATTTTGAGATAAATAATGCAGTCGTTAAGTAGAGATCAATTATTGTAGTATTAATTCTTAGTCAATGTCGGATTTGTATTATTGCTTGGCAACATTTGGAAGTTATGCAGTGTGAGTTCAATTTCGTTATTTTAAAATTTTTATTTGTACAATTTCGATTGTGAAACTTTTTGTGAAATATAAAACACATTTGTTCTCAGTACAATAATGTAATTATTTTGATATATGTATATAATTCTTATATATGTAATTCGGGAGCAGATGAGTGGGATGGGTGCTTTAATGGTATACATATTTCATGTCACAAAATAACAATAGATTAACATTTTTATGTCTTTTCAAGTTGACAATCAAATTGTTACAATCATTTTTGTTTGATAATATACTTTGAGGGTTTTAAAATTAACATCGCCTGTCAGCGCCAGATTAATAGACTAGATACAAAGGATGAAATTAGTATGTATTCGCAAATGTAGCATTTTGTGTATATGTCATAGTTTTTTTCGCGTGTTTGTGATATTATTCACATAGCTTCAGATGTGTAAAAAATATTGAATTTATATTTATAAAAGAGGCCCTTTTATTTTGAACACTTTTCGGTAATGTTTATGAGCCATACCTAAGTCTGGTGAGATTGAAAATCACTTTTTTTTTAATTGGATATAAAGAAAATAATAAAGTTGGGACGCTATTTCAAATTATATTAATTAATGTCTTTGATAATAAAACAGCGAACTGTTATTAACAAACAATATGTGTTTTTTTATTAATCTTATCGTTTTTTATAATTCTAATCCTCAAAGAAGAAAATGAGAAAATCATTGTGCAAACAAATTTCTAACTTAAATTTGTTATTATTATCGGCAATTAAGGTTAGGGAAGTAATAAAATAATTGAGCTTGATTTATTAAAAAACAAAATTTGATTTATTAAAAAAAAACTGTTGTTAAAACATATAATTGGTTTTCAAACTATCGAATACAATGTAAAATGACGAATACTTGTAAATGTAATCAGTCTAATAACTTACAACATACTTGTAAATGTAATCAGTCTAATAACTTACAACATACTTGTAAATGTAATCAGTCTAATAACTTACAACATACTCTTTCACAGTCAGCCAGTTAGGCATTTTCAGAATTATCGACTATTTAAAACGATTAAAAACAAAATAAGTCTTTTTTGGAAATAATTCTATGTAATACTAGAATAAGATCAGAAGTGGATTTGAACTATTAATATCATTGCAGTATTTCGATAATTTACACATATGTTTTTTTTTTAGTAAATAGCTTCTGGTGACATAAGTGGTGCAATAATTGGAGTCAATTTGAAATAAATGAGTCAATGAATGCTTACGGATAGATGCTACTTCTAAGTTAGAAAAGCATGGTATCTTTCTAAGGAGAAGTGCTACTTCTTAGTGCAAGAAGGATGCTCTCTTCCTAAGAAGAGAGATTATTTTCTAGTGCGAAAAGGAGGCTCCCTTCCGATGTAGGGGTGATACATGCTATAATGCTCCACTCCTAAGAAAAGTAGCTACTTCCTAGTACAAGAGGGATATCATCTTCTTCAGTAGTACTTAGTGCAAGAGGTATGTTGTTTTTTTATGAAGATTTTTCGTCCTTATCTAGTCCGCCGCCTCGGCGAGACAAGGGATTGATTGTAAGAAATCACAGCATACCGTTTAAAACAGGATAGTTGGTAACCCTATCAATTTCGTACTTGTGATACGAATTTTCTTTTTCAAACTCGACTCAAGGTTTTTGTAATTCGATTCGCAGTTTCTTCGAAATGTCGATATTTTCAATTTTCTTTCGAAATTGATGTGAAAAATTTGGAGACCAAATTAACGATTTAATAAAAAACTTTTGCTGGTAGGTAATTTTGAATCAAAATAGAATGCAAATTAAGAACCAAAAATAACAAATTATGGGAAGCTTTACGAAAATCACTTAAATTTATAACGACTACGTACATTCATACATACATACATATAATATATATATATATATATATATATATATATATTTTAAGTACATTTGATGCATGCTCATATAAAACTATTTGATGATGTCTTATCTGCTACATTTTACGTTCTATAACTCACGTATATTTCGATGCAAACTTTATAGAAATGTCACAGACATCCACAGACATCCTTATTGAGGGTGCGCTATGTCCACTATTCAGAACGTTTTACATACCACTCGACCAGAGAACATGTAGTAAACTTATACGACATAGCAATATCCTTCGTGGATACACGTACATCATTATGTTATTTGAATTACTGAACATCGTTTAGTAAGCTGTTATTATGTGGCATTCAGTTGTAGGCATATTAAATTATTAAAGTGACTGTCAGCATATATTTCTGTTTTCAGATAAATTGATGGAATCTCAAAAAATGAGATGTTTTATTTATCAAGATAATAAAATAATGGTTATAACATTTATTGGATAATAAATAAACGACAGTTATTAATCATATTTTTTACCGGGTGAATGACAAATTATATTTGGTTTTAGAAACAGTTGGAAGGTTTATAGAGTTTTTCGAAATTGTACCCAATTCGAAGCGATATCGGTTTCAAACTATACTGCTACCTCCAACTTACGTATTTACATGTAGTCGAATAGACTTCTGTATACGGATATATTAGTTGTAATTTAAATCATTTGGGCAACGCCATTTGAGTTATCTATTTAAGGCCATTTAGTTATGGAATGTTTAATATGTTTTCTCTGAGAATAATTATCTAAACTGATAAATAAAAGTGATTTATTGCTACGATATTATACACGATAAATATTTAATTACAAAAACTCCACAAACAAACCGCTTTAAAATATGAAACGTTAACCTCAATAAGACCAAATTTCCAAACATATTCACGTTATTGATACTTATGCGATAATTACATCAAGTGTCCTATATATCAAGCGATAATTACATCTAGTGCCGTGAATCAGTGTTTTCATTTGAAATCCAAAAATAATGTATTCAAATTAACTTATCGAATAAAGATAATTCCGTAATTGGTTACGTTATTTTGCTGGCTTTTGTTTTTGCATATAAATATGGCACATAACTTCATTTTTTGGACATATTGGAGAATGAGCAAGGGAACTTTACCATTTTTCATATTTGATCTGTAATTAATCATATTTGATCTGTAATTAATGTATACGTTAGTGTGCAGAGAATAACATATCATACGCGGATCATATTCGTGGTGCGCATACCACTTACTTATGATCTCTAGGCATATTTTATGCTCCGTGAAAGAAAATGCAGATTGTTTTCGGTTATTGTCACCTAAACACATATTTAACATACCATACTATGAAACTCGCGTGTCCAAGAATGTCGTAAAAAAAGGTAGAGTAAAATTAAAAGAAAGCTAGGTAAAATTTTCGTAAAAAACAAAAATACATTCAGCGTTGTCAACACAGAACGAATGGCAATGCTAGTTAACAATTTATTTTTAATTCCTTTAGGTTTATGGTTATATATTTAAAAGCTAGCGACATCTATTATTTCTGGAAATAATTTTAAAAAGTTTATAAAATTTGGTAGATTTTTATTTTTACTTCTACTTTTAATTAACGATTCTTAGTGTACTAAAAATATAAAAAGTATAAATTTTTACGGAAATAGACCTTTTTTATTTTATACTTATAATTAGGAATTTTAATTTATTTCTTTATCTTTCTTTTATCAACATCTGAATTGTTTAGTTTTATATATTTTCAAAAGTGTTAGCTTTCTAAAATTATATTTTAATTCTATTTTCATCAGACTCCTTTCAACTGTGTAGACAAATGAGCCACCTTCGTAGATCAATTCACCTTTTCCACTGTTCAAGAAAAAATACCTGTTTTTCTATTAGAGTCCGATCAAACTACGTGCAAGCACGCCGATATGATTGCTAATATAATAATACATTATACTACTTGGACGACAACCTTTGATATTTTGTTTTTAAAACTTTGAATGAAACCTTAACGCTAATTGAATTTAATTTTTTTTTCTAAATTCATCCTAACCATATTTTCTCACCATATAAATCATAAAATACACATTTACGGTCTCGTTTTACGAGACGTATTCGCGAGAACTTCATTACCGTTTCCGATGTTAATTAAAGAAAGCTCATTGTTTTCTTTTCTCATTAGATTTAAAGGAAAGGAGCTTCTAAATGTCTACTAATTAAGTTATTTTATATTATGTTGGTGCGGCAAAAATAACTTCCAAAGGTAAATTTCCCGGAAGATTGTTTCCTGTTTACTTTAATACAATTTAGTAGATATCTGTTTTATGCAAACGCAGCGAAGTTTTACTTTCTTGGCACGGCTTGAAAACTTTATGTTAGCATTTAATGGGGGCGAGGGCAAAATATACAGGGGTTTACATAGGTATGAAAAGGTTTTTGATCCCTGGATCTTACCTTGGACGCGTCTCTATTAACGAGTCAGAAACATGAATTAGTGTCTATAATAACTTTACAAAGTACACTTAATGACCAGACGTACAAACTAACCCATTTAGTATTATTTTAGGTCGAATGTAGCCCCCTTAGTTGTATTCCATTACGAGGTTTATAATTGCATTAAGCTTCGTTGGAAGTATAATTAGCAATATAAATTGTCATTTCTCGTAATTTATGTATTGAATCTATTTATTTGAATTAGTTGTTGCTCGATCAGTCAAAAACTATTGAAATAATAATTCTAAATGTTTTCTGTACATGTAAAGTTTATTGATAGTTTTACATATAGTATATACAAAATTTATATTTTTAGGTTAACAAAAATAGATGAACCGCGAGTTAGATTTCCGTTTTGAGGGTCTGTACTATGCAGCTACTAACTATGCGATTATATCTATACTGTTAATATTAGCATGTCGGTAACGTGAACCCATAAGATTTTCCTCGAACAAAAATCGCTCAACGCGCCTAAAAAAGTTTTTACTTCAAAAACGATAAAGAACAATAGTAAGTTTTTGGATTTTTGTGTTCTGGAATATTTTTAAATTTTTTGAGTGCATTGTTCTGAAGGAAAACTTTTTGAATTTAGGATATGTGTAGTTAGTAAAATTGTATAGAAGGAAGAAAAGTTTTCTTCTTTATTTGTTTGCACTAATCGCTAAAACCATATTTCAAAAAATATTTTTATCTTTGACCGCTTATATTTTGAGAACATGTACTTATACTTCATATTTTGAGAATGACTTTAGGCTATATATCATCATTATGCTAAAATGAAAGAGAAGTTGGGGAAGACTATTTCAACCTTGAAAGAAAGAGAGAGACCAGCTCATCCACTGACTGATCACTCCAAGTATATCCGCCGATATACCTGTCGAATTGAGTGGAGACCATTGATGACCGCGGAGGAGATCATCATAATTAATATAATAGGAAATTTCTAAATAGCACTTTATCAAATGATATATATAATGATTTCGTTATTCATAAATAATAGAGGTTAGAAGTTTTTATATATACGAAAAAAAGAAACATTGTTCAAAATTACGAATTATAAATTCTAACTTGCAAAACCATAACTGCGATTAAATTTAACTTCGTTATATATTGTAAATTTATACTCAGGGTACAAATGTTTCACAATCTAATTAAATGATAGAAATCTTTTGAAAACGATGTAAATATGAAAAATCTTGATCCCAAAACTCTCTTTTCATTAAACGTAATCTAACCCTCTTCCACATACTTACGAGTGGAGTTTGCTACGGAAACAAACTTTTGCCTTTATCTTATCTGCGTTACGTAGTCGCGAATACATTTGTAAAGCGTGTTAACAATACGTAACGAATTCATCTTAATTAAGTTAGCCAAATTAAACACAAACCGTCAGTAAGGCATCGAGTTGTTTGCCGAGTGCGATATTATTGGAGTTAATATTTACATCTCAAATGTATCGAACATTGTTTGCACGGAAGTCGCTTTCGAGCCTCCGAGTTTATTTAGCAAGAAACAAGTGAGGTTGATTCTATTGAATCGTTTGCGTGTGTTATAGATCCGATATTATTATTTCATATCTAGATAAGAGAGCAAACAATTTGATGATCAGAAATAATTTTAATATTAGGATTTTCCTGGACGATTTATTCAAAAGCTAACAGTGAAATGCATGTAATGCATCGTAGACGGCCATTAATAATCCATTCAACAGTAATAAGAAAAAATCGAACATATGATATTTAATATCACATACGTTCCTCACAAATGGCACCTACAACACGATTGGAGCAAATCCGGCCGGCTGCTGGCAATCCGAACGTTAAAAGTTAGAGTGCACTAACGGAGAAAAGGATAGAATTTACGATTGGACACGCGCTAATGGAAACGACTGACATTTAGTCGGCGGCGCGTGTGTGTTGAATTGTGCAGTAAGTCGGTGGAAAATCTAATAAACCTTTTTCCAAAAAAGTCGGCAATTACTAGTCGCCGACAAAAATCATTTGTTTACGTTGCGGGTTAAGAGTAATTTCTATGCACAGTCCAACATTGAAAGGGTGTATTACCTAAGGTAATCATAAATTGAATAACTTTATGTATCATCGGGTGAGGGTGGGTAAATCTGTATTAATTTTTATACACACACCTAAAAAGTACTGTATATAAATTAACCTTTTGATTTTTTAAATAACCATAAGTGATAAAGTGACTCCATCAATTAACCGCAGGTCTAAGTGACCTGCAGTTAATTGAAATCTACTTTTGAATACTTTTTCCCAAGAATGCACAAGAATTTTACAGTTAATAATTGATGATTGATATTTCTTTCTTCATCTATTATCTACAAACATGTCTACTTCCATTGTCTGCCGAATAGGGATAATGTATGGAGATGCCAGTTTGTAGTGTCCTTATAAAATTTAGTCATCTGTCAGCGTTATTCTTAGGAAATATGTTATTACTTGGTTCTATCAGATTGACATTTATTTATGATTATAATTTGCATAAATTACTAATAATTTTGAGTTCCAAGGAAATATATAAAGAAATTTTAAATAATTAATTCGAGTATTTTTAAAGATTAAATACTGATAACATGAATTTATAGAATTAAAATAGAGGAAACGTTATAAAAATACTTCGAATTGATCGATAGACCTTCTATCGCATGAAATATAATATGTAGGTTTATGGTAACTTGATTTAGATAATTAAATTTTTTTTTCTATCATAAGTTAAATACATGTACTATGTCGAGATTTAGTAATTAAAATTTAGTCATATCGTTTTCTATTATTGTATGGTTCTAATTTTTTAGTTAATGGCGTTCATACCGTTTGAGTTTCAGAACAATTGCTACTATTAATTTAAAAATAAGGCTGCGTTATAAGATTCTTTACTTTTTTTGCATATTTCCTTTCACCTTATGCTTTACTGAATTTTTAATTAGACAAAATAAATATTTACCTACTAACTATTTAAAACAAAATTGTCATAAGGTGAATAAAATTATTAAGTTACGACCGTATAAAACTATCAAAAATAATAATTTTGACACAAAAATGCAAAAATAATTTAAAATAACTAAATGTAACACTTTTTCGCGGAGAGAACCTAAACGATGATAGTTAACAATAGATTATATATAGTAGCTAATACTTGTAGGATGCATACGAAACGTCGATAACTAAAGCTATCTATATATTAGTGCTGAAGTATCGTAGGTTACTGCTGTTAATCGCAACTATTGATGTTTCGTAAGTTTTAAGGATAGCAAGTAAATAAGAAATAATAATATAAGGCAATTCGATTGACAAGTAAATACTTATAATTAAATATATATTATTTATATATACATATATATATATATATATATATATATATATATATATATATATATATATATATATATATATATATATATATATATATATATTTACGGGATAAGACTCATTATTACTTCTGAATGGCTTTATGTGTGTTATATGAATAAAAAGGTCTACTCAGAGATTTTCTGCATCTTGAATACCGTCAATATACGTAGAGATTAATGATTTATAATTGATGAAACAACAAAAGGAGATGAGGAAGTCAAAATTTTTCCACGTCATGAAAAGTTTGGACTGAGTTTGAACTAAAAAAAGCTATTCAGCAGTGATTTCACTCGCTTACAGTGGAAACAAAAGGAGTCGACACATTCACCAACTGGGCGCTTCATTTTCCACTTTATCACATTCGTGTAGTTGTTGTGTTGTGAAAGTAGGAAAAACGTGAAAAAATGTATACTTTTAAAGTTGTTAATTAATATTCTTATTTATAATAATATACGGTTTATTATCGCCAACAATCTATTTTTAAGTTGACTCAACGATCATTTTAACACAAATAGCACAATATATATCGAAGAGTTAATTGGTTAATATGAGATGCGACCTTATCCTTGAATATTTTCGTAACAAAATGTGTTCATATTTAATGTGACAAACAAATAACCCTAAAATTGACTATCGTTTAAGCATTATGAATATGCATTTGATCCGGAATACAATTGTTTTAATGTTCGGTGTTCTGAAAAAAAAAATATGTAAAAGTAAATTTGTAACTATATTTCTTGTAACATAGCAGTGATTTATTTTTATTATAATTTGGTTATTTTCTGTATTATGTGTAATAAAAACTAAGTCTAGAGGTATCGACTCAGAGATAACAATAATGTTAATAATGTAATCAGTACATAATATGTTTTTGATATACACAATAATGTAGTCAGTACATAATATGTTTTTGAGTTTCCCAAAAGAAAAAAACCGGCAAAATTTTTATATTACCTTTTATATGGGTCTAATTGAAAGAGAAACTCATAAATTCGCCAAAACAATTAACTTGGAATTTTATGTAAAATCATCAGAGAGGTACTGCTAAAAATTACCACAAAACCTGCCTTCACCCATCTACGAAATTGCCAAAGTCAAAATTATGACCAAGTAGCATTATTAGAAATTCGCCGAAAGTTTACTGAGAAAACAATAGCGCTGATTCTAAAGACTGTGAAGGTGTTGAGAAATTCACAATATACTTACGCTTGCAAAAGGTATTCTAGGCAAAATATTTATATGATGAAAAATAATATTAGTACTTGTAAATAATTTAATTGAAATACGTTTAAAACTACGTGAATATGAAACTGGTAATACTGACCACTTTTTTGTCACTTTCCTCGGTTCTTTTCAAATATATACGGTTACACTTTTTAATTATTTCTTCTACACTCATATCAATGAAATAAATAATGAAAATTATTCGATATTTTCATTATTCACTGGTACTGTTTGCGTCTATATTTATAAAAAGAAGTTCATTTATCTCTTTATAGCACAACCACACAAAAATTTATGCGAATAAGACGAAATTACCATGGATATATTACTTTCCGTTGTTCAAGGCAATATATCCATAATATATTACCCTAGGGTGTGGCAGAGATGTGATGCGAGTGGAAGAAAAATGTCTACTTGGTATAACGGTTGTTCAATAAAAATGTCTCATAATTTTGTGCCGAAATATTTTCAGTAATAAAAAGACTGAAAAGCATTCATCTGTTTAAAAATGATAGCCTCTAATAAGTGTTTATACATTACATTTTATAATAATAAGAAAAAAGGTTATGTTATGGGTGGTTATGTTATGGTAATGGGTGGTTGTGCTATAAAGAGATCTTTATAGCACAACCACCCAAAAATGTATGCGAATGAGACGAAATTATCATGGATATATTACCTTCGGTTGCTCAAGGTAATATATCTATAATATATTACCAAAGGTATATATTATGGATGTTATATTATCCTAAGGTATCTACAGCAAAGATGTGATGCAAGTGGAAGAAAAACAAGTATTAACCTCAAAATGAATGGCTGGAAGATGAAAATAATAAAAATTTCAATATGTAATATGCGCGAAGATTTTATTATGCATTACACCTACGAAATTACTAGTAATGTACTTAAATTATTTTAATTCAATAACTTATTAGTTATATAATTTTAATTATTTTCTTGTCTATAAATAATATTTATTAATAAAATTTTTCTGAACTTAAATTATATCAATATTTATAACGCTTCTCACACTCCGTGCTATTTTTTTGAAAATGGTTAATCATGTAAAAGAGATACACATTATGATCAAAGTTGCAGAGAATTTTAGGTTTAATAATTAAATTTGTTCTAACCTCAACGATATGTGAGGCATAGGAAGCGAGATGTTTGTAAAAGACCTATTTCATGACATTTTATGTTTTACTAACCGACGTTATGTCATATGAGACTTTTCTGTCTAACTTTAGAATGTTAAAAGAAAATTCCAGCCAATTCTAAATTTTTCTCTTTTTATTTCGATATTTAGTTTTTATTTCGTAATGTTTGATTGACTGTATTATAAAGAATATAGTACGGACGACTTTGACTTTAAACTACTTCGTATCATGTCTTACACGACGATAAGAGTTCCATTTTTAGATACATGTTAGAAACATAGTTATTTGCGGTATTATTGATTACTTACTATATAAATTGCCAGATTAGTTATGGATGACGTGACAATTTTTTCCATAATATGAAAAAGTTGTTATGATAACAAGCAAGTAAAGATCAAATGAGTATTATATGAATAATCAAATATTTGATTGCGAATCTTATAATTTTGAAAGTCTTACTTGTAAATATTTTATTTTTTGTTTCTGAATAGTGCCTTCACATTAATCTCTAAGAATCTGAAGGATACACATGGTCGAAACGTGTATTGTAATGTAATTATTTTAACATATAAATTATGATGTAACAACTAAGAATTATCTGGTGTGTGATTGTATCTCAAGTTTGATGCCGCTAGAACGGGTTCGGACCACGCGACATTGCGTGGCCTAAAGCAGATATTATGAGGTTGCCTTGATAGCTCGTTAGTAACTGGATTCGTGCGTGATGCTGACATGCAGCGTTGAGAAACCGGAATTTCTTTTTGCGAGAACGATTGTATTAAAACTCAGATCTGTTTAGCAAATGTTTTCGTATTATGAAATTTACGCTGAGGTTGTCAACCATCTCCGAAAGCAATGTTATTTTAAAGAAAATTGATGTAACTGTAGTAACTTTATATAATTTGTGTAATTGTAGTAAATTAACATACCCATGCTGTGAAATTCATCATATTATATATAATACGTTATGACACTCTGGATCAAGACGAATCGAAGGGCACCTTACATGTTAAAATCCTTTTAATAATTTAGTCAGTACGAGGGAACAAACTTGCTCACATATATATTGTGAAATTCATAACCTTTCCTTTGCTGAAGTCGGGTAAAAATAAGATTTAATATAATTTGTGTGATAGTCTAAATATACACCTATGAACTGCGTTTGGAAAATAAGCATAATTTTTTTAGGGTTTTTTAGTCAAAAGGCAAAAGCATATATTCTTATGTATATACTAGTTTCCTCCGGTCTATATGTCTATCACGTTCTTATATTTTTTAAACTTATAGATCTATGGAAAGGAAGATTACAATTATGTGTTTTATATAGATATCTTATTTAATACGTAAACGCATTTTTTCGCACAATCATTGAGATTTTATTGGATCGGTCTGTTAAAATAAATTTGAAATTTAATTTACCATGTTTAACTTTTAGTTTCCAAAATATCAAGCTTAAAATAATATAACATTTAAATTTTTTAACTAATGTAAATGGGAAAAAATCTAAATGCTTATATTTGATTAGAAATTTCAATTTGCATCATCAATCTTTAAAAAAGTATGGTAGAATTACCATGGTATAGTTATTTAGGGTTATAGAAGTACGGTGTAATTACCCAGGGCCTTGTTACACGTGTTGCTACTGTGCAATGCTCTACACTGTTTGAAAGCGTTTTTGCAAATATATAACAGGAACACGTCCTGACTTATTTACTTAATGAAATAATTTTGTCAATAGACTCAACAGATTGATTAGCTTGCGCTGCATTGTAACTATTTGACAAGTCAGTCGTAAACAACTAATAAAAGGATTTAAGTGTAGTAGTTTAAGGTTACAGAAAGCGTTTTTTGCGTAATAAGAATAATAAGATAACACATCAATTAAATACTGAATACCTTAGGGACATTAATTTATATAACCCAGTTTAACGGTACCATTTATAAATGTGTTACCTTTATGAATCTGTTTTTTGGTCCCTAGAATAGATAACTTCGGAATTCCATGTTATGCTTATTCCAACACACATACGCGGTTTTTACTGTTCAGACACGCACAGTAAAAAAACTGCGTAAGGCTAAAGTAACTATTCCTTCCCTGAAAAGACCTTTTAGTTTTTTTTAAATATGTGTCCATCTGTTAGAGCTCTGGAGATCCTAGATGAAATAAATTACATAAGCAAATAATCTAAATAAAAAGACCAGAGTATTTGCAGAATACTTTAGAGTACCCGTTTATACTAGGTGTTTTTATTATTTTTTAATTAATCTAATAATTTTGTAATTATCTTTGTTTTATCAAAGAACGTCGGTATAATATTTATGTTTTTATGTTCTTAACTTTTATTACCTGGTCTGTTTACCATATTGTTAAAGGAATAAAGAAATTTCACTCGCTAGCATCCAAATCTACACCCTCCATATTAATTAAAGTAGGTCGCTTGTTAAATACAGTGAAATAATAAATACTCACGTGTATGTTGACATAGTTATGAATTCTCGAGCCATTGATTTTAGTACAAATTCATATACTCGTATCTTTGCCACAATGAGAGATATTAGAGACAAACATTCTAAAAATAAAATAAAGTCCAGACTATTTTGAAGGGTCACAATATTAAATCACTATTAAATTGACACGCCTATGTCCTTCATACTATGAACATGAATGCTGAAATAAATACGTACGAATAAATTCAATACGAGGATCTCCTAATTCATTCAACGCCTACGCCGTGGACTACGCTGTTGACTACGCCCACACTTATTACGTTGTTCGGGCGAGCTACGGAATCGTGGAGATGCGCGAATATAATTTCGGTGTTGTAAACGTAGGCTATTTTTAAATTTTTTCACGACAATAATTTCAGACAATTATTTAGTATAATCTAAAAACTTATCTGCGTATTTAAATCTATATTTTATTTGTATTCTGTTTTTTACCTTTTTGCCTTAAGAAAACTTTTCTTCGGTTTTGTTCGTATTTTGATAGTTAAAGAAATATATTATTTTTAGTATAGAATGTACCATATATCATATTTTTGTTGCAATGTATTAAAACGATATTTCATTCAATATTTTGAAGATAGTTGCGCTTTTTATTTTTTCCGCTGTGGCTTTTATATTTTCTAAAAGGTTTATATAATTACTTGAATTTTTTACTATTTTTGCACTATCGGGACAGGTACTTGAAGAGTAATATTAAAATCCGTTAACCGCCGGAATAGCAGACGCCTCCGGGGATGCGGATGAGCGCATAACAATAGTTGCAGAGACAGCAGTCGATCCGAGATCTTCTTTGCAAAATCAGGTCTATAGAATTCAGGTATAATAAAACGTATACATATAAACATATGGCCTAACGTTTTACTCATTATTATCAGTAAAACGTTAGGCTTCTTAGTTGCTTGTTAAAGTATAATGATTGTTTTGATTAGTTCTGTTCTGGACTTATAGACATTCATAAAGAACATTACAATGTTCATTATTATTATTTAATATAATATAAAGATACGTAAGAAATGTAGTAATAGAAATGACATTTGAATATTTTTATAATAGTATTGAATAAAATATAAAACACAGTATTGTGAAATTGGTGCAAGACTTAGATGAACTTCAAACTACAAAATAAGATAATACAAAATATTTTTTTTCGTATCTTATACCACTCTCGAAACAAACGTCAATGTAAGGGTTAAGCGCCCTGTGTTGCATGCACACCGGGCGCCTTGTAATATCAAAGGATTAGTCGCGACGCGGTGAACCTTTTACGGCTTTGAATATTGAAGGATACGAGTATTATTTTGCAGAGAGAAAAATCTATTATTCTGAAAAATCAATGTTTTCCTTAAGTTCTTTTTGAGCATTTTCTCTTTATAGTAATGAAAAGTTTGAATGTACAATTGAGAAAACGTCGAAAATAAAAAAAAAAACAAATTGTTATTGTAATAAATAAAAAAAACATATAGATAATTTTCTTATTATATTGTTGTCGAAAATATCCCGCTATGGCAACATTAACTTTATCAGGAATTTCAACATCCGTTTCCCTATTCATAATAGTATAAAATAATATTAATAAATTACACCCTTAACAATGAAGTCACTTAATTTAAAAAATATTAAAATTTTACCAACTTGTAAAAAGTTACTTTATACTTATGGTTCTTCATCGTTATGTGAATGTTCAATGGTAAATCATTAATTTTATTATTACCAACATTTATCACCAGTTTTAGCTTAAAAAAGTGTGGTAGTTTAGGGTTTACGTTATTTTATAAAGTATGTCTGTACAAGTTTATAATTTTCAAAAAATAATAAAACAAACTTTACTTTTACAAACAAGATGGCGTCCCACAAATGATGGGTTATTGCAAGATGGCGGCCATTCCTTTGGAATGTCCTCACATCATATTGGTTTATCATCACTGCCTTGGAGGAATATGATGTAAAGATAAGAAAGATGGAGACATCAACATTTATTCATTAATTAAAATAAAATAAATAAGTTCAGTGGGCATTATTGGGTCAAAAATCGTATCAATTTTTCTCTCTGTAAAATAATACTCATATCCTTTAATATTCAAAGGCGTAAAAATTCACCGCGTCGCGACTAATACTCGTGTATAGATGATTATATTATCCGTTACTCTGAGACCTTTGTGCAGGCGAATGGAAGTTACGATTTGTTTTAGCGGAGTGCCAAAATTGAGCTTGCTTCATAAATCTTCAACTTTAAGTATGAATGTCTAACAGTATTGGGGTAGAACGTCTATATATGAATGTTTCTCAGCTCAAGTATTCCGAACAGTTCCTCCATTCATGTCTAGTATTCAAAATATCTACAAAAATATTTGAAATTAAACAGTAACAGTAATGATTTAATTTTATATTTCCTCTAATTCATGTCTTAATAACTTTTTGAAATTAAATATTTGTCTTAATTGTTTATAAAATACTTATTAATATTAAAAGTGAGTGCTAAGTTATATTAACTGAAACAAATTTAATACCCATCTCTAATAAAAATTTACTTTTAAACAATTTTCTCTTCATAAATCCCATATAGTCGAAATCATAGATAACCGAAATGAAACGAACTACAAAACAGAACTAACGTAAATACCTCATTCATTTTTCTCCATTATTTATTTTTGACGTCTCATGGCCAGACTTGGTTCTAAGTGAAGCGGAAATGCAGTACAATGTATTTCATTTTTGTTTTTCGATTACATCAATTTTGTTCAGTGAGAAAGAAACGGCATGGCGCGGAAAATATAAATTACAAAATGGTCACATTAAGGATAAATAGCACGCCTAGTCCAAGAAATTACATGCTGTAAAGCTTGGAACCACTTGTCAATGTGAACTCCTTCGAAGTTCAATCTACTACAAATAGTGGATTGCTAAGTAATTTGGAGACAAATTGCCATAAACAGTGAATTGCTTAGTAATTTGGAGACAATTTTATCGTAAACAATGGATGGCTAAGTAATTTGGAGACAATTTACCATAAACATGGGAGTGCTTAGTAATTTGGAGACAATTTACCGTAAACAATGGGTTGCTAAGTAATTTGGAGACAATTTTCCATAAACAGTGGATTGCTAAGTAATTCTTTTAGAACACAGTTATGACAACCGACATATTTTTCACCAGCTGTACTTGATTTGTTTTTTGAATTGTTTTTTCCACACACATACATTTTTTCATAAATTCACACACATTCTTTCATAAGTTTTTAGTCATAATTTTGTTATTGTAACTTCTTTTCTTACGAATAATTAACATTAACTTGATAGTAGTATTAAGTATTGCAAAAACTTGTAAAAATTAACAACGTTGGGAAACTATTAATTATATTGATTGCAGGAAAAATAATGTAAACCCTGATATTTTGGGGAAAATCCTGTAATGATAATTGTTTCAAAAGGAAATACTTTGTTGAGAGTCTGAAAAACTATAAATTAAATGGTCTGAATAATGTTTTCGAATCAGAAATTAAAAATCTTGGAAACTATTTGATTTAGACAAAATCTTTTCTGTAGAACAAAAAAGTCGTACATCTTTTTTTCTCTCAAATTAAAATTTTCGATAATAAAAGGGCCTTACAATACATAAGCCACAAGGCCGCAAGCTGCCCGTAAACTGTAAATAGAGATAACTTAAGCACTGTAATATTGATAATACTGAATTTAGAGAAAAATAGTTTACATAAATCTCGTAGAGAAGTTAATGCTCTACGAAACGTGTCTTTACATTTTATTGTTAGTCCAGCGGTTTTATGTTTAAAATGGCGAATGAAGCATAGCTGATGTTGCGGAAGACTTTAGACTCATAGTTGATCCATAGACTATTTTCAATATGAACACCTTACTTGGAATATTTATAATTTTCATTTTGGACATCTATTATAAATTGCATTTTGAACACCAATTAACTATTACGTGACTACGGAACTGAAAAACGTTCGACATTTATTAAAAAAAAAAATAAGAATTAATTAATTTTAAAAACGGAATCTTATGGATGCGAAGCAAAATATATTCGAGTTTGGATTCAATGCTAAAACAAAACGTAATTTGTTTCAGAATAGTCAACATGAAAATAGGGAAATAATTATACAAAGATTTTTTTAAATGCGGGAACTATATTTTGATAACACAAGTGAATTGACTGTAGTTATTAAAGTTCTAGATACATATTGTAAAAATAACGCGAATGAAAATGTTGATTTTCGATCATTAA
The DNA here is from genome assembly GCA_039881145.1 of Druceiella hillmani. Lineage (NCBI taxonomy): Eukaryota > Metazoa > Arthropoda > Insecta > Lepidoptera > Hepialidae > Druceiella > Druceiella hillmani. Next base: position 29,123,558 of record JAYKKI010000002.1, read on the forward strand.
TTTAAAGCAAGTATATGTGCAATTACGAGTAATCATGGAAACGCCTGTCCAATTACATCTATACGTTCAGTAATTTAATTGAATTATCAAACTCATAAACGCATATTTATAAAATCATTACTCACAGTATTCCCTATGGATAACAGAGAATATGAAATGATAAAATAATACAAGGGTCTTCGTCGGCTCCACGCGTGTGATAAATTTTATAACACCCTAGCATTATTTTATTTTTGTCATATTAAATTGAAATTGAAACGAAATATGGTCTATGTCCGACGACCATGTAATTTGAGATATTTGTATGCAAAATGTGCAGCAGGCATTTGTTATTGTTAAGGATTAAACTTATCCAAACATTAATAGGAATATTGATCCAGAGTTTAATCTTAATAGCTGATTTATGTATGAATATTTTGCGAGTAAATGGGATTTTGGTAATCTATATATTTGATAACTATGGCTCCTACTCTCATGTAATATTATATGGTTCCGTTATATTTGAATGGAAAGGTAGGGTATATACTACCTTTATGTTATTGTTTACAAAGAGTACGACAATTAATAAAGAATCCATACATGTTGTCACATTTGGTCACGTTTAAACTTCTTACATTTAGTCACGCTAACACAAAATGCAATGAAATGTATTTGTGTTATCTTGACTAAATGTAAAAAACTAGTTCACTAATTGAAGCAATTCGTTTCATAATTTGTCCCACCTTTTATCTGAATTATTCATGTACTATGCGACAATCGATAAAGATTTTTAGCGCAGACTGCAGTGGATGATATTTTGTGTGAGCGTAACGAAATGTAACAACGAGTTCACAAAATGCATCAATCCATAAAGTAAGAACATTACGCGAAATGTCCCGAAGCATATTTCTTAAAGGATTTAGATAAATCTGTGCGTCAACTCCCGAATTTGTTATGGGACGATGTTTTCGATTTCTTATTTATTGTTTACTCAGCAGCGTAGCGAACTCGACAGATACAGATATATTTTATTCGTGTATTTGGTTTGTGCGATTTATATATTTATTTATACTTCGTGACGAGAGTCCTTACTGCATTGAATACAAATGAAGGATGGCTTTATATTTCTTGAATATTACTTACGAATATTGCTTGCGTACATTGCTCTATTTTGAACAAAGACCTTCACATGCAATTAGAATTAGGACGCAAAACGTATCCATGCATTATGTCCCCTGTTTAGTAAATTTGTTACGTTTTTAAATACTTCCCACGACGTATTTCATGGAGGTAGTAATTATTGTAGAAATTATACTTTCACTTAATATTCTCATAATATCTACGTCTTACATTGCAGATTGACGGAAATACTATTCGCCATTTTTTCTTTTATGCTTGTATGTAAAATTTGTTTAATATATTTATATATATTTTTGAAAGTTAGGATTTTTTACAAATCGTTTATAATAAAGTTTGAAGAATGAAATATTTCACGTACATGGCCTGAATTGTATGCGTAAACCTACAAGGATTTACTCTCTAAGTTTAGTTAAGCTATACAAAGGATTTGTGTAATTTACATAATTGATGACATTGTCTGGTAAGCTAATATTATTAAATTTTGTTGTAAATACATTTAAAGGATTATTTTCATTATTTTCACATAAAACGCACACACAGTATTGACTATAGTCTGATATATTATCTAAATTTTTAAGATAATAAATTAATATAGAAATGATATATTTATAAACGAAGCAAATCATAAAATACATTCGACATAAATTTCACAAAAGCCTACTTCCGTGAAATATTCTTCAAGGAATATTATCCTCGTCTTCAGGGAAAATAATGTAAAATGTCCAATGAAAGGGTATGTCTGAGTTGTTCAAAATCGAAGGATATTCTTATTTTTTAGATTCGGTAGGGAATACTTCGATGGATAAACTTTTAATATTTTCTTTTAAACTTATTTCCTTAATAAAGCTAGAATTACAACTATATTCAACATTATAGTTATTTTTACTGAAGTAAAATAATAATGATGAAATAACCGCTTATGTATGCACTGTTTTCTTTTCAAATATGAACTTTCCGCAAACGTGTCGGAAAACGGCTGAAAGTTCATTTATATTACCTAGAAAATATTTTAAAAGACTTTGAATTACTTGTTGGCGTCGTCAGAATTAAACCGTTAAATATTGAAATTAAGTCATATGCAAAGCAATTATATTAAAAAACTTAATTTTAAACAAAATTACCAATTACTGTTTTGAGTTCGCGGGAGATTCTAACGTTTATAAAAGAGCTCATATTTTTAAACCAGTGTAAAAATTAAATCATTTTTTAGTGAAACTTAAATATTTATATATAGATTTTAAATTCTCCACGGACAAAGAGCTTTTATACAATTGTCAGGATTGTGTAAGAGCTAAGACTATACTTAAAATATGCCGAGGGAACGTAAAATACAGAAAAAAAATGAAATCAAATCAATCACAAATTGTATCCACTGTCAACAAATTATTATTTTATAAAAGGAATTTAACATATTTTAGGTAAATTTTAAAGTTATGTGATAGCGAAGGAGAAGACTATTTCGTCTGTCCATGAAATTCTTGTAAGAACCTCATTTTGACGGGCAAAGGTAAAGTGGTCGATAGTGGTAGCAATCGCCGAATCACTTTCTAAGTATCACGTGGTATTTGGTGATAGGGTACACGGTATCTTGATTGGATATAGACGAGAGGCTTGCACAGAGACATGTAGAATAAGTAACGTCATAAAATTATGTTACCATTTAAAAGTAACATGGACACAATTTAATGTTCAGTGTAGTCCCGTAAAGGATATAATTCTGAAATGTTGACTTTATTGGCGAATAAGATTACATAGTAGTGATGTCGATACGTATAGAAAAACAATTTTTTGTGAGGTCTAATAAACGTATATATCAGGTAACTCATGGAAACAATGTCTTAATCAATATTTTTAAAATATTTTTCCTCTACCTCGTAGCTCGCTTACGTTCTTGCATTTATTAAAAATAGTATGAAAGCAGTATTTACTCTATGTAATTTTATAATAAATTTCATAAAATTTCGAATGGATCGTTTGTTTGAAAGTTACACATGTATGCTTTGAGAAAACAATTCTTTTCTGGTCCTAATCATTATCGAACTTCAATAACTACGTAATTTTTAATGTGTCTGTTCCACACGTTCATCTGCATAATTTATTAATTGTAATAGAATTTTAAAATTCACGTTAAACGCCAGGGTGATTTTGATAATTTTTCACCCGGGACCACGTCGAAACAATAAGATTTTTTTCTGTTTGGTCTCCATGTTAATTATCCAAGTTTTTGTTAAATCCCTAAAATCTCCCCAAATATTTTTGACTAGTTCGCATCATATCACATACTTGGACAGTAATGCTAAAAAGCATTAGCTGACAATCGGGGATAGTAGATGGTCTTAGACATGCGCCCGCCGGAACATTGTGGTTTTCCATTTCTGGCAGCCATTGTGTTAAGTGTTGCTTGAAAAGTAATTGTAAAAAAACAAGATTTGTTTAACTTTTTGACATCTTTATAGTATCTTATTATCCTGACCGCAAAATTTAAAAAATATCACATAACGCGATTGGGTCTTGGACCTACTTCCAAGTACTTCCTACTTACATTATTATTTACGGGTTTAGTCACATTAAAGCTACAGTGGGCGCGTAATGTACAAAATTTAATTAAAGCCTTATTATTTAATATTATTTTGTGTCTAAAAACCTTATATTTTTATCCTATACGTTTTTAGTGATATCAGATTTTCTTTACTATCTCTATGGACTTCTATAACATATCACTGATTCTATAGAGACATTTCCGCTAGCAAGTTTAAGGAAAACCTTTCAAACGAAGTCAAACCAGAAGATAACCTTTAATTTTCCTCTTCCATCTAAAGAACGCGATAGATAAATAACTAATTAATCAAATTGAGCGATTCAAAGTATTTAGGGCGAGGAGATACCAGGGAAAGCGCCGAGAGTGGCTGGTCGCGACGTTCAATGATTTATTGTCCGGGCCAGGCCACCGACTGTCTGGGTCGGGCGAGATGCGGATGAGCGTGAAACAATATCTGCGGAGACACGGGTGGATAAGGGCCGTGAACGTAATTTACAAAGCGCGGTCTATAGGGTTCAGGTATAATCAAATGAAAAGACTCTTTATTTAAATTTTACCTGTATCTTTTATATTTTGTTAATAATAGGCAGAATTTGGAAGTGTAATGATTGTTTCCATTGGTTCTATTCAAGAATTAGAGTTAGTATATTAGACACTTATTCTGATTATCACAATGATCTTTATTACAATTTCATGTAATACAGAAATATATAAAGAATATATTAACAAATTGAGGTATAAATACTGTTATAGTAATATCGAATAAAATGTAAAAATATAACCAGAGTCGTTGTAACATTTGTATAGCTAGTCTTGCTCTTGATACATCGTTAATGCAAGGGTTAAGTGTCCCAATGCACGCACACCGGAAGCCGTGCGGCATCATCAAATTGAATCGGGCCTACCATTACTTGGCTTTGAATATTGAGCGACACGAGTATCATTTCACAGAGAGAAAACTCGATCATACTGGTAATTCAGTTTTGACCATACTTAGTTTTGCAGAGGTTCTGTTTATTACAATTAAACGTTTAATAGTAAAATTAAACGTTTAATTGGAATAAAAAGAACTCTGAAAATATTGGAAATCAACCAATTTTGTAACAAAAAAATGTTGTAGATTATTTCCATTTCATACTTTTTACTATAATATAAAAAAATCGCATCATTCCATTATATAATTTGTCCTGTTTTTCATTCGAATCGTTTATACATAGGACGAGAATCGGTGAAGATTCACTACACCAACTGCCATATAGGATATTTTGTGTCGGCATAACGAAATGTTACAACGAGTTCTCAAACTGCATGAATTCATTTAATAATTTATCCCATGTTTTCATCCGGATTGTTTTTATAAACCACTACAATCTATTCAATACACCTACTACAATGTAGAATATTTTACGTTAGCATGATGAATTATAACATTGAGGTCTTAAACTATTGCATAATTTGTCCTAATTTTACAGGACTTTTTCATAAACAATCCAACAAGCGATAAAGATTGATTGCACCGATTGCAATGGATGATATTTTATTTGCATAATATATAAAAGGACTGTAACAATGACTTCGAAATTGCACCAGTCCATTGCCAATTTTTCATCCAAATTATATGAAAATTAATAAAGATTTATAGCAGTGACTGCAATTTTGGATATTTTAGGTCAGCGTTTTGAAATGCAAGAACAAATTCACAAATTGTTACTATTTGTTCCAGTTTTCATCCGAATTATTTATTGCAGTACAACTGATAAAGATTTATAGCGACGCCTTCAATAAATGATATTTTTTGTTAGTGTTAAGGAATTGTAACAACGAATTCGCTAACTATATCAATCCATAAAGTAAAAGCACATTACGGAAAACATCTTGAAACACATTTCTTAAAGGATTTAGATGAATCTATGCGTCAACCCCCATATTTGTCACGGAACGATGTTTTCAATTACTTATTTATTGTTTATTCAGCAGCGTAGCGAACTCGAGAGATATAAATATATTTTACCTGTGAGTTTGATTTGTGTTATTTATATACATATTTATACTTCGTGACGAGAGTCCTTATTACGTTAAATACAAATGAAGCACGGCTTTATGTTTTTTTTAATATTGCTCACTAATATTGGATTCGCAAGTTCCTCTATTTTATGAAATTAGAATTTTAATGCAAAACACTCCTTTCCTCTAAATCGCTTGTTCGGAAAATTTATTTTGCTATTATTTTTTTTCCACGACTCAATTGCATGGAGTTGAAAATAATTTACAAGGCTTTAACACACTTGTTGGCATCGTAAGAAATAAGCAGATAAGTATTGAATTTAAATCACCTGTAAATCGAAATTCCTGTTCAAAAACAAAACGTGATACCAAATAGCCAACTGCTGTTATAAGTTCATGGATTGTAAATAAACAGACACATGAAGGTTTATCTAAGGTTTATAAAAGGAGTTAATATTTGTAAATTAGTGTATTTGGTTTGTGCTATTATATACTTAATATAATAGTTTTATTATGGTTTAGTCAAATGTTTATAATCAAATATTGAACTTAAATTCTATCCCAATATGCAGCTTCTGTGCAACTGTGTGGATTGATTTTTAAATACGAATTATATATATATCATGCATGTTAATTAAAATGTACCGGAGAAGTTTATATGTTGAGAAGTAACGGAATAATATCAGAAATAAAACAAAAATGACACACCACAAGTCGGCGGTGGATAAAATTCATCGCTCACTTATGTTTACTACAACAAAAGAATTTAAGATGCTTTTGACAGATCTTAAAGTTAAGTAACTACTTCAAATTTGTTTATAAAAATCGTTTTCTTACAGGAATCTCACTTTGATGGACAAAGGTGAAGTAACGCGTGCTTACTGCCGAGTTAGTTTCTTAGTGTGTTGTGGTGTTTCGCGTGGTGGTTTACTTTATCTTGATTGCATGTGGGGTGAAGGCTTATACAGAGACAGATAGAACTAAATAAACATTAGTGTATATTATGAAGGAACTTTGCAAGAATATGTGCATCATTTGATCCATGTTGTAGGTCCGTTGACAGTATAATTCTGAAGTGTAAACAGTTATAGCGTTTCCTGATATGTGCTTATAAATTGTTGAGAATTGTTTCATGTCCAAACGAAATTGTTTTGCTAATAATAAGAAACAAATTGAAATATAATTATTGTTTCTATTAATACTGTTCTTGATTATTTATGCGCACATATTGACATGTCGTCACAATGGTGTATTGGATTGATCACAAGGAGTACGGCTTTTGATGGCTCGGCCCATCGCAGGGACCCGTCAGGTGACTAGTATTCTGGTTGGCTGTGAGAAATTACTTTCACAATATACATTAAAGTACGTAAATAAATAAATAAACAATAAGTATTACAATGGTCATTCGAACTTAATATAATATAAAAACATGTAAGCAATGTATTAACGAATTGACATATGAATAATGTCATAACATTGAATATCTTTGGCGTCAATTTTGTAGAAATTCATTATTCATAATTAAATGAAACTACGTGATGTAATACTATTTCTACTTTCTTTAAGTTTTTTACCACGACCTAGGTTTCGTTAGCTTCAGGTGCGCTATTAGCAAAGATCTTTGCTAATATTTCATAGGGTCGAATCGTAAAAGTGTTAGTAATGAAAAATATTCTGTCTTCAAAAATTATATACATATAAATATATATATATATATATATATATATATATATATATATATATATATATATATAAATAAACATATATATATATAGAGAGAGAGAGAGAGCTAAGTTAGTAAGCAGTTAACTGAAAGTGGAGAGGGTGAAACTTTTTATCTATTATTCTACCTATATTTGTTAATTCGTCTGAAATTAAAATATTATTATCAATGAATTCTAAATTTATGAACACTTTTACTTCCATTAATGTAACACTATTATTAATTATTAATATTATACTTTTAAAGTAGGATAATTCTGACTCATATTTTTCATCCTAATTATTTATATACAGTACGACAATCGATAAAGATCATGGCACCGACTTCAATGTTAACGTATCGAAATATGACGAGATCGTAAGCGGAACTAATCCAGTTTATAATTTGTGTCATTTTTAATCGAATTATAATTGATGCACAGTACCACAAGCCATAAAGATACATAGCATGGACTACAATGAAGTGTATTTTTTGTTAGCGGCTAGAATAATAACTAAACTAGTATACTTTGTAATTTGTCTCATTTTTCGTACGAATTATTTGTAGGCAGTACAATAATCGTTAAACATTCATAGTGCTGACTGTTATGGATGATATTCTGTGTTAGCGTATCGAAATGTAACAACGAGTTCACAAAGTGCATCAATCCATAAAGCGTGAATATTACGCAAAACGTCTTGAAGCACATGTATTAAAAGATTTAGATAAATCTGTGCGTCAACTCCCACATTTGTTATGGAACGATATTTTCAATTTCTTATTTATTGCTTAGTGTCTATTTATTGTAAGCAGCGTAGCGAACTAGCGAGACACAAATATATCTCGTCTACGTATTTGGTTTGCGCGATTTATATATTTATTTATCCTTCGTGACGAGAGTCCTTACTGGTTTGAATACAAATGAAGCATGGCTTTATCTTTCTATTTTGAACAAAACTTTCTCTTGAAATTAGAATTAGAATGAAAAACTCGTCGTCGAAAATTAATTATGTTTTTACGTATTTTCCACGACTCAATTGAATGGAGCTTCGTGATTATTATATAATTTTCACTTTCACTTAATATTCTCATAATATTGATGTCGTACTTAAGTCTCATTCAGTTTAAATTGATGAAGATTGGATATTGACTGAAAGAGGTATTGACGCAATATTTTTCTTCTACGCTTAAATATAATATATTGACAAGGTAAGGAACCTTGAGTTACGATACGAAAATTAGACAATTTTTTAACACGTTTTTTAAAGATGAAAAGTTTTAAATTTGTCTATCTTGCTGTGTTTCATGCATCTGAACTGAATTTTATACATACACCCATACATATTTGCTGTTTATATTCAATTAATATTATACATATATTATAGGTAATTTGCGTCACAGATGTAACGATGCCTCTGACGCTAACAATACTTGTCTCCGATATAATTGAATAAAAGCTGTTATTTCCACATGAAATGATCAAAAAGTGCTGACTAAAGTCTGACATATTATGTTCAAATTACAAAAGTATCAAAGTAATATAGGTAAGGTATATTTACGACTAAAGTAGAGAATAAAATACATTTGTGTAAATTTTGCAAGGACCATGTATGAAATTTAATTCGAGGAAAGTGATCGCCATCATAAGGAGATTTTGCAGCTTCTGTTAATATTTATTAATATTGAATATATTTGGCGTTAATTTTGTAGAAATTCATTATTCACAATTAAATCAAACTACGTGATATATTATTGTAAAGATCTTTGCTAACAGCCCACCTGAAGATGTTGTAATACAATGAAACCTAGATCGTGGTAAAAACTTATATAAAGTAGAAATAATATTACATCACGTTGTTTCATTTAATTGTGAATAATTATTTTCTTAATTTTATTGCAACGTTCTACGGAAAATATATTTTATATAAAGATCTACGGAAATATATATATATGTATATACTTATATATATATATATATATATATATATATATCCTCTCTTTTTTTTACATTTGATTCCAAAAACGTAAATATAAATATTATTGCCATCGGATAACAATAACCCGTGCCGATTTGACGTTAAAGTTGAATTTTATAAAAGTTAGTATGGAAGCTGTAGGACAATTGTAAAGTTTGTTTATTTTCAGAAAAAAAACATATATGTTTAATATTTATTTATCGTAAAAGACAAATTGATCATTAAATTTTTTTTTCAAAGTTAGCTTTTTACAGTCATGATATACTTTTCTGTGTTCTTGGGCGCAACGTAATAAAAATTGCTTTTGCTCCTCTTCAATAGTGATTAAGCCATGAAAGTCTTGCATTTATTTCATCGCTCTTTCTGCCGTATCATTAATTGCCCTCAGTGTCAGCAGCTTCATTTTAGCTTGTTGGAAAGAATCATCATTTAACCATGAAGAAGGGCTCTTGTTCAGAAAACTGTCATCAATTTTAAGTGAATTAAATAAGAACTTTTAAGCTTTTGACAGAGACAAAGTCATCGATGTTTTTCTCTGAAATTAAAATATAAGGAACGGTTATCAATCATATAGTAAACTAAAAAAGAAAATCAAAGCATAATTTACATGTGATACATGCCAAAAAGTGGGCCACAAAGTTCTTCTTTGGATGCGATGTAACGTTTATCATGGGCTGATGGGTTTTCTTTAGCTAAGTTAGCAACCATTTTTACTTTAGTTTCTTGATCGACATCATCGTCATCTGTCAAATACCATAAATGCTGGCAAAACTTCTGCAAAGCTGCTTTGGAAATGCTTTTGTCTATTGTTTCGTAAGCTTTTATGGTCTTCAAAAAGCACAAATCCTGATAAGGTGCTTTAACTGCTAAAATGCATTGGAGTCACGGTTTGACGTAGGATGTCACAATAAACAGACAGACATCTAACAGTGCTGCCTTATCCTTGTTTGAAAGTCTGAATTGGGAGCTTAGTAATTATATTTTTAATGAATAAATGGCTCTCGCCATCCACCGAGCTTGGTGCATGGCACCTGGAGGCCGAATCTTAAATTTCTTCTCTGTATCTCCACCAAGAAATATTATTGAAAGCTTAATTAACTCGCGATAGTCATCTCTAGCGATCTCTTTAGTCAATTCACGTCCGTAGAATTGTAGCAGTTTATCAATTTCTAAAACATTTAAACAAGATAGCTTTTCTCTACACATTTGAATTTTCTCAGCGTCGACATTTTTCCAGTTTTCTCGGAATTTTTTGAACAACGGAATGTCTGGGTTTGTAGTTACTTGGCTGACTTTTGCTTCAAACACATTTTTCAATACCAATTCGTACACGTGATGACGGCAAGCAAAAATTAGCATTTCTCTATCCAGTTTTTGTTCTAGAAGCACACATGCACCATTAATACGGCCTGTGTTAGAAGCAGTAGTATCACAACAGAGAATCTGCACTCTGTCCTCAAGATTCTAGTTGATAATGGCAGTCCAAACTGCCTGTGCCTGTTCGCTTCCTGATAAGCTGTCCAATTTTGGCACAGCGATAAGTTGTTCGTTATTATCATATGAAATAACAATCGGTAGACGTTCTTCTTTGGATTTACGTGAATCTAGAGCCGGCAGCAATTTTCCATCCCAGTGGACAGTTACAGTATCCGGGACCTTGTATTGGAAATTCACTTTTATAGCTTCAGCCCGCTCTCTTCGCATTTCTGTACGAATTCTATGGATTGAGGACTTGTTTATAGGAAATTCATCCGTGTTATGCCCTAGTGCCTCAATAGTAGCTTCAATTATAAATACAGAATCGCTCACACTTAACTGACACCTATCTAATGCGGCAACTAACTTCGGAGTTAAGAAATTGTTCCGCATACAAGTTTTATCGGGTCGAGAGGAAGCACCACTTGAGCTGGGCCTATTTTAGAAGCAATACTGAATTTCTACAAAATTCACGCCAAATGTATTCAATAAACAAAACCAATGAAATAGCAACTTCGGTTTATTAATGTGTTTGTTCTACTTGTTCATATGTTTAATTGACTTATTTCAAAAGAACATTAGCACATCAGTTTTACTTTGAATCCACATAGAAATATTAAGTTAATTTTTTTTTGTTTAAGCCCCCAAATTTTCCAAAATCGTTATTTAATCACCCCTATTTTTATTCCAGTTTGCACCCTGGAGCCATATACGTGAACAATAATTCAAAATGTATTAGGCGCAAACCGAAGATATCAAATGTAGCACATATTAAACTCTGAGCAGTTTAGTTTGCTCATAGTTCTAGAAATAATACTACAGTTACCTTGTTGAGTGTCGAAAATAAAGTAATTCTAAGGAAACAAGATTTATTTAACTTTTCGACAAAACTTTTTTTCATAAAAAACTTTTTTTCATAGAAAAAAATTGCATACCACGTCACTTCTGAATTAACTGCTGTATATGTGCTGACCTTCTCAAATTAGAAAATGAAAATAATGATACATTAAGGTCATCGATACATTTATACCAAGCTTAGAAACACCGTACATTAATACATATTCTTATATACTAATTGATCTTCGTTATTTACCTTGAAAGGCCAAAGCTTTTAAATTTTTAATTCATCATGTATAGAATTTAAAATATTTTTGTGTTTCTGAACTATTTACGAGTGCGGATAAATTTATTCTTCAGTGCTTTCTCAAAGTACAATTTGCTTAGACAATTATCAATTAAAATTTTTATGTTACTAAAGATCTTGTATTTTTTTTATTGAATTTATATTTCCCCTTACAACTTCATGAAATTTCATGACATTTGAATTGTTATAATATCTCATCGATTCAATAGATATATTTCCCTATCAACGAACATCGTTTAAGGAAAATCTTTCGTACAAAATCAAACCGGGAAATAACCTTTAGTTTTTCTTGTCAATCTAAAGAACACGGCGGATAAATAACTAATTAATCAAGTTGAGCGATTTAAAGTATTTAGAGCAAAGAGATAACTACTGGAGTGACTGGTCGCGACGCTCAATGATTTATGGCGCGGGCCAGGCTACCGAATGTCAGCGTCAAACCGGGCGCGGACGAGCGCGTAACAATGGCTGTGGGGTAAGGTAAGAGTATGGAAGTAATTTATAATTTTGTGAACATTAATGTCAAATTGTAACGTCCGTGATATCTCTAAAAGTTTGGAAGAAACACATGTTTATTAGCAGAAATATTAACTTTGAAAAAATATTAATTTGCCATAAAATTTTTAAACAAAAATATTAATTTGCCAATAATTTTCAGCAGTTTAAACATATATCTGCATAAATTTACGATTTTCAAATAATACAAGCACACCTACCCACAATAAAAAAGATTATTTCCCATAAAAGCTGGATTGAACTAATTAAGCAAAATTGTTCTTATTCATTTTCACTGCTTCGGAGGAATATGGCGTAAAACAAAAGAAAGAAATAGTGACAACACATAAATCAAATTCTGTTGTAAACAGAGATCTTCAATTAATTAATTAGGCTCAGCGAACAATAGCAGGTCAATAAACTTTTCATGTGATATCTAATATAACCTATAATTATCTTATATTTTCTTTTGTAACATTTACGCAGAATGGAGAATGTGAATATAGGATTTTTAGGGGATCGCCTAGGTTGTGCTTGCTCCATAAATTTCGTGGTCACGAGAGTTAAGACTAATTGCTTTACAATATTGCGAATAGACAATATTTAAAACAGCGGAAAAAAGATATGAAAAGAAATACTAACGGAAACAAGTCAGTTTTATATTTCCGCTGCTTAATTTTTTTCATTGAACACTTTTTTCTCATTTCTTTAGTAAATTCGTGTCTTTATTGACATTAAAAGTCACTCACTTTTAATATAAGTGACAGTAATGTTAAATGTCATCAATTGAGTTTGATAAGTAATGTCAAATGTCATCAATTTGTCATAATTTCCATCATTGTTACCGTTATATTTACTTTGTAACTATTGTCTTTTCATAAAAATAAATTTTACAATCGCAATAATAAGTAAAACAAAACAAACTACTGAAAGGAAGTAACGTACACAGCTCGTTTATTTTTCTGTTATTTATTTTTAACGTCTCACGTCCAGACTCGGTTCTAATCGAAGCGGAAATGCAATGCAATGTAATGTAATGTGTGTATTTCAATTTTCCTTTTTAGATTATATCAGTTTGCTTCTACGAGAATGAAATGATATGGCGGGCAAGATATAAATAACTTGGTAGTTATATTAAATTCATACAGGCTGCCCAGTCGAAACAGTGAGGTACAATAAAACTTGAATCCGATTTCTGATATGAACTCCATCGAAGTTAAATCTACCATCAACAGTGGATAATTAATAATTTTAGAAGCAAAGTAATTCGACTAGTTTTCGATTATGACCCTGCTCAAAAGCTGTCCGATGGGAGATACTTGGTAAACAATATTATCATGAATAATGATTTGATCACACATTGACTCTTTTCCTAAGTTTTTTGTCATAATTTTTTGTTTTAATTTATTTCCTACAAAATATTAAAACTATACCTTGTTGTAAGCGTGAAGTATTTCAAGAATATGTAAAAGTTGACAAATCAAGAAGACTATTAATTATATTGATTATGGGAAAAATATTATAAACCCTGATAATTGCAGAAAAAACAACCAATTAAATTCCTTGAAACAGAAGGTTCTTTTATTGTATATTTGGCAAGTGCTAAATTGAAATTAGTAATTTTTGCGATTTTGAAGCAGAGTGTGATAAATGTTCAAATCGTCAGTCATTTTCACATTCTATTACATATTTTGAGTTTATTGCAAATACTTCTTTTATGATGACTAGACTGTCTTTTAGGAAAAGAAATGAACAACAGAATATAAGTCTAACTCGAAACCAATAAAAAGTGGGTTTCAATTTACTGTATGGTTCTTGCTTTTAGTGTCGTCAAGATGTTTGTGGGTTATTTTTATAAATATTTCAGTAACCAGAGATATTTTTTTTATAAAAAACTGCGCACAAGATTTTAGAATTGGAAATAATTTGTTCGTCCCTATCACACTTTCTCAAGTGTAAATTTAAATTGGCACGATAGAGAAGGCTATATTTTAGCCGCTACTTTGGAAAATGATTTTTACTAAAGATATCAGAAATAGCTGGGGTTGCAACAAAAATGGTTTACCTTTTATTGTAAACCATAGTATTTTCTATAAGTATTACGTAAAATATATTTTCTAAAATAAATATATTAAATATTACGACGTCTCCAAAAATTTTAGGCACGGACTATCATGTAGCCATTGGTACACGAATCTCGTAAGCTCTCCCAAAACGTAAAAAAAAATTACAAAGGTAACTATTATTTTTTTTGTATGTCTTAGCCATTTTATGTTTATTGGGTACGAAATAAACTATTTCCAATTCTAATCTATTAAAATCGTATTCGTCTTTTGTGAAAATAATTTTCTGACAATAATTTTCTGAAAAAACTACTGAAAAATCCATTATGTTTAAACGTTACGACAACTTGTCGACATCTCACGAAATCTCTTCATAAATCTCAGTAGGAATATATTGCATTATGGACATCTCTAAACTGCTATCTGAATAAGTTTTTATTAAAAAAAAGATAAGATAAAAAAGATGTGTGTATGAAAACAGAAAAATGAATTTGGTTAAATTTATTACGTATACATATTCTAGCAATCATAAGTGAATATAATAAGCTATACTTCTCAAAACTCTAGATATACTTTGTACAGTCCATGTCCAGAAAGAAAAAAAAGAAAAATTACACGAAAACAAATGTTGATTTTCATTTATTCATTTTAACCAAGTAAATGTGCAAGTAGGAGTAATTACAGGAAACGCTTGCCCAATTAAGTTTAGCGATTTAATTGAATTATTAAATCCATAAACGTATATTTCTGAAATTATTATTTATAATATTCCGTACGGATAACAGAGAATATGAAATGAGAAAATAATATGAGGGTCCGTCGTCGGCTCCAGGCGTACGATAAAATTGATTACGCCCTAGTATTCTTTTTGTTGAATTATGTAGCCTGGGCTCAATGAGCCTTGTAATTTGAAACATTTGTATGCAACATGTGTAGCAAGCGTTTGTTTTTTTAAGGATTAAGATTATCCAAATATTAATAGGAATATTGGTCGGGAGTTTGAGTTTTCTGTTTATATATCAAATATTCGAAAATGATGTGTCATACCCTCATACAATATTATATGATTCCGTTTGTGGAACATTCCAGAACACTCGCATTCGAGAGTGTTCTGGAATGTTCCACAATGATCTGGGTTGTCCTGGGTGTTCACAAACTTCCAGACTATTCCCAAATATTCCACATCATTCGAGGATGTTTCGGGATGTTCTTGAATGTTGTAGAATGCTCTAAAATACTATTGAATGTTCTGGAAATTTCTAGAGGGGAAACCTTCTAGCCTAAGGGCTAGATGTTTTGCCTAGCATGCTCTTCAGGTAAAAACGGGAAACTTCTTCATGGATGGGGAATAGAGGGCTACCACATCATATAACTCCTTTGATCGTACTGGGACTCGTTTCTAAGTTTTAGCAGCACGCACATTGGCGCAGCCGCATGATAGATGGAAAAATCAAACGAGATGTTTTTGCTAATATTCTGGATAAACTATTACTTTATAATGATTGTTAATAATATTCACGGTAGTAATAACATAAAAGTTGTTTTAGTCCAGTCGTCATTTCTTCTGTTTGGAAATTTTTTTACGGTTTTACTAATTTTCCACGACTCAACTGCTAGGCTCTGTGATTGTTACAGCATTTGTACTTTCACTTTTTTTTCTCTAAATATTCTTGTCTTACTTAGCTTTCCTTCAATTTAAAATTAGGAGCATTGAAGATTGACTGAAAGCCTACCAATTTTTTTGCTTTTCTTTTATACTTAAAAGTAACATATATTCGCAAGGTTAATGTATATACACCAAAAACTACGATTTTTCATAGAAATTACTACAGAAAAATAATCATGACATAGCTGTTTGTTAGATATAGAAACCTATCCAGTCTACGTTGTAATGGTTATTAGTAACATTCATTCATAGTAAAAGTTAGTCCGCAATTTTCACAAGAAAATTAATGATATCTATTTTTACTCTGATTTTCGACTGAAAAACTTAAGCAATGCTGATATGAGGTTTTAGTGAGTAATATGCTTTTTTTTTTAAATAAGATCTTATTACAAACGTATAGAAAATTATGGCAACTTTATATGATCTTTATATGATTTATGCTTTTATAAGACTCTAATATACTTATTGCCACCGTAAGAACTAAGTCGATAGGTATGTAAACTGATCTGCAAAGCAAACAAGTCACATTTGAATTCAAAAAATAAAACACAACACAATATTTTCAGTTATTATTATAAGTTCACGGGAGGTAATTAAACAAACAAATAAATGTTAGATCTAGAATTTATATCAAAAGCTAATGTTTCTAAACCAGTGTAATATTTTTTATTATTGTTTAGTCAAATATAGATAATGACGAAACGATCTTAAATTCTATTTTGACATACAGCTTCTATACAATTGCCGGGATTAATGGAGTCGCTATGGTATGAATTAAGCGATAATTTTTCATGTTAAACATTTGCAATACGTCTAGATAAAATAATGGAATGTTACCTCTATTCATCTAAAAGTTGAATTTTGGGAAACTACACATACCGCGGCACGTGTCCTTGAAATAGACGTCGCATATGCGCTGGCCTTCTTTAATTTGAGAATAAGTTGATATACTTAGGCATAACTTAGAAAGCAACGGAGATGATATTTGATATACTTAGGCATAGCTTAGAAAGCAACGGAGATGATAGTTGATATACTTAGGCATAGCTTAGAAAGCAACGGAATATTTATACATATTCTTCCACAGTTTAATAAGTTTTCGTGATTTACTCTTTCAAAATGGATGTAAAACTTGACAATCCTTACTCTTTCCAGTTGACATTAATGGCTGAAATTTTTCAAGTGTTAATTCGTTATCGAGAGAAAGTATGTAAAGTCAAATAATGAATTTTATTTTTGAATTGTTTACGTGTGCGAACACAGAGGTTTCGTGGAGTACTATTTTCTAGTAATCTTATCATGTAATGTTTTTACTTGTTCTTTAACATTTTTAAGTTATATTTCATTTTAAATCTTTCAGAAATTTGAATCCATTCCATGTATCATTCATTTCCGCTAGCAATATGTTTTGTACGGGTTCAGATCAAAATATTCAGTTAATTTTTTTTCTGGTTAGAGCTTCTAATTGTTTATGATAATTTTAAATATTTTCAGAGAGTTACGGTTGATCATGAATGAATCGTTTAAAATTTGTATAGAAATCTATCCATTTTTCATATGAGTAAGAGCTGTTAAAGGACTCAAATGAAATCTTTGGCAGTTTTATACCGTGTGGTCGCGTCGCATTTGAATTATGTATTTCATTTGAGCTTGCGATATGTTGTACTGAAGTGGACAGCATTGGATCCATTTTATCTGTTATGTCCTAGCCATAACTGATTTGTGCATAACACAATTTTTCAAATTCATTGAAGTCGGTCGATATCTCGTTAATCAGTTCGTCTATATTTGTTTGGATTTCTTGCAGTTGGTCTAGTATAATGTTTATATTTTTAAATGTACCTTTCTTTCTGTATGGTTGTTATGGTTTTCTTCATTGTGAATTTCTTTATCTTCATTGTGTTCTTGGTTATCTTCATTATGAATTTATAATTTTTTTGAATTTCGCTTTAATTACTGTCTTTGCTTTGTTAATTTAATTAATATTGCAGTATCTGGCATTTTGGCAACTGATTTATTTATTTTGCGGCGCAATTTAAAGAGTTATATGACAATACGTTTGTTTTCAAGGCTAAAGAGGTGGATTATTATATAGGGAAGGACAAGAGATTTTTTTGCTTGTTTTTGGTATTGCAAAGTTGATATTTTTAGTTGCACCTCTGTTGACAGTATTTGCTGTTAGCGGAGTGTCAAGATTGAACTTGCTGCGTAAATCTCGTTGTCATGGGCGTTAAAATTGAATGCATTGCAATGTTGGGATAGAAAGTATATATTTAACTCTTGCTTGGTTTGAGTGTTGCCGACAGTTCTTCAGTTCATATCTGACATTCAAAATATTAGCAAAAAAGTTTGAAATTAATTGGAAAATGACCCAGTTTCAACTTTTGTCTATTTCATTTTTTTAATTGAATATAATCAGATTAAAAATGTCTCATATTTCTTTATGAAATTCTTTATTATCATTAAAAGTGAGTGATAAGTAATATTAAGTGTGAAAATTTCAATTATTATTACCAATAAATGTTTGCTTTACTATTTATACTTTATAAATCTTACAATCAAATCCATTAGTGGAACGAGACGAACTACGAAACGGAAGCAATTTAAACAGATTGTTCATTTTCCTCAGTTATTTATTTTTTCGTTTCACGATCAGACTTTGTTATAATCGAAGCGGAAATGCAATGCAATTTAAGTGTGTTTTATTTTTCCCTTTTTTGATTAAATCATTTCATACGGCGAGCCAGAAATGAGATGGCACGGAAAATATAAATTACAAGGCGGTCACATTGAATGCAAACAGCATGCCTAGTTCAACATCGGTGCTACAGTAAAGCTTGAAGCGATTTGTTAATGTGAACTCTATCGAAGTTACATGAAAATGAACAGTGGATTGCTAAATAAGTTAGAGAAAGATCAATTCGGTTGTGTTGGACGGTAGTTTTGTTATCGTAACTATAACTTCATAGTATACTGAAGTATCACAAGAAATTGTAAAATTTAATAAAGTTAGGAGACTATTTAGGAGACAGGGAGTATTTCATAAGTCTCCATAATGCCAATATTTTGAGCAAGATTTTCACATCGCAAATGGTTTATGGATTTCTCCTCATTATAAATTTAAATTGGCTATAGGGTGGTTGGATTTGCTACGGTTGTCATTTTGATAAATATATTTTATTAAATATTTCGGAAATGGTCAAACAGAGGACAAAAATATTTTTATTTGTATTTTGAATTTTACGCCAAATCAGAAGACAAATTTATTTCAAAACGACTTGTAGAAAGATAAGAAAATACATGTATAAATATTTTTTAAATGTGAAACTATCTTTTGATAACACAAGTGAACTGACTGAGGTTATTAAATTTCTGGATAAATATTATATAAATGACCTGAATAAAAATGTTGATTTTTGATCATTAAATTCAACCAAATATATGTGAAAGTACGGGCATGGCATGCCTATCGATTTAGCTCTGTATGTTCAGTAATTTAATTAACTTATCAAATTTATAAACGTTTATTTCTAAAATCATTACTCACAATATTTCCTACGGATAACAGAGAATATGAAATGATAAAATAATACAAGGGTCTGTCGTCGGTTCCACGCGTGTGATAAATTTTATAACGCCCTGGCTTTGTTAAATTAAATTGCAACGAAAATATGGTCTGTGCTCGACGGACCATGTAATTCGAAATATTTGTATGCAAAATGTGCAGCGGGCATTTTTTTTGTCAAGGATTAAACTTATCCAAACATTAATAGGAATATTGGTCTAGAGTTGAAGCTTAGTCGCTCGTTTATGTATGAAAATTATGCGAGTAAAAAGGATTTAGCTAACACACATATCTGACAATTATACCTTATACGCTTATATCATCTCATCCTTATATTTGACTGGAAAAGTAGCCTATATGATAAATATTATGTTAATTTCGTAGAGACCGGTTTCCACGAATTATAAAAAGGATGGCTGTCCTAGCGGTTTAATATTAGTACACATTAAGTACAGTATTCCGGTATAGCAATATTTTCTTTACTTTTATGGAATATCATAAAGATCTAAGTAGGAAGAAATGTATATTTAAATTTACGTCAACTGTCAATGAAAAATGGTCTAAAAAGTAGTAGGATGTACATAAATACCAACATTATTCTTAAATTTAAGTTTAAAGGGGAACACTCAAATAAATGAAATAATTTTTACAATATCTAGAACTCAATTGTTAAAGCTAGGACTAATACTACTCATGTCATTCATTTACAAGGAACTAATGATGATGTAACTGCCTAAAAGATAGGGAGATTTTTCTATACGTTTTTTATAACATACTAAATAAAGTAGAAAAGAAAATCGAATGGCGTTTTCATTATAAAGACATATCTTTACAGTTTAATTTAATACAATTTTCTCTTTTGTATATGTGACTTCCTTCATTCTTTACTTCTTTGGGCATGGCACAACTAAGAGCCATTTTTTATTTCATTTTAATTTCGTATAGCTTGCTAATAATATACATGATAATATACGTTGAAATGGTTGTAAGTAACATTCACCATCTCAGTACGTTTTTGTTTGGTTTTATTACGATGTGGAATGGTAAACATTTTCTTAATGAAACGCTTTCAATGTCTAAAAATTATGCGTTAAAGGGTCGACTAGTTAACAGTTACCTAAATGTACATATTTAACGAAAAACTTTTATTTGTCATTACTTTTACATATGTTGTTAATTCAAATGATATTAAAATGTTACAATTACCCTTCAAATTTATGAATATGTTTACTTACACTATTGTATTAATATCGAACTTGGTTAATCGTTAAAACAGAATATATTTGCTGTAGAGTAATTTTTTTTTCCATTCCCGCGTCGGCTGCAATGGAGGATATTTTGCGGTAGCGTAACGCAACGTGACAAAAAGTTGGCAAACTGCACCAATCCATTCACTTTTTCCCATTTTTCACACGACTGCTTTATATAGAGTACGACAGCCGATGCAGATTCATAGTACCGTCTACAAAGAAGATATTTTGTTCACGTAATATACGAACGAGAGCGCGAACTACACCAACATATTTCAGAATTTGTCCCATTTTATACAAATTATTTATATGGTACAATCGATAAAGATTCATACCGTTAACTGTAGTGTAGGATGTTTTGTGTTAGAAAATACTTATATCGAAATTTAGCAGTGAGTTCACACTAACTTAATCTGTCCTATTTTTCATTCGATTATTTTTGGTTCGTAAGAATACAACAATTGATAAAGATTTCATACACGTTGTTACATTTGGTTACGTTGATTTTCTTACATTTAGTCACGCTAACACAAAATGTAATGAAATGTTTTTTTGTGTTAGCTTGACTAAATATAAAAACAAGTTCACTAACTGCAGCAATTCGTTTTATAATTTGACTCATCTTTTATCCGAATTATTCATGTGCAATACGACAATCGATAAAGATTTATAGCGCCGACTGCAGTGGATGATATTTTGTGTCAACCTTACAACGAGTGCACAAAATGCATCAATCCATAAAGTAAGGACATTACGCGAAACGTCTCGATGCATATTTCTTAAAGGATTTAGATAAATCTGTGCGTCAACTCCCGAATTTGTTATGGGACGATGTTTTCGATTTCTTATTTATTGTTTACTCAGCAGCGTAGCGAACTCGACAGATACAAATATATTTTATTCGTGTATTTGGTTTGTGTGATTTATATATTTATTTATACTTCGTGACGAGAGTTGTTACTGCTTTGAATACAAATGAAGCATGCCTTTATGTTTCTTGAGTATTACTCACGAATACTGAATACGTACGTTGGTCTATTTTGAACACTTTAACGTGAAATTAGAATTAAAATGCAAAACGTATCCATTCATTATACTCCCTGTTTAGTAAATTTATTACGTTTTTGAGTACTTCCCACGACTCTATTTCATGGAGCTCGGAATTATTTTAGAAATTATACTTAATATTCTCATAATATTCACGTTTTACGTTGCAGATTGACGGAAATACTACTCGTAATTTTTTTACGCTTACATGTGAACTTAGTTCACTAGGTTTACTTGTTTTCTAAAAGTTCCAAATTTTTGCAGAATTTAGTATAACATAGCTAGAAAATTGAAAGATTTTAACTGATATTTAAGCATTTTTTTGTTGGTAAAATGTTATCTTGCAATATTTCACGTATATGGCCTGAATTTACGCGTAAGCGTAAGCTTACAAAGATTTTCTCTCGAAATTTAATTAAATTATTCAAAAATTTGAGTAATTCACATAATTGAAAACGATACCTCGTAAGCTAATATTACTTAATTTTGTTATAAATAAATGTAAACAATTATTTTCAAACGCACACACAGTATTGATTGCATTCTGATATATTATCTAAATTATTAAGATATTAAATTAATATAGAAGTTAAGTTTATGAACGAAGCAATTCATAAAATACATTTGATATACAAGTTACAAGAACTGGTTTCTATGAAATATTCTTCAAGGAAAATGATCTCAGTCATGGTGAGATTCTGCGGTTTTGTACTAGTACTTAAGTGTAAATATATAACATTGTAATTCTCTCTTTACTTTTTTTCAATGCGCCGTGAAGATCAGCGTAGAAAGAAATATATATTTTAATTTTCATGAAATTTTCAATGAAAAATGTCTGATGAAAGTATGTGGTTGAGTGTGTGAAAAATTGAAGGATATTTTTATTTTTTAGATTCGGTAGGGAATATTTCAATGGATCAAATTTTGATATTTTTTTAAACTAATTTACTTGATAAAGCTAGAACTACTTCTATATTCTACATTTAAGTTATTTTTACTGAAGCAAAATAATAATCATTAAATAGCCGCTTATCTTATAAGCTTTCACATATGAAATTTTCGCAAACGTATCAGAAAACGATTGAAATTCATTTATATTACCTATGCAATATTATATAAGATTCTGAAGCACTTGTTGACACCGTCAGAATGAAGCCGTCAAATATTCAAATCAAGTTATGTGCAAAGCAAACAAAAAGCAATTATCGTAAAAAAAAACATAATTTGATATAAAATTACCAACTACTATTATAAGTTTGCCGGAGATTCCAAGGTTTATAAAACAGCAGTTTTAAATTAGCGTAATAAGTTAATATTTTTTTAATCAAATATAAATAATTATGAAACCATTTTAAATTCTACACCGACAGACAGTTTCTATTCAATTGTCAGGACTGTGTAAGAGCTAAGTACTTAAAACATGTCCAGAGAAAGTGAAATACAGAAAAATAATGAAATCAAATCAATTACAAATTGCATCCACTATCAATTAATGATTATTATATGAAAGGAATTTGGCATATTTTTGGTAAATTTTTAAGTTATGTGATAGTGAAGGAGAAGACTATTTTACATCTGTCCATGAAATTCTTTTAAGAACCTTAATTTGATGGGAAAAGTGAAGTAGGCGAAAGGGGTGCCAATGGCCGAATCACTTTCTAAGTGTAACGTGGTGTTTGATGAAATGGTACACGGTATCTTGATTGGATACGGCATGAAGGTTTATACAGAAATATATTGAATAACTGATGTCAGTAATAATTATGTCGTCAGTTAAAATTACCTCATGATCATCGACACCATTTAATATTCGTCGTAGTCCCGTAAACGGTATAATTCTGAAATGTAGACAGTGAGATGAAGTGCTAAAGTGTACACATACCTTTTTGTAGAACATTTCATTTCGCTTGTTGGCGAATGAAATCGTGAGACAGTGAAGTCTCTTTCAAAAGAATAAAAATAATGTTTGTCTATTCTGATATATGTATATATCAGACAAGTTATCAAAATAATATCTTATTCAATCTTTTCAAAACTTTTTTGATCTATTCTCAAACTCACTTATGTTTTCGCACTGAATTAAGGTAGTATGGACAACGTTTTTCACTTTATGTGATTTCATAGTAAACTTCATTAAAATTGTCTTATAGACCAGATGTTCACAATTTACATTTTTGAGAAAACAATTATTTTTTGAGATAATAATTTATCGAACTTTAATAAAAAATTAATTATTGAATATATTTGGGGTTAACTTTGTAGAAATTCATTATTCACAATTAAATAAAACCATGTGATGAAACCTAGGTCGTGGTAATGTTAAAATGCATTAGTTGATTGTGGGGAATGGCAGGCGCTCTCCAACATGGTTCCCGTCAAAACATTGTTGATTTCTAGATCTGGCATCCATTCTGTTAAGTATTGCTAGAAAAGCAATTAGAAAAAATCAAGATTTGTTCAACTTTTTGACATCTTGTTATCCTAACCGTACAATTTTGAAAAAATTCCATATCGTAATTGAGTCTTGGAAGTAGGCACATTATTATTTACGGGCACTATTATTTACACTTGATGCATAACGTACACAATTTACTTAATTACTTATTATTCAATATTATTATATATCTGCAAACCTCGTATTATTTTTCGAATTGTTTTTTTTTAAATTAAATTTCCTTTCACATCTCTATGAATTTATATATCATTTTACTGGTTACATAAAGGTATTTCCGCTAACAACGAACACCGTTTAAGGAAAACCTTTCAAATTTCCATCTAAAGAAAGCGGCGGATAACTAATTAATCAAGTTGAACGATTCAAAGTATTTAGAGCGAGGAGATACCAGGGAAAACGCCTAGACTGGCTGGTCGCGACGTTCAATGATTTATTGCGCGGGCCAGGCCGCCGACTGTCGGCGTCGGGTGAGCCGCGAATGAGCATATAACAATATCTGCGGAGACACGGGTGGATAAGGGCCGTGAACGTAATTTATAAAGCGCGGTCTATAGGGTTCAGGTATTGTCAAATGAAAAGAATCTTTATTTAAATGTTACCTGTAATATTTTTATATCCTTATGACCTGGTTTAGCGGTTTGTTAAAAATAAATAGAATTTCGAAGTGTAATTAATGTTTCTATTCAAGAATTAGAGTTAGTACAATATAATGTAATACAGAAATATATAAAGGATATTTTAACAAATTGTAGTACGAATACTGCTATAGTAATATCGGATAAAATGTAAAAATATAACCAGAGTCGTAATATTTCTATAGCTAGGCTTGATCTTGATACAACGTCAAGTCAAGGGTTAAGTATCACAATGCTCGCACACCGGGAGCCGCGCGGCATCATCAAATTGATTCCGCAATTGGGCCTACCATTACTTGGCTTTGAATATTGGGCGACACGAGTATCATTTCACAGAGAGAAAACTCGATCATACTGGTAATTCAGTTTTGACCATACTTAGTTTTGCAGGGGTTTTGTTTATTACAATTAAACATTTAATAGTATGAGTTTGAAAATGTTGGAAATATACAATATTTTGTAACAAAAAATGTTATAGATTATTTCCATCTCATATTTTTTACTCTAACCCCAAAAAAGCTGTACAATTCCTTTAGACAATTTGTCCTATTTTTCATTCGAATCATTTATACATATTACGACAATCGGCGAAGATTCACTACACCGACTGCCATGTAGGATATTTTGTGTTGGCATAACGAAATGTAACAACGAACAAGCGATAAAAATTCATTGCACCGATTACAAGCTATGATATTTTGTGTTTGCCTAATATATAAAAGGAATGTAACAATGACTTCGCAAATTGCACCATTTTAATATTTGACCAATTTTTCATCCAATTAATATGAAAATTAATAAAGATCCATAGCAGTGACTGCAATATTGAATATTTTAAGTCAGCGTTTTGAAATGCAAGGACGAATTCACTAATTGTTACTATTTGGTCCAGTTTTCATCCGAATTATTTATTGCAGTGCGACAATTGATAAAGATTTATAGCGACGCCTGCAGTGAATGATATTTTGTGTCAGTGTTAAGAATTGTAACATCGAATTGTTAACTGTGTCAATTTACAGAGGAAAAGAACATTAGGCAAAATATCTCGAAACATATTTCTTAAAGGATTTGTATAAATCTATAATTAGGTGAATTTGACTTTACAATAATACTTGCTTATTATATTTAATTAACTTTTTTTATAAACGTGAGATTAAACTTTCATTTGTCTATAATTACATCCAGTGAATTTATGAGTGTAGTTAGAAATTTTCCATCGCGTTTCGTTTATATGAACACGAATGTTCTTTTTTCTTTGCTTCGCAAAAGACTTAATTTCATTATGTTTCGGCTTAATTCTTACTGTATCAACAAATAATTTAGTCTTTCGAAATATTTGTAATCGTCTTTAATACGATCGTAAAGTTCATTTTTGAAAAGTAGTTAAGCTTATATTAGTACAACAACTCAACTTCCATGTACAACTTCCAAAAAACGTTTAGATTTTTCAGTTAATAATAAAAAAAATTTGATATCATTCATTTTTTTTATTATAGAATCAAAAAATTATAATGCTATTCGTTTTTAAACACGCTCAAATAAAATGTATATAAATATATATTTTTCCGTAGATCTTCGTGATATGTTGCAACAAAATTAAGAAAAGATTGCAACAATGCAATATTGTACTTAATAAATATAATAAAAACGGAAAAATCTCCTTATTTTATTCTCTACTTCAGTCGTAAATATACCTTACCTATATTACTTTAATACTTTCATAATTTGAAAATAATATGCCAGGCTTTTCAGCACTTTTTGATCATTTCATGTGGAAATAACAGCTTTTATGCAATTATAACGGAATCAAGTATTGTTAGTGTACAAATGCATCGTTATCTATTACGCAAATTACCTATAATCTATGTATAATATTAATTGAACTTAAACAGCTGATATGTATGGGTGTATGTATAAAATTCAGGTCAGATACGTACACAGCAAGACAGACAAATTTAAAACCTATTATCTGTAAAAAACGTGTTGAAATTTGTCTAATTTTATATCCTGAAATCTGTATAATATCGTAACTCAAGGTTTCTTATCTTGTCAATATATTACATTTAAGCGTAAAATAAAAAAAATTGCGAGTAGTCTTTTAGTCAATCTCTAACCTTCATCACTTTAAATTTAACAAGATTAAAGTAAGACGTCAATATTATGAGAATATTAAGTGAAAGTGCAAATTCTATAACAATAAATTTTCCGAACAGTAGTTATAACGGATGGACCCGTTTCGCATTCTAATTCTAATTTCAAGAGAAGGTTTTGTTCAAAATAGAGTAACGTACATATCCAATATTTGTGAATAAATTCAAGAAACATAAGGCCATGCTTCATTTGTATTCAAACCAGTAAGGACTCTCGTCACAAAGAACAAATAATTATATAAATCGCGCAAACCAAATATACAGACAAGATATATTTGTGTCTCGCTAGTTCGCTACGCTGCTTATAATAAATTTTACAATAAATAAGAAACTGAAAATATCGTTCCATAACAAATGTGGGAGTTGACGCATAGATTTATCTAAATCCTTTAAGATATGTGTTTGAAGACGTTTTGCGTCATGTTTATGTTTTATGGATTGATGCACTTTGTGAACTCGTTGTTAGATTTCGATACGCTAACACAGAATGGCATCCATAACAGTCAGCACTGTAAAAGTTTAACGATTATTGTACTGCACACAAATAATTCGTATGAAAAATGAGAGACATTACAAAGTGTAATAGTATAGTCATTATTCTATCCGCTAACAAAAAATACACTTCATTGTAGTCCATGCTATGTACTTTTATGGCTTGTCGTACTGTGCATCAATTATAATTTTATTAAAAAATGACACAAATTATAAACTGGATTAGTTCCGCTTACGATCTCATTATATTTCGATACGTTAGCATTGATGTTGGTGCTATGAATTTTTATCTATTTTCGTATTGTATATAAATAATTAGGATGAAAAACAGTAGTTATAACGGATGGACCCCGTTATAACTACTGTTCGGAAAATTTATTGTTATAGAATGTGCACTTTCACTTAATATTCTCATAATATTGACGTCTTACTTTAATCTTGTTAAATTTAAAGTGATCAAGATTAGAGATTGACTGAAAGACTACTCGCAATTTTTTTTATTTTACGCATAAATACAATATATTGACAAGGTAAGGAACCTTGTGTTACGATATTATACAGATTTCAGGATATAAAATTAGACAAATTTCAACACGTTTTTTACAGATGATAGGTTTTAAATTTGTCTGTCTTGCTGTGTTTCACGTATCTGACCTGAATTTTATACATACACCCATACATATCTGCTGTTTAAATCAATTAATATTATACATAGATTATAGGTAATTTGCGTAATAGACAACGATGCCTTTGTACGCTACCAATACTTGGTTCCGTTATAATTGCATAAAAACTGTTATTTCCTCATGAAATGATCAAAAAGTGCTGAAAAGCCTGGCATATTATGTTCAAATTATAAAAGTATTAAAGTAATATAGGTAAGGTATATTTACGACTAACATATTATGTTAGTCGTAATATACCTTACTATAGTCTACAATACTACAGTCGTAACTATACGTTACCTATAGTAAGGTATATTTACGACTGAAGTAGAGAATAAAATAAGGAGATTTTGCAGTTTTATAATAATTATTAAGTAAAATATTGCACTGTTGCAATCTTTTCTTAATTTTGTTGCAACATATCATGAAGATCTACGGAAAAATATATATTTATATATATTTTATTTGAGCGTGTTTAAAAACGAATAGCATTCTAATTTTTTGATTCTATAATAAAAATGAATGATATCAAATTTTTTTTATTATTAACTGAAAAATCTAAACGTTTTTTGGAAGTTGTACATGGAAGTTGAGTTGTTGTACTAATATAAGCTTAACTACTTTTCCAAAAATGAACTTTACGATCGTATTAAAGACGATTAGAAATATTTCGAAAGACTAAATTATTTGTTGATACAGTAAGAATTAAGCCGAAACAAAATGAAATTAAGTCTTTTGCGAAGCGAAGAAAAAGGAACATTCGTGTTCATATAAACGAAACGCGATGGAAAATTTCTAACTACACTCTTAAATTCACTGGATGTAATTATAAACAAATGAAAGTTTAATCTCAGGTTTATAAAAAAAGTTAATATTTGTAAACTAATGTAGTAGTTGTATTATTGTAAAGTCAAATTCACCTAATTATTAAACGGCCCTAAATTTTACTTCCGTAAACAACTTCTGTACAACTGTATGGATAGCTTAAATATTGTTGTCTATGTATCTTTAAATACATATAAATATATAGATATATGTATATATATATATATATATATATATATATATATATATATATATACATACATATATATATATATATATATATATATATATATATATATATATATGTATATATGTATGTATATATTGTAGGATAAATATGGGTAGAGATCTTGACATAAAGAAAACCATTAAATGAAACTACGTGATGTAGTATTATTTCTATTTTCTTTAAGTTATTTACCACGACCTTTCTACTCTCTACGACTCTCTAGCCCACCCGAAGATGTTGAATATATAATACAACGAAACCTAGGCCATGGTAAAGAACATAAAGAAAGTAGAGATAATACTACATCACCTAGTTTAATTTAATCGTGAATAATGAATTTCTACAAAATTAACGCCAAATATATTCAATAAAAAAACCAGTGAAATAGCAATTTCGGTTTATTAATGTGTTTGTTCTACTTGTTTATATGTTAATTTGTTTTATTTCAAAAGAACATTAGCACATCAACTTTACTTTGAATCCACACAGAAATATTAAGTTAATTTTTTTTCTGTTTGAAGCCCCAAATTTTCCAAAATCATTATTTAACCACACCTATTTTTATTCCAGTTTGCACCATGGAGCCATGTACGTGAACAGTAATTAAAAATGCATTAAGCTCAAACCGAAGATATCAAATGCAACATATATCAAACACAGAGCAGTTTAGTTTGCTTATAATACCAGAAATAACACTACAGTTACCTTGTTGAGTGTCGAAAATAAAATGATTCTAAGAAAACCACGCCACCTGCATACCACGTCACTTCTGAAGTAACTGCTGCATATGTGCTGACCTTCTCAAATTTGAAAATGAAAACAATGAGACATTAATGCCATCGATAGATTTATACCAAGCTTAGAAACACCGTACATTAATACATATTCTTATATACTAATTGATGTTCGTTATTTGCCTTGAAAGGTCAAAGCTTTTAAAATTTATTATGTAGAGAAATTAAATTATGTTCGTGTTTCTGAATTATTTACGAGCGCAGATAAATTTATTCTACAATGCTTTCTTGAAGTACCAGTTACTTAGACGATTATTAATTAAAATTTTTGTGTTACTAAAGATTTTGTATTTTCTTATCGCAATTATTATTTGAATTTACATTTTCCATTACAACTTCATGAAATTTGAATTTTTATAATATCTCACCGATTCAATAGATACATTTCCGTATCAACGAACATCGTTTAAGGAAAATCTTTCGTACAAAATCAAACCGGGAAATGACCTTTAGTTTTTCTTGTCAATCTAAAGAACGCGGCGGATAAATAACTAATTAATCAAGTTGAGCGATTTAAATTATTTAGAGCAAGGAGATAACTACTAGAGTGACTGGTCGCGAGGCTCAATGATTTATGGCGCGGGCCAGGCCACCGAATGTCGGCGTCAAACCGGGCGCGGACGAGCGCGTAACAATGGTTGTGGGGTAAGGTAAGAGTATGGAAGTAATTTATAATTATGTGAACATTAATGTCAAAATGTAACGTCCGTGATATCTCTAAAATTTTGAAAGAAACACATGTTTATGAACAGAAATATTAACTTTGAAAAAATATTAATTTGCCATAAAATTTTGAAACAAAAAATATTAATTTGCCAATAATTTTCAACCGTTCAAACATATATCAGCATAAATTTACGATTTTCAAATAATACAAGCACCCTTACCCACAATAAAAAAGATTATTTCCCATAAAAGTTGGATTGAACTAATTAAACGAAATTGGTCTTATTCATTTTCACTGCCTGGGAGGAATATGGCGTAAAACAAAAGAAAGAAATAGTGATACACATAAATCATACTCTATTGTAAACAGAGATCTTCAATTAATTAATTAGGTTCAGTAAATAATAGCAGGTCAATAAACCTTTCGTGTGATATCTAATATGACCTATAATTATCTTATATTTTCTTCCGTAACATTTACGCAGAATGAAGAATGTGAGCATGGGATTTTTAGCGGATTGCTTAGGTTGAGCTTGCTCCATAAATCTGGATTAAACTAATTAAAGGAGGTCACGAGAGTTAAGACAGATTGCTTTACAATATTGCGAATAGACAATTCCTCTGTTCATATCTAATATTTAAAACAGCGGAAAGAAGATATGAAACGAAATATTAACGGAAAGAAGTCAGTTTTATATTTCCGCTGCTTAATTTCTTTCATTAGACATGTTTTTCAAAATTTTTTTATCTGAAACACGAATTTAGTGTTTTTGTCGACATTAAAACTGAGGATAAGTAATATTAAATGTCATCAATTGTTATAATTTCCATTATTATTATCGTCATATTTATTAACTATTTTCTTAAATACTATTTTCTTTTCATAAAAATAAATAAATCTTACAATCGCAATCATAAGTGAGACAAAACAAACTCCAGAAAGGAAGTAACGTAAACAGCTCGTTTATTTTTATCAGTTATTTATTTTTAACGTTTCACGTCCAGACTTGGTTCTAATCGAAGCGGAAATGCAATGCAATGTAAGTGTATTTCAATTTTTCTTTTTAGATTATATCAATTTGCTTCTACGAGACAGAATTGATATGACGGGTAAGATATAAATAACTTGGTAGTTATATTAAGTTCATACAGGCTGCCCAGTCGAAAAAATGAGGTACAGTAAAACTTGAAACCCATTTCTGACATGAACTCCATGGAAGTTAAATCTACCATCAATAGTGGATAATTAAGAATTTTAGAAGCAAAGTAATTCAACTAGTTTTCGAAAGCTGTCCGATGGGAAATACTTGGTGAACAATATTATCATGAATAATAATTTTATCACACATAGTCAATGTGTGTCTTTTCCTAAGTTTTTTGTCATAATTTTTTGTTTTAATTTATTTCCTACAAAATATTCAGACTATACCTTGTTATTAGCGTGAAGTATTTCAAGAATATGTAAAAGTTGACAAATCAAGAAGACTATTAATTATATTGATTATGGGAAAAATATTACAAACCCTGATAATTGCAGAAAAAACAACCAATAAAATCTCTTGAAACAGAAGGTCTTTTATTGTATATTTGGTAAGTGATAAATTGAAATTTGTAATTTTTGCGATTTTGAAGCAGAGTGTGCAAAATGTTCAAAACGTCAGTAATTTTCACATTCTATTACATATTTTGAGTTTATTGAAAATACTTCTTTTATGATGACTAGAGCGTCTTTTAGGGAAAGAAGTGAACAACAAAATATAAATCTAACTCGAAACCAATAAAAAGTGGGTTTCAATTTACTGTATGGTTCTTGCTTTTAGTGTCGTCAAGATGTTGTAGCGTTTATTCATCATGACGTTTTTCAGTGGGATATTTTTATAAATAGTTCAATAGCCAGAGATATTTTTTTTATAAAAACTGCGCACAAGATTTTAGAAATGGAAATAATTTGTTGGTCCCTATCACACTTCCTCAAGTGTAAATTTAAATTGGCGCGATGGAGAAGGCTATATTTTAGCCGCTACTTTGGAAAATGATTTTTACTAAAGATATCAGAAATAGCTGGATTTGCAACAAAAATGGTTTCCCTTTTATTGTAAACCATAGTATTTTCTATAAATTTCTAAATATATTAAATATTACAACACCTCCAAAAATTTTAGGCACGGACTATCATGTAGCCATTGGTACACGAAGCCCGTAAGCTCTCACAAAACGTCAAAAAAAATTGCAAAGGAAACTATTATTTTTGTTGTATGTCTGGCCGTTTTATGTTTACTAGGCACGAAATAAACTATTTCCAATTCTAATCTATTAAAATGTTATTCGTCTTTTGCGAAAATAATTTTCTGACTAATCGATCATATGTAATAAAACCTACTGGAAAATTCACTATGTTTAAACGTTACGACAGCTTGTCGACATCTCAAGGAATCTCTTCATAAATCTCAGTAGGAATATATTGCATTATGGACATCTCTAAACTTCTATCTGAATAAGTTTTTATTATAAAAAAAGGTAAGATAAAAAAAGATGTGTATATGAAAACAGAAAAATTAATTTGGTTAAATTTATTACGTGTACGTATTCTAGCAAACACAAGTGAATAAGCTATACTTCTCAAAACTCTAGCTATACTTTGTACAGTCCATGTCCAGAAAGAAAAAAAAGAAAAATTACACGAAAACAAATGTTGATTTTCATTTATTAATTTTAAGAAGTACGAGTAATTACAGGAAACGCTTGCCCAATTAAATTTAGCGATTTATTTGAATTATTAAGTTCATAAACGTATATTTCTGAAATTATTATTTATAATATTCCCTACGGATAAAAGAGAATATGAAATGAGAAAATAATATGAGGGTCCGTCGTCGGCTCCAGGCATGCGATAAAATTGATTACGCCCTAGTATTCTTTTTGTTGAATTATGTAGCCTGGGCTCAATGAACCTTGTAATTTGAAACATTTGTATGCAACATGTGTAGTAAGCGTTTATTATTTTTAAGGATTAAGATTATCCAAATATTAATAGGAATATTGGTAGGGAGTTTCAGTTTTCTGTTTATATATCAAATATTCGAAAATGATGTGTCATACCTTCATACAATATTATATGATTCCGTTTGTGGAACATTCCAGAACACTCGCATTCGAGAGTGTTCTGGAATGTTACACAATAATCTGGGATGTCCTGGGTGTTCACAAACTTCCAGACTATTCCCAAATATTCCACATCATTCGAAAATGTTTCGGGATGTTCTTGAATGTTGTAGAATGCTATAAAATACTATTGAATGTTCTAGAAATTTCTAGAGGGGAACCGTCTAGCCTAAAGGTTAGATGTTTTGCCTAGCATGCTCTTCAGGTAAAAACGGGAAACTTCTTCATGGATGGGGGATAGAGGGCTGCCACACCATATAACCCCATTTATCGTACTGGGACTCGTTTCTAAGTTTTAGCAGCACGCACATTGGCGCAGGCGCATGATAGATGGAAAAATCTAACGAGATGTTTTTGCTAATATTCTGGATAAACTATTACTTTATAATGATTGTTAATAATATTCACGGTAGTAATAACATAGAAGTTGTTTTAGTCCAGTCGTCATTTCTTCTGTTTGGAAATTTTTTACGGTTTTACTAATTTTCCACGACTCTACTGTTGGGCTCTGTGATTGTTACAGCATTTGTACTTTCACTTTTTTTTCTCTTAATATTCATGTCTTGCTTAACTTTCCTTAAATTTAAAATTAGGAGCATTGAAGATTGACTGAAAGCCTACCAATTTTTTTCTTTTCTTTTATACTTAAAAGTAACATATATTTGCAAGGTTAATGTATATACACCAAAAACTACGATTTTTCATAGATTTTACTATAGAAAAATAATCATGAAAGGTACTTATTAGATATAGAAACCTATCCAGTCTACGTTGTAATGGTTATTAGTAACATTCATTCATAGTAAAAGTTAGTCCCCAATTTTCACAAGAAAATTAATGATATCTACTTTTTACTCTGATTTTGGACTGAAAAACTTAAGCAATGCTGATATGAGGTTTTAGTGAGTAATATGCTTTTTTTTTTTAAATAAGATCTTATTACAAATGTATCGAAAATTATGGCAACTTTATATGATCTTTATATTATTTATACTTTTATAGGACTCTAATATACTTATTACCACCGTAAGAACTAAGTCTATAGGTATGGAAACTGATCTGCAAAGCAAACAAGTCACATTTGAATTCAAAAATTAAAACGCAACACAATATTTTCAGTTATTATTATAAGTTCACGGGAGGTAATTAAACAAACAAACAAATGTTAGATCTAGAATTTACATCAAAAGCTAATGTTTCTAAACTAGTGTAATATTTTTATTATTGTTTAGTCAAATATAGATAATGACGAAACGATCTTAAATTCTATTTTACATACAGCTTCTATACAATTGCCGGGATTAATGGAGTCGCTATGGTATGAATTAAGCGATTATTTGTTATGTCAAACATTTGCAATACGTCTATATAAAATAATGGATCAACATTCCATTATTTTATACAGACGTATTGCAAATGTTAAGTAATGAAACAAAAATTATACACTTCAATATAATTATGGTAATTACAATAGAAGAATTGAATATATATTTCCAAAATTTTAAGGCTTAGCAGAAAAGCTTGGTTAATGAAAAATGTGTCAAGAATACATTATAAGGATCTTTTAAGGATTAAATTTTTTACTGTTTTGGTTTCAATATTTTTTGAAACGTTTATATTATCACCGTAATTTTTGCGTTGCTTGCCGATTTTGGTAGATATTTCTATTTGCCAGACATGGCAGACGTGGCATTGTCGTAGAAAAGTGACCGTAAGAAAATAAGGTTTATTAACCTTTTGACATTTTTTTACTCTATTCATCTAAAAGTTGAATTTTGTGAAACTACACATACCGCGGCACGTGTCCTTAAAATAGACGTTGCATATGTGCTGGCGTTCTTTAATTTGGGAATAAGTTGATATACTTAGGCATAACTTAGGAAGCAACGGAGATGATATTTAATATACTTAGGCATAGCTTAGAAAGCAACGGAGATGTTAGTTGATATACTTAGGCATAGCTTAGAAAGCAACGGAATATTTATACATATTCTTCCACAGTTTAATAAGTTTTCGTGATTTACTCTTTCAAAATGGATGTAAAACTTGACAATCCTTACTCTTTCCAGTTGACATTAATGGCTGAAATTTTTCAAGTGTTAATTCGTTATCGAGAGAAAGTATGTAAAGTCAAATAATGAATTTTATTTTTGAATTGTTTACGTGTGCGAACACAAAGGTTTCGTGGAGTACTATTTTCTAGTAATCTTATCATTTAATGTTTTTACTTGTTCTTTAACATTTTAAAATTATATTTCATTTTAAATCTTTCAGAAATTTGAATCCATTCCATGTATCACTCATTTCCGCTAGCAACATGTTTTGTACGGGTTCAGATCAAAATATTCAGTTAATTTTTTTTCTGGTTAGAGCTTCTAATTTTTTATGATAATTTTAAATATTTTCAGAGAGTTACGGTTGATCATGAATGAATCGTTTAAAATTTGTATAGAAATCTATCCATTTTTCATATGAGTAAGAGCCGTTAAAGGACTCAAATGAAATCTTTGGCAGTTTTATACCGTGTGGTCGCGTCGCATTTGAATTATGTATTTCATTTGAGCTTGCGATATGTTGTACTGAAGTGGACAGCATTGGATCCATTTTATCTGTTATGTCCTAGCCATAACTGATTTGTGCATAACACAATTTTTCAAATTCATTGAAGTTGGTCGATATCTCGTTAATCAGTTCGTCTATATTTGTTTGGATTTCTTGCAGTTGGTCTAGTATAATGTTTATATTTTTAAATGTACCTTTCTTTCCGTATGGTTGTTATGGTTTTCTTCATTATGAATTTCTTTATCTTCATTGTGTTCTTGGTTATCTTCATTATGAATTGATAAATTTTGTGAATTTCGCTTTAATTACTGTCTTTGCTTTGTTAATTTAATTAATATTGCAGTATCTGGCATTTTGGCAACTGATTTATTTATTTTGCGGCGCAATTTAAAGAGTTATATGACAATACGTTTGTTTTAATGGCTAATGTGGTGGATTATTATATAGTAAAGGACAAGAGACTTCTTTGCTTGTTTTTGGTATTGCAAAGTTGATCTTTTTAGCTGCACTCCTGTTAACAGTATTCGCTGTTAGCGGAGTGTCAAGATTGAACTTGCTGCGTAAATCTCGTTGTCATGGGCGTTAAAATTGAATGCATTGCAGTGTTGGGCTAGAAAGTCTATATTTAACTCTTGCTTGGTTTGAGTGTTGCGGACAGTTCTTCAGTTCATATCTGACATTCAAAATATTAGCAAAAAAGTTTGAAATTAATTGGAATATGATCCAGTTTCAACTTTTGTCTATTTCATTTCTTTTATTTGAATGTCTCATATTTCTTTATGAAATTCTTTATTATCATTAAAAGTGAGTGATAAGTAATATTAAGTGTGAAAATTTCAATTCTTATTACCAATAAATGTTTGCTTTACTATTTACACTTTATAAATCTTACAATCAAATCCATTAGTGGAACGAGACGAACTACGAAACGGAAGTAATTTAAAAAGATTATTCATTTTCCTCAGTTATTTATTTTTTCGTTTCACGATCAGACTTTGTTCCAATCGAAGCGGAAATGCAATGCAATTTAAGTGTATTTTATTTTTCCCTTTTTCGATTAAATCATTTCATACGGCGAGCCAGAAATGAGATGGCGCGGAAAATATAAATTACAAGGCGGTCACATTAAGTGCAAACAGCATGCCTAGTTCAACATCGGTACTACAGTAAAGCTTGAAGCAATTTGTCAATGTGAACTCTATCGAAGTTAGATGAAAATCAACAGTGGATTGCTAAGTAATTTGGAGAAAGATCAATTCGGTTGTGTTGGACGGCAGTTTTGTTATGTTAATTATAACTTCATAGTATACTGAAGTATCACAAGAAATTGTAAAATTTAATAAAGTTAGGAGACTACTTAGGAGTCAGGGAGTATTTCATAAGTCTCCATAATGCCAATATTTTGAGCAAGATTTTCACATCGCAAATGGTTTATGGATTTCTCCTCATTATAAATTTAAATTGGCTATAGGGTGGTTGTATTTGCTACGGTTGTCATTTTGATAAATATATTTTATTAAATATTTCGGAAATGGTCAAACATAGGACAAAAATATTTTTATTTGAATTTTGAATTTTACGCCAAATCAGAAGACAAATTTATTTCAAAACGACTTGTTGAAAGATAAGAAAATACATGTGTAAATATTTTTTAAATGTGAAACTATCTTTTCATAACACAAGTGAACTGACTGTGGTTATTAAATTTCTGGATAAATATTATATAAATGACCTGAATAAAAATGTTGATTTTTGATCACTAACTTCAACCAAATATATGTGAAAGTACGAGTAAGTACGGACATGACATGCCTATCGATTTAACTCTGTATGTTCAGTAATTTAATTAACTTATCAAATTCATAAACGTTTATTTCTAAAATCATTACTCACAATATTCCCTACGGATAACAGAGAATATGAAATGATAAAATAATACAAGGGTCTGTCGTCGGTTCCACGCGTGTGATAAATTTTATAACGCCCTGGCTTTGTTGAATTAAATTGCAACGAAAATATGGTCTGTGCTCGACGGACCATGTAATTCGAAATATTTGTATGCAAAATGTGCAGCGGGCTTTTTTTTTGTCAAGGATTAAACTTATCTAAAC
Organism: Druceiella hillmani; assembly: GCA_039881145.1. Lineage (NCBI taxonomy): Eukaryota > Metazoa > Arthropoda > Insecta > Lepidoptera > Hepialidae > Druceiella > Druceiella hillmani. The sequence continues at coordinate 29,162,353 of JAYKKI010000002.1, forward strand.
ATAATAGGAATATTGGTCTAGAGTTTAAGCTTAGTCGCTCGTTTATGTACGAAAATTATGCGAGTAAAAAGGATTTAGCTAACACACATATCTGACAATTATGCCTTATACGCTCACATCATCTCGTCCTTATATTTGACTGAAAAAGTAGCCCATATGATAAATATTATGTTAATTTCGTAGAGACCGGTTTCCACGAATTATAAAAAGGATGGCTGTCGTAGCGGTTTAATATTAGTACACATTAAATACAGTATTCTGGTATAGCAATATTTTCTTTACTTTTATGGAATATCATAAAGATCTAAGTAGGAAGAAATGTATATTTAAATTTCCGTCAACTGTCAATGAAAAATGGTGTAAAAAGTAGTTGGAAGTACATAAATACCAACATTATTCTTAAATTTAAATTTGATGGGGAACACTCAAATAAATGAAATAATTTTTATAATATCTAGAACTCACTTGTTAAAACTAGGACTAATACTACTCATGTTATTCATTCACTAGGAACTAATGACGAGTAACTGCTTAAAAGATAGGGAGATTTTTCTATTCGTTTTTTATAACATACTAAATAAAGTAGAAAAGAAAATCGAATGGCGTTTTCATTATAAAGACATATCTTTACAGTTTAATTTAATACAATTTTCTCTTTTGTATATGTGATTTCCTTGATTCTTTACTTCTTTGGCGCGTGGCACAACTAAGAGCCATTTCTTATTTTAATTTAATTTCGTATAGCTTGCTAATAATATACATGATAATATACGTTGAAATGGTTGTAAATAATATTCACCATAACTGTAAGTTTTTGTTTGGTTTTATTACGATCTCGAAATGGTAAAAATTTTCTCAATGAAACGCTTTCAATGTCTATAAAAGTTATGTGTTAAAGGCTCGACTAGTTAACAGTTACCTAAATGTACATATTTAACGAAAAACTTTTATTTGTCATTACTTTTATACATGTCGTTAATTCAAATGAAATTAAAATATTACAATTACCTTCCAAATTAATGAATATGTTTACTTCAATTATTATATTAATATCAAAGTTTGTTAATGGTTAAAACAGAATATATATGCTGTAGAGTAATTTTTTTTCCATTCCCGCGTCGGCTGCAATGGAGAATATTTTGCGGTAGCGTAACGCAACGTGACAAAGAGTTGGCAAACTGCATCAATCCATTCACTTTTTCCCATTTTTCACACGACTGCTTTATATAGAGTACGACAGCCGATGCAGATTCATAGTACCGTCTACAAAGAAGATATTTTGTTCACGAAATATACGAACGAGAGCGCAAACTACACCAACATATTTCAGAATTTGTCCCATTTTTTATATAAATTATTTATATGGTACAATCGATAAAGATTCATACCGTTAACTGTAGTGTAAGATGTTTTGTGTTAGGAAATACTTATATCGAAATTTAACAGTGAGTTCACACTAACTTAATCCGTCTTATTTTTCATTCGATTATTATTCATTTGTAAAAAATGCAACAATTGATAAAGATTCCATACACGTTGTTACATTTGGTTACGTTGATTTTCTTAAATGTAGTCACGCTAACACAAAATGCAATGAAATGTATTTTGTGTTAGCTTTACTAAATATAAAAACACGTTCATTAACTGCAGCAATTCGTTTTATAATTTGACTAATCTTTTATCCGAATTATTCATGTGCAATACGACAATCGATAAAGATTTATAGCGCCGACTGCAGTGGATGATATTTTGTGTCAACCTTACAACGAGTTCACAAAATGCATCAATCCATAAAGTAAGGACATTACGCGAAACGTCTCGAAGCATATTTTTTAAAGGATTTAGATAAATCTGTGCGTCAACTCCCGGATTTTTTATGGGACGATGTTTTCGATTTCTTATTTATTGTTTACTCAGCAGCGTAGCGAACTCGACAGATACAAATATATTTTATTCGTGTATTTGGTTTGTGTGATTTATATATTTATTTATACTTCGTGACGAGAGTTGTTACTGCTTTGAATACAAATGAAGCATGGCTTTATGTTTCTTGAGTATTACTCACGAATACTACGTTGCTCTATTTTGAACAAAGACTTTCACATGAAATTAGAATTAAAATGCAAAACGTATCCATTCATTATGTCCCCTGTTTAGTAAATTTATTACGTTTTTGAGTACTTTCCACGACTCTATTTCATGGAGCTCGGAATTATTTTAGAAATTATACTTTCACTTAATATTCTCATAATATTCACATCTTATGTTGTAGATTGACGGATATACTACTCGTAATTTTTTTTACGCTTTCATGTGAACTTAGTTCACTAGTTTTACTTGTTTTCTAAAAGTTCCAAATTTTTGCAGAATTTAGTATAACATAGCTAGAAAATTGAAATTTAAGCATTTTTTTGTTGGTAAAATGTTATCTTGCAATATTCCACGTATATGGCCTGAATTTTACGCGTAAGCTTACAAAGATTTTCTCTCTAAATTTAATTAAATTATTCAAAAATTTGGGTAGTTTACATAATTGATAACGATGCCTCGTAAGCTAATATTACTTAATTTTATTATAAATAAATGTAAACAATTATTTTCAAACGCACACACACTATTGATTGCATTCTGATATATTATCTAAATTATTAAGATATTAAATTAATATAGAAGTTATATGTTTATGAATGAAGCAATTCATAAAATACATTTGATATACAAGTTACAAGAACTGGTTTCTATGAAATTTTCTTCAAGGAAAATGATGCCAGTCATGGTGAGATTCTGCGGTTTTGTACTAGTACTTAAGTGTAAATATATAACATTGTAATTATCTCTTTACTTTTTTTCAATGCACCGTGAAGATCAGCGTAGAAAGAAATATCTATTTAAATTTTCATGAAATTTTCAATGAAAAATGTCTGATGAAAGTATGTGGTTGAGTGTGTGAAAAATTGAAGGATATTCTTATTTTTTAGATTCGGTAGGGAATAATTCCATGGATCAAATTTTGATATTTTTTTAAACTAATTTACTTGATAAAGCTAGACCTACTTCTATATTCTACATTTAAGTTATTTTTACTGAAGCAAAATAATAATCATTAAATAGCCGCTTATCTTATAAGTTTTCACATATGAAATTTTCGCAAACGTATCAGAAAACGATTGAAATTCATTTATATTACCTATGCAATATTATATAAGATTCTGAAGCACTTGTTGACACCGTCAGAATGAAGCCGTCAAATATTCAAATCAAGTTATATGCAAAGCAAACAAAAAGCAATTAACGTAAAAAAAACATAATTTGATATAAAATTAAATTTTAAAGTTATGTGATAGTGAAGGAGAAGACTATTTCACGTCTGTCCATGAAATTCTTTTAAGAACCTTAATTTGATGGGAAAAGTGAAGTAGGCGAAAGGGGTGCCAATGGCCGAATCACTTTCTAAGTGTAACGTGGTGTTTGATGAAATGGTACACGGTATCTTGATTGGATACGGCATGAAGGTTTATACAGAAATATATTGAATAACTGATGTCAGTAATAATTATGTCGTCAGTTAAAATTACCTCATGATCATCGACACTATTTAATATTCGTCGTAGTCCCGTAAACGGTATAATTCTGAAATGTAGACAGTGAGATGAATTGCTAAAGTGTACACATACCTTTTTGTAGAACACTTCATTTTGCTTGTTGGCGAATGAAATCGTGAGACAGTAAAGTCTACTTCAAAAGAATAATAATAATGTTTGTCTATTCTGATGTATGTATATATCAGACAAGTTATCAAAATAATATCTTATTCAATCTTTTCAAAACCTTTTTGCTCTATTCTCAAACTCACTTATGTTTTCGCACTGAATAAAGGTGGTATGGACAAAGTTTTTCACTTTATGTGATTTCATAGTAAACTCATTAAAATTGTCTTATAGATCAGATGTTCACAATTTACATTTTTGAGAAAAAAATTATTTTTTGAGATAATAATTTATCGACCTTTAATAAAAAATTAATTATTGAATATATTTGGGGTTAACTTTGTAGAAATTCATTATTCACAATTAACTGAAACTATGTGATGAAACCTAGGTCGTGGTAATGTTAAAATGCATTAGTTGATTGTGGGGAATGGCAGGCGCTCTCCAACATGGTTCCAGTCGAAACATTGTTGGTTTCTAGATCTGGCAGCCATTCTGTTAAGTATTGCTAGAAAAGCAATTGGAAAAAATCAAGATTTGTTCAAGTTTTTGACATCTTGTTATCCTAACCGTACAATTTTGAAAAAAATCCATACCATGATTGAGTCTTGGAAGTAGGCACATTATTATTTACGGGCACTATTATTTACACTTGGTGCGTAATGTACACAATTTACTTAATTACTTATTATTCAATATTATCATGTATCTGAAAACCTCGTATTTTTTTTCGAATTGTTTTTTTTTAAATTAAATTTCCTTTTACATCTCTATGAATTTATATATCATTTTACTGGTTCCATAAAAGTATTTCCGCTAACAACGAACACCGTTTAAGGAAAACCTTTCAAATTTCCATCTAAAGAACGCGGCGGATAACTAATTAATCAAGTTGAGCGATTCAAAGTGTTTAGAGCGAGGAGATACCAGGGAAAACGCTGAAAGTGGCTGGTCGCGACGTTCAATGATTTATTGCGCGGGCCAGGCCACCGACTGTCGGCGTCGGGTCAGCCGCGAATGAGCATGTAACAATATCTGCGGAGACACGGGTGGATAAGGGCCGTGAACGTAATTTACAAAGCGCGCTCTATAGGGTTCAGGTATAATCAAATGAAAAGAATCTTTATTTAAATGTTACCTTTAATATTTTTATATCCTTATGGCCTGCTTTAGCGGTTTGTTAATAATAAATAAAATTTTGAAGTATAATTATCGGTTCTATGCTTCAATTACAGTTAAAATATTAGAGACTTACTCGTATATTGATCATTACAATAGTATTTATTACAATTTCATGTAATACAGAAATATATAAAGAATACATTAACAAATTGAGGTATTAATACTGCTATAGTAATATCGGATAAAATGGAAAAATATAACCAGAGTCGTTGTAACATTTTTATAGCTAGGCTTGATCTGATACAACGTCAAGTCAAGGGTTAAGTATCACAATGCTCGCACACCGGGAGCCGCGCGGCATCATCAAATTGATTCCGCAATCGGGCGTATCATTACTTGGCTTTGAATATTGAGCGACACGAGTATCATTTCATAGAAAGAATACTCGATCATACTGGTAATTCAGTTTTGACCATACGTTAGTTTTGCAGGGGTTTTGTTTATTACAATTAAACATTTAATAGTATGATTTTGAAAATGTTGGAAATAAACAATATTTTGTAACAAAAATATTATAGATTATTTTCATCTCATATTTTTTACTCTAACCCCAAAAAAGCTGTACAATTCCTTAAACCAATTTGTCCTATTTTTCATTCGAATCATTTATACATATTACGACAATCGGTGAAGATTCACTACACCGACTGCCATGTAGGATATTTTGTGTTGGCATAACGAAATGTAACAACGAAAAAGCGATAAAAATTCATTGCATCGATTGCAATGGATGATATTTTGTGTTTGCCTAATATATAAAATGAATATAACAATGACTTCGCAAATTGCACCATTTTAATATTTGACCAATTTTTCATACAATTAATATGAACATTATTAAAGATCCATAGCAGTGACTGCAATATTGAATATTTTAAGTCAGCGTTTTGAAATGCAAGGACCAATTCACTAATTGTTACTATTTGGTCCAGTTTTCATCCGAATTATTTATTGCAGTACGACAACTGACAAAAATTTATAGCGACGCCTGCAATGAATGATATTTTGTGTCAGTGTTAAGAATTGTAACATCGAATTCGTTAACTGGATCAATTTATAGAGGAAAATAACATTAGGCAAAATATCTCGAAACATATTTCTTAAAGGATTTAGATAAATCTATGCGTCAACCCCCGTATTTGTAATGGAACGATGTTTTCAATTTCTTATTTATTGTTTATTCAGCAGCGTAGCGAACCCGAGAGATATAAATATATTTTACCTGTGTATTTGGTTTGTGCTATTTATATACATATTTACACTTCGTGACGAGAGTCTTTATTACGTTGAATACAAATGAAGCATGGCTTTATGTTTCTTGAATATTGCTCACGAATATTGGATTCGCAAGTTCCTCTATTTTGAACAAAGGTCTTCTTACGAAATTACAGTTTGAATGCAAAACTTTATATCTCTGTTGGAAAAATTTATTTTGCTTTTAAATTTTTCCAACGACTCAATTGAATGGAGTTTGGTGGTTGTTACAGAATTTCTATTTTTACTTAACATTTTCATGATATTAGTATCTTATTTAACTTTCATCCAATTTACAATGATGAAGGTTGCAAATTGACTGAAAATCTTTCCATATTTTTTTTAATTTTAATATGTTAAGACTTCAATATTTATGTATATTTAGTTAATATTATAGAAAGGCATAATTTATAAATTTCATAATGGTTCCTGAAATGTTAATGTTACATGATTCCAATATAAAAGCCTGAAACTATTATTTCCACGTAAAATGCAGTGACAATAATAACTATATTCTGAAAAATTAGGAAAATTATAAAAATATGAAAGTAATAGATAATTTATACATTTACGATAGAAGTAGGATATAAAATACTGATTTTGATTTCTATTTTTATATATCATGACATATACTTCCAGGAAAATGTTCTGCTTAGAGCGCCATTCCGTAATTTTGAATTACTACTATTTAAGTGCAATGTTGCGGTATCGTAATCCATTCTTAATTTTTGTATCGCAAATCTTTCATAAATTTTTCAATGAAAATTTGCTGATGAACCGTTTGGTCGGGATTGTGAAACGAACGTATTACTATGAGTATTTTTTTTAGATTGGGTAGGCAAAAAAATTAATTTTTTGCTTTTACTCCCATGAGAAAATTTACATACTTTTTAGATCTTAACGTAGTAGATAAAACTAGGGCTACTAATACGTTATACATTTTATTTATATTTACTGAAATAAAGAAATACTGTTGAAATAGCCGCTTGATGCCAAATTCTAGCGGTCAGTAAACTAAATGTGATTCTGACGATATGCGCTGTGATGTTTGTTGTCAATGATTACATTAGTATTAGATTATTCTGCAACTTTCACAAGTAAATGGCTGACATATAATTTTCTTATGATTATTGGCAAAGACGCCTAAATATTCTATGGATTAGTCACGTATATAAAGTTTGCTTTGATTCGGAACATAAATGTTTCTCAAGTGTACCAAAAACTATTTGGATTTCATTTACATGGCTTTCGAAATAATTTATAAGGTTTCAGCACACTTGTTGACATCGTAAGAAATAAGCAGATAGATATAAATCGACATTGCTGTTCAAAAACAAAATGTGATAAAAAATAGCCAACTGTTGTAATATGTTCGCAGATTGTAAATAAACAAATACATGAAGGTGTACCTACGGTTTATAAAAGGAGTTAATATTACTTAGTGTTATAGTTTTATTATTGTTTAGTCAAATATTTATTATCAAGGATCGACCTGAAATTCTATCTCAAGATGCAGCTTCTGTGCAATTATGGGAATTGATCAAGCACTGCGCGCTATGTATTTTTAAATATGTATTATACATACATCATGCATGTTAATTAATTAAAATGTACCGGAGAAGTTTATATCTGGAGAAGTAACGGAATAATATCAGAAATAAAACAAAAATGACACACCACAAATCGGCGGCGGATAAAATCCATCACTCACTTATGGTTACTACAACAAAAGAATTTAAGATGGTTTTGATAGATCTTAAAGTTAAGTACTACTTCAAATTGGTCCATAAAGACCGTTTTCTTATAAGAATCTTGCTTTGATGGACAAAGGTGAAGTAACGCGTGCTAATTGCCAAGTTAGTTTCTAAGAGTGGTGTGGTGTTTCGCGTGGTGGTTTACTTTATCTTGATTGCATGTGGGGTGAAGGCTTATACAGAGACAGATAGAACTAAATAAACGTTAGTGTATATTATGAAGGAGCTTTGCAAGAATATGTGCACCATTTCATCCATGTTGTAGGTCCGTAGACAGTATAATTCTTAAGTATAAACAGTTATAGCGTTTCCTGATATGATACCTATAAATTGATGAGAATTGTTTCATGTCGAAACGAAATTGTTTTGCTAATAATAAGAAACAAATTGAAATATGATTATAGTTTCTATTAATAAAGTTCTTGATTATTTATGTGGACATATTGACATGTCGTCACAATGGGGTATCGGGTTGATCACAAGGCGTATGGCCTTTGATGGCTCGGTCCATCGCAGGAACCCGGCTTCGATTCTCGGCCGCTCATCAAGCGGACCTGTACCTGACTAGTATTCTGGTTGGCTGTGAGAGATTGCTTTCATAGCAGTAAGTCCGCCGTATGTATTCACAATATACATTAAAGTACGTAAATAAATAAATGATAAGTATTACTATGGTCATTCGAACTTCATATAATATAAAAACATTTAAGAAATGTATTAACGAATTGACATATGAATACTGTCATAATAACATTGAATATATTTGGCGTCAGTTTTGTAGAAATTCATTGTTCACAATTAAATGAAACTACGTGATATAGTATTATTTTTACTTTCTTTAAGTCTCTACCACGAGCTAGGTTTCGTTCTATTACAACATTTTTAGGTGGGCCATTAGCAAAGATCTTTAATAATATCTCGAAGAGTCGAATAGTAAAAGTGTTAGTAATGAAAAGTATCCTATTAAGTAAAATTATATAAAGTATCCTAGATTCAAAAATTATATAAATATATATATATATATATATATGTGTATATATATATATATATAGATATATATATATATATATATATATATATATATATATAGAGCTAGGTTAGTAACCAGTAAACTGAAAGTGGAGAGGGTGAAACTATTTATCTATTATTCTACGTATATTTGTTAATTTATCTGAAATTAAAATATTATTATAAATAAATTCTAAATTAATGAACACTTTTACTTACATTAATGTAATACTATTATTAATTATTAATATTATACTTTTAAAGTGGGATATAGATAAAGATTCATAGCATCAACTTCAATGTTAACGTATCGAAATATAACGAGATCGTAAACGGCACTAATCCATTTTATAATTTGTGTCATTTTTAATCGAATTATAATTGATGCACAGTACGACAAGCCATAAAAGTACATAGCATGGATTTTAATGTAGCGTATTTTTGTTAGCGGATATAATAATGACTTAATAATATATAATAATGATATAATAACGATATAATAATGAAATTACAAATTGTAATAGTGTATTTGTAATTTCTTTCATTTTTCATACGAATTATTTGTGTGCCGTACAATAATCGTTAAACATTCATAGTGCTGACTGTTATGGATGATATTCTGTGTTGGCGTATCGAAATGTAACAACGAGTTTACAAAGTGCATCAATCCATAAAACATAAACATTACGCAAAACGTCTTGAAACACATATATTAAAGGATTTAGATAAATCTATGCTTCAACTCCCACATTTGTTATGGAACGATATTTTCAATTTTGTATTTATTGTTTGGTGTCTATTTATTGCAAGCAGCGTAGCGAGCTAGAGAGATACAAATATATCTTGTCTATGTATTTGGTTTGCGCGATTTATATATTTATATATACTTCGTGACGAGAGTCCTTACTGCTTTGAATACAAATGAAGCATGGCTTTATATTTCTTGAAGTTATTCACAAATATTGGATATGTACGTTACTCTATTTTGAACAAAACCTTCTCTTGAAATTAGAATTAGAATGCAAAATGGGTGCATCCGTTATAACTACTGTTCGGAAAATTTATTGTTATAGAATTTTCACTTTCTCTTAATATTCTCATAATATTGACGTGTTACTTTAATCTTTTTAAATTTGAAGTGATGAAGGTTAGAGATTGACTGAAAGACTACTCGCATTTTTTTTTTATTTTACGCTTAAATATAATATATTGGCAACGTAAGGAACCTTGAGTTACGATATTATACAGATTTCAGGATATAAAATTAGACAAATTTCAACACGTTTTTTACAGATGATAGGTTTTAAATTTGTCTGTCTTGCTGTGTTTCACGTATCTGACCTGAATTTTATACATACACCCATACATATCTGCTGTTTAAGTTCAGTTAATATTATACATAGATTATAGGTAATTTGTGTAATATATAACGATGCCTTTGTACGCTAACAATACTTGATTCAGTTATAATTGCAAAAAGCTGTTATTTCCACATGAAATGATCAAAAAGTGCCGAAAAGCCTGGCATATTATGTTCAAATTATAAAAGTATTAAAGTAATATAGGTAAGGTATATTTACGACTAACATATTATGTTAGTCGTAATATACCTTACTATAGTCTACAATACTACAGTCGTAAATATACGTTACCTATAGTAAGGTATATTTACGACTGAAGTAGAGAATAAAATAAGGAGATTTTGCAGTTTTTATAATAATTAATAAGTACAATATTGCACTGTTGCAATCTTTTCTTAATTTTGTTGCAACATATCATGAAGATCTACGGAAAAATATATATTTATATACATTTTATTTGAGCGTGTTTAAAAAGGAATAGCATTATAATTTTTTGATTCTATAATAAAAAGGAATGATATAAAATTTTTTTTATTATTAACTGAAAAATCTAAACGTTTTTTGGAAGTTGTACATGGAAGTTGAGTTGTTGTACTAATATAAGCTTAACTACTTTTCCAAAAATGAACTTTACCATCGTATTAAAGACGATTAGAAATATTTCGAAAGACTAAATTATTTGTTGATACAGTAAGAATTAAGCCGAAACATAATGAAATTAAGTCTTTTGCGAAGCAAAGAAAAAGGAACATTCGTGTTCATATAAACGAAACGCGATGGAAAATTTCTAACTACACTCATAAATTCACTGGATGTAATTATAAACAAATGAAAGTTTAATCTCACGTTTATAAAAAAAGTTAATTAAATATAATAAGTAAGTATTATTGTTAAGTCAAATTCACCTAATTATTAAACGGTCTTAAATTTTACTTCCATAAACAACTTCTGTACAACTGTCGGGATTGCTTAAGTATTGTTTTCTATGTATCTTTAGATACATATGTTTATATATATATATATATATATATATATATGTACATATATATATATATATATATATATATATATATATATTGTACGATAAATATGGGTATAGAACTTGACATAAAGAAAACCATTAAATGAAACTACGTGATGTAGTATTATTTCTACTTTCCTTAAGTTCTTTACCACGACCTAGGTTTCGTTGTATTACAACATCTTCACGTGGGCTATTAGCAAAGATTGGAAAGACTTAGGTTGTGGTAAAGAACTTAAAGAAATTAGAAATAATACTACATCACGTAGTTTCATTTAATTGTGAGTAGTGAATTTCTACAAAGTTAACGCCAAATATATTCAATAAAGAAAACCAATGAAATAGTAACTTCGGTTTATTAATGTGTTTGTTCTATTTATTTATATGTTAATTTGTTTTATTTCAAAAGGACATTAGCACATCAACTTTACTTTGAATCCACATAGAAATATTAAGTTAATTTTTTTTTGTTTATACCCCCAAATTTTCCAAAATCGTTATTTAATCAGCCCTATTTTTATTCCAGTTTGCACCCTGGAGCCATATACGTGAAAAGTAATTTAAAATGTATTAGGCGCAAACCGAAGATATCAAATGTAGCACATATTAAACTATTAACAGTTTAGTTTGCTCATAGTTCCAGAAATAACACTACAGTTACCTTGTTGAGAAAATAAAGTAATTCTAAGGAAACAAGATTTATTTAACTTTTCGACAAAACTTTTTTACCTTGCTTTTTTTACGCTAAAATTTCGACGAAAATTGCATACCACGTCACTTCTGAATTAATTGCTGCATATGTGCTGACCTTCTCAAATTAGAAAATGAAAATAATGAGACATTAATACCATCTATAAATTTATATCAAGCTTAGAAACACCGTACATTAAAACATATTTTTATACACTAATTGATCTTCGTTATTTGCCTTGAAAGGTCAAAGCTTTTAAATTTTTAATTCATTATGTATAGAAATGAAAATATTTTTGTGTTTCTGAATTATTTAGGAGTGCGGATAAATTTATTCTTCAGTGCTTTCTCAAAGTACAATTTGCTAAGACAATTATCAATTAAAATGTTTATGTTACCAAAGATCTTGTATTTTTTTATTGGATTTATTCTTTGCATTTATATTTCCCCTTACAACTTCATGAAATTTGAATTTTTAAAATATCTCGTCGATTCAATAGATATATTTCCCCATCAACGAACATCGTTTAAGGAAAATCTTTCGTACAAAATCAAACCGGGAAATAACCTTTAGTTTTTCTTGTCAATCTAAAGAACGCGGCGGATAAATAACTAATTAATCAAGTTGAGCGATTTAAAGTATTTAGAGCAAAGAGATAACTACTGGAGTGACTGGTCGCGACGCTCAATGATTTATGGCGCGGGCCATTCCACTGAATGTCGGCATCAAACCGGGCGCGGACGAGCGCGTAACAATAGCTGTGGGGCTAAGGTAAGAGTATGGAAGTAATTTATAATTTTGTGAACATTAATGTCAAATTGTAAGGTCCGTGATATCTCTAAAAGTTTGGAAGAAACACATGTTTATGAACAGAAATATTAACTTTGAAAAAATATTAATTTGCCATAAAATTTTGAAACAAAAAATATTAATTTGCCAATAATTTTCAACAGTTCAAACATATATCAGCATAAATTTACGATTTTCAAATAATACAAGCACCCTTACCCACAATAAAAAAGATTATTTCCCATAAAAGTTGGATTGAACTAATTAAACGAAATTGTTCTTATTCATTTTCACTGCCTGGGAGGAATATGGCGTAAAACAAAAGAGAGAAATAGTGACAACACATAAATCAAATTCTGTTGTAAACAGAGATCTTCAATTAATTAATTAGGCTCAGCGAACAATAGGAGGTCAATGAACTTTTTGTGTGATATCTAATATGACCTATAATTATCTTATATTTTCTTCCGTAACATTTACGCAGAATGAAGAATGTGAGCATGGGATTTTTAGCGGATCGCCCATGTTGAGCTTGCTCCATAAATCTTGTGGTCATGAGAGTTAAGACAGATTGCTTTACAATATTGCGAATAGACAATTCCTCTGTTCATATCTAAGATTTAAAACAGCGGAAAGAAGATATGAAACGAAATACTAACGGAAAGAAGTCAGTTTTATATTTCCCCTGTTTAATTTCTTTCCTTGGACATGTTTTTCTAATTTTTTATGCAAAACACGAATTTAGTGTTTTTGTCGACATTAAAAGTGAGTGTAAGTAATATTAAATGTCATCAATTGTTATAATTTCCATCATTATTATCGTTATGTTTATTTTGTAACTATTTTCTTTTCATAAAAATAAATAAAGCTTAAAATCGCAATCATAACTGAAACAAAACAAACTACAGAAAGGAAGTAACGTACACGGCTCGTTTATTTTTATCAGTTATTTATTTTTAACGTCTCACGTCCTGACTTGATTCTACTCGAAGCGGAAATGCAATGCAATGTAAGTGTATTTCAATTTTCCTTTTTAGATTATATCAATTTGCTTCTACGATACAGAACCGACATGGCGGCTAAGATATAAATAACTTGGTTGTTATATTAAGTTCATACAGGCTGCTCAGTCGAAAAAGTGTGGTACAGTAAAACTTGAATCCGACGTGAACTCCATGGAAGTTAAATCAACCATCAACAGTGGATAATTAAGAATTTTAGAAGCAAAATTATTCGACTAGTTTTCGATTATGACTCTGCTCAAAAGCTGTATAATGGGCGATACTTGGTAAACAAAATTATCATGAATAATAATTTGATCACACATTGTTCCTACGTTTTTTGTCATAATTTTTTGTGGTAATTTATTTCCTACAAAATATTAAGACTATACCTTGTTAGTATTGTGAAGTATTTCAAGAATATATAAAAGTTGACAGAGCTAGAAGATTAATAATTATATTGGTTATGGGAAATATATTATTAACCATGATAATTGCCGGAAAAACCAACCAATAAAATCTCTTGAACGTTCTGTTATTGTATATTTGGCAAGTGATAAATTGAAATTACTAATATTCCCAAGGAAGAAAATAATAATTTTTACCTTTTTTTGTAAACCATAGTATTTTCTATAAGTATTACGTAAAACATATTTTCTAAAATAAATATATTAAATATTACAACGCCTCTAAACACTTTAGGCACGGAATATCATGCAACCATTGGTACACAACACCCGTAAGCTCTCCCAAAATGTAATTTTTTACATTTTGGGAGAACGGAAGCCATTGTTTTTGTTGTATATCTAGCCATTTTATGTTTATTGGGCACGAAATAGGCTATTTCAAATTCGAAAATCTTATTCGTCTTTTGCGAAAATAACTTTCTTACTAATCGATCATTTGTAATAAAAACCTACTGCAAAATCCATTGTTAAATCAAAACGTTACGACAACTTGTCGACATCTCAAGAAATCTCTTCATAAATCTCATTAGGAATATATTGCATTATGGACATCTCTAAACTGGTATCTGAATACATTTTTATTAAAAAAAAAGATAAGATAAAAAAGATAAAAAAAAATGTTTATTACATATACATATTCTAGCAAACACAAGTGAATAAGCTATACTTCTCAAATCTCTAGATAGACTTTGTAAAGTCCATGTCCAGAAAAAAAAATAAAATTACACGGCAAATGTTGATTTTCATTTATTAATTTTAACCAAGTAAATGTGCAAGTAGGAGTAATTACGGGAAACGCTTGCTCAATTAAATTTACCGATTTAATTGAATTATTAAATCCATAAACGTATATTTCTGAAATCATTATTTATAATATTCCGTACGGATAACAGAGAATATGAAATGAGAAAATAATATGAGGATCCGTCGTCGGGTCCGGGCGTGCGATAAAATTGATTACGCCCTAGTATTCTTTTTGTTGAATTATATTGCCTGGGCTCAGTAAGCCTTGTAATTTGAAACATTTGTATGCAACATGTGTAGCAAGCGTTTGTTATTTTTAAGAATTAAGATTATCCAAATATTAATAGGAATATTGGTCGGAAGTTGAGTTTTCTGTTTGGATATTATAAGAGTCAATATTTAGATATGGGTAATACAAATATTCGAAAATGATGTCTCATACCATCATACAATATTATATGATTCCGTCATAATCGTAATGGAAAATGTGGAAATAATTTCCATATAAAATGCACATGTAATATATATTATATTTTGGTGTTTCATGTCCATTATCCAAATATTAAATTATTTTATAAATTATACCATTATACATTTATAACTGAACGTGCAGGGTATAAGATATATTTGATACTAGTTGGGGTACCTGGCTTCCCTCAGGGAGTTGGTATGAGATTGTGTGTTTTTTTTGGAATAAAAGTACAAACTTTAATATATGAGAGGTTAATTTTTATTGGAAACATATTCTATTTACAATAATACTTGTTTATAAAAACATTTTCGTTTTGTTATCCTGAGTATATATGTACAAATTTTTCGAATTTACTACTCGAGAGCTAGGCTACATATATTTGACCATGAGAAAAGCAGTTCTTTGAGGCTGATGCCGCAAAGTTTAAAAGTTTGTCCTTTCGCTTTATTAATTCTAAAACTATAGGCTAATTTGATTGGTAATTTCAGTCTTTTAAATTTGAAGTGTAGTTCAGTAGAGATCAGTGGTATCCTCAGCATAAATACTCTGTCATAAGTGCGGCTTCGGTGATGTTATTCGATACTGTTTGGCGATCAAGCTTGTTCCATTACGTAGTTTTGGTGAGTTGAAATTTCTGAGAAGTATTTTTCGATTTATATTCAGCCACTATATCACTTTGATCACTCACACTTCACTGTTTGTTTTATTCACTCACTGCACTACAATAACTTTCTTAATTGACGTCCGAATCCACGACGTATCTTGCTTTATATACCTCTACCGATGGCTAGCCCTACCCAGATAAAAAAAGTTTTCGAAAGTTCTACAATGTTCCACAATATTCCACAACATTCGAGAGTGTTCCTGAATATTCCACAATTAACTAGGATATCCCGGGGTGTTCCCGAACTTCCAGACTATTCCCAAATATTCCACATCATTCTACGATGTTTTGAGACGTTTTGGAATGTTGTGGAATGCTCTCAAATACTACCGAATGTTCTAGAGGACGAAACTTCTAGCCTAAGGGCAATATGTTTCGCCTAGTTTCCTTCTTCATGGATCTCGGATAGAGGGCTACCACACCATATAACTAACTTGATCGTACTGGGACTCGTTTCTGAGTTTTAGCAGCATGCACATTGTACACTTACTTTTATAATATAAATTGATTATAGTGGCAGAGAATACATTTTAGGAAAAGGTCTTAATATTGTTCTAATGAGATGCCGCGGTTTTGTATTATTATTTAATCCCTCGGGCGTCCCTGGCTTTTAACTGAACAATGCGTATAGCGCCATTGAAAAATAGTAAAATAAACATTTAGACAATTATATACCAAAGGAAATAGGAAATCGAATGGTATTAAAGTAATCTACAGCGTTTAGTTATTTTCGCCGCTAAGATTTTTTGTTTCAAAATTTTGTGTTAGTGATTATGGAGGGAATGTGAGTGTATACATATTATATGATGCATGGTCATTATGGTTGTAAACTTATTTTGTTATTTTTGGTATATGTTTGTAATAAATAAGTTTTTTTTTCTAAAACTGATAGAATACATGACAAGGGCACGGAAAAATCAACATTATTTTCGCAAGATTTTAGTAATATTATTGAATTGTGCATATGTGAAGAAACGATTTCATTACGAAGATGGACAATAAATCTATTTATTGCTTGAGATAGTAATTCTTTATTTTTTGTGAATTCATTTGACGTAAGCAAAAGTTTGCCACCTCACCCTCACTGAATTTTAACCACTTACATATGTTATTTTGATTATTTCTTTTATGCAATCCATTTACTTTTTCATTATGTTGGAAACATAGTTTTATGCTAGTTTATGATAATTATAGTGTGTATATGATATTTTTGTCTATTTCCGTTTTAGTGTGTTATGATATTTTTAGTGTATTTCCGTTCATAAAAAACGAAACGCCTGATATCAAATAATTTTTCTCACTTTTCAAGTACGTTATGTCATTATTTTTGTTCACTTTTATTCACAATTAAATGAAACTACGTGATGTAGTATTATTTCTACTTTAATTTCTTTACCACGACCTAATATATTCCCAATAAATTCAATATTCACTTTTATTATACTTGCATGAAGAACTCTTAAGAAAGTAAGAGTTTTTAGCATTAAATTTAGTCACACTGGTCTTATCCGTTTATTGTTTTTAATTGTCGTATTTTGCGGACACTGAGGTGGTTAAGAAAAATTAACAGAACTGAGATGGTTAAAAAAAATTTACCATGATATAATGTTTTATTAGAATAAGCCATTTATTTATTCATAAGAAATATTTACTATTCACTTTTTTATGGTGATAAAAAGTTTATATTTTTTTGTAAACTTACGTTCTTAAACAATACGGATTTTTTTCTGTATTTTTTAAACTAATAAATATGTAAGTATGGTACAAATAATTCAAATATTTTGCAGTTACACTTTTTACCTATATACGCAAAAATTTCATCACAATAGAGTAATACATTTCGGATTTATGCATTATTTTATAGGAAGCGATGAAATGGCCGAGTTTGGGTTTTCAGTTTAGGTCCTACAATGGTTATATGCAATGTTATAGTCTAAAATTTTGTTAAACGTTCACTTTTATGGACTAAATCATGAAAAAAACGTAAGATGAAATATATATCTAAACTTCCATCAATCTTCCAAAGAATAGAACGTGTTTGAGCCCGTATAAAACGAAAATAATTATTAATTATTAAGTTATGTAGAAAACACTCAAATGAGTCTAATAATTTATATCATTTTTAGAACTTGAGATTTTGAAAATTAAGAATAATACTGTTATATCATATCATTTCTCACAAAAGTAAGGAAATAGTGTTGACGCAGCTGCATGATAGATGGAAAAATCTAACGAGATGTGTTTGCTAATATTCTGGAGAAACTAATACTTTTTAATGATAGTAATATTCACGGTAGTAATAACATAAAAGTTGTTTTAGTCCAGTTGTCATTTCTTCTGTTTGGAATTTTTTTTACGGTTTTACTAATTTTCCACGACTCAACTGTTGGACTCTGTGATCGTTACAGCATTTGTACTTTCACTTTATTTTTTCTTAATATTCATGTCTTGCTTAACTTTCGTTCAGTTTAAAATTATGAGCATTGAATATTGACTGAAAGCCTACCAATTTTTTGTTTTTCTTTTATACTTCAATGTAACATTACTTTACAAGGTTAATATATATATATATATATATATATATATATATATATATATATATATATATACCAAAAACTACAATTTTTCATAGATTTTACTATAGAAAAATAATCATGACATAGCTGTTTATTAGATATAGAAACCTATCCAGTCTACGTTGTCATGGTTATTAGTGACATTCATTCATAGTAAAAATTAGTCAGCAATTTTCACAAGAAAATGAATATCTATTTTTTCCTCTGATTTTGGACTGGAAAACTTAAGCAATGCTGATATGAGGTTTTAATGAGTAATACGCTTCCTTTTAAAATAAGATCTTATTACTAACGTATCGAAAATGATGGCAACTTTATATGATCTATGCTTTCATAAGACTCTAATATACTCGTTGCTATCGTAAGATTTGAGTCGATAGGTATGGAAACTGATCTGCAAAGCAAACAAGTCATATTCGAAATCAAAAAGTAAAACGCAACACAATATTTTCAATTATTACTACAAGTTCATGGGAGGTCATTAAACAAACAAACCAAAGATAAATCTAGAATTCTTAAAAACAACTGACGTTTCTAAACCAGGGCAATAGTTTTATTATTGTTCAGTCAAATGTAGATAATGACGAAACGATCTTAAATTCTACTTTAACACACAGCTTCTATACAATTGCCGGGATTAATGGAGTCGCTGTGGTATGAATTACGCGATTACTGTCCCATCTATTTTTAAATTTGTGATTACGAATATTGTTTATGTTAAATATTTGCAATACGTCTAAATAAAAAAATGGAATGTTAATAGTAATGAAACAAACATTATACACTTCAATATAATTATGGTAATTACAATAGAAGAATTGAATATATTTTTAGTATTAACAGAAGAGCTGACTACATCACCTTGGTCTATAAAAATGTGTTCTTACAGGGATTAAATTTTTAACTGTTTTGGTTCCAATATTTTTTGAAATGTTTATATTATCACCTTCATTTTTGTGCAGTCTGCCGGGTTTGGTAGACGTGACGTCGCCGGAGACATTTCTTGCCAGACGTAGCAGACGTGTCATTCACAGTTTTGTGTTGCTAGAAAAGTGACTGCAAGAAAATAAGGTTTAATGACCTTTTACACATTTTTATTATTCTATTCTTCTAAAAATTAAAGTTTGGAAAACTACGTATACCGCGGCACGAGTCCTTGAAGTAGCCGCTGCATATGCGCTGGCTTTCTTTAATTTGGGAATAACTTGATATACTTAGACATAGCTTATAAAGAAACAGAGATGATTGTTGATATACTTAGGCATAGCTTAGAAAGCAACAGAGATGACAGTTGATATACTTAAGCATACCTTATAAAGAAACAGAGATGATAGTTGATATACTTAGGCATAGCTTAGGAAGCAACGGAGATGATAATTGATATACTTAGGCATAGCTTAGAATGAAACAGAGATGATAGTTGATATACTTAGACATAGCTTAGAAAGAAACAGAGATGATAGTTGATATACTTAGGCATAGCTTAGAAAGCAACGGAGATGATAGTTGATATACTTAGGCTTAGCTTATAAAGCAACGGAGATGATAGTCGATGTACTTATCCACAGCTTAGAAAGCAACGGAATATTTATACATATTCTTCCACAGTTTAATAAGATTTCGTGATTTTATCTTTCAAAATGGATGTAAAACTTGACAATCCTTACTCTTTTTAGTTGACATGAATGGTTGAAATTTTTCAAGTGTTATTTCGTTATCGAGAGAAAGTATGTAAAGTCAAATAATGAATTTTATTTTTGAATTATTTACGTGTGCGAACACAGAGGTATCGTGGAGCATTATTTTCTAGTAATCTTATCATTTAATGTTTTTACTTGTTCTTTAACATTTTTAAGTTATATTTCCTTTGAAATCTTTCAGAAATTTGAATCTCTCCAATGTATCACTCATTTCCGCTAGGTTCAAATTAAAAAATATACATAAATAGTTAATTTTTTTTCTGCTTAGAACTTCTAATTTTTTTTTATGATAACCTTATGATAGCCTTAAGAGTTACGTTTGATCATGAATCCTTAGAAATTTGTATAGAAATCTACCCATTTTTCATAAGAGCTGTTAAAGAACACAAGTGCAATCTTTGGCAGTTTTATAACGGGTGGTCGCGTCGTATTTGAATTATGTATTTCATTTGAGCTTGCGATATGTTATGCTGATGTGGACAGCATTGGATTCATTTTGTATGTAATGTCCTGGCCATAACTAATTTGTGCATAATACATTTTTCAAATTCATCGAAGTCGGTCGATATCTCGTTAATCAGTTCGTTTATATTTGTTTGGATTTCTCCAAGTTGATCTAGTATAATGCTTATATTTTTAAGTGTAATTTTATTTCTGTATGGTTGTTATGGTTTTCTTCATTGTGAATATAGTTGATAAATTTGTTGAATTTTGCTTTAGGTACTGTTCTTTGGTTTTTTAATATAATAAATATTGCAGTATCTGGCATTTTGATAACTAATTTATTTATTTTGCCGCGCAATTTAAAGAGTTATATGACAATTTGTTTGTTGTCAAGGCTAATTATATAGGAATATTATTATTATGTAGGAAAGGACAAGAGATTTGTTTACTTATTTTCGTTATTGAAAAGTTGATCTTTTTGGCTGCACCCGTGTTGACATTATTCGCTGTTAGCGGAGTTTCAAGATTGAACTTGCTGCGTAAATCTCGTGGTCATGGGCGTTTAAATTGAATACCTTGCAATGTTGGGATAGAAAATCTATATTTAACTCTTGCTTAGTTTGAGTGTTGCGGAGAGTTCTTCAGTTCATATCTGACATTCAAAATATCAGCAAAAAGATTTGAAATTAATAGGAAAATGATTCAGTTTTAACTTTTGTCTATTCCAATTCTTTCATTTGAATATAATCAGATTAACATTTTTTCTTAATTCTTTATTTTAATTTCTTATTAATATTAATATTAATATTAAGTGTGAGTGGCAAGTAATATTAAGTATGAAAAATTTAATTCTCATTACCAATAAATGTTTATCTTTCAACTATTTTCTCTCCATAAATCTTACAATAAAAACCATCAGTCGACCGAGACGAACTACGAAACGGTACTTCCGTTTAAACAGCCTGTTCATTTTCCTCAGTTATTTATTTTTAACGTTTCACGGCCCGACTCGGTTCTAATCGAAGCGGAAACGCAATTTAAGTGTATGTATTTCATAAGTCTCCATAATGCCAATATTTTGAGCAAGATTTTCACATCGCAAATGGTTTATGGGTTTCTCCCCATTATAAATTTAAATTTGCTATAGAGTGGTTGGATTTGCTACGGTTGTCATTTTGATAAATATATTTTATTATATATTTTGGAAATGGTCAAACATAGGACAAAAATATTTTTATTTAAATTTTGAATTTTACGCCAAATCAGAAGGCAAATTTATTTCAAAACGACTTGTAGAAAGATAAGAAAATAAATGTTTAAATATTTTTTAAATTTGGAACTATCTTCTGATAACACAAGTGAACTGACTGTGGTTATTAAATTTGTGGATAAATACTATAAAAATGACCCGAATAAAAATGTTAATTTTCCATCATTAACTTCAACCAAATATATGTGATAGTACGAGTAAGTACGGGCATGACATGCCTATCGATTTAGCTCTGTATGTTCAGTAATTTAATTAACTTATCAAATTCATAAATGTTTATTTCTAAAATCATTACTCACAATATTCCCTACGAATAACAGAGAATATGAAATGATAAAATAATACAAGGCTCTGTCGTCGGCTCCATGCGTATAATAAATTTTATAACGCCCTGGCTTTGTTGAATTAAATTGCAACCAAAATATGGTCTGTGCTCGACGGACCATGTAATTCGAGATATTTGTATACAAAATGTGCAGCGGACATTTTTTTTTGTCAGGGATTAAACTTATCTAAACCTTAATAGTAATATTGGTCTAGAGTTTAAGCTTAGTCGCTTGTTTATGTACCAAAATTATGCGAGTGAAAAGGATTTGGCTAATACATATATCTCACAATTATGCCTCATACGCTCACATCATCTCATCCTTATATTTGAATGGAAAAATAGCCTATAGGATAAATATTATGTTAATTTCGTAGAGACCGGTTTCCACGAATTATAAAAAAGATGGCTATCCTAGCGGTTTAATATTAGTGCACAATAAGTACAGTATTCTGGTATAGTAATATTTTCTTTACTTTTATGGAATGTCATAAAGATCTAAGTAGGAAGAAATGTATATTTAAATTTCCGTCAACTGTCAACGAAAAATGGTGTAAAAAGTAGTTGGATGTACCAACATTATTCTTACATTTAAATTTGATGGGGAACATTCAAATAAATGAAATAATTTTTACAATATCTAGAACTCACTTGTTAAAACTAGGACTAATACTACTCATGCCATTCATTCACAAGGAACTAATGATGACGTAACTGCCTAAAAGATAGGGAGATTTTTCTATACGTTTTTTATAACATACTAAATAAAGTGGAAAAGAAAATTGAATGGCGTTTTCATTATAAAGACATATCTTTACAGTTTAATTTAATACAATTTTCTCTTTTGTATATGTGATTTCCTTGATTCTTTTCTTTGGCGCGTGGCACAACTAAGAGCAATTTTTTATTTCAATTTAATTTCTTATAGCTTGCTAATAATATACATGATAATATACATTGAAATGGTTATAAATAATATTTACCGTAACTGTAAGTTTTTGTTTGGTTTTATTACGATCTCGAAATGGTAAAAATTTTCTCAATGAAACGCTTTCAATGTCTATAAAAGTTATGCGTTAAAGGCTCGACTACTTAATAGTTACCTAAATGTACATATTTAACGAAAAACTTTTATTTGTCATTACGTTTACACAAATGTTTTTAATTCAAATGAAATTAAAATATTACAATTACCCTCCAAATTAATGAATATGTTTATTTCCACTATTATATTAATATCAGTTTTTTAATGGTTAAAACAGAATATATATGCAGTAGAGTAATTTTTTTTTCCATTTCCGTGTCGGCTGCAATGGAGAATATTTTGCGGTAGCGTAACGCAACGTGACAAAGAGTTGGCAAACTGCACCAATCCATTCACTTTTTCCCATTTTTCACACGACTGCTTTATATAGAGTACGACAGCCGATGCAGATTCATAGTACCGTCTACAAAGAAGATATTTTGTTCACGAAATATACGAACGAGAGCGCGAACTACACTAACATATTTCAGAATTTGTGCCACTTTTTATAAAATTTATTTATATGGTACAATCGATAAAGATTTATAGCGTTAACTGTAGTGTAGGATGTTTTGTGTTAGGAAATATTTATATCGAAATTTAACAGTGAGTTCACACTAACTTAATCTGTCTTATTTTTCATTCGATTATTATTCATTCGTAAAAAATACAATTGATACAAGTTGTTACATTTAGTTACGTTGATTTTCTTAAATTTAGTCACGCTAACACAAAATGCAATGAAATGTATTTGGTGTTAGCTTTACTAAATATAAAAACACGTTCATTAACTGCAGCAATTCGTTTTATAATTAGACTCATCTTTTATCCGAATTATTCATGTGCAATACGACAATCGATAAAGATTTATAGCGCCGACTGCAGTGGATGATATTTTGTGTCAACCTTACAACGAATTCACAAAATGCATCAATCCGTAAAGTAAGGACATTACGCGAAACGTCTCGAAGCATATTTTTTAAAGGATTTAGATAAATGTGTGCGTCAACTCCCGAATTTTTTATGGGACGATGTTTTCGATTTCTTATTTATTGTTTACTCAGCAGCGTAGCGAACTCGACAGATACAAATATATTTTATCCGTGTATTTGGTTTGTGTGATTTATATATTTATTTATACTTCGTGACGAGAGTTGTTACTGCTTTGAATACAAATGAAGCATGGCTTTATGTTTCTTGAGTATTACTCACGAATACTGAATACGTACGTTGCTCTATTTTGAACAAACACTTTCACATGAAATTATAATTAAAATGCAAAACGTATCTATTCATTATGTCCCCTGTTTAGTAAATTTATTACGTTTTTGAGTACTTCCCATGACTTTATTTCGTGGAGCTTGTAATTATTTTAGAAATTATACTTTCACTTAATATTCTCATAATATTCACGTCTTATGTTGCAGATTGACGGATATACTACTCGTCATTTTTTTACGCTTTCATGTGAACTCAGTTCACTAGGTTTACATGTTTTCTGAAAGTTCCAAATTTTTGCAGAATTTAGTATAACATAGCTAGAAAATGGAAAGATTTTAACTTATATTTAAGCATTTTTTTGTTGGTAAAATGTTATGTTGCAATATTTCACGTATATGACCTGAATTTTACGCGTAAGCTTACAAAGATATTCTCTCTAAATTTAATTCAATTATTCAAAAATTTGGGTAGTTTACATAATTAATAACGATGCCTCGTAAGCTAATATTACTTAATTTTGTTATAAATAAATGTAAACAATTATTTTCAAACGCGCACACAGTATTAATTGCATTCTGATATATTATCTAAATTATTAAGATATTAAATTAATGTAGAAGCTATATGTTTATGAACGTAGCAATTCATAAAATACATTTGATATACAACTTACAAGAACTGGTTTCTATGAAATATTCTTCAAGGAAAATGATCCCATTCATGGTGAGATTCTGCGGTTTTGTAGTAGTTCTTAAGTGTAAATATATAACATTGTAATTCTGTCTTTACTTTTTTTCAATGCACCGTAAAGATCAGAGTAGAAATAAATATATATTTAAATTTTCATGAAATTTTCAATGAAAAATGTTGGATGAAAGCATGTCGAAAATCGAAGGATATTCTCATTTTTTAGATTCGGTAGGGAATATTTCAATGGATCAAATTTTCATAATTTTTGAAACTAATTTACTTGATAAAGCTAGAACTACTTCTATGTTCTAGATTTAAGTTATTTTTACTGAAGTAAAATAATAATGATGAAATAGTCGCTTATCTTATAAGCTTTCACGTATGAACTTTTCGCAAACGTGTCAGAAAACGACTGAAAGTACATTTGTATTACCTATAAAATATTTTATAAGATTCTGAATCACCGGTTGACACCGTCAGAATTAAGCTGTTAAATATTAAAATTAAGTCATGTGCAAAGCAAGCAAAAAGTAATTATCGTATTTAAAAAATATAATTTGATAAAAAATTACCAACTGCTGTTATTTATGAGTTGCGGGAGATTCCAAGGTTTATAAAACAGCAAATATTTTTAAATTAGTGTAATAGTTTAATATTTTTTTAGTCAAATATAAATAATTATGAAACCATTTTAAATTCTATATCCGCAGACTGCTTTTATTCAATTGTCAGGACTGTATCACATGTCCAGAGAACGTGAAATACAGAAAAAATAATGAAATCAAATCAATTACAAATTGCATTCACTATCAATTAATGATTATTATATGAAAGGAATTTGGCATATTTTTGGTAAATTTTAAAGTTATGTGATAGTGAAAGAGAAGACTATTTCACGTCTGACCATGAAATTCTTGTAAGAACCTTAATTTGATGGGAAAGGTGAAATAGGCGAAAGGGGTGCCAATGGCCGAATCACTTCCTAAGTGTAACGTGTTGTTTGATAAAATGGTACACGGCATCTTGATTGGATATGGCATGAAGGTTTATACAGAGAGATATTGAATAACTGATGTCAGTAATAATTATGTCGTCAGTTAAAATTATCTCATGACCATCGACACCATTTAATATTCGTTGTAGTCCCGTGAACGGTATAATTCTGAAATGTAGACAGTGAGATGAATTGCTAAAGTGTACACATATCTTTTTGTAGAACATTTCATTTCGCTTGTTGACGAATGAAATAATGAGATAGTAGAGTCTACTTCAAAAGTATAGAAATATTGTTAGTCTATTCTGATATATGTATATATCAAACAAGTTATTAAAACAATATCTTATTCAATCTTTTCAAAACCTTTTTGCTCTATTCTCAAACTCACTTATGTTTTCGCACTGAATAAAGGTAGTATGGCCAAAGTTTTTCACTTTATGTGATTTCATAGTAAACTCATTAAAATTGTCTTATAGATCAGATGTTCACAATTTACATTTTTGAGAAAACAATTATTTTTTGAGACAATAATTTATCGAACTTTAATAAAAAAATAATTATTGAATATATTTGGGGTTAACTTTCTAGAAATTCATTATTCACAATTAAATGAAACTATGTGATGAAACCTAGGTAGTGGTAATGTTAAAATGCATTAGTTGATTGTGGGGAATGGCAGGCGCTCTCCAACATGGTTCCTGTCGAAACATTGTTGGTTTCTAGATCTGGCATCCATTCTGTTAAGTATTGCTAGAAAAGCAATTGGAAAAAATCAAGATTTGTTAAACTTTTTGACATCTTGTTATACTAACCGTACAATTTTGAAAAAATTCCATACCATAATTGAGTCTTGGAAGTAGGCACATTATTATTAACGGCCACTATTATTTACACTTGGTGCGTAATGTACATAATTTACTTAATTACTTATTATTCAATATTATTATATATCTGCAAACCTCGTATTTTTTTTCGAATTGTTTTTTTTTAAATTAAATTTCCTTTCACATCTCTATGAATTTATATATCATTTTACTGGTTCCATAAAGGTATTTCCGCTAACAATGAACACCGTTTAAGGAAAACCTTTCAAATTTCCATCTAAAGAACGCGGCGGATAACTAATTAATCAAGTTGAGCGATTCAAAGTATTTAGAGCGAGGAGATACCAGGGAAAACGCCGAGACTGGCTGGTCGCGACGTTCAATGATTTATTGCCCGGGCCAGGCCGCCGACTGTCGGCGTCGGGTGAGCCGCGAATGAGCATGTAACAATATCTGCGGAGACACGGGTGGATAAGGGCCGTGAACGTAATTTACAAAGCGCGGTCTATAGGGTTCAGGTATTGTCAAATGAAAAGAATTTTTATTTAAATTTTACCTGTAATATTTTTATACTCCTATGGCCTGGTTTAGCGGTTTGTTAAAAATAAATAGAATTTCGAAGTGTAATTAATGTTTCTATTCAAGAATTAGAGTTAGTACAATATAATGTAATACAGAAATATATAAAGGATATTTTAACAAATTGTAGTACGAATACTGCTATAGTAATATCGGATAAAATGTAAAAATATAACCAGAGTCGTAATATTTCTATAGCTAGGCTTGATCTTGATACAACGTCAAGTCAAGGGTTAAGTATCACAATGCTCGCACACCGGGAGCCGCGCGGCATCATCAAATTGATTCCGCAATTGGGCCTACCATTACTTGGCTTTGAATATTGGGCGACACGAGTATCATTTCACAGAGAGAAAACTCGATCATACTGGTAATTCAGTTTTGACCATACTTAGTTTTGCAGGGGTTTTGTTTATTACAATTAAACATTTAATAGTATGATTTTGAAAATGTTGGAAATATACAATATTTTGTAACAAAAAATGTTATAGATTATTTCCATCTCATATTTTTTACTCTAACCCCAAAAAAGCTGTACAATTCCTTTAGACAATTTGTCCTATTTTTCATTCGAATCATTTATACATATTACGACAATCGGCGAAGATTCACTACACCGACTGCCATGTAGGATATTTTGTGTTGGCATAACGAAATGTAACAACGAACAAGCGATAAAAATTCATTGCACCGATTACAAGCTATGATATTTTGTGTTTGCCTAATATATAAAAGGAATGTAACAATGACTTCGCAAATTGCACCATTTTAATATTTGACCAATTTTTCATCCAATTAATATGAAAATTAATAAAGATCCATAGCAGTGACTGCAATATTGAATATTTTAAGTCAGCGTTTTGAAATGCAAGGACGAATTCACTAATTGTTACTATTTGGTCCAGTTTTCATCCGAATTATTTATTGCAGTGCGACAATTGATAAAGATTTATAGCGACGCCTGCAGTGAATGATATTTTGTGTCAGTGTTAAGAATTATAACATCGAACTCGTTAACTGTATCAATTCATATAGTAAAAGAACATTAGGCAAAATATCTCGAAACGCATTTCTTAAAGGATTTGTATATATCTGTGCGTCAACCCCCGTATTTGTTATGGAACGATGTTTTCAATTTCTTATTTATTGTTTATTCAGCAGCGTAGCGAACTCGAGAGATACAAATATATTTTACCTGTGTATTTGGTTTATGCTATTTATATACATATTTACACTTCGTGACGAGAGTCCTTATTACGTTGAATACAAATGAAGCATGGCTTTATGTTTCTTGAATATTGCTCACCAATATTGGATTCGCAAGTTCCTCTATTTTGAACAAAGGTCTTCTAACGAAATTACAGTTTGAATGCAAAACTTTATATCTCTGTTCGAAAAATTGATTTTGCTTTTAATTTTTTCCAACGACTCAATTGAATGGAGTTTGGTGGTTGTTACAGAATTTCTATTTTTACTTAACATTTTCATGATATTAGTATCTTATTTAACTTTCATCAAATTTACAATGATGAAGGTTGCAAATTGACTAAAAATCTTTCCATATTTTTTTTAATTTTAATATGTTAAGACTTCAATATTTATGTATATTTAGTTAATATTATAGAAAGGGATAATTTAAAAATTTCATAATGGTTCCTGAAATGTTAATGTTACATGATTCCAATATAAAAGCCTGAAACTATTACTTCCAAGTAAAATATAGTGACAATAATAACTATATTCTGACGAATTAGGAAAATTATAAAAATATGAAAATAATAGAGAATTTATACATTTACGATAGAAGTAGGACATAAAATACTGATTTTAATTTCTATTTTTATATATCATGATATGTACTTCCAGGAAAATGTTCTGCTTAGAGCGCCATTCCGTAATTTTGAATTACTAATATTTAAGTGCAATGTTGCGGTATCGTAATCCATTCTTAATTTTTGTATCGCAAATCTTTCATAAATTTTTCAATGAAAATTTGCTGATGAACCGTCTGGTCGGGAGTGTGAAACGAACGTACTATGAGTATTTTTTTTAGATTGGGTAGGCAAAAAAAATAATTTTTTGTTTTTACTCCCATGAGTAAATTTACATAATTTTTAGATCTTAACGCAGTAGATAAAACTAGGGCTACTAATACTTTATACATTTTATTTATTTTTACTGAAATAAAGAAATAGTGTTGAAATAGCCACTTGATGCCAAATTCTAGCGGTCAGTAAACTAAATGTGATTCTGACGATATATGCTGTGATGTTTGTTGTTAATGATTACATTAGTATTAGATTATTCTGCAACTTTCACAAGTAAATGGCTGATATATAATTTTCTTACGATTATTAACAAATATTGATTTTAGTCACGTATATAAGGTTTGCTTTGATTCGGAACATAAACGTATCTCAAGTGTATCAAAAACTATTTGGATTTCATTTATATGCCCTTCGAAATAATTTATAAGCACACTTGTTGACATCGTAAAAAATAAGCAGATAAGTATTAAATCTAACCTATAAATTGACATTGCTGTTCAAAAACTAAATGTGATAGAAAATAGCCAACTCTTATTATAAGTTCGCAGATCGTGAATAAACAAATACATGAAGGTTTATAAAAGGAATGAATATTACTTAGTGTAATAGTTTTATTATTGTTTAGTCAAATATTTATAATCAAGAATCGACCTTAAATTTCATCTCAACATGCAGCTTCTGTGCAATTATAGGAATTGATCAAGCACTGTGTGCTGTGTATTTTTGTAAAATCCATCGCTCACTTATGTTTATTGCAACAAAAGAATTTAAGATGTTTTTGATAGATCGTCACTACTTCAAATTTGTCCATAAAAACCGTTTTCTTACAAGAATCTTGCATTTATGAACAAAGGTGAAGTAACGTGTGCTAATTGTCGAGTTAGTTTCTAAGTGTGCTGTGGTGTTTAGTGTAGTGGTTTATTTTATCTTGATGGCATATGGGGTTAAGGCTTATGCAGAGACAGATAGAACTAAATAAACGTTAGTGTATATTATGCAGGAGCTTTGCAAGAATATGTGCACCATTTGATCCATGATGTAGGTCCGTAGACAGTATAATTCTGAAGTGTAAACAGTTATAGCATTTCCTGATAAGTTCTTATAAATTGTTGAGAATTTCATGTCAAAACGAAATTGTTTTGCTTATAATAAGAAACAAATTGAAATATGATTATTATTTCCATTAATATTGTTCTTGATTATTTATGCGGACATATTGACATGTCATCACAATAGTGTATGGGGTTGATCACAAGGCGTACGGCCTTTGATGGCTCGGCCCATCGTAGGGAGCCGGGTTCGATTCTCGGCCGCTCATCGAGCGGACCTCTATCTGACTAGTATTCTGGTTGGCTGTGAGAGATAGCTTTCGTAGCAATAAGTATGCCATATGTGTTCACGATATACATTAAAGTGCGTATATCAATAAATAAATAATAAGTATTACAATGGTAATTCGAACATCATATAATATAAAAACATATAAGGAATGTATTAACGAATTGACATATGAATACTGTTACACATTGAATATATTTGACCTCAATTTTGTAGAAATTCATTATTGACAATTAAATGAAACTACGTGATGTAGTATTATTTGTACTTACTTTATGTTCTTTACCACGACCTAGGTTTCGTTGTATTACAACATCTTCAGGTGGGATATTAGCAAAGATCTTTGCTAATATCTCGTAGAGTCGAATCGTAAAAGTGTTAGTAATAAAAAGTATCCTATGGCTTAAAAAATTATATATATATATATATATATATATATACACACACACACACACACACACATATATATATATATATATATATATATATATGCAGAGCTAGGTTAGTAACCAGTAAACTGAAAATGGAGAGGTTGAAACTATTTATCTATTATTCTACTTATATTTGTTAATTTATCTGAAATTAAAATATTATTATAAATAAATTCCTAAATTAATGAACACTTTTACTTCCATTAATGTAATACTATTATTAATTATTAATATTATACTTTTAAAGTGGGATAATTTTTATTCCGACTCATATTTTTCATCCTAATAAAGATTCATAGGATCAACTGCAATGTTAACGTATCGAAATATAACGAGATCGTAAACGGCACTAATCCATTTTATAATTTGTGTCATTTTTAATCGAATTATAATTGATGCACAGTACGACAAGCCATAAAAGTACATAGCATGGACTTTAATGTAGAGTATTTTTTGTTAGCGGATATAATAATGACTTAATAATATATAATAATGATATAATAACGATATAATATTGATATAATAATGAAATTACAAATTGTAATAGTGTATTTGTAATTTCTTTCATTTTTCATACGAATTATTTGTGTGCTGTACAATAATCGTTAAACATTCATAGTGCTGACTGTTATGGATGATATTCTGTGTTGGCATATCGAAATGTAACAACGAGTTTACAAAGTGCATCAATCCATAAAACATAAACATTACGCAAAACGTCTCGAAACACATATCTTAAAGGATTTAGATAAATCTATGCGTCAACTCCCACATTTGTTATGGAACGATATTTTCAATTTCTTATTTATTGTAAAATTTATTATTAGCAGCGTAGCGAACTAGCGAGACACAAATATATCTTGTCTGTATATTTGGTTTGCGCGATTTATATATTTATTTATTCTTTGTGACGAGGGTCCTTACTGGTTTGAATACAAATGAAGCATGGTTTTATGTTTCTTGAAGTTATTCACAAATATTGGATATGTACGTTACTCTATTTTGAACAAAACCTTCTCTTGAAATTAGAATTAGAATGCAAAACGGGTCCATCCGTTATAACTACTGTTCGGAAAATGTAATGTTATAGAATTTGCACTTTCACTTAATATTCTCTTAATATTGACGTCTTACTTTAATCTTGTTAAATTTAAAGTGATGAAGGTTAGAGATTTACTGAAAGACTACTCACAATTTTTTTTATTTTCCCTTAAATATAATATATTGACAACGTAAGGAACCTTGAGTTACGATATTATACAGATTTCAGGATATAAAATTAGACAAATTTCAACACGTTTTTTACAGATGATAGGTTTTAAATTTGTCTGTCTTGCTGTGTTTCACGTATCTGACCTGAATTTTATACATACACCCATACATATCTGCTGTTTAAGTTCAATTAACATTATACATAGATTATAGGTAATTTGCGTAATAGATAACGATGCCTTTGTACGCTAACAATACTTGATTCCGTTATAATTGCAAAAAAACTGTTATTTCCACATGAAATGATCAAAAAGTGCCGAAAAGCCTGGCATATTATGTTCAAATTATAAAAGTATTAAAGTAATATAGGTAAGGTATATTTACGACTAACATATTATGTTAGTCGTAATATACCTTACTATAGTCTACAATACCACAGTCGTAAATATACGTTACCTATAGTAAGGTATATTTACGACTGAAGTAGAGAATAAAATAAGGAGATTTTGCAGTTTTTGTAATAATTATTAAGTACAATATTGCACTGTTGCAATCTTTTCTTAATTTTGTTGCAACATATCATGAAGATCTACGGAAAAATATATATTTATATACATTTTATTTGAGCGTGTTTAAAAACGAATAGCATTATAATTTTTTGATTCTATAATAAAAAGGAATCATATAAAATTTTTTTTATTATTAACTGAAAAATCTAAACGTTTTTTGGAAGTTGTACATGGAAGTTGAGTTGTTGTACTAATATAAGCTTAACTAATTTTCCAAAAATGAACTTTACGATCGTATTAAAGACGATTAGAAATATTTCGAAAGACTAAATTATTTGTTGATGCAGTAAGAATTAAGCCGAAACATAATGAAATTAAGTCTTTTGCGAAGCAAAGAAAAAAGAACATTCGTGTTCATATAAACGAAACGCGATGGAAAATTTCTAACTACACTCATAAATTCACTGGATGTAATTATAAACAAATGAAAGTTTAATCTCACGTTTATAAAAAAAGTTAATTAAATATAATAAGCAAGTATTATTGTTAAGTCAAATTCACCTAATTATTAAACGGTCTTAAATTTTACTTCCATAAACAACTTCTGTACAACTGTCGGGATTGCCTAAGTATTGTTTTCTATGTATCTTTAGATACATATGTTTATATATATATATATATATATATATATATATATATTGTACGATAAATATGGGTATAGAATTTGACATAAAGAAAACCATTAAATGAAACTACGTGATGTAGTATTACTTTCCTTAAGTTCTTTACCACGACCTAGGTTTCGTTGTATTACATCTTCACGTGGGCTATTAGCAAAGATTGGAAAGACCTAGGTTGTGGTAAAGAACTTAAAGAAATTAGAAATAATACTACATCACGTAGTTTCATTTAATTGTGAGTAGTGAATTTCTACAAAGTTAACGCCAAATATATTCAATAAAGAAAACCAATGAAATAGCAACTTCGGTTTATTAATGTGTTTGTTCTATTTGTTTATATGTTAATTTGTTTTATTTCAAAAGGACATTAGCACATCAACTTTACTTTGAATCCACATAGAAATATTAAGTTAATTTGTTTTGTTTAAACCCCCAAATTTTCCAAAATCGTTATTTAATCAGCCCTATTTTTATTCCAGTTTGCACCCTGGAGCCATATACGTGAAAAGTAATTCAAAATGTATTAGGCGCAAACCGAAGATATCAAATGTAGCACATATTAAACTCTTAACAGTTTAGTTTGCTCATAGTTCCAGAAATAACACTACAGTTACCTTGTTGAGAAAATAAAGTAATTCTAAGGAAACAAGATTTATTTAACTTTTCGACAAAACTTTTTTACCTTGCTTTTTTTACGCTAAAATTTCGACGAAAATTGCATACCACGTCACTTCTGAATTAATTGCTGCATATGTGCTGACCTTCTCAAATTAGAAAATGAAAATAATGAGACATTAATACCATCTATAAATTTATATCAAGCTTAGAAACACCGTACATTAAAACATATTTTTATACACTAATTGATCTTCGTTATTTGCCTTGAAAAGTCAAAGCTTTTAAATGTTTAATTCATTATGTATAGAAATTAAAATATTTTTATGTTGCTGAATTATTTACGAGTGCGGATAAATTTATTCTTCAGTGCTTTCTCAAAGTACAATTTGCTTAGACAATTATCAATTAAAATTTTTACGTTATTAAAGATCTTGTATTTTTTTTATTAAATTTATTCTTTGAATTTATATTTCCCCTTACAACTTCATGAAATTTGAATTTTTATAATATCTCATCGATTCAATAGATACATTTCCGTATCAACGAACATCGTTTAAGGAAAATCTTTCGTACAAAATCAAACCGGGAAATGACCTTTAGTTTTTCTCGTCAATGTAAAGATCGCGTCGGATAAATAACTAATTAATCAAGTTGAGCGATTTAAATTATTTAGAGCAAGGAGATAACTACTGGAGTGACTGGTCGCGACGCTCAATGATTTATGGCGCGGGCCAGGCCACCGAATGTCGGCGTCAAACCGGGCGCGGATGAGCGCGTAACAATAGCTGTGGGGCTAAGGTAAGAGTATGGAAGTAATTTATATTTTTGTGAACATTAATGTCAAATTGTAACGTCCGTGATATATCTAAAAGTTTGAAAGAAACACATGTTTATGAACAAAAATAATAAATTTGAAAAAATATTAATTTGCTATAAAATTTTGACACAAAAAATATTAATTTGCCAATAATTTTCAACAGTTCAAACATATATCTGCATAAATTTACGATTTTCAAATAATAGAAGCACCCTTATCCCAAAAAAAAGATCATTTCCCATAAAAGCTGGATTGAACTAATTAAACGAAATTGTTCTTATTCATTTTCACTGCTTCGGAGGAATATGGCGTAAAACAAAAGAAAGAAATAGTGACAATACATAAATCAAATTCTGTTGTAAATAGAGATCTTCAATTAATTAATTAGGCTCAGCGAACAATAGGAGGTCAATGAACTTTTTGTATGATATCTAATATGACCTATAATTATCTTATATTTTCTTCCCTAACATTTACGCAGAATGGAGAATGTGAGCATGGGATTTTTAGCGGATCGCCTAAGTTGAGCTTGCTCCATAAATCTCGTGGTCATGAGAGTTAAGACAGATTGCTTTACAATATTGCGAATAGACAATTCCTCTGTTCATATCTAAGATTTAAAACAGCGGAAAGAAGATATGAAACGAAATACTAATGGAAAGAAGTCAGTTTTATATTTCCGCTGCTTAATTTCTTTCATTGGACATGTTATTCTAATTATTTATGCAAAACACGAATTTAGTGTTTTTGACGACATTAAAACTGAGGATAAGTAATATTAAATGTCATCAATTGTTATAATTTCCACCATTATTATCGTTATGTTTATTTTGTAACTATATTCTTTTCATAAAAATAAATAAATCTTAAAATCGCAATCATAACTGAAACAAAACAAACTACAGAAAGGAAGTAACGTACACGGCTCGTTTATTTTTATCAGTTATTTATTTTTAACGTCTCACGTCCTGACTTGATTCTACTCGAAGCGGAAATGCAATGCAATGTAAGTGTATTTCAATTTTCCTTTTTAGATTATATCAATTTGCTTCTACGATACAGAACCGACATGGCGGCTAAGATATAAATAACTTGGTTGTTATATTAAGTTCATACAGGCTGCTCAGTCGAAAAAGTGTGGTACAGTAAAACTTGAATCCGACGTGAACTCCATGGAAGTTAAATCAACCATCAACAGTGGATAATTAAGAATTTTAGAAGCAAAATTATTCGACTAGTTTTCGATTATGACTCTGCTCAAAAGCTGTATAATGGGCGATACTTGGTAAACAAAATTATCATGAATAATAATTTGATCACACATTGTTCCTACGTTTTTTGTCATAATTTTTTGTGGTAATTTATTTCCTACAAAATATTAAGACTATACCTTGTTAGTATTGTGAAGTATTTCAAGAATATATAAAAGTTGACAGAGCTAGAAGATTAATAATTATATTGGTTATGGGAAATATATTATTAACCATGATAATTGCCGGAAAAACCAACCAATAAAATCTCTTGAACGTTCTGTTATTGTATATTTGGCAAGTGATAAATTGAAATTACTAATATTCCCAAGGAAGAAAATAATAATTTTTACCTTTTTTTGTAAACCATAGTATTTTCTATAAGTATTACGTAAAACATATTTTCTAAAATAAATATATTAAATATTACAACGCCTCTAAACACTTTAGGCACGGAATATCATGCAACCATTGGTACACAACACCCGTAAGCTCTCCCAAAATGTAATTTTTTACATTTTGGGAGAACGGAAACCATTGTTTTTGTTGTATATCTAGCCATTTTATGTTTATTGGGCACGAAATAGGCTATTTCAAATTCGAAAATCTTATTCGTCTTTTGCGAAAATAACTTTCTTACTAATCGATCATTTGTAATAAAAACCTACTGAAAAATCCATTGTTAAATCAAAACGTTACGACAACTTGTCGACATCTCAAGAAATCTCTTCATAAATCTCATTAGGAATATATTGCATTATGGACATCTCTAAACTGGTATCTGAATACATTTTTATTAAAAAAAAAGATAAGATAAAAAAGATAAAAAAAAATGTTTATTACATATACATATTCTAGCAAACACAAGTGAATAAGCTATACTTCTCAAATCTCTAGATAGACTTTGTAAAGTCCATGTCCAGAAAAAAAAATAAAATTACACGGCAAATGTTGATTTTCATTTATTAATTTTAACCAAGTAAATGTGCAAGTAGGAGTAATTACGGGAAACGCTTGCTCAATTAAATTTACCGATTTAATTGAATTATTAAATCCATAAACGTATATTTCTGAAATCATTATTTATAATATTCCGTACGGATAACAGAGAATATGAAATGAGAAAATAATATGAGGATCCGTCGTCGGGTCCGGGCGTGCGATAAAATTGATTACGCCCTAGTATTCTTTTTGTTGAATTATATTGCCTGGGCT
The DNA here is from genome assembly GCA_039881145.1 of Druceiella hillmani. Classification (NCBI taxonomy): domain Eukaryota; kingdom Metazoa; phylum Arthropoda; class Insecta; order Lepidoptera; family Hepialidae; genus Druceiella; species Druceiella hillmani. The sequence continues at coordinate 29,200,236 of JAYKKI010000002.1, forward strand.
CAGTAAGCCTTGTAATTTGAAACATTTGTATGCAACATGTGTAGCAAGCGTTTGTTATTTTTAAGAATTAAGATTATCCAAATATTAATAGGAATATTGGTCGGAAGTTGAGTTTTCTGTTTGGATATTATAAGAGTCAATATTTAGATATGGGTAATACAAATATTCGAAAATGATGTCTCATACCATCATACAATATTATATGATTCCGTCATAATCGTAATGGAAAATGTGGAAATAATTTCCATATAAAATGCACATGTAATATATATTATATTTTGGTGTTTCATGTCCATTATCCAAATATTAAATTATTTTATAAATTATACCATTATACATTTATAACTGAACGTGCAGGGTATAAGATATATTTGATACTAGTTGGGGTACCTGGCTTCCCTCAGGGAGTTGGTATGAGATTGTGTGTTTTTTTTGGAATAAAAGTACAAACTTTAATATATGAGAGGTTAATTTTTATTGGAAACATATTCTATTTACAATAATACTTGTTTATAAAAACATTTTCGTTTTGTTATCCTGAGTATATATGTACAAATTTTTCGAATTTACTACTCGAGAGCTAGGCTACATATATTTGACCATGAGAAAAGCAGTTCTTTGAGGCTGATGCCGCAAAGTTTAAAAGTTTGTCCTTTCGCTTTATTAATTCTAAAACTATAGGCTAATTTGATTGGTAATTTCAGTCTTTTAAATTTGAAGTGTAGTTCAGTAGAGATCAGTGGTATCCTCAGCATAAATACTCTGTCATAAGTGCGGCTTCGGTGATGTTATTCGATACTGTTTGGCGATCAAGCTTGTTCCATTACGTAGTTTTGGTGAGTTGAAATTTCTGAGAAGTATTTTTCGATTTATATTCAGCCACTATATCACTTTGATCACTCACACTTCACTGTTTGTTTTATTCACTCACTGCACTACAATAACTTTCTTAATTGACGTCCGAATCCACGACGTATCTTGCTTTATATACCTCTACCGATGGCTAGCCCTACCCAGATAAAAAAAGTTTTCGAAAGTTCTACAATGTTCCACAATATTCCACAACATTCGAGAGTGTTCCTGAATATTCCACAATTAACTAGGATATCCCGGGGTGTTCCCGAACTTCCAGACTATTCCCAAATATTCCACATCATTCTACGATGTTTTGAGACGTTTTCGAATGTTGTGGAATGCTCTCAAATACTACCGAATGTTCTAGAGGACGAAACTTCTAGCCTAAGGGCAATATGTTTCGCCTAGCATCCTTCTTCATGGATGGCGGATAGAGGGCTACAACACCATATAACTCCCTTAATCGTACTGGGACTCGTTTCTGAGTTTTAGCAGCATGCACATTGTACACTTACTTTTATAATATATATTGATTATAGTGGCAGAGAATACATTTTAGGAAAAGGTCTTAATATTGTTCTAATGAGATGCCGCGGTTTTGTATTATTATTTAATCCCTCGGGCGTCCCTGACTTTTAACTGAACAATGCGTATAGCGCCATTGAAAAGTAATAAAATAAACATTTAGACAATTATATACCAAAGGAAATAGCAAATCGAATGGTATTAAAGTAATCTACAGCGTTTAGTTATTTTCGCCGCTAAGATTTTTTGTTTCAAAATTTTGTGTTAGTGATTATGGAGGGAATGTGAGTGCATACATATTATATGATGCATGGTCATTATGGTTGTAAACTTATTTTGTTATTTTTGGTATATGTTTGTAATAAATAAGTTTTTTTTTCTAAAACTGATAGAATACATGACAAGGGCACGGAAAAATCAACATTATTTTCGCAAGATTTTAGTAATATTATTTAATTGTGCATATATGAAGAAACGATTTCATTACGAAGATGGACAATAAATCTATTTATTGCTTGAGATAGTAATTCTTTATTTTTTGTGAATTCATTTGACGTAAGCAAAAGTTTGCCACCTCACCCTCACTGAATTTTAACCACTTACATATGTTATTTTGATTATTTCTTTTATGCAATCCATTTACTTTTTCATTATGTTGGAAACATAGTTTTATGCTAGTTTATGATAATTATAGTGTGTATATGATATTTTTGTCTATTTCCGTTTTAGTGTGTTATGATATTTTTAGTGTATTTCCGTTCATAAAAAACGAAACGCCTGATATCAAATAATTTTTCTCACTTTTCAAGTACGTTATGTCATTATTTTTGTTCACTTTTATTCACAATTAAATGAAACTACGTGATGTAGTATTATTTCTACTTTAATTTCTTTACCACGACCTAATATATTCCCAATAAATTCAATATTCACTTTTATTATACTTGCATGAAGAACTCTTAAGAAAGTAAGAGTTTTTAGCATTAAATTTAGTCACACTGGTCTTATCCGTTTATTGTTTTTAATTGTCGTATTTTGCGGACACTGAGGTGGTTAAGAAAAATTAACAGAACTGAGATGGTTAAAAAAAATTTACCATGATATAATGTTTTATTAGAATAAGCCATTTATTTATTCATAAGAAATATTTACTATTCACGTTTTTATGGTGATAAAAAGTTTATATTTTTTTGTAAACTTACGTTCTTAAACAATACGGATTTTTTTCTGTATTTTTTAAACTAATAAGTATGTTAGTATGGTACAAATAATTCAAATATTTTACAATTACACTTTTTACCTATATACGCAAAATTTCATCACAATCGAGTAATGCATTTGGGATTTATGCATTATTTTATAGGAAGCGATGAAATGGCCGAGTTCGCGTTTCAAGTCTGGGCCCTACAATGGTTATATGCAATGCCACGGTGTAAAATTTTGTAAAAACTGTCACTTTTATGAAATATATCCTGAAAATTTCATCAATTTTCCAAATGATTGAGATAATGAGAATGTTTGACGCCGTTTAAAAACGAAAATAATTATTAATTATTAAATTATATGTAAACACTCAAATGAGTCTAATAATTTATATCATTTTTAGAACTTGAGTTTGTCAAAATTAAGACTAATACTGTTATAGAACACGTTTATGTCATTTTTTATCAAAGTAAGGAATTAGTGTTGACGCAGCCGCATGATAGATAGAAAAATCTATCGAGATGTTTTAATATTCTGGATAAACTAATATTTTTTAATGACTGTTAATAATATTCACTGTAGCAATGACATAAAAGTTGTTTTAGTCCAGTCATCATATCTTCTGTTTGGAAATTTATTTACGTTTTTATCAATTTTCCGCTACTCAACTGATAGGCTCTGTGATTGTTACAGCATTTGTACTTTCACTTTATTTTCTCTTAATATACGTGTCTTGCTTAACTCTCGTTCAATTTAAAATGATGAGTAACATAGCTTTAGAAGGTTAACGTATATACACCGAAAACTACGATTTTTCATAGATTTTATTATAGAAAAATTATAATGACGTAGCTGTTTAATAGATATAGAAACCAATTTAGTCTACCTTGTAATGGTTATTAGAAACATTCAGTCATAGTAAAAGTTAGTCCACAGTTTTCACAGGAAAACGAATGATATCTACTTTTTCCTCTGATTTTGGACTGAATAACGTAAACAATGCTGATATGAGGTTTTAGTGAGTAATATGCTTCTTTTTAAAATAAGATCTTATTACAAACGTATCGAAAATGATGAAACTTCATATGATCTTGATATGATCTACGCTTTTATAAGACTCTAATATACTTGTTGCCACTGTAAGAACTGAGTCGATAGGTATGGGAACTGATCTGCAAAGCAAACAACAAGTCACATTCGAATTAAGAACGTAAAACGCAAAACAATATTTTTAATTATCATTTTAAGTTCACGGGAGGTCATTAAACAAATAAAAGTTAAATCTAGATTTCATAAAAAGAGTTGATGTTTCTAAACCAGTGTAATAGTTTTATTATTGTTTAGTGAAATGTAGATAAGGACGATCTTAAATTATACTTTATCACACAGCTTCTATATAACTGCATGGATTATGGAGTCGCTATGGTATGAATTCGCGATTACGGTCCCATGTATTTTTAAATTTGTACTTGCGAATATTTTTTATGTTAAATACCTGCAATACGTCTAAATAGAATAATGGAATGTTGATAGTAATGAACCAAAATTATACACTTCAATATAGTTATGGTAATTATAATAGAAGAATTGAATATATTTGAATATATTAATAAGGTTTATTAACCTTTTTGACATTTTTTTACTCTATTTTTCTAAAAAATTGAATTATGGGAAACAACATATACCTCAGCACGAGTCCTTGGAGTAGCCGCTTCATATGAGCTGGCCCTCTTTAATTTGGGAATAAGTTGACATACTTATCCATAGCTTAGATAACAACAGAATATTTATACATATTCTTCCACATTTTAATAAGTATTCGTGTATTTATCTTTCGATATTGATGTAAAACTTGACAATCCTTACTCTTTTTAGTTGACATGAATGGTTGCAATTTTTCAAGTTTTAATTCGTTATCGAGGGAAAGTATGTAAAGTCAAACAATGGATTTTATTTCTGAATTATTTGCGTGCGAACACAATTTAATGTTTTTACTTGTTCTTTAACATTTTTAAATTATATTTCCTTTTAAATCTTTCAGAAATTTGAATCCATTCAATGTATCACTTATTGCCGCTAGCAGCATGTTTTGTACAGGTTCAAAATACTCAGTTAATATTTTTTCTGGTTAGAGCTTCTAATTTTTTCAGAGTTACGGTTGATCATGAATGAATTGTTTAAAATTTGTATAGAAATTTACCCATTTTTCATACGAGTAAGAGCCGTTAAGGACACAAGTACAACCTTTTCTAGTTTTATAACGGGTGGTCGCGTCCTATTTGAAATATATATTTCATTTAAGCTTGCGATATGTTTTGCTGATGTGGACAGCATTGGATTCATTTTATCTGTTATGTTCTAGCCATAACTGATTTGTGCATAACACAATTTTTCAAATTCATCGAAGTCGGTCGATATCTCGTTAATCAGTTCGTCTGTATTTGTTTGGATTTCTCCAAGTTGTTCTAGTGTAATGCTTATATTTTTAAATGTAATTTTATTTCTATATGATTATTATGGTTTTCTTCATTGTGAATATAATTGATAAATTTTGTGAATTTCACTTTAAGTACTGTTCTTTGATTTTTTAATTTAATTAATATTGCACTATCTGGCATTTTGATAACTAATTTATTTATTTTGCAGCGCAATTTAAAGAGTTATATGACAATATGTTTGTTTTAAAGGCTAATGTGGTGAATTATTATATAGGAAAGGACAAAACATTTGTTTACTTAACTTTGTTATTGCAAAATTGATCTTTTTGGCTGCACCCGTATTGACAGTATTTGCTGTAAGCGCAGTTTCAAAATTGAACTTGTTGCGTAAATCTCGTGGTCATGGGCGTTAAAATTGAATGCATTGCAATGTTGGGATAGAAAATGTATATTTATCTCTTGCTTAGTTTGAGTGTTGCGGAGAGTTCTTCAGTTCATATCTGACATTCATAATATCAGTAAAAAGATTTGAAATTAATAGGAAAATGATTCAGTTTTAACTTTTGTCTATACCAATTCTTTCATTTGAATATAGTCAGATTAACAATTTCCCTTAATTCTTTATTTTAATTTCTTATTAATATTAATATTAAGTGTGAGTGGCAAGTAATATTGAGTATGAAAAATTTAATTCTCATTACCAATAAATGTTTACCTTTCAACTATTTTCTCTCCATAAATCTTACAATAAAAACCATCAATGGAATGAGATGAACTACGAAACGGTACTTCCGTTTAAACAGCCTGTTCAATTTCCTCAGTTATTTATTTTTAACGTTTCACGGCCCGCCTCGGTTCTAATCGAAGTGGAAATGCAATGTAATTTAAGTGTATTTAATTTTTCCTTTTTTCGATTATATAATTTCATACGGCGAGCCAGAATCGAGATGGCGAGGAAAATATAAATTACAAGGCGGTCACAATAAGTGCAAACAGCATGCCTAGTTCAACATCGGTACTACAGTAAAGCTTGAAGCGATTTGTTAATGTGAACTCTATCGAAGTTAGATGAAAATCAACAGTGAATTGCTAAGTAATTTAGAGAAAGATCAATTCGGTTGTGTTGGACGGTAGTTTTGTTATGGTAATTATAACTTCATAGTATACTAAAGTATCACAAGAAATTGTAAGATTTAAGAAAGTTAGGAGACTATTTAGGAGTCAGGGAGTATTTCATAAGTCTCGATAATGCCAATATTTTGAGCAAGATTTTCACATCGCAAATGGTTTATGGATTTCTCCTCATTATAAATTTAAATTGGCTATAGGGTGGTTGGATTTGCTACGGTTGTCATTTTGATAAATATATTTTGTTAAATATTTCGGAAATGGTCAAACATAGGACAAAAATATTTTTATTTGAATTTTGAATTTTACGCCAAATTAGAAGACAAATTTATTTCAAAATCACTTGTAGAAAGGTAAGAAAATAAATGTATAAATATTTTTTAAATGTGGAACTATGTTTTGATAACACAAGTACTGTGGTTATTAAATTTCTAGATACATACTATACAAATGATCGGAATGAAAATGTCGATTTTCGATCATTAACTTCAACCAAGTATATGTGAAAGTTCGGTTACGTACGGGCGTGCCCTTCGATTTAACTCTGTACGTTCAGTAATTTAATTAACTTATTAAATTCATAAACGTTTATTTCTAAAATCATTACTCACAATATTCCCCACGGATAACAGAGAATATGAAATGATAAAATAATACAAGGGTCTGTCGTCGGCTCCACGCGTGTGATAAATTTTATAACGCCCTGGCTTTGTTGAATTAAATTGCAACGAAAATATGGTCTGTGCTCAACGGACCATGTAATTCGAGATATTTGTATGCAAAATGTGCAGCGGGCATTTTTTGTCAAGGATTAAACTTATCCAAACATTAATAGGAATACTGGTCTAGAGTTTAAGCTTAGTCGCTCGTTTATGTATGAAAATTATGCGAGTAAATAGGATTTGGCTAATACACATATCTGACAACTATGCCTCATACACTCATATCATGTTCCTTATATTTGAATGGAAAAGTAGCATATATGACAAATATTGTATTAATTTCATAGAGACCGGTTTCCACGAATCATTTTTCTTTGAAAATTATGGCTGTCCTAGCAAGACATCGCTGTTTAATATTAGTTCACATTAATTACAGTATTCCGGTATAGAAATATTTTCTTTACTTTTATGGGATATGTCATAAAGATCTAAGTAGGAAGAAATGTATATTTAAATTTCCGTCAAATTTCAATGAAAAATAGTGTAAAATGTAATTGGATGTACATAAATATCAACATTATACTTAAATTTCAATTTGATGGGGAACATTCAAATAAATGAAATAATTTTTATAATTTCTTGAACTCACTTGTTAAAACTAGGACTAATACTACTCATGTTATTCATTCGCGTTATTCCTCATGAAAGTGAGGATCTAATGAAGACGTAACTGCTTAAAAGATAAAGAGATTTTTCTCGATATTATTTTATAACGTACTAAATAAAGTAGAAAAGAAAAGCGAATGGCGTTTTCATTATAAAGACATATCTTTACAGTTTAATTTAATACAATTTTCTCTTTTATATATGTGCTTTCCTTGATTCTTTACTTCTTTGGGCATGGCACAACTAAGAGCCATTTTTTATTTCATTTTAATTTCGTATAGCTTGCTAATAATATACATGATAATATACGTTGAAATGGTTGTAAATAACATTCACCATCTCTGTACGTTTTTGTTTGGTTTTATTACGATCTCGAAATGGTAAACATTTTCTTAATGAAACGCTTTCAATGTCTAAAAATTATGCGTTAAAGGGTCGACTAGTTAACAGTTACCTAAATGTACATATTTAACGAAAAACTTTTATTTGTCATTACTTTTACATATGTCGTTAATTCAAATGATATTAAAATGTTACAATTACCCTCCAAATTTATGAATATGTTTACTTACACTATTGTATTAATATCGAACTTGGTTAATCGTTAAAACAGAATATATTTGCTGTAGAGTAATTTTTTTTCCATTCCCGCGTCGGCTGCAATGGAGGATATTTTGCGGTAGCGTAACGCAACCTGACAAAGAGTTGGCAAACTGCACCAATCCATTCACTTTTTCCCATTTTTCACACGACTGCTTTATATAGAGTACGACAGCCGATGCAGATTCAAAGTACCGTCTACAAAGAAGATATTTTGTTCACGAAATATACGAACGAGAGCGCGAACTACACCAACATATTTCAGAATTTGTCCCATTTTATACAAATTATTTATATGGTACAATCGATAAAGATTCATACCGTTAACTGTAGTGTAGGATGTTTTGTGTTAGAAAATACTTATATCGAAATTTAGCAGTGAGTTCACACTAACTTAATCTGTCCTATTTTTCATTCGATTATTTTTGGTTCGTAAGAATACAACAATTGATAAAGATTTCATACACGTTGTTACATTTGGTTACGTTGATTTTCTTACATTTAGTCACGCTAACACAAAATGTAATGAAATGTTTTTTTGTGTTAGCTTGACTAAATATAAAAACAAGTTCACTAACTGCAGCAATTCGTTTTATAATTTGACTCATCTTTTATCCGAATTATTCATGTGCAATACGACAATCGATAAAGATTTATAGCGCCGACTGCAGTGGATGATATTTTGTGTCAACCTTACAACGAGTGCACAAAATGCATCAATCCATAAAGTAAGGACATTACGCGAAACGTCTCGATGCATATTTTTTAAAGGATTTAGATAAATCTGTGCGTCAACTCCCGAATTTTTTATGGGACGATGTTTTCGATTTCTTATTTATTGTTTACTCAGCAGCGTAGCGAACTCGACAGATACAAATATATTTTATTCGTGTATTTGGTTTGTGTGATTTATATATTTATTTATACTTCGTGACGAGTGTTGTTACTGCTTTGAATACAAATGAAGCATGGCTTTATGTTTCTTGAGTATTACTCACGAATACTGAATACGTACGTTGGTCTATTTTGAACACTTTTACGTGAAATTAGAATTAAAATGCAAAACGTATCCATTCATTATACCCCCTGTTTAGTAAATTTATTACGTGTTTGAGTACTTCCCACGACTATTTCATGGAGCTCGGAATTATTTTAGAAATTATACTTAATATTCTCATAATATTCACGTTTTATGTTGCAGATTGACGGAAATACTACTCGTAATTTTTTTACGCTTACATGTGAACTTAGTTCACTAGGTCATTACATGTTTTCTAAAAGTTCCAAATTTTTGCAGAATTTAGTATAACATAGCTAGAAAATGGAAAGATTTTAACTGATATTTAAGCATTTTTTTGTTGGTAAAATGTTATCTTGCAATATTTCACGCATATGGCCTGAATTTACGCGTAAGCGTAAGCTTACAAAGATTTTCTCTCTAAATTTAATTAAATTATTCAAAAATTTGGGTAATTCACATAATTGATAACGATACCTCGTAAGCTAATATTACTTAATTTTGTTATAAATAAATGTAAACAATTATTTTCAAACGCACACACAGTATTGATTGCATTCTGATATATTATCTAAATTATTAAGATATTAAATTAATATAGAAGATAAGTTTATGAACGAAGCAATTCATAAAATACATTTGATATACAAGTTACAAGAACTGGTTTCTATGAAATATTCTTCAAGGAAAATGATGCCAGTCATGGTGAGATTCTGCGGTTTTGTACTAGTACTTAAGTGAAAATATATAACATTGTAATTCTCTCTTTACTTTTTTTCAATGCGCCGTGAAGATCAGCGTAGAAAGAAATATATATTTTAATTTTCATGAAATTTTCAATGAAAAATGTCTGATGAAAGTATGTGGTTGAGTGTGTGAAAAATTGAAGGATATTCTTATTTTTTAGATTCGGTAGGGAATATTTCAATGGATCAAATTTTGATATTTTTTTAAACTAATTTACTTGATAAAGCTAGAACTACTTCTATATTCTACATTTAAGTTATTTTTACTGAAGCAAAATAATAATCATTAAATAGCCGCTTATCTTATAAGCTTTCACATATGAAATTTTCGCAAACGTATCAGAAAACGATTGAAATTCATTTATATTACCTATGCAATATTATATAAGATTCTGAAGCACTTGTTGACACCGTCAGAATGAAGCCGTCAAATATTCAAATCAAGTTATGTGCAAAGCAAACAAAAAGCAATTATCGTAAAAAAAAACATAATTTGATATAAAATTACCAACTACTATTATAAGTTTGCCGGAGATTCCAAGGTTTATAAAACAGCAGTTTTAAATTAGCGTAATAAGTTAATATTTTTTTAATCAAATATAAATAATTATGAAACCATTTTAAATTCTACACCGACAGACAGCTTCTATTCAATTGTCAGGACTGTGTAAGAGCTAAGTACTTAAAACATGTCCAGAGAAAGTGAAATACAGAAAAATAATGAAATCAAATCAATTACAAATTGCATCCACTATCAATTAATGATTATTATATGAAAGGAATTTGGCATATTTTTGGTAAATTTTTAAGTTATGTGATAGTGAAGGAGAAGACTATTTTACGTCTGTCCATGAAATTCTTTTAAGAACCTTAATTTGATGGGAAAAGTGAAGTAGGCGAAAGGGGTGCCAATGGCCGAATCACTTTCTAAGTGTAACGTGGTGTTTGATGAAATGGTACACGGTATCTTGATTGGATACGGCATGAAGGTTTATACAGAAATATATTGAATAACTGATGTCAGTAATAATTATGTCGTCAGTTAAAATTAATTCATGATCATCGACACCATTTAATATTCGTCGTAGTCCAGTAAACGGTATAATTCTGAAATGTAGACAGTGAGATGAAGTGCTAAAGTGTACACATACCTTTTTGTAGAACATTTCATTTCGCTTGTTGGCGAATGAAATCGTGAGACAGTGAAGTCTACTTCAAAAGAATAAAAATAATGTTTGTCTATTCTGATATATGTATATATCAGACAAGTTATCAAAATAATATCTTATTCAATCTTTTCAAAACCTTTTTGCTCTATTCTCAAACTCACTTATGTTTTCACACTGAATAAAGGTAGTATGGACAAAGTTTTTCACCTTATGTGACTTCATAGTAAACTCATTAAAATTGTCTTATAGATCAGATGTTCACAATTTACATTTTTGAGAAAACAATTATTTTTTGAGATAATAATTTATCGAACTTTAATAAAAAATTAATTATTGAATATATTTGGGGTTAACTTTGTAGAAATTCATTATTCACAATTAAATGAAACTATGTGATGAAACCTAGGTCGTGGTAATGTTAAAATGCATTAGATGATTGTGGAGAATGGCAGGCACTCTCCAACATGGTTCCCGTCAAAACATTGTTGGTTTCTAGATCTGGCAGCCATTCTGTCAAGTATTGCTAGAAAAGCAATTGGAAAAAATCAAGATTTGTTCAACTTTTTTACATCTTGTTATCCTAACCGTATAATTTTGAATAACTTCCATACCGTGATTGAGTCTTGGAAGTAGGCACATTATTATTTACGGGCACCATTATTTACACTTGGTGCGTAATGTACACAATTTACTTAATTACTTATTATTCAATATTATTATATATCTGCAAACCTCGTATTTTTTTCTAATTATTTTTTTTAAATTAAATTTCCTTTCACATCTCTATGAATTTATATATCATTTTACTGGTTCCATAAAGGTATTTCCGCTGACAATGAACACCGTTTAAGGAAAACCTTTCAAATTTCCATCTAAAGAACGCGGCGGATAACTAATTAATCAAGTTGAGCGATTCAAAGTATTTAGAGCGAGGAGATACCAGGGGAAACGCCGAGAGTGGCTGGTCGTGACGTTCAATGATTTATTGCGCGGGCCAGGCCGCCGATTGTCGCCGTCGGGTGAGCCGCGAATGAGCATGTAACAATATCTGCGGAGACACGGGTGGATAAGGGCCGTGAACGTAATTTACAAAGCGCGGTCTATATGGTTCAGGTATTGTCAAATGAAAAGAATCTTTATTTAAATGTTACCTGTAATATTTTTATATCCTTATGACCTGGTTTAGCGGATTGTTAATAATAAATAGAATTTCGAAGTGTAATTATTGTTTCTATTCAAGAATTAGAGTTAGTACAATTTAATGTAATACATAAATATATAAAGGATATTTTAACAAATTGAGGTACGAATATATATATATATCTATATACTATATATATTTTACATTTTATCCGATATACTATAGTAATATCGGATAAAATGTAAAAATATAACCAGAGTCGTTGTAACATTTCTATAGCTAGGCTTGATTTTGATACAACGTCAAGTCAAGGGTTAAGTATCACAATGCTCGCACACCGGGAGCCGCGCGGCATCATCAAATTAATTCCACAATCGGGCCTACCATTACTTGGCTTTGAATATTGAGCGACACGAGTCATAGAAAGAAAACTCATAGAAAGAAAACTCGATCATACTGGTAATTCAGTTTTGACCATACGTTAGTTTTGCAGGGGTTTTGTTTATTACAATTAAACATTTAAAAGTATGATTTTGAAAATGTTGGAAATAAACAATATTTTGTAACAAAAAATGTTATAAATTATTTCCATCTCATATTTTTTACTCTAACCCCAAAAAAGCTGTACAATTCCTTTAGACAATTTGTCCTATTTTTCATTCGAATCATTTATACTTATTACGACAATCGGTGAAGATTCACTACACCGACTGCCAAGTAGGATATTTTGTGTTGGCATAACGAAATGTAACAACGAGCAAGCGATAAAAATTCAATATTTTGTGTTTGCCTAATATATAAAAGGAATGTAACAATGACTTCGCAAATTACACCATTTTAATATTTGACCAATTTTTCATCCAATTAATATGAAAATTAATAAAGATCCATAGCAGTGACTGCAATATTGAATATTTTAAGTCAGCGTTTTGAAATGCAAGGACCAATTCACTAAATGTTACTATTTGGTCCAGTTTTCATCCGAATTATTTATTGCAGTACGACAACTGATAAAGATTTATAGCGACGCCTGCAGTGAATGATATTTTGTGTCAGTGTTAAGAATTGTAACATCGAATTCGTTAACTGTATCAATTTATAGAGGAAAAGAACATTAGGCAAAATATCTCGAAACATATTTCTTAAAGGATTTAGATAAATCTATGCGTCAACCCCCGTATTTGTTACGGAACGATGTTTTCAATTTCTTATTTATTGTTTATTCAGCAGCGTAGCGAACTCGACAGATAAAAATATATTTTACCTGTGTATTTGGTTTGTGCTATTTATATACATATTTACACTTCGTGACCAGAGTCCTTATTACGTTGAATACAAATGAAGCATGGCTTTATGTTTCTTGAATATTGCTCACGAATATTGGATTCGCAAGTTAATCTATTTTGAATAAAGGTCTTCTTACGAAATTACAGTTTGAATGCAAAACTTTATATCTCTGTTCGAAAAATTTATTTTGCTTTTAATTTTTTCCAACGACTCAATTGAATGGAGTTTGGTGGTTGTTACAGAATTTCTATTTTTACTTAACATTTTCATGATATTAGTACCTTATTTAACTTTCATCCAATTTACAATGAGCAAATTGACTGAAAATCTTTCCATATTTTTTTTAATTTTAATATGTTAAGACTTCAATATTTATGTATATTTAGTTAATATTATAGAAAAGGATAATTTATAAATTTCATAATGGTTCCTGAATCGTTAATGTTACATGATTCCAATATAAAAGCCTGAAACTATTACTTCCATGTAAAATATAGTGACAATAATAACTATATTCTGACGAATTAGGAAAATTATAAAAATATGAAAATAATAGAGAATTTATACATTTACGATAGAATTAGGATATAAAATACTGATTTTGATTTCTATTTTTATATATCATGACATATACTTCCAGGAAAATGTTCTGCTTAGAGCGCCATTCCGTAATTTTGAATTACTAATATTTGAGTGCAATGTTGCGGTATCGTAATCCATTCTTAATTTTTGTATCGCAAATCTTACATAAATTTTTTAATGAAAATTTGCTGATGAACCGTCTGGTCGGGAGTGTGAAACGAACGTATTACTATGAGTATTTTTTTTAGATTGGGTAGGCAAAAAAAATAATTTTTTGTTTTTACTCCCATGAGGAAATTTACATAATTTTTAGATCTTAACGTAGTAGATAAAACTAGGGCTACTAATACGTTATACATTTTATTTATTTTTATTGAAATAAAGAAATAGTGTTGAAATAGTCGCTTGATGCCAAATTCTAGCGGTCAGTAAACGTGTCAGTAAACTAAATGTGATTCTGACGATATATGCTGTGATGTTTGTTGTTAATGATTACATTAGTATTAGATTATTCTGCAACTTTCACAAGTAAATGGCTGACATATAATTTTCTTATGATTATTGGCAAAGACGCCTAAATATTGATTTTAGTCACGTATATAAAGTTTGCTTTGATTCGGAACATAAATGTTTCTCAAGTGTACCAAAAACTATTTGGATTTCATTTACATGGCCTTCGAAATAATTTATAAGGTTTCAGCACACTTGTTGACATCGTAAGAAATAAGCAGATAAGTATTAAATCTAACCTATAAATTGACATTGCTGTTCAAAAACAAAATGTGATACAAAATAGCCAACTCTTGCTAGAAGTTCGCAGATCGAAAATAAACAAATACATGAAGGTTTATAAAAGGAGTTAATATTACTTAGTGTAATAGTTTTATTATTGTTTAGTCAAATATTAATAATCAAGGATCGACCTTAAATTCTATCCCAATATGCAGCTTCTGTACTATTATGGGAATTGATCAAGCACTGTGTGCTGTGTATTTTTGTAAAATCCATCGCTCACTTATGTTTATTGCAACAAAAGAATTTAAGATGCTTTTGATAGATCGTCACTACTTCAAATTTGTCCATAAAAACCGTTTTCTTAAAAGAATCTCGCTTTTATGGACAAAGGTGAACTAACGTGTGCTAATTGTCGAGTTAGTTTCTAAGTGTGCTGTGGTGTTTAGTGTAGTGGTTTATTTTATCTTGACGGCATATGGGGTTAAGGCTCATGCAGAGACAGATAGAACTAAATAAACGTTAGTGTATATTATGAAGGAGCTTTGCAAGAATATGTGCACCATTTGATCCATGATGTAGGTCCGTAGACAGTATAATTCTGAAGTGTAAACATTTAAAGCATTTAATGATAAGTTCTTATAAATTTTTGAGAATTTCATGTCAAAACGAAATTGTTTTGCTTATAATAAGAAACAAATTGAAATATGATTATTATTTCCATTAATACTGTTTTTGATTATTTATGCGGACATATTGACATGTCATCACAATGGTGTATTGGGTTGATCACAAGGCGTACGTCCTTTGATGGCTCGGCCCATCGCAGGGAGCCGGGTTCGATTCTCGGCCCCTCATCGAGCGGACCTCTATCTGACTAGTATTCTGGTTGGCTCTGAGAGATTGCTTTCGTAGCAATAAGTATGCCATATGTGTTCACAATATACATTAAAGTGCGTAAATAAATAAATAAATAATAAGTATTACGATGGTAATTCGAACTTCATATAATATAAAAACATGTAAGGAATGTATTAACGAATTGACATATGAATACTGACATAATATCATTGAATATCATCTTTGTAGAAAATTTGTAGAAATTCATTATGGACAATTAAATGAAACTACGTGATGTAGTATTATTTTTACTTACTTTATGTTCTTTACCACGACCTAGGTTTCGTTGTATTACAACATCTTCAGGTGGGCTATTAGCAAAGATCTTTGGTAATATCTCGTAGAATCGAATCGTAAAAGTGTTAGTAATGAAAAGTATCCTATGGCTTCAAAAATTATATATATATATATATATATATATATATATATATATATATATATAAAAATACTTTAAATCGCTCAACTTGATTAATTATTTATTTATCCGCCGCGTTCTTTAGATTGACAAGAAAATCTAAAGTTTATTTCCCGCTTTGATTTTGTACGAAAGATTTTCCTTAAACGATGTTCGTTGATTTGGAAAGATACCTATTGAATAGATGAGATATTATAAAAATTCAAATTTCATGAAGTTGTAAGGGGAAATATAAATTCAAAGAATAAATTCAATAAAAAAATACAAGATCTTTAATAACGTAAAAATTTTAATTGATAATTGTCTAAGCAAATTGTACTTTGAGAAAGCACTGAAGAATAAATTTATCCGCACTCGTAAATAATTCAGCAACATAAAAATATTTTAATCTCTATACATAATTAATTAAAAATTTAAAAGCTTTGACCTTTCAAGGCAAATAACGAAGAACAATTAGTATATAAGAATATGTATTAATGTACGGTGTTTCTAAGCTTGGTATAAATGTATCGATGACCTTAATGTATCATTATTTTCATTTTCAAATTTGAGAAGGTCAGCACATATGCAGCAGTTAATTCAGAAGTGACGTGGTATGCAATTTTTGCCGACATTTTAGCGTTAGAAGGATAAGATAAAAAAGGTATGTTGAAAAGTTAAATAAATTTTGTTTTCTTAGAATCACTTTATTTTCGACACTCAACAAGGTAACTGTAGTGTTATTTCTGGTATTATGAGCAAACTAAACGAGTTTCTGTGTGCTGTGTTTGATATCTTCGGTTTGCGCCTAATGCATTTTGAATTACTGTTCACGTATATGGCTCCAGGGTGCAAACTATAATAAAAATAGGGGTGATTAAATGACGATTTTTTAAAATTTTGGGGGTTCAAATAAAAAAAAAATTAACTTAATATTTCTGTGTGGATTCAAAGTAAAATTGATGTGCTAATGTTCTTTTGAAATAAATCAATTAAATATATGAACAAGTAGAACAAATGCACTAATAAACCGAAGTTGCTATTTCATTGGTTTTCTTTATTGAATATATTTGGCGTTAATTTTGTAGAAATTCATTATTCACGTAATGTAGTATTATTTCTAATTTCTTTAAGTTCTTTACCACGACCTAGGTGTTTCCAATCTTTGCTAATAGCCCACGTGAAGATGTTGTAATACAACGAAACCTAGGTCGTGGGTAAAGAACTTAAGGAAAGTAGAAATAATACTACATCACGTAGTTTCATTTAATGGTTTTCTTAATGTCAAGTTCTCTACCCATATTTATCGTACAATATATATATATATATATATATATATATATATACATATATATATATATAAACATATGTATCTAAAGATACATAGAAAACAATACTTAGGCAATCCCGACAGTTGTACAGAAGTTGTTTATGGAAGTAAAATTTAAGACCGTTTAATAATTAGGTGAATTTGACTTTACAATAATACTTGCTTATTATATTTAATTAACTTTTTTTATAAACGTGAGATTAAACTTTCATTTGTCTATAATTACATCCAGTGAATTTATGAGTGTAGTTAGAAATTTTCCATCGCGTTTCGTTTATATGAACACGAATGTTCTTTTTTCTTTGCTTCGCAAAAGACTTAATTTCATTATGTTTCGGCTTAATTCTTACTGTATCAACAAATAATTTAGTCTTTCGAAATATTTCTAATCGTCTTTAATATGATCGTAAAGTTCATTTTTGTAAAAGTAGTTAAGCTTATATTAGTACAACAACTCAACTTCCATGTACAACTTCCAAAAAACGTTTAGATTTTTCAGTTAATAATAAAAAAAATTTGATATCATTCATTTTTATTATAGAATCAAAAAATTAGAATGCTATTCGTTTTTAAACACGCTCAAATAAAATGTATATAAATATATATTTTTCCGTAGATCTTCGTGATATGTTGCAACAAAATTAAGAAAAGATTGCAACAGGGCAATATTGTACTTAATAAATATTATAAAAACTGAAAAATCTCCTTATTTTATTCTCTACTTCAGTCGTAAATATACCTTACTATAGGTAACGTATATTTACGACTGTAATATTGTAGACTATAGTAAGGTATATTACGACTAACATAATATGTCAGTCGTAAATATACCTTACCTATATTACTTTAATACCTTTATAATTTGAAAATAATATGCCAGGCTTTTCAGCACTTTTTGATCATTTCATGTGGAAATAACAGCTTTTATGCAATTATAACGGAATCAAGTATTGTTAGTGTACAAATGCATCGTTATCTATTACGCAAATTACCTATAAACTATGTATAATATTAATTGAACTTAAACAGCAGATATGTATGGGTGTATGTATAAAATTCAGGTCAGATACGTACACAGCAAGACAGACAAATTTAAAACCTATCATCTGTAAAAAACGTGTTGAAATTTGTCTAATTTTATATCCTGAAATCTGTATAATATCGTAACTCAAGGTTTCTTACCTTGTCAATATATTACATTTAAGCGTAAAATAAAAAAAAATTGCGAGTAGTCTTTCAGTCAATCTCTAACCTTCATCACTTTAAATTTAACAAGATTAAAGTAAGACGTCAATATTATGAGAATATTAAGTGAAAGTGCAAATTCTATAACAATAAATTTTCCGAACAGTAGTTATAACTGATGGACCCGTTTCGCATTCTAATTCTAATTTCAAGAGAAGGTTTTGTTCAAAATAGAGTAACGTACATATCCAATATTTGTGAATAAATTCAAGAAACATAAGGCCATGCTTCATTTGTATTCAAACAAGTAAGGACTCTCGTCACAAAGAACAAATAATTATATAAATCGCGCAAACCAAATATACAGACAAGATATATTTGTGTCTCGCTAGTTCGCTACGCTGCTTATAATAAATTTTACAATAAATAAGAAACTGAAAATATCGTTCCATAACAAATGTGGGAGTTGACGCATAGATTTATCTAAATCCTTGAAGATATGTGTTTGAAGACGTTTTGCGTCATGTTTATGTTTTATGGATTGATGCACTTTGTGAACTCGTTGTTAGATTTCGATACGCTAACACAGAATGTCATCCATAACAGTCAGCACTGTAAAAGTTTAACGATTATTGTACTGCACACAAATAATTCGTATGAAAAATGAGAGACATTACAAAGTGTAATAGTATAGTCATTATTCTATCCGCTAACAAAAAATACACTTCATTGTAGTCCATGCTATGTACTTTTATGGCTTGTCGTACTGTGCATCAATTATAATTTTATTAAAAATGACACAAATTATAAACTGGATTAGTTCCGCTTACGATCTCGTTATATTTCGATACGTTAGCATTGATGTTGGTGCTATGAATTTTTATCTATTTTCGTACTGTATATAAATAATTAGGATGAAAAATATGAGTCAGAATAAAAATTATTCTACTTTAAAAGTATAATATTAATAATTAATAATAGTATTACATTAATGGAAGTAAAAGTGTTCATCGTAATAGACAACGATGCCTTTGTACACTAACAATACTTGGTTCCGTTATAATTGCATAAAAACTGTTATTTCCACATGAAATGATCAAAAAGTGCTGAAAAGCCTGGCATATTATTTTCAAATTATAAAAGTATTAAAGTACTATAGGTAAGGTATATTTACGACTAACATATTATGTTAGTCGTAATATACCTTACTATAGTCTACAATACTACAGTCGTAACTATACGTTACCTATAGTAAGGTATATTTACGACTGAAGTAGAGTATAAAATAAGGAGATTTTGCAGTTTTATAATAATTATTAAGTAAAATATTGCACTGTTGCAATCTTTTCTTAATTTTGTTGCAACATATCATGAAGATCTACGGAAAAAAATATATTTATATACATTTTCTTTGAGCGTGTTTAAAAACAAATAGCATTCTAATTTTTTGATTCTATAATAAAAATGAATGATATCAAATTTTTTTTATTATTAACTGAAAAATCTAAACGTTTTTTGGAAGTTGTACATGGAAGTTGAGTTGTTGTACTAATATAAGCTTAACTACTTTTACAAAAATGAACTTTACGATCGTATTAAAGACGATTAGAAATATTTCGAAAGACTAAATTATTTGTTGATACAGTAAGAATTAAGCCGAAACATAATGAAATTAAGTCTTTTGCGAAGCAAAGAAAAAGGAACATTCGTGTTCATATAAACGAAACGCGATGGAAAATTTCTAACTACACTCATAAATTCACTGGATGTAATTATAGACAAATGAAAGTTTAATCTCACGTTTGTAAAAAAATTTAATTAAATATAATAAGTAAGTATTATTGTAAAGTCAAATTCACTTAATTATTAAACGGTCTTAAATTTTACTTCCATAAACAACTTCTGTACAACTGTCGGGATTGCCTAAGTATTGTTTTCTATGTATCTTTAGATACATATGTGTATATATAAATATATATAAATATATATATATATATATATATATATATATATATATGTTTATATATATATATTTATATATATATATATATATATATGTATATTGTACGATAAATATGGGTAGAGAACTTGACATAAAGAAAACCATTAAATGAAACTACGTGATGTAGTATTATTTCTACTTTCCTTAAGTTCTTTACCACGACCTAGGTTTCGTTGTATTACAACATCTTCAAGTGGGCTATTAGCAAAGATTGGAAACACCTAGGTCGTGGTAAAGCACTTAAAGAAATTAGAAATAATACTACATCACGTGAATAATGAATTTCTACAAAATTAACGTCAAATATATTCAATAAAGAAAACCAATGAAATAGCAATTTAGGTTTATTAGTGCATTTGTTCTACTTGTTCATATATTTAATTGATTTATTTCAAAAGAACATTAGCACATCAGTTTTACTTTGAATCCACACAGAAATATTAAGTTAATTTTTTTTTGTTTGAACCCCCAAATTTTTCAAAATCGTTATTTAATCACCCCTATTTTTATTCCAGTTTGCACCCTGCAGCCATATACGTGAATAGTAATTCAAAATGCATTAGGCGCAAACCGAAGATATCAAATGCAACATATATTAAACACAGAGCAGTTTAGTTTGCTTATAATACCAGAACTAACACTACAGTTACCTTGTTGAGTGTCAAAAATAAAATGATTCTAAGAAAACAAGATTTATTCAATTTTTCGACATACCTTTTTTAACTTACTTTTCTAACGCTAAAATTTCGAAGAAAATTGCATACCACGTCACTTCTGAATTACCTGCTGCATATGTGCTGACCTCAAATTTGAAAATGAAAATAATGAGACATTAATGCCGTCGTTACATTTATACCAAGCTTAGAATCACCGTACATTAATACAAATTCTTATATACTAATTGATCTTCATTATTTGCCTTGAAAAGTCAAAGCTTTTAAATTTTTAATTCATTAAGTATAGAAATGAAAATATTTTTGTGTTTCTGAATTATTTACGAGTGCGGATAAACTTATTCTTCAGTGCTTTCTCAAAGTACAATTTGCTTAGACAATTATCAATTAAAATTTTTATGTTACCAAAGATCTTGTATTTTTTTATTGGATTTATTCTTTGCATTTGTATTTCCCCTTACAACTTCATGAAATTTGAATTTTTAAAATATCTCATCGATTCAATAGATATATTTTCCTATCAACGAACATCGTTTAAGGAAAATCTTTCGTACAAAATCAAACCGGGAAATGACCTTTAGTTTTTCTCGTCAATGTAAAGAACGCGGCGGATAAATAACTAATTAATCAAGTTGAGCGATTTAAAGTATTTAGAGCAAGGAGATAACAACTGGAGTGACTGGTCGCGACGCTCAATGATGTATGGCGCGGGCCAGGCCACCGAATGTCAGCGTCAAACCGGGCGCGGACGAGCGCGTAACAATAGCTGTGGGGCTAAGGTAAGAGTATGGAAGTAATTTATAATTTTGTGAACATTAATGTCAAATTGTAAGGTCCGTGATATCTCTAAAAATTTGGAAGAAACACATGTTTATGAACAAAAATATTAAATTTGAAAAAATATTAATTTGCCATAAAATTTTGAAACAAAACATATTAATTTGCCAATAATTTTCAACAGTTTATACATATATCTGCATAAATTTACGATTTTCAAATAATACAAGCACCCTTACCCCAAAAATAGATTATTTTCCATAAAAGCTGGATTGAACTAATTAAACGAAATTGTTCTTATTCATTTTCACTGCCTGGGAGGAATATGGCGTAAAACAAAAGAAAGAAATAGTGACAACACATAAATCAAATTCTGTTGTAAACAGAGATCTTCAATTAATTAATTAGGCTCAGCGAACAATAGCAGGTCAATGAACTTTTTGTGTGATATCTAATATGACCTATAATTATCTTATATTTTCTTCCGTAACATTTACGCAGAATGAAGAATGTGAGCATGGGATTTTTAGCGGATCGCCCATGTTGAACTTGCTCCAAAAATCTCGTGGTCATGATAGTTATGACAGATTGCTTTATAATATTGCGAATAGACAATTCCTCTGTTCATATCTAATATTTAAAACAGCGGGAAGAAGATATGAAACGAAATACTAATGGAAAGAAGTCAGTTTTATATTTCCGCTGCTTAATTTCTTTCAATGGACATGTTTTTCTAATTTTTTATGCAAAACACGAATTTAGTGTTTTTGTCTACATTTAAAGTGAATGTAAGTAATATTAAATGTCATCAATTGTTATAGTTTCCACCATTATTATCGTTATGTTTATTTTGTAACTATATTCTTTTCATAAAAATAAATAAATCTTAGAATCGTAATCATAAGTGAAACAAAACAACTACAGAAATGAAATAACGTACACAGCTCGTTTATTTTTATCAGTTATTTATTTTTAACGTCTCACGTCCAGACTTGGTTCTAATCGAAGCGGAAATGCAATGCAATGTAAGTGTATTTCTATTTTCCGTTTTAGATTATATCAATTTGGTTCGACGAGACAGAACCGATATGGCGGGCAAGATATAAATAACTTGGTAGTTTTATTAAGTGCATACAGGCTGCTCAGTCGAAAAAGTGTAGTACAATATAACTTGAAACCGATTTCTGACATAAACTCTATCGAAATTAAATCTACCATCAACAGCGGATAATTAAGAATTTTAGAAGCAAAGTAATTCGACTAGTTTTCGAATATGACTCTACTCAAAACTGTCCAATGGGAGATACTTGGTAAACAATATTATCATGAATAATTATTTGATCACACATTGACTCTTTTCCTAAGTTAGTGTGAAGTATTTGAAAAATATGTAAAATTTGACAAATCAAGAAGACTATTAATTATATTGATTATATGAAAAATATTACAAACCCTGATAATTGTAGAAAAAACAACCAATAAAATCTCTTGAAACAGAAGGTTCTTTTATTGTATATTTGGTAAGTGATAAATTGAAATTTGTAATTTTTGCGATTTTGAAGCAGAGTGTGCAAAATGTTCAAAACGTCAGTAATTTTTACATTCTATTACATATTTTGAGTTTATTAAAAATACTTCTTTTATGATGACTAGACTGTCTTTTAGGGAAAGAAGTGAACAACAAAATAATATAATAAGTCTAAAAAAATCAATAAAAAGTGGGTTTCAATTTACTGTATGGTTTTTGCTTTTAGTGTCGTCAAGATGTTGTAGCGTTTATTCATCAGGGCGATTTTTAGTTGGTAATTGTAATAAATAGTTCAGTAGCCAGGGAGATTTTTTTTATAAAAATTCCGCACAAGATTTTAGAATTGGAAATAATTTATCTGTGCCTACCATTTTCCCTCGAGTATAAATTTAAATTGATGCTGTGGAGAAGGCTATATTTCAGCCGCTACTTTGGAAAATGGTTTTTACTAAATATATCAGAAATAGCTGGATTTGCAACAAAAATAGTTTACCTTTTTCGTTTTCTATAAGTATTACGTAAAATATATTTTCGAAAATGAATATATTAAATATTACAACACCTCCAAAAATTTTAGGCACGGGATATCATGCAACACGACGCCGTAAGCTCTCCCAAAACGTAAAAAAAATTGCAACGGAAATTATTATTTTTGTTGTACGTCTAGCCGTTTTATGTTTATTAAGCATGAAATAAACGATTTCCAATTCTAATCTATTAAAATCTTATTCGTCTTTTGCGAAAATAATTTTCTGACTAATCGATCATGTGTAAAACCCTACTTTAAAAATCCATTATGTTTAAACGCTATGACAACTTGTCGACATCTTAAAAAATCTATTCATAACTCTCATTAGGAATATATTGCAATATGGACATCTCTAAACTGCTATCTGAGTATGTTTTTATTAAAAAAAAGATAAGAATTGATAGATTTCAAAAAAGAAATATAAGAAAATAAGAAAGTGAAAATATATATATATATATATACACACACACACACACATATGTATATATATATATATATATATATATATATATATATTCTTATATATGTGTATGAAAATAGAAAAATGAATTTGGTCAAATTTATTACATATACATATTCTAGCAAACACAAGTGAATAAGCTATTCATCTCAAAACTCTCGATATTCCATTTCCAGAAAGAAAAAAAAAGGAATTTACACGAAAACAAATATTGATTTTCATTTATTAATTTTAACCAAGCGAACGTGCAAGTACGAGTAATTATAGGAAACGCCTTCTCAATTAAATTTAGCGATTTAATTGAATTATCAGATCCATAAACGCATATTTCTGATATTATTATTTATAATATTCCTTAAGGATAACAGAGAATATGAAATGAGAAAATAATATTCGGGTCCGTCGTCGGCTCCAGGCGTGCGATAAAATTGATTACGCCCTAGTATTCTTTTTGCTGAATTAAATTGGAACCAAAATATAGCCTGTGCTCAATGAGCTTTGTAATTTGAAACATTTGTATGCAACATGTGTAGCAAGCGTTTGATATTTTTAAGGATCAAGATTATTCAAATATTAATAGGAATATTGCTCGGGAGTTTGAGTTTTCTGTTTGGATATTATAAGAGTCAATATTTAGATATGGGTGATACAAATATTCGAAAACGATGTCTCATACCATCATACAATGTTATATGATTCCGTCGTAACTGTAATGGAAAATGTGGGAATAATTTCCACATAAAATGTACAAGAAATATTTATTATATTTTGGTATTTTATGTCCATTATACAACCATTAAATTAGTTTATAAATTATACCATTATACATTTAGGACTGAATGTGTATGGTATAAGATATATTTGATACTAGTCGGGGTACCCGGCTTCCCTGAGGGAGTTGATATGAGATTGTGTAGTTTTTGTTGAATAATAAATAGAGGTTAAAATTGTTTATTGGAAACATATTCTAACTATTTACAATAATATTTGTTTATAACAATATTTTCAATTTGTTATCCGGAGTAAATACTCCGGTATGTACAAATTTTTCGAATTTCCTACTCGAGAGCTAGACTACGTACATTTGACCATGAGAAAAGCAGGGTTCTTTGAGGTTGATGCCGCAAAGTTTAAAAGTTTGTCCTTGCGCTTTGTTAATAGTAAAACTATAGGGTAATTTGATTGGTAATTGCAGTCTTTTAAATTGGAAACGTAGTACAGTAGAGATTAACTGACGTCCGAACCCACGACGGATCTTACCTTATCTATTTTATATATAGCCTACCTTATATATAGCCTACCAATGGGTAGTCCCACTCATACAGAAAGGCTTCGAATGTTCTATAATGTTCCAGAACGTTCCACAACATTCGAGAGTGTTCTGAAATGTTCCATAATGATCTGGGATGTCCTGAGTGTTCCCAAACTTCCAGACTATTCCCAAATATTCCACATCATTCGAGGATGTTTCGAAATGTTCTTGAATGTTGTAGAATGCTCTAAAATACTATTGAATATTCTGAAAATTTCTAGAGGGGAAACCTTCTAGCCTAAGGGCTAGATGTTTTGCCTAGCATGCTCTTCAGGTAAAAACGGGAAACTTCTTCATGGATGGGGGATAGAGGGCTACCACATCATATAACTCCTTTGATCGTACTGGGACTCGTTTCTAAGTTTTAGCAGCACGCACATTGGCGCAGCCGCATGATAGATGGAAAAATCTAACGAGATGTTTTTGCTAATATTCTGGATAAACTATTACTTTATAATGATTGTTAATAATATTCACGGTAGTAATAACATAAAAGTTGTTTTAGTCCAGTCGTCATTTCTTCTGTTTGGAAATTTTTTTACGGTTTTACTAATTTTACACGACTCAACTGTTAGGCTCTGTGATTATTACAGCATTTGTACTTTCACTTTTTTTTTCTCTTAATATTCTTGTCTTACTTAGCTTTCCTTCAATTTAAAATTAGGAGCATTGAAGATTGACTGAAAGCCTACCAATTTTTTTGCTTTTCTTTTATACTTAAAAGTAACATATATTCGCAAGGTTAATGTATGTACACCGAAAACTACGATTTTTCATAGATTTTACTACAGAAAAATAATCATGACATAGCTGTTTATTAGATATAGAAACCTATCCAGTCTCCGTTGTAATGGTTATTAGTAACATTCATTCACAGTAAAAGTTAGTCCGCAATTTTCACAAGAAAATTAATGATATCTACTTTTTACTCTGATTTTGGAATGAAAAACTTAAGCAATGCTGATATGAGGTTTTAGTGAGTAATATGCTTTTTTTTAAATAAGACCTTATTACAAACGTATCGAAAATGATGGCAACTTTATATGATCTTTATATGATTAATGCTTTTATAAGACTCTAATATACTTATTACCACCGTAAGAACTAAGTCTATAGGTATGGAAACTGATCTGCAAAGCAAACAAGTCACATTTGAATTCAAAAAATAAAACGCAACACAATATTTTCAGTTATTATTATAAGTTCACGGGAGGTAATTAAACAAACAAACAAATGTTAGATCTAGAATTTACATCAAAAGCTAATGTTTCTAAACCAGTGTAATATTTTTATTATTGTTTAGTCAAATATAGATAATGACGAAACGATCTTAAATTCTATTTTACATACAGCTTCTATACAATTGCCGGGATTAATGGAGTCGCTATGGTATGAATTAAGCGATTATTTTTTATGTCAAACATTTGCAATATGTCTATATAAAATAATGGATCAACATTCCATTATTTTATACAGACGTATTGCAAATGTTAAGTAATGAAACAAAAATTATACACTTCAATATAATTATGGTAATTACAATAGAAGAATTGAATATATATTTCCAAAATTTTAAGGCTTAGCAGAAAAGCTCACTACATTACCTTGGTCAATGAAAAATGTGTCAAGAATACATTATAAGGATCTTTTAAGGATTAAATTTTTTACTGTTTTGGTTTCAATATTTTTTGAAACGTTTATATTATCACCTTAATTTTTGCGTTTCTTGCCGATTTTGGTAGATATTTCTATTTGCCAGACATGGCAGACGTGGCATTGTCGTGGAAGAGTGACCGTAAGAAAATAAGGTTTATTAACCTTTTGACATTTTTTTACTCTATTCATCTAAAAGTTGAATTTTGGGAAACTACACATACCGCGGCACGTGTCCTTGAAATAGACGTTGCATATGCGCTGGCCTTCTTTAATTTGGGAATAAGTTGATATACTTAGGCATAACTTAGAAAGCAACGGAGATGATATTTGATATACTTAGGCATAGCTTAGAAAGCAACGGAGATGATAGTTGATATACTTAGGCATAGCTTAGAAAGCAACGGAATATTTATACATATTCTTCCACAGTTTAATAAGTTTTGGGTAAAATGGATGTAAAACTTGACAATCCTTACTCTTTTTAGTTGCCATTAATGGCTGAAATTTTTCAAGTGTTAAATCGTTATCGAGAGAAAGTATGTAAAGTCAAATAATGAATTTTATTTTTAAATTGTTTACGTGTGCGAACACAGAGGTTTCGTGGAGTACTATTTTCTAGTAATCTTATCATTTAATGTTTTTACTTGTTCTTTAACATTTTTAAATTATATTTCCTTTTAAATTATATTTTTTTTTCAGAAATTTGAATCCATTCCATGTATCACTCATTTCCGCTAGCAACATGTTTTGTATGAGTTCAGATCAAAATATTCAGTTAATTTTTTTTCTGGTTAGAGCTTCTAATTTTTTATGATAATTTTAAATATTTTCAGAGTTTTGGTTGATCATGAATGAATCGTTTAAAATTTGTGTAGAAATCTATCCATTTTTCATACGAGTAAGAGCCGTTAAAGGACTCAAATGAAATCTTTGGCAGTTTTATACTGTGTGGTCGCGTCGCATTTGAATTATGTATTTCATTTGAGCTTGCGATATGTTGTACTGAAGTGGACATCATTGGATTCATTTTATCTGTTATGTCCTAGCCATAACTGATTTGTGCATAACACAATTTTTCAAATTCATTGAAGTCGGTCGATATCTCGTTAATCAGTTCGTCTATATTTGTTTGGATTTCTTGCAGTTAGTCTAGTATAATGTTTATATTTTTAAATGTACCTTTATTTCTGTATGGTTTTCTTCATTGTGAATTTCTTTATCTTCATTGTGTTCTTGGTTATCTTCATTATGAATTGATAAATTTTGTGAATTTCGCTTTAATTACTGTCTTTGCTTTGTTAATTTAATTAATATTGCAGTATCTGTCATTTTGGCAACTGATTTATTTATTTTCCGGCGCAATTTAAAGAGTTATATGACAATACGTTTGTTTTCAAGGCTAATGTGGTGGATTATTATATACGAAAGGACAAGAGATTTCTTTGCTTGTTTTTGGTATTGCAAAGTTGATATTTTTAGCTGCACTCCTGTTGACAGTATTAGCTATTAGCGGAGTGTCAAGATTGAACTTGCTGCGTAAATCTCGTTGTCATGGGCGTTAAAATTGAATGCATTGCAATGTTGGGATAGAAAGTCTATATTTAACTCTTCCTTGGTTTGAGTGTTGCGGACAGTTCTTCTGTTCATATCTGACATTCAAAATATTAGCAAAAAAGTTTGAAATTAATTGGAAAATGATCCAGTTTCAACTTTTGTCTATTTCATTTCTTTTATTTGAATATAATCAGATTAAAAATGTCTCATATTTCTTTATGAAATTCTTTATTATCATTAAAAGTGAGTGATAAGTAATATTAAGTGTGAAAATTTCAATTCTTATTACCAATAAATGTTTGCTTTACTATTTACACTTTATAAATCTTACAATCAAATCCATTAGTGGAACGAGACGAACTACGAAACGGAAGTAATTTAAAAAGATTGTTCATTTTCCTCAGTTATTTATTTTTTCGTTTCACGATCAGACTTTGTTCCAATCGAAGCGGAAATGCAATGCAATTTAAGTGTATTTTATTTTTCCCTTTTTCCATTAAATCATTTCATACGGCGAGCCAGAAATGAGATGGCGCGGAAAATATAAATTACAAGGCGGTCACACTAAGTGCAAACAGCATGCCTAGTTCAACATCGGTGCTACAGTAAAGCTTGAAGCGATTTGTTAATGTGAACTCTATCGAAGTTAGATGAAAATCAACAGTGGATTGCTAAGTAATTTAGAGAAAGATCAGTTCGGTTGTGTTGGACGGTAGTTTTGTTATGGTAATTATAATTTCATAGTATACTGAAGTATCACAAGAAATTGTAAAATTTAATAAAGTTAGGAGACTATTTAGGAGTCAGGGAGTATTTCATAAGTCTCCATAATGCCAATATTTTGAGCAAGATTTTCACATCGCAAATGGTTTATGGATTTCTCCTTATTATAAATTTAAATTGGCTATAGGGTGGTTGGATTTGCTACGGTTGTCATTTTGATAAATATATTTTATTAAATATTTCGAAAATGGTCAAACATAGGACAAAAATATTTTTATTTGAATTTTGAATTTTACACCAAATCAGAAGACAAATTTATTTCAAAACGACTTGTAGAAAGATAAGAAAATACATGTATAAATATTTTTTAAATGTGAAACTATCTTTTGATAACACAAGTGAACTGACTGTGGTTATTAAATTTCTGGATAAATATTATATAAATGACCTGAATAAAAATGTTGATTTTCGATCATTAACTTCAACCAAATATATGCGAAAGTACGAGTAAGTACGGGCATGGCATGCCTATCGATTTAGCTATGTATGTTCAGTAATTTAATTAACTTATCAAATTCATAAACGTTTATTTCTAAAATCATTACTCACAATATTCCCTACGGATAACAGAGAATATGAAATGATAAAATAATACAAGGGTCTGTCGTCGGTTCCACACGTGTGATAAATTTTATAACGCCCTGGCTTTGTTGAATTAAATTGCAACGAAAATATGGTCTGTGCTCGACGGACCATGTAATTCGAAATATTTGTATGCAAAATGTGCAGCGGGCATTTTTTTTGTCAAGGATTAAACTTATCCAAACATTAATAGGAATATTGGTCTAGAGTTTAAGCTTAGTCGCTCGTTTATGTATGAAAATTATGCGAGTAAAAAGGATTTAGCTAACACACATATCTGACAATTATGCCTTATACGCTCATATCATCTCATCCTTATATTTGAAAGGAAAAGTAGCCTATATGATAAATATTATGTTAATTTCGTAGAGACCGGTTTCCACGAATTATAAAAAGGATGGCTGTCCTAGCGGTTTAATATTAGTACATATTAAGTACAGCATTCCGGTATTGAAATATTTTCTTTATTTTTATGGTATATCATAAAGATCTAAGTAGGAAGAAATGTATATTAAAATGATGTAAAAAGTAGTTGGATTTACATAAATATCAACATTATTCTTAAATTTAAATTTGATGGGGAACAATCAAATAAATGAAATAATTTTTATAATATCTAGAACTCACTTGTTAAAACTAGGATTAATACTACTCATGTTATTCATTCACAAGGAACTAATGATGACGTAACTGCCTAAAAGATAGGGAGATTTTTCTATATGTTTTTTTTATAACATACTAAATAAAGTAGAAAAGAAAATCGAATGGCTTTTTCATTATAAAGACATATCTTTACAGTTTAATTTAATAAAATTTTCTCTTTTATATATGTGCTTTCCTTGATTCTTTACTTCTTTGGCGTGTGGCACAACTAAGAGCCATTTTTTATTTCATTTTAATTTCGTATAGCTTGCTAATTATATACATGATAATATGCGTTGAAATGGTTGTAAATAACATTCACTCACATTCACTGTAAGTTTTTGCTTGGTTTTATTACGATATTGAAATGGTAAACATTTTCTTAATGAAACGCTTTCAATGTCTATAAAAGTTATGCGTTAAAGGCTCGACTAGTTAACAGTTACCTAAATGTACATATTTAACGAAAAACTTTTATTTGTCATTACGTTTACACAAATGTTGTTAATTCAAATGATATTAAAATATTACAATTACCCTCCAAATTAATGAATATGTTTACTTCCACTATCATATTAATATCAAAGTTTGTTAATGGTTAAAACATAATATATTTGCTGTAGAGTAATTGCTTTTCGATTCCCGCGTCGACTGGAGTGGAGGATATTTCGCGTTAGCGTAACGCAACGTGACAAAGAGTTGGCAAACTGCACCAATCCATTCATATTTTTCCATTTTTCATACGATTGCTTTGTACAGAGTAGGACATTGGATGAAGATTCGTAGTACCGTCTGCAAAGAAGATATTTTGTTCACGAAATATACGAACGTGAGCGCGAACTGAACCGATATGTTTCATAATTTGTCCCATTTATATACAAATTATTTACATAGTACAATCGATAACGATTCATACTGTTAACTGTAGTGTAGGATGTTTGTGTGTGGAAATACTTATATCAAAATTTAACAGTGAGTTCACAATCTGCACTAACTTAATTTGTCCTATTTTTCATTCGAATATTTTTCATTCGTAAAAAATACAATTGATAAGAATTTCATACATGTTGTTACATTTAGTCACGTTGATTTTCTTACATTTAGTCACGCTAACACAAAATGCAATGAAATGTATTTTGTGTTAGCTTGACTAAATATAAAAACACGTTCATTAACTGCAGCAATTCGTTTTATAATTTGACTCATCTTTTATCCGAATTATTCATGTACAATACGACAATCGATAAAGATTTATAGCGCCGACTGCAGTGGATGATATTTTGTGTCAACCTTACAACGAGTTCACAAAATGCATCAATTCATAAAGTAAGGCCATTACACGAAACGTCTCGATGCATATTTTTTAAAGGATTTAGATAAATCTGTGCGTCAACTCCCGAATTTGTTATGGGACGATGTTTTCGATTTCTTATTTATTGTTTACTCAGCAGCGTAGCGAACTCGACAGATACAAATATATTTTATCCGTGTATTTGGTTTGTGCGATTTATATATTTATTTATATTTCGTGACGAGAGTTGTTACTGCTTTGAATACAAATGAAGCATGGCTTTATGTTTCTTGAGTATTACTCACGAATACTGGATACGTACGTTGCTTTATTTTGAACAAACACTTTCACATGCAATTAGAATTAGAATGCAAAACGTATCCATCCATTATACCCCCTGTTTAGTAAATTTATTATGTTTTTGAGTACTTCCCACGACTCTATTTCATGGAGCTCGGAATTATTCTAGAAATTATACTTTCACTTAATATTCTCATAATATTCACGTCTTATGTTGCAGATTGACGGATATACTACTCGTAATTTTTTTTACGCTTTCATGTGAACTTAGTTCACTAGGTTTACATGTTTTCTGAAAGTTCCAAATTTTTGCAGAATTTAGTATAACATAGCTAGAAAATTGAAAGATTTTAACTGATATTTAAGCATTTTTTTGTTGGTAAAATGTTATCTTGCAATATTTCACGTAAGCGTAAGCTTACAAAGATATTCTCTCTAAATTAAATTAAATTATTCAAAAATTTGGGTAGTTCGCATAATTGATAACGATACCTCGTAAGCTAATATTACTTAATTTTGTTATAAATAAATGTGAACAATTATTTTCAAACGCACACACAGTATTGATTGCATTCTGATATATTATCTAAATTATTAAGATATTAAATTAATATAGAAGTTATGTTTATGAACGAAGCAATTCATAAAATACATTTGATATACAAGTTACAAGAACTGGTTTCTATGAAATATTCTTCAAGGAAAATGATGCCAGTCATGGTGAGATTCTACGGTTTTGTACTAGTACTTAAGTGTAAATATATAACATTGTAATTCTGTCTTTAATTTTTTTCAATGCACCGTGAAAATCAGCGTAGAAAGAAATATATATTTAAATTTTCATGAAATTTTCAATGAAAAATGTTGGATGAAAGCATGTGGTTGAGTATGTGAAAAATCGAAGGATATTCTTATTTTTTAGATTCGGTAGGGAATATTTTAATGGATCAAATTTTGATATTTTTTTAAACTAATTTACTTGATAAAGCTAGAACTACTTCTATATTCTACATTTAAGTTATTTTTACTGAAGCAAAATAATAATGATGAAATAGCCGCTTATGTTATAAGCTTTTACCTATGAACTTTTTGCAAACGTGTCAGAAAACGATTTAAATTCATTTATATTACCTACAAAATATTTTATAAGGTTCTGAAGCATTTATTGACACCGTCAGAATTAAACCGGTAAATATTGAAATCAAGTCATGTGCACAGCAATCAAAAAGTAATTATGGTATAAAAAACATAATTTGATATAAAATTACCAACTACTATTTTGAGTTCGCGGAAGATTCCAAGGTTTGTAAAACAGCAAATATTTTTAAACTAGTGTAATAGTTTTATAATTTATTAGTCAAACATAAATAATTATGTAACGATTTAAAATTCTACACCGACAGATAGCTTCTATTCAATGGTCAGGATTGTGTAAGAACTAAGTACTTAAAACATGTCCAGAGAACATGAAGTACAGAAAAATAATGAAATCAAATCAATTACAAATTGTATCCACTATCAACTAATGATTATTATATGAAAAGAATTTAACACATTTTAGGTAAATTTTAAAGTTATGTGATAGCGAAGAAGGAGACTATTTCATGTCTGTGTATGATATTTTTAAGAACCTTAATTTAATGGGATAAGTAAAGTAGGCCAAAGGGGTGCCAATCGCCGAAACACTTTCTAAGTGTAACGTGATATTTGACGAAATGTTACACGGTATCTTGAATGGATATGTCATGAAGGTTTATACAAAGATATATTGAATAACTGACGTCAGTAATAATTATGTCGTCAGTTAAAATTACCTCATGATCAGCGACACCATTTGATATTCGTTTTAGTATCGTAAACGGTATAATTCTGAAATGTAGACGGTCAGATGAATTGCTAAAATGTACATATACCTTTTTGAGGCACATTTCGTTTCGCTTATTGGCGAATGAAATAGTGAGATAGTAAAGTCTACTTCAAATGAATAAAAATATTGTTTATCTATTCTGACATATGTATATATCAGATAAGTTATTAAGACAATATCTTATTCAATCTTTCCAAAACATTTTTGCTTTATTCTCTTATACAGTTTTTCACTTTATGTGATTTCATAGTAAACTCATTAAAATTATCTCATAGATCAGATGTTCACAATTTACATTTTTGAGAAAACAATTATTTTTTGAGATAATCATTTATCGAACTTTAATAAAAAAATAATTATTGAATATATTTGGCGTTAATTTTGTAGAAATTCTATATTCACAATTAAATGAAATTACGTGATGAAACTTAGGTCGTGGTAAAAAACTTAAAGAATGTCTCGAAAAACTACATCACGTAGTTTCATTTAATTGTAAAAAAATAATTATAAATGTATCTGTTTCACTCGTTTATCTGTAAAATTGATTAATCGCAATAGAATTTTAACAAGTTAAATGCCATAGCGATTTTTGTAATATTTCACATGGGACGGCGTCGAAATATTAAGTTATTTTTTTCAGTTTGAGTCTCTCCGTTATTTAAAGTTTTTGTTAAATCCCCCAAATATTATTAACTGGTTGGCATCCGGTCATATACTTGGACAGTAATGTTAAAATGCATTAGCTGATTATCGGGAATGGCAGGCGGTCTCAAACATGGCGCCCGTCGGAACATTGTTGTTTTTCAGATCTGGCAGCCATTCTGTTAAGTGTTGCTAGAAAACCAATTGGAAAAAATCAATATTTGTTCAACTTTTTGACATCTTGTTATCCTAACCGTAAAATTTTGAAAAAATTCCATACCGTGATTGAATCTTGGAAGTAGGCACATTATTATTCAATATTATTATATATCTGAAAACCTCGAATTTTTATTCGAATTGTTTTTTTTTAAATTAAATTTCCTTTCACATCTCTACGAATTTATATGTCATTTTACTGGTTCCATAAAGGTATTTCCGCCAACAACGAACACCGTTTAAGGAAAACCTTTCAAATTTTCATCTAAAGAACGTGGCGGATAACTAATTAATCAAGTTGAGCGATTCAAAGTATTTAGAGCGAGGAGATACCAGGGAAAACGCCGAGAGTGGCTGGTCGCGACGTTCAATGATTTATTGCGCGGGCCAGGCCGCCGACTGTCGGCGTCGGGTGAGCCGCGAATGAGCATGTAACAATATCTGCGGAGACACGGGTGGATAAGGGCCGTGAACGTAATTTACAAAGCGCGGTGTATAGGGTTCAGGTACAATCAAATGAAAAGAATCTTTATTTAAATGTTGCCTGTAATATTTTTTATATCCTTATAGCCTGGTTAAGCGGTTTGTTAATAATAAATAGAATTTTGAAGTATAATTATTGGTTCTATTCTTCAACTACAGTTAGAATATTAGAGACTTACTGGTATATTGATTATTACAATAGTATTTATTACAATTTCATGTAATACAGAAATATATAAAGAATATATTAACAAATTGAGGTATTAATACTGCTATAGTAATACAAAATAAAATGTAGAAATATAACCAGGGTCGTTGTAACATTTGTATAGCTAGGCTTGCTCTTGATACATCGTCAAGGCAAGGGTTAAGTGTCCTAATGCACGCACACCGGGAGCCGCGCGGCATCATCAAATTGATCCCGCGATCGGGCGTATCATTACTTGGCTTTGAATATTGAGCGACACGAGTATGATTTCATAGAAAGAAAACTCGATCATACTGGTAATTCAGTTTTGACCATACGTTAATTTTGCAGGGATTTTGTTTATTACAATTAAACATTTGATAGTATGATTGTGAAAATGTTGAAAATAAGCAATATTTTGTAACAGAAAATGTTATAGATTATTTCTATCTCATATTTTTTACTCTAATCCAAAAAAAAAACTGCACACTTCCTTTAGACAATTTGTCATATTTTTCATTCGAATCGTTTCTATATCGGGCGACAATCGGTGAAGATTCACTACATCGACTGCCATATAGGATATTTTGTGTCGGTATAACGAAATGTAACAACAAGTCCTCAAACTGCATGAAGTAACTTAATAATTCGTCCCATTTTTCATCCGCATTGTTTTTAAAAACCACTACAATCTATTCAATACAACTACTACAATGTAGAATATTTTATGTTAGCGTGATGAAAAGTAATATTGAGGTCTTAAACTGCATTAATCTATTGTATGATTTTGCCTAATTTTACCGGAATTTTTCATAAACAATACAACAAGCGATAAAGCTTCATTGCACTGATTTCAATCGATGATATTTTGTTTTTGCCTAATATATAAAAGGAATGTAACAATGACTTCGGAAATTGCACCAGTTCGTTTGAATATTTGACCAATTTTTCATCTAAATAATATGAAAAGTAATAAAGATTCATAGCAATGACTGCATTTTTTTATATTTTAGGTCAGCGTTTTGAAATGCAAGAACGAATTCACAAACTGTTACTATTTGTACCAGTTTTTATCCGAATTATTTGTTGCAGTGCGACAATTGATAAAAATTTATAGCAAGCCTGCAATGAAAGACATTTTGTGTTAGTGTTAAGGAATTGTAACATCGAATTTGTTAACTGTATCAATTCACAGAGTAAAAGAACATTACGCAAAACATCTCGAAACGCATTTCTTAAAGGATTTAGATAAATCTATGCGTCAACCCCCGTATTGGTTATAGAATGATGTTTTCAATTTCTTATTTATTGTTTATTCAGTAGCGTAGCGAACCCGAGAGATATAAATATATTTTACCTGTGTATTTGGTTTCTTCTATTTATATACGGATTTATATTTCTTGACGAGAGTTTTTACTACGTTGAATACAAATGAAGCATGGCTTTATGTTTCTTGAATACTGCTCACCAATATTGGATTCGCAAGTTTCACTATTTTGAACAAAGATCTTGTTATGAAATTAGAATTTGAATGTAAAACGCGCCCGTCCTTTATATCACCTATTCAGAAAATTTATTTTGCTCTTAATTTTTTCCCACGACTCAATTGAATGGAGTTTGGAGGTTGTTACAGAATATCTACTTTTACTTAATATTCTCATGATTCTCATGATTCTTATTATTTAACTTTCAACCAATTAAAATGATTAAGGTTGCAAATTGACTAAAAATCTTTTCGTATCTTTTTTTATTTAAATATAATACTACATACCATTTCAATACTTATATATGTTTAGTTAATAATATACAAAGGGTATATATAATTTATAATGTTGATAATGGTCACTGAAATGTTAACGTTACTTGATTCCAATATAAGTGACTGGAAACTATTATTTCCACATAAAATATAGTAACGCTTGTGACTATAGTCTGACAAATTACGAAAATTATAAAAATATGAAAGTGATGTAGAATTTATACATTTAAGATAGAAGTAGGGTATAAAAAACTTTTGATTTAAATACTGATATATTATAACATATACTTCTAGGAAAAGAATATGGTCACAGCGAAATTCTGTCATTTTGAATTAGTACTTATTTAAGTACAATATTGCAGTATTGTAATCTGTTCTCAATTTTTTTTATAATGTATGGTCAATGAAATTTTTCAATGAAAATTGGCTGATGAAACGTCTGGTTCGGAGTGTATGAAAACAAACGTATTCTGACAAGTATTTTTTTTTAGATCAGGTAGGAAATACTTCGATTAGTAAAATTTTGATAATTTTTAGATCTTAATTTGCTAGATAAAACTAGGGCTAATAATGTGTTAAGTAAATTTCATTTTTTTACTGAAATAAGGAAACAATGTTGAAATAGCCGTTTGATGCAACAATCTAGCGGTAAGTTTTTGTCAGTAAACTAAATGGGATTCTGACGATATACGCTGTAATGTTGGTTGTTAATCATTAAAATAGTACTAGGTTATTCTGCAACTTTCACAAGTAAATTGATGCCATATAATTTTTTTATTATTATTGGAACAGAAACCTAAATATTGTGTGGAGGCTTTAGTGATGTATATAAGATTTGCTTTTGTGCCGAATATGAACGTTTCCCAAATGTATCAAAAACGATTAGGATTTTATTTACATGGCCTTCGAAATAATGTATGTCTTTAACACACTTGTGGGCATTATAAGGAATAAGCAGATAAGTATTAAGTCTAAATCACCAATAAATCGACATTCCTGTTCAAAAACAAAACGTGATACAAAATAGTCAACGTGTTATAAGTTCACGGGTTGTAAATAAACAAACACATGGAGGTTGATGAAAGGAGTTAATATTTATCTATTAGTGTAATAGTTTTATTATCGTTTAATCAAATGTTTATAATCATGAATCAATCTTAAATTTTACCTCTTCATTCAGCTTCTATACAACAGTGGGGATTGATTAAGCACTGTATGTTATGTACTTTTAAATATATATTATACATACATCGTGCATGTTAATTAATTAAAGTGTGCCAGAGAACAGAAGAGAAATAACGGAATAATGTCGGGATTAAAACAGAAATGACACACCACAAGTAGGCGACAGATATAATCTATCGCTTACTTTTGGTTACTGCAACAGAAGAATTTAAAATGTTTTTGACAGATCTTCAACTTAAGAGACTATTTTACATTTGACCATAAAAAACGTGTTCTTACAGGAATCTCGCTTTGATAGAAAAAGGTGAAATATTTGGAACGTTTAGCATGCGCTTCGAGTTAGTTTCTAAGTGTGCTATGCTGTTTCACATACTGGTTTACTTTATCTTGATTGCATATGGCGAGAAGGTTTATTCAGAGGCACATAGAACTAAATAAATGTTAGTGTAAATTATGAAGGAGCTTTGCAAGAATATGTGCACCATTTGATCGATGTTGTAGGCCCGTAGACAGTATAATTCGGTAATGTAGACAGTTATGACCTTTCCTGATTTGTATTTATAAATTATTGAGAATTGTTTCATGTCCAAATGAAATTATTTTAGATATTCAATTTATTTGTTGAGGAATAAGATAGTTAATTAGGGATGTCGTTTCGAAGGAAAACATCTCTTTGGCCAAGTCTGATGTTTGTACATATTAGCTAACTCCTTAAAAGTATATATTTTTATATATTTTTATTTTTAGCTGGAACCAACTTATGAAAGCATGGAATTTAATAAATATAACACTTTTACTTCCAATAATGTAATACTATTATTAATTATTAATATTATACTTTTACAGTAGGGCAATTTTAATTTTGACACACATTTTTCATCTTAATTATTTATATACAGTACGATAATCGATAAAGATCTCTTTGGCCAAGTCTGATGTTTGTACATATTAGTCAATTCCTTAAAAATACATATTTTTCAATATTTGTTTATTTTTAGCTGGAACTAACTTGTAAAAACATAGAATTTAATAAATATAATACTTTTACTTCCATTAATATAATACTATTATTAATTATTAATATTATACTTTTACAGTACGGTAATTTTTATTCTAACTCATATTTTTCATCCTAATTATTTAGATATAGTACGACAATCGAAAAAGATTTATAACACCGACTTCAATGTTAACGTTTCAAAATATAACGAGATCGTAAGTAGCACTAATCCATTTCATAATTTGTATCATTTTTTAATAAAATTATAATTGATGCACGGTGCCACAAGCCATAAAAGTACATATAATGGACTATAATGAAGTGTATTTTTTGTTAGCGTGTAGAATAATAACTACACTAATACACTTTGTAATTTGTCTCATTTTTCGTACGAATTATTTGTGTGCAGCACAGACTCTAATGTATGATATTCTGTGTTAGCGTATCGAAATCTAACAACGAGTTCACAAAGTGCATGAATCAGTAAAGCGTGAATATTACGCAAAACGTCTTGAAACACATATCTTAAAGGATTTTAATAAATCTATGCGTCAACTCCTGCATTTGTTATGGAACGATGTTTTCAATTTCTTATTTATTGTTTAGTGTCTATTTATTGTCATCAGCATAGCGAATTTGAGGGACACAAATATATCTTGTCTGTGTATTTGATTTGCGCAATTTGTATATTTATTTATTCGTCGTGATGAGAGGCTTACTGCTTTGAATAAAAATGAAGCATGGCTTTATATTTCTTGAATATTATTTACAAATATTGGATACGTACGTTACTCTATTTTGAACAAAACCTTCTCATGGAATTAGAATTAGAATGCATAACGCGTCCATCCGTTATATCTCCTGTTCGGAAAATTTATTACGTTTTTACGTATTTTCCACGACTCACTCGAATGGAGCTTCGTGATTGTTACAGAATTTGCACTTTCACTTAATATTCTCATAATATTGACGTCTAACTTAACTCTCATTCAATTTAAAGTAATGAAGGTTGGAGATTGACTGAAAGGCTACTCGCAATTTTTTTCTTTTACGCCTAAATATAATTTATTAGTAAGTTAAGGAATCTTGAGTTATGATATTTTATAGACTTTAGGATAAAAAGTAAAAAAAAATTTCAACATATTTTTTATAAATGAGGTGTTTTAAATTTGGTTCTTGCTGTATTTCACGTATCTGACCCGAATTTTACATGTACACTCACACATATCTGCCGTTTCAGTTTAATTATAATTATACATAGATTATAGGTAATTTGGGTAATAGATAACGACGCCTCATACGCTAACAATATTTGATTCGGTTATAATTGAATAAAAACTGTTATTTCCACATGAAGTGTCGGCTTTTATAAAATTTAATTCGAGCAAAGTGATCGCCGCCGTAGCGAGATTTTGCGGCTTCTATTAACAATTATTAAATAAAATATTACGCTGTATCAACCTTTTCTTAATTTTGTTGCAATATGATATAAATATCTACGGGAAACATATATTTATATATATTTTTATCAATCTTTAATATCCACTTTTTCTTCTGATTATTAAATGAAAAACCTAAACATCATGTGGAAGTTGTGTTGTGAT
The DNA here is from genome assembly GCA_039881145.1 of Druceiella hillmani. Lineage (NCBI taxonomy): Eukaryota > Metazoa > Arthropoda > Insecta > Lepidoptera > Hepialidae > Druceiella > Druceiella hillmani. The sequence goes on from JAYKKI010000002.1 coordinate 29,241,830, forward strand.
ACTAATACAAGCCTGCCTTTTTTCCAAAAATGAACTTTGCAAATGTATTGAAGTGATTAGAAATTCATTTTTAAAAGTAAATTGAAGACGGTTAAAAATTAATTTACATGATCTACGAAATAATTTGAAAGATTTTAAAATGTTTGTTGATATCATAATAAAATAAGCTGACACATAATAAAATTAAATCATTTGCAGAAATATGAAAAAGGGACATTCATATTCAAATAAAAAAAAAGCGATGGAAAATATATATAAGTTCACTGGAATTAATATTGTGGATATCGTGTTCGACATAGTAAAATAAATAATAGTAAAAGGAGAAAAGAGGTAAATAAAATGAAGCTTTTTTTTTTAAGTTTTTAAATCTGCCTCCGCCAGTTTCGGTGCCTCGTTACTATACAAGATGTCTTGCAACAGATTTATTAGTGGAGACATTCCCCCGTATAGGATATTTGCTGCGAAAGTTGGGCACCCAAAGATGTGCTTGGGGTATAACTGCACTTCGGGGCAGTTCTTGCAATGAATATAAGTTCTGGAATTGTCTCGGTTGATATTCATGTCTTTAAGGTGATTAGTACTTAGTCGGGCTATTTTAGTTGTGATATGTCTAGGGCAGTTGAGTCAAGTAATGAGTAGTTTCTTAAAGTTGTGGGTCAAAATTCTGCATCTTGCCATTGCGTCAGCAACTGCGAGTGTGAGGGTGGTACGTAAATTGTGGTTGTGGATCGAGGTCTCTAGCTTCTTTGGCTAGAATATCAGTGCACTCGTTTCTCTCTACATTGACGTGTGCAGGGATCCATTGCATCCATTGTACAGGATTTGTCCTTGCAATGCAGTTGTTCGAGAATGATGTTCGAGGTGATGTTTGTCGCTCCGTTTCTAAGGCAGATTTGGAATTCGAAAGGATAAGTAATCCCTGTGTGGAATTCATAGCTTATAAATCAGTTAGGTATACGGTGAGGGCTTCTTTAATTGCTAAGAGTTTACTGGTGAAGTTAGATGCAATGATGCCTATGTTAATATTGTGATTAATCTATCTGCCGTTTGGCGAGAAGAAGTGAATGCCAGCTCTTCCCTTGTTTAGAAATCTGTCTGAGGAACTGTCTGTATAGGCCACTGCTTTGTTTTCATTGAAGAGTTCTTCGATCGTATTAACTCTTTTCCGGCTTTGGGAACTTGTTTTTTGAAGCTGGATGGCAGTAAGTTTAGGTTAAAAACAACGTTCTCTGGTTGTTTTCTTGGAATGAGGGGTTCCTGAAGATGATCAAAGTAGGAGTGTTGCAAATGAACTTTTTTACTGATCTTACTATCAAGCTAAAGAGGCAAGGATTTTGAGCCTGGTTGCATCTGCTTGTTTCCAGTTTTTTTCCCCAAATTTCAATTTCAGACCCAAATTTTTTTAAAATTATTATTTAACACCACTTTTTGTATTCTAGTTTGCACCCCGAAGTCACTTACGAGAAAAGTATTGTTGAAATGCATCAGTGGCAAACCCAAGATCATACAAACAAAAAAAGTTTGCTGATAATGCTACACATAACGCCGCAGTCACCTTTATGGGTGTTGAAAATAAAGTGATTCTAAGAAAATAAGATTTATTTAACTATTGCGATTATTGAAAAAAAAATTGCATGCCACGTCATTCTTGAATTAACCGCTACTTCTGTGCTGGCCATGAACATGGTTTGAAAAAGAAAATAATTATATCTTAAGCTCAGTGATATTAGGTTGGCAACTTATAAATTCAGCATCTCTGTACACAAACTTTTAAATTTTATATTTAGTCAATAAAATAAATCGTTACTTGCAAAAACACCGTCGATATCTAACTTTAGTCGTCAACGTGTAGGCAGAGCTAAAGTTCCGACCTTGTAGAAATCTTTACGCATTTAGTAGAAAACCGGTGAAATTCAATTTTGATATGACTTCCGTCTATAAACCTTCAATCACGTAAATTATGATACAGAGGGCGAAACAGATGGTAATTAGATGGCGAAAAATCTGGAAAGTACGGTGAGTGCGCGTTACTTTTGCTATATGGGGTCGAATTTTGTAATGCAAAAAAATAAACTTTGCTTTGATTTGAAGGAAGTTTAGCGGTAATTTTGCTCAATTGTTCACAATAAATCTTACCTGTTATTAGCTTGAAGGAGTTCCCAATGAATAACTCCGTTAATGCCATGCACACAAAAGTTTCTTTTCTCCAATTCCACCTTTTTCTTTTTCTCCAGCTTCTAGCTACTGGCGCTTACGCCAAAATTCACATAAGTCACCCACTTTTCATCTCCTGTAACAGATACTTTAGCCTCTCGTTGGGACGAGGTGAACTCAGTGGCTACAAGCACACATCAGCCCTCCTCTGAACTTGAAAGGGTGTTAGCTCATGTAGTAGACAAACGGAATATTTCCACTTTTTCCTCAAAGCATGAATTGTTATTTTATTGCAGTATGAGAGCATGAAATAGCTCTATCAAACAATGCAAACTTAATCTGGAATATGTTTCAACAAGACTTAAATTTTTTTAAATCTATTGTAGGAGGTCGCTTTGGACGAGGTTTATCGGACAGGTAAAAATTCCCTTCTCTGATTCTTTGGAATAAGTACTTGGTTGTATCGTAAGAAGGTATACTTTCACCCATCGTTGTGTATACATTGCGTGTGGCTTCGCTGGTTTGTCGCCCTATACGACATTCATGAAGAAAGAGTCCTCTAAGTTCACTTCGAAATACTTTCATTTTTAATTTGTTCTATATTCGCCGATTACTCAATTGTAAACTGAACAGCAGTTCGAATGCCGCACTCTATATATTTTACAATAAATATTCTAGAAAATTCCATGACATTCCAGAATTTTGTCGGAAATAGTGACGGGTTTATAAGTTGCTAACCTAAGGCATTTAGACAAAGCTTAAAAAACAACGTACATTAATTCATATGTTTAAATACTTGATTAATCTTTGTTATTTGCTTTGAAAAGTTAAAGCTTTTAAATTTTTAAATCATTATGTATAGAAATTAAAATATTCTTGTGTTTCTAAATTATTTGCGAGTGAGGATAAATTTATATTACGGTACGTTCATAAAGTAACATTTATTTAGACAATTATTAATTAAAATGTTTATAATACTAAAGATTTGTATTCTTTTATCCATTTTCTTAATTGAAATTATATAGATTTGATAGACATATTTCCGTATCAACGTACATCATTTGAGGAAAATCTTTCAACAAAATCAAACCGGGAGATAACCTTTAGTTTTTCTCGCCAATCTAAAGAACGCAGCGGATAAATAAATAATTATTCAAGTTGAGCAATTCAAAGTATTTAGAGCGAGGAGACAACCACTGGAGTGACTGGTCGCGATGCTCGATGATTTATGGTGCGGGCCAGGTCACCGACTGTCGGCGTTGAACGGGACGCGAACGAGCGCGTAAAAATGGCTGCGGAGCCAAGGTAAGACTGTGTAAATACTATACAATTCGCAAAGTTTTTGTCAACACTAACCCAAAATGATGAAGTTCGTGGCATCTCTAAAATTGCGATTAATTTTGAACAATATTGACATATATTTGTATAAATTTACAATTTTCGAATGACACAAGCGTATTTACTCTCAAAAACAAGACTATTTCTCATAAAAGCTGGATTGAACTAAGTAAACAAAATTGTTCCTATTCATTTTCGCTGCTCGGAGGAATATGGCGTAAAACAAAAGAAATAGAGTGATAACACATAAATCAAATTCTGTTGTAAATAGATTACTTAATTAGGCTCAGCGAACAATAGCAGGTCAATAAACGTATCGTGTGATATCTAATGACCTATAATTATCTTATATTTTGCTCACAGGCGAATGAGAGCGTGGCATTCTTAGCGGATTGCCAGGATTGAGGTTGGTCCATAAATCTCGTGGTCACGGGCATTAAAATTGATTGTTTTTTAATATTAAATAATTCCTTTATACGTGTTTATTATTTAAAACATCGGAAAAAAGACTTGAAATGAAATGGTAACGAAAATAAGGTAGTTTCACATTTCACCTGCTTAATTTTTTCACTAGATATATTTTAACTTAATTTTTTCACAAGAAAATTTTCACTAGATATATTGTGAGTAATATTATGTGTCATCAATTTATTTTCATCACTACTATCACTAAATTTATTTTATGCCTATTTTATTTTCATGAAAATAAATAAATCTTACGATCGCAATCATAAATGAAACAAAACAAACTATGGAACGGAAGTAACGTACACGGCTCGTTCATTTTTCTCAGTTATTTATTTTTAACGTCTCACGTCCAGACTTGGTGCTAATCGAAGCGGAAATGCAATGCAACGTAAGTGTATTTCAATTTTCCTTTTTAGATTATATCAATTTGGTTCGACGAGACAGAAACGACACGGTGAGTAAGATATATATAACTTGGTAGCTATAATAAGTGCATACAGGCTGCCTTGGCGAAAAACTGTAGTGCAGTAAAGCTTGAAACCGATTTCTCGAATGAACTCCATTGAAGTTAAATCTATCATCAACAATGGATCATTCGAAATAAAGTAATTAGACTAGTTTTCGAATGTGATTCTGTTTAACACCTGTTCAATTGGAGATACTTGGCGAACGTAATGATATCATGAATAATAATTTGATCACGCATTGATTCTTGTCCTAAATTTTTCCACATAATTTTTTTGTAATATTTTCTTTTCTACAAAATATTAAACTATACTTTGTTAGTAGTGTGAAGTATTTCAAGAATATGGAACACATGTTAATGTTGACAAAACTTGAAAAATAATAAGTATATTGATTATAGGAAAAATATTATAACCTCTAATAATTGCCGGAAAGACAAGCAATAATATCTCTTGAAACAGAGGATTCTATTGTGTGTTTAGCAACGATAAATAAAATTACCGACACTCAAGGAAGAATATGGTAATTTTTATCAAAGCATGATAAACTTTCAAAACGTAATTTTCACTTTCTGTTATATATTTTAAGTTTATCAAAAATATTTATTATATGATGACTAGACAGTCTTTTAAGAAAATACATGAACAACAGAATATAAATGAGAACCATTAAAAAGTGGTTTTCAATTAAATGTGGGTTTCATCTTTTAAGTGTCGTCAAAATGTATTGTTTATTAATTAAAAATTTGTCGGTGGGTTATTACTAAAAATAGTCCAATAGTCAGACAGTTTAAAAAAAATTACGAACAAAATTTTGGAATTGGTAATAGTTTATCTATCGCCTTCCCTTCCTTTTCAAATATAATTTAAAGTAGGCGCGGCGGAGGAGCCTGTGCTTTAGTTCTCATTTTGGAAAATAGTTTTTATTAAATATGTCAGCAAGAGCTGAGCTAAGTATTACGTAAAATATTTTTTTCTAAAACGAATATTTGAAAAAATATAACGCCCTAGTTTTTTTAGACACTATTTGAAAATTTTATTTAGAGTCTTCTGCTAAAAAATGTCCTTACTAGTCCACCATATATGATAAAAACCTACTAAACAAAATCCACTATGTTTAAATGCTACAACATCTTAATGACACCTCAAGAAATTATACAGTAAATCTCATTAGGAATTATTAAAGGAATTAATAGGAATTATTAGGAATTATTAGGAATTAGTAAATCTCATTAGGAATTATTAAACAGTAGGTATTATGGTCATCTCTAAATAGCTGTCTGAGCACTGGATTAATATGCTTTTTATTTAAAAAAAAAGATAATAAGAAAGTGAATACACTTTACTTTACTTTGAAAATGAATATGTAAAGATTTATTATATCCGAATATTATAGCAACACAAGTGAATAAGCTATACTTTTCAAAACTTTAGATACACTCTATACAGTCACTGTTCAGAGAGAAAAAAAAGAAATATTACGCGAAACCGATGTTGATTTTCATTTATTAATTTTAACTAAGTAAACGTGCAAGTACGAGTAATTACGGGAAACGCCTTTTCAATTAAGTTTAGCGATTTAATTGAATTACCAAATTCAAAAATGTATATTTCTCAAATCATTATTTATAATATTCCCTACGGATAAAAGAGAATTTGAAATGAGAAAATAAACTAAGTGTCTGTCGTCGGCTCCGCACTCCGTACTCCACGCGTGCAATAAATTTGATTACACCCTAATATTATTTTTGTTGAATTAAATTGAAACCAAAATATAGTCTGTGCTCAACGGGCCTTGTAATTTGAAATGTTTCTAGGCAATATCTGTAGCAAGCGACATGTGTAGCATGTGTAGCAAAGTTATTTTTAAGGATTAAGCTTATCCAGACATTAATAGTAATATTGGTCTGGAATTTGAGCTTCCTTGCTCATTTCTGGATGGATACTTTTGCGAGTAAATATGATACGGGTAATATATATGTATATTCAATAATAATGCCTTATACGTTAATATAATTTTTATATAACGCTCATTAATATATAATAAACTCATTATATAATTCTGTTATATTATAATTGAATGAAAAATGGGAAAATAATTTTCATATTAGCAGTAAGGATTGTATTTTAGCATATTAGGTTAATTATAAAAATATTATAGGAATTATTATTTATGACTAATTGTATAAGGCATATATATTTGATATTAAATTTGCAGACAGGGTATTTAAAGAAAAGGATTAATTTAATTTTTATAATCAATTTTCCATGTTCCAGCCAGATACCGGGTTTTGTATTGTTACTTAATTCCTCGGGCGTTCCTGGCATTTAATTAATAATGTGACAAGCGCCACTCAAAAGTTAAAATAAAGTAAATACGTATATAACTATATCACAGGAAATAATAAACTAAATATTAATACAGAAATCTATAGCATAAAATTATTTTTGTCGCTAGGATTTCTTGGAAAATATGAATGATTATGTTTTGTTTAAAAAGTTTTTTATTTTCGAATATGGAACAAATATAAGTGTATATCTATTATATATCTATTATTTGATGCATAGTTATAATTGTTGTAATGTACATTTTGTACGTATAGGTACATTTTTGAAATAAATTAGTTCTTTTTTAAAACTGAAAGAACATTTGAAAACGTCACCTAAAAACCATCACTTTTTCATCTCGAGAGGTAATAGTAACATTATTTAGTTGCGCACATTTGAAGAAATTATTTCTTAAGAAGCTTAGAAAATAATTTTTGTATGTTACTATACCACTTAAACTTGTTATTTTGATTATTTCTTCTACGCAAACCATTAATTTTTTTATTATGTTGGAAACGTAATTTTATGCTAGTTTATAGTAATATATGATATTTTTAGTGTATTTTCGTTCATAAAAAAATGAAACGATTAATATCAAATAAAATTTCACATTTTTCTAACCTACTGTTTTTGCAAGTTTTTAAAGTATTTCTTATACGTTATGGCATTATTTTTATTCATGTCTAGTTATATAAAAGACTTCGGATTCTTATGAAAGTAATAGTAGACTTCCTCCGCTTATAGTTTTCAGTTATCGTATTTTGCGGACAGAACCATGATGGCTCAAAAAAAAGTTAACGGATATATAATTTTTTATTAGGACAAGTCATTTATTTATTCAATGAAAAATATTGTTCTATTTACTTTTAATTATTTTTCGTACTTTTTATGGTGATAACGAAGATCACATTTTTTTCCTTTATAAACCTATTTTTCTTACGAAAACGTGGATATTTTTGGTTTTCAATATTTTTCCACTCATAAATATGTAAAAATACTTCAAACATTTTACAACTACACTTCTTATCTATATACGTGAATAATTTATCACAATCGAATAATACATTTGGGATTTATGCATTATTTTATAGAAAACGGAACGGTCGAGTTCACGTTTTGAGACTGGGCCCTCTAGGGTTTAAATGCAATGTTACAGCCTGGAATTTTGTAGGAAGTAACACTTTTATAGAATAGATTATGAAAAATTAGGTAGGATGAAATATAGATCTAAATGTCCGTCAATTTTCAAACGAAAAATGATAAAATATGTTTGGGCTTGTATAAAAACGAAAATCATTCTTAATTTTTAAATTATATAAAAAACACTCAAATAAGTTCAATATTTTAGATCATTTCTCGAACTTGAGACTGTCAAAATTAAGATACTGTTATATTAAATATTCATGTCATTTCTCAGCAAAGTAAGGAATTCGTGCTGACGCTGCCGTATGAGAGGTAGAGATATCTAACGAGATGTATTTGTTAATATACTGGACAAACTAAATGATATAAAAAATCATATAAAAAATCATATATAAAAACCTGAGGCGTTATTGTAAGTAAATCATTGGCACCCTAAAAGTGTTTCTCAAATGAAGAAGTATTTTTCCATTTTAATACGACTTTATTTTTTACGTAGCTGCGTTCTTTACATCTTTCAACATACTTCGTACGTTACATTTCACTTTACATGGCCATAACATGTGTTTCGAATATAATTAATAGTATACTTTGTAATAATAATGATATTCACGACAGTAATAAAATAAAAGTTGTTTTAATTATTTACTGCATTTTTTGTTTGGTTTTACAACGATCTTAATATAATAATACTGTTATTAGTGAAACGCGTCCTATCTTTATACATAAAAGTAATGCATATATCGATCAGTTAGTAAATGCTAAACTATAAGTATGTGGGGTTAAAACTATTTCTTCATTGTTTCATATACGTTTTTTAATCCATGTTAAATTAAAATATTATTACAATTACCTTCTAAAATTATGAGTATAACTTTCACCAATATAATATTATTGATTATTAATGGTAAGATTACAGTAGGTTTACAGTAGGATTATTTATATACAGTACTGCAATCGACAAAGATTCGTAGCGTCGACTGCAATGGTGTTTGTTTTTTGTTATTGTATCAAAATATAATAACGAGTTCATAGACTGCGCCAATCCGTTTCGTAATTCGTGTTATTTTTGTTCCAAGTTATTCATAGGCAGTACAGAATTTTATGGATTTGTGGCATCGACTGTGTTAGTGTGATGAAATGTAACAATGAGTTCGCAAACTGTATCAATTCATAAAGTAAGAACATTACGCAAAACGTCTCGAAACACATTTCTAAAAGGATTTAGATAAATCTAGCCCTCAACCTCCGTATTTGTTATGGAACGATGTTTTCAATTTCTTATTTATTGCTTGCTCAGCAGCGTAACGAACTCGATAGATACAAATATATTTTATCCGTGTATTTGATTTATATACTTATTAATATTTCGTGACGAGAGTCCTTAGTGCGTTGAATACAAGTGAAACATGGCTTTATATTTCTCTAAAATTACTCACGAATATTTGATACGTACGTTGCTCTGTATCGGACAAAGATTTTATGAAATTAGTATTACAATTCAAAACGCGTCCAGCCGTCGTGTGTTCAGTTTGGAAAAATTATTACGGTTTTACCAATTTCCCAACACTCAACTGAATGGCAACATGATGGTTACAGGATTTGTACTTTCAGTTAATATTCCCGTAATAATCATGTCTTGCTTAAATCGCATCCAATATAAAATGATGACCGTTGAAGATTGACCGAAAGCCTACTATTTTTTGTTTTTCTTTTACACTTAAAAATAACATTACTTTATAATATATATATATATATATATATCTATATATACACCGTAAATTACGATTTTTCATAGATTCTATTAGTGAAAAATAATCATGACGCTGTTGATGGTTAATAGTTATTAATGACATTCATTATAGTAAAAGTTATTCCATTATCTCTTATTTTGATTTTTGTTGATAAATTGCCAGCACGCAATTTTCATAAGAAAATGGATGATATCCACTTTTTCCATCGATTATTGATTGAAAACGTAAAAAATGCTGATATGAGCTTTCACTGAGCAATATAGGATTTGCTTCTTTTTCAAATACAATATTATTGCAAACGTACCGATAACGATTGCAACTTCATTTACAATGATCTATGAAATATTTTATGAGCCTTAAAAATACTTATTGCCACAGTGAGAATTGAGCCGATAGGTATGGAAATTAATTTGCAAAGTAAACAATAAGCTATATTTAATATAAAAAAACGCAACATAAAATTTTCATTTATTAATACAAATTCACAAGAGCTACTTAAACAAAAAAATAAGAGTTAGATCTGTGATTTATAAACAAACATAACAGCTGATGTTTGTAAAGATAACAGCTGATGTTTGTAAAGAAGTGTAATCGTTTTATAATTGTTTAGTCAAATGTAGATAATTTTACTTTGAAATATTATGTTCAATTTTTAACTGTTTTCGTTTCCATTATTTTTAAAATGTTAATTTTATCATATTATTTTTGCACAGGCTGATCCGATATTGGTAGACGTGGACTGGCGACATACCCTCTGCCAAACTTGGCAGATGTGACAGTTACAGTTTTGTGTTGCTAGAAAAGTGATTGTAAGAAAACGAGGTTTATTTAACTTTTTGACATCTTTTTTACCCTACTCTTCTACAAGTTAAATTTTGGGAAACGAAGTGGTTTCCTGAAGCACCATTTTCTTAGAAACTTGTTATTTAACATTTTTACGTTACTAAAAATCTCTTATTTTTTTAACAGAATTGTGTATATTGAAATTATATTTCCTTTTACATCTTCAAGAATTTCATTTTTTCCAATGTATCACTTTTTCCGCTAGCAACGTATTTTGCGCGGGTTCACATCATAATATTCAATTAATTTTTTTTCTATTTCGGCCTTCTAATTTACTTAAACATCATAATTTTTACTAATTTGGACCCTAGGACTTAAACAGTTACATTAAAATGCCTAGAATGGTAGGCGGCCTCAAAAACTACACATAAAAAATCTTCCAGTTTGCCGATATTAGAGATGTGGCGTCGCCGGGAACATTACTATCTACCAGATTTGGTGGACATGGCAGTTAGTGTGTTGTGTGAAAACTAACTATAAGAAGCGAATATAGAATTTATTTACCTGTTGCAAGAAAAGTAATTGTTGATTTAACTTTGCCACATCCTTTTATCACCTTAACCGCAGCATACAAGTTTTTAAAATTGTTAAAAACGTGTACACTGCGGTTGGGTCTGTACAGTAGTTACATTATTATTTACGCGTGCTTACAGATTGATACCATACTGGGTTTTTAAACTGTCGAACATCTGGTATTTTACCGGAATTATTTTTATTGAAATTATATTTAATTTTTCATCTTCACGAAATTTGAATTATAAAATATGTCACTAATTCAATAGCAAAATTTTCGCTAGCAACGAACACCGTTTAAGGAAAACTTTTCGTATAAAATCAAACCAGGGATCAAACCAAAAATAAAGGTTAAACACCTTAATTTTTCCTCCTATATCTAAAGAATGCAGTGGACAAATAACTAATTAATCAAGTTGAACGATTAAAAGTATTTAGAGTGAGAAGATAACCACGTGATGCGGTTGGTCTCTGGCTCAATGATTTATTGTGCGAGCCAAGCTGCCGCTTCTTGGCATCGGACGAGATGCAGACGAGCGCTTATTAATATCTGCGGAGACACCAGCTCATCCGGGCCCGTAAGCCTAATTTTTAAATTCGAGTGCATAGGGTTTAAATATTATGAAAGGAAAATAATTTTTTCAAAATGTAAGTTTTACATCTTTATGGCCTGATTTAATGTTAACCATAAATAGCATTTCGGAGTATAATTATTGTTTGTATTGGTTCTGATTTTGACTTAGAGGTAGACTATTTGCCATTCATATAGATTATTACAATGGTCATTCTAACAATTTGCATCTAATATAGAACTGTGTAAAGTTGTATTATGGATTTTTCCTATGTGTACCTCGTAGCAGGACTACGAGTATAATAATATCAAATAAAGCACGAAAATAAATCTATAGTTGTTGTTAAATTCGTAGACCAACGCTTCAAAGGAAGACTACAAAATAAGATGGTTGTGATTAGAATTTTTGTCGAATCTCATACCGTTCTCGAAACAATCGTCAACGAAAGAGTTAAACTACCTATATTGCATGCACACCGGGCGTACCAAGTGATCAAAGTGTTATTAGACGGAAAGAAAAATTAAACGTGATAAATATGTTAGAAATTCCGAAATCCATGTTGGTGTATTTACACACATAAACGCGTATGTGTTACTATATCTCGTAATTATATTGCGTTACTATATCTCATCCACGGATAAAGGTATGAATGAAATTGCTTAATAATACCTTATTCCGCATTCTTGTTGCTACGTAACAGGGTAAATGCGTAAGATACTTAAAATTTTGGAAATATATTATATACATACATATATATATATATATATATATATATATATATATATATATATATTTATAATAATAATACTAAATACGTTCGTTGCTTTGTTTTGAACAAAGACTATGTTATTAAATTACAATTAGAATGCAAAACGCCTCCATCCATTATATCACCTGTTTGGAAAATTTATTTATGTATTACCTTCTATTCAACTGAATTAAAATTTTCAATTGAATGGAGCAAAAGTCTACCTTGTCTGTCTAAGTTGTCTAGTTAGTTACCTTATTAGTCTAAGTTGTATACCACATATAGTACCATAAATATTTTTTCTTTAAATATTGCTTCCAAAATACTTGGAAATATTTTACTAGCATATAAATATTGGAAAGTGCTCTTTTCCTCTAAATATTTCACAAAATTTTCTACGATGGTCAAATTAGTATGTAATGGGTGCAAAACCATTTTCTGCAAATCTACCAGAAAACTTTCTCTCAATTACAGAAACAAACATATTTTATGTATTCGTTCCTTAAAGTAAGTATAAATCCGATCAGTTTTAAATTTAAAATTATACTGTCCTTTTGTTCTGTGCGTATTATTGTATCAGTTCGATTAATGCAGACATCGTATTGTAAGTTTCTTTATCGTTAACGATAAGCGTGAACATTTAGTATGGACATTTTTTATTCCAAAGTGAAATAGTGTAGCTTTAAGACGTACTAATAAATGCAAATTCTTAAGATCTCTCGTATTTTTTTTTAATTAAATAGAAATGAAAATAGGTTTGTGCTCGACAGGCCCTGTTATTTGAAATAGTTATGTGAATTTATTATTATTATTAGGGATTAAACTTTATTTTGTTAAATTCAAATATTTATAGGAATATTTGTCGGGAGTTTGAGATTATCCACTCATTTCCGTATGTATTTTATGTAACTAAATAGCATATGATTAACATACATATTCAATGCATATGTATACACACACACACACACATATAAATATAAATAAATATATATATATATATATATATATATATATATATATTTAACGATTTTTTATTTCTATATGAAATTTTTCAATTGCTCTAAACAATATCAAGTAAGTAATCGATATCAATTACTTTTATTTCAAAACAAAATGTAATCATGTAAAATTTACGTTACTTTATAAAATTACTTTCTTATTAAGCGTGTAATCTAGCTCAATAAATTTGAAATTTTCAAACAAGAAAACAACTTTCATAAACAAAATGGCGTCTCACACATGCCGGAATATAACAATATGGCGGGCGTATTATTTTGACATGTGTACGCATCGTATTAGTTTATCATAACTACCTTAGGGGAATATAGCGCAAAGTCAAAAGTGGTATAGACACATAAATAAAATGTTTTCATTATAAAGAGAATATCAGGGAATAATTAGGCTCAGTAGGTAATATTGGTTTATACTCACCTTGTGATCGAGGATATTTAAAATTGTCTATAATTATTTTATAACACTTGGTCAGGTGAATGGAAGCGGGTGCTGTGGCCGGTCTCAGCGAAGTTCCAAGACTGAACTTGCTGCATGAATCTGGTAGTCACGGACATTAACATTGAATCCCTTGCAATATTGGGAAAGAAAATGTATATTTGACTCTTGCTTAGTTTAACTGTTAAGGACCATAGGTCGTATCTAACATTCAAAATATCAGCAAAAATGTCTAAGTTTAATAGTAGAAATTATTCATTTTAAGTTTTGTCTGTTTCATTCTTTCATTTGATTATAATAACATTAAAAAATTGTCTTACTTCTTTTTGAAATTCCTTATAAATATTAAAGGTGAGTGGTAAGTGATATTAAGTGTGAAAAATTAAAGTCCTCTTACCAGTAAATGTTCATCTTTTAACTATATTCTCTCCATAAATCTTAAATCAAAACCATAAGTGAAACGAGACGAACTATGAAACGGAAGTAACTTAAATAGCCGGTTCATTTTTCTTAGTTATTTATTTTTAACGTCTCACGGCCAGACTCCGTTCTAATCGAAGCGGAAATGCAATTCAATTTAAGTGTATTTCTTTTTTCCTTTTTCGATAATATCAATTTATTTCGGCGAGACAGAAACGAGATGGCGCGGAAAATATAAATTACAAGGCGGTCACATTAAGTGCAAACAGCGCGCCCAGTCCAACAACGACGATGCAGTAAAGCTTGAAGTGATTTGTCAATTCGAACTCCATCGAAGTTGTATCCGCCATCACAGCGGATTGGCGAGTAGTTCAGAGACAAATCAATTCAACTATGTTGGATGGTAGTTTTGTTATGGTAATTATAACTTGACAGCAGTGTGAAGTATCACTAGAAATTGTGAGGTTTAATAAAGTTGGAAGACGATTTAGGAGTCCTGGAGTATTTCATAAATCTCCATGATGCAATATTTTTCGAATAATGTTTTCAAATCGGAAACAGGTAGGAATTTCCCCTCATCACAAATTTAATTTGGTTAGATGGCGTTTGGATTTGCTGCTGATGTCATTTTAATGAATGGATTTTATTAAATATCTCGACGATCTATCTATGACGATCGATAAATTTTCACAACATCTACTGTAATGGAGAATATTTTGCGTTTTCTTATTTTCAATTGGAATTACTTGAATGACACCTGTTATCATAACTATGACAAGCCATGATAATTCATCACGCTGACTGATGTGTATTATATTTTGTGTTAGTGTAACGAAATATAACAACGCATTCACAAACTGTACTAATCCATTTTTATTTTGTTTCATTTTTTATCTGAATTATTTAGATATATAGTACAATAATAGATAAAGCTTCATTGTCGGCGGCAACAAATGATAATCTTTAGTGTCTAACGTCATATTTATAACGAAATGTAACAATGGTTTTGCAAATTGCACCAATACTTTATATCATTTGCTCCATTTTTATTTGCAGCATGATAATTGGTAGTCACGGCTCTAGTTTCAATATATCCTATTTATAATCCGGATTATTAATATGTTAATGTATCAATTGATAAAGATTTATAGCGTTGACTGCAATGGATGTTATGTGTTAGCGTAACGGTTTCGTAATCTACATCAACACATAAAGTAAGAACATGTACCAAAACGTCTTGAAACACATTTCTTAAAGAATTTAGATAAATCTATCAGTCAACTTATATACTTATTTGTTATGAAATAATGTTTTCAATTTCTTATTTATTGTTTAGTGTCTATTTATTGTCAGCAGCGTAGCGAACTAGAGATATACAAATATATCTTGTCTGTGTATTTGGTTTGTGCGATTTTTATATTTAGTTATACTTCGTAATGAGAGTCGATTCTGCATTGAACACAAATGAAGCATGGCTTTATGTTTGAATATTATTTACAAATATTGAATACGTACGTTTCTCTATTTTGAACAAAGACCTTCTTATGAAATTAGAGTTAGTATGCAGAACGCATCCATTTGTTATAACTACTGTTTGGTAAACTTAGTACGTCGTTATGTATTTCCTACGACTTAAGTGAATGGCGTTTTGTGATTTTTATAGATTTGTACATTCACTTGATATTTTTGTAATATTCACGTTTTCTTTATTTTCGTTTAATTTACAATGTACGAGTATAAGTCTGCGTTAGGACCGAAAGACTACTCGATTAACTATTAAAATTTATACAAGTAAATACTGCAATTTTTTTCTTTTATATTTAATTCTAATACTAGTTTACGAAATTTATTTACGTACGCTAAACGATAAAAATTTTTTTAAATATTTTTTTCTAATAAGGTCAGAAAAATATCCTATTCTGAACGATTTTTATGCATTTTTTACAGGGAAAAATTTTAAAATTTATATTCTTGTACTATTTTTCGTATCTGGCCTGTATTTGATTCCTATAAATATTTACTGTATGTTTAGTAAATATTATATAATGGACGCGGATAATTCATATATTTAATAATGATTAATACGTTGATATTACACGACTACATTTTGATTGAGCGGAAATGGTTATTTCCA
The DNA here is from genome assembly GCA_039881145.1 of Druceiella hillmani. Lineage (NCBI taxonomy): Eukaryota > Metazoa > Arthropoda > Insecta > Lepidoptera > Hepialidae > Druceiella > Druceiella hillmani. The sequence continues at coordinate 29,258,155 of JAYKKI010000002.1, forward strand.
TGTAAAATATTACATACGGTGACTGCAGTAAGAATATTAAATATACTATGTAATAAGAATGTTAAAGTAATATATAATTTATTAAATTAGGACCTAAATATGGTATAAAAGATGTTTGACGTATATTTCGCTGAGACCGGCTTCTATGAAATATTCTTCTCGGAAAAGATTCGGTCTTAGAGAGATTCCGCGGTTATATATTAGTATTTATTAATGTGCTACATTATGTTACTCTAATACTTTTTTCACTTTCAAGAACTATATATCATTAAGAACTACGTAGAAATAAATTTATATTTAAATGTCTCGGAACGGGAAAAAAGGAAACCCATAGCAAACGAAATGTAACAACGGTTTTGCAAATTGCACAAAAGGAAACACATCACTTGGTCGTCCGTCCATACGTCCATCCGTAGGTCAAAGTTCTTTTTTTCATAAAGGACTTGAGATATCAGTATATAAAACTAATATTGTATACTAAGGCTTAGACCCTTATATTGTTTAAAAAAAATAAAGTGTTTTGGTTTAAACAATAAAAGACATAGGCCCTTCAAAACGTATTTTTATTCACAGAAACTACTTTGGTCATTTCATTCCATTCTTTTGGTGAATAAGGTCATGAGATAAGGATGGCGATTTGAAAGGAACAAAATATCAAGTCCGTTATATGCACCTGTCTGACAAATGATTGAAATGTTGTTTTATTCAATATTTTCAAGATTTATTTTATTCTTGGCTAAAAATAATTTAAGTTTTCGCATTTACAAAACATATTATAGAAAAAGTTACTATTTTTTTGTTTTTAATAAGGAATTCATTAGAATAAACTACTAGATTATGATATTTGCTTTTATATATTTTAAAAAGTCTGATTATATTGAAATTAGACTCTTCCTTTATGACGTATTCAAACAGGAACACTTCCTTTTGTGATGGAACTTTAATAACAATGTTATTATTAAAGTATCTCTTCCACTTGCCACTCTGCTTAATTAATTTTTTGAAATCTTAACAAGTTAAATGCCAGATGAATTTTTGTGATACTTCACCCTTGGTCATAATAAAATATTAAGTAATTTTTTTCCGTAATTTATTTTTTCTCCCATATTTTTGAAAATTGTTATTTAATCACTCAAATTTCTGTATTAATTAACACTCTGTAACCACATACTTCAAAAGTAATACCTAAATGCATTAGCCGCCGACTGAGGATGACAGATCACCTCAAGCACCACACAAAAAAACTAGTCTTTTGCCGATATTGGCAGACATATCGCCGCCGGAAGCATTTCTATCTGCCAGATATTATTGCAAGAAAAGTAACAGTAAGAAAACATGTTTTGTTTAATTTTCCAACATTCTTTTACTACTTTATTTTCCTAATTGTATAATTTGAAAAAAATGTGCAAATACTACTTTCGACTCATAGATTTCCTACGTTTTTTTTCAAATTATTAAAATATAAAATTCAATTGCCCATTAACATAGGATCAATTGTATCTATTGCCAACAAACCCCTTCTAGGATTAATCGTTCATATTTATATTCTCGTTTATTTTTATGTTGCCTTATTATGTTTATTTGTATATGCTTATTTTGCACTCCACTCTATAATGTAACTTAATTTTTTTATTTTATTTAACTGTAGCGAACCTTCTATTAAATTTTTGTTTTACTATATAGTTTATTTTTTTTAACAAGCAACAATGGCAGATATCCAAAATATGATTTAATCAGTGTTTAAATCCTTTTTTCCACACTTGACATTGGCAAAGGTTCTCTATGGAAAGAATGAACACCATATAATCAAAGATAAATATAAAGATACCGTCAAGTCATTGAGTAGAATTTGACAGTAAAAACAATGACATTTTAGGGTTCTTTATACTATTAGATACAGCTTAGTGTACATTAATAAATATTACTTCATAGATTATGAAGTTTTTTGGTCTTACATTTGAAAAAGAAAAGAAAACTTTTCATTTTTAAATTATATACGTGTACGGACAGTTTGATTTATAAGAATGGACTATTCTTAAAGTACCATTTACTTAGACATTTGTTATTTAAGATTTTTATGTGAAGAAGATTTTCGTATTTTATTGGCATAATTGTTGTTATTGAAATTACTTTTACAATGTCATGAAATTTGAATATACGACGCATCACCGTTTGGAGAGAGACATTTCCCTTTCCAACCGACAACGATTAGGGAAAAACTTTCATGAAAAATAAAGGCTTTATTTTTCCTCCTCCATTTAAAAATGCTGCGGATAAATAACTAATTAATCAAGTTGAGTAATTCAAAATATTTGAAGCAAGGAGATAAACCCGTGACGCACCAAGAGTGGTTGGTTGCAACGCTCAATGATTTATTGCGCGAGCCAGGATGCGAACTGTCAGCTTCAGGTGGGCTGTGGACAAGCACGTAACGATAGCTGCGAAAACACCAGCTGATCGGGTCCTGCATTGCACGCACATGGAGCATATATCTTCTTATAAATAAAAATATATGTTTTTTTGTTAGTCCCCCGTGTGCTTCTATACCATTCACCCGATTGCAATGAAACTCCGGAAAGTTTTTATGCGTACGCCCGTGAAGATTCCTGAATGAGTACAATTAATTTATAATAAATGGTGTGCAAGTTCATTGGTAGTTTAGTGGCAGTTCGTGTGTTTTTGGTGTACAAGAGCGCATGCTTGACAAAATTGAATTGAATCAAATACAAATAGCGACATTTTACTTTGTGTGTGACATAACAAGTGGTACTTAATGTAAATTTCCAATTTTTATTTAAAATTAGATAATATATAATAGATAATGCAATATTAAACGGAATTTCATTTTCTCGAATGGTTTTTTTCCAATTTGTATTAGTCACAAAGCATTACATTTTTAATCATATCAATTATGCTATTCAAATAACAAATAATAGTTCCATCCACACTTCAAGCACAAAGAAAGGCACCACAAAGCGAGACTGAGACCGTTTAAGTATACACTGCTCAAGCCAGTTTATCTCAAACATATGAGCAACGGAAAGTAAGAATGGAAGCTTCCCAAGTAAGCTATGTTCAAACCTTTTCATTTAAAACATAGAACAACGGGAAGCAAGACTGGAAACCGTTCAAGTACACACTGCTCGACGAACACTGCATGTTGATTTATATCTTGGCGCATTCCATTATGGTGGTATTTATGATTAAAGTCTTCATCCAAGTGTGGTTTTGGTGAAATCGCCATAATTACGTTCCTTACCCGAACCATTATAATGTCACAGTCTTACATAAATTGAACGTGCATATGAACAATGAAAATATGTACCGTTACCACGCATTCCAAAGATTTCGACAGACATGCCATTCGAATTTAACGCATCGGTAATAACTATCAACAAAGCCCAAGGACAAAAGTCTATGGACTAATTTTGTTAATCCATGCTTCTTACATAAAATTTGTGCTATTAATAATAAAAGTGAATGGTAATTAATATTAGTTATTATAATTCCCACCGCTAGTAAATATTTGCTTTTTAAATGATTTTCGTTCATGGATATTGGATTAATCTTAGAACCGATCGCAGAATGAAACGAAACGAAGTGAAATGAAACGAACTATAAAACAGCAGTAACCTAAATTACTCGTTCATATTTCTCAGGTATTTATTATTAACATCTCAAGTCAGACTCGGATCTATTAGAAGCGGAAATGCAATGCTATGTAAATGTATTTAATTTTTTTAGATCATATTAATTTCGTTCGGTAAGACAGAAATAACATGGAGCGGAAAAAAATAAATTATAAGGTCATGTTTAAAATGAACTGGCTGTTTAGTCCAAGAATGGTGCGGCAGAAAAGCTTGAAACTAATTTCTAAACTGAACTTCATCGATCTCCATGAACAGCACATCATTATTAAATTTGTCGACAAAGTAATTTGACAAGATTACATTTATGACTCTGCTGAATATCTTTTCAGTCGATAAATACAATAATTATATATTATTATATATACATTATGATATTCCTATTAAGATTCTTTGAATCTTTGCTAATATCCCACCTGAAGATGTTGTAATACAACAAAACCTAGGTCGTGGTAAAGAAATTAAAGAAATTAGAAATAATACTACATCACGTAGTTTCATTTAATTGCGAATAATGGATTTCTACAAAATTAACGCCAAATATATTCAGTAGTTTTGTTAATTTTTCTGATCGCGCCTCAATTCTTTTCATAAATTTTTTGTCGTAAATTTGTTATGATAATACTTATTCTTAAAAAATATTGACACTATAACTTGATAGTAGCACGAAGTATTACAAGAACTTGTGAGTTTAGTCAAGATTGGAGGCTATTTATTATATTGTTTACGGAAAAATTCTGTGAACCCTGATATTTGAGGGAAACTTTTGCAATGAAAAATGTATACAGAGAAGGGTCTTTTTTATGTATCTGGAAAGCGATAAATGACATTATTGATAATCCTAAGTAAGGGCTTTGTAACTATTTTTTTGCGTTTTTATAGGAGCGTGAGATAAAATTTCAAACTGTCAAACAAAAGTGCTAAATTTTCATGTTCTCTTATTCATTATGTCATTACTGAAAGTCATTTATAGTTATAATGATTGACCAGTTTCATAAAGAAAGAAATGAACAACAAAAAATATTACTGTACTTCAAAAGCATTAAGAAGTGAGTTACAATGTTCTTCCTTGAGATGTAGGTAAGGAATTGTGTCATTTATTCATCGCAGTTTTTTTTCAGCGGGTTATTATTATATATACACAGCTTAATAGTTCGATATTTTTTCTTCACAAAATGTTCCTAATAAGATTATTGAAATGGAAATAGTTTGCCCTCTTCGCTGCCTTCCCATAAGTATAAATATAAGTTAGTACGGTGCAGGAGGACTTATAATAATATTAATAAATTCTTTCATAGAATTTTGTCTTCTCCAAAAATGATCTATTATTTTTGTCTTAAATCCAGCAGTTTTCAAGACATTTAATATGAATCATTTTATAAAATGTCGATTAAGGCAACTTCAACTACCAGCGTGCAACTTAAATTTATACTCAGGGATCCACTCATGTTCAACTTAAATTTATATTTATAAACTATTCCGTTTCAAAAATCTTAAACGAAACACATTGTATTATGGACATTCATAAAATTCTCCCTAATTGGGCTCTTATTAATCGACTAATTTTTATTAAAACAATTAAATATTGTTTTATTTGAATAACGATATTTCATAGCTGTAAAGCAATATAATATATTTTAAAACGGCCAATCTGAAAATAAAAAAAAGTAAATTAATTGTACCCCTGAAAGCACTAGATACATATTATATAGTCAAGGTTAGGACTAAAAAACAACAAGAATGTAAATGTTGGTTTTAACTTGTTCATTTTAATCAAGTGTACGTACAAGTATGAGTAATTACAGGAAACGCCTGTCCCATTAACTCTTAACGTTCGGTAGTTTAATTGATATCAAATCCATAAAGGAATATCCCTAATATTATTACTCGTAATATGAAATGAGAAAGTAATATAAGAGCTTTTCGTTAACTACACGCGTTCGATAAATTTGATGATGCCTGATCGATGGTTTGATGTTGGAGGCGAGAGGTGATGCCAGTACTCCCCAATGTTGAGAAGTGAATTCATCGGGTTCGATTCCAACGGAGGATATTTTCTGTTAGCAACGCAATGGAACGAGTTTTCATACTGTACAAGTTAATTTCGTAATTCATTCTATTTTACATTCGAATTGTTTATACACAGAGTAGCAAAATCGCTAAAGATACATAGCGCTGACTGCGATGGAGGTTATTTTACCTATTGCATAATTTATCTCATTTTTCAACCTTATTATTTATATAATGTAACACAAGAAATAAATATTTGTAACACCGACTGAAATGAAATGTACTTTGTGTTAGTGTAACGAGACATAACAACGAGCTCGTAAAGTGTATCAATCCATAATTTATGACTATGGACTGATGAAATTTGTGAGGTTTAGGACATTACGCACAACTTATTGAAATATATTTCTTTAAGTATTTAGATACATTTACGTGTCATCTCCCGTATTTCTTATGTAATAATGTTTTCAAATTCTTATTTATTGTTTACTCAGCAGCATAGCGAACTCGAGCGACAGAAATATATTTTATCCGTGTATTTGGTTTGTGCGATATATTTATTTATTAATACTTGTGACAAGAGCCCAAACGCAGTAACGTTGAATATAAATGAAGCATGTCTTTATGTTTATTGAATATTACTCGCGAATATTGGATACGTACGTTGCTTTGTTTTGAACAAAGACGGCTATGAAATTAGGATTAGAATGCAAAAGGCGTCCATTCGTTATATCTCCTGTTCGGAAAATTTATTACATGTTTACGTATTTCCTTCGACAACATTAAATGGAATTTAGTGATTTTGGTGGAATTCATATTTCTATTTCAAATTCTTCTAATGTCAATGTCCTACTTAATTTCCATATTATTTAAAATCATGAAATTTTACAGGTTCACTGAAGGTTCTGTTCGTTGCTTTTTTTCTTTTAAGATTAAATTAGCACTCGTTTACTAGGTTTATATTTGCTTGCTACTTTTAAAAATACCAATTTTAATAAACGTATCTAACACCACTAGAAATTATTTTATATGACCTATAAACTATTTATATGACTTCAAAACACTTATTGACTACCTAAGAATATAGAGTATAAATATTGAAATTAAGTCGTACGAAAAACCAAAAAAAAGTATTCGTATTTGGAAAACAAAACGGCATAAAAAATTACTAACTATTATTAAAAAATCGCGGGAGGTAATTATACAATAAAATGAAGGTTTAGTCTAAGTTAATATTTGTAAGTCAATACAATGTTGTTGAATTAAGCGTGGACGATTATAAAAGGATCTTAAATTCTACCTCGATAAACAGTATCTATACAATTCTCCGGATTTAGTATTATTGACTACGTATATATAAATACATACTTACATTTATTGGGTATGTTAAATGTTTATAATCATTTTAATTTTTGCATTTTAATTGAACATATTAAGACCTTGAAATATAGAAAAATTGTTTCATTACAAAATTTATCCATTGTCAAATTATGGTTATTATAATAGTAAAATTTAATATATTTTTGTAAATTATTGTGATAATGTTATTGTTATTTAGTTAAATGTAGATAATTATGAAAATATCTTAAATTTTACCTTGGTATGCGGTTTTTATACAACTGTTTTGATGACTAAACGCTGTGTGCTATGTATCTTTAAATACGTATCTATGTATTATACCACAAATGTTAATTGTTTAATATAACCAGTCCAGATATCATAATGTGATACATAAAAAAATTGTATAATAGTCTAGAATTATATAAAATATCGCTTACTTAAACACTTATCATTTAACATTTTTATGTGACTTTTACTTGAAAATAACCAGAATTATATTTCTTCTTCATCTTTACAAAATTTGAATTTTATAATATGCCACTGATTTAACAGGGACATTTCTGCTAGCAACGAACACTGTTTAAGGAAAACCTTTCATACAAAATGAAACTTTTATTTTTCCTCCTCTATCTAAAGAATGCAGCGAACAAATAACTAATTAATCAAATTGAACGATTCAATGTATTTAGAGCGAGGAGATAACCACGTGATGCGATTGGTCGTTGGCTCAATGATTTATTGTGCGAGCCAAGTCGCCGACTCCTGGCGTCGGGCAAGATGCAGACGAGCGCCTAATAATATTTGCAGAGACACTAGCCCATCCGGGTCCATGGAGGTATTTTACAATCGGGAAATTTTTAAACGGGTATACAGGGTTCAGATATTTATACAAAGGTAGGTTCAGATATATAAAAAAGGATTTTGATTTAAAACCACCTAGAGTAACTGATGACTTGATTTAACGTTTTCTTTGTAACAAGTAGCAGTTTGAGATATAATTATTGTTTTGAATTAGTTGTGTTTTTGATATCCATGTAGATACATTCATATAGAATATTGCAAATAACATTTCTGTAAGTTTATATTTTATAAAAATATGTAAAGAATTTGTTAGACATGTGAATAATTCTGAATAATATATTACAACCATAGAAAGATGGATACTGTTAAATTGGTGTAGCAAGGCACTATTATGGGTTCCTGGTTACAAAATAAACCGATAATTTTTTTCGTATCTAATCCCAGTCTCGATATAGAACGCAAGGGTTAAGTATTGCACGCACACCGGGCGCAGCGTGGCATCATTAAAACGATATATCGCGACGCGGTTTACCGTTACTCGACTTTGAATATTGAAAGGTACGAATACTATTTTACAGAAAGAAAATTCGATTATAAGGATAGTTTAGTGTTTTTCTTATTTATGACAAAGAAACCTTTTCATATATAAATGGAAAAATGTTGAAAATAAGAAATATTTTCTTATTGAAACGTAAATTATTCCTCTGTAGTTTAATTTAAAAAATATTAAGGATAATTTTGGTATTATGAAAAAAGTTCTTACAATGTAAACTAACACATTCTGGATGTAGATACATATGAATATAAATTAGAAGAAGAAATACTTAGATAAATGTTTCAGGAATTGGGACATATAGAATGTTTCCGTATTTACACACGTAACATATGCATATCTACTCTTAGTCGGTATATCTCATCATTGATGTCTGTGTTAATACTTTATAATAATCCGTGCCATATTCTGAACAGCATCGTTGCAGTTTTTGTTGATATTAACATTATAAAATAAAATCGGTAATATTTTTTAAATTTTGGAGGTAATGCTGTTTATAAATGCAAATATTTAAGTCAAGATTACCAGTAATAGAAATATTAACATATATCGGTATATATTTATAATTTTCAAACAAGACGAAGATTTTCCTTTTACAAAAACTAGGCTATTAAAACATGGGTTCTCTTTGGGCATGTGGACGCAATGTACTGATTTATAATAATTACCTTTTATGAATATAGCAAAAATTCAAAGAATATAGAGCCGCATAAATAAAATTTATGATGAATAGAGAATTTCAATAAATAAATAAGGCTCAACGAGTAATATTGAGTCAAAAAGCGTCTAGCGTGAGAATAATTAATATGGTCTATAATACTTTACTTTGTGTCACTTACCCAGCCTAATAGGAGCGAATGCTGTGGACGATATTAGCAAAGTATCAAGATTGAACTTGCTCTAAAAATAATTAAATAATAATTAAATGTTGCTTAGTTTAAGTTTTGCGGACAGTTTTTCAGTTCATGTTCACTATTTAAAATATTAGCAAAGGAATAGTAACAGAACTAATTTAGTGTTACATTTCCCCTCTTTGTTTCTTTAACAGCAGCTTTAAGAAATTAAATATTTGTCTCATTTTTCTATGAAATTCCTGTTTTCATTAACATAAAAGTTGGTAGTAAATAATATTAATTGTTATCAATTTAATTCCCATTACTAGCGAATACGTGTTTTTTTGTTATTTTCTGTTCATGAAAATTAAATAAATCCTAAAATAAAAATCATAAATGAAACGAACCGAATCTACAAAATGGGATTAATGTAAGTAGCTCGTCCGTTTTTCTTAGTTACTTATTTTTAACGTCTCACGGCCAGACTCGGTTCTAATGTAAGCGGAAATGCGGTGCAATACAAGTGTTTCTTTTTTGATTATATCAATTTTGTTCGGCAAGACGCAAGCGACTCGCCGGGAAAAATATAAATTAAATTAAGCGCAGAGTGCCTAGTCCATGAACTGTGATGCAGCAAAGCTGGAAACCACTTTCTAAAGTGATTTCCATCGAATTCAAATTCGAATGATATTTAAAGAAAATTAATTCGACTAGACTACGATTATGACTGCTCAATATCTTTCCAATCGGCGGTATTTAGTAAAAAGAAAATTTTTTTCTTGGGTTCACCTTCACGTTCAAATTTTTTAACATAATTTTCCATGGTAATTTTTTTTCATTAACAATATAGTGTTGATAATAGTGTGAAGTATTGTAAAAGATAATAAAGTTTCTTTTGTGGTGTATCTGGAAAGTGGTAAATTAAATTATAACCAATTCCTACAAAGAGAATTTTAACTCACTTTCGGCGATTTTGTAGCAGAGTGTGAAAATGTTTCAAAACATCATATAGAAGTACTGAATTTTTGCGACCCATAATAAATTTTGACTTTATTAAAAAGTACTTATTAATGTGATGATTAGACAATCTGATTGTGATTCAAAATTATTAAAAATAGGTTTAATGTTCAATTTTCGAGTGTCGTCAAAATGTTGTAGTGTTTGTTAATCAGGATTTTTATTCAATGTGTTATTAGACAAACTAATTGTAACTCAAAATTACTAAAAAGTAGGTTTCAATGTTCAATCCTTCGAGTGTCGTCAAAATGTTGTAAAGTTTACTCATCATGATTTTGTTTATTGGGTTATTATCACGAGTAGGTCAATAGTCGGCCAACATTTTTGAAAATGGTTTTTATTTGATATCTCAGAAACGGGTGGAATAACGACGAAAATAGCGAAAGACTTTTTTGGAAAGTGTACAAATGTTTACAAATATTACGTGCAATATATTTTCCTAAAATCAATGGTTTGGAAATTACAGCGTCTCAAAAAAATTTAGGCACGTGCGAGCATATACCCATAGGAATAGGATGCCGGTAAGCTGCCTGTAATTATTATTTTTGTCATAAGTTTAGCCGTTAACGAGTTATTTTATAGAAAATTGCCTTCCGGAATGGCGGCTAAAGCATAGCATCCACCGCTTCTTGAACTTTTTATACTCAGAGGGGACCTACAAACTATTTCCAATTCGAAAATATTTTTCGGAATCTTTTGCAAAAAATAAATTACTACAGGACCATATCTAATAAAAATCTAGTGAAAAAAATTTCTCAAAAAAGTATATGATCTCAACAAATTATAATGTAAATATAATGTTATTAGGAATACATTACTTTATGGACATTTCGAAAGTATTCATGTCTATTGGACTGACAAACCTTTGATTTTTAGAAAAAAAATATATTTGATTTCAGAAACGATATCTCGTAACAAAATTTAATGGAATTAACAGTCTGACGGCAAATCAAATGGTGATATATCCTATAATAACCAGTATGGAAATAAGAAAACATAAAAGTAAAGATTTAATATATACCCGTATACAGAGTTAATGTCAAGAAAAAAAAATAATATGAAATCAAATGTTGATTTTCATTTATTAATTCGAATCAACTAAGCGAGCAAATACGATTAATTAGGGGAACTTCCCGTTAAATTTACTGTATATATTCAGTAATTTAATTGAATTTTCCCATCCCTAAACGCATATTTCTGAAATCATTACTCATAATATTCCCCATGGATAAGAGATAATATGAAATGAGAAAATATAAGGGTCGGTCGTCGACTCAAATCGTCGTGAGTTAAATTGTATAACGACGTAGCATTCTTTTTGTTGAATTAAATGGAAACGAAAATATGGTCTGTCCTTGACGTGCCCCTGTAATTTGAGACATTAATATGCAAAATGTGCAACGGGAATTTGTTTTTGTTGAGGATTAAACTTAACCAAACCGTAATAGGAATATTGGTTGGGAGTTTGAGCTTAACCGCTCATTTCTGTAGGAATATTATACGGGTAATATACATTTTCGATAACGACATCTCATAGGCTCATATAATAATAATATATTTGAAAGGAAGATGCAGATATAATTTTCAAATAAAATGTACAAACAACAGTGATTAAAACCCAGAGAAAAATTATTAATATTTTACATTAATATGTAATTTACACGGTTATATATTTAGGACTAAAATAGAATTTAAATATATTTCATTTTAACTTTTCTGACATCGGTTTCTATACACTTCTGTGAAAAGCATTCCTTCCCTAGTAAGATAACGCGTCGCAATACAATTTATTTCCTTATAATTTTGCGGTACTGTAATATTTTCTTTATTTTTATGGCGTCTATCATGAAGAGGTTCATAAAAAGAAATACATATTCAAATTTTCGTCAATTACTTTGTTAAAAAGTTAATATGTAGTTAGAATGTATTTAAAAACGAATATTATTATTAATTTTTATATTCCTCCCGATTAAATGTGTTGATACAGCCGCCTGATAATTACAAACATCTGGCAATATGTTTTTGCAATATACTGAATAATCTCCACAAAAAGCCAAATATGTTGTATTATACAAACATATTATAAGCGCCCTAAAAGTGGTCATCGAAGGAAAGGTAATGGTCTCATATTCTATACGACTTTCTCTTTTATACAATGTGGATTTGACCGTTAGACATTAAATGAATTTTCATATACTAGATGGTGTTTACCAACAGTACAACAAAAACCAATCGAAAAAATTCAGTAGTTTAGCCACAGGGATAGTTTTAAGTGGATTGTAATTTCATACACGATGTATTTTAATCCACAATTCGCTAGGCGAATTTACGTTATCCACATTGATACCATCACATAAAGTTATTTTAGTTCTTAATTACAGGCAAATAGTTGTTGTCATGTCTACATAAGATGAATAATATCTCATATGGAAAAATGGTTGCCAGAGCCTCGAAAGGTAGGACTTCTTCCAGTCCCGCTTCGATGAGCGGCAGGGAATCGGACCCGGGTCCTCGTAGTGTGCGGTTATGCGCTCAACCCAAGACACCACGGAGACGACACAGGCAAATAGTGAAATAATTATTAGCCTGTGTCATAATAGTTTTAATACGAAAGGTACATGTGAAAGCGAAAAGTTTGTTTAGATTTATTTATTCCAATATAGTTTCAAATGTATAATGTGTAATTTTAATTATTTTTCTTTGATTCGATCGCGACCGCACATCGAGCACAAGTCAGTAACATAAAGATTGCACATGGTGTTTACGTTTTGTTTATATTAAAATACCATTCAATTTGTTAAAAAAAAAATATTCTTGGCTTAATAATAATTAATGTAACTTTAATTTTTTTACGACTGTGAATATTATTAAAAACCATTACAACGTATATTAATATATATATTCAATAGACACGTTAAACCCATTTAAAGCAATAAAACCAGCGAAATGAACAATTATATTTCGCTATTTCAAAGTATTTATGACAACTAATATTGACCGAGTTTTCATTTAATGTCGAACGATCAAATCCACATGTTACAAGAGCTTTATTTTATACTTTGGTTTTATTGCTTTAAATGGGTGTAACGTGTCAATGTATATACGTTGTAATGGTTTTTAATAATATTCACAGCTGTAAAAAAAAACTAAAGTTACATTAATTAGTATCTGCCGTTATTTTTTGGTTTTACTACGATCTTAAAATCGTAAAATTGTTATTAATCAAAACACATTTAGTGTTTATGGAAAGTGCACATATAACGCGCGACTAGTCAACTGTAAACTAAAAGTATAAAGGGTAAAAATATTTATTTACCCTACTAAACACGTTTGATAATTCATCTAAATTTAAAATGTTATTAGAATTGCTTTCTAAATTTAAATAAATTTACTCCCACTAGTATAATTTCATTTTTGATGACCTCTGTTCTAACCATTAGTATTGACATTTTATTTTATTTCGATTTAAATTTTTTACACTTATTATTTATACATTTGCACCCGTGTTTATTTTTTGTTAGCGTATCTAAATATAAAAACGAGTTCTGAAAGTGCACTAATCCGTTTCGCAAATTGTCCCGTTTTTTGTTCAAATAATTTACTGCAATTTAGGGTATTTTGTGTTAAAAGTATTAAAATCCAACTAGTTCGTAAGCAGCTTCAATTCATTTCATAACTCGTCCCGTTTTTTATCTGAATAGTTCATATACAGTGCGAGTATTGATAAAGATCCATTGTACTGACCGGAATGAAGGTTGTTTTTTTAGCATATAGAAATAAATAACGAGTTCTCAAATCCCCCTAATTCACTTTATAATTGTCCCATTGTTTATCTGAATAATTTATACGCAGTACGATAATCTATAAAGAATCATTTCAGGGTATTTTGTGTAAAAAAAATCAAAAACTCACAACGAGTTCACAAACTGCTCCAATTCATTTCATAACTGGCCCCATTTTTTACCCGAATAATTCATATACAGTGCGACAATTGATAAAGATTCACTATACTGACCGCAATGAAGGTTGTTTTTTAGCATATTGAAATAAAATAACGAGTTTTCAAATTCCCCCAATTCATTTTGTAATTTGTCTCTTCTCTTGTTCTGAATAGTTCATATATATTACGATAATTGATAAAGAATCGTAGCAATTTAGGCTATTTTATATTACAATTATACTGCAATTCAGCTATTTTATTTAGAGTAACAAAATTTAACAATGAGTTCGCAAGCTGCACCAATCCATATCACGATATGTCCCATTTTTTATCCAACTTATTTATATACAGTATGTCAATGGATAAAATTTTTTTGCTCCGACTGCAAAGGAGGATATTTTGTGTGAGCGACCGAAATGTGAGAGCAACTTCGCGAAATGTAGCAATCCGCTTCATAATTCGCCCAATTTTTTATCTGAATTGTTTATATATATTGTGTGGCAATCGATAAAGATTCTTTGCATCGACTTCAATGTATTATCTTTTGTATTATTGTAATATTTTTGACGCAGTGTAACAATGAACTCGTAAATTACACCACTCGATTTCATAATTTGTCCTATTTTTCATTCGAATTATTCATATATAGTACAAGACTTGATAAAGATTCATAGCACTAATTGCAATGCAGAGTAATTTATGTTAGCGTGTAATGTAACAACCTATTCACAAACTGCATTATTCCTTTTCGTAACTTGTCTCATTGTTTATCTCAATTGATTATAAAGATGTTAGTGTTGGTCATAATATAGATGTTTTATGATAGATTGTCGAAATGTAACAACAAATTCGCAAAGTGCATCAATCCATAAAATAAAAACATTACGCAATACGTCTCGAGACATATTTATTAAAGGATTTAGATAAATCTGTGCGTCAACTCCCGTATTTGTTACGGAACGAAGTTTTCAATTTCTTATTTATCTCTACTATAACTCGACGGATACAAATATATTTTATCCGTGTATTTGGTTTGTGTGATTTATATATTTATTTATACTTCGTGACGAGAATCCTTACTGCATTGAATACAAATGAAAACGGCTTTATGTTTCTTGAATATTACTCACGAATACTAAATACGCTCTGTTTTGAACAAAGACAATCTTATTAAATTAGAATGAAAAACGCCTCCATCCATTATATCACCTGTTCAGAAAACGTAACCTTCTACTCAACTGAATGAAGATTTTCAATTGAATGGTCCACCTATCTAAATGATTTTCAAATATTTTTAAAGAAAAAATACTTTATTTTCCCCCTTATATCCAAAGAATGCAGTGAATAAATAACTAATTAATCAAGTTGAACGATTCAAAGTATTTAGAGCGTGGAGATAACCACGTGATGCGGTTGGTCGTTGGTTCAATGATTTATTGTTTGGGCCAAGACGCCGACTCTCAGCTTCGGGCGAGATGCAGACAAACGCTTATTAATATCTGAGGAAACACCAGCCTATCCGAACCCATGGAGGTAATTTATAAAATTGGTTGCATAGAAACGAAAATAATTTTTTTTAAATTTTTCCTTGGTTAAGTTTTACATTTTTATGACCTGATTTAATGTTTAGTTAACCATAAGCAGCATTTAGGAGTATAATTATTGTTTCTGTTGGTTCTGATTCGGACTTAAAGGTAGATTATTAACCATTCATATAGGTTATTACAATGGTCATTCTTACAATTTTCATGTACTGTAGAACTGTGTAAAGTTGTATTAACAATTTAATCTACGAGTCTCGCTACGATTATAATAATATTGAATAAAGTATGAAAATCAATCTGCAGGTATTGTAAAACGGTAGAGCAAGGCTTTTATGGTGTTCTGATTAAAAAATAAGATGGTTGTAATTAGATTTTGTTCTCATATCTCATACCGGTCTCGGGACAATTTTCAACGCGAAGGTTAAACGTCTTACATTGCATGCACACCGGGCGTATTTAATTGATCCGAGTGTTAGTAGGCGGAAAGAAAAATTGAATGTACTTGTAATTACTTATAGGCTTTATGTTTTTTTACATACTATGTAATATTACCGTTTATGATATTGAAACATTTCATTGTATAATTAAGAATATCTTAAAACAAACAAAACATTTTGTTGATGTATATATATATATATATATATATATATATATATATATGTATACATATGTATATATATATATATATATATATATATATATATATATATATATATATAGTATACTTATATATATATATATATATATATATATATATATATATATATTTAACTCATGGTTGTAAGTAAGAAAAATACACATTTGTGAATTTAATTAAAAAAATGTAATCATGTAAAATTTATATTACTTTATAAAATTACTTTCTTATTAAGCGTGCAATTTTCAAATAAGAACACTATTTAACAAGATGGCGGGCGTATTATTTTGACACGTGGACGCATTGTACTAATTTATCATAACTGCCTTAGAGAAATATGGCGCAAAGTCAAAAGAGGTAGAGACACATAAATAAAATTTATTAATTATAAATAGAATATTATTGAATAATTACGTTCAGCAGGAAGTATTGGTTTACATTCATCTCGTGTGAGGGTATATAAACTGTCTATAATTATGCTATACTTTATTTCGTAACACTTGCTCAGGCGAATGGAAGCGGGTGCTATGGCCGGTCTCAGCGAAGTTCCAAGAAACTTGTTGCGTGAATCTCGTGGTCATGGGCATTAACATTGAATGCCTTGCAATATTGGGAAAGAGAATTTATATTTGACTCTTGCTTAGTTTAAGTGTTACGGACTGGTCGTATATGACATTCAAAATATCACCAAATAGGTTTAAGATTAATAGTAGAATTTATTCAGTTTTAAGTTTTGTCTATTTCAATTCTTTCATTTGATTATAATAACATTAAAAATTTTTCTTATTTCTTTATGAAATTCCTTATTAATATTGAAAATGAGTGGCAAGTAATATTAAGTGTGAAAAATTAAAGTCCTATTACCAGTAAATGTTTACCTTTCAAGTATTTTCTCTCCATAAATCTTAAATCAAAACCATAAGTGAAACGAGACGAACTATGAAACGGAAGTAACTTAAATAGCCGGTTCATTTTTCTCAGTTATTTATTTTTAACGTCTCACGGCCAGACTCCGTTCTAATCGAAGCGGAAATGCAATTCAATTTAAGTGTATTTCTTTTTTCCTTTTTCGATAATATCAATTTATTTCGGCGAGACAGAAACGAGATGGCGCGGAAAATATAAATTACAAGGCGGTCACATTAAGTGCAAACAGCACGCCCAGTCCAACACGACGCTGCAGTATAGCTTGAAGTGATTTGTCAATGTGAACTCCATCGAAGTTGTATCCGCCATCACAGCGGATTGGCGAGTAGTTTAGAGACAAATCAATTCAACTGTGTTGGATTGTAGTTTTGTTATGGTAATTATAACTTGACAGCAGTGTGAAGTATCACTAGAAATTGTAAGGTTTAATAAAGTTAGAAGACGATTTAGGAGTCAGGGAGTATTTCATAAGTCTCTATGATGCAATACGTTTCGAATAATGTTTTCAAAGTGGAAACAGGTAGGTATTTCCCCTCTTTACAAATTTAAATTGGTTAGATGGCGTTTAGATTTGTTGTTGATGTTGAATTTTATTAAATATCTCGGCTAAACACAGGAGAATTGAACGCCAAATCATAAATGAAATGTATTTCGAAACTAGTAGTAAAATAAGAAAGTAAATGTGAAAAGACAGGACCATATTTTAGAAACACAGCTAAATTAACTGCAGTTATTAAAATTATATATATAAGTAGAGGCCAAAATGAAATGCAAATGCGAATGTTGATTTTCACTAACTTTAACTGCGTGTAATTACGATTAAATATGAGACTGCCTGTCCAATTAACTCCGTATGTTGAGTAATTTAATTTATTTATCAAATTAATAAAAGCTTATTATCGGCTCCATGCATGCGATAAATTTGATAATGCTCTCGCATTTTTTTTAATTAAATAGAAATGAAAATAGTTTCTGTGCTCGACGGGCCTTGGAATGTGAAATAGTGTGTACAACATGTGCACTTTGTTATTATTATGGATTAAACTTGAGCTTAGCCACTAATTTCTGTACGTGTTTTATATATATATATATATATATATATATATATATATATATATATATATATATATATATATATATATATATATATATATATATATATATAAATATGCATTAAAATAAAATGTATTCACAACTGAAATAGATATGTAAGGTACACTTCACGTTATTATCGCTTCGGTTTCGGTTTCTATGAAATATCTTTAGATAAAATTGTTTTGGTCCAAGTAAGGGGCCGCAGATTTGTGTTAATACTTATTAAGTGCGAAATTTCGATACTGTAACTACATTCATCACTTTAGAATGTATTAAGAAATCTTAAGTAGTAATTTTAGTATAAATGGTAGAATTTGTGATTGAGCGTGTATAAAAACGAACATCTTTCTTCATTTTTACGTTCTGTGGGAAATATTCAAATGAATCTAATAATTTAGACCATTCCTGGAATTTAATTATTAATAGTTGTACAAATACTACTATAACATACGTCCAAGTTATTCCTCACTAAAGTTAGGAATTAATCATTAAATAGCAGTCTAATAGACTTTTATTACTGTAGCGACATGTTTTGGGTTAATATAATATCCTACAAACAAAATCCAGAAAATGCAATGACGATATATTTTGTAGACATATTATTAAGTCTCTAATAGTGATCTTCAAAGGAAGAGGTAATTGTTTCATTTTCAAAAGGACTTTCTCTTTATATTATTGTCTTCTTTCATTCTTTATTTCTTCCAATATTGTTAGCGCGTTTTTTGAAGTCACATTTTTTATTGAATTTATTGAATATAACATTTAATAAATATAGCTAATAACATACACAAAATAAAAGTTGTGTGGTTATGATCTATACGATATATTTGAATTTATTTTGATTTGTAAAACTGTTCTTATTAAAAAACATTAAATTTCTGTAAAATTTATGTATTTAGAGCTCGGCTAGCAAAAGGTTAATTAGAATTAAACAGGATAAAAATATTTCTTTATTTATCCATAAACGTTTTTTAATTCATCTGAAATAAACATTTTATTACAATTACCTTTAAAATTTATGGACACTTATCATATTTTATTAATGGTTAAAATAAAATACTTTTAAAATGGAATAATTTTTGTTCCGATTTCTATGGTATGTACGAATTTTTTGAGTATACTGTAACAATGGATTAAGACTCATAGTCTCTACTACAATGGAGGATATTTTTAACCGACTTCAAAAAATGAGAAGGTAGTCACTTCGAATTTTTTATGTTTGTTAATTTGGATGATTGTTTTTCATTTTGAAGGGCATATTTGCACTAGATAAGGATAAGGCGACATAAACTTTCTCTTTAGCAAAATTAGGGTGCAGTAATGGAGCCGGAAGATGGTGAGAGGAACTTTTTAGTAATCAAGAGTAAATTCATCCTATTTGTACTCGTTTGAACTGTTTTAGCAAGTGTATACGGCTCTGTACAATATTATTTTAACCTTTGACCCATAAAGCCTGAAGATGCAGGTGTCTGCCTGCCTAAATCCTGACTCCGCCACTGAACTCCGAATTCCAACTTCTCAATCTGGACGTTATGGGAACATGGACTCCTCAAATAGTGAGACTTGAGGTTTAGCTGTCTTAAATTACTGTTGTGGGTTTAAAATAGAAACTCTGATATTGACCTCTATGCAACTCTTCATTCTGTAGGTGTACTGGCTGCCTAAACCATGGATCTTGAGGATGTGCCATTTTTAAATATGAATTTCGATTCTTAAACAGGGTCTCTATAATTAAAGTGCGGGTTCCAACTCTTCCTTTTTGGAGATATTGTTTACTTAAACCGTGAAACTTGAAGATCTGCTGTAATTCTATTGGTTTTGTGTATTACGAGCAGAAACTCTGTCATTAAACTATGGGTTCCTACTAGTTAGTCTTCATGTTGCAACGGTACTGCCTGTTTGAAAGGGTACTGGTACTGCCTCATAATTTGTTGCCGCCGGTAATGAAGCTTGCTAAAGCTAGAAGATTCTTGAAGAAGTGCTGTTTTTACATCAGTATTTTTGATTTCAAGCAGGTTAAAATCCTGGATTTAAATTCCTCAGCCTGACGGTGCAGAGTTTATTTTATTCATATAATGTCATATTCCTGACATGAATTAATCTATCTTGATGATTCGTTTTTTATTTCAATGACTAATGAGAATTTGACCATGGCAATTAAGGTACATCATATAATTCCACAACTACCTACATCACAGGTCCCACGATGAAATAAGTCTAATGATAATCTAATAATAATGGTAGATAAGTAAGTATACACAGGCATGTACAAAGACATATAGCAACTAGAATATTAGTAGATGAACATATGTATATATAGTATGGAAAGTTATACAGGTGGTCCAAAAGTCCATTAACATTTCATACGATGATTATAAAAAAACTAGTTATATGAAAGAAAAAGAGATTTATTTATTCTGAAAATACATAATTTGGGATTTTATTTCTTAAAAATCACATCGTCCATATGAGATCCTTCATTTTTTTTGACACAGCTGTAACCTGGAGCGGAAATTTTCAATGACCGACTGACAAGTGTTTCGGGAAATGTTATGCATTTTTTTGCGAATATGAGCCTTTAATTCCTCAAGAGTCGCCAGATTGCTAATAAAGACTTTAGTTTTAGGGTATCCCTAAAGGAAAAAATCTATTGGGGATAAGTTCGGGCTACGTGATGGCCAGTTAATATCACCTCTTTTGCATATCAATTTTTAACCCAAAATTTCGAGAACTGCACTTAAAGAGTCGTTGGAAGTGTGGCATGTTACCCTATCTTGCTGAAACCATGATCGTTGATTGAAACCATCAAAATACTGAGGCGTTGGAACAAAACAGTTCTGTAGCAGGGAAATATACTGCTCTGTATTCACTGTAACAGCGTTTTCTCTTTGATCTTTATAAAAATATGAACCAATAATGCCTCTTGCTGATAAAGCTGTCCATACAGTAACCTTGGGTGAATGCAGTGGTCTTTGATGCGTCATTTTCGGATTAGCGTCACTCCAATATCTGCAGTTTTGTCTATTTACATGTCCATTTAGGTGAAAGTGGGCTTCGTCTGAAAAAAAAAATGTTGTTAAAGCTGCCGAAACTCTTTAGCATTTCGTTAGCAAACTGCAGCCTATGAGCATAATCTTGAGGCTTTAACTGCTGAACCATTTGGATTTTGTATGGATCACTAAATGCTGCAAATATCTTTTTTAATTTTAATAAATGAGATGATACATTTATTTTAGACATTCATAGTTCGTGACAATCTCATTAATGTAGGATGTCACAGGCACTAAAAATGGAAAAATAGAACATTTAAAAAGAAGTGAACCGAATTAAATAAGCACCGGATGAGAAGCGTACTAAAAAGTAAAAAAAAAATGTATATACAAGTAGTTAATTGGTACTTTTGAAGTACATTATCGTTTCAAACTAATAGAAATTTGCAAAATTGTGAGTGTGACGTGTGTGGTGTGAATGTAGTTTGGAGAAAAGAGAAGCATCAACTTGGCACAATATTCAAGACTTTAGCGGTAGCAGTATTTTGTAAATTTATTTAGCTTCAGAAACGATATTATACCGCAAAAGTTCCAATTGAGTACTCTTATTATCATTGTAATTTTTAGTGCGCTTTTTATTCGGTGGTTATTTGAAGTTGGTTCACTTTTTTTAAAATGTTTTATATGTTAGCGTATCGAAATATCACAAAAGGTCCACAAATTTCATCTGAATGCCCCATTTCTGAATTATTTACAAATAGTATGACGATCGATAAATTTTCACAACATCTACTGTAATGGAAAATATTTTGCGTTAGGGTATCGAAATTTAATAACAAGGTCGTAAATTTCACTAATTCTATTCACAATTTTTCTTATTTTCAATTGGAATTACTTGAATATAATATGACAAGCCATGATAATTCATTACGCTGACTGATGTGTATTATATTTTGTGTTAGTGTAACGAAATATAACAACGCATTCACAAACTGTACTAATCCATTTTTATTTTGTTTCATTTTTTATCTGAATTATTAATATTTAGTACGATAATCGATAAAGCTTCATTACCGGCGGCAGTAAATTATGATATTAAGTGTTTAACGTAATATTTATAACGAAATGTAACAATGATATTTCACCACGATATTGCACCAATATTTTTATAATTTGCTTCATTTTTATTCGAAGTATTTACATGCAGTCATAGCGCTCATTACAATATATCCTATTTATCATCCGAATTATCTATATGTAATATATCAATTGACATATATTTATAGCGTCGATTGCAATGTATGATATGTGTTAGCGTAACGAAATGTAACAACGGGTTCTTAAACAACATCAACTATGTGTTGAAGTAGTTACTATGTGTTATTTAAACAATACTATGTGTTGTTTAAGTAAGAACATGAACCAAAACGTTTAGAAACACATTTCTTGAAGAATTTAGATAAATATGTCCAGTAACCTACGTACTTATTTGTTATGAAACGGTGTTTTCACTTTCTTATTTATTGTTTAGTGTCAAATTTATTGTCATCAGCGTAGCAAATACGAGAGACACAAATATATATATCCATAAATATGATTCGAACGATTTATATATTTATTTACATTTCGTGACGAGAATTGTTTCTGCATTGAATACAAATGAAGCATGGCTTTATATTTTTTGAATATTACTTTTTTTATATAATGTAACACAATAAATAAATATTCGTAATACCGACTGAAATAAAATGTACTTTGTGTTAGCCTAACGAGACATAACAACGAGCTCGCAAAGTGTAGCAATCCATAAATTATGACTATGGACTGATGAAATATGTGAGGTTTAGGACATTACGCACAACTTATCTAAATATATTTCTTTAAGTATTTAGATAAATAAATGCGTCATCTCCCGTATTTCTTATGTAATGATGTTTTTAAATTCTTATTTATTGTTTACTCAGCAGCATAGCGAACACGAGCGACAGAAATATATTTTATCCGTGTATTTGGTTTGTGCGATATATTTATATATTAATACTTTGTGACAAGAGCCCAAACGGAGTAACGTTGAATATAAATGAAGCATGTCTTTATGTTTCTAGAATATTACTCGCGAATATTGGAAAGTACGTATACTTTCCTTTGTTTTGAACAAAGACTGCTATGAAATTAGGATTAGAATGTTATATCTCCTGTTCGGAAATTTTTTTTACATTTTTACTTATTTCCTACGACAAAGTTATATGGAATTTAGTGATTTTGGTACAATTTATATTTTTATTTAATATTCTTACAATATTAGTGTCTTCCTTAAGTTACATCTAATTTAAAATCATGAAATTTTGCAGTGACTCCTTATCCTTATATTATATATTCCTCAGTTATTTATTATTAATATCTCAAATCAGACTCGGATCTAATCGAGGCAGAAATGCAATGCTACGTAAATGTATTTAATTGTTTTAGATCATATTCATTTCATTCGGTGAGACAGAAACAACATGGTGTGGAAAAAATAAATTATAAGGCGGTCGTGTTTAATTTAAACAGGCTGTCTAATCCAAGAACTTCAAAATAATTTCTTAAATTAACTCCATCGATCTCCATGAACAGCAGATCATTATAATATTTGGCGACAAAGTAATTTGACAAGATTACATTTATGACTCTGCTGAATATCTTTTCAATCAGTATATGCAATAACGTAGTTTTGTTCCCTTTTCTGATCGCGCGTCGATTCTGTTCATAAGTTTTTTGGTCGTAAATTTGTTATGATAATTCTTTTTCTTAAAAAACATTTACACTATAACTTGATAGTAGTACGAAGTATTGCAAGAACTTGTGAATTTAGCCATGTTTGAAGGCTATTTATTATATTGTTTACGGAAAAATTCTGTAAACCCTGATATTTGAGGGAAAAATATGCAAAGAAAAATAAATAGAGAGAAGAGTCTTTTTTGTGTATCTGAAAAGCGATAAAAGACATTATCGATAGTCCTAAGTAAGGGCATTGTAACCAATTTGTTTGCGTTTCTATAGGAGAGTGCGATAAAATTTCAAAGCGTCAAACACAAATTCTGAATTTCAAAGATCCTTTATTCATTGTGTCATTATTAAAAGTCACTTACAGTTCTAATGATTGGACAGTTTCAATTTGTCTTTAGGAATCTTTTAGTCATAAGTAGTGGGCAAGGTTTGATGTTATGTAAATCAAACGAGCCTAGACCCAATGAATTCACTTCTCACCATCGAGTAGTACTGGCATCACCTCTCCCCTCCACGAAGTGAAATGTCAGTGTTTGTATTGGATTCGTTCAATTATGTCAAGCATGCACACTCATATAATGAAAAACACAATTGATTTTATAGCGAAAGTAATGCTTTATGAAGACTATTATAAATTCATGGTGAAAACGCAAAGAAAATGCATGTGACATAGCATTATCTACATTTTAATATCAACTGACAATTGAAATTTTAGATTAGACACCACTTGTTATGTCACACACAAAATAAAATGTCGCTATTTGTATTTGATTCAATTCAATTGTGCCAAGCGTGCGCACTCATACATCGAAAACATATGAACTGCCACTAAATTACCTATGCACACCACCTATTCTAAATCAATTGTATTCATTCATAAATACTCCCGGGCGTACGCACAAAAACTTTCCGGAGTTTCATTGCAATCGGGTGAATGGTATAGAAACGCACCGGGGACTAACAAAGAAACATATATTTTTATTTACAAGAAGATGTATGCTCGATGTGCGTGCAATGCAGGACCCGATCAGATGATATTTCCGCAGCTATCGTTAGGTGCTTGTCCACGGCCCACCTGAAGCTGACAGCCCATATTCTGGCTCGAATGAAAAATAGAATGAATTACGTAATTAACTTGTACAGTATGAAAACCCGTTCCATTTCGTTGCGCTAACAGAAAATATCCTCCATTGTAATCGGCACTATCAAACTTCAAAAATTATAGTATTGTTACATTGTACTGTATAAATAATGAAAAAATTTAAAATCGTAATAAAAATTAACCTGTTGAAAAAGATATTCTGTTATAAACATTAATAACAGCAAAGTTCGTGGAAATAAATATGTTCGCAAATTGGGAGGGTAATTACAAAAGGTCAAAGAAAGTACTTATGTAAGAGAAAGACTTGTTAAAAATGGGACAATGGCCTCTTCACACTTTTAGGGTAGTAATATGTAATATGACGTAGGAGGTAATCTGAAAAAAACCAACCGTTTTTTTAGATTACCTCATCACTAATTCCTTACATTCATGAGAAATAACTTGAATGAATATCAGTATTAGTCTTAGTTTTGTCAAATACGTTAAGTTTTAGAAATTTATAAATCGTTTGACTTATTCGAATGTTCTCTACCGAATCTAAAAATTAGGTATAATGTTCATTTTTACATACGTTCAACCCACATATTACCCCGTTTTCGTTGAAAAATTGACGGACATGTATATATATATATATATATATATATATATATATATATATATATATATATATATACACATGTCCATTTTTATATATACATTTTTCCATTTTTAACAAGTCTTTCTCTTACATAAGTATTTTCTTTGATCTTTTGTATTTACCCTCTCAATTTGCGAATATATTTATTTCCACGAACTTTGCTGTTATTAATGTTTATAACAGAATATCTTTTTAACAGATTAATTTTTATTACGATTTTAAATTTTTTAATTATTTATACAGTACAATGTAACAATACGATAATTTTTAAAGTTTGATAGTGCCGATTACAACGGAGGATATTTTCTGTTAGGGCAACGAAATGGAACGGGTTTTCATACTGTACAAGTTAATTTCGTAATTCATTCTATTTTTCATTCGAATTGTTTATATACAGAGTAGCAAAATCGCCAAAGATACATAGCGCTGACTGCGATGGAGGTTATTTTATGTTAGCGAAATATGAAAATGCGTTCGCATACTGCACCAATCTATTACATAATTTATTTAATTTTTCATCCGAATTATTTATATAATGTAACACAATTAATAAATATTGGTAATACCGACTGAAATAAAATGTACTTTGTGTTAGCCTAACGAGACATAACAACGAGCTCGCAAAGTGTAGCAATCCATAAATTATGACTATGGACTGATGAAATTTGTGAGGTTTGGACATTACGCACAACTTATCGAAATACATTTCTTTAAGCATTTAGATAAATAAACGCGTTATCTCCCGTATTTTTTATGTAATGATGTTTGCAAATTTTTATTTATTGTTTACTCAGCAGCATAGCGAACTCAGCTCGAGTTAAGAAATATATTTTATCCGTGTATTTGGTTTGTGCGATATATTTATTTATTAATACTTTGTGACAAGAGCCCAAACGCAGTAACGTTGAATATAAATGAAGCATGTCTTTATGTTTCTTGAATGTTACTCGCGAATATTGGATATGTACGTTGCTTTGTTTTGAACAAAGACTGTTATGAAATTAGGGTTAGAATGTAAAAGGCGTCTATTCGTTATATCTCCTGTTCGCATTTTTTTTTTACATTTTTACGTATTTCCTACGACAAAGTTATATGGAATTTAGTGATTTTGGTACAATTTATATTTTTATTTAATATTCTTACAATATTAGTGTCTTCCTTAAGTTACATCTAATTTAAAATCATGAAATTTTGCAGTGACTCCTTATCCTTATATTATATATTCCTCAGTTATTTATTATTAATATCTCAAATCAGACTCGGATCTAAACCAGGCAAAAATGCAAGACTACGTAAATGTATTTAATTTTTTTAGATCATATTCATTTCATTCGGTGAGACAGAAACAACATGGTGCGGAAAAAATAAATTATAAAGCGGTTGTGTTTAATTTAAACAGGCTGTCTAGTCCAAGAAATTCAATATAATTTCTAAACTTAACTCCATCGATCTCCATGAACAGCAGATCATTATAATATTTGGCGACAAAGTAATTTGACAAGATTACATTTATGACTCTGCTGAATATCTTTTCAATCGGTATATGCAATAACGTAGTTTTGTTCCCTTTTCTGATCGCGCGTCGATTCTGTTCATATGTTTTTTGGTCGTAAATTTGTTATGATAATTCTTTTTCTTAAAAAACATTTACACTATAACTTGATAGTAGTACGAAGTATTGCAAGAACTTGTGAATTTAGCCATGTTTGAAGGCTATTTATTATATTGTTTACGGAAAAATTCTGTAAACCCTGATATTTGAAGGAAAAATATGCAAAGAAAAATAAATAGAGAGAAGGGTCTTTTTTGTGTATCTGAAAAGCGATAAAAGACATTATCGATAGTCCTAAGTAAGGGCATTGTAACCAATTTGTTTGCGTTTCTATAGGAGAGTGCGATAACATTTCAAAGCGTCAAACACAAATTCTGAATTTCCAAGATCCTTTATTCATTGTGTCATTATTAAAAGTCACTTACAGTTCTAATGATTGGACAGTTTCAATTTGTCTTTAGGAGTCTTATAGTCATAAGTAGTGGGCAAGGTTTGATGTTATGTAAATCAAACGAGCCTAGACCCAATGAATTCACTTCTCACCATCGAGTAGTACTGGCATCACCTCTCCCTTCCACGAAGTAAAATGTCAGTGTTTGTATTGGATTCGTTCAATTATGTCAAGCATGCACTCTCATATAATGAAAAACACAATTGATTTTATATCGAAAGTAATGCTTTATGAAGACTATTATAAATTCATGGTGAAAACGCAAAGAAAATGCATGTGACATAGCATTATCTACATTTTAATATCGACTGACAATTGAAATTTTAGATTAGACACCACTTGTTATGTCACACACAAAATAAAATGTCGCTATTTGTATTTGATTCAATTCAATTGTGCCAAGCGTGCGCACTCATACATCGAAAACATATGAACTGCCACTAAATTACCTATGCACACCACCTATTCTAAATCAATTGTATTCATTCATAAATATTCCCGGGCGTACGCATAAAAACTTTCCGGAGTTTCATTGCAATCGGGTGAATGGTATAGAAACGCACCGGGGACTAACAAAGAAACATATATTTTTATTTACAAGAAGATGTATGCTCGATGTGCGTGCAATGCAGGACCCGATCAGATGATATTTCCGCAGCTATCGTTAGGTACTTGTCCACGGCCCACCTGAAGCTGACAGCCCATATTCTGGCTCGAATGAAAAATAGAATGAATTACGAAATTAACTTGTACAGTATGAAAACCCGTTCCATTTCGTTGCGCTAACAGAAAATATCCTCCATTGTAATCGGCACTGTCAAACTTTAAAAATTATAGTATTGTTACATTGTACTGTATACATAATTAAACAATTGAAAATCGTAATAAAAATTAATCTGTTATAGAGATATTTTGTTATAGACATTAATAACAGCAAAGTTCGTGAAAATAAATATATTCGCAAACTGAGAGGGTAATTACAAAAGGTCAAAGAAAGTACTTATGTAAGAGAAAGACTTGTTAAAA
This sequence comes from Druceiella hillmani, assembly GCA_039881145.1. NCBI lineage: Eukaryota > Metazoa > Arthropoda > Insecta > Lepidoptera > Hepialidae > Druceiella > Druceiella hillmani. Next base: position 29,287,027 of record JAYKKI010000002.1, read on the forward strand.
ATAGGACAATGGCCTCTTCACACTTTTAGGGTAGTAATATGTAATATGACGTAGGAGGTAATCTGAAAAAAACCAACCGTTTTTTTAGATTACCTCATCACTAATTCCTTACAGTAATGAAAAATAACTTGAATGAATATCAGTATTAGTCTTAGTTTTGTCAAATACGTTAAATTTTAGAAATTTATAAATCGTTTGACTTATTCGAGTGTTCTCTACCGAATCTAAAAATAAGGTATAATGTTCATTTTTACATACGTTCAACCCACATATTACCCCGTTTTCGTTGAAAAATTGACGGACATGTATGTATATATATATATATATATATATATATATATATATATATATATATATATATATATACGTGTCCATTTTTATATATACATTTTTCCATTTTTAACAAGTCTTTCTCTTACATAAGTATTTTCTTTGATCTTTTGTATTTACCCTCTCAATTTGCGAATATATTTATTTTTTCGAACTTTGCTGTTATTAATGTTTGTAACAGAATATCTTTATAACAAATTAATTTTTATTACGACATTAAATTTTTTAATTATTTATATAGTACAATGTAACAATACGATAATTTTTGAAGTTTGATAGTGCCGATTCCAACGGAGGATATTTTCTGTTAGCAACGCAATGGAACGAGTTTTCATACTGTACAAGTTAATTTCGTAATTCATTCTATTTTTCATTCGAATTGTTTATAGACAGAGTAGCAAAATCGCTAAAGATACATAGCGCTGACTGCGATGGAGGTTATTTTATGTTAGCGAAATATGAAAATGAGTTCGCATACTGCACCAATCTATTACATAATTTATTTAATTTTTCACCCAAATTATTTAGATAATGTAACACAATAAATAAATATTCGTAATACCGACTGAAATAAAATGTACGTTGTGTTAGTGTAACGAGACATAACAACGAGCTCGCAAAGTGTAGCAATCCATAAATTATGACTATGGACTGATGAAATATGTGAGGTTTAGGACATTACGCACAACTTATAGAAATATATTTCTTTAAGTATTTACATAAATCTATGCGTCATCTCCCGTATTTCTTATGTAATGATGTCTTCAAATTCTTATTTATTGTTTACTCAGCAGCATAGCGAACTCGAGCGACAGAAATATATTTTATCCGTGTATTTGGTTTGTGCGATACATTTATTTATTAATACTTTGTGACAAGAACACAAACGTAGTAACGTTGAATATAAATGAAGCATGTCTTTATGTTTCTTGAATATTACTCGCGAATATTGGATACGTACGTTGGTTTGTTTTGAACAAAGACTGCTATGAAATTAGGATTAGAATGCAAAAGGCGTTCATTCGTTATATCTACCGTTCGGAAAATTGATTACATTTTTATGTATTTCCTACGACAAAGTTTAATGGAATTTAGCGATTTTGGTAGAATTTATATTTTTTAATTCTTACTTAACCATCTTATTTAAAATCATGAAATTTTACAGGTTCACTGAAGGATTACTCGTTACTTTTTTTTTTAAGGTTAAATTAGCACTCGTTAACTAGGTTTATATTTGCTCGCTACTTTTAGAAATACGAATTTTTCATAAACGTGCCCAAAATCACTAGAAATGCATTTATATGACCTATAAAATATTTATACGACTTCAAAACACTTATTGGCTACATAAGAATTAAGCCGATCAATAATGAAATTAAGTCGTTTGAGGAACAAACAAAAAGGATTCGTATTTGAAAAACAAAATACGATAAAAAATTGTTAACTATTATTATAAAATCGCGGGAGGTAATTATACAATAACATGAAGGTTTAGTCTAAGTTAATATTTGTAAGTCAATATAATATTATTTAATAAAACGTAGATAATTATAAAAGGATCTTAAATTCTACCTCGGCAAACATTATCTATACGATTCTCGGGATTTACTAAGGATTATGGTGTAAATTATATATATAAATACATATTTACATATATTGGGTATGTTAAATGCTTATAATAAGACATATTTTAATGGGACATATTAATACCTTGAAATATAGAAAAATATTGTTTCATTACAAAATTTATCCATTGCCAAATTATGGTTATTATAATAGTAAAATTTAACATATTTCTGTAAATTATTATAATAACATTGTTATTGAGTCAAATATAGATAATTATGGAAAGATCTTAAATTTTGCATTGGTTTCTACACAACTGTTTTGATCGACTAAACACTGTGTGCTATGCATTTTTAAATACGTATCTACTTATAATACCACACATGTTATTTGTTTAATATAACCAGTCCAGATATCATAATGTGATACATAAAAAAATTGTATAATGGTGTAGAATTATAAACTTTAATTGAAAAGTTTACACATATTCATATTATACTTACTATAATAGAAGAAGTTAAGGTATTTTAAGTAAATTTAGAAGTTAGTTAAGTCATGGTATAGGAGTTGACTGCTGCACCTTTGTTATAAGGATACCGTTTTGATTGACACAGGTGGAGTTTCTTAGTATTGTGTTGTTTGGCGTGGAGGTTTATAGAGAGACTGATCAAATTAACAGATGTGTGGGTGTAAATTATATTTTCTTTAAACCTAGCTCTAAAGGAATTTTAATACCATATAATCTACACTATAGTCCCGGAGACAGTACAAATCAGAATAGTAGAAAATGGATATCTTTTACCAATGTGTACATATAAATTGTTATGCGTTCCACGACAAAGCAAAACTATTTTAGGTTTTCTATTTAATTTGTTGGCAAATAAGACTGTGAGAAAAAAATGTCGATTTGAAAGGAATTTTTTTTAGAATCTGGTATTTGTACGTATATGACGATTCATTAAGACGGTATGTCATAAAATATTTTTAATTTTTTTTGCTTTTAGTTGGAATTAGCTTATGTTTTCGCGTTAATGAAAATAGTATGGATGCAATTTTTTATTTGGTACGTTTTCATAACAAATGCATTAAATAATATATTATGATGTTTGCGTGTTACAAATATTAACATGCAAGCATCATAATCTGTAGACTTTAAAACAAGAGTTCTTTTTTGACGCAGTTATTGATCGAACTTTAATAACTACGTAATTATTAATGTACCTGTTTCAATCACCCATATGTTAAATTGACTTACATGAAAATAAATACAATTAACGCGTTAAGTGTCAAGCCAATGTTTTGTACTATTTTGCACGGGTCCATTTAAAAATATTTAGTTAATTTGTTTCTGTTTAAACCTTCTGATTTTTTATATAAACAATAAATGCACTAATCGCCTGTCTATGATAACAGACTGCCTCAAAAAAGAAACACATACAGAAAGTCGTCCAGTTTGTCGATACTGGAGACATGGCGTCGCTGGGAAAATTACTGTCTGCCACATTTGGTGTACTTGGCAGTCAGTGTTAAGTTTCCCAAGAAAAGTAATTTTAAGAAGTGATTAGTAAGTTTATTTAACTTTTCTACATCCCTTTACCACCTTATTTTTCTAATCGTAAATTTTGAAAAAAAATATACATATCACGATTGTCGGCATATAGTAGCCATATTATTATTTACACGTGCGTACAGATTGATACTATAGTGGGTCCATAAAATATCACTTACTTAAACACTTATCATTTAATATTTTCATGAAACTTTTATCAAAATCTTACCAGAGTTATATTTCTTCTTCATCTTTATAAAATTTACATTTTAGAATATGCCACTGATTTAACAGGGACATTTCTGCTAGCAATGAACACCGTTTAAGGAAAACCTTTCATACAAAATTAAACTTTTATTTTTCCTCCTCTAACTAAAGAATGCAGCGAACAAATAACTAATTAATCAAATTGAATGATTCAAAGTATTTAGAGCGAGGAGATAACCATGTGACGCGATCGGTCGTTGGCTCAATGATTTATTGTGCGAGCCAAGTCGCCGACTCCCGGCGTCGGGCAAGATGCAGACGAGCGCTTAATAATATTTGCGGAGACACTAGCCAATCCGGGTCCGTGGAGGTATATTATAATCGGGAAATTTTAAAAATCGGGTGTACAGGGTTCAGATATTTATACAAAGGTAGGATATAAATGTCACCTAGTGTAACTGATGACTTGGTTTAACGTTTTCTTTGTTACAAGTAGCAGTTTGAAATATAATTATTATTTTTGAGATCCATGTAGACACATTCATATAGACTATTGAAAATATCATTTCTGTAAATTTATGTTTTATAAAAATATGTAAAGAATTTGTTAACGAATTGACATATGAATAATTCTATAATAACTCTGAATGCAAGACAACAATAGACGGATGGATGTTGGTAAATTGGTGTAACAAAGCACTATTATGGGTTTCTGGTTAAAAAATAAGTCAATCATTTTTTTTCGTATCTAATCCCAATCTCAATACAGAACGTTAAGGCAAGGGTTAAGTGTCTAACATTGCTCGCCCACCGGGCGCCGCGTGGCATCATTAAATCGATACATCGCGACGCGGTTACTCGGTTTTTAATACTGAACTATACGAATACTATTTTGCAGAAAGAAAATTCGATTATACTGTTAGTTTGGTGTTTTTATTACAAAGAAACGTTTAAATATATAAATGGGAAAATAAGAAATATTTTGAAAATAAAAAATATTTTCTTACTGAAATTTTTCCTCGGTAATGGAAATTAAATTTGGAAAATATTACAAATAATTTTTGTTTTATAAAAAAAGATCTTGCCATGTAAACTAACTTATATATACTGAATATAGATACTTAAGGAGATAAATTTAAAGAAGAAATACTTAGATAAATGTTTCAGGAATTGGTACATGTAGAAAATTTCCGTATTTACATACGTAACGTACGCATATCTACACTTAGTTGGTAAATCTGATCATCAGTGCCTGTGTAAATACTTTTTAATTACCTGTTCCATATTCTGATCAGTATGGTTGCAGTTTTTGTTGACATTAACGCTATAAAACAAAATCGGTAACATTTTTAAAATATTAGAGATAATGCTTTTTATAAATGTGAATATTTAAGTCATGATTGCCAGTAATAGAAACATTAACACAAATCTGTATATATTTATAATTTTCAAATAAAACGACCTTTTACTTTTACAAAAAAAAACAGGTTATTAAAACATGAGTTCTCTGGGGCATTTGGACGCAATGTACTGGTTTTTCATAATTACCTTTTAGGAATAGAGCGAAAATTCAAGGAATATGGAACCATATAAATACAAATTATTGTGAATAGAGAATTTCAATAAATAAATAAGGCTCAATTAGTAACAAAAATAATTAAGTGTTAGTGAGAAATAGGAACAGAAATAATTTAGTGCTGCTTTTCACCTCTTTATTTGTTTAACAGCAGCTTTAAGAAATTAAATATTTGTCTCATTATTCTATGAAATTCGTATTTTCATTAACATAAAAGTTAGTGGTAAATAATATTAATTGTCATCAATTTAATTCTCATTACTAGCGACCACGAGATTTTTGTTATTTTCTGTTCATGAAAATTAAATAAATCCTAAAATAAAAATCATAAATGAAACGAACCGAATCTACAAAATGGGATTAATGTAAATAGCTCGTCCGTTTTTCTTAGTTATTTGTTTTTACATCTCACGGCCAAACTTGGAATTGGTTCTAATGGAAGCGGAAATGCGGTGCAATACAAATGTATTTCATTTCTTTTCCGATTATATCAATTTTGTTCGGTAAGACGGAAACGACTCGGCGGGGAAAAATATAAATTAAATTAAGCGCAAACAGAGTGCTAGACCACAAACCGTGCTGCGCTAAAGCTGAAAACCACTTTCTAAAGTGATTTCCATCGAATTAAACTCTGAATGACATTTAAAGAAAATTAATTAAAATTAATTCTACTAGACTACGAAATTAATTTGACTAGACTACGATTACGACTGCTTAGTATCTTTTCAGTCGGCGGTATTTGGTAATAAAGAATAGTTTTTAATATAATTTTCTATGCTAATTTTTTTCTTATGAAATATTAACAATATAGTGTTGATAATAGTGTGAAGTATTGGAAGAACTAGTAAAAGATAATAAAGTTTCTTTTATAGTGTGTCTGGAAAGTGGTAAATTAAATGATAAACACTTCCAAAGAAGATAATTTTAACTCACTTTTGGCGATTTTGCAGTAGAGTATGGAAAAGTTTCAAAACGTCATATAAAAGTATCGAATTTTTGCGTCCCGTTATACATTTTGACTTTATTAAAATGTAATTATAAATATCACGATTAGACAATGTGATTGTAATTCAAAATCATTAAAAGTATGGTTCAATGTTCATTCATCCTTAGTATCCTTAAAATGTTGCAGTGTTTATTCATCAGGATTTTTTTTCAGTGGGTTGTTGTCACATACAGATCAATAGTCGGCCAACATTTTTGAAAATGGTTTCTATATAATATCTCAGAAACGGTTGGGATTACGACAAAAATAGCTTTTTTGTAAATTGTACAATTCTATTTTTTGTAGATTGTACAATTCTCTACAAATATTACGTGCAATATTTTTCCCTAAAATCAGTGGTTTCGAAATCACAGCGTCTCAAAAATTTTTAGGCACGGGCGACCATATACCCATAGGTATAGGACGCCGGTAAGCTACCCGTAACTATTATTTTTGTCGTCAGTCTAGCATTTAACGGGTTATTTTAATAAATAGAAGACAATTTTCTAAATTATCTACCAAAATGGCGACTGAAGCATAGCATCCACCGCTTCTCAAACTTTTGTACTCAGACGAGACCTATAAACTTCTGTAAAAAAGAAATTATTATAGGACCATACATAACAAAAATCTGCTAAAAAATCAGCGATTTTTAAAATCCACCACATTTTAACGACACCTCAAAGAAGTATATTGTAAATATAATGTTATGAAGAATACAATACATTATGGACATTCCGAAAGTATTCGTGCAGTAAGGTCCAGTAGACACTGAGCTGATATACTTTTGATTTTTATAAAAAAAATTTTTGAAGAAACGAAATCTCATGGCAAACGAAAATGGAATTAAGAATCTGACGCCAAATCAAATGATGATATATTTTAAAATGACCAGTACGGAAATAAGAAAATAAAAAAGTAAAGATTTAATAAATATCCATATTTTAGCGGCACAAGTGAACTGGCCGTAAATGCATATTACAGAGTTTGATATCAAGAAAAAATAATATGAAATCAAATGTTGATTTTCATTTATTAATTTGAATCAAGTACGCGAGCAAATACAATTAATTAGGGGAACTTCCCGTGCAATTTACTGTATATATTCAGTAATTTAATTGAATTTTCCCATCCTTAAACGCATATTTCTGAAATAATTATTCATAATATTCCCCAAGGATAAGAGATAATATAAAATGAGAAAATATAAGAGTCGGTCATCGACTCAAATCATCGTGAGATAAATTATATAGCGACGTAGCATTCTTCTTGTTGAATTAAATTGAAACGAAAATATGGTCTGTGCTTGACTTGACCCTGTAATTTGAGATATTAGTATGCAAAATTTGCAACGGGCATTTGTTTTTGTTGAGGATTAAACTTAACCAAACCGTAATAGGAATATTGGTTGAGAGTTTGAGATTAACCGCTCATTTTTGTAGGAATATTATACGGGTAATTTACATTTTCGATAACGACACTAAAATGCAGTTATAATTTTCAAATAAAATGAACAAACAACAGTGATTAAATCCCAATGAAAAATTATTAATATATTAGATTAGTCTATAATTTACACTGTTATATATTTAGGACTAAAATTGAATTTAAATATATTTCATTTTAACTTTTCTGACATCGGTTTCTATGTACTTCTTTGAAAATTATTTCTTCCCTAGTAAGATAACGCGTCGCAATAAAATTTATTTGCCTATAATGTTGCGGTACTGTAATATTGTTTTTATTTTTATGGCATATATCATGACGAGGCATATAAAATGAAATATGTATTAAAATTTTCGTCAATTACTTTGTTAAAAAGTCCTCCTGGTTAAATGTGTTGATACAGCTGCCTGATAATTACAAAAATCTGGCGATATGTTTTTGCAATACATTGAATAGCCTTCACAAAAAGTCAAAGATGTTATATTATACACATTATACATACTTCTAGTGTACTTATAACATATTATAAGTACCCTAGAAGTGGTCGTTGAAGGAAAAATAAAGGTCTCATTTTCAATACGACTTTCTCTTTTATACAATGTGGATTTGACCGTTAGACATTAAATGAATTTTCATATACTATATGGTGTTTTTCAACCGTACACCAATAATCAATCGACAAAATTCAGTAGTTTAGCCACAGGGGTAGTTTTAAGTCGTTTGTAATTTCAAACACGATGTATTTTAATCTACAATTCGCTAGGCGAATTCACGTTATCCACATTTATACCATCACACAAAGTGTGTTATTTTAGTTCTTAATTACAGGCAAATAGTGAAATAATTATTACGCCTGTGTCTGTGGTGTTTTTAATAATATTCTCAGCTGTATAAAAAATAAAGTTACATTAATTATTATCTGCGGTTATTGGTTGGTTTTACTACGATCTAAAAATGGTAAAACTGTTATGAATAAAACGCATTCGATGTTAATGAAAACAACACATATAACGCGCGGCTAGTAATCTGTAAACTAAAAGTATATAGGGTAAAACTATTTATTTATCCTACTAAACACGTTTGATAATTCATCTGAATTTAAAATGTTAATAGAATTACTTTCTAAATTTACGTAAATTTACTCTCACTAGTGTAATTACATTTTTGATTACATCTGTACTAACCACTAGAGTTGAAACAAAATGTTTTACAATAGAAAAACATTTATTTCGATTTCAATTTTTTACACGAATTATTTATACATTTGCTTAGGTGTTTATTTTTTGTTAGCCTATCTAAATATAAAAACGAATTCTGAAACTGCACTAATCCATTTCGTGAATTGTCCCGTTTTTTGTTCTAATAATTTATACCCAATACGATAATCGATAAAGTATAAGAGTATCATAATGTAACGATTTCGTAAGCTGCTTCAATTCATTTCATAACTCGCCCCATTTTTTATCTTAATATGTCATATACAGTGCGACAATTGATAAAGATGACACTGGCCGCAATGAATTTTCTTTTTTTAATATATCGAAATACAATAAGGAGTTTTCAAATTCCCTCAATTCACTTGATAATTTGTCCCATTTTTTATCAGAATAATTTACATGTAGTACAATAATCGATAAAGAATCATTAATTTAGGTTATTCTATATTAGAGTATCGAAATCAAAGAATGAGTTTGCAAGCTGCACCAATCCATGTCAGGTTGTGTCCCATTTTTTATCCGAATTATTTATATGCAGTATGATAATGGACAAAAATTCCTAGTGCAATGAAGGATATTTTAAGTGAGCAGCCGTAATATGATAAAAACTTGGCGTAATAAAAAGAACATAATTTGCCCAATTTTTTATCTGAATTGTTTATTATATAGTGCGACAATCGATAAAGATTCTTTGCACCGACTTCAATGTATTATATTTTGTATTATTGTAATATTTATGACCCAGTGTAACAATGAACTCGCAAATTATACCACTCGATTTCATAATTTGTCTTATTTTACATTCGAATAATTATATATAGTACAAGAGTTGATAAAGATTCATAGCACTAATTGCAATGTCGGGTAATTTATGTTAGCATGTAATGTAACAACTAATTCACAAACTGCATTAATCCTTTTCGTAACTTGTCTCATTGTTTATTTCAATTGTTTATATATAGTACGATAATCGATAAAGATGGTAGTGTTGGTCACAATATAGATATTTTATGACAGACTGTCGAAATGTAACAACAAATTCGCAAAGTGCATCAATCCATAAAATAAGAACATTACGCAATACGTCTCGAGACATATTTCTTAAAGGATTTAGATAAATCTGTGCGTCAACTCAAGTATTTGTTACGGAACGATGTTTTCAATTTCTTATTTATTGTTTACTCAGCAGCGTAGCGAACTCGACAGATACAAATATATTTTATCCGTGTATTTGGTTTGTGTGATTTATATATTATTTATACTTCGTGACGAGAGTCCTTAGTGCATTGATACAAATGAAGAATGGCTTTATGTTTCTTGAATATTACTCAGGAATACTTAATACGTTCGTTGCTCTATTTTGATCAAAGAAAATCTTATTAAATTACAATTAGAATGCAAAACGCCTCCATCCATTATATCACCTGTTTGGAAAACTAATTTACCTATTACCTTCTACTCAACTGAATGAAGATTTTCAATTGAATAGAGCAAAAGTCTATTTATCTAAATGATTTTCAAATATTTTTTAGGAAAAAATATTATAACATTTGTTGTCTTGCAGAATTTCATGTATCTAGCTTATATATCACATGTAGCACCATAAATATTTTCTCTTTAAATGTTGCTTTTATATATTATATTGGAAAGTGATATTTTCATCTAAATATTTTACCAAATTTTCTACGATGGTCAAATTAGTACGTAATGGATGCAAAACCATTTTTTGTGAATGTTGCAAAAACCTTTCTTTGAAATCCACTTTTCTGGAAATAAATTCATTTGTTTTCTCTCAATTACAGAAACAAACATTTTTTATGTATTCGTACCTTAAATTAAGTAAAAATCCGATAACTTTTAAATTTAAAATTATATTGTCCTTTTGTGCTGTACGTATTACTGTATCAGTTCGATTAATATAGACATCCTATTGTAAGTTTCTTGATCGTTAACGATAAGCGTGAACAAGTGAAATAGTGTAGCTTTAAGATGTATTAAGAAAAATTGTTAAATAAATGCTACTTATTAAGATCTTTACTTCGTGACGGATAACGTTAACATTAATGTTAACGTCAACAGTTTTGTAACGGTTTTTGGAATTGAAAGCTGAAATCCGTATCTTACTAATGTTAAAATCGTTTTTACGATTTAAGGCTCCTTTCTTTAGTTTTGAGAATACAAATTAAAGGTGTCAAACTGAAAATATAAACGTAAAAAGGGGACTAAATATACTGAGAAGAGCAAGGAGTATTGGTGACTGCGCTTGCTGTAAAAGTTTTGAAATCCAAATGTCATTCCTTAAATTTTTATTAAAACTTGAAAATAATATGTGAAAAATATTATTGTTTATGTAGAAAATTTTTACTTGATCATCTAATAGAAATATACATTATATTTCTATTGACAAATTTGCACATTCAGTGATTAATTTATAATTTATAGCATTATAATTATAATTTATTATATATTAAATAAAAGCAGAACTTGCAATTCAAGAAATTTAATAGGCACTTTGACATGCGTATATAAACATTTAAAGGTGTAGAGTATTTCTACTAAACTATTTGTAAGCATTAATATTATATCTCACTGTCTAAATATATTGGCAAGTATTATTCATAGGGGAAAAATATCGCGAATATCTTAAAACACTTTGAGAGTTACAAACCCTGACGTACATAGTTTTATGATGAACGTTAGATAAACTTTTCATTATCCTATTATTTTTCGTAATTTAACTTTAGTAATTTTGGAGATGAAAGGGACGGATATATTTTTTATGGATATTTTCAAATTGATACTGATAAAAACGGCACATATTTTTTATTTTGAGATAGAGAACAATAAAAATGCTCCCTTTTCATTACGAAATATTTTTATCGCGAATTAATGATATCTCTATTAGTAGGAAATAATACATTTTATATGCAACTTATAGTTAAGTTCTGACTCCATCACATTTATCCATTAAAACTTTATATTGACACAGAACTAAACAGATGTGACTGTAAACCATATACTCATTTAAAATTTGCTCTGACCGATATAGGGATGTGGTGTTTGACGTACTTGTATACGGCATCTTGATTGAATATGACGTGAAAGTTTATATAGGCACAGAACTAAATAGATGTGAGTGTAAATTATAACATCATTTAGAATGTTTGCTCTGCACTATGCACGATGTGGCGTTTGGCATAATTGTATACGGCATCTTGATTTAATATGCCGTGAAAATTTATATAGACACATAACTAAAGTGATACGAGTTTAAATTATAACTTACTTTAAAATTTTTGCTATGCACGATGTACGATGTGGTGTTTGGTATAAATGTATACAGCATCTTGATTGAATATGACGTAAAAGTTTATATAGGCACAGAACTAAATAGATGTGAGTGTAAATTAGAATGTCATTTAAAATTTTTGCTACGTACGATGTGTTGTTTGGCACAGTTGCATACGGCATCTGGACTGAATATGACGTGATCTTTTATTTTCGAAACTAAAAATATTTTGTTATTGAGTTATTTACTAAATCGACAGCAGTCTATCCTTGAAAAACCAATATCTTTTAGTATATTAATCAAAGGTTTTGCAACAAAAATAAAATTTCGTATTGAAAAAAAATTACTGGTATCTCATTTAATATATCACGGAGTGATTTTCCGTGTGTCATTAAAATAATTTCTCTTTTTGATTAAATATTTTGTAATAATTATAAATTTTAATTCATAAAAATGTAATAATTTTAAATTTTAATTCATAAATTCAAAAAAATTTTTCAAAAACAATTATATTTCCTTATGTTATTAAATGATTAGCAATTTCTTATCGAGTTATTTTCAAATTTGACAGTAAAATATAATGGAAAAAACACATATATTTTACTATAATTACAAAAAGACTAAGAACGAAATTACTGGCCTGGTATTAATATATCACACAGTGATTTTTCGTGGCTCTTCTCAAATATGAATGCGCTTTTCAGTTATTCATTTTGCTACATTTCCTAATTTTAAGTCCTCGAAATGTAAACTACTTCCTAAATCTACAGTATGTCATTTTTAAAAAAAAATTATCTTTCACTCTATTTGCAAAAATATTACTTAAATTAAAATTTTCTTATTACAAACTTATATAAATTTATTATAAATGTATATAGGTACAGAACTTAACAGATATGAGTTTAAATTATATCGTCATTTAAAATTTGCTCTCCACAATTTATGAATGTGGGGTTTGGCATAGTTATATACGGCATCTTGTTTGAATATTACGAGAAAGTCTATAGAGGCGCAGAACGAAATATAAATTAATTATAAACTTTAATAGGTACCGGACTAAACAGATGTGAGTATAAATTATATCGTCGTTTAAAATTTGCTCCGCACGATATATGAATGTGAGGTTTGGTACAGTTGTTTACGGCATCTCGATTGAATATTACGGGAAAGTATACAGAGGCGCAAAACGAAATATAAACTAATTAAATTAATTATAAACTTATATAGGTACGGAACTAAACTGATGTGAGTGTAAATTATATCGTCATTTAAAATTTGCTCTGCACGATATATGAATGTGGGGTTTGGCATAGTTATATACGGCATCTTGATTGAATATCACGGGAAAGTCTATAGAGGAGCAGAACGAAATATATTTGAGTGAAAATTATGTTATTAATATTTAATTATTATCTTTTGATCTTTAGTCTAGTATACAGGATACAGTATAATTCTGAATAGTAGACAGTGGATACCCTTTGCCAATGCATAATCATTTTCGAAGAGACGTCATTTTCATGACGTCATTTTCATGACGAATAAAAATTTTATCAAATATTTGATTTCATTTACGGCTATATAAAAATCATCTGTATAAGAATTTTGATGTTTTGTATTTATTTATTAACTAAGTTATAGAAATGTTAGAGTTATTCACTTATATATTTAAATACCAATAACATGACATTTAGTAAATTCAGTGACACTATGACTTAAGTGAAATCGTTTAATCTCACTCATCTCAAAAAAATCATACTTTGGTGCAATAGCAATCAGGTGAAAAAGATGCCAGTCATTTAATTATTCATCGAATTTCTTATTTTAATATTTTATTTGTTGACAACAAATACGAAATTAATGATTGGAGCTTTACAAAAATTATATTCAATATATTTGGCGTTAATTTTCTAGAAATTCGTTATTCACAATTAAATGAAACTACGTCATGTTTTATTTTTATTTTCTACAAGTTCTTTACCACAACCTAGGTTTCGTTGTATTACAATATCTTCAGGTGGGCTATTAGCAAAGATTGACTCTTTTACTGACTGAATCTTTGCTAATAGCCCACTCGAAGATGTTGTTATAAAACGAAACCTAGGTCGTGTTAAAATTTTAAATGTATCACGTAGTTTCATTTAATTGTGATAAAACATACTGAATATATTTGGCGTTAATTTTGTAAAAATTCATTATTCACAATTAAATGAAACTATGTGATGTAGTATTATTTCTATTTTCTTTAAGTTCTTTACCACGACGTAGGTTTCGTTGTATTACATCTTTGCAAATAGCCCACCTGAATATGTTGTAATACAACGAAACCTAAGTCGTAGTAAAGAACTTAAAGAAAGTAGGATAATGCTACATCATTCATTTAATTGTGAAAAAAATATATTGACAATATGATTTAATCCATACTAATTTTATAAATATATAAGTATTATATGCCGTTGGAGTATTGAAGACCGCTTTAGGCTACGTAGTGGGGTTTTTGTAGGCCGCGCTTTTCATTTTTAAGAAAAATGAATTATGGATGCCATACGAGTGTCAGAAATGTTTTCTTGTAAGGATGCAAAGTAAACACACAGATGTAAGGTTATTGTGTGTTCTTGCCAACACAACTCAATTTAAAATGAATAACGGTTTTATGTTCTTTTAATGCTTGAAGTATATCAGCACATGAGGTAGTTCCCATAAAATTAATATTCTGCTAGTATTCTGAAAGTAATTAAAAAAAATATATCTTTAATTATAAATGCAGAACTCTATTTAATTTTTTAATTTTCTTGCAAATTTTAATATACATTAAAATTAAATTTATTGATTCAAGATCAATCTAACGCTAATGCGATATCAAATGTGTAGTTAAATATCTAGAACAAAAGACTAAAATGTCTAAATCAATTTAAAATTGTATAAGAACATACATATTTGTAAACGTAAGAACGAGAGAAACGAGACATGACAAAGAAGTAGGAGAAAGCAATAAGACAGAGGTAGCATGGAGACATGCGCACGTGCATTGAATATATTTATTGACGGAGCACTTCGTATGTCTGAGTACAACTCATCCCAAAATTTTGCAGCATACACTCTGAAAGAGTGCTTGCTCATTTTGTCATGTGCTTATATGGAGCTTAGATGTAAGGGATTACTGCGATTATTTAACATATTATTGAGGAAATAGAGAATATATATATTAATTCATATAAGTGGTTATCAGTGTGATACAACACATAGTACGTTTCTATGAAATCAAAATAAGATTTGATAAATATTAACTTTGGTTTCGACCGGTGTAGAATTATGATTAGTGGTAAGTTTAGTATATAAATTTTGGAAATGGGCTTCTCCCTACCAATTACTATAGTTGAGAACTTAAAAGTATTGATTAATAGACCTACTTTACGAAGCTGTCTAACTGATCAAGTACAGCCAGCTATCGGTGATGTCAGTGGCATGATATGGTATTTAGGTCTGGGATTTTTTACAGCATACAAACGCCATTTTTCTTACTATTTATCTCCTAAATCCTGTTCCTTTCCATTATTATTCTCCACATATAATATTTATTTTTTAAAAATATACGTGATATATTTTTGTTTTTTTTGTTTATGTACATTTTCAATTAATTACTTGTTACTTTATTTCTAGTTTGCCGTTTATTTTTTATTATTTTAACTAATTTTTTTTAATTTTACAATCGTATTCACCATTTTGTTGCACTTTTCCAAAACACATAGTAAACATCAATATCTGATGCTTTGATTGATTGGAAGAAATTACTTCAATAGTAATAGGCCAGTCTTATTTATACATTAAATACAATAAGTAAATATTATTTTAACAACACTGCTAATATAAATAAGGAAAGACAATATAAATAGGACTTCGCCAGTCCTAGAAGATATTTGACATTAAATCGACCCATTTCAAATGGGTAGTAGATATAGCTTTAGGCTACGGTTAAGGTTTCAACTATTTTAAAGACGATTGTAAGATATTAAGTGACTTCAATCGAGTAAGTAAAAGCCTTTGTTGAGGGTATTGCTAAAGTCGAGTATTTCATGTATTGTTGTTTACAGAATTGACCTTAAAGGAGGTTTTAAAACGTAGGCGGTATGAGCTGTTATAGGTTAGCTTTTAAAATGGAAAAGCAGTACGTACAATCATCTTTTTATTCCTTTAGTGTTTTGTTAGAAAAGGTCCTTCGTGTTATTTAATACGGTTGACCTAGTACATTAACTTTTATTGTCAAATATTTACCAAACCAAGTGCTCAATGAAACGTACTAATATGCGGTAATAATTCAAACTAGTATTCTTGCGGATATTTTTAAATATTAATTTTTATTATGTGACATATGGCAAAGACGATTTATAAACTGTTTGTGCAAACACAGCTACGTTGTACCAAAAACGCTATGACCGTACATTCTAAACGCATAAAATTATATATGTAGGATGAAATTTCGTAAAATAATATTTGTCATTGCTGCATAATGTTTTTAATAAGGTTGGAGGTATAATTGGTGTACATTTTTGATGATTTTATATTATCAGACAGACAAGAATCAATTTTCTTTTCATCTTCGTATTTATAACTATTAAACATATTTATTATAAATATGTTTAGTTTAAACCAAAATATTTAAAAATGCAGTCTTATGTGAATTATCTAAATTGCTACTCGGTTTGAAATTATTTTTCTTATGTTTATAAAGATTAAGAAATGTGACGATGTGACAATGAAGCAGGCGGTTCATAAAATAGATGAAATAGCATCACCGAACTAAATTTTAACAGATTGAAATGAGGATTTTAGTATTTAGATATACTTTCATTAGATATCATTAATAATAACTATTTGCAATTCAATAAAACTACGTGATGTAGTATTATTTCTACTATCTTTAATTTCTTTACCACGACCTAGGTTTCATTGTATTATAACATATTCAGGTGGGTTGTTAGCAAAGATAATGAATTTCTTCAAAATTAATGCCAAATATATTCAATAAATATTTAGCTGTGACAAAGCAGATGAAGCAGTGGTCAAGCTACGAGCAGTGGTCAAGCTACGAGCAGTGGTCAAGCTAAAGGATTTATGTCTATACTCGAGCATTCTAGAATGAGCTACACATTTTCGACCGAAAACCAAACACAAAGACCTACGGAAACACGTTTCTGCTTCATTTCGGTTTGTTTGTCCCTGAGTGCAGTACAGAGAGAAAAATATTTTATTTGGGACGCTTTGTATAGTCTATTGTGTTTAATAAATATTTATATGAAATAAAATTATAAATTGCCACATTAAAAAAAAAAAAAAATCGTCAGAAAAAATACTTGGAAAATCAATTTTATTCAAATATTTTGTAAAAAATGTAATTGCTGTAAGTTTTTGTGCAGTGTTTATAAATACCGCAAAGGTTTATCTCAATAAAAATTGGTTAATTTCTAAATATATCTCTTGTGAAAAATTGTGTTCCGAAAATGGATAGAGGCGAAATATATTTAGAATTTAATTTGATGCCGAAAAACGTACAGAACCTTTTAAAGCAAATGGGTGTTGCCAGTATTGGGACTTATATTTAAGAAATATGACAATATAACGATGAAGCAGGCGGTTTATGAAATACATAATATAGCGTCGCCGAACAAAATTAATAGAGATGTAAATGAGGATTTTGGTATTCATATACTATTCCATTAGATATCATTAAATATAAGTAGTGTGTGCTTATTTATGGATACTGAATATTTTCATTTATTTTTCAGATGCGAAACTCGATACCTTCGTGTTTAATTTTGTGTACGTATTTACAAGAAAGCTAATATAAAACATATATAACTTTTTTGATGATTGTTTAAAAACTTTTTCCTCAGTAAATAGTTAAGTCAAGAGTAAATTGTGCAAAACAGTAATTTCTATCAGTGTCCAAATATTTGCTTAAAACCGTCATTTGAGATTTTAAGATGTCATCCTCAAATTCGGTAAATATACTTTTATGAAACCACAGCCTATACCATTTATACCATTATAAAATATTCTATTATAAAACGCGCCGTTAGATATACATTTTAAGTGTCTCTCACTTGACAGTTTACCACTATAGTTAATTAAGCTGAATGCACGGTAGTACACCATTAAGCTCCGAGAGATTCGCAGCTATTATGAAACACTCATGAGTTATGTACACAGAATGCTAGAAGATCAACTTTTAGAAAGTGAGGAGATGAATACCTGACCGGTCATCAGTTTCGTCGCTTATTCACTCACTCTCTGTCCCTGTATCTCGTTAGTAATATATATGTTACCCAGCATTTAGACAGTTTTTGAGTATCTGAAGTAATTATCCCATTTCCTTTGTTTACGTGTTTTGATGCATGTGTGATTTTTGTATACTTCAAATGTGGGGTAATCGGTAACCTAGCTATTACATTTATTTATACATATATTGGCTAAGCTACGAATGAATTTATACGAGGGATATATTTTTGTGATGTTATCGATATTATTCACAAGCTTACTATTGGTTAATGTTATTAATTTCACTTCATTGTTCGCCTGCCTATCTATCGTAGTTTCCTTATAAACTCGCAGAAACCTAAAAATTATTTTTAGCGAAAAGTTTCTAAATGTACAACAAACAATTGCAAATTTCTTTTTCTATTTGTATTCAAGTGGCAATAACAAGACGACATTTTTTATTTTTGAAATTAAATTTTGAAATATTTACTTCTTAAAATAAAATTTTTCATATATACTTTTCATAAATTGAAAATAACCTCCATATCAAATTTTATCTTAATTGATTCTAATCGTTTTATCTAATTGATAGCTAATGGTAAAATTTTGTTAATAAAAAATCAAAATTATATTAAAACGTAGAAAAAATTAAATAAATCACAATTAAATGAAACTACATGATGCAGTATTATTTCTACTTTCTTTTAATTGTGAATAGTGAATTTTTACAAAATTAACGCCAAATATATTCATTAGATGAAATAAATGTTTATCGTTTCTTCAATTTAGTTCTCACAGATATAACCGGGAATTCTAATTTAGTAGTCTGTTATTACAGTTATTATATATGTCTATTAACAGTTATTATCGTTTTAAATATCACACCAATTGATTTAAGTAACCACAAATGAAAATCTATATTTTCATGTAATAAATTTTGCTACACATCCAGGTTTAATATGCACCAAAATCTATATATTACATTAGAATCTATGCATAAGTTTGCGCATATTAGCTTAATATGATTATTCATTGAATGCAAATTTTAGGATGTAGTTATCTCTGCTTACAATGATTTTATATTTCAAATGTTTTTCAGCTTAGCTAGCATATTGCAAATTATGTAAATTGCCAGAGCGGTTAAAATTTATTGAAAAGAAACAGTTTTACTATTTTCAATATTAAAAATAAATTGTGCTGTTAGTATATAAATGTGTTATTTTTCATGAACTCAGTATTAAAATATATAATATAAACGTAAGTCACAGCGAAAGCCATTTTTTCATATAAATTTATAACAGGAAATTTTCAAGATTTTGCAGATGAAATTGTTAACATTACAATATATTCAATTTTGTCTAAAGTAAAGAAAATCTTTAACTTCAAATATTTGAGGAACAAGAGAATAACATAAAAAGTTATTTGTCAGCTGAGAGGCCACATTGTTGGCATTGCTCTTGTGTATAATACAGCGTGTTATTTTACAAGCAATTCAGTTGATTTATTGTCCTATAACAGAAGATTTCCCCGAAAGTTTCCACTGAAGTATTTTTATTATAAGTCAGCACAAAAGTACGAAAAAGATGAAAGCGCAGTCTGAATGATCGTATAAAGAATCGTCCAACATCTTCATTGTACTCGAGGTAACATGTTTGTATTACTTTTATGTGCAAATATTTTGTTGATAGTTGATTATAAAATTCCAATGTAAAGAAAACTGGAAGCATCTATCACACCATTTTTTAGTATTAATCCATAATTTACCTCTAACAAGACTTAAGGGTATCCAACTAAAATAAATAAATTTAAGAACATTAGGTAATCAATTACTATACTGGATATTAAATGATACATTATATGTAGAAAAGTACATCCAATATTGGCATCAATTAATATAGTGGAAAATCTACTTATAGGTGGAAAATAAATTTCCAGATCACTGTTTTCATCTACGGATTTCTAATAACGCCATATAAATTAAAGTCTTCATTGCTGATGATGGTGATAAAATGGCTTAGAGTCTGCGAAGTTTGCGTGCTATGCGAATACTCAAATTTGGTCTTTGTTGGTGTACATCAGATGGAAAAGAAAGGGAACCAGTTAATAAGTTTGTGAACGCCAGTTTGAAGGACTGCTTTTCACCGATATGTCCATTTAGAAAGATGTGGATGTGCATTGTAAGTTACATCTCTAAATTCAAGTTCATGTGAAAATTTTGTTGTGTTAAACATTTCTGTTCTGAATTAAGCCTACATCTGTGCGTTTTTGGTGAAGATACGAAAGCGTTATGCAAAGAGAGCGTATTATTATTAATAATATTCCACCAAAATCATGCAAGTCAAAGTTAAGATTATGGTAATATCCTCAAATCTTACCTCACGTTAAGCGACTTCCTTAAAACTTATTCAAATTTAACTATTTTCAAAAGATCTTTTGAAGCAAATATAATTTCTTTTCTATTTATCGTTTTCTTCACCTTCTGATGTTTTGGTTTTATTGTAAATATTACTATTTAATCAAAATTTAGTTATTTTTATATATCCTTTGATATTAAAAAAAAAATACACTTACATTAAATTGGAAGAAATTAAATTGGACGATTATAAAAAGAATTAATTATATGATATAGCCACAAAATATGTATTGACAATGATCAACTTCAAGGTAAAGGTCGAATCGGATGTATATTCGTGTACTTCTATTTAGGTAAAAATATTTAAGCAGTCGGCACTCTAATTGTCCACGCAGGGACACGGCCGGCTGTATAAAGATAAGTCGACCCCTGTATAGCTGCATACTTCTCTCAATTTTCATCCCTCCATATCTTGCTCGCTTGCGTACCTTACACAATCACCGGCGAACGCACGCAGTAAACAGGATGGCGGCACCGGCGCTGCCACGAGGATGCCTTTTAATTCAATTAAGTAAATGAAAAAGTAAATTTCATCAGAGCGTAGCGCTAGAGCGCTGCCGCTATTCACTTGATATGAGAAATAATGAAATCCTGAATAGATTTTGCGATATGATGGCGCCTTAGCAATGTTACGCAGATGAATGGAGGGGTATTTGGTAATGTCAGTAACAATAGCATTAAGTTTAGTAGATTGAAAAGAATGCTTTTGAGTTCAGTAACTTTTTAAAAACATGGTTTCAATTTTACCGTTTTTCAGTCAATAAAATTCACTTTGTAGATTCTAATGAACTTTATGAATTAATGCGGCAATTTGCAGCAATATATGCTGTACTTTAGTTACTCATGGGAATGTATGAGGAAATAGCTTTTAAAGTACGTTAAACAAAATATGATCATTGGAAAAAATATTAGGCTGGTAACTTTTGAAACCGCCGCTTTTTTCGACTGATTTATGGAATATTATAGAAGCTGCAGACATAAAGAATGCGGCATTTGAATTCGAATTAGCAATTAAAAATGGAAGTATTTCGAAGTGAACTTAAATTACTCTTTTTCATGAATGTCGTTTAGGGCAAAAGACCAGCGAAGTATCACGCAATATATACATAACGATGATGCCACACAGATATGTGAAACGATGGGTGAAAGTATACCCTCTTACGACATAGCCAAACATTAGTTGCAAAGATTCACAGAAGGAAATTTTGGCCTGTCCAATGAACCTCGTCCAAAGTGACCTCCTAACAATTAATATAGGAAAATTTAAAAGCCGTATAGAAACAGATCCCAGATTAAGTTTACGTTGTTTGATACAGCTATTTTCATGCCCTTATACTCCAATGGAAATCTTGCTCTTACTTCATGCTTCAAGAAAGAAGTAGAAATATTAAGTTTGGCTACTACATGAACTGACACCCTTTCAACTTCAGAGGAGAGCTAATGTGTGTTTTTATCTACTGAGTTCTCATCGTATCAACGAGAGGTTAAAGTATCTGGTTGCAGGAGATGAAAAGTGGGTTGCTTACGTTAATTTTTAGCGTAAATGCCAGTGGCTAGGAGCTGGAGAAAAAGGTGTACCTAGACCGAAATATAATATTGGACAAAAGATACTTTGGCACGGAGGAGTATAAATGGAGTTATTCATTGGAAATTCTTTCAAGCTGGCAGTACAATTACAGCCAATATTTACTGTGAAACATTGAGCATAGTCACCGCTACACTTTCTTCAAATCAAAGCAAAATTTATTTTTTACATGTCAATGCTCGGCCCCACGTAGCAAAAGTAACGCGTGGAAAATTACTTTCACTTGGATGGATTATGCTATTTCATCCACCGTACTTTTCTGATCTTTCGCCATCTAATTCTCATCTGTTTTGCTCTCAATCTAATAATTTATGTGAGAGAAAATATAAAGACGAAAGTCTAATCAAAATCGAACTTCACCGGTTTTTCAATCAATGGCGCAAATATTTCTACAAGGACGGAACTTTAGCTCTGCTTACACGTTCGCGTCTAGTATTAGATACCAACGGTGTTTACTCGTATATAATTAATGATTGATTTTATTGACTACATATAAAAAGTTGAATAGTTTGTATACAGAGATGGCGTGTTCATAATAACCATGTATGAATAACAGCAAAAGCAATATTTGAGAAACATTTGGAGATTTTTCACAAAAGATTTTCAAAGAAAGAAGTATTGGAAAAAAAAGCACAAACAATTTATTGCTCTTAGTAAAAAGAATATGGCTACGAGGCAATGCCATCATAGTAAAGAACTCTATACATTATGTTATAACTATGTCTGTACTATTATAATCTACACATGTGGATGAAAAAGTTCGTGGAAATGAAGGAATTGTGGAGGAGGGGGGTTGCTTATTACATAATCGCGAATGACAATTTCATTATGAGTACATATACCAATTTTAAGCTTAATTGAGTATTTAATTTTTGAGCTATCATCTATCGAGATATTGCTTTTGGAAGAAATCGACTACGAAGAAAATCAAATTTTGAGCTGTCATAAATTTCCTGCCAAAACAAAAAAGATATCACAACTCATATTGAATGAGATGTCGTTGGTTTATGGAGACTCTTGTTCAAGTAAAACAATAATTTACAAGTGGAATAGTCTCTTCGGACAGGGCAGATATTTAATCCAACATCAGTGCTCCGTACGGTCAGCCAAGGCCATTCCTAGGAGGACTTTTTTGAAAAAAAATTTAAAACTTTTATCAGAGGACGCCCGACTGAAGAAGAAGTAGTGGGGAGAAATGCTTAGAATATGTTCTACAACTATCTTAAATATTCTACATGATCATCTTAGTACATAAAAGTCAGCGCAAAATGGGTGCCAAGAATGCTTACGTTGTTGCAAAAGTAACAAGGGTGGATTGTTCACGTGACTTTTTGAATCAAATAGGGTTAAAATTTTGAGCCGAATTGTTACAAATCATTAAACCTGGATTCATTATTATGAACATGAGTTTAAGCAAGAGTTCATGCAGTGACATAAAATGTTAACAAATTCAAGGTGTGGCAATCGATTGGAAAACTCATGGAGATAGTTTTATGGAATACAGAGGGTATCCTTTTAATTTATTGCAAAGATAAGGGTATTTTTACAACGGGAAAGCACTATGTTAGTCTACTTCAGCAGCTTAAGGAAACGTTACAGGAGAAAAAGCGAAAATAATTAGTAAATGTTTGCAGGTTTTCACGATAATGCACCAGTATGCTAGAGTCATGTTTGTTCCATATTTGTTCCCATAATTGAAAAATGAGCTTTGTGGAAAAAAATTCAGTGATAATGAAGAATGAAATGAAAATGAAAATATTTTTTTGATGACATGATCTGATAAATGTATTAAGGTTAAGAGAGAAATATATTGAAAAAAATAGCCCCAGATTTTTTTGACATTCCTTCCACCCCATTTCGTAAACTTTTTGACATCCCTCGTATTCACAATTAAATGAAACTACGTGATGTAGTATTATTTCTACTATCTTTAATTTCTTTACCACGACCTAGGTTTCGTTGTATTACAACATCTTCAGGTGGGATATTAGCAAAGATTAACTCTTAGGAACAACCAACAGCATTTATATGTTTCAAACACAATAGCGGAAGACTGCTTTGTGCGGATTTTTCCATTGTTTATGTTAGTGAGTTTATTGCAGGGGAGCAGACTAGGTTTTATTATATTACAGAGAGTTATACAATATACTAGTATTCTAGTTGGGGTAATAAATTCAATTGTTGTTATTATGTGAAGTTATACAATGCAAACTTTAGGGTGTATGTAATAAAATTAAATGGAAGTTATTATCGGTAATATATTTGTACAAAAGCAAGGGTATTTGAAAGTAAGGCCAAGACACTACACTAATTATACATATCTTATTATCGGTAATATATTTATACAAAAGCAAGTGTATTTGAAAGTAAGGACAAGGTAATACACTAATTCTACATATCTCTGGTTTTATGTATTCATATATTTATTTATTTATTTCTTTTAATTTTTTTGTTTTTATTATATATACTTATATTTATATGTGTATTAGTGCTGAAACAATTTCCAGGGTACTGTAGTATCAATGTTTTATATTTATATTATATCTAGAAGATATTAAGAATGGGTGATGATATTATATTTAGTTGTTCATTTAATATATTGACCTTGATATCTTTTTTATGTCTGTTTATTTCTAATGTTTCTAGGATATTAAGTTTATTGCCTTTTGTATTTATTTGTAATATATAAGGGGCATTATCAGTATGGGGGTGATGGTTATTTTCAATGAGATGTTTAGCAAAGTGAGATGTGTCTGGTTTATTATTACGCCAGCTGGCGATGTGTTCTTTATATCTTGTATTAAAATCTCTTCCTGTTTGATTTTTGTTGTAATAGTGTATACATAGGTAACCAACAGACCATTATAAAATAAATGATGTCAATTACTTTTTTTAGTTTTGATGTAAATGTCATACGTATAAAGAATAATCTTATGTAATACGTCGTGAGTATTAGAGTGAAAATTCACCCACAATTTTAAACCAAGTAAACTCACAAATAGATCCACAATATTTATGAAATATATTGTCACATTTAATGAATAACACGAAACTAACTGACACAATAGTTATTGGCATACTTCAATTAACCGAAGAACGTCTTTGATTTCAATTAAAAGCTGGAGAGAGCCTTTCAAATAATATTTCAATAATATTTATTAAAAATATTTGGAAATTGATTGATTACAGATCTAAGTGATATATTCAAAAGCGTTTAATTAATAAAAAACAAGTCTCTACCGACGTAATTCAATTGAGAGGCTTGTAATAAAAAATGATTATGAATCCCAATTACGAAATCGTTTCTTTTTTCGTAAAACAGGTTGATTGAACGTATCCATTATCCCCATACATTTCATATATTTATACAATGTGTTATCTAAAACACGAAACATTCTAAATTAAATTTCGACCGTCAAAAAGAATAATTATAATGACGTCATAATTAAATATCGGTGGCGTCATAATAGGTATCCTAAACAAATATGTGATCAGGAGCTACGAAAATATTTGAACTTATCCGAAAATATATGAGATAATTAAACCTGTGTACATTGGTTAATTAAGACGCAGGTAGGGAAGCCAATTGAGCTTTGGGTGCTATTAAAATCGATGCCTGCGAAATAGATCCCTCGTTAAAATGTCCAAAATAAACTTATCCTGACGTTTCAAAAGAGAAGGGTCAATAGCTTCTGTTTAAACGGAAAGAGGTTTCTTCCACTATAAATCTCTCTATTTGAATTAATAATGCCACACGACAATATATCTTAAATGTACCTATAATGTAAATTTCATAAATTTATATACTTGCTGAATGTCTCTTATGTTCGGTGCACTTTTTCCTCTAAAGGAATTATTTAAAAATAATGATGATGGATTTTTAAAATATCTAGCAGTATTTTGATTTGGGTCAAATCAAATAGTAAATCAATATAATTATATAAAATTTCAGTATAATTTTTTTCTTTAACTAGATTTTTTATTATTGGTTAATGTTTAACAAATATTAAAGGTAAATAAAAAATCATATGGTCTCTTTCACTCTTTTTTAAAATAGACCCAGTTAAAAGTATTGTGTCATAATTTTCAGATAATCAATTGACATTTTAAAAATAACACGTTTTATAAATACTGCCCTGAACATCAAACAAATAATTATCGAAACTATTTTTTCTATCTACTCGGTAAGGACTTTAGCGTAAGTCGTGTTTGTTATTGAGTATAATATCTGAGCGTAAAAGCGTAGGGTGCTTTCTTAAAAAAATTACTTCACAATTAAATGAAACTACGTGATGTAGTATTATTTCTACTTTCTTTAATTTCTTTACCACGACCTAGGTTTCGTTGTATTACAACATCTTCAGGTGTTCCTAAGAGTTAATCTTTGCTAATATCCCACCTGAAGATGTAATATTGTAATACCTAGGTCGTGGTAAAGAAATTAAAGAAAGTAGAAATAATACTATATCACGTAGTTTCATTTAATTGTGAATAATGAATTTCTACAAAATTAACGCCAAATATATTCAATAAAAAAATTAGTTCTTAGATTTCAAAGCTCTTCAAAGGATTTTAGATTAAAAGCAGATAAATTCAATATTATTAAGACAGTTTATCTGACATTGAGATGCAAGTGAATGTATCCTTTTATTTTGCACATTTATGGTGATGTCATTCCTCACATATGCCTAATCTTCAGATGACGAATATTCTCCTGTCGGTATATTAAAAGTCTGATTTAGGTTATATCGGTTTGTGTGAGGGAATGTATATTTCCTGAACTTTTTGGTGTAGAATCAAATCTTCGACTTGATAAGTGTATCGTTCTATTAGCATATTTTGTCCAGTTTCCTTATTTGTCACCCATCAAGATATTCAGTTATGTTCTGGGAACGAGAAATTGCTTTCTGGAATTGAGTCGAAGTAATGATATAAAAATCTGTATTACTTGGAGTAGATTAAATATCCTTGATTTAAAATTTTTCCCCGTTTTACACTTGATTCTTTAATATAACAATTTTACTTTTGTTTCTTTTCATACATATAATCATAAAAAATGTTGGTTAATTTATTTTTAAAATCATTAAAAAATTCAGTTTTGAAAAACATGAGAATCCCGGACTCTGTTTTTTGTACGAGTTATAATTTTTTAAGAATTTTATAAATAGATAGTCAAAATTATATAAACCAGTTCATAATAAATATCTACGAACATTATTACTACTAAAAATTTGGAGTTTCTAGTAGTCGAGTTGATGAAGTTTCCTTAGAAAATAAAATGATTTTTAAGATTTTATTGAAATGTTTTTTTGTTACTTATTAATTGTAAGTAGGAACACGGAAGAGCGGGATATAAATATTTATATAGTATAAATATTAGTTAACAAATTTACGTAAACAATGTATTTTTTAAAATATATCTTAAATTAAAAATTAACTTATGAAAAATTTCTACTTCTCAGTCGTCACGACCACTCTTGACAGAGTGGTCGTGGTTGCTCCGATGATTTAGATACTAGGTTGAGGGTGCTTGTACATGTATATTCTTCATTCCGCGTTCCTGGTCTGAACGGCGTCCTTAGCGCTGCGAGAGCACTCAGTCACGGTAGTTTGTGTTACTGATTTAATTTGGTCCATCATCGCGTGATTGGCCTGTAGATCTCTTGCCCTCTTGCAAAAGTTTAGTTGAATGCAAAAATTTAATTCGAATAAATAGTAAAAAATATATGTCTTTATAAATACTATTACGCAGAAAATGTATATTTTACATTATATATATATATATATATATATATATATATATATATAATTTTCGCGAACACGCACAATAGAAACTGTTCTTTCATTATGCAGGTAAAATTTATCTGGTGGGGGGATTGAAGGTCGAACGTACAAACCTATCTATATTCTACCTATTACTGCCCAAATTACATTCAGTATACCTTTGCTTTTTGAAATGAGCGTATACATTTTTAATTTACACATCGATTTAGAGTATTTTTATATATATTTTTATATTATAAGCTGTCAATGGCAATGGAAAAAAATTAAGTAACCATAACGATAAAAGCAGATTTGTTAATCTACTTTTCAAGAAACTGGAAGATAATAATTTTGAGTGCAGTCAATCAGCTGTAGATTGTTTTTTTTCCTTATGTAGCTGTTGTAGTAGAAGACATTAACATTTTAGGCGTCGTAATCATCAAACGATAAGGAATTACCTTTCTGAAGATCACTAAGATGTCACACGCCACAGAGGGTTTACTTAATGAAGAAAAATTTAAGCGAATTCTCGAATATCATAAATGAATATCTTTTTTCGTTCATGCCTTTACAAGTTGTGTGATACATAAACTTTTTACAGTAAAGATGAAAATAAATTTGTAAAAATTTTCGTCGATAATAAAATTTTACATGAAGCAGCTAATGATTGTATGATCGAACATTAGTGTGAAAAAACTTCTCCAAAAATACGTAATCACATGAGTCTTCTCGATATACGGTACAAAACATCCAAAAGTTTAAATGAATTAATATTTTAGCGGTTTATAATTTACTCCAACAGCCAAAGAATACATTAAAATAGTTTATTTTCATGTCCAGCAATGGAAAATTAATTCTTTAATATCTCCCAAAGAAGTTTTCCAAATATTTCTTACGGCAATGAAAATGTCGGAACTAGCAGCACTCAACAACATTATGAAAATTATTTTCTGCTCCTATAAAATTGGATGTGGTGCAGCGTGTGCTGAAGAAACACCTTGAAAACAACACTTGCAGGTGTTGTTCGCAATTCCAATGACTGCGATAGCCACCTTCAAATGTGGGAGGACGTAGATGAAAGGGGCGGAAGAAAAAATTATTATTTGTTTATATATTTTTATTATAAATGAAAATTCGATTATAAGAGATATTTGTTTCATGAATTAATTTTAATAATTACGTAAATTAATTTTTTGCAGTCAAATATTATTTACAAAGCTGAAAATAAAATTTAATATGAATTGTTTAAAATTTAAATATTTTGTCCCGGTTTGAAAATGTTTCTGGTGTTAAATATTATAACAAAGATTTAAAAAAGTGGTCAAAACTGAACCTGTTTCTAAGGAATTTATAGGTTTGATGACTTTCACGCTTCACTGATTCGAGTATAGGTTAATTTTTTATCTTATGTTTTGTCATAACTTAACTTCTTCACACGGGTATCAAAATTTACTCTAAATAATGAGTAGCAATAAACCACTGCCTATTGAATTAGTTTTAAGCGAAGAACACGAAGTAACTTGGCCGATCTGAGTCTTCATTTCTTCCTTCCAGTTATAATATAGACTTATCCGTTATTTAAAGCCGATTCCCCCTGGGAGTGGATTCACTTCCATATGTACTATTAATATAAAAAATAAAGATAACAATACAAAACCACAGAATATTTATATAACCGAAACTTTAATATTTTAATTATAAAAATAATCCTACATCACGTAGTTTCATTAAGTCGTTAAAAATTAAATTAAAATAAATTTGAACAAAGTTGACGACAAATATATTAAATATTTGAAAACAGCCGATACATTGGCGATATTGTACCGTCGACTCCGAATTGAATTTCGAAAGACGCATTTGGTTCAACAAAACATGCATAAAGTTTAAACCAATACCAAGTCACGTGAACATCAAGACAAGTGGAACAACTCGAGCAGCCTACAAAGCAACAGCAAAAGCCGTCACCACTTGGCTGAAGGAAGAAGTACGGGAAGCAATCATCAAGTGAGACAATATAAACTTCAGATTAAAGGTAATACATTCTACTTTAACGTATCTCTTTCACCCTATAGAATTGAATACACTAGACTATACAATTAGAAATGATGGTAATGCTATAATGAAAAACGTAACACATAAACAATTAAACAAAATTGAAAAACTAAAAGCCCAGAAACTAAAAGTTATACCCAAACAGTTTATCCTAGAAGAATAAAGCTCTCAAAATTAACATTTAATAATAATGAAATAAAATTATCAAATAAAGGATTTATATATAATATTTCTATCGCAATCTATCCCGAAAAACATAGAATCATTAGTAGTAGATATCGCGAATGCATCCAGTAACCAGGACGCACTTACTAAACACAAAGCTGCTTATATAATATGTAAAGGATACTCTAAAGACAAACCATATTTTAACGAAGAAAAATTGGACTCCCTAAAATTCATAAACAAAATATACCCATACGACCCGTAGAATCGTACACAAATGCACTTTTAAAAAAATTAGCCATTCACCTTAGTAAGATCTTTCGAATGAAAACCGAATTTGCGCCTAAATATACCATTAAAATGCCCTTAATCTCTGTAATAAAATCCAAAATGTACACCTAACACCCAATTGCAAATTATTATCACTCGATGTGGTGAATATATTTTCCAATATACCGCCAAAAGATTGCCTGAATTTTATTTCAGATATCTTAGAAAAGAAACGGATAAACCCAATTGAAATATAGGGAAATATAGACCTGTTTAAATTGTGCATGGACCAAAATTATTTCTTACCTGAAAACAATTTTTTTCAACAAGTCAATGGCCACGAAATGAGAATGAACTTAAGAATGAACTAGAAATCAGCTTCTTAAACGTTAAATTAGCGACCAATATAGTACACTATTATAGATACTTAGACGACTTCCTCACCTGCTGGAGAGGTACACAGTGACAATTAGACCAGTTTGTTTTTGGACCAGTTCTAAATTTGCCAGCTCTCTACAAAATAATATAAAATTCACTTTAGAAGTAGAATCCCAAAAAAAACTAAACTTTTTAAATATCACATTAGAATATATTCATTGGAAAGACATATTTGCTACTCCATAATCAATCACAACACCCTCGGTCCCATTAGTTAGCAGCCTTCCATTCGATGATTCACAGAGATTTAACCATCCCACTAGAAAAATTTAATTTACGTAAAGAAATAAAACTATAAAACAAATCGTAGTAAATAATAACTATAACCCATCGATTGTCACAAACTGTATCAGAATATATTATGAAAAATATTAACAAAAGAAATATACTTGATCGTACCAAATGATAATAAAATTTATTATAAATCCATCCCATACAAAAGAAATGTATCAATTAAGCTAGGAAAACTTTTAATTAAAAAAAAATATACATATGTGCCCATAGTACTTTAAATAACTTGGGTCACCCTTATCAATAATAAAAAAACAAATAAATATATAAAAGGAGTTATATATATAAACTTAAATAGAACAACTGTAATAGGGTATATATAGGTCAAACAGGAAGAGATTTTACTACCAGATACAAAGAACACATTGCCAGCTGGCGAAATAACAAACCAGATACATCTTACTTTGCAAAACATCTTATTGAAAATAACCATCACCCTCATACCGGCCATGCTCCTTATATATCACAAACAAATAAAAAAGGCAATAAACTCAACATCCTGGAAACATTAGAAATAAACAGGCTTAAAAGAGGCACCAACGTTAATATATTATATGAACAACTCAATACAATATCATCACCTATACTTAATATCTTCTAGACATAACATAGTTAGGCAACATTGATATTTAAGAAGACACATGACAAAACAAAATAAAAAATGGGAGATATACATAGTTACTGGCATAACCTTGTTCCAACCATCAGATGCCCTTGCTATTGTATAAATATATTACCGAGAATAATATCCATTTAATTTATTACGTACACCGGATCATTTGCATTGTATAACCTCATAGAATAATATCAATTTAATTTATTCCCCTCACAAAAATATTTGTATATTGTAAATTTCGAAAATGTGATAAAAACTACTCCGCTCCCCTACCATAAACTCATTAACGGAAACAGTGGGAAAACCGCTCAAACCCCGCTTCTGTTATTGTTTTGTACAATATTTAATTGTGTTGTAATGCTGTTGTAAGTTTCTGAAAGTCAATCTTTACAAATTGCCCACCTGAAGATGTCATACAACGAAACCTGAAACCTAGGGCGTGGTAAAGAACTGAAAAATAAAGTAGAAATAACACTACATCACGTAGTTTCATTTAGTTGTGAAAAATTAAATTTTAATAAACCTAAATAATCATATTTATGTTAATAAATACTTCTTTCCACACTTAAAAGTAATAAAACTTGCATCACGTAGTTTTTATGATTTTTTGTATTAAATTCACACAATTAAATGATTAATATATTTTTTTTAGTATGGTTTTTGTACTGATCTAAATTTAGGCAAAGCTTCGAATATAAGTGACTATTTATCTGTATTATCTTTTTGCATACGATACCATCTTTAGGAATAGTTTAAACATTTATAAAGGTTCAATTGCGCTAAGGAGTATCATAAGTTAAAGTTATACAACAATGGTATGTACTCAGTATGCACTTACGAAACCTTTTTCAAAATTCGCATGCATGCATGCATGTGTGAGTCTAATGAAACTATTCAATTAAGTTTTCACCTCACTTCGGACGTAAAACATTTTCAAAAATTTTCTGCATAGTGTTTATAACTTCGAATACATTTTGAACCATAAATCTGTGTTTATAACTTAAAATAACAAAAGTTTGATTTAACAATAGTTTGAAATATGCAATTGTACGTCAATAGGTTATGAAGTATATATTTTTTTTTAATTATGCACAATTTCATCACATCGAGATGCACTTAGTTTAAATCACTTGTAAATAGTACTAAATATGTTGAAAATTGATAATAAGTTTTATTGACTTTTTTTTACTTGGTCTAACGTTACCTATGTGGCGTGAGGTTTGAAATTTGCCTATTAAATTCTGTTAAAAATTCCTTTATTCTCATGCGTTTGTAACGCGTTGTTTGTTGTCGTAGTGGAATGTAACATTTCTCTTCGACCTAATATACATTGTTTTGAATCATACTTTTAATAATTTGCCACTGATTTATATATTTATAGTAATACAACGAAACTTAGGTCGTGGTAAAGAACTTAAAGAAAGTAGAAATAATACTACATCACGTAGTTCCATTTAATTGTGAATATAATTTTTTAGATTTCTTTTGTAGTTTATTGAGTAGTTTATCCAGAATGTTAATTAATCTAAGTTTCGTAAGTTTTTCGTTTTAGGTACATGCTTTCTTTTTTGTTATTCAACCCCCAAGATGGTGTCTTCACAATAAACACATAGACGTACTTAGTAGTTCTAATAAATTCAAATATCTGATGTATTCCTACGTATACACTCAAGAATAACTCAGGTGTCGCTGTAGATGTGCGTCATGGTTGCGTCACTAGCTACGAGTATATTGTAAAAAAATATGATGCATTATACCCCTTCGGTTCGTATCTTTTAAGGAAGGAGCCGCACGGAGACTGGCAGATGCTCGTTAGGTCGTCGCATAAATCTGTCTCGGATATCTCATAACTGTCGCACGCATGACACTCGCCTTGAATACGACCATCAATTATTTTTATGCCACACTCGGTGGGTTCGCGTGAAATCTACTGAACGGCGCATTACGCGGCGATATCTGATGATCAATATCGAGGACGAAGTGTGAGATTTAAGATTCAACTTTTAAATTTAAGTCTAATCTACGATTGTATTATTTTGATTTGATCTCAGCATTTCGTGATTTTTTTTTGACTTCCAGTATTATAACATATATTCATGATGTATATTTATTTTATTAATTCTAGATATTTACAAGAAGTGTTGAATTAATCCATCAAATTTTAGTAAATGTTAGATAAGCTGTCTCAAAAAGGACACGATGGGCGAAATCGAGTTCATCATGCACTCGTTATTGACTCTTTTTATATACGATATAGCAATTGTATGATTTAGGTTACGATTGAAAATAATATTTTCAGATTTTTTTGCAGTAGTGATGTAAGTTTGTGATAATATTTACTTATTGCTTAACTATGTTAAAAGTTCATCACCATATTTATATGTATCAGTTGAGATAAAATGTTAAAGTCAATTTTAAGCTGTTTTAATTTAACTTCATATCAGTTATATTAGACTAATATTTTGTCATAGTAAATAAGGAATTATTATCTTTTAAGTTATGGTTTTAACAATACTGTTTATTACGTGATAAAACTTGGATCATGATTATAGGATCACTATTATATTCGTAAAGTAATTGGTTTATATGGGGCTGGTGATACTTTACTTTAGTTAATATATCAAAGCTTAACACTAATGTATTAGTTTATTGACTAGAGTTTTAAGATTACTGCATGTTTCTGATTAAATTAAAAGGGTGTAGGACAAATTACTATTTTTGAATTTATTTCTGTTAAATATTACTTACTAGAACTTTCTATACAAAAACTTATTTAGAAGATTATTCTGCGAGATGAGAAAGATACAGTTAAGTTGAAAGTCGTTGAATATGGATTGAAGTTTGGATGAAAAGCGATTATTGAGTAATTTTTATAATAAATATAGAATATATTCGATTTCAAATTTCACAGAAATTGAGCCGTGACACATACACTTAGAAATATGTCTTTTAAGGTTCTTCGGGTGGATAAAAATAATACACATATCTAAAATCGTGAATATTCAGAAGCAGAATTTAGATTTTACATATCAAAAATCTTTTGATACCTGATTCGACAGTTCTTTGACTGCTTGTTTAATTTGTAGAATATGGAATCAAATATTATTGCTCGACTCCGCTTGTATATTCTGGGTCTCTAATATAAAGTAGAGAGACATATACAAGCATAGTCGAAGCAAGTAACGATTAAATATTATATAGTTTATTTTAATAATTTGATTTAGAAGATATTCGATTTCAAATCTAAAAGAAATTTAGCTCTGATATACACTTAGAAATATATATTTTTTAATTTATTATTCCGGTGAACGAAAATAATAGATATTTCTAAAATTCAGAATATTCAGAAGTAGTATTTAGATTTTACATATAAAAAATCTTTTGATACCTGATGTTGTTATTGACGTGTCTATGACTTGTGCACAAAGTGAAGAAAAAAGAAAAAATATTTCAGATGGGGCTAAAGGTGTGGAGCACAGCTCTAGCCACTTCATCGGCCTTGTCCGAGAATAGGATGTTTTCAGTCCAGTTGATGTCGATTTTAAAAGAGTCGATGAAATTGCTTGACAGGAAAGTAAATGTTGAGGGTCCAGTTGCGTATTTGGGCAGTGTGGGCATGCTGACGAGTAATTCCTTGCTCCGTCTGTCATGATTTTCATGCCTATCAGGTGTCCAGTTCTCAGTATTGTGATTGTGTAGGTTTATATTGCATACAGTTTAGTTGCGGTATTGGGAACTTTCTTCATGAGAGACTTTGTTTTGCAATAGCATCGGCTTTGGTAAGCGTAGTAGATAATGGCGTAGGATCTATAGTTCTGGCTTCTTTGGCAAGAGAGTCAGCCTACTCGTTTCCCTCCTGATTCGGCAGTCAGTCTACTCGTTTACCTCCTCTTTTGACTGCTTGTTTAATTTGTAGAATACGGAATAAACTATTATTGCACGACTCTGCTTGTTTACGCTGGCTCTCTAATATAAAGTAGAGGGACATATATAAGCAGATCGAACAAGATAATGATTAAATGTTATGCGATTCTGGTATTCGTCACTCAATAGAAACATTAGAAGGGATATAGTATGAGGAGTTTCTTTAAACTTTATCTAAAATTATATTTACAGGTTTCTGTAGTGACATGAAGAACATCTAAACCTTCGTCATGATCGTCCATTCGTCCATTTAGCCTCCCAGTTTCTGCATTATTGTTTACGTCTTTTGATGGCAATCTCCGTTAATATATAACATGATATTTTTTTGCCAGGTATGGTAAGTGGAAGCGATTTTTTTTTGAGTTTTGGTCTGTTTGTTAAAAGTAACGCTTTCAATTTAGGTACAACGTCTTCCCCCTCAATTTTTAAACTGTAAACATGGAAAATGTAAAAAAATCTAGGTCCGTACAGGCTAGTCCAAGGCCATTAAATAATTATAAAAGATCCTCACTTAATCCTTGAAAAAGAGTTAGGGAAAAATTGAGAGCAGAGTAATGAGTAAAAATAATAACATTTCATCTTCAAAATCAACATTCAATTGTACTCACAATCGTCATTTCTGGATCAAACAAACGCAATCCAAAATTAAGTAAGTGATACCTAATTTGTTTCAATACTTATAATCAACCGCAATAAGAGGCTGTGCGCAATTTTTCATGTTCAGGAAGATCTCAGGACGATACACACAGACAGTATGACAAACTGTTGAAGAAGAGTTTTCGTCATCAAATCGAAAGCGCTCCCAGGAAGAGCAGGCCCCGAAACTCGCTTCAGAGGATTCAAAAGTTGTAAAATTTATTTCCGCATAAGACACAGGTATTGCACTATCAGCGTGAGTTACGACCTGTAGAAGTAACATTTTAGTGTGGTGCAAGTTGAGAAGTTCTTGATCTCAACTTCTTTGAGGATGAGGTAAAAATCGCACTAAATATCCCGGGAGAAAGGTATATATTGGAACATTCCGTGCATTCTGAAGCTGATAATATACTTGTTATCAGTCTTTAGACTGATGGCAATAAGACGGGGTTACTTCTCACAACAGCTCGCTTGTTTCGTTTCGTGGTGTTTATATAAGTCGAAAAGAGTTAAAAACTAAAATGTTGCTATGTTACATGAGGTATTCAAATATTTATGATTTTCTCACTATTAAAAATAAGTAACAAAGTAATTTTGATGAAAATAAATATACAAAGACTCGAAATCCTTTTTGTCGTTTACCGTTTGGCCGTATTTTAAACTTTTTGAAATTTTTATGTTACGTCCTTACATATTTATTAGCTATTTCATTATATACATTAATCGATCTGTCCAAAAAGTCTGCCTGACTTTAGTTACGCCCCTTAGTAATTAATGTCTTTTGTAATTATATCCAGTTGATAAAAAAGGGAAAAAAATCCAGTCATATTTTATTAATTTTCGTTTGAGAAATTTCATAGTTTATATTCATGTATTTTTGTTTTGTGATATTATGAATATTCATTTTAAACTAGTCGACAGGTATTTCTATTAATTTTTAGATTCACCAATTTTATGTTGTTATAAGGATATCAGGTAACCTCCAAATCTACAAAACATTTGTCCCTTCCATATTCCAGGCCACGTATCTCCCGCTTTATAAGAATTAATAAGCTGAAACTATTCGTATTTCTTTCCTAATTTAAATTCCACTTACAGTCTCTTAATGTACAGCTAGTCTTTTATGATATGGAATGTACAGGGGAAGTTGTATATAATGTATAATATATCAATCATGATCTGCTCATTGAGGGTCAGATGCGTGCTATGAAATATTTCGTTTCTCACTAAAACAGACGAGCGTGCGCCGGCTTCAGTGGTGCTGAGTGATTCTTAGTAGTGTGCATTATACGTACACACTCGTCACAATGAGATCGATTGAGACAATTTTTAAATTATACCGATTATTAAAGGAAATCCGAGTATGATTTCTCTGCTATAATGTCTTTGTAAATCTTTTGATACGGGATACGATTCAGCCTTGGATATAGTTTAGGTTGGTTTTTTAACGTAAAACTTAAAAGGTAACTGTATTTGGCGAATTACAAAATGAAAAAAATGTTGCACATATTTTGTGTTACTATTTTTTTATGTATAATGTTTTCGTAAATTAGTATGGTAAGCATAGATTAAGATTAGTATAAAATCCTTAAAAAATTTCATACAATTCTTGAGACAAATAGCCTAATTTCTTTATTATTAAATATATAATTATGATTTGACAACAATAAAATAACTCTAGTATAAGATATTTTGTTAATAAAAATATTTAGAATTATTTTTTCCTTTAATACTATTTAGGCATTAAGCATCAAAAACCCAAACTAACTCATTTTTTCGTCTTCTTATTGATTGACTTCCGCTTGTATATTGTAGACATAAAGCAGCATAAAACATATCGATACAAGTAATAAAATACTAACAGAGCGGATTATATACATTGACAATATTTTAAGTGTGATTGATTTGGTGTATAAAATTATAATAGAAGCCAGAAAAACTATTTTAAAAATATTTGTGGTAATATTATATACCCAGGACCAACATAGAAAACAAGAAAAAAAACAAAAAACTTTTCCTAATTCCACGCGAACGAATTTTTAGGCATATTAAGTATGAAATAATATTATACAATACGAAGTAATGTTAAAATTATAAAACTACGTGTGAGAGAAAAAAAAATTATTTGTAAATAAGCAAAATAAAAAAAATAAAACTTTTAAAGATATATAATAAAAATACTTTAAACAATTATTAAAAATTAAAAAAGCCCATATAAGAAAACTTAAAAATGGGTAAATAAGCAAAATTGAAAAAATAAAACTTTTTAAAGTTTTATTATAAAAATACTTTAAAAAATTATTAAAAATAAAAAAAGCTCATAGATTGTCTTCATTACGATGTTCCGTGAACCAGTCGGATAACAGGCGTTTTAATATGTAATAATTTCTTAAAAGATTATTTCAGTAATTTTTCAATTTTACTCAATATAAAATATTAAATCTATAATATTTTATTATTACATCCCATGTGTACATTATATCTATGTTTCAACAATTAATCTTTACACTTAGATATTTTTAATAGTACTATATGTCCTAAATTTTCTAATACATTTATATATATATGTATATATATATATATATATATATATATATATATATATATATATATATGCAAAACCAAACCGTTATCATAGATAAAACAATAACGCAGAATACAATCAAACACACCTAAAAAGAACTTAAACTATCATTAGTAAGTCTCATCTAACATGTTCGTTTACTCTTTTCTCCTATAGTACTCAAGATATATGGAGGATTCCGTACATTCATATACCTTGGGATACGCGCATTCACCAATTCCGGAAGTAAAAAATCGTTTTAAAATTCGATCAGCTTTTGTTCCATTTTACCTTTCCAAAATCTGTCCTCTCTTACAATCCGATAGACTTTAAATGGTGTCCTGTCGTCAATCCAGAAGGCAAACGGGCAGATGTGACTTTTGGTAATGTGCAACTGTCCTTGAATTTGAAAATACCAGTCATAAATCTAACGTTAAAATAAAATTGCATCAGACAAATCTGTAACTCAATGTCAATAACAATAAACTAATAAAATGTCACAAAATTATCATTATGCAATTGCTCTATATGAGATAGGTTATAATTTTCTAGGGATTAGATAATAATTTCTATGACGTTTAAAAAAAAACATTGAATAAAAATTTTAACAAAAGAAATTATATTAATATTTTTGAAGCCCTATTTTACCGACATTAATTTGATATCCCATATAATGAGCATGTTAAAAACATTTTTTGACTCTTAATTTCTTTTTAATAGAGGAAATCTATCTAAAAATCAACCCGAATTATAGTTTTTATGTTTTACGTCTGCGCCTATTAGAAGTAAGGTTTGCTGCCGAGAACCCATGGTGCCGGAATATTTTGGAAATCTCGATACTGGCGAGGTGCAGTCAGTCCCGGTACCGCAATTATAGATTCCAAATATATTCGTTTATTATTTCGTTTTTGACATAGTCATTTATCTCCCTTATCACGGAAGTTAAATTTCTACCATCCAGTATTTCACATGTTTACACATGTTTATATAAGGAAAAACATAAAAAATATGCAAAAATATATGGTGCAACGCAGCATAACATTGGCTTTGCATGTATGTACATATTCCCTGCTCTGATTTAGTTACCACCCAGGTTTTCAATAAACTCTTAGATGTAATCCCGAAAAGGGTAGAGGAGGGAAAAACTTACAAGCGAAGCTACGTTTGTCACATATCTTTATTTACGGCCTATGTTGCTGACAAGAAGCAGGCAGATATTCTATACGGTGAAGTGTTTCATGTAACTATCAGTTGCGCGCTAAATTAAATATATTCATATGTTAATATAGTTTTAGGCTATTTAGTACGAGGAAAATTTCATAAACTGAGTTAATAATTTCAAATTAGTTTAAATATACCAGTTTTGTAATGTGTTTGATATATGTGTTACAGATGAACTTAATTTGATTAAACATTTGCTAACCGACCTTATTGAGATTTAATTACACTTGCTCTTAAAACTCTTCAATTAAGTTCGTGTGTATATTTAGGTCATAGAATTTTAATAACGTTTGCATGAGTAATGGGCGAGTAAAATTTTCTATTTTCCAGTTTATTTTCCAGTCCATTTATTAATGTAAACGATTACAATATTATAAATACTTCTTTGACATTAATATCAAAGTTAATAAACCGGAATATGTAGCTTAGTTTTGAGTAGTTAAATAATTAAATATTTGTTTAGTATTAGATATCATCTAGAAAGATTTTCATGAGTAAATGTATACATACGTAATTAACCTTTAGGGAAAAGACGATGAAATTAGTGTTGCAAATGGTCTTAACATTCTGTACGTGTACACAATATGGAACAGGCGGATATGACCGCGCTTACTACGGTAGGTTAGCTTGAAACTGTGAACAATATAAAGCAGACAATGTACAGCTTGATTAGATTTACATTCAGCTTCATAGTGTATTATTTACTTTGCAACCTTTGTGATGCGCATTAAATGTATACTTAATCCTAGATGAAAGGCTGAAATTTTTATTTGTAATCTAGTTTCACTATTAGGTTATGCTATGATGAAGTAAAAGTATTCGTTATTAATTGCTATATATATGCTTTTATTCTAAATAAACGGATTATTCACGCAGTTAACTTGTTCTTAGATTGTAACAATACGAAAAACAAAGCATAATGTCCGTAACTAGTACCATATTGCTTCAAAGTAAAATTATTCTCTAATATCAACTTGCATATCTTGATTAATCAAGATAATTTTTCGTTTAAAAAAAAAGTAGTAATTAATCGTTTAACTTATTAGAAGTAACAGACGATTGGTTAAGTTCAGACTGCGGCGAACCATTTCAAATCATGTGAAAGAAAGGAACGTCAAATAAGATTATTATTAACTCATGTCGTTTCTGTTTGATGATTGTCATAACGAACTTGCTTCAGATCTATCCACTTCGAACCAAATTCGATTGTATGATGGACGTCACTAGACCCATTTATTGCTCTCGGTTACAAGTTGAGCTTGTGGAACCAGTCCAGTTCCTAAAGTTTTGATTCTCGGTGCTGGGCTCAACTCGGTACCGGTACTCGCCGTATTCCTGTACCTTCTGAAAAGCCTAAGACTAGTTAGATTTTTTCCGATTTTTCGTAAATATAAAGGTTTATGAATCTTTTTGAAATATGCAGACACCTGGATAATTACTATTTTAATAAGTTTTTTCACATGGGGTTTAGAACTTTAAATTTTAAAAATACGACACAATTAACATTTTTTGGTTAAATAATCACTATTCTAAGATTATATCACAAGTTTCAATAGGTTTCATTTTTAAACATGAAAACAATACCATATCACAATTGAATTAATTAATATGTTTAAATGGCATTATAATGGTATTAACAATTATTATCAGTCTTCAAAATGATTACGAAACACATCATAACATTAACAATATAAA
Source organism: Druceiella hillmani (assembly GCA_039881145.1). NCBI lineage: Eukaryota > Metazoa > Arthropoda > Insecta > Lepidoptera > Hepialidae > Druceiella > Druceiella hillmani. Next base: position 29,329,076 of record JAYKKI010000002.1, read on the forward strand.
AAAACTAAATAGAACTGTTCAGAATTTAAAGAGTAAAATAATCTTTTATTGTTTTAAATCAGTATTTTTTTTTCCTTTTTCAGGGTTGTATGGACTTGGAAAACTAATGGCATCTAAGCTTTGATCACTTAATGAGTTGTGCAAATAATTACAAATTATAAATGTAGAGATATTTGTGTGCCAGTGATGAATTATGTCCTCGATCGCCACCATTCTCAAAAAGAGCCATTTTTATTCTAGCGATAGTAAAAAAATCATTATTACATTCAAGAGTTTAAGTACTACTTTGTAAAGTAGTAACTTGGTTTAATTCTTCATCCAATTTATCTCTCTTTGTCAAATTGTTAGTATTAGGACGTTGAAAGATCTCTCTTTCCACCGCCTGATCTCCTTTTTGCTGATCTACAGGACCCCACCCCCCCGATCGGGTAGTTTGATGCAATGTACATGTGCGCTGTGAAAGTTGGGATAATATCATTGTACAGTTGTATGTGATCAGAATGCGGAAAAATAGACAAATCTTCGTCTTCTTCGCCAGTAAAGTACTTGCTGGGATTTATAGAATAACGCAGAGTCGCTATTTGTTTGTTGTGACTCGTCGTTCTGAATACCTTTTTGATTCTCGGGTTCATGTCTGTCAATTTCCTTAGCGCATATTTTATTGTAATATCTGCTGTGGCCAGTGATGGATCCCGACGACGTAAGATTTTATAATGTCAACAGCGGTTTTTATAATGACTAGATTCTCACGGAGTCGCCTCCAAAATTTCTTGTGTCTTCAAAAAACATGACGCCACCACCATCGTCTTCATCTTCATCAAGACATTCTTTATTGTAGCGAAGGTTCTCAATGGTTTAGTCAATAAGCTGTACCAGTCCTAGTTTAGATAAGGGACTCGTTTTTTCCGTCAATTTGCAAAAAAAAATTTCGCATCACTATCTTCTTTCCTTAGAGATTTTTTACAAAAAAGCATCTGATATTGCTAACTAAATAGTATGAGCGATGCATATTTGTTGATATGATTTTAGTTGTTCACCTATCTTAACCATTATGTCGCAGCCATCGGTAGTTTCGGCCATGATGTCTCTATCCAGTGAGATCCCACAGCTAGTCTATTTTTCTTCATTTATAATTTCTTATTATATATTTCATTACATGTAGAGAACCATAAATTTTAATAAACCCAAAATTTTTGAATTTGTAGTTGCCGCTAAAATTGGGTGAATATAAAATTAAACTTATGTACCTGTGGTTTTGGTTTGGTATCCATTTGTCCAAAACCATACCGAATTTTGCATCTTCAAATAAAAAGTCTTTCCATTTCATCTTTGAGGTCTTTCTTTTTTCGGTAGTAAGGTTTAAATACAATTTCTTGTAAAGTATTCTTAGATTTAGGTATTTTGTGCTCAGCTTTTTGACACAAAATACCTAAATCAACCTCAGGTCATCTGAAATTGACAGCGTGTGAAATGATATTCCGTTTAATGCCACCAAGCAAGAAACTATTTTTTTCATAGTAGGATTTAAATTAGAATTATATAATCTGTAATTGTACTAATTAGTTAATTTGCTCCTTTTACTTGAAGACGAAGGCCAGGACTTCTATATCTCAGAACGATTTTTCTGCTGCGAAGTATCTGAACCTAAAGTAACATTTCGATGAATACTTGTTATGATAGATAGATGTTTGTTTATTCCACTAGCGGAAGTATTAGCAGTACCCACTGATTTTAATATCTTATTACATATTTTACATTTAAGGCTGTTTTTATTATCGGTGCGAAGAAAGTGTCATCAAATGAATGATTTGTCATCGGAGCCAGAGCTAATATCTTCGAAATCCATTGCAAACGCACTGTCGACTCAAACTTGCAATGGAAGAAATAAAGCAATCTTTACGTTTACCATTTACACGTAGGTCATGCATTATTTATTTACTTGCTATTATTGCATTTAACGATACTTATACAAGTTATAAAGTAACAAAATCAATACAATTTACAGAATTCACATTGGTACTTACTTTTTTATTATTATTTGTAGTTTTGTATGATATAATCACTCACAATTCAACTAAATCGGTAAATGATTTCAAAACAATGACGTATCACACGCTTGTAAGAAGTTATCCGTTACACGAGTTTTTGCGCGAGTAATACCATGGCACAAATGAATGTGTAGAGCACTAAGCAGGCCGGGTATGAGTGGGTGCGAGTGGCTGTTTTAGGGGTGCCAACGGCCAACAGATTCGACGAATAACACGAACAACGCGTGCGGCGTTGCTAGTTCGCCAGTGCGGACACGAATGAGATTATTACCCGCAGATTGCAGCTCAGTAGGGAGGTTTCTTACCTGGTAACGGAATCTATAATCGCGGTATCGGAACTGACTGCACCTCTCCAGTATCGGGATTTCGCAGGTATTCCGGTACTGGGAATTCCAGGTCTGTTGTAAATGACGAACTTGGTCGGCCGACCAAGTTCACACGTCTATTACAGTTGTAATATTATCTTTATAGCATTCTAATTCCACTAAATAATGTAAAATATCAAACTATCAGCTATTTTTTTATTCTCACAAAATTCAGGAATACTGTGAGCGAGCTATAATCTATACATGTAATAAAATTGTGACAGAGTGAATTCTGTACATTAAAAATATTTTTAAAAAAGTGATTGATTTAGCTTATAGAATGATAATGGATGCAAGAAAACCTTTTTTAGAATTTTTGTTTGCATGTTAATTTGTACAGGTATCATGCAAAATCTACTGGAGGAATTTTGATGAAATTTAGCATGGTAATAATGTATATCCAGGATCAACACATAAGAGAAAAAATTTTTTTTTCCTAATTACACGCAAACGAAGTCATTGGCCGAGCCAATCTGTAATAAAACATCACGACTAAAGCTTACAGAATTTAATAAAAACGATAAAAACATAGATACTTAATTGTCAGCATTAACAAGTCGTCGAGGATTTACTTGGTTTTGGATATATTGTACGTTGAGTTTGAGACTCTCTTTTCGAAAGAAGTCGTATACGTCTTCGCACATTTCCAATCGGTGATAAAACTCGAAATAGTGACTCTATTATAGCAGCATTTGTCTACCATAAAATTGAAATATTTCTGTACTGTATTAGGATTAAACTAAAACTTTGTAGTTATTATTATTTAAGATAACCTATTTCCCGCTAAAGTATATTTTGTATTGAAGTAATCCGCTACGATATCCCATACAGGATATTTGATCGCTAACTGAGAGTAATATTTTATAGTGAAACACAACATAATTAAAATGAAATACCGGCAAGAAAATATTGGTGTATTGAAAAATTATTGTTACATATTATTTTATTTACTTTAAACTTATTTAAAAAAAAATATTAATAGAATCGAAGTATGTGCAATTGGTACATTACGAGTTAGGTTAAATATATATTCTCATTGGTATTATTAAGGCTATTTACCAAATTGTTCAACAAATGTTCATTACCAATTTCTCTTACCTATAGCTTCTTGAGATATTTTATTAAATGCATTTGGTTTTGTTCAGTTGAATTGATTTGTTTTTGGAATAATTTTGTTGTGAAAATGCATGTATTACAATTGTTGAATTGCAGTACTTTGGCGAGGCTTGTTGGGTAGCATTTGTAATCACTTATTGTCGTTCATCCTAATGGAAGCTAATTATGTACAATGCGCAGCATTATGAGTATACATCGACATTTTTGGATATGGTCTAGAAGTTGCAGCTTATTAACGGATGGAAGTGGTTTTTATTTCAAGAACGGTAAATATTATAAACATTATTCCTATTAATAATACCAATTTTATTAGAAACGAAACTAATTGTTTCAGACCAATATACGCGACAAGAAAGTTCAAAAAGCTTCCAAGGACTTTAGGTCATTATATTACAATGTATAGTTTAGGTCAGCATTTAATTTAATGATCACTTAGCTAAGTAACATTTAAAAGACAGATCGATAAGCTCAAATCAAAATATTTCATAGACTTAGAAAATCAGTGTATACGAATAGACACTTATTTATGACGCTGTAACTTGTGATACTAATATTATTTACAGTGCTTAAACATGGGTATTGGCAGAAGATATCACAGGGAATGAGAGTCGATCAAAAGAAATTAAGACAGATTAAATATCCTAGTTAGAGTTAGTTTATCGGTAAATAATGAAAATAAACAAACCTCTAAGCAGCTTGCGAGAGCGGAACTGAACAATAGAGTAGAACACTAATGGTGGGGTACCTTAGAATTAAAAGTACAACACGAATGGGCTAGTGGCCAGTTGGTAGAATTAACAAAAGAGTGTTTAGAAGGACGTACATGCAATTGGTGCCAGAAAGAAACGAAAGACGTGTTAAACAGGAACCCTGTATGCAATAATGTGTGATTAAATACCTATTAAGAAAAAGTAAAATATTTTATCTAAGCGCAAAATTTTATTGACAAAGCTTTAAAACTGGAGAATTACACTCCTCAATTTCAAATTCAAATTCTACGTTATACCTAGCGGTACAGATTTTGATAGATATGATTTTTTATTTTTTAACTGAGACATTTGGGCAATTAATAGTTTTTCTTGTTTTTTGTTGTTACGATGTACGACGTTTTATCAAATATTATTTTTAAATAATATGCTCTTTTATACATTAATTAATTTATACAATTACAATTATATGTGCGCAGATATAATGTTTTTAGCGCATTATATACTAGTCGAGATCTCGACATTTCGAGATTGGATACCTTAATTACCTATGAGAAAAAATATTTTTGATTAATTGCGTTATATCGTAATAACTCTTAATTGTGCATACGGTATAGCATATATCCAGTAAACCCAGATCAAATACAATTATTGTTATAATTTTCTCTAAACAAGCGTAAGCTCTTAAGGAGACGGCCAAAGGTTCATTTGGTGTTAAGTGTTAAAAGAATAAAAGTGTCACTTTCAAATAGAGAAAAGAAAAAAATAAACTCCTAAAAAGTATTTTGTAAATCGACAATCAAATAAATGAGGAACCATGATTCGTTTATAAAAATTCGGAATAATTTTCATAACAATGTGTAATGTCATCGCCGTGGTGTCTTGGGTTGATCATAAGGCATACGGACTTTGAGGTCGCAGCGCACTCCGAGGATCCGGGTTAGATTCCCGGCCGCTCATCGAGCGGGGCTGGATTAGTGTTCTAGTTGGCTGTAAGAGATTGCTCTCGTAGCAATAAGTCCGTACTATGTTTTAATTATATACATTAAAGCGCATATATAAATAAATACTCTTTCTACAGAAATATTTGAACCAACAAAATGAAATAAAGTATAAATTTTGTGTCATTATATTCTGAAGAATATAGTCAGCAAAATTAACAAATTAATCCATGAAGTTTGCAGGCTCAACAAAGCCTTCGAAAAAGCCACAAAATTTACATTCGTTCTGCCATTTAATAGTTTATGTTTACCTAATTGAGCAATGGCTATACATTGAAAGAAAATAATCGGTATTGATTACTTTTTGTAACCATTTCTAAATGTACTTCAATAGACTGTATTTTAATTTTTCTAACATTGCTTGATATATTAAAAATGTGATATATGCGCTTTTATAGAGATAGTTTTTTTGTTGTTTTCCATTATGGTTACCAATTTCATTTTATTTTTTGCTCTTTTTTATTTTTCAATCCTTGATTTTTTGCGTTTTATATTCTAAAATATACGAAATTTTAAAAAAAATATTTTATTTCCGTAACGCTAAGCCCATTTTTGTCAGTCTCCTTTCTATATGCGATACCATCTTGAAAACCAGTTTCGTTATGGTGTCGTAAAATTCGCTTACAGACCAAACTCAATGTTGTTTCAAATTATTTAGCAAATGTTTTGTGTAGCAAAATTGTAATGTTTTTAACTAATTTCTGAAAAATGTATCATAAGTATAAACAGATTCCATCCTTTTTTTGAATTTTGATTTAGGAATAAAATAAACATAGAAAAAAATTTAAAATAATATTATATTCCAATAAAGATAATTTGGGTAACTTATAAAGTTTTTTGACGAACTAACTGATTGATTAAAGGGCAGACCATCGTTTAGTTTTAACCTTTGCTTCTAGAAACGCAAATTTTGGATGGTATGTTTCTTTTTGGATGTTACCAGCCACTAAGAAAGAATATTTTTGGTAATCACCTCTGAAGTTGAAAACAGGAGTTGAAATTTAAATCGACACGTTGCTCATCACGGAAATTTTAAACACCAGATATTTTAACATTAGCAGCTATATTGCTTTAATAAGATAAACAAAAACGTGTTTTAGAGTTTTATGAAATTTTTGGGACGAAAAATAGAGGACATATAAATTTATAGCGTAAATCGTAAGGGCTGGTAATGATAATATTTAGTGGTTATTTTCCTTTTCCAGTATAGAAAATAGCTATGAAAGAAATAGAAAAAAAAATCCCTTACGAACGGCGAAAATATACATTCTGTATTAGGAAATCAAAAATTTTTTTACCGTCAAATTACTACTTTTACTGACATCATATGGCACCTAAGTCGCAAATTCTACAAAGATGAATTTTGAACCGTATCTCCCTTTTGCGACCAATTCTACAAAAACAATCAGAGTGATTTCGAAGTACACACTTTAATAAACAAGTACAAAGCTAGCAAACCTACTTTCCTAATATGAATGAAAATTTAACTTAAAATAATTTAACATTATTAATAGTTATAATCATTAACTCTCAACTTCTCGCCCGATTTCACACCTATTTGGAAGAATTAATTTTATCTACGCGCAGTTCCGCATAGATGAATTAGTCACACTTTAATTTTGTTTTGAATTCAATATACATATTGAAAATCAAATGTAATTATATTATATCTTTGTCAATGTACCTTTGTTAGAATATACAGCGAAAATGGAATAATGTTACTACACGTGATACCATATTCCCTGCCGATTTATATATTCAACGAACGTTTTTGACGGTTTGATTAAAGGTTTATTTTAAAATTGATTACCAACTGTGCCTGTACATTAGTTACAAAACATATCTTAAAGCGAGTTGGTAGGATAATTATATTTACAGGTATTCTATGTAAGATGTTTAACATGCAAATTATGTTGTGACTCCTCCTATCTGAGGTAGCCTAGTGTTATTACTGCCAAAATTAACGTACCTAAAGCGAATCGAGCAACGACGGGAAGTTGTCTTTGAACCTCGGCGAAGTTTGCCATTAGTTCTTCATGGTACTAACTTGTCAATTAGTTAGATTAAAGTTAGCGCAAGCCGCTTATCAAGTCCCGGCCGCGTTTAAGTTTTTTCTCTGATAGATACGGCAGAGTATTATGAACAGTTGGCTCATGCTGGCAAGTTATTATAAGATATTACTTAGGATTAGGCTTAAGAAATAATCAATACCGTATTGACCCTTTTATTATGAGCAGTGGATATTGTTAAAAGCTGATCTATGTTACAAATATATGTTTTTATTGAAAAATAAAACCCGAAGTTGATGGTGTAATCTTTTATAGGGCCCAGTGTTATGTACAAAAGGATTGTAAATAAAATTTGTATAATAATTAATCTAACGTCCAATGTAGCTTTTCGCAAGCTTATTTTATTACAATTACATTTTAACACGATTTTAACAATGAGTTTATTTAACTAATTAAGCACCTCGTATGTAGCCTAAATATATCGTTTTGCGGCTTCCTATTTAGATATTCCTATTTTAATATTAAAACAAAGGAAAATTTTATCTTTTATTAACGTGCAGGTGTTTTTTCCTCATATAAATTCTATGCATCTTCATTCCCTGAAAGTGAAAAGTAAGGTCGCTTAATTTAATTTTTTTTTTAATTTTGCTGCTCGTGCTTTCCAGGTTCTTTATAAATATAATAAAAGAAAGGAAGAAAATCTGTACGTCAAATATTTCTTAGGAAAATAATTTAGGGGCTATAATAAATTGTTAAAGAGAATATTACGGTAACCTTATTTGTATTTTTTGTCTGTCCACCTGTTAGCGTTTAAGGTAAAAACTACCAAATAGATTTGTATGCGTTTATCACTGTCGAGTTTCTATTTTTGTCTCTAGCTGACGACCAACGGAGGAAGGCGATTCCGTAACAAGTACATTGCTGTAGGTGCTAGTTGTATTCCGGAAAATATAAAGAAGGATATGAAATATTGAGGGTTTCCGGACTTTCCATGCGTTGATCTCTTTTTAAATATTTTTTCTTTGATTGCTCACACTCGCGTCTCTTAAAATTTACAAATCAAATTTAAACCAAGTTCTATCCGCTGTATTTATTAACATCCATACTGGAATAAATAACTCCTAATACAACAGCACAGAGTGGAAAAAGTAAGACAAACGCGTTAGTGTACTAATGACCATGATATGATCAATTATCTTATTGTTGCCGACAACTCGATTAATACTACGAGTAGAGTTGTAGACAATAAGTACTTTATTTATACAGTTGTTAGTAACAATGAGATTTGTAGTCAATGCTTAAGCATGTTGTGATCGTGGTATATATATATATATATATATATATATATATATATATATATATGGTTATACGGATATACAGAATATATCACGATTGAACTGCGCCACTTTAATCCGTAATATTGTATCATGGGTGGATTCAAATATGCCTGTTTTTTTTTTAAAAATCATACCATTTTTTTTCTGAAATTTAACAATTATCGTAAGTTATTAACATGGAAATGCATCAACCTATATATTTTATTTCAGTAAACGTAAGAAATGTGGAAATAAAAGAGGGTTAAAATGAAAAAAATTCAATTTCAGATTTTCATTTGATACAAAATTTAAACTTTAATTATTTGTATATATATATTTATATATATATAAACTCTTTTGCAAAAAAAACGGGCACTTATAGGAATAAACCATATTAGAGTTATTTTATTATTATTTGATGCATTTAATATGGCGATATGATGAGAATATTGTTATTTATTATTGAGATATCGTTTTTACCTACTTCAGTCATTAAAATGCGAATAAATAAAGAAAACGATGTAAAGTCCACAGACGAGCGTTTTCATACTGGTATATTAAAAATGGCTAAGTTTATTTTTTAATATTTTTTATTCATTTAACATAAAATTTGAAAATTTAGTAACGAGTATGGCCTCCTCTAGCTAAAATCAATGCGCTTAATCTGCTAGGCATGCTTTCGATGACGTTTTTTATCATTTCCTGAGGAATACGTTCCCATTCAGCGACGATCACATTTTTAATGACCTGAATGTTTTCTGGTGCTGATTTTATGGCTCTGACGCATCGTTTGAGATTATCGCATATATGTTCTATCGGATTGAGGTCAGGACTTCTAGCTGGCCAATTTAGCTGATGAATTCTGGCCTCCTGCATATACGCATCAACGTCTCTAGAGCGGTGGGCACGAGCGTTGTCGTCCATAAAAAGGGACTCGCCTCGCCTCGCCTGTTGTTAATGCGAGTTGTTATGTACCTTTGCGCAGTAAGTGTGCCATTTTTAATAAAAACTAACTTGGTATGGTCATCTGAGTTAATACCAGCCCAAAATATTACGGAGCCTCCACTGTAAGGGGTGATTTCCTCAAAGCACACTTCTGCGAAGCGTCCTCCAGATATTCGTAAGACTCGCCGAAGTCCATCCTCACCACTAATCAATATACGAGCTTCATCGGAGAATTACACACTATTCCAGTCTTGTTGAGTCCATGACGAAAAATTTTGAGCGAATCTTAATCTGGCAACTCGATGCTCACGGAGCAATGTAGGGCCCCGAGCTAGGCGATAGCTACGTATATTGATGGCCTGAAGTCTCCTTCTGTCCATAAGCTTGACAGAAGGAGACTTCAGGCTTCTGACGTACCTCTGACGTCCTCGAGGTCTATTTGAGATCCACGTACGTAACTTGATGATTTCGTAGCGCTTGACTGACTATGAAGCGGTCGTCCCGTGGCTCAGTGCACCGTTTTCTTACAGAACCGGATCGTTGCCAGGTCCTTTGGACGGTGGAACGGCTCAAATTATACTGCCGAGATACATAACATTGGCATTATATCCTTCTTCAAGCAGCGCAATAATTTTACTAGCTCTTATAGTTTTTTCAACCATACTGAGAACAGCAAACAGAAGTGAACTAACGCAGCAAACAGCAGAAATTTAATTTTTTTTTACGTACAAATATATATATATATATATATATATATATATATATATATATATATATATATAATATTTAGTGATATTTAGTGCATGTGCAGATCCCTGCGCGTGTGCGGAAGCGTGCGCATGAATATGCACGGATGTGATGTTTGATGGGATCCTTATAATAACCCGTCAGGGAAAGGGCTCGGATTGTCTTCCATACCGTGGCTCGGATTGCTGGTGCTAACTTCGACTCTCAAGCTGACGTATACAAATATTGGTATTTTGACCTATGCGTCAACGGTGTGAGCTTTATGGTGTATCAGTGTTTAACAAATAAGGCCAGTGGTACTTTGGTCGCAACTTGTGCCGCTTGTAGCCCTGACCAAGGCTTACAGAACCTACTCAACAAACACTTTGGCGTTTTAGGTGGGTCTTTTACATGTTGACCTCGTGATCGTGAAAGGAGCGGCAAACTTTCCTTTAGCTCGAGGTAAGACTTTCATTGCAGGTCCGTTCAGTTGCGAATTTATGAAAAAAGAACCCCTGTTGACTAGAAAGCGACGTATTTTAGAGATCCTCACTGCTTACTGGTAATCCAGGTGGATCCTCCCTGATTTTAAGGAGAAAACTACTAAATTATTTTTCCCTGATATTTCTAAGCGATTATCAAGAAATTGGCTTATTTTCGATTATTACACCTCGCAGTTCTTGACAGGACATAGCACCTTCCGCGCAAGCTTACATCGACTTGCATTAAGGGATCGCCGTATGAGCGTGCGATAGTATATTTAAATACCATCGCGGCGTATTTCGGTGCAGCGTAGCACGGCCACCTTCGGTATTCAGGGTAATCAGCATACGATTCCTGTTATAAAATAAATTGTCCTTACGAGTACATTTTTGTGAAACTAAGCGTAATAGGTTGGACTTTACCGCCGTTTGTTTAACTTAACGTCTAAGCCTAACTCAACATGTAATAAATCATTTACAATTATAAAAATAATTAATTATATATAATAATAATTATAAAAGTAATTAATTATATAATAATTAATTATAAAAGTAAATAATTTATGAATGTTAAGATGTCCGGCCAAGAATCGTATACTTAGATTCTTAGATGGGTGCTAGAGTCTTAGCCACTACGCCATTATGTACTAAGATAATACCCAATTTTAAGCTTGTCTTTTAAAAAAAAGTTATCTAATGATAAAAATAAGAACCAAAGATATAAATATCAAAATAGGAGTAAAATCTTAGCTATTATAAAAACATTGCCTTAAAGTGGTATAAAATGTATATTCTACAGAGAAAAATAACACAAACTTTTATTTGAAAAGAAAATAACGTGTCACAATGTTTGTTTCATTGCCTTTACCTTTACGCCAAATATCATAAAAATTTATTTGTATATAAAGCAATCAAATATAGTTCCATTGAAGTGGAAGCCGATTCATTGTAACTATCTCACTCTAACCCCTTATGAAATTAATGAATAGCATATATGGTCTAGATGTTTTCCTCATCGCAATTTCGGGGATATTCATGAAATGTTTTAGATGACTGACTTTGGCTTAACCAAAAAGGTTGTCTATTTTCCCTCCCTAAATTTTACAATTCTTATTAGCAATATAATGTTGTAATACTGTTATTTAAAATATTATTGATGCTGACAATTTATTAAGTAAATATGGTGATAACAGTATATAGTTTAATAATATTGTGGGTATAATACTCGTAGAATGAGTTTTGTAAATAGTCGTCAACTAATCGAATATATATTTGTGCCAACCATATTTTAATTTCCAAGTTAGTTTATTTACAAACATTCTCTTTGAAATGAAACTGAGTATAACTACGTTACCCGGCTTCCCTAGGGCATAATATTTTTACTGTAATTTTTTCTGTAATATTTTCATATTGTTCTTCACTTTTATTTTTTTCTTCTTCAAATTCTGGAAGTTTCCTTTCCATTTCTTGTTTTATTTCTTTTTTCTTTGTTGTCATTTTGCTAAATTGTGTAAATATCCTCTTATATTCTGGCATTTTAGCCAAAAAAATGATAAACCTATCAAAACACAAAAAATACTAAATTTATCCTCTTTAATCCCCCCCTATTCGTTGCTAAAATAATACTAAATATAATACAAGCGCGCCGAAGTTAGTCTTATACATCTTCGAGGATCGAATTTTAGCATTTTAGCATAAAGCAGTTTCGAGTAATTTTAGAATTTTAGCTTAAAGCAGTTTCGAGTTCAGAAAATTATTGAATATACGGGCGCCGAAGTTCATCTTATATACCTTCGGAGATAGAAATTTCCAGAACATGGCATGTATAATTTTCAGTTCAGAATGATCTTGAATATATGTGTGCCAAAGTTTATCTTAAATATCTTTGAAGGATCAAAATTTCTAGAACATAGTATGTATAATTTCTAGTTCAGAACATTCTTGAACACACGCGTGCCGAAGCTCTTCAATTCAGAAATACAATTTCTAGTTCATAATATTTATGAATATAGGCATGCCCGAGCTCGTCTCACATATCTTTGAAGATTGACATTTCTGGAACATGATATGTACAATTTCCAGTTCAGAATTTTCTTGAATATTCGTGTGCCAAAATTTGTCTTATATACCTATGATGATTAAAATTTCTAGAACATGATATGTGCAATTTTAAGTTCAGAACATTCTTGAAAATTTGAGTGCTGAAGTTCGTCTTATATACCTATAAGGATCAAAGTTTCTAGAACATGACATAAACAATTTCCAGTTCAGAACATTCGTGTATATTCGAGGGCCGATACCTATGAAGATCGAGATCTCTACAAGATCTCTTCACTCCAGAATATTCTTGAATATACGCGTGCCAAAGTTTATCTTATATACTTTCGAGGATCGAAATTTCTAGAACATAAGATGTACAATTTCTAGTTCATAACATTATTCAATATTCATATCCTTTTGATATCCTTTTGCGAGGGAGGGGAGCTGGCGTGAGAGTGATGGGGTTGGGAGTGTTTGTGAATATGTTTGTGAGAAATATACGACATTTCAGGATATTATGAAATCTTTTAGATAGAATATTATGAAAGTTTGCAGAAAAAAAAAGTAACAATCTTAATAAGGATTCCCTAATATCATATATATATATATATATATATTTAAGTATAATTAAAATAAAATAATTTATATAAAAAATGTATTTCTATTGAATAGCTGAAATTGACATCATATAAATATCTGAAAAAAATCTTATTAAAATCAGTACAGGTTTACTGAGAGAACGTACGTTACTGCTTCAATCTTATTTCCTTTCTACATATTAACGGAATCGGTTCGTTTCTTACTATGTAGAATAACATTTTTATATCCATTTACTATTTTAAGTAATGTTTTTACGACTTAATATACTGGCATTTTTCTTTTTCAGACATTATGTCTCTTATCTACAAGTAATTCAAAGACAAAAATTAATATTCCTTTATGTTCTCCTATATTAGTTTCTTCTTTTGTACTTTCCACTTGCTGAGTCTTTGTCTAGCAGTTTAAGCTCCCTTATCTTCCAATTAAAATTAATAATTAAACATTTCTTCTTATCAATTTATACCATTCTATAAATACTTTTTTAGGTATTTCACTTACGCATATACTTTAAATGAGACCTTGTATATTTTTCACATATATATTTCTATAGTGAATAGAGAAAATTTAAACAATTTTATGTACATAATCGATTAAAACATTTTATAGTTTTATCGAATCACAAAGAACATGTGAACAGATTACCACTTTCACCTCGGTTATTTACATAACTTCGACAGTATTTTCTGAAAATAATTTCATTTCTCTCTCTTCATTCAACACCCTTTCTTGAAACTTATTCAAAACGAAAAGAAATTCTTATTCGAAACGAAACGACTTGCTTTATTTTAGCAATAGAAATTCGTGCTTACTTCATTATAAACTTTTAGGTAAATCTAATATTTTGTAATTAAAAATGTTGTTTTCGTCAGCATCCAGTAAAATTTCACTCTGAAAATGGCTGTTTTATTTGATATTTAGAACTTTGAGTTTTTTACGTTGTCAAAGTTGATAAAAGCTCTCGGTGATAATGTAGTTTGTGAATATTTATTTTTGAGAATGTTGTTACTTGACAATATTAATTAAAATAAGTTTTAAAGTCTACATATGTAATTTACATATCGATAGTTTTCAATTAGAAGTTACCATAGTGGACGGTCACTAATTCTAGTAAGTCGTTATTATCGATAATGATCACTTTGCAATGACTTTTTGTTAACATCTTAACATCAGAATCAAATGTAATTATTACAAAGTTTTAATCGATTGAATGTATCCTCCTTATTATGGTATTAATTTGTATCCACAACGTGAAATCGTTATTCGGACAAATTTTCCGATTGATCTCGTCTGGCCTCGTTCTAATTTTAAGTACCTATTGTGCCTCTGGTATGAATATCGTAATTGACAATAAACAAGATTGATTCAATGCCGATTTGTATTCCTTTCGACTTGGCCTCGAAGTTTGAATTAATAACTAACTTTGGTTATTTATTTACTTACATTTCCGTAGTCTGTTTTCAATTTCACTGGTATATAAAAATAATTTATGTTATTAAAGCAAATTCTGCCTTGGCAACGTTTTATTTTTGCTCTAATAAACTTTGTGGGTTAAGAATGCTGGATTTTTACTTCAGCGGAGCACGAAAGGAGGGCAAGTGTCTTTTATTGCACGCGTTGTATTATTATGTTAAGTTTGTATATAAAGTATTATTTAATAAATATTATTAAATTTTAAATATTTGTTGACATCAATTATTGTCGGGTCTTAACATTGCTGGAGTGATCACTCTCTTTTATAACTGTTATTAGTAATAAATATTCATTTATAAAATGTATTAGCGAGGAAACATTTAAAATTCATTAGAAAATTGATTAATTCATAGAATTTAGCAAATTTATTTTACGGTTGAAGAGTGATTGGGAAAATTTAGGTTAATTAAAATGGCAATTATTTATTTAAGTAGACTTTTTAGTCTAATATGCTCAACATTTTTAACCTTGGAATAGAGATAAGGTTCTAATAAAATTAATTAATTTTCAGACACTGCATTTAATTTAATCGTAATTATTTATTAAACTAAAGTATGTTTTTTAATAAACTCTGTTTTCAATATTTTCTTTTTCGTTTTCTCATATAAAATTTGCGTTTTAAGGATTTTCGTCTTTATTTAATATATTAATGTTGTATAACGTATGTTAATATGTTACATAAATCGTAGTAAAATTAAAATACAGTAAAATGATTTAATATTCAAAAGCTATAATGAAGAATGACATTTTATATTAAGTTTGGTTCTGAGATGGCGATAATATTTTAATGTAAAATTTACTAACAAAGCATTGTTATTTATTAATGATTTTAATTATGAAAAATATTCTTAAATTTCAAAACAACAATTTTGAAATAAGTTGCTTAGAGCATCAGTTAATAGTGAAAGTAAAAATTTAGAAAATGAGATGGCGATAATATTTTAATGTGAAATTTATTAACAAAGCATTGTTATTTATTAATGATTTTAATTATGAAAAATATTCTTAAATTTCAAAACAACAATTTTGAAATAAGTTGCTTAGAGCATCAGTTAATAATGAAAGTAAAAATTTAGAAAATGAGATGGCGATAATATTTTAATGTGAAATTTACTAACAAAGCATTGTTATTTATTAATGATTTTAATTATGAAAAATATTCTTAAATTTCAAAACAACCATTTTGAAATAAGTTGCTTAGAGCATCAGTTAATAGTGTAAGTAAAAATTTCAGGAGTTATATTTTAAATGTAAAATTGTGGGGTTAGAACAGTCGAGTTGTTGATACTGAGCATTGACGTATTCTTTGGGACAATAAATAAGAAAATATTTAAATATTATTTAATATTTTCTTACATATAATGTAATATTACTAAATACAAATAAATACTCTTGAGTCTATATGTTGCTTTATAAACCATTCGCACTTTTGTAATTAGTCAAATGATCGCTTCTGTTTTCGAGCTTAATTCTTTTTGCTTCTGGTGCCTTTGTGCGTTGTTAAGTTCAACCCCTATGTTTGCAAATATCTTGTCGATATTGTATCATTGAAAGAAAGCGATTAAGGAGGAAAATGAAGGAAAATTGATTAATTTATAATTTTATGCGTTCTGCTATATTTTGCTTATTTCAAAATTCGCATATGTAGATGGAAATGAGTCACTATATCTAAGGTTTCAGCTTTCAGGGTTCAGCGAAAATTTGAATCTTTGTGTGAGCTGTTTTTATGACATTGTGATTGTATACCCCGTATGTAATAAGTAAGAATGTTTTTAAAAAATAATTTTTATGAGCCATTTGAGGTTTTATCGAATGTTTTAGATATTGATAAAAGTCTTTATACGTAACTTACATATCGATCAGTAATAATCACCTTACAATTCATGCTATATTTTCAAATTTATCTTTTATGTCAAATTTTGCTATAAAGTTCGCTAACATAATTGAACCAATTTATCGTTTTTTGTTTAAGACTTTTATTCGTTGCTGATTCGTCATTTGTATTCGTCATTGAAGATCTAAAGGATGGCTTCCACCATCTGATATAATCAATAAAATTGCAATAAGTTTTGAAAAAAAATCACTTGTTAGATTATGCCATAAAATATTAATTATTGCGGATTATCTCGTTTAATTATATCAAACTAAATGATGGATTTCAATGATAATTGCAATAAACATTTCTAATTATGATGTCAACCTCAAGAATGTCAGAAAGCGTCATAAAATATATGTATATATATATATATATATATATATATATATATATGTGTGTGTGTGTGTGTGTGTGTGTGTGTATGTAATCCTAGAATAATGGTTATAATTTATATTTACGTAAACAGGCATATTTATGTAAATAACATTGGTTAAAGGTAGCTTTGCTGTTATGCAGCAAAGATGCAATGAATGTTTAAATTTTTATTTATATATTTTTATACTGTCACATAAATTCGCACATTATAATTGTTTCTAAATCAGCGTTCTGACACTTGCGTTACGTGAAGTCGTGATAACGGCCTTCACAACGTTGATAGTCTTCTAGTTTATTATCAAACCAAGTAATAGATCTGATTAGTCGTAACTACAACATGGCTCGGGCGTACGTCATCGTCATTTCTCTCTCGCAGCAAAATTTAGTGGCAACACGAGAATTTGCAGTTACAGGTATCAAGTTTATTCCAGCACCGGTGCCCATTGAACATGTGAGTGGGCGTAGTAAGACACCAGCTTAATGACCACACTGGATACTTTGAATTTTTTGGATAATATTTAAAATTATGTTCTGACAGAAAAATTATAAATAATACTTGTAGGATATTATGGCTGTACCGACAATTTTGATTCAGGTATTAAGGTTTTTGTGGCTATATAAAAGGTTGTATCGAATTTTTTGAGTAAAGTAGTAAGGCTTTACGGTAGTCATTAATGGGCTCGTGGCTGTCTAGATTTCGGAACTTTACAGATTTTTATCAAGACGAGGGTATATCTCATTTCATGCTGGAACGTTCGTATTTGTAAAAATTGTGTCGAGTGAGATTTTTTAAAACGGAATAAACTCTTCTAAAACTAGTAGATATTTTTTGTGGTGAAATATTTGAGTAATTTTTGAACCGCTGTTGAACATACATGCAATAATGTCGCAAATAGATTAATATATTATCATGAAATTGATATGATTGTATATAACAAGTTTTATCTGCGATAGTAATTTGAAAGTACTGAAGATCCCAGTTTTTTACCTCCATAAAATAAATTTTTCCTTTTCTTAATAAATCCTTCGATTGGATTTCAAGGATCCAAAGAGGCGACTCGAAATTTCAAAGTCTTGTCTAGAAATCTGCTGAACTGATCTAAAAATAAATTTTGATATAGTTTGTTACTATGGAAAAAATTTGGCTCATTACTTTAATTCCACAATGGAACAGTAATCGACGGTTTCGAGAAGAAGTTTCGCCGCGTCCAATAAATTCAGCCACAAACTCAGCAGGAAAAGTTTTGATGCGTAAATTATCCACTATAATTAAATTTTTCTTAAATTATCTACTATATTAAACGTAGTGCGTTTTTGGGACGCTGTTCAATTATAGTAAATTATTTAGAAAAAAATATCTACTGTTACTGGCTTTGACTACACTAATCATATAAGGTTAAGAGATGCGATCAAGGAGAAAAGACAAAGAAAATTCACCAAGACAAGGTTTCACTCACAAGGCAAAAGCTAAAGCTGACTTCGAACTGCTTGTATATCGACCTTACTTTCTAGAGTTGGGTTCCACCTACTCTTATTTGAAAGAAATAAGAGTAGGTGGAACCCAACTCTAGAAAGTAAGGTCGATATACAAGCAGTTCGAAGTCAGCTATACAAAAATTGAAGACTGTAGTAAGTTGACCGCATTTAATTTTTTTGGAAGGTTAAAGAATATTTTCTTTTCTTATAATATATTTGAATTTTAAATAAAATATGGACTAAACATAAATTTATTGTGAGCCTGTACAGAACAATAAATTTAATTTTTGACTTTGTATATTGTTTTACTTGGCCGTTATTCTCAATTCATCTGTCATATTGTTCCATCATTTCTAGTAATTGTTTTCTCAGAATATTCGTTTTAACAAAGATATCTTGTTAGTTACTAAAACTTACTTTCCTTTTCATGAAAAAATAACCCTTTTTAATAAAGGTGAATTTTTCAGGACATTTAAGTTCCCAAGAAATTGGAGAGTGTATTGTTAAGTCAAAATATATTAAATTTTTAGTGATAAATTTGTCTTCTAAATAACTTTAAATTTTTTGTAGTTATGAAAGTCGTTCTATATTTAATATTTTCGTTGTAACGAGATAAGAATATTTATGCAATTTACACATGTTTTGATTATGTAAATTTAATTTTTTTTAATTATTAATTCTGTTATTACTATTAGTATTGTTGTTCTGAATTTAACTTATATATGGTTTCTAATGTATAATTCAAACGAACCAATGTTTATATTTTGGAATTTTGTCTGTCGAATAAGCTTTTACAGCAATTTTTGTGAACAATTCATCACAAGAAGACTGTGCGTACACTTATGTACACCTACGTACAGGTAGGCTATGTAAATTTGGTGTAATTTTTGACATTAGGTAGATTATTTATATAATATTAACTGAGAAACAATTTAAACAAGATTGATGACACGCAGTGACAGAAAATTCAATGTTAATAATATTAGCGATGCCATTTGTATGACTTGATTTCATTTACGTTTTTCCAGAAGAGAAAACATTTGCTAGCAAAAAGTGGGTATTACATTATTTGAAGTATTTTGAATGTTTTTTTAAATCAGATTACTCACTACAAAATATATTCATACCTACAAGTGGTGAGTACTCATACACAGACAACCACTGTAAATGGATTTATATATTACAAAATACTACTATTAAATATAATACGATCTATCTTTTAATTAAAATCACCAAGCACCCTTAATTACGAAATAATATTTGCACGCATTACTTATATATACTGCACACAACCATACGCAATTTTCAAAACGCATACATACATAATCCCCAATTTAAATATTTGCACTCGCCCCTCGCCCCGAAGCTCGTCGAAATATAGACGAGAGAAGACTCTGTTCGAAATATTCGTGCACGAATGCTGACATAAACTTCTTGTGCTTAGTCGGCAACAATTGACGACGTCGATATTATAGCTGCATCCGCGTTACGTTTACTGAGTTTATATAACTTCAGGACTTGTTAAGTTCTATAAAATTAAAATTAACTACTGATTGCATTCCATTTTATTAAACATTTTTTTGTATGCGCGCTAGAACAAGGAATCAACGTGTTGTCTTGTGGATCAGTTAGCAACTAGCGTGAGCGCGAATGTGTAAACATCGCGTCCGCCTCATCGCTCCTTTCTTTGATCTTGTTCAAAAAACCGCCATCTATGCGAATATCGCGAGTGACGAGGCGAGTCATCTGGTGAATGGTGAGCGCTCCATTTATTTCTCAGCTCGCTAACCATTATAACTGCAGGATTCACAGTTTATACAAACAAGCAAACCGCGCGCCGAATTCTTTAAGTTTTCTCACCGTTTAAAATTTTTACTGATCGTAATTATTAATTGGTACGAAAATATAGGCGAGAGAAGATTCTGTCCTGTGGGTGATAGTGATGGTAATTTTTAATTGGTACGAAAATATATTGTAGAGCATGAGTACGTGGTTATTGATCTTTGGCGCACAAGATTGATTATCGATATGTCTAATTAGCTCTTGAAGTTGGTATTCAAGAGGTTGGTCGAATTGTAAAATGGAAATTATTGTATGCATATTTTAAACCTAGTTTTATCTTGCTCAGCGGAAAATATTTCTGAGGTAAAATGGATTTTTTAGTATTAATTAAATTAGTGTATTTTTCAGCTCATCTATTTAGTAGACGCTTATAATGACTGTGTAAGAAGCTGTGCTCTCATGTGCCGTGTAAACGTATGTGCCGTATATATATGTGCCGCGTAAAAGGATTATTGGAAATATGTTTTAAAACCAAATTGGGAAAGATTTTAACCGAATAAGGGCAAAATATCTTGCCCCTCTCCCGACGCAATTTGTCATACAATACACATTTAGCGTATGCTTTTGCTACTATCGCTATTCGCAACGCGAGCGTTAAAAGCTTAGACTTTTATTATTTATTACAAATCTAACATGACAATATTTTTCTGAAATATACACTGTTTTACAATCCTGGTGGAGCATAACTCAAGGTTTTTTTCGGATAAGGGTCACAGACACTTGTATATACACAAGAAAATATGTTATTTTCTTAATAGAATTTTTTTAACATTCTTAAAATTTTTCTTTGACATTTTTTGCTATTTTTTCGTTGTATATTTCAGAAGGTAATCATTTATTTGGTCTTGTGTTTTATATAATAGGCATATTCATGACAATCTAACAGTAGTAAACGTCTTAAGATGGATTGATCTATTATGTACGTAATAAAAATAAAATTGTCACTTTATAATCCGAGATCGACACTTTAACCACATTCGACACGAGATATATTAGATCGTTTGGGTGACGTCTCACTCGCTATTCCGCGTTCTCGTGATAAAGTTTTTTGATTGATGTCTTCAGTCGCACTTGCTCTATTCTGTGAGTATAGAGCGTAACTTTGATATCAGTTTTGTATTCGATAATAAAGTAAGATTGATATAACACCGACTCGGCTTTGTCCCTAAAACGCGAACTAATAATACCAGCTATCGATTTACTTACATTTTGGTACTCTGCTCCTCATTTTATCTGCTGGTCTTTGTTCACAGAAGGTTATGGAAGCAGTTTGTTTTATTAGATATCATAAAATTGTAACTCTGATTTGGAAATAGCATTAAAAACAAGGCGAAAAATTAAAGTAAAACTTTACTTGAAGCGCTGGCTGTTTTAATTAAATAAACACGAATTTAATAAAATATAGAAATAACGGAAACTATTGATTGACACTATGAATATTTTTAAAATGATAGTTAAAAGTATTTTTTGCTTTTTTTTCTAAATTAAAACGAATATTGACTAGTTCATTTTCTTTTTCGTATGAAAATTTAAAGAATTTTTAGTTCCAGTCTCGATTATTCTTAAACATATTGTTTGAAAAGAATAATTGATAAGCTGCCAATTTAAAAGTACTAGGTGATATTTTTATTTTATTAACCAGTTAATTTAAATATTATTCTTGACTGTTAACATTAAGGCTAAATTCTTAAATATATTAAACTTCTTAATAATAATATGTACTCTCCACATTGATAGAAACTAGTATTAAGTATCAAAGCATAGGTTCAATTTCGCTAAGGATTTTCGTTGATAAGTCAGTTTGTAGGTATGTGTATAGGAAAATATTCTGTAAATTGATATTCAGTAAACTGCTAATGGATTCTTCTAGTTTTTATTTTTAATATCCTCGTCTATCACGACTATTGCGAGTATTTTATAAATAATTGATTTATTAGTTTTATAAGATTTATCACGATAGGTGAAGTAACTTGTGAGGCGTGCACTTTTGATTTTATTAGCAATTAATTTAAGTCGATATTAAATTTTCATGAGAAATATATTTTAAAATTAAAAAATAAATATAATAATGATCAAAATTATAAAAATGGCATAGTTCTCAAATTTATGTAAGATTGTTATATGACAATTCGGACTATTCGTAAGAAGATAACACAAATTTTTTGTGGACTTGTTTTTAGGTAGATTTTATTCCTTAAACTAAACGTTAATTGTTCGGTACGGAAAACAAACAGGATGCCTCAATGAGGAGTGATGAGATCTTGAAAGATAAATTACATTTGAAATTAAATATTGATGCGTGGTACACTTCTTGTTATAGCATATATGCATAAAGTATATAGATTATATGTAAAGTTTATAGTGGTTTTAATTCTGTGTCAAGGAGATCCTTGAGAAATTTGATCTTGAAAATTATTTATCGATTTTTTATATACAATAACTGATTTAAAAAGATGGGTCTCATAGTTAATCCATTAAATCTCAAGCTATTGTCAATAACGAGTTACTTCATTCTAATGTCAATATAAATGATTTGCAATGCAACCCTGCAAAGGACTTTGATCGATTGAAAGATCAAAACCTCTTCATAAACATATTCAACGGTATATTTTCCCTTTAAAAATAAAGTACGTTTTTACCCAATTTTTATTATCCTTATTTGACTAACGAAATGTATACTATCTAGACCTTACCGAACAATTGTTTAGCAAAATAGAAAGCCTTCAAAATTTATTTGTTCCTAGCAAATTTGACTTCAAAAAATATAAAATTTAAGCGTTTAAATAAAAAAATGGATGGTCATTCGTAATCGACGCAATCTGTAATGTTTCGTTATGGTTTACATAATCCAATTATGTTTCGTTATATTTTACATAATCCAATTATGTAAATGATTCGTTATATTTTACATAATCCACGCAGAACACTAGACCTCCTTGCTACAGTGTTAGTTTCATGGAGTTATCTGCTCGTTGCTTGCGATTAAGTTCTGAAAGCGCATGCTTCCAATCTCTAAACTTTGCTCGTCCTTTTGCGAAAATGTTTCCTCTGTTTATGCCGTCAAATTATAGAAGTTATTGGGACTTAGCATCGGATATTCATCATTCGTATACGCTTTCAAAACTGTTTCGAATAAATTTATACTTCTACTGTCTGCATTCGCACAATTTTTTTCTTTCGTTCAGATCATATTATGCTTCATATCTCATTCTTTTTCTTCTCGGCATATCAAATCATCAAATTGATGATCTATATATTAAGGGTTCTGTATTTTGAAAGGTAAAAAAATGGATCCCAAATCAAATCATTCACCTCGTCATCAATCTGATTTTAGCACTCATTTTTCTTAGAATAGGTTTGATGTAGAAACTTGAAATATGGCGTACTATTAAAGAACATTAATCTGTTGGCACAGTTAAAAATATTCATATAGAAATTTTAGCGCCGCACAATTGAAAGAGCGACTGAACGATTGGCTCCGGCAGACTTTCAAAATGATTGATTATACGATTTTACTATTGTTCTATTATTATTTGCATTAATTTTAATATTATTATCATAGAACTTTTAAAATTATTAATTACACGATTTTACATAAAATTTTTATTTTACTGATTTTACATAAAATAGTTATTGTATTGAAGAGTATAGAAATTTCGGGGCAGTATTTCTGTACTCCTCAATACAAAAACCATTTTATGTAAAATTAGTGAAATAAAAATCTTATGTAAAATCGTGTAATTAATAATTTTGAAAGTTGTATAATTTTTGTATCTTCTTATATTAATTGAAAGAGCGACTGAACGACTGACTTCGACAGACTTTCAAAATTATTGATTATACGATTTTACTATTATACTATTATTATTATTTGCACTGATTTTTATGATTTATATTATTATTATATAACTTTCTTAATTATTAATTACACGGTTTTACATAAGATGGTCATTTTACTAATTTTACATAAAATACTTTTTGTATTGAGGAGTACAGAAATACTGTCCCCGAAATTGTTTGACGTAGAAGCTTAGAATTTGGCATGATGATAAACAGGTAATTCGATTAGAATTTGGTTTATACACAAAATATTCATACAAACATTTTTGAGGGTGTAAATAAAGTGCTATTATTTTCTGTTTCATTGCGTGTACGTTGTGAGACATAAATCGAAAGAACAAGATATGAGGTCTCCAAAACTATTCCAAAATTAAATAAATTTAATAAAATAAAAATGTCTTTTCTCTGGAGATATTGTTGAATATGTTCCCAAAAGTATGTTCATCTTCTCCTGTCTCTAACGTTGCTAACATCAAAATTATTAAGAAAAAACAGCGTTAATAGAAGTTGGCCTACAATTTTTCCGAAATTTATAGCGATGAATAAAAGATTTATAGTTTTCGAGATGTTTACTATATTTTTACGCCTATAAATATAATTTTGGCAACATATTTACATGGTTAACAATAATTTTAATATTCGTAAATATTTTACAGAGATAATATTAGCCATTAAATGTTTATATATGCGGAACTCTCGAAGTGCAAATGTATTATTTGTCTCTTTTCTTTTTTTAAATTTTGTTTAACAAGTTAAACATTATAACCATTATAATATCGATAATCGGTTTATACGCAAAATATTCATATGGTTATAATTTTTAACTTTTGACCCCGAAACTAAATGCACGCACTTCTTGCTATAGCTGATTGGAAAATGTTACCCTTGTAGAAATAAGTCCATCGCATGTATCTTTAAGTTGTATTAAATACCAATAAAAAATAAAATAAATAAATTGACGAACATTTTATTGCGGTTTGAGAAGTCTAGGGTTACTATTTTTTATTATACCATGGTAAATCTTTTAATGACAAACTTTCACTAGCTTCAGTATTGGTTGCATATTCTCACTGCAAAGTAAAAAAAGAAAGGTTTTACACTAGTTTATATTTTTCACAGCTTGATTTAAGTCATAAAATTACGATATTTTTACTCTAAAATGTATTTGTCAGCAGATGTAATGAATTTACTAAATATAGGTTAATATGTAACTTAAGGTAATAAATACTCTTAAGGATCCCTTTATTTTTCAGTAGTTGAGTTTGTGACACTATGTTAATGATACCAATGTAATAATCTCTAGTATTGATGAAAGGTAAATCTGCAAACGACATGAAACTCACAATTTTAAACAGTAATATTACCCGAAATAACTATAAGGGAGGTTGCATACCAAAGGCATTTAAATTGTTTTGAAGAAGTTGAAGAAAACTTCACATTATGAAGTTAAGAAAACCTATAGTAAAAATATAAACTAATAACCCCTGAATCATTTTTAGTACGATGTTACTCAGAAATACTTAACATTAATTAATTCAGAGAGCGCGCGAAAATTGTTGCATTTAATATATACTTAGATACTGACACGGATTTGCAGTGAATACATTGTTTTTAATTTTGTACGTGCGCACAATATGGAATCGACAGGTATGAAGAGGCGTATCGTGCTAGTCCAGAGAGGTAATATGGATAATACAAAGTAGTCAATATTAGCCTGACTAGTTTTGCATTTTGTTTTAGTCTATTTGCTTTTGAACTTATTTTTGTACGGAATATAAGACCGGATAAGACAGGGGTGAGTTTCATTTGAGTTAACAGAGGCTGGTTGTTAATAACTCATTATTATACATTTTTAATTGTACTATAAAAAAAAAAATATAATATATATATATATATATATATATATATATATATGTGTGTGTGTGTGTGTGTGTGCTTTCACTATTTGCCAAGCGTAACGCATCATACTCATAGCTAAAGCTAAACTACTAACATTATGGATGTCGGTAACGCGAAACAGTAAAATTTTCCTCTATCATAAATAAGTTACCGTCTAAAAAAGTTTTCACTCCGAAAATAAAAGAAACATGAACACAGAAACAGAAGATGTAAAAATTGAATAAAATCTCGATACAAATTTTTAAAAACCTCCATTCAAGAGTAAATGTGACAATTTGAACGTCTTAAAATTGAGAAAGGCACATGCTATTATGAAATGTAAGCTATATTTCAATACAAGAAGAAATAATACTTAAATCGATTGACTGAAGAGAAATATTAGTAAATTTCTACAATACCGACTAGCTGAGTATCATCGATATTGAACATTGGTACGTCCGTTATTACGGTTTGTTTTTCTTTCAAATTCACCCGTCACTGACTTTTACTTGGCAGAGACATTACACAAAACAACCATCAAAACGGGAACCCGGAGACACAAATGCGCATCACAAACATTGTCTTACTCTGCACTGCCAAGTGGTGATTGGTCGCTGCGTATATTGTATATACCATTTATGTTGACTAGTGTTGACTTGGCTGCAGCTAAACTGACACTGCTAGCGTTTGATATGCAGATATAGGGCCGTCTGTTGTCGCCTCAAGCTGTGGCCACAGTATTACTATTAATATTGCACATAAGTTTATGGTAATTTTTAGGCATCCTACCATTTATAGCACTATCATTAAATGTTGTTGCAAGTATTCGACAATCATGCATAACTAATATATATATTTCGATACTAGCAACTAATATAGAATACTTAACATTCATATTCCATAATTTCTTATTTATGAATATTGGTATCACGTAAATAGTTTCAGAATATTATTTTTACGTTGATTTCTGATGCAACAATTTTTTACTTTACCTTGAAAGGTCTGAAGATAATAATATATTTTTAAATTAAAGTATGTGTGAGTGGAAATTTATTTATTAGTAACAATTTGTTCATAATTTCTATGGAAGGTATTAATATTGCCATAACTATAAGTTTTTAAAAAATAAATAGTAATTATTATTATGATTTAAAAAAAATATTTTATCAAATTTTCAATTACTGCGCGAACAGAGATTTTTATTCTTCGTATATCTAAATATATTATTTCTAAAAGGTGTTTTTTGGTCGAGCGGCTCGATCTCTTTAACTACTGCACCAAAAAAAATAAAAAAAATACCCACTTAAAGCTTATGTTTTCTACTTTGGGCGAAAAATATAAAAAAATTCGAAAAAAATATTTTTGTTAATAAAAAAAATAATTTTTATAACAATTGGCATGAGCGCCATCTGTGGGCGACACATCAAATATCTTAGCCAAATTGTATACTTGGAACACGCTAGATGGCGATATAGTGCGAAGACTTCGCACGGGTCAGCTAGTTTATACGTATTTATTACCATTGATAAGTCCGTTAGTTGGTAAAGCAAAATTTAGTAATTTTATAACATTTTAATTATTATAAATGCACATAAAAAGCTCGTTGAAGTGAAAAATTATCATCAATTTTTTTCAACAGTAATTCTTTTTAGATATTTTTGTGAGTATTTTAGTGTGTTTCAAGTTGTATTCTAATTGACAGAAAAACGATTTTTGCGTTGTCCATTATTTTGATCTGAATAACTTAGTTAAGTTTTTGTTGAAACTTATTGGTTTTTTGTTAAAAATATGATATCGATTGAAATATACAGGTTTAAGAATATTTCATCCAAGGCTTTGGTTTCAAATCTTTGTTTCTTTTTGGCATATATAAAGCTGACATAATATAACATCAAAATGTGTGAAGATTATGCATTTGTAAAACTAGAAGAATTGTTATATGCAGTGTATTTAACAGTACTTCTTCATACAAAAGGGATTTTTGTCGTCAATCATTTTTTTATAAATATATTAAATAAAATTATTTAATTTTTATAATATGTTATTTTTAACAATAATTTTTTCTTGTTATGTTGATATACATTTTGATTCGATCAAGATGCTGTCCGGTGTTTTTTTTGAATTGCATAAATGAAACAAAACAGAGATTACTTTACGAAATTTATATTTTTTTATATGTTTTGTTCGTGGCAGACTTCCATTTATATTAAAAGATCCTATATATAATGACATATACTTTATGAGAAAAACAAGTATTTGGAGGTATGTACTTTTTTCTACAAATGTAATATTCGCTTTAAAACTTCATTATTATATAGAAAAAGCAAATAAGCTTAACTTTGTACGCGAGAGTATTCATTCTACATTTATCATTCGATAATAGTGGTCACTAATTTCATAAAAGTTCCCTCGGGGTAACACTGACAGCCCTCACAATGAGTTGGGTGCAGCGAGCTTAAGGCTAAAGCTGACATTTTCTCTCTCCTATTAAGCCTGTATCAAAAATATCTCCTAGCGGTGGCATTTTGTGAAGTCCTGGCATTATCCCAAGAACTCGTAATTACTGTTGTTTCATTTCTTAAAATAATATTCAATTAATATTTCCGACTAAAATGCGTGTTTTATGAATAGAATATACACTGTTAGTGTGTTCACTACGTCATATTTAACCGATTTCTATCAAAAGGCAGCAACTACTTAATGCAGTGTGATTTTATCCTTTTCATATTTTCATCTAGGTAATGAATATTTATTATAGCAAAATGGTCGCATGTAGTTGAAATGGGATATTTCACATTATATTCGAGAAAATGTCGTGGCGGCAGTTTAACCAAATTCAGTGGTTGTTATTATATTTATTAACTTTAATATTCATGTATTTAAAATATTATTGCTAAATAAATAATAATTGATTTGAATTAATTTTAAATATTCATCATCTGTGCGTACAGAGATTTTTAACCTACGTATACTTTTACTTACTTTTAACACAGTTATTTTCGTTCTTTCTTAAAACAAAATTTACTAAATGCTATTAATGTACGTAAGAAATATTAATTGAATTTAATGGGACATTATAATCAATAACTGAAATTTTTAATAGCAATAATTTTGACATATTTTAGAGTGTTCGAGTTATAATCAAAATGACACAAAAACGATCCTTTGCCCTGTAGATTATCTTGATCGAAATAATTTAAACGAGTAGAGACCTTCATATAAATTTTGGTCACAATTAAATGAAATTACGTGATGTAGTATTATTTCTACTTTCTTTAATTTCTTTACCACGACCTAGGTTTCGTTGTATTACAACATCTTCAGGTGGGATATTACCGAAGATTAACTCTTAGGAACAACCAACATCATCGTAGAGTTTTGTCACCATGAGGTGACAAAACTCTACGATGCTGTTGAAAAATCCGTACAAAGCAAGCTTCTGCTATTGTGTTTGAAACATATAAATGCTGTTTGAATTCAATGAAAATATTTTCTTATCAATAATATTAAACCGTAAGGTGTTATGTATGTATTGCAAAAATTCCGGGACATTTGATCGAGGCGGTCATGGTGACAAAACTCTACAATACTTGTTACAAGTAGTTAAATATATTTCTATATTCAAAGCTATAAATAAAATTTAATAAACTTTTTCAACATACGAGAAAAAATTTCTCTTTTTAAAAGCTCTTTAGAAAATTTGTTTCACAAACTGGACGCGTACGCTGCACCCGTATGTTGGAGCGCATGCATTTAAATATTTTTATTATTTCTAGCAAACAGGGTTATGCAAGATGCAAAACGTTTATGAAAGTAAATGCAAATATTATTTTTCCTAAAAATAGCAAAGTTTATTTTATTTACGTCTAATATAATTTCAAATGAATATAGAGTTGTTTCGTTCTAAGCTATGCTACTAGTATATGTTATCATAATTGTTACTTATCTTGATAAAGTTTTGAGCTATCTTTATATAATGTCCGATATTTTTTTTACGTTTCTATACGTCATAGTTGCCGGGCCGGTCATACAAGTAAGGTTTATCGTTTTATTACTAAAGCATCTGTAACTTAAAAAAAACTATTTTGATATTTATAAAAAATGATCAGAACCTTTCGACTTAACGTTAGACGGAAGCTCCATCCGGCCTAGTGACAAAACATATTCATCTTCGTATATATTAATAGTTAACAGCCATAAACACGTGTACAAAAAATGTACAGGTGTCAGACTAAATTTAATTTTTTTATTTATTTTCTGCATCTACTGAAAGAGTCGTCTTCTTCAATAGATACCTTACGAGAAACATCAGATTCCAAGAAATAGATAAAAAATTATAAAAATCCCTATCTGAGAAAATTCTAAAGTTAACATTATAAAAAAAAAAGTTTTATTAAATATTTACCGGAGAATTCTAGCGATGATTTTAAATCTCACAGTTTTTGAGAAATTCGCGACAATAGTACACTTACATGGATGTATTAGTCATTAAATTTATAAGGTAAAAAAGACTGTAAAAAACGTTATTTAAACGAATGTGGTTATTCTTAAAATTTAATTTTTTTTTATTTCTCTTCTTCTCGGTGAAAAAATTCTGTGCTATAGTTAATTAACAAATCTATTACGTCACGGGGAACTTTATAGGTGCAGCAATTTTTTTACATACATACTTATATCATGTAAATAAATTAAAATAATTCTCTCTTATTTTTGAGAGGTGCACACGAGTATTTCATGGATACATTATATTAAAATAAGTCAATAATTATTACTATTTTGAAGCAAACCAATGTTCTAAAGGTAATTCTCACCTCCTTTTTAGAAGAGTATAATTCGATGGCTAATGTGTAATCAAAATGGTATTCAAAAAGGTTAAAGTTTAAAATAATACCTTTGTTATATTAAATCCTAATTAAATCATTGTCACTACGTAAGTGTGTCCATAAATGACAAAATTAATGTATTAAATCTCTTATAACGTCAGTGCTTGACGAGGGAAGTAGCGTCGCGCTGCGGGGCTGAGTGTTAATGGATGTAATCATAGATTCATTAACACTTTTGATATGGGAGGATATGACATTAACAATTACTGAGGTCTCCCTATAGAAAAATACGTAATACTGTACCTTTCTTAGCAATATATATTTAATAGTCACCACTAGATAACTAAAGTTCTTTATTGTCATTTACCAAGTGATGTTAGTTCAGATAGAAAAAATTGGTAAAATGCATATCAAAAGTTACATAGAGCACGATTGGATGGTTATCTGTATATCGTAAAAGTATTCATACAATATAATAAAATCAATTTTAAATAGTTTCTAACCAGATGGTAATAGCTAGAATTTTTTTCATATTTTTCAAATTAATGATTGAAAAATTGGGTAATGGGATTTTATGTCACACGTAAATTTGAAATGAAATATAAAAATAATATTGAATATATTTGGCGTTAATTTTGTAGAAATTCATTATTCACAATTAAATGAAACTACGTGATGTAGTGTTATTTCTACTATCTTTGCTAATATCCCACCTGAAGATGTTGTAATACAACGAAACCTAGGCCGTGGTAAAGAAATTAAAGAAAGTAGAAATAATACTACTTCACGTAGTTTCATTTAATTGTAAAATGTATAATAAATAGAAAAAAAATGGCAAATAAAACCTCAATGTAATTTGAAAGTATCTTTCCTTTTACATATATCACTAAAAAACTATTTCATCCTTTTTTAACTGTACATATTTTTTGTACTGTCTTTTTAACTTTTCTCTTCTCTGAAGCATTTGTTTGTAAAATTTCATACATCTGAATCTAAAACTGTAGAAAAAGACAGATGGATAGATATGAGGAAGTTATAGGTGTTGTTTCTCTATGGAATCTTAAAAACACATTTAAAGAAATTCATTTAAATTGAGGATATACATGCAATCTAGTACTAATGATAATAACACATCTTTCTGAGATTAAATGATTGAACGTACCCAAAAATCCACGTATTTGTTAATAAAACAATTTCTTTTTTATTATTTTAATACAAATGTCAAAGACAAATAATACAAAGAAAGTTACTTTAATTGTGAGTAAAATAGGTGTCCAATTTGAAGTGTCCACACGCTTTTCACGTAATTCAGTAGGTTTATTTAATTTTTGAATTGTTTGGCTTTTTTTATTCACAAATTCTTGTTTATATTTGTATATTCACTGTTCTGATTTGTGTTTACTGTTACTAAGAATGGTAAATAAGTTAAATAAATTATAACGAAAAATTGGGAGCAAATACGCACTTTGTACAGGAAACGTCTTGAAAATTAAATATTTTGTAATAATATAATCGCTAGTGGAAATAATTTTCATTAAGTACATAATTTTTACGCTGCATTCTTTCATTTCATAACAAATATATGAAATTTTCATTAGTACCAAACATCATTTGAAAAACTAATGAAACCCTTTATTAATTAATAAAATTATTTATAACATCTGATTAAAATGAAGATTCGTATTGGATTTATTTTTATGACATGTTCGTTATGACTATAAAATGGAGACGGAAAATTAATTCTCCGCTTAAGTCGGGGCTCAATCAGCCATAAGAAATGTACAACAGAGACATATGGAATTCATTACTTCATATTACGCCGTAAGCCGTGCATATCTCGTACCCTGTCTTAGACGAGGAAGCTTTCAAAACCATTCTACACAATCCGAAATTCTTTGTAAATATAAGTGATGTTCTCCAATAAATTAAGCTTTTGTATTGAATAATAAAGGCACGAATCGCAATATAATTCACCCTTCATTATGATGTTATTATAACAATAGGCAATGCATTTACTAAAATAAAAGCGATGCATTAAGTATTAGAAATAAATGTTTAGATTGAGTTTAAGCACAGTATTTTGCAAATTGTGCTAATTTTACATATCATTGCAAATAATAAAATTATAAATTTAGCCTGTCTGTATATTCAACATATTTACAACAAAAAATAGATGGGGGACGAAGGATAAGCGATAGAATGAATTAAGACCATTTTTAGTGTTTTTACCTGTTCGTGTGTTTGTGCATATTTGATGAAAAAAAATTCTGACGCAATTTGAAAATATACAAAGTAACATTTCATTAAATTTTTGCTTGTAATCGGTTTATTAAATCAGAAAAAATACGAATTTTCAAAAAATCAACTACATTAAATTAATACAACAATAACAACAAAGTTCCTAGCTACTCGGTTCGTAGATATTACATAGACGTGTAATATACTAATGTTATATATGTTTAATGGTCTGCACGTGCGAAGCCACGAACACGGATAGTAGTAATGTGGTTGGCTGTAAGAGATTGCTCTTGTAGCAATTAGTCCGCCATGTGTATCAATTAGATACATTAAAGTAGATAAATAAATAATTCGTAATTCCTCTGTATCTAAATGGTTACAAGCAAAGCAAAGCAAATAAAAATACGTCCTAAGCGTAGGTGTTGAAATTAATTAAATCCAAATTGGTTGTCAATGCTTATGAACAAATAACGTCGTGAAATAAACAAATATTATTAAAGAGAACGTGGAATAAATTCATATTGCAGTTTAAACAGCACAGTGTTATAATTCTGTATGCATACTCAATATGACAGTAGTCGATACAGTAGACGGCCTAGCATCACGTCAGCACAGGGCTAGTAACAATATAAGGCAGACGATGTTGACCTGATTAGATTTTCATTTGCCTTTCTGCTGCATTATTACTTTGCAGCCGTTGCGAGGCGCATAACATGGATATAATGCGCTCACCTAGCACATGCCGTGCACACAGTCGGCGCTTTCATTTGATTACAGAGTGGTTTAGAGCTAATTACTTCTGTTATGCTTCTAGTTAACGATTATTTCCTTTGTTGCTAAGACGAACAAGAGTGTTTAAAATAGAATTATAATTTGTTTGGAAATATTTTCTTGTCTTTCTTTTTATAATGTATGGTCTATTAAACCATAATCACGATCAAATGACAATTTGTGTAAAAGTAGGGAATTTTGTATCGTAATAATTTAATTTTAGACCGCAAGGTGTAAACCTTGTAATTGCTAAAGATTTGAAAGTTCGGAGAACGAGCCGTGTAACGTGGAGTTGCTTCGAAGCTTGGTGAAGTTTGTCATCAGTTTTACACACAACTAACTAGTCAATTAGTGAGATTAAAGGCAACGCGAGCCGCTTATCGAGTTACGGTCCGTGATTAAGTTTTTCCTTACGAGGTTCAATGGGAAACCGTCGGCAAATTTCTGCTTCTATCAAGTTCTTTTAATAAATTATATGTTAGGGATTAGGCTGATGAACTAGATTATCTAACTTAGACTCGTTTATTATTAACGGTGTACGTTAAACCTTCACCTATATTGCATTCAGGTAAATCTGAAGAATAATTATACCTATGAACGTGCGATTCATAAATCAAGTATTTTAATAAATGATGATACACAAGTAAATGATGTTGAAATTTATTTATTAGGTTAAATTAAAAATTAATTAAATTAAAAAAATTAATTAATCTCGATTAATTTTAATTTTTGTTGGCGTTAATTATCAGAGGTTCCTCTAATTAATTTCATTACATAACAGTGATTTGGGGAAGGTTACTAAAAGTACCGTTGCTCCTTACAGAATAGATAATGAATAAAGAATGATGCATAGATTTTAATTTAGAAATTTATTTAAAATGTTTTACTTCATTAATTTGAATCCAGTTAATTTAAAGCATTCAACCGTTTTTCTTACTTAATCTTGTGATGCGTCGTGTAATTTTTCGTGCGATATTTTAAAGTAATTTAAATGTGAAATTGACACTCCTTCTCAAGTTCTAGACTTTTTTTAAATTTAATGATTTCAAAAGCAAATACTTATAAATATTTTACTTCGTTGATAAACTTGAACAAATTCAGTGCTTTTAACATATATAACTTACTTCTTGAGTTTAGATTGGGTCACATTACTGCATATAATTAAATGTCTTATTATAAATATTTGGAATAATTCCGCAGACGATCCAATTTCAACTCAATATTTACAGCTTCAATTCGTTATAATTCCCTCTCTCTCTGCTCATATTTTCTAAGGTATAAGTATCATTATCGATACCCTTTCATGTTACTACATCGTGAAAAGCCGGACTCAACAATTTAATTTATCCCTTTTACGTCTCTTGTCCCCTCTTTTCGACGTAAATTGGTATTTAATTTATAAATTTATAAACTGTAACACTGTGTTTTTATCATTGTTAATAATGTTATTTAAGTTTATATTGTGAATTACTATGAAACAATTAAAGTTCCATTTAAGTTACAATGTATGCTGTTTTGATTGACAAAAGAAGTAATTAATTTGTTTGACGTGATAAAATGGAAACGGCTTAAAGAACAGTAAGTTTCTCTGTCCAAATACCCCGAATGGTGTTTGTAGATAAATTAATCCAACAAAATTTTAAACGAGTTAATTAAGAACATAACGTCAATTAAGAGGACGATTGTTAAATGAATTTTTTAACATACCAAAGCCTGTAGCACTTGACTGAATTTTTAATGAATGCCGATTAACTAAAATTAAAATAAAGTTTAAATATAAAATTAAATATAAAAAGAAAATTTATTTGTTACAAAACCACTATCACTTGCCAGATTAGATAGTTGGCTTCGAATAAAATCTTTGGAAAATGTATAATAATTAGCAGCTTTCCGTAAGTTAAAATGAAAATAAAACCTTTGTTGCGAATTATTCCATATAGTTAATTAATTAAAACATATTTTAAGGACTGCTCCGGATCATGAAATAAAAATTATCTTATCATTTTTAGTACGTTTTTAAATCTGAATAATTTAAATGGGAAGTATTTAGATGTTGTATGTATTTCCACAACAGCGCTGCAGCTTGTACATTAAATAATTTTAAAATTTAACATTTACGAGACGGTGCATAGATTTTTTATTCGTTTAAGTTTAGTTAAAATTAATTTTTTGTTTAATTTTACGCATTCAAGGATTTTTCCAAGTAGGCATAAAATTTTAAACATTTTTTTATTTGGGCATATAGCTTATCATTGCTCATTACGGATGTTTCAAAACAAGTGAATGATTTGGTGTTTATAATAAATCTTTTGAGTATTATTCACGTCTTAAAAACAAATTATGACATTAATAGCAGTACTATGCTACTAGTTAATTAATTAAAAAATATTTTAATGACACCTCCTGATCATGAACTGTCATTATTATTCTTAGTACGCTTTTATATCTGAAGAGTTTAAATGGGAACTGTTTAGATTTTGTATGTATTTCCATAAGAGTGCTGCAGCTCGTATATTAAATAATTTGAAAATTTAACGTCGACAAGATGGAGCATAGAATTTTTTTTAGTCAAAAATATGTTGAAGTTTTGATGTTTCAAAAAAGTGAATGATTTCGTGTTAACAATACATTTCCTGAGTATTATTAATCTCTTAAAAACAAATTATGACATTAATTGTATTATTAATGCATTACAAAGACAGGGTACTACCCCTTAAATTCAGCATTGAAAAAATTTTTTTGCTATGGTCGTTCTAGATAAGAAAAAGCAGTTATGCTGTGAATTATTATCCCTAAGGAGGTGAGGGATTAAAAGTACATGAGATTATTTCTTCATGTATTAAATTTTTGTATCAAATAAATTTAATTACAAACTTCCTTTTACTCTGAATTTACTTCTGTTTATATTCAACAAAATTTCCAATTCGATTGAAGCTTGTGAACATCTATTAGGTGTGTAATTAAACGATTATAGCATATAGATTTTTCTGGTGTATTTCTTTTTAGATATAACTAAAATTTTATATGTTTAATTTATTGTTTTAAATTATCAAAAAAATCTTGCTATTATTTCTAATTTATAATACAGACGATAATTACATCCAACGTGAAGTAAAGTTCTATTAAAAGCATTTATTTTGTTCTATTAAAGCGTTTTTCAGTGACATTACAATCTTTTAGTAAGTATGAGCAATTATTATTATTGTATTTTATAATAGCTAAGATTAGTAATTCATTCCTTGTATTGGTGTAATTTTTTTCTTAATGGACAATATTTCTCCATATGAAAATTTAAGTTTAATATACGTTGCTAAAAGTAACCATGATATTTCTTCTATTATTATGATCAAAAATTAATTATTCACAAAAGTTAATCATCAATCAATATATTTATTTTTATATAAAAATATCATTAATATTTTATACAAAAAACGAATTTATCTAAATATATTATTTTTAAAAGGTGTTTTTGGTCGAGCGGCTCGATCTCTTTAACTACTGCACCAAAAAAAATAAAAAAAATACCCACTTAAAGCTTATGTTTTCTACTTTGGGCGAAAAATATAAAAAAATTCGAAAAAAATCTTTTTGTTAATAAAAAAATTTATTTTTATAACAATTGGCATGAGCGCCATCTGTGGGCGACACATCAAATATCTTAGCCAATTTGTATACTTGGAACACGCTAGATGGCGATATAGTGCGAAGACTTCGCACGGGTCAGCTAGTTAACAGGAATTAAGAATAATTCGTTTTGAAAATAAGTATCTGTCATCTTGTTAAGATTTATTATAAATCCTGGTAATTCGATTAATTTGTGTTTTGATGCAGCCACAAAAGTTTATGATAATTTATATGAGTAATTACTGCTATTGATATAATTTGTTTCTTGTTTCATCCAATGTCAAATAATTGTGTTAAAACGGGGGCGCGGTTTTGGAAGGAGCTCAATGTCAGGAGAACATTACGAAGAGATAATTAAAACGTAATTTAGCTTAATTAACTTAATTAACTTTACGGCCATATTGATTTTAGAATTTAATTACTTGCTCTGGTTATACTTATTGTGTTAATTTTACTTGAAAGTAATAATTTAATTATGATTAAAAGATAAATTGTATAATGTTACATGATTTTCGAGGTTCGAAGTAAAACAAATAACTTTTATATCGTGTCCCATGTTCCTCCGTCTACCTGCCACAGACTTACGGTTTCTGTAGTTTTACTCTTACGGGTGTAAAATTTTATAAATAGCTGTTTTTAGATAGAGACCTCAATTAATAAGCATTGAAATAATAATTAGAAATTGTACGTACTGTTTATAATAAAGAAATGATATACGGGTTCTCATAGAGAACTACTGTTATTTATATGGGTGATTTTGCACATCAGACCGAGTAGAAAATTTTAAACTAAAAATACTCAGCCGTTTCTTAAAAAAATACCGTCCAATTTGTGATTTAAAAAAAATAGTATTTTTTAAAGAAATATGCTTTAAATATATTTATTCAATTGAATGCATAAACATGTGTGTATAGCAGACACTTCCCTTCAGTGATAGACACGTTTGTTATATATGTATACATAAAAAAATGTCTATATGTATCCATAAAAAAATGTCTATATGTCGGTATTATTTAAGAAACGGTTGCAAATTTTTATATAACTAATTATATAAAAATTTGCAACCGTTTCTTAAATAATACCGTCTAATTTGCAATTTCAAAAAAAAAATTTAATTTTTTTTTAAACAAATATGCTTTAATTATATTTATTCAATTTGATGTATAGACATATGTGAATAGCATACTCGTTTCTTCTGTGATAGACACGTTAGTTCTCATGTTGATCTGTATACATACAAGAATGTCTATTATTCATATGTGTGTAAGAAATTGTATGAAATTTCTGAAAAAAATTGTTGTCAAATTTGTGTCGAAAAAAATTATACTTTTACCAGAAATATGCTTTAAATATAGACAGTTTGATGCACAGAATAACCTGTATGAATTATAGATACGTTTTTAGACTCTGTATTTAAAATGAGGACCAAAATTGTTTTTCTTTCATCCATTCAAATATGCTCTCATC
The DNA here is from genome assembly GCA_039881145.1 of Druceiella hillmani. Taxonomy (NCBI): domain Eukaryota; kingdom Metazoa; phylum Arthropoda; class Insecta; order Lepidoptera; family Hepialidae; genus Druceiella; species Druceiella hillmani. The sequence goes on from JAYKKI010000002.1 coordinate 29,368,111, forward strand.
AGGTATGTCCTTTAAATAAAATAAAAATTTTATTTACTATTTTTTAGTTTTAATCCTAGGGTGTGAAATATTAATCTCCATATAGATACACAATGTATTTCCCCCTCCTAACCTAATTTTTTAATGACGTGTTTAGAAATTTTCTTAATAAATCTGCTTCATCTTTCGATTGTCAATTATCCCTGTTCACTGACATCAAAAATTGAAAGAGATATAGCTAAAAAAACTTTTAATTTTTACTTTTAAAATTTTATGCGCACTCCGATTTGAATTTGGCCGTTTTTTTAGAAACAGTCTTTTTTAAACTGCTTTTTTAAGTTATTATATATATTTTAATGGCGAAAATATATTCATGTCATACGGGGCTGTTTCTGTTTTATATGGATGATGTTTAAAAATTCGTTCATCGTTCTTAATTATATCATATTTTTATAATAATTTATTATTTCTTAACAATTATAATATTTTTATAACAATTAATAAAAAAAATATTATCTTATTTTGGTAACAATGGTATTTTCGAGTTGTCTTCTGTAAATATTAATTAATGCTAAGAAGATAAGTTACCATTAAAAATAATTACGAGCTTAACTTGTACCTGTAAATATAACATTTTATATTGAATGTGGGAGATCATACATACATTGTATGTTTGGCATCGTTGCCATCGTCTCGTTGTTATCTACAAAGACGCATTATCACCTTGCTGTCTACGAAATACATTGTCTCGTTGCCAATTTTAAAGATCTGTAGTCCCGTTCGCATTTAGAGCGATCTCTTTGCCATCCGCAAAGATTTCTAAATTATTTATATAATTATAGAAAAGAGTCAAATATTATCTGAATTTCCGAAAATTTTATTTATCATGGCGTGCATTTTAATTTTAAACATATTTCTTGGCTAAATTTCATTAATACCTATTTAAATTAAGTATTTACTGAATTAAATTACCTTTCCAATTATTTGCTAAATGTTAGATATAATTAACTTAAAAACATTACAGTCAAATGGTTCTTGAATTTTAGACTAAAATAAATCATCCGTTTTTCTTTGCAAATTTAAACTTGTCTCCTTGATAAATATGAATTTAAAAATGTATCCTATATGCCAATCATGCCTATTATTGACATAAAAATTATTAATTCTACCCTTTCCACAAACATGAGATTGAGAATACTTCAAACATTTTACTAAATGGTAGCTAGTTTTCGTCGACAGAGAACTAACAATTTTTAGCAGCAAAGAGAATCAATTTTCAAGATCGACACGAAATATTCGACGATATGAAAGGAGTAATAGAAATAAAACACTACCTCATATATAGGAATAAGCGACCTTTGGACTAATGATTAGTAAGAGAAAACGAGTGTTTTAATATGAACATGTGCATTACGTTAGGCATATAATATTACATAATTTCATTTATTTAAAATTTTATGAAAACTCCCTAATTTTCTATTTGGTCACTATTTACGACGAGAGGAAAATTAAAACCCGACTACAGAAAAAAATAACTGAAAAGCACGAAATACATACATAAACTGGGAAATTCATAACGTTATATATCCTGGAGCACTATCTGGATCATAACGAATCTAAGGACATCTTATTTGTTAAAATTACTTTATAAATTTAGTTTATACGGGAGAACAAATTTACTCATATACATACATATGTACATGGCCTGTGAAATTAATAGTTTTATTTATCCTAAGACACTTTCTGGATCATGATGACTTGTGAAGTGTATTTAATACCTCATTTGTTGAATCAGTTTAATTTGTATGAAGGGACAAACTTATTCACATACATACATACACACAAACATAGCCTGTGCAATTCATACACTTATATAATTTGAGTCTCTGTATCAAAATGAATTTAACCTTATTTGTTAAAATCATTTTAGTTGTTTTGTCCGTACCAGGGTACAAACTAACTCATTTACCTAGATACATAAAAAGCCTGTTAAATTCATAATATTTCCTCTGCCGTAGTCGGGTAATAATTAAATAATGACTGGCCAAGTATGGATCGGAACAAATTGTCGATATATAAAGATATTTGTCGAACAAATGCACTGCACTTCATTTAAAAGCTTTATATTGCGCAAACGGGATTACAAATGATATTACCCCGTGTATTGAGAGGGGTATTATATCTCATAATACCCACAATTTATTTCCTCATTTTACATTTATTGGGAGATATTTTATGAAATTTATTATTTTTAAAACATATTGCTACATATTAACAAAAATTTTCATATGAACCTTATATTGCAAATTTCATTCCAGAATTAAGAGAAAAAATGAAATTTTGTTACGGTGATGGACGGACATAAATTAAATAGAAATAAAATTAATAATATTAACATTTCACTATAAAATAATAATAATAAAATTAATAAAATTTCATTTTTATTAATTTATAAAACGGTATGACAAATTTTTTTGCATAATATTGTTGTGATATGTTTAATATACAAGTGAAAAATTTATGCGTCAGTTCACATTTTTTAAAATCGCTGCAAAGTTTTTGTTTTTTTCGAAAATATTACACCTAGCAACCCGATACTACGTTACTCGGGCTTACGTGGTAAATAAGCCGTTTGTTAATAACTATTCGCCATTAATTTTTATCACATAATTTGTTCTTTGCCAATTATGTAAAATTTAATAATTACAAATCAGTTATCATATCTGTGTAATGAAAGTAATAATATTTACTAGCGTGACCCGTGCGAAGTCTTCGAATTATTTATTCCATTATGAAGCTCAGATGACAGATCAAACAAATATTTTACTAAAATTGACATATAGAGGCGCAAGTATCAAAAGCATTGAGCTAAACCGCCACTTTATTTATACGTGAGTGGATTTGAAATTAAACAAAAATTTTACCGACCGTCAATCATATTGACGTTGAGCCGTTAGATGGCAGCATTGCTGTTTTGTGTATATAATTTTAATAATTAATTAATTTGCAAAAACAATAGCAATAATACATTTTTTAGTTGTGGATACCGGTGGAGCAAGCAATTATCTATAAAATGATATATAATTTATGTGGATTAGTTGTGAGGTTTTTTCTAAAAAGGGAGTGTAACATCTTAACCTTAGCGTATTAATATATATGATGATGATGATGATACATTATTTAGAAGTATATTTTTCAGTTTAGACGGTAGAGATGACTGGCAAGAGTAAAACATGCGAAGCGGAACGTTTTTCAACAGTCGCGTCAATATCAAATTTTCAAGCTCCCTTGTTCAGTAAACGAAATTGTTGTCTACATTCGATACTCAAATGATTGAAGAATTTATTTTCTTGTAAGGATTCGTAGTTGATTACTAAAGATGCCGTTGTTATGTTCAACATTCATTTTCTCGGTAAACTGCGGGAAATATTTATTTCAGGCCATCTTTAAGAGACAGGTACTCTTAGGATTTTTTATGAACCTGTTTATTACTGATGTTATTTTCATAAGTAATTTAGCCATTTTTAAAGCTTTGGTAACCGTAACCAAAGGATGCGCTCAAATGTCAGTTTTAATTCGATTTACTTTACTTTTATGAAAGCGGAGGATTTTTTATGAATTCCTTACATTAAGTTTGAAGTTATACAGAAGAGCAGGCGTAACCTTTAAAGAGAGAGTTTTATCTCAATAAAATATTTAATTTTGAAATTGAAAAGTTCGTAAACAACTTAAATTAAAACATTTTATTTTTATAATATTAACGGATTTATTATATTTTCACAAAAACATTTCTTTTCATCTCAAATTAATATTAAATGAAGGAAAATGCTTATTTTGTGAATACAATAAATTTTATTTAGACATCAACATAAAGCGCCCCATGTCTTTACACTCATATATTATACACAAAACAAACATGGATTACTCAGAACCTATTTTCTTTGTCCACTCAGTCCTTACTGAGTGGACAAAGAAAATAGGTTCAATCATTTTTTTCCTTTTCCATACAGTATTTTGTAACGCCATGTCTTTTAGTTATTTAGACTATTAATTTATTAGTATTACCGTAAAAGATTGGCAAAAAGAAACATTTATTATCACTTCGAAGTCGGCTAATCCAACCATCCATCTGCCGTCCGTCTGTGTCATAGGCATTTTCCTCTGAGATTAGATGACGTAGAAATTTGAAATGTAGCATAGCTGTAGCATGTGGTAGTTCAACTAAAGTCATACAAACATGTGAATATCGATAGTTAATTTTGGGGATGACGAATGGAAAGTTTAAGGGCATTATATGTTAGAACAAATTAAAGCTTATAGAAAATTGTATCTTTGTCCACATTTTAAGATAATCTATTTTACATGTAACAACCATTATAGAACAATGTATAAGACTTTTATTAACTGATATGATTAGCTATATGATAGCTATTATTTATTGAAACTTCTTGTATCTAATTGTTACCTTCAACATAATGAACATTAGACCATATTACACATAACGAAAAAAAAATATCTTCGTTAAATGTTTCAATATAAATACTCATACCTTTTGTATCTATTGATATTTAAACCACCTACAATTAATTCACACAGTAGACAATTTATTAATCTAAATACATTTTTGTATTACTTCAATGAACCTTTGTTGATTTAATAATATTTTTCAGGATTTCTACGATATATAATAATTAATAATTGGGTAGCCATTGGTGTAAACAATATACCAATGCTCTTCACGTTAATATCCAAATAAATAAAAATACGTCTCAATGCAACTCTTCTCGGTCGTCTTTATGTGTCATCGTTTCTTTTTAAAGGTGTATTGTTTGCATTAGTTTACCCCATCATTTTCTTAAATGCCTGAATAAGATCTCTTCTTGATCGTCTTTACGTGTCATCGCTTCTTTTCAAAGCCTTAAATATTTGTATAAATTTACTTCATAATTTTCTTCTTTCTTGACAGCTTGATTAAGATCTCTTCTTGGTCGTCTTTGTGTATCGTCGTTTCTTTTCAAAACCTTAATATTTGAATTAATTACTTCATTACCTTTTTCTTCCCTGACTTCATGTGTCGTTATTTTTTTCAAAAACCTTAATATTTGCATTAATTAACTTCATAATTTTCGTCTTTCTTGATGTCCTGAATAACTACAAGAGATATTACGGCGTTTGTCATCTGAAAAATAAACACATGTTTCTTAAAAAAAATGTTGGTAAAGTAACTCGTTTAGAATTTTAAGTGTCATCAGTTCATTATAAATGTAAATTTTACCATCAACATTGTATTAGCGGATTGACAATTAATGATAATTTGCGGAACGTTACGAAAATATTAACTAAAGAAAGTTACGTTGTATTTAAATGAAATATTCAAAGCAAAAATATTAAACGTAATAATAAAAATGAAAAATGAAAATAAAATGATGTAACATAAAATTATATTGTAACATTCTTGATATTGTTGACATCCTAACTTCGCTTGTTTTAATGTACGTCACATCATATTTTTTAAATTTTAATCATATTTAAAAAGGTTACTTTTTTAATCAGCTACCCAATCAACTTCTAATGTTTTGTGAAGTTGATATTTTAAAAATATTAATACGTCATATTCAAAACCGATATTAATATCCTGGTTTGATACCAAAGCCGAAAAACTTACGCGGTGCTTGAGCGCAAAAGCAATTTTATGTAAAAATATCAACTGTCTGTGGCAGAGATATATTTTTGACTGGCTGCAACTGGGCCGACGCTGGAATGCCGGTTGGGAATGTTCAAAAAATTCATTTACTATTCCCTTTGCGACGTGGCGGCCATACTTATCTGCAATATACATATTAAGCTCCCGAAGGTAAAGACGTAAATTCAAGGGAATGAAGGGCTTCGAAAGAAGAGAAGAATTAAGGGCTTCAAAAAAATATTAGTGCTTCGGATGGAATAGAGAGAAAAAGAACGATGATGAGAAAATTAACGAAGAAGGATAAAAATTGAAACCGTAGAGGATATTATCGTGTAACGTATGGATAAAATAGTGATATGGAATGAAACTTTAACACACAACCTTAAAAAATGGGCATCTAAAATAAGTTTTATTGTATTTAAGCTATTATTATGTCATGATTATATCAGAAACTGAGCCTATATTTATAAAGATGTACAAGTACATTGATTCATAAAAAAACTTGGAAAGCACCAAATCAAATAGACCACGTCTTGATTGATTCTAGAGACTGTTCAGACTTACTCGATGTTAGAACATACAGAGGTGCTAACATAGACTCAGATCATTATCTAATTATTCCTAAAATCAGAGCAAGGCTCTCTAATATGGTGACTTTTTGGATAATAATTTGACGAAAATAAAGGACTATGATTCCATAGATGACCATTCGAGGGAAATAAAGGAAAGTGTTTGTCATGCAGCTAAATATGCAGTAGGCAATATTAAACACAGTAAAAATAAAGACTGGTATGATGATGAATGTACCGAACTTACCAAGAAAAAGAATGAAGCATATAAATAGATGCTGAATAGAAATACCAGAAACAATACAGAAGAATATAAAACAGCCAGAAAAGAGGAAAAAAGACTTCACAAAACAAAGAAAAGAACTTTTGAAGAGGAAAACCTAAAAAAAATTGAAAATCTTAAAACCCTAAATGAATGTAGAGCATTCTATCGAAGGGTTAATTGTAGTCGCTTTGACTTTAAACCAAGTTCTACTCTTTGTCAAAATGAACAAGGGGAAATTTTTGCTAACAAACAAGAAATTCTGTCAAGATGGGTTGAACATTTTAACAATCTTTTAAACTCAGAAAATTTCCAGGAGAGTCATAGACAGAACTCAGTAAATGTAAATAATGGTGAAATAATTCCCATCCCAGAGAGAGATGAGATTCAATTAGCAATTAATAAGCTAAATAATAATAAATAACCAGGACATGCTCTTATATCTGCAGAATTGCTAAAAAATGGATGTCCTCGGCTATATGATCACCTGCAAAAGTTAATTGTGAATATTTGGAACTCTGAAAATCTTCCTTCAGAATGAAACATTAGTATTTTGTGCCCTGTTCATAAGAAAGGAGACCCAATGGTTTGCTTCAATTATAGAGGCATTAGCTTACTATGCACATGCTATAAAATTCTATCCAATATTCTATTTATGAGACTAAAACCATTCGTTGATTCTGAAATTGGCAGCTATTAATGCGGATTTAGGAGTGGAAAATCTACTGTTGATCAAATTTTTTGTTTACGTCAAATTAATGAAAAATAAATTGAGTATGATATTGATACTCATCACTTATTTGTAGACTTTAAATCAGCATTTGACAGTGTTAGTAGAAAGCATTTAAAAGATGCAATGTATGAATTCAAAATTCCGAGCAAGTTATTAAAATCTATGGAGACGACAAAATGTAAAATAAAATTCAATGGTGCCCTCTCTGAAGATCTCAGTGTCAATAATGGTGTTCGACAAGGCGACTCATACTCGTGTCTGCTTTTTAATATTGCAATAGCTATTCACAAAAGATATTAACACTAGGGGTACCATCTTTTACAAATTAGTTCAGATCCTAGCGTATGCTGATGATATTGATATAATTTCTAGAAGCCTACCAGCCTTGAGAGAGACCTTTCTGTCTTTGGAGATACCTGCAAATCAAATGGGTCTGGCAATAAACGACTCCAAGACTAAGTATATGGCTATACAAAAATCTCCACCAAATAATACACATAAACGTTTGGAGATTGGCTCACATACATTTGAAACGGTTGACTGCTTTACTTACCTTAGATCTTGTGTTAACAATAAGAATGACACTATCTCTGAAATTCAGAATGGCATATCAGGCATATCATAAAGCATTTTTTGGACTAAGCTCCATCCTTAAATCTTCTTTTCTTGCAAGAAAAACAAAATTATTACCAGCCTATTAATTATATTATATATTATTATATATTATTAGCAGCCTTTGAAAGACGGGTTCTGAGGAGCATTTTTGGGGGTGTCAAGGAAAACGGTATTTGGCGAAGACGTCTTAACTCAGAAATCTATAGGTTGTTTGGTGAGCCTGATGTCATAAAAACCATCAAAATCAAAAGAAGGAATTGGGCTGCCCACGTATCTAAAATGAAAGATAAAAAACCTAGTAAAGAAAGTTTTCATCGCAAAACCTCTAACAACTCGTAGAAGAGGTAGACGAAAATTACGATGGAGTGGAAAAAGATTTTGACATTCTCAGGATAAAGAACTGCAAAATCCAGGCGAAGAGTAGAACTTCCTGGAAGAATCTCCAACAGAAGGCCTTGGCCCACCCTGGGCTGTCGTACTAAATATGATGATGATGACATGTACATTTTATAACATAAAGTTCCTCAATATATATATATATATATATATATATATATATATATATATATATATATACATATATATATAAATATATATATATATATATATATAGATATGTGAAAGTAAATAAAAATTCTTACTAGTTTGGGGAAGTTAAATAATTTCTCAAGAGTTGTTAGCAAGTAGATAGATAGATAGCAAGTAGTTTAGCAAGTAGATATTTTGGAAGATTAACCTACTAATTCGCTCAGATAATAATAAAATATTTTAAATAAAAGCACAAAATTGATAACAGATCCTCTAACCTCTAACACGACACAAATATTCGTCACTTTTGTAATTCCTTGAAAACGTTTTTAATGTTTCAAGAAAAGCCACAAGCTCTTTTCCAAAGTTCCCTCCTAAAGGCAGCCAACGTCCGTTCCTCTGTACCGACTCCAAACTTCTAAACTATAAATGTGATTTGCAAAAAATCTGTATGGATTATATAAAATCAGAATCAAAGGCCACAGCTCGTTGCGAAAAAAAACATTATTGTGTGCTTTTGATCACAGGATAGAATTGAAATCTAAAATAAAAAATACAAAAAGATACACGTATTATTCTAAATTGTATTTAAGTATAAAACACGATTCTTGAAACGATGCCAAGCGATATTAGTCAGTGAACTCTCTTTTTCCATGTTAAAAGGAGCCGATTTAGCGTCACTGACCCGAGTGTGATGACTCACTTTCATTTATTGCTCAAAAAAGTGTGTCTGGTGCGACCAAAGAAGTTTTCACTTCAATAATGACATAACCATTATTTTATGGGTATTTACATACCTACGTGATACATCGCTGGAAATACCATTTTAAGGAAAGCCAGGAAATTAATGTTTTCGAATTTTATGTTATGTCGGTTTCTTTCTTAGCCGGGTACTTTTTCAAAAGTGGTTATTATAGATTTCGATCATCTTATCCTTCACACGGGTACTCTCATTAGAGTAATCGTAATTTGTGTGTATGGTCAGTAGGACTATGGTGGATATTTGCTTTTGGCTAGTATTTCCCCTTTTGCAATATTTCTCCATTTCCAGCGATCTCCGTTGTTGACTTGATCATATCGATCCAACGTGTTGGTTCTCGGACTTCGACTTTTGGCTTCAACTCTTCGTTGTTTCTGTACAACAAGCCGTTCCAAGAAGTCTTTTTTGGAGAAATCTGACCGAATATTTCAGTTCGTGTACTTGAAAATGTGTCAAAATACCTATATTATTAATTACATATGCTTGTATACAATTTAAATCTAATCAGTAATCATCAAAAATAGATACAATTTATTCATTTTATATTTTATAACAGGCAATGGTTGACAATGATTACAAACATCAAATAAATTTTTTATTCATTTTTCACGTTTCATTATAAAAACCAAACGAGTTTATAAGTGTAAGTAACCAGCAAAGCTTAAAACCGAGAGCTTGCAGTTTCAAAAATATAATCTTGACGGTTGATTTCTTCAATTTCTTATCACAACTTCCTTAATAACCGTATCTGTAGAATAGTTGGAATGGATATCACAGTTATATTTAGTGATACAATTACCTTAATACATATGAAGAGCGATAGAATGTCTCCATGTATGAACGTCTATTTGTTATTTAATGTAAAATTCAATTACCCATTCATTTTGTAAACAAAAGCAAAAATCACTGTAGATATTCTGAATGAGGAGGTCTGATAATTAATTCATAATTTGATTAAGTTATAGACCTTCACGTTTTTCGCTCTTAAGAAACGTCGGACTGAAATAAACTATGCTCGACTTCGTTATGTAAGTTGTGCTATTAGGCAAGAATAATGAAAATATCATTAGGACATGTTAATAACGATATTATCGGATCCTTATGAGGATGATATTGCAAAGCTGCAAAGGTTGTGGACCTTATCATTAATGTGAGATATTTTAATTGAAAAATGTTCCAAAGCGGATATTTTTTGACATCATTCAAAAGATTTATTGTAGTATTTATCATACTAAACATTTAATGTTATTGACCCATAATCTGAATGAGGCAAGACGTTATAAAAATATGATATAAAGAAAAGTAAATTAATTTTTTAGACATTTTATAACTTCTGTGATTATTTCCAGAGTAACGAAAGTTTTGATATTTGATTTGAATTTATAACTGGTAATAAAATATTACCGTTGACAGCAATGATAAGATAAAATTTAAAGTCCCGGCACTGATAGAGTCTGTTTAAAACATTATCCAGAAGCCAATAATTTATTTTTTGTCAGGTTTTGCATTGAAGATCATGGTTACATCTTCTTTTGAATCAGCCCATCACCGCTAAGGACCATGGCTCATTTTTAATGAATCTTTTTTTTATATGATGTTCTGCCCAAGTCCCTCACCGTGTGCGACATTCAATCATCTACGTCTGCGTCCCCGCGGTTTGTGTCCTTCAATTTTTCCGGTGACAATGAGCTTTTCAACGCTTTCAGCAGATTGTCGTGTAATGTGTTACTCAAAAGTTACATATATGTATGTATATATATATACATATATATATATATATATATATATATATATATATACACATATATATATATATATATATATTCATGCGTGCGGGCGTGCATGCGTGTTTGTTTACATGTTTGTGTTCGAAGATATTTAGGATTTTCAAGTTTTTAGGTTCTGGAAAATATGACTAAAATTTGTTAAACAATCATGAGAGTAAAACTGAGGTGTTTCTATGTTCTCAGGTTCTCAATTTTTTTTATTAATCTCGTCTATTGTGTGGGGCATTAATTAAAAGAGCAAATTAAAGAATTCCGACACTATTTATTTAAGAATTGTAGACAAAATATTTCTTAAAATATTACTGAAAATGTCCACGACAATTTTCTTATTATCCATTTTTCCGTCGAGACTAGAACTGTAATATTAACGACTTCTACTACTATTCTGAACCATTTATTCCTTTTAATGGTCGGTTTTTCTTACCATTCTTTTCCACTCAGCAAAATGTTATGTTGTGTTGACGTAAAGTTTGGCTTCTTTGCAGTCTTTTTGACAGTCGTCAGTCAAGTGGAGGATAGCCTTTCATATCTTCGCTCTGTTGCTGGTAAGTTTAGAGAAAGCCGATGACATGGGGAAATATCCAGAATCGATAAAATAATAATAGTTGATACTCAAAAATATTTATATGAAAATATTTATGTCTAAATACCGTACGCGACATTGTTTTTGATTTCATGAACCGTGTGTCATAGTAACCATGTGCTTTTTTATTTCATGTGTGGAAATATCAACTGAAAGAAAAACTTATAAGGATTTTTTTAGAATTTAAGTGGAAGATGACTCTAAAGATACTGCTGGAAATATCCACAAAAAGAATTTCTCCTTTCCTAACTCCGAAAATTCTAGGATCAAACTAATGAAAACAAAAATACAGACCTACTAGAAATTTATCTAAAGTTTATACTAATACTATGGCGATGAAACCAAATCTAAAAATTTACGAAATTTTCGATAAATAGTTTTAATTATTTTAATAAAGATATTCTTAGGTTATTGAAAAACTTAATAGCTCAAGTAATTACGAAACGAAAATTAGGAAGAATAAGATAACCATAATCATAAATGACATAAGTAGCTCTGTTCGACTAAAATCATGGCCAGCTTTATTATGGGCTGTCGACGCTGTGAAGTAAATCACAGTTTTTATATTTAGGCTCGCTGCGCATTTCATAAATTGTATTTGATAAATGAAGTGAAGAGCAAAAAAGTAAACATTTCTCGCACATGGCGCTCAACCCTTGAAAGCATTCCCTGTAAGAAATCACCTCGTCATTACTGGAAGTGTTAGAGTACATACTTAAGGAAAATGGTATATACGAATACGTATGGAGTTACTGACAAAAAATGCAATATTGTTTTATAAAATTTTATATCTTAATTTGCAAAACATATGTGATAAAAAATATTGAATTTCAGTGTAGTTTTTTAGAAACTGGGTATTCACAGAATGAAAGATAGACGGATAATAAAGCGATTCTATATGTTACCGTTTATTCATTCTGAGACATAAAATTATAAAAATTTCAGGCTATCTGAAATATAACGAATTAATGTTACGTATTTTCCAAGTTTGTGTAAATTAATCGGAACATCAAAATTTTTACGTTTCCTCGTACACAAATATACGTTTCTGTGTTAAAAATAAACTAAACGGAAGGCTTACGCTGGTTGGATTGTATAAATGGAGCAAAAATGTCTTTTTGATAATGATGGTCAATTTTGTAGCGTTTCGCTGGCATATTGTTACATAATAGGCTAAGCTTACAGGAAAGGAATAATGACTGCAAAATTTTAATATAATCTGTTATACGGAAAGATTTTCAGCCACCAGCAGATAGGCTCTTAATATTAATCTTTGACGGAATGAGAAATAAGAGGCTTAAATGCATCAGTTCTGCCTCAATAGAGAATTATACATTTTCATCGACATTACTGTGAAATAACTTTTAATCATTAACTTTTTAGTTTGAAAATTTAAAATGAATTTTATTTATGATACAACTGTAACTGATTTGGTTTTTAGCTAACTATTTATATGAATTGTTATCTGATTTTATATAAAACGCTTACGAGACAATACAATTTGAGACAAGATATGCAATATGAAACCAGACATGCAAGTTGCCATTGCAGTGTCTGCCAGCCAACCAGACTTCCCCTCGAGGAACCAGGTGAGTTTATCGACAGAGCCGTGGAAGAAAGGGTTGACTGTGATAGCGTCGTGTTACTCCGTGGATAGCGGCTTTCATATCTCCATGTAATCGTTCCATTAAGTGATCTTTAAATTTGTTGTAGTTTTAAAATAATCATTACAGAGCAAATGGTTGCATTATTTCGATGAATTTTCTCAAACAGATGAATAATGTAATATACTATTAAATATTTTTAATTATGTATTACACTTTTTAGATTTCGGTAGCCAAACTAGGAACTCTCATAGTTTTGACATGTCCTCTGCCTCTCCATCTGTACATTACAATCATTTTAGTCTCAAACTATTAGCTATAAAGCTGATATTTGGTATAAATATACATATTTGTAAAGCAGTACGTAGTTATGAAATAAAACCGAAAAAATAAAAATTAAGAAACCCACTTGTAAATTGGTTAATTTTTTCACACGCCCAAGGTATTGAGAAAAAGCTTTTACCAAAATATTGAAAGTATGACATCAACACTTTTTCCGTACAGGGATCCATCAATAAAACATTAATTTTTAAAGTGATAATTTTCGTTAGAGTTACGAGTCTCTACCCCTACCAACCTAACCTAAACTGCTATTTTTAATATATGAAACGTATTCAAAATATTAGTAAAATAAAAAGAAAATTGCCATATCTGAGTAAGCCCTACTAGTTTAGGAGTAACAACTTACCAAATTACGACGTGCGGGTGAATCTCTAAAAAGTTCATAAAAGTAATTTAAATTAATTGTAAAAGTGACTGCATTTAAAATGTATTTTTGTTATACGTGATAAATTTACATATGTACTGTGTCATTAACAGGATTACTATGTATATTTAAATGCTTATATGTGGCTACATGTGTACGGAATCCCCGTAGTGCGAATTTTACACTTATTTGTTACATTTTAATTTTATTTAAAAATAAATTTGACGACAAACCTGGTTTTGTGGCTCGACCCATTTCTTTACAAATGGTATAGAGCTCCTTGGTGTCAAATTAACAAATTAACAAAGAAACAGTAGATGTAAAAAATTATCAACTTTATTAACCAATAAACGATAAAAAATTATCTATAATAAAAATAATAATATCTATAATAAATATCTATAATTTATTTATAATAAAAGTCTTTTTCTGCTACCTCTGTCCGTATTTGACATTCTTAGTCACGCAAAAGTGAAGATATCACAGAGCTGTAATTTTTACTTTTCTGATCAAATGTACATCTGGATAAGCAGAACAAGAACCGTACAAATACGATTTGCACTTGGGCGAGTTTTTTGTTATCGACAGCACAAAACTATTAAATTTTTCAACTATGAAGAGATTTTTATTATTCCAAAGGTAGTAGATGAAAGATTCCATTTGAATACCAGCCACCGTTGAATTATCTTTGTGCCGATATAATACAAAACAAATATCATTATGAAGAGCGAATGTACGTATTACAATTATTGACTTGCAGTATATTAATGAGGCTTGTTTTATAGCGCCCAATGAATCTCTTTTGTATTTATCATTGCAAAGAAAGAAAAACCCCGGGTATTCAAAATGTGTATTGAACTTATTATTGGCTTAATATATGATAATATAATCATTTATTGTGGTTCATCTCAATTCAAGTTAATCATGTGTAATATGAAATATCGAAATTCTTAGACCGGTTCCTCAACTTGACATTTTTTTAATGCAGTAAAATATTATAGGGTGGTTTTCATTTTACACAAAGTTATTATTTTACGAATTCTTTTTTAGTTTATAAAGGAGAAAATAATATTTCACAACAATACACGGATTATTGAAGTTAAAAAAGCTGTTGAAGACTGTTTGTTTAGATCGGTGCATTTCCCTTAATAAGAAACACAAAGTAAAAAACTAATCCATGAAACTGGCAGGTTCGATGAAAAACTGAAAAATAGCGAAAACCACATTAATTTTGACAACATGGAACCTATGTATTGGCATTTGTTCTGTCAACTGGCAATTTATGTTTAATTAATTTAGCGAACGCTTGAAATTAAAGGAAAGTAGTAGGTATTGATTGTTTCTAAAGAGTTTTGATGTATTTCATTAGATTGTTTTGTTATTTTTATTATATTTTTTTCTGTATAATGCACATTTCATTTTACGTTTGGCTCTTTCTTAATTGTCAATCGCTGAATTGCTTGCTTTCTATTTTTCAAAATATACCAGCGTTGATAAAAATTATATTCCCTTTCTTTGAAGATTGGCCCTTTATTGTCAGTCTCATTTGTCAGCTATACCGATTTGAACATTACTCTTGTTATGTCGTCCAATATTTACTTGCTGTGATCACACATTATTTGTGAAATGTTGAGATATCACTGTGATAAGTTTTAAATTACTGTTTTGTCTCTCTGCTCCAGATTTTGTAATCAATATTAGTTAGTGAATAAGATGTTGGCAGATTGGAGTCAGATCTCATGATGAAGATGGAATGTGGATAAAGCATCTTTGTAATGCTGAACAGCATACTTGTCGAATTTGAGATGTATTACTTATCTTGGCAAATTCTTTGTGTTTTGTGACTTTTCAATATTAAAAAAAATATCGTTAGAACAATGTTTTTTTTCCATATGAAATATTTAATTCAATTAAATTTTTTTTTAATTCAATTCAATTTATGTGTCCACTGGATTGACACTGATAGGTCTGGTATAATTCGTAATATGGTTTCAAATGATGTAGCAAATGCGATATCTAGCAACATGCTAATGTTTTTGACTAATTTCAGAAAAACATTTCCTTCTGTATTTGAGTTCTTATTTGTTTACATGTTTCTTATTTGTTACACGTAATTTAGAAAAATATTGAAAACATTTTTTAGCCATTTCTGAAATGATTACTAAAAAATTATTAAAGTATGTTCTCCCCGTAATAAATCTCCTTATGTGTAGGTATGAAACTTTATTGACGAACTAACTGACAGATCAACTTCCAGAATTAACTGACGGTTTTAGAAATATGAAGTTTGAAAAGTACGTTTCTTTTTGTTTGTTAGCGGCCGCTAAAATAAAATGTTTAAATGATTATCCCCGAAGTAAGAAACGGGAGTTGAATTTCAACCATCACAGGGTTCAACCACCACTGTAAATATTAGTTACTTCAAAATTAGCATTTTTCAGAAGGAAAAATGGAGGACATGGCAATACAGAACGTAAAAAGTAAGCACTATTAATGTTTACATTTAGTAATCTTTTTTCTTATATATCCTATTAAGAATTAGAAAAAACTTTCACCACAGAGGGACGAAAGGGTTGAAGTTTTTATAAAATTGTTGCATATTATAGAAATCGTTGATTACGTTTTTAGAAAATTAAAAGTTTTCATAACATCAGATTACTATATTTACGGACAACCTATATCCCTGATAGCCTGACCCGCAAATTCTATAAAGGTGACATTTCGGCGATATCTTTTTTGGAGACCATGTGTGCAAAAAAAAATTAGGGAGAAAGCAAAGTACACACTTAAATAAATAAGTACAAAGCTGGTAAGCCTAATTTCCAATATGAATGAAAAGTTTAACCGATAATAATTTAGTTAAACGTATTAAAAAGGGTAATCATTAACTGTTAAATTTTACTGACACTATACAATAAAAAATAGACTATGCAGCAAAAAAGGAATTATGTAATTACTTGCGATAGCATATTCCCTGCTGATTTGTAGATTCAGCGGAATTAATGACAGTTTAATTAAAGCTTCCTTTAAAATTGTTCACTTTCTCTGCCCAAATATTAGTTAAAGAATAAATCCTTAAGTAAACTTCTAGGATAATTGTCTTTCCATGCAATTTATTTTGTGACAGGGTTAAGTAGTTAAATATTAATTTTGGTGAAATACAAGTTAAACAATGAAAGCCAAATGTGTTTACATTATTCGTTTTTCACTGTACTTTTGTTATGTATAGTGAAAAAGAAATAATGTAATAACTTGCGATATCACATTCGGAATGGAGTATGTGACGATTTAATTAAAGCTCTGCCTATATATTAGTTATAGAATATATCCTAAAGTGGGCTCCTAGGATAATTGTCTTTCTAGGTATGTAATTTATGTAATGATTCCTCCTGTCTGAGGTTTTATAGTGTTATTACTACCAAAATTAACGTAAATAAAGGGAATAAAGCAACGTCGGGAAGTCGCCTTTGAACCTCGGCGAAGTTTGCCATTAGTTCCTCGTGGTACCAACTTGTCAATTAGTGAGATTAAAGTTAGCGCAAGCCCCTTATCAAGGCACGGTCCGCGTTTAAGTTTTTCCTCCCACAGAAGCGACGAAGTATTATGAGCAGTCGTGGACCAACTGTGTTGGCAAGTTATTATAAGATATTACTTAGGATTAGATTGATAAATATTTAATATCGCATCGTGTTTTTTTATTACGAGAAGTACATATCAGAAGATGATCAGTGTTGCATATAGAAAAATAAATAGGTGAATTTAACTACGTTAATTTTTTACAGGTGTAGTGTTTTACGTAAAAAGGGTGTAAATCGAGTTTATCTAATGACCATAACAGTCTAATGTCCATTGTAGTTTTATAGCAAGCTAATTTTATTTGAATTGCATTTTAACAGTATTTTAATAATTTATTTATTTAACTAATTAAGCACACTGAGTGTAGTCAAAATATAAAGCTTTGTGGTTTCCCGAAAAATGTTTAAAAAAAGGAAAATATTATGTTCTTTAAACGTACAGGTCTTTTTCCACATACACATTTTATGAATTTAAATATCTCAAAATAATCACAAATGAAAAGTTATGTCGCTAAATTAATTTTTGTTAATTTTTCATCTTTTGCTCTTCATGCTCTCAAAAAACTTAATAAAAGAAAAAGGAAAAAAAAGTCTGAAAAAAAATTATTTTTGAGGAAAACAAGTTTAGGGGCTAAAATAAGGTGGAAAACAGGATGCTGTGGTATTAGTAATTTTTGTCTCATCGTCTGCTAGCGTTTCGCGTTCAGAACTACTGAACGTATTTCTATAAGTGAAGTACCCATGTTTTAAATTTTTAAAAACATAAGGAAGGATATGAAATTTTGAGAATTTCTGGAATTTCTATGCGATGACCTCTCTGTAAATATGTTTTGTTTGATTGGTCGTACGCGAGTCTCTTAAAAGAAACAGATCAAATTTAAATGGAATTTTATCTGATGTATTTCTTAACGTCTGAAAATTGAATTAATAATGGCTAACACAGCTTCAGAGAGTGGAAAAATAAAGACAAAATTGAAGGCCTACTAATGACAACAACATGATTGAAAATTGACTACGTATATCAATGTCGTCCACGATTGTATGGATTGGATTAATGCGAGTAAATCTGCAGATAGTCGTGATCATCAGTAGTCTCACAATTTTATCTTCATTTCTTCACTATCTGTGTGCACGTGCTTTAGCGCGTGTGTGTGTGTATGTTTGTAATAATTTATTTCTAACTTAAATTTTTTGTCACCATTAATAGAATAATCATATTCTCGCATAGATTTATGATTTGTTTTCGTCAAACGCTAATTACAATAACATTGCTACAGGTATAACGTAGTCGATAAAGTAAATAACAGGCAGACAAAATAGTTTGGTTGCTAGTGTCTATATAAATACTAATATCTGCACGAAAAGGAACTTCTGTTAGAAAATAAATTTTGTCCTTTTCATTATTTTCTCTTGTAGAACTGAAAAATTGCCAAGAGTCCTTACATGCTATGATTGCTAATAAACTAAATACTCCGTATTTTAAATTACTAAATAATATTATAAAAAGTATATCTGCAGATTTTGATTATTACAAAAAACAATTGTTTTTATCAATTCAAAACGAAAATGAAAAGATAATGTTTTGTGAAGTACAAAAAAGGAAAATATGTGCTATTTGAGAAAATTATTATTAAATACAAAATAATTTATGAAAGTAATTTATTTCGCTTGAATCGCTAAATTTGGCATCATAGACCGACAAACCTATGCACGTAAGTAAAAAAATGCCAATATATTTTTATAATTTTAGACACTGATTCTTATCAACCTGCTATCTGACTAAAGCACACAAGTCAAACAATCGGTTATTTGATACAAGTTACATTTCTGTTTAACTTATTTGCTTTACTTAAGTGATAGAATAGTACAGACTCGTGAATAACGGTATTAACAAATATTGGCATATTTTGACATATGCGCTTCTATTTCCCGGTCCATAACTTAGGAAACAATTTTCATTGAAATCAGTGCAGGAATGTAGAGAGAACGTATATTATTTTCTTAAATTTACGTCGGTTTTAATATAGACTAAAGCTTTTGTATTCCTTTACTATTTTCAGCTATGCTTTTGCAAACTTAATATGCTATATTATTTCTGTTTCAAATTCTACAGGCGATTCATGCACAGAAATTATTATTTCCCTTACGGTTTACAATATTAATTTTTTTCTTTTTCCCTTTTACTCCTTGGTTCTTTTGTCTAGCAGTTAAATATATATTCCATATTTATATTGAAGCATTTCTCCTTAAAAATTTCTCATATTTCAGACATTCCCTACGTAGATATTTACATAATAACAATCATAGGTTTTAAATGAAATCTCTGTAGATTTTTCATGCGAATACCGAAAATTTAAAATAATTTTATGTACAAAATATTTTAAAATCTCTTATATTTGTATCAAATCGTGTATATAGAGATTACCATTTTGACCTATATTGTTTGTATAACATCGACAATATTTTCCATACGTAATTTAAATTTTCTTAATTTAACACACTTATTTCGAATTCGTGCAATATGCCACGTCATTTGATACTTTTGGGCAAATTTAATATTTATAATTAAAACTTTTTATTAATTTTTTTCGCCAGTATTCAATTGAGTTTCATTTCTTCGTGCGAGTAGCTGCTTTGACTAATAGGAGTATTTTAAATACTCCTATATACTTTGAAATATTAAAATTTATAATGTTAATAAAAGCTCTACATACAGTACGTGTGATGAAATATTTATTGTAGAAAAAATATTTATATGGCAATCATCACTGTAATAAGTTTAAAATCTACATACCTAATTTGCAAAGCGATCGTTTTCTATTAGGATTTATCACAGTATATTTGACTGATACCAATACCAGTACGAAGTCAATACGAAGTAATCGACTAATAATTCGTAAGTCTTTATTAGTAGATTATTTCGTAATAACTTTTTGTTACCATTAGAAATGTATTACTATAACATTATTTAAATCGATCGAATATATTATAATTTAGTCTACTATTACATTATTAATTTGTAATACATAGCGTGAAATCTTTATCCTGATAAAGTTTCGATTGGTATCCTCTGGCCACGTTCTAACTCTATGTATGTACTGGGCCTCTGGTATGAATATTGTATTTGACAATAAAGCAAGATTGATTTAATGTTGATTTGTGTGTCTCTCAACTTGGTCTCGAAGTTTGAATTGTTAATGAACTTTAGATATTTATTTACCTATAATTCCGTAATATGTTTTCAATTTCACTAGTACATATAAATAATTATTATTACAGCAAACTTCTGACTTAAGCAACATCCTATTTTTCTCTAGTGAACTGTCTGGGTAGCAATGTTTTTTTTTTATACGCGTTGTATTATTTTGTTAAATTTATGTATAATTTTCTTTATTAAATATTATTTAATGTTATATGTTTGCTAGTATAACTTGACGTCACGTCTTATTTTTATTACAATGATCTCTATCCTTCATCCTTTTTATTGGTAGTATATACTCGTTGATAAAATCGATGAAAATTTTTAAAATTTGTTGTTAAAATTCTACCAAGAGTTAGCGTCTTTGGTGAATTATGTGCACGAATATTAATTAGCAAATATATTTTACGGTTGAAGAGAGACTGGGAAAATTTAGTTTCATCCAAGCGGCAATAATTTATGTAAGTGGAACTTTTAGTATCATGTACTCAAAGGTTTGAACCTTGGTAAATAATTAAGACCCTCTTAAAAATGTAAAATCTCCAGATATTTTACATTAATTAAAAGTTATCTATTATTTAAAATTTTTTAGCGAAGTTTGGTCTCAATATTTTCCTTTGCATTTTCTCAGATAGAATATTCATATTAAAAAAAACCCTTTTATTATTTCATTGATTTATATGTTATATTTTATTTAATAATTCGTGGTCCCAGCCAAAACAAGGTAAACGTGATTGATATAAGTCTATAATAAAGATTAACATTTTTTTCCGGAGGATGATTATATGGTAATCTCAAATTTTATTACAAAATCGTTTGTATTGTTTTTATAAGAATACTCATAAATTTTGAAAGAAGTTCTAAAAAATATTAGTTTACACTCAAAATAACAATTTGGAAAATCAGGTTTAATATTTTTAATGCAAGGGTTAAAACAGCTGAGTTTTTTATAATAGTGTCAATATATCCTCTGGAAAAATAAGTAATACAATATTTATTATTTACATGTTATCCCATCTGTAATTTAATATTACTAAATAAAAAAATGTTTGAATATGTTATGTATAAGTATATAAATGTTAGTATAAAATTAATTTTCATATAAATTCATGTAGGCTACTGAAGATATTAGTTTATTATTAGTGAAACGATTGCCTCTACTCTTATGGTTATTTCTTTTTCCTCCTATTTCATTGTGTGCAATTTCCTGCTTAATAATTCTCATTTACAAACCATTCACCTCTCGTGTCGTTCTGTTATCCGTTGCAGGTTAATTAGGAAGCACAAAAACTTAATTAATATATAAATTAAGACATGTAGAATTTCTTTTGTAAGTACGTGAAAAAAAAATAAAAATTGCAAGTTATTAACAATTTATTTGCAAGTTATTAATAATTTCATTAAACTATTTTCTTTTTTCTCTTCTCTTCAAGCTTCATTACTTTTTTCCTATTGATATCAAATTTAGAATGATTTCAGTCGAATTCGTTTTTTTCTTTCTAAAGAAAAAAACGAAATTCTGGTAAGGCCCTCCAAGTATTCGTCGCCTGTTCGTTTATCACAGTCGTTTTCCTTAGAAAGCATTTAACGCAGAAATTTGGAGTTGGACATGATGATACAGAATGTTAACATATGTATATTTTAATATTTAAAACTTAAAAATAATCACATGACAAAATAAAGTACTAGGATTTTTTCTGCATTTCGTGTGTCGTGTGGGATTTGAAATAAAAAATATTTTACATAACATAGTTTTAAAAATATTGTTGAGTGTATTCCAAAAAATATGTTCTTATTTTCCTATCAATGAATTGAACATCAAAATTATAAAGAAAAAAACACCGAAAGGCACAATGTGGGTCCGCTTCGTAGATTTTTCGTGAAAACTTTTAGATAAAATCAAAACCAGTGTTTCGCGTTAATATAAAATATCATTACCAATCTTTCTGGACTGATTCGTTGGAACTGATTTTGCTTATACTTGGGTTTGCCGTGCCTAACAGATATGTCTACAGTGCATCTAACGGGAGCCCATTAGAGCTGTAGCACATCGATCTTGATTGCACCCCGCAAAACAAAATAATAAAAATATTTGTGAGTTGTTTTATATTTTCTACAAAACAATTTACAAATACTAATATTATTTTTGTTCTTGTGAATATATTGACTAATATGAATTTCATACACATGAAAATGGTGCGAAAATCCCCAAAAGCTTTGAAATGTAAATTACGTGCAATACTATAATTTTGTGGAAAAATTTTCAGTAAATTTCTATCAACCCTGTTTTAACGTGAAAATATCTATTTATTGTTTAAACATAGTGATAGCCGATAGAAATTTAGATTTTAATCGCTAATAACTCCAATAATAATAATGTGTGGATAATGGTTAAGCCTACAACAGAGCATATGTGTCTATATTTTTCATGAAGCGTTTGTTTTGCCTGTGACATTATCGGACTAACGTAGGTACTTGCGTATGATTGTTGCGAATTAGTGTTGTAAAAAATATAGATTAGTATGGTGGGAAAAAAACATTTAGCTAAGGTTTTATTTGAGTGTCATTTTGTGTAGGAGTACTACTAGGATCCAAACTGACACAATAAAAATAATTTTATATAGTAATAACATAAGTGAAAATCTAAGTCGAATATAAGTGAAAATCGGTACTAAATGGATAATTACAAAAAGATTAAATATGTCTGCTCATACGAATCCTAGATATGCTAGGAATTATAGAAAAGGGAATGAGAGGAAAGCTCGTATCAAAAGGAATCCAAGAAACCTTGAAAGTAAAGGGTCGAGCAAATGCAAGGGCTACGAGAGCGTCAGAAAAAAAATTAAAAAACGATGCATAGCAATAACATAGCTGGCCCATAGGACATAATCTTTCCCTCAAGGCTAACAAACTGAATTGTATATGGTATATACGTTAAATAGTTTGAATGGAATAAAAAAAATGATCTTTTTTCGTCCGCATGATGCCCGCGTACTGGCCGGTCTCATATTCTATGCAAAGATAATTTCGGAAGCAAATAATTTAAAAAGGCACGCAAAACTAATAAGGCTAATACCGTATTACTTTGCTGACCTATTGCACAGTCCACAGAAAAATTATTGCCAGAGTCTCAGATAGGTCGGTTTCTGCCTTCAGATATGTTTGCAGTATATCTTTTAATGTAAAAATTATTACAGGTGCCGGGTCTTCTACTAATAAGATCAAAACTGAGCATGAAAGAGGTCTTATGTCCTTGGAAAACAAATGGAAACATGCCATTTTGAAATTCACAAACAAACTTAGAAGCTAAAAATAAGGGCCATATCCCTTGCATATCCTTCAGTGCCTGAATAAGCATAACAAGGTTTCACAGATCATGAATACGTCACTTTGACAGAGACATAAAAAAAGAGATTCTCCTTGCTCACCCTTCTCTGGGCATTACTCAAGAGCTACTGTTTCATATCAAGCCTGCTAATACTGAAATCAACATAAAGTTAATAGAACCATGCTCAAAGAAAGAACCAACTTCAAAAAAAAAAACAAAGTTTTATTACGGGAAGGAGATAACACAATCCGTTCACTTGCCAAAGAAAACAATGTAATAGTCTACACAGATGGTTCCTCTGAAAATACCTTTAACAGAGGAGGTACAGGCATATTTCTCATTTACAATTTCGGCAACAATGTCAAACCCAAAAATCCCACTGGCAAAATTCTTTCAAACTTTACTAGTGAACTAATTGTACTTAAAGAAGCCCTCAGTTTCTTCCTCTCACAGCAATCCAACGACCTAATAGAAGAACTAGTAATTTTCTCTGACTAAAAATCAGTACTTAAAACCATAGGCAAGAGCGAGATAATCTCAACATAAGAAATCAATACCCTTCTTTGTTTAATAATAAGCCATTGGCATTTCAATAATACTCCAGTGGAATTGTACACTCCAGTGGATTCCAGCTCATATCGACATTGAAGTGAATGAGTGTACAGATGTTCTTGCTAAGGGAGCTCGAGACCTTGTTCAACCTCTCGCAGTCACTCTTGCAGATGTAAATGCTGTTGCCAAGCGTAGAATCTTTAACCAGCGAACAATCCCAGATCTTAACTGCCCAAGAAATCTGTCGCTTACAATAGCAAGACTCTGTACAGGATATTTTGAAGGCATGAAAATATCCCCAGAAAATAGCTCACGATTCTGTTTCACCTGCAGGAACTGTCCCCAAGCTCCACTAACACCGGACCACATCTTAAACTACCGAGTCATTATTGCTTCCGTATTCCAACTTGGTTCACCGCCGAATGGACTCAAGTCATCAAGCTCCTACTCAACAGTCATCAAGCTTCGAAACTTGCGACTCTTGTCATCAAGACTTTTCGAGACATTTAGCATATACCTATAGACACGACAACAAGGACCTTGCTGATTTGGGAGGACACGCCTCGTGGACACGCCTAACGATTTCATATTGAGTGCACCTACAAAATTATAACATCGTATTAGCTACGAAACGATGTCGGTGTCTACGTAATCATTAAATGCGATTTGAATTGTTTATTGTTAAGTATTTCCGTGACATCGTTGTAGTAAAAATAACTCAGAAGTCACTCAAAGGTAATAATGTTTGGAGTGTACATAATGTTTCCTTAACTTTAAAATACAATGTTTTCTTCAAATTATGTATTTTTTCGAGCATCTGTTTAATGAATCATTATATTTAAGCCTTAACCACCCACCATATGTCTCACAGATTCCGTGGTGTTAAGAACCGTGAATATTATTGCGTCCGATTTTCGTATCAATTTGTTCGTTCCTCCCGCGCCTCTCAGCACCCTCAGCTACTCGGAGAGGATATACGTGCACACGTTTGTCTCAGGTGAGTAAACAATTACAGCCGCGGGTCTGACAGACTTCTGTTATGTGGCTACGTCATTTTTCTTTAATTGTATATTTTTTATTGTTTTTTTTTAAAATGGCTCTTAGTGATTCCAATATCGAGCGGTGGTTGGAACAAGATCTGCCAGCTGACAAAAACCCAAACGACGAATGCAACGATGTGGAGTACGATGTTGGGATAGACCATGTATTGGAAGAAATTTATGCATCTGATTCCGAACATGAAGAGCTAACTGCAGTGGGTTATGAACAAAATTCTCCATGATTTGGTGGTTTTTGGATTTCACAATATCATCATATGTGCCAAAACAAAAAAACAGTCATCACAGTTTTGAATATGAATGGTAAGCACAATATCGATGAAACTACCAAGAAACCAGAGATAATATTATTTTATAACCAAAGCAAAATTGGAGTGAATCTACTCGACCAAAGATGCTCGAATTACTCCACAGGTCGTCGTACTCGTTGACGCTTGACGAGTGTTTTACCGACTACTTGACATTTCTGCCTCAAATTGCTACATCGTGAACCCATCATGGGTTCAGAGTAGGTTCAAGTTTATGAAGAAACTAGCTGAAAAGCTGATGAAGCCGCACATGGAACGTCGTGAAACCAATGTGAAATTGCAACGTCATATATGAATCGGTATTTAACGCATACCCCATAAAAATGAGATCATTCCAGCAGCAGTTTGATGTGACAGCAGTGCTGAAATTTGGCAGTTTGCGAAAACAGTTTAACTTACACATACACAAAGAAACGCAAAACACAATACATTGATTTCGAATGTAAAGAACCAATTTGCCTCGAATGCTCAAACAAGCTTCGTTTTCGCTGTCGTGAAAGAAACTATATTTAAGAGCCTGTGATTTCATTTAATTTCTGATTTTAATGGGAATTTAATTTTTTTCCACGTTAATTGTTTGTCAAAGTTAAAAAAAATATATATATAAACGTCCCTATTCTGTACGATAATTTTTATGTATCTCATTTTACAAATATGTTAGTTTGTAAACCTAATGTATGAGATATTGACAATTATTAGCAATAAAATAAAAAATGACGTTGATTATCATGTGTTTTTTATTCTAATAAAGAGTTTAATATGATACAAAACAGACTTTTAATTAATAATAAAATTTTTCTTCACTAATTTTTACAATCGTGAATTATTTTACTCTGGGGTCCTACAGACGTAGGTTGGTGGTTGGATTGGTGGTTTTGTGACAAGAATATGTGGTAGGTAGTTAAGGGTTAATGATATATCGCCAAATAAAAATGCCACCTGTTATTTTCTTTCATCCTGTCAGCGCTGAAGAGAAATAAAAATTGGTCTGGATTTCTAAATTCTAATGAATCGCCGTTACTTTATCTGACTAAATTGTGCGATTGATATCATTCGCAGGCTCCCTTGCCTTACTGCACCGAATATATTAATCTTTATTTTATGCTTAAGGTGATTACGGTTACATCATTAGTATCATATACATATATATATATATATATATATATATATATGTATATGTGTGTGTGAGTAATCACCTCAAGCATAAAATAAAGATGAATTTAGTAAGGCAAGGGAGCCTGTGAATAATATCAATCGCAAAATTCAATCATCAGGTAATGTAACGGTGACTCAATAGTTTCTTTAGAAATCTAGAAGATAACAGATGGCATTTTAATTGGGAGATACATTATTTAGTGTAATGATTTATTAAACATATGTTCGATAAAAATACATAATTTGAGGACAGCATTGTATTATAAAATTAAAGGAAACATGTACAATCCAAACATAATCGTCTTTGAATGACCTCTGAGTAGCTTTTAGTACAATGATGTCACAGTACATGGAAATTCTTAACAATAAACAATTCAGAGTGCGGCATAATCGCATTTAATGATTACGTAGACACCGACACCGATTCGTAGCGAATACAATATTATAATTTTGTAGGTGTACATAACATGGAATCGATAGGTATGACGAGACCAGTCGAGGCGTATGGTCCCAGATCAGCAAGGTAATACGAACAATACCAAGCAGACAATATTAGCCTGATTAGTTTTGCGTTTCGCTTTGGATTATTTGCTTCCGAACTTATTTTTGTACAGAACACGAGACCGGGCAGCATTCCGGCGAGTTTCATTTGATTACACAGAGGCTAACCGTTAATAATTTATTGTTACTTCTTTTTGATGGTATTTAAAAAAAACATTTTTTTTTCCATTGAAACTATTGAACGTATATAAGCAAAGTACAATTCAGTTTAATAGCCTTGAGGGAAACGTTGGAATGAGGTTTTCACTAGCAGGTGACGTATTTTTAACTTCTGCATGACGAATGACTAATTTATTATATTTTTCACAAATATGTTGGTGGCTGAATATCATTCATTATATATAGTCTTTTACTAGCAACTATCATGTTTTTGATTTTATAGGCATGATAATATTTACCGGTAAAAATAATAATTTCGTTTCGATATTTCGTTACATCGTTTTGCTTTTTCGTGTCTGTGAGATTACATTGGACATGTGTAATTATAAGTTAATCGCAATATTTAGTATGATTTTTCATTTTGTAATAATAGGTAAAAAATGTATATATAAAAATATTTATATTGCATCAAGACGAAAAATCGTTTTCAGTATATTACTTTTATACGATTTTTTGAAAAAAAGATTCCGGGAGTGTACATCATAACATTTGATTATAATATTTCATTATCAAACTAGTTTTAGAGTTTTCTTTTAATATAAATGTTATTTTTCTCCTTCTTCACCAATAATTCAATTCAAGATATCAGCCATTATTGTGTATTTTAAAAAATGAGTAGGTTATCTTCCTCGTCGTAAACTAAGTTAATTATAAATTTATTAGATATTTGAAGTTTAATTATAATGCACGGAATTACAAAGTTTTTCATAAAAATCACAAAAATTTCATTCTGCCCCTTTTCGATAATACGTCTGATAAACCATCCAAACCTTAATTAATTTTATTTTCTTATAAAATGCCGAAAAACTTAACAATTTTCATAGGTTTTATTTATAAGCTATTTATAATAATTATTTATGTTGCTTTGCTTATAACAATTATTTTTAAGTACACGCAGTCTCGCTCTCTTGCAATTAGCTCTCACGAGATGAAAGATATTTCATATTTATTTTCATGATGAAAATGATGCAAATGAAAAATTCCTTGAAAATCGGTTAAATTATTAAGGTGCAAAAGTGGAACAAACTAAGCCACTTTCACATTTGTTATATTAGTTAAGATATCCTATGAATGATCTTCACTGAGTAGACATTTCCTTTAATTAATCACTTAGAAATTAGGCCTACACCAATGCCACTAATTTTTACAGAGTAATTTGACATAGGATTAATTTTGAAGGTAGTGAAAAAATTATCGTTCCAAAATGACATGAACTTTTTAAAAATTCTGTTTTTACATATTGTAGTTGCTTATTCAACGAATGTATTTTTATTCTTCCAAAAACAAATTAAACAAATTTGAAAACTAAATGAAGAAGTAATTCGAAATATTGCCTACCAAGGAAAAATTTTAAATTTTCGATCCCATATAACCTTTATTGTAATTTAATGAAATATACATTGCTAGGTAAATTAATTTCATCTCCTATCTTTATCATTCAAAAGTTATTGTTTTCTCTTACAATTACAGGGGTTAATTTTAGCAATATTCACATTCAAAATTTGCTTAATCTTCATATTGCCTACTTCAAACAACATACTATGTGTAATGAATCTCGATAATTGATATAAAAAATTCAGTAAAGCTTAATAGTTTTCCATAAATATAGCAAAGTGCTTGCAAGTAAATAAATTAGGAGAATAAATTCAATACATTACACACTAATTCCATAAAAAATATTTTTCACGGATTCTTATAAAAATATAAACGAAATTTGATCTAAAAGTTTAACGAAATCCCTATACAAACTTTATCAACATTCCTTTAATAGTTAACATCTCATTTCGAATGGTTTTGAGAATTTTTTGAAACATAAAATAACTTTAATATTGAATAAAGCGATCTTATTATAAAAGTGTAAGTAAAATTACGTTTAGAATTTATTTATTGGAAATAGCAACTTTATAGCGATATTTCAATATGAAGAGAAAGAATAGTTCAATCTATCTACTGAAGAGAAATACTAGTAAATTGCGACTTTGCCGACTAGCTGGGTATCATCGACTAGGCGCGTATCTTATTACGCCTTGTTTTTCCCCAAATTCACGGTTCCATGGTTTACTTGGTAGAGACTTAATACAATACATCTCAAGATGTACACGAGAACTCGGAGACACAAATACGTATCACAAACATTGAGACTGCATATATTGTAGATGCATTTGTGTTGACTAGTGTTGACTCGGCTGCAACTAAACCTACAATGCTAGTGTTTGATATGCTGGTATGGAATGCTGGTATAGATCTCTCGGGTTCGCCTCTGGCTGTGCGGCCATAGTGTTACTATTTGTAATTGCACTTAGGTTTACAGTAATTTTATTCATAATATAGTATACGTTATAAGCACAACAAATAAATGTTTCTATATCAATGAGTATCTAATGTTCACAAACCATAATTTCTTATTTAGGAACATCGGTGTCAAGTAAATATTTTGGTCTTGGCTTCTGGTGCAACTCTTTAGTATCTTACAACTAGCTATCAAAATATTTAAATATATTCAAATTGATGTGCTTGTTTCAAAGGGATTTTATTTATTTGTAACAATTTATTCAAAATTTTTACCAAAAGTTTTAATGTAACTATAACTTTAAGTTTTTAATTTTTATGAAATAAATAGTAATTGATAATTTGAGTTAAACTAATTGTATATTCAAATTATATTTAATGTCTGTGCGTGAAGATATTTTTAGCCTTCATATATTTATGCTCATGTACTCCCACAGCTATTTTTGTTATCTGGTAAAACAAAAAAAATAGTAATTTATTAAGAAAAAAATAGAAATTTGTAAATTCTATAAATTTACTTAAGAAATACTTGTTTGATTGTACGGGTAATTATAATCATTTACATTTTTAACAGAAATTCTTTTTAAATATTTTTATTATTTTAGGTTGTTCGAGTTGTATTCTACGTGACATAAAAACAATTTTTGTCTTCGAGGTTATCTCGATCTGATTAATTTAATAGAGTTGAAATATCTATTGAAAATTTTATTTTTTGTTAAAAATTTGAAACCAATATAAACATGTCTAAAAAAATTGCTTAATAGGTTTAAGAATATTTCATCCGAAACTTTGGTTTCAATTTTGTTTCTTTTTGGCATGTGCTGATTTTATTCGGTTTCAAATGTTTTGTTTCTTTTTGGCCTGACATAAAATAATATCATAATAGATAACGCACTTGTAGAACTGGAAGGATTGTTGCATGCAGCTGCATTTTAAAAATAAATAAAAAATATTCATGTATCCATATGTTCCAATACAAAGGGATATTTCTCGTAAATAATTTTTTTTGCTAATAAATTAGATTAATTAATTTTACTTGAATTAATTTTTTGCTCATCTGTTTTTTCTTAAACAAAATGGTTTTTTTTATATTGATATAATTTTTAGCCTCGTTTATTCAAGTTGTTGTTTAGCATTTATTTTTAATTGAACAAATTAAGGACGAAGGGAATATTTTTTAAAATTTATAATTTATTATATGTTATATTTTAGGCAGACTTATATTTATATTGGAAATACAGATAAATAGTGAATGGACTTTTGACAATAGCAAGTATTTGTATGTACTTTTTCTTCAAAATTTAAAATTTAATTATTATGTAGAATGGGCAGAGAAGCTCAGCTGTGTACACGAAGATAATATTTATCCTGAAGCTAAGCATTCGGTAACAGTGATCACTAATTTCACAAAAGTTCGTTTGGGGTAGCACCTACAGCCTTCACAATGATTTGGGTGCAGCGAGCTTAAGGCCGAACCTGACATTTTCTGTCTCCTATTAAGCTTGTATCAAAAATATCTCATTGCTATGACATTTAGTGTAAGTCCCGGTGTTATCGCTAGAACACAAAATTAATATAGTTTAGTTACTCGAAATAAAATTCGATTAATATATTTGACTAGAATACGTGTTTATGAATAGAATACGTACTATTACCATGTTCACTACGTTAAATTAAACCAATTTAAAAAAAAAGGAAATGTCTCTTCAATATCGTGTGATTTTATTCTTTTTATATTTTCATCTACGAATTGAAAAAATATTATTCCGAAGTTGTTGTATGTAATTAAAATGAGATGGTCCACATTATATTCGAGAAGACGTCATGACGGCAGCTTAACATAATTCAACGGATTTCATTATATTTATTAAATTTAGAGTTTATGTTAGAAGTTTATGAAGAATATATTTGGCGTTAATTTTGTAGAAATTCTTTATTCACAATTAAATGAAACCACGTGATGTAGTATTATTTCTACTTTCTTCAGATGGACTATTAGCAAAGATCTTTGCTAATATCCCACCTGAAGATGTTGTAATACAACGAAACCTAGGTCGTGGTAAAGAAATTAAAGATAGTAGAAATAATACTACATCACATAGTTTCATTTAATTGTGACTTTCACTTATGTCAACCAAACTTTTAAGTTCTTACCTCTCCATGAAAATGAATTTGAAAGACCCATAATATATGACTCGACTTGAAATAAATATAGAAATACAGTTTTTTAGTGTCATGGACTTAAATTCTAATGTCTATGTTACATTTTTATCCGAACTTGCCTTTGAGACTGAGGTACAAATAAAAAAGGGAGTAATTTTAAAAAAGACCCGCTTTATTAAAAGGTACGGTTTTTAAAATAAAAACATTTAAATGCTTATTATATTAAATAGCACTGACTGTCCATTTAATAACTTCACATATTAATAACAATTCGGTTATATGAATTTAATTTTCTTGAACTTTCACATAAATAAAAACAAATAAAACACACAACAATATTTTGAAATGAAATAAAGATCTGTTAAAGAAATAGTCCTTATGACCTTCTTTATTACAACTTCTAGCATTATGTGTTCCTTATGCGTCTTCTAACATAAACTCTAAATTTAATAAATATAATGAAATCCGTTGAATTCTGTTAAGCTGCCGTCATGACGTCTTCTCGAATATAATGTGGACCATCTCATTTTAATTACATACAACAACTTCGGAATAATATTTTTTCAATTCGTAGATGAAAATATAAAAAGAATAAAATCACACCATATTGAAGAGACATTTCCTTTTTTTTAAATTGGTTCAATTTAACGTAGTGAACATGGTAATCGGGTAGTAAAGCGGGTCTTTTTTAAAATTACTCCCTTTTTTATTTGTACCTCAGTCTCAAAGGCAAGTTCGGATAAAAATGTAACATAGACATTAGAATTTAAGTCCATGACACTAAAAAACTGTATTTCTATATTTATTTCAAGTCGAGTCATATATTATGGGTCTTTCAAATTCATTTTCATGGAGAGGTAAGAACTTAAAAGTTTGGTTGACATAAGTGAAAGTCACAATTAAATGAAACTACGTGATGTAGTATTATTTCTACTATCTTTAATTTCTTTACCATGACCTAGGTTTCGTTGTATTACAACATCTTCAGGTGGGATATTAGCTAAGATCTTTGCTAATAGTCCATCTGAAGAAAGTAGAAATAACACCACATCACGTAGTTTCATTTAATTGTGACTTTCACTTATGTCAACCAAACTTTTAAGTTCTTACCTCTCCATGTAAATGAATTTGAAAGACCCATAATATATGATATATGAATTTCTACATAATATATGCATACACATTCTACATAATATATATATATACATAATATATACATATACCATAATATATGAATTTCTACAAAATTAACGCCAAATATATTCAATAAGTGAAAGTAATAAATGTTATTATATATATGACCAAATCATACATTGAATATATTTGGCGTTAATTTTGTAGAAATTCTTTATTCACAATTAAATGAAACCACGTGATGTAGTATTATTTCTACTTTCTTTAAGTTCTTTACTACGCCCTAGGTTTCGTTGTATTACAACATCTTCAGGTAGGATATTAGCAAAGAATCTTCTTTCTTTGCTAATATCCCACCTGAAAATCCCACCTGTAATACAACGAAACGTAGGCCGTGGTAAAGAACTTAAAGAAAATAGAAATAATACTACATCATATAGTTTCATTTAATTGTGAATTACGACACTTATTAAATGGTGGTAATTTCGTTTTTAAAATAAATGTTATAAATAAAATTTATTAAAATTTTCAAATAAAAAAGCGAACATTTTTCTCTTTTCAAGAGCTCTGAGAAAATTTGTTTCCCAAATTAGATGCGTACGTTGACCCATGTTGGAGCGTCTATATCTAAATACTTTTCTTATTTCTAGTAAATAAGGTTATGCAAGCTTCAAAATGTTCATGGAAATAAATGCAAATATTATATTTGCTAAAAATTGTGAAGTTTATTTTATTTACGTCTTATATAATATCAAATAGGTATAGAGCTTTTTTCGTTCTAACCCATGCTATTATTTTGTGTTACCACAGTTGTTATTTATATTGACTGGTTTTGAGCTATCGTTGTAGAATGGTCGGTAAAATGTTTATGTTTTTGTACGTCGTAGATGCCGGTTATTCACGTAATGTTTACGTTTTTACTACTAAGGCCTCTGTAACTAAAACAAACTATTTTAAATGATTACAGCAAACACACTCAATTATTCATGCATTTGCCTATCATAGATGTTTTTTTTTAGAAATCGTTCGACTTGACGTTAGACAGAACTTGATACAGTGGTAAAATATATTTATCATCGCATATATTAATTGTTATTATTTAAGAATGCTTACACTGAAAATTTACAAGTGTCAAATTAAATTTAATTTTTTTGTTTCTTTTCGCGTATAAATATTTTTGAATGAGAAAGTGGAGTAAACCATCTTCTTGCAGTTTAACCAGTACAGTGGTATAACTTTGTACGCGCACTCAACATGACAATAGTCGATACAGTAGATGACCTAGCATCAGGTCAGCACAGGAATAGTAATAATATAAAGCAGACAATGTTGACCTGATTAGAATTTCATTTGTCTTTCTGCTGCATTATTAATTTGCAGCTGTTGCGAGGTGCATAACTTGGATATAATGCGCTCGCCTAGTGCATGCCGTGCACATAGTCGGCGCTTTCATTTGATTACACAGTAGTTTAGAGCTAATTACTTCTGTTTTGCGGTTATTTCCGTTATTGCCATGATGGATAAGAGTGTTTAAAATAGAATTAATAATTTGTTTAGAATATTTTTCAGTAGAGAAATATTAGTAAATACATACACACCCAAAAATGAGTTCCCATTAAAACCCTTCAGATACCGTGATTACTGAAAATATTGGGAATAATCCATCGGGGATAGTACTGTTACTAAAATATTTTTATTTTGTTTTGTACTATTTTGTTGTTTCAATTTTAGTATAACGAATGCTAATTGTGATTAATTTTTCAAATGCTACATTCGAAGCGTGACAAGTCATCTATCGTGACGAGTTATAGTTACTTCATAATAAATATTTCTCCTTCTAACTCGAAGCATTTAACATTAAGTGAACTTTAAATTGCTTTTGCTGAATCGCCATTTCTTTAAAAAGTACAATAAGCTTGGACACGTCCAACAATTATAATGAAACTTACTTTACGATCATCCACTTAATTTACTTCATATTTTCAATTAACTCGTTTGATTAATCTATTGAATTTATTTATCAACAAATATATTTAAGGGTTCGGAAAAGAGAAACTTACCATATTCTTGGCCGTTTCTCGTTTTATTTTTTATTCAGCTTAAACATCGTATATTGAAATTTAAATGAAACAATTAACAATGACAAGAATTATGCTTATTTAGATAAGAAAGGAGGAAGAAGAGGAACCAAAGGAAGAAAATAAATATTTGAAGATTTTTTTAATGAGCAAACTAGTCCCGAATGAAACATTTCAGACTTTTCATAGTTTAGTAGTATATTTAGGATGATATTTCAGACTTTTCATAGTTTAACAGTATATTATGATGCTTCTTTAGGAAATATAAATAAAAAGAAGTAAATAAGTATTAAGAATTAAAGCTATAAGTATAAAGTTTATAGTGTTATGCAAATATTTTTTCGCCTTAATTACTATTCTCAGTGATACGAAAGACACAAATATAAGCAGGAATTTGTGAAAAAGAAATTACGTTAAAATAAGCATACTGAATTGCGTAAAGAGAGTTCGCACATTTACTATTGGAAACCCGTTTTACTTAGTTAAAGCAGCTTTCAAATTTATTTTTTGCGTATTATTAATTTAATATTTTTGTCTTTAGAAATATTTTCTTGTCTTTCTTTTTATATTTTATGGTCTATTAAACCATAATCGCTGTCAAATGACAATTTGTGTAAAAGTAGGGAATGTTACATATTAATGGTCTAATATTGGACCGCAACGTATAATCCTTGTAAATACTAAGATTTGTAAGTTCAAAGAACGAGCGGTGTAACGTCGTGGAGTTGCTTCGAAGCTTGGAGAAGTTTGTCATCAGTTTTACACGCAACTAACTAGTCAATTAGTGAGATTAAAGCCAACGCAAGCCGCTTATTGGGTCCCGGTCCGTGATTAAGTTTTTCCTTACGAGGATCAATGGGAAACTATTGGCAAATGTCGGCTCCTGTCAAGTTCTTTTAAGAAATTACATGTTAGGGGTTAGGTTAATGAACTAGATTATCTAACTTAGACTCGTTTATTATTGACGGTTTAAGTCAAAGCTTTATCTACGTTGCATTCAACTAAACTTGAAGTATATTTATATCCGTTAGCAAGGAAGCGCGATTTATAAATTAAGCATTTTAATTAAATAATGACGATATGTTGGTAAATGATATTGAAATTTATTTATTAGGATGATATATCAGATGAGACGTAAATTAATCTCCATTAATTTTAATTTTTGGTGGCCTTAATTATCAGAGGTTCCTCTAATTAATTTCATTTCCTAACATTGATTTGGGGAAAGTTCCCTAACGTGTGTTGCCCAATAAAGAATGGATAATATATGAACCAAACATGATGCATAGAATTTACTTTAGAAATTTATTAAAAATGTTTTACTTCATTAATTTGAATCCAATTAATTTAAATCATTCAATCGTTTTTCTTACTTAATATTTTGATGCGACGTGTAATTTTTTGTGCGATATTTTAAAGTAATTTAAATGTAAAATTGACACTCTTCTATAAGGTCTAGACTTTTTTTAAATATAATGATTTTAAAAGCCGATACTTATAAACTTTTTAGTTATTTGATAAACTTGACCAAATTTAGTGTTTTGAGCATACATAACTTACGTCTTGAGTTTATATTGGGTCATAATTCTGCATATAATTAAATGTCTTATTATAAATATTCGAAACAATTCCGCAGACGATCCAATTTCAACTCAATATTTTCAATTCGTATATATCAGCTTATATATACATAAATATATATATATATATATATATATATGTATATATATATATATATATATATATATATATATATATAGCTTCATTTCGTTATAATTCCCTCTCTCTATGCTCATATTTTCTAAGGTATATCATCGATACCCTTTCATGTTACTACATCATCAAAATCCGGACTCAACAATTTAATTTATCCCTTTTACGTCTCTTATCCCCTCTTTTCGACGTAAATTGGTATTTAATTTATGAACTTATATACTGTAACACTGTGTTTTTGTCGTTATTAATTATGTTATTCAAATTTATATTGTTAATGACTATGAAACGTCTTAAAGAATTGTAAGTTCCTCTGCTCAAAAACCACGAATGGTGTTTGTAGATAAACGAATCCCAGAAAATTTTAAACGAATCAATTAAAAACATAACATTGAATATATTTGGCGTTAATTTTGTAGAAATTCATTATTCACAATTAAATGAAACTACGTGATGTCGTTTTATTTCTACTTTCTTTAAATTCTTTACCACGACCTAGATTTCTTTGTATTACAACATCTTCAGGTGGGCTATTAGCAAAGATTCATTAATCACGTAGTTTCATTTAATTGTAAAAACATAACGTTCATTAAGTGGATTAAATGTGTCAATATAAATACGCACACTTTTTAAATCTGTTGATATTTATACCACCCGCAATTACACACAGTAGACAAATTAATAATCTAAATACATTTTCACGCGATTTTAGTGAACCTTTATCAGTTATACATATTTCTCAGGATTTCTACGATATATAATAATTAATAATTGGTTATCCATTGGGTAAACAATATATCAATGCTCTTCACGTTAATATCCAGATAGATAAAAATACGCCTCAACGCAACTCTTTTCGGTCGTCTTTATGTGTCGACGTTTCTTTTCAAAGCCGTATTATTTGCATTAATTTATTCCGTCATTTTATTTTTTCTTAACGGCCTGAATAAGATCTTTTCTTGATCGTCTTTATGTGTCGAAGTTTCTTTTCAAAGCCATATTATTTGCATTAATTTGCTCCATCGTTTTATTTTTTCTTAACGGCCTGAATAAGATCTTTTCTTGATCGACTTTATGTCTCGATGTTTCTTTTCAAAGCCTTATTATTTGCATTACTTTACTTTATTATTTTATTTTTTCTTAACGGCCTGAATAAGATCTTTTCTTGATCGACTTTATGTCTCGATATTTCTTTTCAAAGCCTTATTATTTGTATTACTTTACTTTATCATTTTATTTTTTCTTAACGGCCTGAATAAGATTTTTTCTTGATCGACTTTATGTCTGGATGTTTCTTTTCAAAGCCATATTATTTGCATTACTTTCCTTTATCATGTTCTCCTTTCCTGATGGGCTGAATAAGATTTCTTATTGATCGTCTTTGTGCATCGTCATTTCTTTTCCAAACCTTAATACATACATTAATTTACTACATAAGTTTCTTCTTTCTTGACAGCCTGAATAACTACAAGAGTTATTATGCATTTATGATCTGAAAAATAAACACGTAATTCTTAATAAAAATGTTTAGCGTAACCCATTTAGATTTCTTAGTGTCATAATCATAAAGATAAATTTTACCATCAACATTTTATTAGCAGATTAGTAATTTATGACACGTTTCAGAACGTTACGAAAATAGTAACTGAAATATATTATGTTACATTTAAACAAAATATTCGACGGGAAAAAATGAAATGTGATGCTAAAAATAAAAAATTAAAATAAAATTTTGTCACATACAATTATAATGTTGCATTATCAATATTGTTGACATCCTAACTTCGCTTCTTCTAATGTAGTTCATATTATATTTTTTAGTGTTAATCATGTGTAAAAATGTTGCTTTGTAAATCAATTAGCCAGTCAACTTCTATTGTTTTGTGAAGTTGATATTTTCAAATATTTATACGCCATGTTTAAAAGCGATATTAACTTCTTCGTTTGATACAAAAGGTGAAAACCTACACGGTATTTGAGATTAAAAGTAATTTTATGTAAAAATGTCGACTGTCTGTAGCTGAGATATATTTTTGACTGGCTGCAACTCGTCCATCGCTGGAAGGCCGGTTGGGAATTTTTAAAAGATTAATTTATTATTCCCTTTGCGGCGTGACGGCCGTTCTTCTCTGCAATCTACATATTCAGTTACCGAAGGTGAAGACGTAGATTTAGTGAAGGTCTTCGAAACTAGCGAAGTGCTTCGGATGGAAAAGATTCAGTAGAGATGGGGAGATTTACGAAGAAGAACAAAAATTGAAACCGTAAAGAACAGTATCGTGTAACGTATATGTAAATGGGATATCTGGAATGAAACTTCAATACCCAATCTTAAGAGATGGGCATCAAAATTAAGTTTTAATACATTTAAGTAATTATTATATCATGATTATATCAGAAATTGAGCCAATATTTATAAAGATATATATATACATGTAGATTTTATAACATAAAAAGAAAAAAAAAAAAAAAAAAAAATATATATATATATATATATATATATATATATATATATATATATAAATATAAATGTATATTAAAATTCTAACTGGTTAGGAGAAGATCTTTTACCAATTTTGTTTTTACTTAATATTTTAAGCAAGAACACAAAATTGGTAACATATCTTCTAACGTCGAACACGACATCAATAAAGTATTCGTCACGTTCATAATTCCTTGAAAACGTTTTTAATGTTTCAAGACTAGCGACAAGCTCTTTTCCAAAGTTCCGCTCCTAATGTGCCCAACGTCCCTTCCTCTGTACTGACTCCCAACTTATAAACTATAAATATGATTTGCAAAAAAATCTGTACGAATTATGTACAATTATAATCAGAACCAAAGGCTCCAGTTCGTTGCAAAAAAAATACTGATATATGCTTTTGATCACAGGATAGAAGTGAAAACTAAAATGAAAAATACAAAAACATAGGCGCATTATATTAAATTATTTTCAAATAAAAATTAATCAAATATAGCACACAATTCTTGAAATGATGCCAAGTGATGTTAGTCCGTGAACTCGCTTTTTCCATGTAGAAGGAAGCCGATTTTACCCGATTTAGCGTCACTGACTCGAGTGTGATGCCTCAGTTTCGTTCCTTGCTCAAGAAAGTGCATATGGTGCTGCCAAAGAAGTTTTCACTTCAATAATGACATAAACATTATTTTATGAGTATTTATTTACGTACCTGATACGTCGTTGAAAAGACCAGTTTAAGGAAAGTTAGGAAATTAATTATTTCGAATTTTATGTAATGTCAGTTTCTTAGTCGGGCACTTTTGCGAGAGTGGCTTTTATTGATATAGATTGTCTTATTCTTCATACGGGTACTCTTGTTAGAGTAATCTTAATTTGTGTGTATGGTCAGTAGAACCATGGTCGATCTTTGCTTCGGGCGAGTATTTTCGCTTTTGCAATATTTCTCCATTTCTAGCGTTGGTGCATCGCATTGAATTGTGCTATCCCGTTGTCCCTTTGATCATATCGTGTCAAAGTGTTGGTTCTCGGAATTCGAATCTTGGCTTCATTTCTTCTTTATTTCTGTACAACAAGCCATTCCGAGGAGTCTTTTTTCTAGAAATCTGGCCTAAAATTTCAATTCGTGTACCTGAAAATGTATCAAAATACCTCTATTATTAATTCTATACGCTTGTCTACAATTCAAATCTAATCAGTAACCATCAGATGGATGAATGGACACAATTTATACAATTTATCTACAATTTATCTATGTTCAATAAGAGGTAGTGGTTAATAATGATTACAAACGTCAAATTAATTTAAGATTTATTTTCACTCTCACCTTTAATGAATCCTTTTTTTATATGATGTTCTGTCTAAGTTCCCGTTCTCGGCACTGTGTCCGGCATTCAACCGTCTACGTCTGCATTCCCGTAAAAGTTTGTCAAATAATCATGAGGATAAAGCTGAAAGTGTCTCTATGTACACCATATGGGATACTTTATAGTTACTTCACAATTATTCTGTGTTGTAAGGTTTCATTCAGACATACACATTGCCTTAAATATTTTACGTTTGGGTCCATCAATTTCACATAAATTATTCACATATTAAATGTTCAAACTATGTCGATAAATTTAATTTTATGGCCATATTTGTATGGAAATTTTAGAGTGAGCAAATTGGGTTCTCAATTTTTGTATTAATTTCGTGTATTGTGTGGGGAATTAATTGAAAAACAAATTATATGAAATCCGAAACTATTTATTTAAGAATAATAGGTAAAGTATTTCTTAAAATATTACTGAAAATGTCCACGACAATTTTCCCATTATCCGGTTTTACGTAGAGACTTGAAATGCAATATTTAACAACTTCTACTACTATTTTGAACCATTTATTCCTTTTATAAGTTTGTTTTCCTTGCCTTTCTTTTCCACTGAGTAAGGTTTTATGTTGTGCTCCTATTAAGTATTTTTCGACGGTCGTCAGTCAAGTGGAGGGTAGCCTTTTATGTCTTCGTCCGTTACTGGCAGTTTAGGGCAAGCTTCACCACATGATAGTCCAGGTATATTTGAGTATGTCTATGCCATGGGGAAATATCCAGAATCAATAAAACAAAAATGATCAATGCTCAATAATATTTATATGGAAATATTGAAATATTTGTGTCTAAATAAAATTTACCATGTGTCATCGTAACCATGCGATTTTTTTTATATCATATGTGGGGATATCAACTGAAAGAACACAATGTATAAGGATCCCGAAATCATCTTTTTTTTTAAAATTTAAGTGGGAGATGACTAAGACATTGCTGGTAATATCCGCGGAAACAATTTTTCCTCTCCTAATTCCGAAAATTCTAGGATAAAAATTGAGAAAAAAAAACAAACACTATGACGAAGCGACTTAATCTCAAAATTAATGAGATGTTCGATAAATAGTATTAAGTGTTATAATTATTTCAATAAAGATAATCTCAGGTTATTAAAAACTCATAGCTCAAGTAATTACCAAACGAAAATGATGAATAATAAAATAACCATAATATAAATGACTCAAGTAAAACTCGGTTCGACTAAAATCATGCCCAGATTTATTATGGATTGTTGGCGCTGCGAAGTAAATCACAATCCGTTCTTATATTTAGGCTCGCTGCGTATTTCATAAATTGTATTTGATAAATAAAGTGATGAGCAAAAAAGTAAACATTTCTCGCATATAGCGCCCAATCCTTGAACGCACTCTGTAAGAAATCACCTCGTCATTACTGGAAGAGTTAGAGTACATATTTAAGGAAAATGGTGTATAAAAAGAGGTATGGAGTTAGGGATAAAAAATACAATATTATTTTATGAAATTTTACATCTTAGTTTGCAAGCATACGTGATAAAAGATATTGAATTTCAGCACAGTTTGGCATAGTTGGATTCTGCTGACATTATTTTGTTTTCATTATTAAAACGATAACCATAAACGTTCGTCACCCACTTATCATATTATGGTAAAACTTAATAAAATAATCTTTTATTAATAAACATAAAAATCAAAATCGAAAAATTTGTTTTATCACATAATAAATTTACATGGAATTACACTTCAATAATCTTTTAGGTAATTTAGTTTAATTGTGCTTCAAAACCTTCCTTCTCACTAAATTTTAAGTTACTAGGAGT
Organism: Druceiella hillmani; assembly: GCA_039881145.1. Taxonomy (NCBI): domain Eukaryota; kingdom Metazoa; phylum Arthropoda; class Insecta; order Lepidoptera; family Hepialidae; genus Druceiella; species Druceiella hillmani. Next base: position 29,410,835 of record JAYKKI010000002.1, read on the forward strand.
AGTATCCTCAATAGTTTTGATGAGCAGATCAGTACCAAAGAATGCGATATTTGAAGAATTGTTATTTGAAGTGTGATATTTGAAGTTTCAACTTATACCTCGAGTAGCTTTTTTTAGAAATTCGGTCTTGACCGAATAAAAGACAGATGGATAATAAAGTTATTCCACATGTTACCGTTTATTCACTCTGAGTTATAAAATCATAAAAATTTCATGCTATCTGAGATATAATGGATTAATATTGCGTATTTTCCAAGTTTGTGTAAATCAATCGGAAAATTAAAATTTTTATGTTTCCGCGTACATCAATATATGTTTCTGTGTTAAAAATAAATTAAAACGGAAGACTTATGCCAGCGCGATTGTATAAAATGAAACAAAAATTTCGTTTTGATAATGATGGGTGATTTTATTGTGTTTTGCTGGCACATTTTTATATTGCAGGCTCAGCTTACAGTGAAGTACAAATGACTGCAACATTTTAATTTGATCTATTATGCTGAAAGATCATCTGTCACCAGCAGATAGGTCCTTACTCTCAGTCTTTGACGGGATGAAAAACAAAAGGCTTAAGTGGAAACAAGAGGCTTAAGTGCGCCAGTTCTACCTGTCTAGAGAATTATAAATTTTCATCGGCATTACAGCGCAATAAGTTTTAATCTTTACCTTTTATAGTTTGAAATATTAGAATGAATTATATTAATGCTACAACCGTAACCGGTTTAGTTTTTGGCTAATTATTTATATGAAACTGTTATCTCATTTTATGTTAAACGTCCAATATGACACAAAACATGCAACATGAAACAAGGCATGTAAGTTGCCATTGCAATGCCAGCCAGCTGGTCAGACTTTCCCTCGAGGAACCAGGTGAGTTTATCGACACAGCCGTGGAAGTAAGCGTTACTTGTGAGAGCGCCGTTTTACTCCGCGGATAGCAGCTTTCGTAACTCCATGTAATCGTTCCACTCAATGACCCAAAATTTTGTAGTATTCTTAAAATAGTAATTACAGAGCAAATGGCTGCATTATTTGGATACATTTTCTTAAACGGATAGATAATGTAACACATTATAAAACGTTCAATTCTTAGTTTTCGGTAGGTAAATTAGGAACTTTCACAATTTCGCCATGTCTTCTGTCTCTCCATCTGTATGTAACAACAATATTACTCTCAGACTATTAGCTACAGAGTTTAAATTTGACATGGTCACTTTGTTTTTCATAGCTTTTAAATTGAAGAAAATAATTATGTTATACCTATTGTCACTGGTATTGGTAGCCCCATCTCCAACTTATAAATTACTGGAGATGTTCAATCACTAAAATTATAATAGTTTATAGTACACATCATACACAATATACAGTAGTATATTATAACCAATAAAACAAAAAGCCTTTCAATCACGAGTGAAAGTCGCACTACGAGAGTTCCGTACTCATTTAGGTATTTATAAACATTTAATGGTACATAACAATTCTATTATTTAAAAAAAAATATTTTTTAGAACGAAAATATATTGCCTACCATATCTTCTACAGGTGCATATTAAAAAATACTTTTTTATGTGATATAACTATAAATTAACAATTTTAGGATGTAAACTTTTGTGAAACGCCGCTTCTTGCCAAATTTCATGATTCTAGGTCAACGGGAAGTACCCTATAAGTTTCGATTTGTTTACGACTGTCGCAATATATGGCGGTATATTTGAGTTTTTTTACTACATTGACTTAAAAGCTTTATTTTTTTACAGCTCCAAGGAACTGTAGACCAAAGTACTTGATAATAATTTCAACTTGATACCTTCACGAATTCCTGCGAAAAAGGCTTTTGATATATGATATACCGACTGACTGACAATGAAGTGACTCCTTTCTTTTTAAAACAATCTAAATGTTACCACGCACACATATACATGCCTGCACACACACGTACACACACACACACACACATGTGTACACACACACACATATGTGTGTGTGTGTGTATATATATATATATATATATATATATATATATATAAATGTTGAGATTTTACTGTGATAAGATTTAACTTATTTGTGTTGTCTCTCTGCTCCAGATTTTGTAATCGATATTAGCTAGTAAATTAGATGTTGGCACACAATCTTTGTCAGTGGAAGCACGTAATAATAACAATGGAGTCAGGATTGATGATGGAAATGGAATGTGGGTAAAGCTTTTTTCTAACGCTGAACAGCCGACCTGTCGAGTTTGAGATGTAGTACTTATATTCGAAAGTTCTCTGTATTTTGTTACTTTTAAATATATTATAAAAACTTTCATTAGAAAAAACATTTTTTTAAATAAAATGTTTAATTCAATTCAATTCTGTTCAAAATATGTATCCACTGGCTTTACATTGATAGTTCTGGTATAGTTCGAAATGTGGTTTCAAATGAAGTAGAAAATGTTGTATGTAGTAAAATGCCAATGCTTTTGACTAATTTCAAATAAATAAAGTACAAAAATGTTGCTTTTGTGTTTGAGTTTTTACCCCTTTACAAGAAACGCAGAAAAATATTGAAAAATTGGGTTAACGATTCCTAAAATGTTTACATTCCTAAAGAATTCTAAAGTTAGTTTCTCCCTATAAAAAATCCCTTTATATGTATGTATGAAACTTTTTTGGCGAACTAACTGATTGACTGATAAATCAACGCCTAGCCGACCGACGATTTTAGAAATATGAAGTTTGAAAAGTATGTTCCTTTTCGTTTGTTAACGGCCACTAAAATAAAATATTTCATTGGTCATCCCCGAAGTTAGAAACGGGAGTTGAAATTGCAAACATCACGGGAGCTGTAAATACTAGTTACTTCAAAATTAGCAGTTATATTATTTTAATAAAATAAATAAGTACGTATTTCAGAGCTTTATGAAATTTTCAGAAGGAAAAACGGAGGACATAGCAACGCAGAGCGTAAACAGTAAGCACTATAAATGACAACATTCATGGAACGTGAGACTATACAGTAAAAAGGAGACTAGACATTAAAAAAGAGACTAGACATTAAAAAAGAGACTAGACATTAAAAAAGAAATAATGATGGTACTTGCGATAGCACGCTGATTCCCTGCTGATTTGTAGATTCAGCAGAATTAATGACAGTTTAATTAAACTTTCCTTTAAAATTGTTCACCTTCTCTGCCTAAATATTAGTTAAAGAATGAAAGTGAACTTCTAGGATAATTGTGTTTTCATATTTTGTGACTTCTGTTAACTGAGGTAGTATAGTGCAGGGTTAAGTAGTTAAATATTAATTTTGCTGAAATACAACTTAAACAATGAAAGATTAATGTTATTACATTATTCGTTTTTCACTGTACCTTTGTTAGACTGTTTAGAGAAAAAGAAATAATGTAATAACTTGTAACACCACATTCGGAACGGAGTTTGTGACGATTTAATTAAAACTACATTTTAAAATTTTTTTCTACTCTGCCTATTTATTAGGTAAAGAATATATACTAAAGTGAGCTTCTAGGATAATTGTCTTTCTAGGTATGTAATTTATGTAATGATTCCTCCTGTCTGAGGTACTGTCAAAATTAACGTACATAAAGGGAATCAAGCAACGACAGGAAGTCGCCTTTGAACCTCAACAAAGTTTGCCATTAGTTCTTCGTGGTACCAACTTGTCAATTAGTGAGATTAAAGTTAGCGCAAGCCGCTCATCAAGGCTCGGTCCGCGTTTAAGTTTTTCCTCCCACAAAAGCGACGAAGTATTATGAGCAGTAGATCCATGCTGGCAAGTTATTATAAGATATTACTTAGGATTAGATGAATAAATATTTAAGATCACATTGTTTTTTTTGTATTAGGAGAAGTATATATTAGAAGATGATCAGTGTTGCATATGAAAAAATAAACCCTCGGAGTTGACTACGTAATTTTTTACAGGTTGTAGTGTTTATCTAAGAAAGGTGTAAATAAAATTTATCTAATGATCATAAAAATCTAACGTCCATTGTAGTTTTTAGCAGGTTAATTTTATTTGAATTGAATTTTAACAGTATTTTAACAATTTATTTATTTAACTAATTCAGCGTTTGCTTGTAGTGTGTGTGTATGAGTGTAGTCGAAATATAAAGCTTTCTGATTTCCCAGAAAACGTGAAAAAAAGGAAAATATTATGTTCTATTAACGTACAGGTCTTTTCTTATATAAATTCTATGAATTTAAATATCTCAGAATAATCACAAATTAAAAGTTACGTCGCTAAATATTTTTTGTTAATTTTTCGTCTTTTATTCTTTATGTCCTGTATAATAATAATAAAAAAGAAAAAGGTAAGAAAGGTCCACAATGAAAACATTTTTGGAAAAAAACTTTAGGGGTTAAAATACAGTGCAAAACAGAATGCTGTGGTATTAGTAATTTTTGTCTCACCGTCTGTTAACGTTTCACATTCGTAACTATTAAATGGATTTCTATGAGTGCTTCAGTATTGAATTTATTAAAACATGTGGAACGATATAAAATCTTCAGAATTTCTGGAATTTCTATGCCTTGGTCTCTCTCTGTAAATATGTTTTGCTTTATTGTTCATACACGAGTCTCTTAAAAGGAACAAATCAAATGTAAATGAAGTTTCATCTGATGTATTTCTTAGCGTTTGAAAATTGAATTAATAATGGCTAACACAGCTTCAGAGAGTGGAAAAAGAAAAACAAAATTGAAGGCCTACTAATGACAACGACATGATTGGCAATTGACCACGCTTCTCAATGTCGTTCACGACTGGATGAATACTTCATGCGAGTAAAACTGCAGACAGTGAGATATGTAATCAATGTTTAATGGTGTCGTGATCATCAGTAGACACAATTTTGTCTTCATTTCTTCACTATCTGTGTGCGCGTGCTTTAGCGTGCGTGTATGTGTATGTTTGTAATAAATTATTTAAAACTTACATATTTTTCACTATTTATAGAATATTCATATTCTCGCAAGGATTTATGTTTTGTTTTCGTCAAACGCCAATTACAATAACATTGCTACAGACGTAAATAGTCGAAAAAATAAATAACAGTCAGACAAAATAGTTTCGTTGCTAGTGTCTATATAAATACTAATATCTGCAGGAAAAGGAACTCTTTTAGAAAATAAATTTTGTCCTTTTCATTATTTTTTCTTGTAGAACTGTAAAATTGCCAAGACGCTGGGACTGTTTTTACATGCATACCATTTGGAAAATTAATCCATATTTTATGTCAATTAAATCTATTTTTGCAGATTTCTATTATTAAAAAAACAATTGTTTACATAAATTCAAAACGGAAATGAGAAGAAAGCATTTTGTGAAGTAAAAAAAAGGAAAATATGTGCTATTTAAGAGGATTATTATGAAATACGAAATAGTTTATGAATGTAATTTATTTAGCTTGAATCGCTAAAATTGGAATCATAGACCGATCAACCTACATCTTTTATAATTTTCGACACTAATTCTTATCAACATGCTATCTGACTAAAGCACACAAGTCAAACAGACGCTTATTTGATACAAGTTACATTTCTATTTAACTTGTTTGCTTAACTTAAGTGATAAGATTGTACAGACCCGTAATTAATGGTATAAACATATATTGGCATATTTTGACTTATGTGCTTATATTTCCCGGTCCATATCTGAGAAAAAAATTCTCATTGAAATCAGTACAGGATTGTAGAAAGAACATTTATTATTTTCTTAAATTTATTTCGGTTTTAATATAGACTAAAGCTTTTGTATTCCTTTACTATTTTCAGCAATGCTTTTGCAAAATTAATGTGCTATATTATTAATATTTATATTTATATAGAAACTTCTTATATAGAAACTTTTCTTCTTACAAATTTCTTATATTTCAGACATTCCCTACGTAGATATTTACATAATAACGATCATAGGGTTTAAATGAAATCTCTGTAGTTTTTTATGCGAACACCCAAAATTTAAAATAATTTTATGTCCAAGTATTTTAAAATATCATGTATTTGTATCAAATCGTATAAGTCATATATTATCACCTAGAGATTACCGTTTTCACCTATATTGTTTATATAACATCGACAATATTTTTCATACATAATTTAAATTTTCCTATTTACACACTTATTGAAACAACATAATTTCATGCTACATGCGACTTCATTTGATACTTTTGGGTAAATCTAACATTTGTAATTAAAACTTTGTATTAATTTTTTTCGCCAGCATTCAATGAGTTTCATTTCTTCGAGCGAGTAGTTGCTTTGACTAATACGAGTATTTAAAACTTGGAAATATTAAAATTTACAATGCTAATAAAAGCTCTACCCATAGCACGTGTGAGAAATATTTATTGTTGAAAAAATATGTATATGACAATCATCACTGAAATAAGTTTAAAATCTACATTTGCAAAGCGATCGTTTTCAATTAGGATTTATCACAGCAGATTTGACCGATACTCGTAAGTAAATTATTTAACATCTCTTTATATCACTATATAAAGTCAACACGAAGTAATCGACTAATAACTCGTAAGTCTTTATTAGTAGATTATTTTGTAATAACTTTTTTGTTCACGTTAGAAACGTATTACCATAATATTATTTAAATCGAATGTTAATACATTATTTAAATCGAATGTTAATAATTTATTCTACTATTACATTATTAATTTGTAATCTATAGCATGAAATCTTTATCCTGATAAAGTTTTCGATTGGTATCCTCTGGCTACGTTCTAGTTGTATGTATATACTCTGCCTCTGGTATGAATATTGTATTTGAAAATAAAGCAAGATTGATTCAAAGCTAATTTGTGTGCCCTCGACTTGGTCTCGAAGTTTTGATTACTAACGAAGTTTAGATATTTATTTACCTATAATTCCGTGATATGTTTTCAATTTCACTGGTACATATAAATATTTTTTATTACTGTAGCAAACTTCTGACTTAGGCAACATTTTATTTTGCTCTAGTAAACTGTGTGGGTGGCAATGTTGTTTTTTTTTGTACGAGTTGTATTATTTTGTTAAATTTATATGTAATTTTCTTTAATAAATATTATTGAATAATATATATTTTCTGGCATAACTTGGCGTCTCGTCTTATCTTTACAAAAATGATCGTTATCCTTTATTACTATTATTGGTAATATATACTCGTTGACAAAATGTAGTATCGATGGAAATTTCTAAAATTGTTCGTAAATATTCTACCAAGAGTTGGCGTCTTTGGAATTATGTGCCCGAATATTGGCAAATATATTTCACGGTTGAAGAGTGGCTGGGACGATTTAGATTTATCAAAGCGGCAATCATTAATGTAAATGGAACTTTTAGTTCTCAAAGGTTTGAACCTTGGGAAATAATTAAGACCCTCTTTAAACGAAAAATCTCCAGATATTTTGTTTAATAAATTTTATCCATTAATTAATATTTCATATTGGAGTTTATTCTCTATATTTTATTTTACATTTTCTCAGATAGAATTTCCGTGTTATAGAAGTTCTTTTTTTATTTCATTGATTAATGTGTTATAATCTACTTTATAATTTGTGGTCTCAGCCAAAACAAGGTAAAGTTAATTGATATTGGAAGTCTACAATGAAGAATAGTATTTTTTCTCTGGGGGGAAGATTGCATGATAATTTGAAATTTGATTACAAAGTCGTTAAAATATTGTTTTTATGACAATACTCAGAAATGTTGAAAGAAGCTCCATAAAATGTTAGTTTACATTAAAAGTCAAGATTTAAAAAATTGAGGTTTAATATTTTTAATGGCGTCAACATATCTTTTGGAAAAATAAGTAAGAAAATATTTATTATTTACATGTTAACTCATCTGTAATTTAATATTGCTAAATAAAAAAAAGTTTGAATATGTTACGTGTAATTCATGTAAGCTACTGAGGATATCATTTTATTATAACTGAAACGATTACCTCTATTCTTATGGTTATTTCTTCTTCCTCCTCTTTCATTGCGTGAAATTTCCTGCTTAATCAGTATTATTTACAATTCTTCACCTCACATGTCGTTCTGTTATTCATTTCAAGTTAATAAGGAAGCATAGAAAAACTTAATTGATATGTCAATTAAGACATCTAGAATGTCTTTTGTAGATAGTGAAAAAATATGAAAATGACAAGTTAATAACAATTTATTATTATAATTAATTATTTATTTTTCATTATATTTTATTAATATACACGCATTTTTTATATGTATAATGAACAAAAACTCTTTACAGCGTGAAAAAAAAATTATACCAAATATTATTGAAATCAGAAAAAAATGAGAAATATCATTAAGAAATAGGCATAATTAGGCTTAATTTTATTCGCACCCTACCTTTTTATTTTGCTTATTTTTCTTATTTTATATGTTAATTATCTCCAAATAATTATTACGTGATAAATTAAAAAGAACAAGTTAAAAGACACAATTTTGTTTCACCTACTGATTATGTTTTGCTACTTTGCTTTTTCTTGTATTTCAAATTCTTTTCCATGTAGTCCAACTTCTATATAGCTTGTGGAAATATTCTAGTAGAGATATAAACGCAATTCAACAAGAGGACCTAATATTTGCATATTCCTGCTATTTTATTTTTAATTTTTCAATAATTTTTCACCGCGATTAGCTAATTATTTGTACAGATCGTGAATTAAGGGTCCAATTTAAAAAATGAAATTTTTTTTTAATAATCTCTTAAATAAATTTTGAAAGCACTCAAAATAATGCATTGATCTAATAACCAATTTTTGCTACCAAACTTTTCTCGTCTAGAAAAATTTAAACAAAATAATTTCATGCTATTGGGGTTGGCTTTCCCATCACTGCTAGTCATAAACTTCTAATGATTTGCTTCTTATTTAATTTTTTTGTAATCAGTCCATCCAATATTAAAACTTTTATCGAATTTAGGTAGCTTATTTATTTCGTTTACTGGTGATGAATTTTCATAAAATAATGCTATAAAATCATTATTGTCAAACAAAATTACAAAATATATACATCGATTCATCTGAAATACACGTTGAAAATAATATATTGTGAAACTCAGATTCATGGAAACAATAGTGTAACCACGGATATTGACCAGCTATCGATATATACTTAACTTCAAAAATATTCATACATGGAGTTAATATAAGATAATTTGAGGATGTTGGGAAAACAATTTACTTCTACAAATTTAATATAACTTCATTTACAGTACACTGTCAATTTCTCGAGAAACTAAACGTCTCAACAATTTCACGTCTATTTAGAAATTTCATTTTTCATGAAAAGAAAAGGAAATTGGCACTAAACAATATTCTGAATTCATAAGAAACTTTAAGAAAATGAATATTTTGAAAAACCAATTTAGCATATGAATTCTATTGTGAGTGAGAAGGTTTCGCATATTATTAATATTTTCATTATAAATTAATTAAGGAATAATCTTTATTTTAAGAACCTTGCATTTGTAGATATTGGCTTATATCAATATTAACTTGCAACGAATAACAGAAAAGGTGAAAATAAAATCACAATTGTTTCTGCTTTTTAACGATGTTTCTCGTTTTTTTCTGATTTCGATGATATTTGCAATTTTTTTTCACTTTGCAAAAAGTTTTTCAACATTTCACATCTACATAAGTGTGTAGATATTTATAAAATATTGTGACAAATATATAATCAGTTATCATGAAATTAATTATCACAATATATTGTGAAAAGCTTGTAATTATGATATTTTTTCGCATATTTACAAAAGAAATTCCTAATCTGTATTATATATTAATTAATTTTTTGGTCAATCCTAATGCACTGTTTCATTTTAAAAAGGGTCATAATTTATTTGGTCTAGTATTTTTTGAATAATTATATCTACATACATATGTATTTGTCACAGGCTATACAGTATACATATTAAGATCGATTGATCTATTATGGGCGTAGTAAAAATAAAATTGTTACTTTGTAATCCGAAATCGACAGTTTAACCACCTTCGACACTAGATATATTAGATCGTTTCAGTAACGTTTTACTCGCTATTTTGCGTTCCATGATAAAGTTTTTTGATTGATGTCTTCAGTCACACAGCAAGTGAGAGCATATATAATATATCTAAGCATGACTACATAGTGCGTGCGTCTCTGATATCATTTTTGTATTCAATAATGAAATAAGATTAAGATTAATTCGACACCGACTTGGTTATGATGTTACTTTGCCCTGAAATGTGACCTAATAATTTAAGCCATTCATTTATTTAAATGTACATATTTAACATAAGGCCATGGCAGCATTTTTTATTATATACCATGAAATTGTAACTCTATTTTGGAAACTATATTAAAAACAAGCTCGGAAAGTAAAACTTGATTTAAAGAGCTGTTTGATATAATTAAAGAATAACGAATTCAACATAATTGTAAGAGGCGACTGACGATAGACTATGAATATTTTTAAAATGATCTTTTAAAATATTTCTTTTCTGCTTTTTCGAAATTAAAGTGTGGTCAGTTTAATTTCTCTTTTGTATAAAATTTAAAATTTGTTTATGTTGTTCTCGCAATTGTAGTTTTAAAGAATAATATTTAAGCTGTAAATTAAAGAGAATTAATAATTATCTGTAAAACGTTACCTTTTGCGTGCTATGCAAAACATGATAGGCGTGTGTTCTATAAAGAATCGCTAATTGTTTCGGAATGTATTTATTTTAAAAATAATTATCTTTGGCCATTAGTATTAAGAAAAAACTCAGCTTCATAATGACAGTGTGTACTTTCACAATTATAGAAATTAGTATTAGGTACTTTGGTACCAAATCATAAGTGGAACTTAAATTTCGCGGAGAATTTTCGTCTATAAATCAGTTTTGTATGTACGAGTATGTAATTAAATATTTTTCAAATCGATATTCAGCTCGTTAGTAGTGAATTATTTTGAATTTGTCAGCAATTCATTTTCAATTCATTCAGAAAAGCTTTACCTACTTGTACTGGTACCCATATCTATGTAAGTTTGTTAGTTTTCTATGCAGATATATCGACATTTCAAAACTTAGAAGGTAACACTAATTTTTTGAGGACTTTATATTTAAAGTGGAATTATTTTCCCGCATTACTAATTAAGGAATTTTGAAATTTTTTGTAATATCATTTACTGATGTTATAACTAATATCAATAAATGATATTTGTTGTTGATTTGTTAGAAAAATGCACTCTAAACATCTCCAATCGTTTATTTTCTTTAAATTTAAGTTCTTTCTTCAGTTCTTTCATTGCTTCATAACATTTTACATATTCCACATAGAACTATAGATTTCTTACCTCGCTGTTAGTTTCACGTATATATTATCTGCTCGTTGTTTGGGATTAGAGTCAGGAAACTTACGCATGTTAGCTATTTTTAAACGTTGTTCTTCTTTTTGCGTCTATTTTTTCCCTCTTTACGTTATCAAATTTTAGAATTCATTGGACCCCAGCATCGGAAATTCGCTATCCATATACGCTTTCAAAAGTGGTAAAAAATTATTTCTCTTCTGTCCGCGCTTCCATTTTTTCTTTTATTCAGATGTATTTTCCTTCAAGTTTCCTTATTTTTTTTCTATCATCATCAAATTTGGGACGTTTTCAGTCGAATTAGATTTATTTCGAAAGGGAACAACGAAATCTTGATAAGGTTGTTCAAGTATCCGTCCATCTGTTCGTTCATCACAGTCGTTTTCGCCAGAAAGGGTTTGACGTAAAAATTTGGAGTTGCACATAATGATACAGCATGCTAGCATACATATATATGTATAAATTACACTTAAAAATAATCACATCGCAAAATAAAGTACCAGAATTTTTTCTTAATGTCATGACATTAAGAAGTCTCGTGGGATATCAACTGAAATAATATTTTACATAAGGTAGTTTTAGAAATATTATTGAGTGTATTCCCACAAAGCATCTTCATAAAAAAGGTTGAAATAAAATCAAAACCTGTGTTTCGTATTAATATTAAACTGTATTACCAATCTTTCTGGACTGATTCGCTGGAACCGATTTCGCTTGCACTTGAGTTTGCCGCGCCTAATAGATATGTTTGCAGAGCATCTTTCAATGAGAGTCCAACAGAGCTGTAGTACATCGACCTCTGTTGCATCTCGTAAAATAATAATAATAATACTTGTAAATAGTTTCATATTTTCTAGAAAACAATTTACAAATATTAATATTATTTTTGTTAGTTTAATTTAAATAGTTCACATGACATTTAAATAGTTCAAAAATTCCAAAAACTTTGAAATATAAATTATGCACAACTATAATTTTGTGGAATTTTTTTCGGTACAACATCTTCAGGTGGGCTATTAGCAAAAATCTTTGTTAATAGCCCACCTAAAGATATTGTAATACAACGAAACCTAGGTCGTAGTAAAAAACTTAAAGAAAGTAAAAATAATACTACATAACGTAACTACGTAATGTAGTATTATTTCTACTTTCTTTATGTTATTTTAATTGTGAATTCTATATTTTTATAGACACCTGTATTACAAAGTAACTGTAGATACGACGGTAGCTAATAAAATAATCGTAATCACCTCAAGCATAAAATATAGATGAATTTATTCGGTGCAGTAATAAGCAAGAGATTCTGCTAATCATATTAATCACACAATTTAATTAGGTAAAGTAACTGTGAGTCTTTAGTTTTTTTAGAAGTCCGGAAGATTTCTGTTTCTCTTCAGCGCTGAAAGGATGACTATGAAAATAACAGATGGAAGTTTAATTGGGCGATACATTATTTAGTGTAATTATTTATTAATCATATGTTCGATAAAAATACATAATTTGAGGACAGCATTGTATTATAAAATTAAAGGAAACTGGTACAATCCAAACATAATTGTCTTTGAATGACCTCTGAGTTGCTTTTAGTACAACGATGTCACAGTACATGGAAATGCTTAACAATAAATAATTCAGAGAGTAGCATAACCGCATTTAATGATTACGTAGACACAGATTCGTGGCGAATACGATATTATAATTTTGTAGGTACCCACAATATGGAATCGATAGGTCATACCTATCGATTTGCTCTGATCTGATCTAGGCCTTTGATCCCAGATCAGTAAAGTAATATGAACAATACTAAGCAGACAATATTAGCCTGATTAGTTTGGCGTTTCGCTTTGGTTTATTTGCTTCCGAACTTATTATTGCGAAGAACACGAGACCGGGCAGTAGATATAATCTTTCTCGTCATGATTTAAGTTAATTAGAAATTTGTTAGGTATATAAATTTAATTATAATGAATGGAATTACAAAGTAAAATTAATCATAATTAATTTTATTTTCTTAACCGCGAAGTGCCGAAAAAACACTTAGCAGTTTTCAAAGGTTTTATTTATAATAGTTATTGCTCGCAGTTCCGCTGTCTTGGAATTAGTTTTCACGAGATGAAAGATATTTCACCTTTATTTTGATGACGGAAATTACGTGTATGAAAAATTCGTTGAAAATCGATTAAATGATTAGGGTGTAAAAGTGGAACAGACTAAGCCACTTTCGTATTTGTTATATTAATTAAGATATCCTAGGAGTGATCTTTACTGTGCAGACTTTTCCTTTAATTAGTCACTTATATATTAGGCGTACACCAATACGACTAGTTTTTACTGAGTCATTTTACATAGGTTAATTTTAAAACAGACACTCCTCTTTCAATTTTGAACGTGCAAAACTAGTAAAAAAATGATCGTTCCAAAATGACATAAACTTTTTAAATATTGTAGTTGCTTATTCAACAAACCTATTTTTGTTCTTCCAGAAACCAATTAAACAAATTTTAAAACTAAATGAAGAAATAATTCAAAATGTTGCCTACTAAGGAAAAATTAAAAATTTCTATCTCATATAACCTTTAGGTGTCTATAATAATTTAATGAAACATATATTGCTAGGTAAATTAATTTCATCTCCGGTCTTTATTATTAAAAGGCACATTACGAGGAGGAAGATTAGTTAAATCGCTCTCCTGAAGAGAAATACTAGTAAGTTGCTACTTGACCGACCTTGCTGGGTATCACCGACTTGGCACGTGCATCATCAGGCTTTGTTTTTAACCCAAATTCATGGTTCCATGATTTACTTGGCAGAGACGTCACACAATACATCCTCAACACGAGAACTCAGAGACACAAATGCGTATCACAAACATTGACTTAATCTGCATTGCCAGGCGATGATTGGACGCCGCATATATTGTAGATGCATTTGTGTTGACTAGTGTTGACTTGGCTGCAGCTAAACCGACACTGCTAGCATTTGATATGCTGGTATGGATCTCTCGCCTCTGGCTGCGTGGCCATAGCATTACTATTTGTCATTGCACGTAGGTTTTCAGTAATGGTATGCTTTATATAGTGGGCAGCAACATTATTAAACCACTTTGCTAATTATCAGCAATCATGCACAACTTATAAATATTTCTATATCAGTGAGTACCTAATTCTGACAACTCATAATATCTTATTTATGAATATCGGTGTTAAGTAAATATTTTTGACATATTAATTGTTGTATTTGATTGTAATGCAATTCTTTGTTATCTTACAATCAATGGTATCAAAATATTAAAATATTTTTAAATTGACATGTTTGAGAGAGGTTTTATTTATTGGTAACAATTTATTCAATATTTTTACCAAAAGTTTTAATGTAGCTATAATTTTAAGTGTTTAATTGTTATGAAATAAATAGTAATTGATTATTTGAGTTAAACTAATTATATATTCAAATTATATTTAATGTCTGTGCCTGCAGAGAATTTAGCCTTCATATATTATACTTATGTATTTCCTTAGCTATTTTCGTTATCTGGTAAAGCAAAAAATAGTAATTTAATAGTGTTGTAAATACTATTAATGTACGTAAGAAATACTTCTTTAATTGTATGGTAAATTGTAATCAATTACATTTTTTAATAGAAATTGTTTTTAAATATTTTTATTATTTTAGATTGTTCGAGTTGTATTGTAAATGGCGGAAATTTTTTTGTTTTGGAGGTTATCTTGATCTGATTAATTTAATGAAGTTAAGACTTCTATTAAAATTTTTAAATCAATGGAAATATGTCAACAAAAATATTTCTTAACAGGATTAAAAATATTTCATCCAAAACTTCGGTTTCAATTTTGTTTCTTTTTGGCATATGCTGATTTCATTCGGTTTCAAATGTTTTATTTGTGTTTTGTCTGACACAAAATAATATCATAATATATAAAGGTAGTGCATTTATAGAACTGAGAGGATTGTTCCGTGCAGTTGCATTTTAAAAATAATATACATGTAACCGTACGTTCCCGCACTAAAGGGATATATCTCATAAATAATTTGTTTTCACTAATTAATTACACGAGAATAATTAATTTTTTGCCGGTATTTTATTTCAAACAAAATTGTTTTTTTGTTATTTTGATATCATGTTTAGTCTCCTTTATTCAAGTTGTTGTTCAGCATTTATTTTTCATTGAAACAATTAAAGAAGGAGAAAATATTTTTCTAAAATTTATAATTTATTATCTGTTGTATTATAGGCAGACTTATACTTATTTGGAAATACAGATATAGATATAGGGAATGAACTTTTGACAAAAGCAAATATTTGTATGTACTTATTCTTAGAAATTTAAAAATTGCATTAAAATTTAATTATTATGTAGATTAGGCAGGAAAGCTCAACTGTGTACACCGAGATAATATATATCTTGAAGTTAGCATTCGTTAACGGTGACCACTAATTTCATAAAGGTTCCCTCAGTGTAGCACCCACAGCCCTCACAATGAGTTGGGTGCAGCGAGCTTAAGGCTGAACCTGACATTTTCTGTCTCCTATTAAGCTTGTATCAAAAATATATCATTGCGGTGACATTTAGTGTAAGTCCTGGTGTTATCCCAAGAACACGAAATTAAAATAGTTTAGTTACTTGAATTAATATTCGATTAATATATTTGACTAGAATACGTGTTTATGAATAGAATACGTACTATTAATATGTTCATTGCGTCGTATTTAACCAATCTCAAACAAAAAAAGGAGCGCCCCCTCAATGCGGTGTGATTTTATTATTTTTATACTTTCATCTAAGAAATTAAAAATTATTATTCCGAAGTTGTCGCCTGTAATTAAAATGAGATATTCCACATTGTAGTCGAGAAGATGTCGTGGCAGGTTAATATAATTCAACAGATTTTATTACATTTATTAAATTTAGTGTTCATATTGGGTAGGCACATAATAAACTCATATTGCTAGAAGTTATAATAAAGAAGTTCATGAGGATTATTTCTTTAACAGATTTAAAAATATTGTTGTGAGTTTTATTTGTGTTTATTTGCGTGAAACTTCAAGAAAATTAATTTTATATCACCGAATTTTTATTAAAATATGAAGTTCTCTACATTACATATATTAAATAATATCTTACAGAAATTAAATTTACAGTCAGTGCTATTTAATATAATAAGTGTTTAAATATTTTTATTTTAAAAACCGTATCTTGTAATAAAGCGGTTCTTTTGCAAAAATACTCTCGTCTTTATTTGTACCTCAGTCTTAAAGGCAAGTTCTGAAAAAAAGGTAACATAGACATTAGAATTTAAGACCATGACGCTAAAAAACTATATTTCTATATTTATTTCAAATCGAGTCAAATATCATGGGTCTTTCAAATTCATTTTTATGGAGAGATAAGAACGTAAAAGTTTGGTTGATATAAGTGAAAGTAAGAAACGTTAAATTTGTAGAAATTCATTATTAACCATTAAATGAAACTACGTGATGTATTATTATTTCTACTTTCTTTAAGTTCTTTACCACGACCAAGGTTTCGTTGTATAACAATATCTTTCGGTGGGTAATTAGCAAAGATCGAACGAAATCATGCGTTAATAATTCGTGTTCATTTTTTGTTCGCTTATTAAGTGGCAATTACGTATTTGTTTATAAATTAGCTAATACGGTAATTATGAATCAGAGTGGTTTATTTTTATAAGAAATTTTTCAGTGAAAAGTTATGAATATTTTCTTATTGAAGATGTTAAACCGTAATATGTTATGTAAGTATTTAAAAAATTCCGGCACATTTGATCGATGTAAAGTTATGGTGGTAAACACTACGACAAATATTAAATGGTGGTAATTTCGTTTTTAAAATCAATGTTATAAATAAAACTTATTACACTTTTATCTTTCAAGACCTCTGTGAAAATTTCTTACCCAAATTCTATGCGTACGTTGACCCATGTTGGAGCGTCTATATTTAAATATTTTTGTTATTTCCAGTAAACAGGGTTATGCAAGCTGCAAAATGTTTATGCAAAATGTTTATGTCTAACATAATTTTAAAAAAGTATAGATTTTTTTTCGTTCTAAGTCATGCTATTATTTTGTGTTACCACAATTGTTACTTATTTTGACGAGTTTTGAACTATCGTTGTATAGTGTTCGGTAAATTTTTAAGTTTCTGTACGTCGTGCTTGCCGGTTATTCACGTAATATTTATCTTTTTACTACTAAGGCGTATGTAACTAAAAATAAGTTATGTTAACTGATTACAGCAAACTTACTCAAGTATTCTTGCATTTGGCTGTCACAGCTGTTTTTCTTAGAAACCGTTCGACTTGAGGTTAGACGTAACTTGTTATAGTGGTAAAATATATTCATCTTCATGTATATTAATAGTTATCACTTAAGAATACTTATACCGAAAATTGACAGGTGTCAAATTGAATTAAACTTTTTTTATTTTTTTCGTACATCTATTTTAACAGTGATCCCCTTCAGTAAACACCCCCACGTGAAACAACAGATTCCAAAAAATATATATAAAAAAATTTAAAAAATGAAGGATCTCTATTTGCCAAATTTTTAAAGTAAAAATTATGAGAAAAGAACTGCGTTGTTAGAAGTTTACCAAAAAATTACAGCGATAATTTTAAATCTCATAGTTTTTAAAAATTCACAACAATCGTACCCTGGCGATAAATTTATTGTCATTAAATTTATAAGGTAACAAAACGAGTAGAAATCATACTATGAAAATCCCGCACAAATTTAAGCATTTGTAAATGTTTACGGATACACAGTTTTCTATTACATTATTTCAAAATATTCATTCTCCATAAACTAAATATTTTATATCTTTTACATATGTAAAAACATTGGAAACTTGTGGACTTTTAAAAAATCATAAAATCTAGCATTAGTTCTTCCACAACACATTTGTAGCTTTCTTGAGACTCTATTTTTTCATAACTTTAGGTGGAGTATCTTCAGAAATAAGGGATGAACATATTTTTTGTATATTTTTAGAATGTTTTTGAAGATATACTACCTAAAATGTAAAAAATATTTGTTTATAATGTCCTCATTATCAGCCCTTTCAAATCATACCTTATGCTATATACAGATTCAAACAAAACAAATTACGAATACTTAATTATACCACCCTAAAGTTTCCACATAAATATTTCCGAGTGTAAGCTATTCAAATATGTTTATTTTTAATATGCTAAATTTCAAACTTTTACGTCAAGAAAACTTTTACGTTTCTCAGAAACGGCTGTGACAGACAGAGAGACGTGTGAGTGATATTACAAGGATTCTATGTCTCCTTCGGATATAAAGAACCCTGAAATTATTTGTAAAATAGAAACACTTCGGAGCCTTAAATGTTTACGAGAATGTATAAATACCCTCGTTGTGCTATTTCTACTAGCACTTCAATGGTTTGATTTTCCTTGGTTGTTTTAGACAAATATAATATTATCCACTATTTTCTTCTTCTTTATTCCTACCGGGGAAAGGAGATCGTATCATAGCCAACTAACAAATTATTACGTCATGGAAGAATCTAATCGGGATAGAAATGTTTTACATTTATACCTATATAATGTATAGGAATTAAAATAATTCTGTCTTATTTTCGAGCGGTGCACACGAGTACTTTCAGGGTACATTACATTAAGACAACTCTATAATTGTTATTAGTTTGAAGCAAATCAATATTCCAACCATCGTGCTCTCCCTCCATTTAGAAGAGTATAATTCGATGATTATCAACCATAATTTGAACATGGAAAAAATTTATGATTTTTATAAGATTGTGACAATATTTGATTTGCTGACAATACTCAATTTCAATCATTGTTTAAAACAACCATCAAAGTATTATATTATCATCGAAGAATCATTAATGAAGTTAGAGTGTAGAGGATTCAATATCAAAATATAATATATCTTCATGATATTAAATATATATATTATTTAAATTATATCGTTGTCACCACATGAGTGTATTAAGTCAGTGCTTGATGAGGGGGAAAAGGGTCGGGCTGACCGTTGATTGATATAATTTCATCAATACTTTTTTAGTGGGGGCTTATGACGTTAAGTATTACTGAGGTTTCCGTACAGTTGAGAACTTAATGCTGTACCTTTCTTTGCAATATTTATTTAATAGTCGCCACTAAACATAAAAAGTCCTTTATTGCCATTTACCCAGTGACGTTAACCCAGATAGAAAAAAATGGTAAATAAAAAAAACTGGTAAATAAAAAAAAACTGGTAAATAGAAAATAAAACTGGTAAAATACGTGTCAAAACTCGTATAGAATAGTATTCGATTGTGGTCTATATTTCATAAAATTATTCACACAAGAGAACTAAATTAATTTTATATAAAATTTCTAACCAAACGCTAAAAGCCAGTATTTTTTCAGATTTCTCAAATAAATGGTTGGGAAATTGGGGAATAACATTTTATATAACATGTTACTTTTAAATTTAATATATAGTGAAATGGCCTAAAAAAAGATAAATTGTAAATAAAACCCTAATTTTATTTGATAATGTCTGTCCACTTGCATATCGCACAAATATTTGCATATCGCACATATATAAAATGGTTTTTTTATATTTTTCTACTTTTAAGATTCCTCTCTGGAGCAATTGCTGGCAAAATTTCATAGGTATTAGTCAAAAATTATAGAAATTGTGCCAGACAGACGGATGGATGGACATGATTAAGTTAAAATAGTTGTTTCTCTACAGAATCTTAGACACGATTAAATAAATTTGTTTAAATTGAGGATTTAAATGCAATCTATCGCCAATGGTAATTCCACATCTTTCTGAGTTTAAATAAATTTATGAATAAATGAATAAAAAAATAAACAATTTATGAATAAAAAAATTCTGCCTTTTTATTTTGATGCAAATATTTAATTTGAAACTGCTTCATCTAAGTAAAATGGGTGTCCAATATTAAATGTTCAAACCCTTTTTACGCATTCCAGCAAACTTATTTCAATTTTTAAAATTTTACGCTATATTTTTTTAAACACAAATTCCTTCTAGTATTTGTGTGTTTAGTGTCACTGAGAATGGTAATTAAACCGAACAAATTATAACAAAATGATTTGCTGCAAAAACGCACTTTGTACGTAAAATATTTTTAAATATAAAATTTTAACAATAAATTCATGAAGAGTGAAAATATTTTGTATTAAGTACATAATTGTTAATGTGTAATTATTCATATCATGATAAATAAATCAAAATTATGACAGTGAAATTTTTATTGGTCACTCAAGAAACTTTCTGAAACATTTTATTCATTAATACAATTATCTATAACATTTGATTAAATTGAAGACAGACATTGGATCTATTTCCATGACATTGAGAATTGAGATAGGAAATGAATGCCCTGCTTAAATTGGCGCTTAATTTGCCACGAGAAATGTGCAATAGAGACGTAAGGAATCAATTGTGCAATAGTTCATATTACGTCGTAAGTCAAGCCTCTCTTGTACCCTGTTTTATTTGATGAAGGTTTCAAAGTCATTTTAAAACAAACAAAAAATCGTTGTGAATTTAAATGATGTTCTAGACTGAAAGAAAAAGTTGCTCTGTCAATTTCTAGAATAATAAATAATAAAGGCATGAATTACAACATAACTGACCCTTCATTAATATGTTATTTTCATAATAAAAAATACATTTATCGAAATAAACGCGTGGCATTAAATATCAGAACTTATTGTTTATATCGAGTTTAAGCACAATGTGAGCATTGTGCTATTTTGAAACATCTTTATAAATAATAAAACTGCAAATTTTGCCCAGCCTGTAGATTGAACAATTTTGCCAAAAATTCAATAAGGGACGAAGGATAAGCGATAGAATTTATTACGATCATTTTCGGAATTTTTATCGGTTTGTGTGATTGTGCATATATATAATGAAAAAACTACGGACGTAATTTTAAAATATAAGAGTTGAGTTAAAGTGACATTTAGGTAAATTTTTGCTCGCATTTGATTTATTAAATCAGAAAATAAACGAATTTAATATTTTCGAAAAATAATTTGCATTAAATTAATACAACAATACATATTCGATTCGTAGATATTACATAGATGTGTTTTGTACTTATGTATTTTTCAATGGTCTGCACGTGCGAAGCCGCGGACACAGCTAGTAACAATACGTAATTTGTTTGTGTGTCTAAATGGTTATAAAGAAAGTAAAGCAATTAAAAATACGTCATGAGCGTAAACCTTAAAATTCATTAAATCCAAACTGGTTATCAGTGCTTATGAACAAATAAGGAGGCGAAATAAACAAATATTTTTGAATGAAAAAGTGGAGTAGATCAATCTTGATGCATAATGTCTTTGCAGTTTAAATAGTACAGTGTTATAATTTTGTACGCGCACCTAATATGACAACAGTTAATATGACCTAGCGTCAGGTCAGCATGGGACTAGTAACAATATAAGGCAGACAATGTTGGCCTGATTAGATTTGCATTTGCCTTTCTGCTACATTATTACTTTGCAGCCGTTGCGAGGCGTATAACGTGGATATAATGCGCTCGCCTAGCACATGCCCTGCACACAGTCGGCGCTTTCATTTGATTACAGAGTAGTTTGGAGCTAATTACTTCTGTTATGCTTCTAGTTAACGATTATTTCCTTTGTTGCTGTGACGAACAAGAGTATTTAAATAGAATTAATAGTTTGTTTAGAAATATTGTCTTGTTTTGCTTTTTATATTTTATGGTCTATTAAACCATAATCGCTATCAAATAACAATTTGTGTAAAAGTAGGGAATTTTGTATCGTAATAATCTAATTTTAGACCGCAACGTGTAAACCTTGTAATTATTAAAGATTTGGAACTTCAGAGAACGAGCCGTGTAACGTCGTGGAGTTGGTTTCAAGCTTGGGGAAGTTTGTCATCAGTTTTACACGCAACTAACTAGTCAATTAGTGAGATTAAAGCCAACGCAAGCCGCTTATCGAGTCCCGGTCCGTGATTAAGTTTTTCGTTACGAGGATCAATGGGAAACTATCGGAAAATGTTTGCTTCTGTCAAGTTCTTTTAAGAAATTACATGTTAGGAATTAGGTTGATGAAATGGATTATTTAACTTAGGCT
The DNA here is from genome assembly GCA_039881145.1 of Druceiella hillmani. Classification (NCBI taxonomy): domain Eukaryota; kingdom Metazoa; phylum Arthropoda; class Insecta; order Lepidoptera; family Hepialidae; genus Druceiella; species Druceiella hillmani. The sequence continues at coordinate 29,433,338 of JAYKKI010000002.1, forward strand.
CGTTTATTATTGACGATTAAACCTTCCTCTATATTGCATTCAGGTAAACCTGAATAATAATTGTGCCTATGGACGTGTGAATTATAGATTAAATATTTTAATTAGATAATGACGATATGTAGGTAAGTGATGTTAAAATTTATTTATTAGGATGATATATCAGACGTGATATAAATTAATCACGATTAGTTTTAATTTTGCTGGTGTTAATTATTACAGGTGCCTCTAATTAATTCCATTACATTACAGTAGGCTGGGGCAGGTTTTGTAAAAGTGTTATTACTTGTTTAAGAATGGATAATATGTGAACAAAACATAATGTAGATAATTCGTTATAGAACTTTATTTAAAACAATTTACTGGATTAATTAAAACTAATGTAATAAAAAAACTCCAGCTGTTTTTAATACGTAATGTAATCTTTTCATACCTAATGAAATTTTCCGTGCTCTTCATAAAATCATTTATACATAAAATTTATGGTCCGCTTCTATGTTCTGGAATTTTTCAGATTATATTATTGAGAAAACAGGTTATCTATAAATATTTATCCGATAAGCTTTATCAAATTCTGTGCTTTCAAAATATTTGACTTAACTTTTAAGATTTGAATTGTTTTGAATCCTGTATATAATTAAATGCCTTATTTTTAATACCCTGAACAACTTTGCAGTCTGTACAATACCAACTTAATACTTCCAGCTTTAATTCCTTATACTTATTTACTTCTTTTTATTCATATTTCCTAAATAAGTATGATTTTCAGCACTCTTTCCTATATATACTGCTAAACTATGAAAAGTCTAGCGACTTTCGTTCGAAACTAGCACACAAAAATCTTCAGAAATTTATTTCAGTCCTTTTCTTTCTCTATTTCCTTCTTTCTTATCTAATAAGCATTTGTTGTCATTGTTAATTGTTTCATTTTAATTTAAATATAAGGTGTTTTAGCTGAGTTAAGAAGTGATTAATTAGATTGATGTGTGCAGAATTTATGTTCAATAATAAAATAAAACTAGAAACGGCCAAGTACGTTTCTCCCTTCCGAAACTTTAAATATATTTGTTGATAAATAAATCTAATAAAATAATCAAACGAGTTAACTGAAAACGTTAAGCGGATGATCGTATAGTTTCATTATATTTTTTTGGACGTGCCCAAGCTTATAGTACGTTATAAAGAAATGCCGAATAAGCAGAAGCAATTTAAAGTTCACGTAATGTTGGATGCTTCAAGTTAGAAAGAAAAATATTTATAATGAAAAACTATAACTTGTCATAGTAGATGACTTGTCACCTTTCGAATGTAACATTTGAAAAATTTATCGTAATTAGCTTTCATTATACCAAAATTTAAATAACATCTTTGACTGTCTGCAAATTAGTCTAGATTTTTAATAAAATAAAAATATTTTAGTAACAGTACTTGACGATGGATTATTCCCAATATTTTTAGTAAGCACGATATCTGAAAGGTTTTAATGGAAACTTATTTTTTGATGATATTTGTATTTCTATAAAAGAACACGTAATTCTAATGTATGTATTTCCAAAAATTAAATAATTTTAAAATTATACGTTTACCCGTGAGTATACATTGAATTTTTTTCCAATGAAAATCATATTGAAGTTTTTTAAAAATAAGTAATAGGCAAGTAGGTACAAAATTGCAAATATTTTATATTTAAGTTGGTAACGTCATCTGTGTTAATAATGGACCAGTTTTATTACTCGGTGTACTTACAGAAAAGTTTCTAATATTAATAGATGTAATTGTTTGCACCAAACTGAGTAGAAAATGTTGAATAACCTACCTAAAGAAAAAATATTTCCAATTTTACACGGAACTGATTAGAAAATGTTGAATGATTTTTAAGTAGATCGTAATGAGGTTATGACAATATTTTGGTGCCTGTATAAAATTTTCAAAGAATTTTTCATGTTTTAGATTTTGTCTCAAAAACAAATAAAATAAAGTATAGGTGATTTTAGAATTTTTAGTTTCTTTTCCAACGCTAAAAGGAATCGAATATTAAAAAAATGCCTGTCTCCCTGTCTTATTTTCTATACGAACGGATTTAACTCAAAAAGTACTGAAGCCACCGAATTTAATTTGCACAGCACCATTTGTTTCATTCTGATTTCTCATATATTTCCAAAGTTAAATAATGGAAATATTATGTGCAAAATTAAATAAAACCTCCGCCATAGGAATAGCGGGCAGCGACGGCGAGTACCAACACACAGGAATGGGAGATAAGGGGGAGGAAGCCCAAGTCGACCCGCCTGGAAACTAAACTAATTACTTTTGATATAAAAGCATAAAATAAATGCAGTAAAACACTGCACTTGCATTTCGGAATTCCATGCGGATGAAGCCACAAGGTACTGTTAGCAGGAAATAATTTGATATGCTACTGCATTACGCAGTTGGGCAGTAGTGATTTTAATTCGTTGTAATAAGGATTTTTTTGGAATTGTGGTTGTATTTAAATAAATAGATAAATAAATCGAAAAATTTTGACAGTTTACTTTTGACAGACGTAACGTAGGAAACAGCTGATACCATTAGTGAGCGCCATTTTTGTTTGTTTTTTCGCAAAATGTTGAGTTCACTTTTGATACACATAATTTATAAAACCGTTGATAGCATTAGTGAGCACCATTTTTTTTTGGTTTGGTGCGAAATTTTGACAGTTTTCTTTTAACACACGACTTATAAAACAGTTGATAGTGGAAGTGAACAACATTTTTGTCTGTAATCTTTCTCCGTTATTAAATAAGTGCCTATATTTCATCCTTCTTACTATAGATTCGTCACATGTAGATGTTGAAAAACCGTTGAATTTAAGACGTTGCAACCTTCACGTTTTACTCTCATCGCGCCCAAAGAAGTTTTACTTTGAAAATATAGTGTTGTAAATAGTTGTTTTTTTAAATGAATTGAAATTGTTTTCAACACTTAGATAAGCTCGAATTCTTGCTTTCAAATTTTAAATGGTAGAGTTATTACATATATATATATATATATATATATATATATATATATATATATATATATATGTATATATATGTATATATATTTATATATATATATATATATATATATATACAGTTTTTGTTTGTCAATTATTACATTTTACTAGATTTATCAAGTGGCATTAAGCGTCATTCATTCCGAAAATAAATATCTGTCATTGTGTTACGAGGTTATAAACCTACGCAGTTCGATTAATTTGTATTATGATATAGTCACGAAAGTTTATTGTAAATTACTTAAGTAATTACTGCTATTGACATAATTTGTTTCACGTTTAATTCTATGTCTGTTAGTCATGCCAAAACGGGTCCGCGGCAATGAAAGGAACAGTATGCTACAAGAATATTACGGAGAGATACTTAATTAAGACGTTATTCAGATACATTTATTAAGTTTTGTGCATTTCAAAATGTGAAAACCTTCTAGAGAAATTTTAAAATTAAATCTTCTTCATACCAGCATTTTATAAAAGAGTTTTAATTATAATTAACTCAGCAACTGAACTGGCATTAAAACTTTGAAGAAATATACGAAATCCTATTTTATGCATGTTCCGATATGCATTTGGCCTGCTCTTTCAGGAACAGACTTTTTAAGGAGTGGTTTTATATAATATACCTCAAAAACCAAATTTATTTTCATAACTCATACGCAGTTATCTTTAATTTACATAGATAATGTTTGAAAAATTGTTAATATTTTCAGTCATTATTATTTCATTACATTTTAAATAACACAGGTATTAATATTAATAATTTTCGAATGATTTCCTATAAATTGCAATGAATAGTAAGTATTTATTAATAATTATTATGAGTTTAATGTGGAATGTGGAAAAACATACATACATTATATATATGATCTCTTTACTATAGTCTTGTTGTCATCTATAAAAATTGTCACATTGCTGTCTCTAAAGATCCAGTTAAGATCAATTGTTACATTGTTATCTGTAAAAGTCCATTGTCTCGTTGCCATCTACAATCTAAGGGTCTACGGAATACTCCTAGTCCGAGTTCTACTCGTGCCTGACACGTTTTTAATTTTTTGATGTGCTGACTAATTACACATAACAATTGGTGTGATAATTATATAAGAAAATTGCCAACTGCATGTCGGTACATGTGCAAATAACGGTTACGTAGTCTCACTATGTCTTAACTTTGTTATCTGCAGAGTTTCTATCATTTCAAAAAAGAGCCACGGATATGATTCATTTCCCGTAAATTCCGTTTGCCTTGACGTGTATCGTGATTTAAAACAGCTTTACTTGCCAACTTCAATAAATACACATTCAAATTAAACGTTTTACTGAATAAATTTATCTTCCAAACTACTTGGTAAAAGTTAGACTTAACGGGTTTATGAAAACTCCCATTAAATGGCTCAATGCCAATGAAAGGTAGACGAAAAGTAAATGAATTGGTTTTTTCTATAAACTTAAAAATGTCTTCATGCTAAATTTGAAATTTGTTTTATCCTACATGCCAATGATGACTGTTAACGACGTGAAAAATTACTGATTCTATGGTTTTTATAAGCATAGATTGAAAACGTTTCAAATATTTCACTAAAGCATAATTAGTTTCTGTCAAAAGAAAAGGGAAACTTCTCTTGAGGCAGTGAAAATAAACTTTGAAGGTCGACATGACAAATGCGACACTACGAAAGGAGCAACAGAAGTGTGCTAGGGCATGGCTTGTTTAGTCTAATACATTAGAAACAGAAAGCATGCTCGCTTCATTTGTGTCTGAGAAAACTGTATCCGCGTAAAGCAATGCTTTGATAACATTTTCCACTTTATAGTTAAACTGATATTAGTGACGTCATTTTAGATAATTTTATTCACTTTAAAAATTAATTATAGAATATATTTGGCGTTAATTTTGTAGAAATTCATTATTCACAATCAAATGAAACTACATGTTGTAGTATTATTTCTCCTATCTCTATTTTCTCCTACTATTTATTCTCTATTTAAGTTCTTTACCACGATCTGAGCTTAGTTGTATTACAACATCTTCAGGTGGGCTATTAGCAAAGATCTTTGCTAATAGCCCAAAGTAAAATAATACTATAATAGAAAGTAGAAATAATACTATATCACGTAGTTTGTATTATCATTAGAGTTCTGCTCATCAAAATGAAAAAAAGAAACAGTTGTTGTTCGGTCATCCGTCAATATTTATTTCCTTAGAAAAAATTGAGATCTAAAGTTGAAATTATATCGTATACTGACGTCTATGATTTTACATTGCTTAAATATTTTTTGATTCAGGCAACAGAGATATGGCATTTTTACTCATATTTTTTTGTTATTGATACAGACATAAAAAGCTATAGAATACTTCCGATCGATCTAGGGGCTGGAAAGTCAAAATGATGGGAGGTTTTTAGCAATAGGAACAGGTATATATATATATATATATATATATATATATATATATATACCTAAATGTGTATGGAGTACTCCTAGTGCGAGTTCGACTCGTGCATGACAGGTTTTCCATTTTTTTATGTGCTACCACCAATTGTACTAATTGGTTAAAACCCTCCTTAGCACACTTAGCAATTGGTGTGATAATTATATAAGAAAATTGTCAAGTGCATGTCGGAGCACGTACAAATAATGGTTTCGTGATCTACCTATGTCTTAAAATTGAAGAGGGTAGGGATTGCATATACATTAGGCTTCATCTTAAAGCTTAATATTTTACAAACAAGGCTTTGTTTCAATTCTTTTTTTTTAAATTCATTAAAAAAATCCTTTCAATTCATTTTAAAAAAATTATTAATGAAATAACAATTTCATTTTAGAAGACCTATCTCATAATACTCCGCACAGATTTTGCTTAAATTTTATACGTATTTTGAGGTATATTATAAAATGTTATATTTGAAAAATATAAAATTTCTTCTTTCTTAATGCTTTCCTAAATACTATTTGAGTTTTGCATATCAAGCTCATATTGCAAAAATTAATTCACCTAAGTATAAAATTATAGGAATAGTTTGTGACAGACGCACGGATGGATCAGTTTCAACAAGGAACTCTAAGAATGGAAAGTATCGCTTCTAATGTGTGAACACTTTTTTTAATCCGATTGCTGTTATATGCCGAGTATACAAGTGGGAACTTAAGATATGAGCTTATATTTTTTACGTTTTCCTCAAAAATATCAGGCCCTAGCAATCAGGAATGGTGTTATCTGGCCTTATGATGTAAATAAACTCTGTAGTAATAATAAGTAATCGCTGTTTACTATCATACTAAAAGTTTACGTTTAATAATAACAAAATCAATATTCAAATCTGATAAATTTAAGTAATTACATTTGTACGTTGTTTCATTGTATTTTATGCAGTTTAGACGGTATTTAAGACGTTATGCGGAGCACGAACGTTAATTAAAACAATGGTATGGTGTCAATATCAAGTTTGTCTGCTTATTGCCTTCGGTAATGAAATTTGTCTACTTTTGATACTGAATAAAGTATTTATTTTAATATGAGCATTCGTTATTGATTATTAAAGAAACCGTTATAATATTAAGAAACCTTTGTAACATTTATTTTCTTGATAAACTGTGTGAAATACTTATTTCAGGCTACCTTCAAGAGGCAGGGTACTCTTAGGTTTTTTTGGATACCTTTTTAGTCTTCACTTTCTTTTCATACGTTACATAGCCATATCTTTAGAGGTTTCGTCAAATTAAAAACAATATGCACTCTAACTGTAGTTTTACGTCAATTCACTTTACCTTTGTCATTGAGGAGCAATTTTTTTGGAACTATTCTTTAAATAACGTGTGATGTTACTCAGAAGCTCGTCGTTAATATTTTAAGTGAAGGTTTTCTTTTTTTAAAATAAATAATTTTACAACGAAAATGAGAGCCTTTCATTTTTATATATAATAGTCTAGATGGATGGACGTACTCGTATGAGTCACACTTATATATAAAATACAAATCATTGTTATATGCAGTATTTCACCTTCAGTATGCGTGCTTGTATGAAGAAAACGAACAACGGTGAAATGCCGTTCTTCATGTTCAGTATGTGTAAGAAAATTCACTTGCTTCCTACCGGATGTTGCTAATATTGTTTAGTTTTTTGGATGGTCGACAAGGGTGATTCATTCATATTATTGACTCTATAGTGTAAACAAAACGATTTCCGTTGTTTTATGGCATATCAATGGATTTATATTTTATTTAAATTCTAACTACTAGTTAAAATTGTAGTTTCAAGCCTGTGTGCAGAAATATTTCTGTTTTCCTTTTAGTATTTCGTGCCGAAACGGGCAAAACGGAATATTTATTTGTTCATTTCGATTGACATCCATTCGTCTGTTGTCTGTCTGACGCAGTCGTTTTTGTCAGAAACTATTAAAATGATTTCACTGATGATTTAGAAAATTGAAGTTTAGTGTATTGGGTTTAATTATGGAGTGGCAAATGGAAAATTAAAAAAATGTTTTTTAACACCGTTATGTCGGAGGCCAAATGCAATCTTTTGAAAAGTATTATTTTCATAATATATAATTTATTTTTTTTTCCAAATATTTTAACATACTTCTGAAAATGAAAACGCTTAAACAATTTGAAAATATTGGCGAATATCAAACTGTAGATCGAGCGTATCAGGTTTTTGAAGTTATACTTCTTTGGGTGGGTTATGAATAAACGATGAGAGTGAAATTTTACGATGCGAGCGCACGATGCTACAAATATCTACAGCATGAAGTTGCTCACTAAACATATATTTACATAGGTGTAGTGACAGTTACTATATTCATGTTAGTTATCGAGGTATTTATTATACATTTATATTCATATAAAAATGTAAGTTATATTTGTGCTTTTAAATAATAGTGTTTGGAATTTAATAGCGGTCCATATAACAAAAATATTTATTTATTGTGAATATTCGTGATAGAAGTAGTGATTATAAGCTTTTTAAAATATTTTTTAAGTATATTTCTCTACGTGAGGTTAAGCTTCGATATGTATTTACTTGCATTATGAATAATAAATATTATAAAAATTATAAATAATAAAAATTATTTTAAAATTTAATTATTTGACTGAATTTAGATTTTTCAACAGTATTTAAAGTCACACTCTAGTGTTTTAATTACTTTATTTCCAATAATGAATTCTGTGCTAAATAAAGTTATATTTGTATTATGCCAAAGCAATATAACTTCTAACACGTACATAAATACTCGACGAATCTTTTATTAAGACGATTTTTTCTTAAAAACAATCGTACACACTAATTGTGCTAGAAAGACTTTCATTTCGACGTTTTTATTTTTTATTTTTTAAAACTGTGTCTCAGATGAAATCTGTTCACTCAAATGCTTGAAGCTTGAGACTTATATATAGTTTGTATTTATTCGATAATAAATATATAATACTTATATTATTTAAAATAATTAGGCTAGTTACTTCCAAAAGAAAGGGAACATTTTCTTATAACTAATATTTATTGAAATTTCTTATAACTGATTTTTATCTTCAAAAAAAAGAGAACATTAAACTATATTATACAAAATATGTAAAAAATAACTTCATTAAATATTTCAATACAAATACGAATACCTTTTTATATCTATTGATATTTAAACTTAAATTACAATCTACAATTAATTAACGTAGTAGATTTCAATGAATTATTTATTAATTCTACGATCTTTCTCAGAATTTTCACTATTTAATATGATTTCACTGATAATTTATAATGTGTTATCTGTTAAAGTTAACCAAATATGAATACACTCCACGTTGACATCCGAATCGATGGAAATCGTTTCGATGCATCTCTTCTCTATCGTTTCTATGTGTCGTCATTTCTGTTCAAAGTCTTAATGTTTGTAGTCATTTACTTCATCATCTTCTTCCTTTTTGACGGCTTGGATAAGTACAAGGGACATGACGGCGTTTATGACCTGAAAAATAAATACATAATTATTAGTATATTTTTTATAAAAGCAACGCATTTAGTTTCGTGACCAGTTCATTATAATGATAATTTATACATTCAATTTTATTGATAGACATATAATTTACAAAAGTTGCGATATGTTAAGAAAACGTTAGTTAAAATATAACGTATTTTACGTAACGATTTCCTTTTAATTATTTTTTCTCTTAATTTATTTAATATAAAATAAGAATAAAAAAATTAAACGCAATATTACTATATACAGTTCTAACGTAATATCTCACTTGCAAGGTACATTATACTTTCGTGATTTTTAAACCTATGTAAAAATGTTACTTTGCAATTCAATTACCGAATCAACTTCGGTTGTTTTGTAAAGCAGGTATTTCCAAATATTAATACGCCACATTCAAAAGCGATATTAATATCCTCGTTTGATATCAAAACGAAAAAACGTACACAGTGCTCGAGCTCTAAAGCAATTTTATGTAAAAATGTCGACTGTCTGTGGCAGAGATATATTTTTGACTGGCTGCAACTGGCCCGACGCGGGGAGGCCGGTTGGGAATGTTTAAAAGATTCATTTATTATTCCCGCTGCGGCGTGGCGGTCGCTCTTCCCTGCAATCTACATATTCAGCTCCCAAGGGCGAAGACGTAGATTCAATGAAGGGCTTCGGAAGAGGCGAAATGCTTCGTATGAAAAACATTCATTAGGGACGGAGAGGTTAACGAAGAAACACACAAATTGAAACTGAAAAAACATGTTTTCGTGATATAACGTATATGTAAAGTAAAGATCTGGGAAGAAAATTCTATAAGTCTTAATACCTATAGGGAGAAATTCAGGAATTTACATAATTCATATTTATATATAAAATTCAGCCTATGTTTGTAGATATGCTTAAGTGTACTCTTTAACGTATGAAGTCCGTTGATCTGAACATAAATATGTAAGTATAAAGGTGACTTAAATTTATTACAATTTATGAAAAATAAAATGATTTCTCAAGGGTTTTATTAAAAGATATTTTGAAAGGTTTACCTCGTAGTTAGCTAGGATAATTATCAAAAAATATAGTTAATGGTACCAAGCGTGCATTGCGTTACTATGGATCCCTTCGTTTCTTTGATCAGATCTATCCTATGTATTGGTGCGCGGTCATGGGTTCTTTGGCCTTCTACTTGGCCTTATAATATAAACCGTTCCAAGGAGTCTTTGTTTCTGGACTTAGGGCCAAAACATTTTATCTTGCTGCGCCATAAATTATGTAAAAATCGTGCTTCTAAAATATATTCTGAAGAACACAGATTGGATAATTAAACAGGAAAACTCCATGCACATTGGCTATTTTGTATTTATAAAAGGAGGTATTAAATAATGAATATAAAAAATGAAATAATTAATCAGTAATTTTTTGACTTCACAACATTAGTATACACTATAATAACAAAATGAGACTTTAAGTGCAATTAAGCATTATTGCTTACAACAAAGAGCTAGTAGTCACAATAACATAACTTGACGTTATTGTGACTACTAGCTCTTTGTTGTAAGCAATAAATGCTTAATTGCACTTAAAGTCTCATTTTGTTATTGTAGTGTATACTAATGTGACTTGACGGTTGACTTCTCTGATTCTTTATCATAAAATCCTCAAATATCGTACTTGATTTGCAAAATAATGCAAATGAATATCATAGTTACATACAGCGATATAACAATCTTAATACATATGAATAGCTACATAAAGTCTCCATGTGAGCTATTTGTGATTTACAGTGATAGGCTTTTATCCATTCATATCCCAAATTGAAGCGAATATCAATACAGAGATTCTGCGTGACGAAGGCTGATAAACCATAACTTGATTAAGTTAGACCATCAGGTTTGTCGCTTTCAGGAAATGTCGAACACAAATAGACTGCGGTCGGCTTCGTTATGCAGGTTGCGCTATTAGGCGAGAATAACGTATATACCGATATGACATTTATGTCTATTGTGATATGCCGGACCTTTATGGGGGTTATACGAGTATTGTAAAGCTTTGAATGTTCTGGCCTTATATAATTAATGTGAACTATTTTACCCGAGCTGGTCAGTCCTAAACGTAAAATTTTTATTTTTATTTTGTATTATATTTTACGATGTCGGATGTTCGGGCAGACATACTGCCTTAAATACTTTAATTAGCGGTATTATATGTTTCTCGGGAATCTTTTTCAAAATATATATTCCTAAAAGTATTTATAGGGGAATTATAGACGTGGCGAATATTAAGTATTTTCGATTTTTTTAAATTTCATTTTTATGTGGGGTATGAATTGAAAGAGCAATTTACACGGGTTCCAAAATTATTTATTAAAGAATTTTGTGCAAGATGTATATGAATAAAGTATGTAAAGCAGGTCTGTTCTCTAAAGCAATTTCAGGACTGTTATTAGTCCTGAAAACATATCATTTCCAAAAAGAGAACGCTTAAAGAAGTGAAAATATTTACCAATATCGGAGATAAATTGTATTTGGAGCGTAAATTATTAGGTGTGTGTTACATACGATATTTTTTTAAAATAACTGACTGTACTGACGTACAGTATAGTCGTACTTGTGCATGGTGACCCATAGATGCACAAGTACGACTTTCTTCTTGTTGTTTTTATCTTTTTGATATCTGTGTATCGGATATAAATATCTCTGGATTCTTATATATTTGCTTGCAGCTGATGCTTATATAGGTTTTATGCTGCTGTGCCTCATAAATGTTTTCAAATACGTTTCTTCGAAGTGGAAAAACATATATCCGCCCATTATTTGAGATAATCCATTTCATATATGGCATCCATTTGCTAATAAAACATAAGACTTTTATTAATTAAAATTATTTGTCTGTTTAAGTTAAAAAGAATCGGGAAGTTTTCTTGTAACTAATATTTATTGAAATTTCTTGTAACTAATTTTTACTACAAAACAATGGGAACATTTAACTATATTACAAAAAGCATATCAATGAAGGATTAGTAATTTTACAATTGTTCTCAGTATTTCCATTCATTAAAATAAATTCACTTATTATTTATAATGTGTTATTCATTAAAAATCTAAACAAAATTGAATGCTTTCCACGTTGACATTAGAATATATAAAAACTCATTTCAACGCATCTCCTTAAACGTCTTTGTGTTCAGAATGTGTATCTCCTTTATCGTCGTTTCTTTTCAAAGTCCATATATTTGCATAAATTAACTTCATTGTCTTCTTTCTATTTGACCATTGAATAAGCATAAGACACATTACGGTTATTATGACCTAAAATAAATACATAACTCTTAGTCATATTTTTACTAAGGCAATGCATTTAGTTTCTTTAGTATGATTAGTTCAATATAACTGTATATAGTACCATCAAAATTTGTTGGTTCCCAAAAGTTTATAAGTTTATACGAAAATTTATAAGAAAATTCTTAAAAAAACAAAAAAGGATGTACGTTACATTGTATCGAAGCGAAAAATGGTAAATGAAAAGGATCAAACAAAATAATAAAAATATAGTTTTACAATACACAGAGTTCTGATGTATTTATGTAATTTGTAATTACATGTGAAAACTATTTTATAAGTCAGTTATATGTTATTCTTATGTTATATTAATACGTCACATCTAAAAGTGAAATTCATATCGTTGTTTGATATTAAAGCCGTAAGTAAACAAGGTCTGCTCTCTAAAGCAATTTCATGTAAAAGTGTCGACTGTGGCAGAGATATATTTTTGACTGACTGCAACTGGCCCAACGCTGGGAGATCGGTTGGGAATGTTTAAAAGATTCTTTAATTATTCTCTCTGCGGTATGGCAGTCGACCTTTTCTGCAATTTACGTATTCAGCTTTCGAGGGTAAAGATACAGATGAAGGGCTTCAAAAGAGGTGAAGTGGTTTGCACAAAAAAGATTCATTGGGGATGGGGAGATTAACAAAGAATCACACAAATTGAAATCTTAAAAAATATTATTGTGTAAAGTATACGTAAAGCAGAGGTCTGGGATGAGATTTTAATACAATCTTAATAGACGGGTATCTGATAAAAGTCTCAATATCTCTGGGGGAATGTAAATAATTTAAAATTATACCTGAAATTCATCCTATGTTTACACAGATACATATGTAGATTTTGTAACACATAAAGTTCATCGATCTATGTACAAATATATAAATATACAGGTATATTAAACTTGCTGCAAATCAGAGAAAGCCAAATAATTTTCAAGAGTTTTTCTTAGAATATATTTTGAAAGATTACGTGAGGGAATGGATACGCGATACGTCGCAATCTTTGGAAAAAGCATTTTAAGAAAAATTTGTTTTTCGAATTTTTAAAATATACTTTCAGTTTGTTCTGCAATTGCGTACTCTTGCAAAAATGGTAAGTTTTGTTTATGGCCACTCTTGCCGCTTTTGCAATGTTTCTCCATTTCTTGCAGTTTACTAGATCACGATGCATTGTGGATCCCGTCGTTACCTTGATCAGTTCTACCCAATGTGTTAGGGATCGACTCGAGTTTTTTGCTATCTTCTCGGCTTTGTACTACAAGACTCATCAAGGAGCATTCATTTTTGGAAATGTGACCGTAAATTTCAACTTGCTGCACCCGAATATATGTGAAAATATTGTACTCTCCATCTAGCTGCTACTACAGCCTGCAAATCTCATAATTAATCAAGAAAAAATACATTTTTCATTTTATATTTAGCGAGAGGAGGTATTAAATAATGATTTTGAACGACGAAGTAATTTTTTCTTTGATATTAAACTATTGCGTTATACTATTATAACGAAATGTGTCCTTAAGTGCAGCAAAGTACCACAGGAAGCTTGAAGTTACGAAAACTTCATCTTGACGGTTGATCTTTCGTTGATTCTTTATCATCTTTATATCCTGAAATATTGTACTTGATCCGTAGAATAATTCGCATCGGTACCAAAGTTATATATGTATCGACATAACCATCTTAATTGTAAACATCTCCATATGCGAACGTCTATTTGTAAATTGGTGTGATATGCATTAACCCATTCACATCGTAAACAGAAGGAAATATCAATTTAGAGATTCTTAGTGACAAAGGCTGATAACGAAACTATAACTTGATTCATTTAAATCATCACATTTGGCGCATTTAGGAATAAACAGATTGCAGTCGGCTTGATTATGCAGATTACCCTATTAGACGAGAATAACGAAAATATTGATAGGATATTTATGCCAATTTTAATACGCGAGACTTTTATGGGGGGTTATATTGCAAAACCGTGAAGGTTGTGGACCTATATAAATAATGTGAGATATTTTACCTACGCTCATATTATTTGACATTATTAAAAAATTTGGTAATTCATAAAATCTTTTCTCTTGTGATAATCAGTCAGTACTTCCTGTTCTCCGCCTGTGTGGAGCATCATGTAACGTAGTTAATAGCGTTTCTTGGATCTAATCCACCCTCCATCTACTGTTGCATCCCCGTTATCTTCATTCTTCAATCTTTTTGATAACATTTAGCTTTTTAATACTCTCTTTAGGTTTTTTACACAGTGTGATTCGAGAAATCTTTGGAGATGAGTTGTGGACAACGTCTCGCAAGGATTCCAAGCTCTTTGAGAATTGATACGTTACTTTTATTTTCGGTCTATAAGATGTTGAGCATCCTCCTCCAGAAAAATAAAGACATCGTAAATTCTTTATATTTTTAAGTATATTATTCATTGTAAGTTATTCTTCATCAGCCTTTCCGTTAATGGACTAGCTAGCGGATAGTATTATACTGCCTTATACTAATAATTTATATAAAAGTTTTTATGTTCTGAAAAATAAAACTGAAGTACTGTCTAATTATCATGATCGTAAAGTTGAGAATGTTGTTATTACCTTGTTCTATATGCTACGTTGTCAGCTTCCTTTCAGGCAAACAAATTCTCATAAATACTCTAATCCACTATATAATATATCATCTGGGCATCTCCTTCACAAGCAACTTTACGTTGGAGAATATAAATTTTATTTCAATTATTCACATGTTAAGTTTTCAATGTGTATACATAAATTATTTTTGAAATTAATTACCCCAAAAGGAAAAAATAAGGGTCTCTTATAAGATCATTTGCCAATCCGTTCGTCCGTCACAGTCATTTTACCAGAAACTATATTACTCAGTAATAAAGCATATTAATTACTCACTAATAAAGCATATAAAGTTTTTCTCAGTAACAAAGCATATTATGGTATTTATATTAAACGGTCAAAAATATTTGTATGGAAATTGTATTGAGGTGAAATAAAGCACTGAAATTTTGTTTTTCATTTCAAATATTATATGGGGTAGCATAAACTGAAGAACAATTTACAAAAATGACAAAACTATTTATTTAAGAATTTTATACAAGATATTATTGAAAAAGTCCACAATTTTTTTCTAAGAATCCGTTTGGCGCAGAGACTTGAAATTTAACAAAATGGTAAAGCATTTAACAAAATGTATCCGTCTATATGTCAATATTTAACTTAAAAATATTTATATGGAAATTTTTAAGGCAATAAACAAGGCACGTAACAGCTTATTTCCATTTCATTTATCATGTGTCATAATAATCATCAGCTGATTTTTTTTTATTTCATGTGTGGGATTCAGTTGAAATTCAAATCAAGTTATAAGGACTCCAAAATTATTGCTTCTAGTTTAAATGAGAGATGATTCTAGAGATATTGCTGAATATCTACACAAAAAACACGTTCCACCACTTATCTCCGATATTGTTATGATCAAAATTACGAAAAAAGAGCATTTCTAGAAGTTTACTGGTATTCTATGACTATACGATTTTAAATTTTAGTCTCAGAGATATACCTAGTAGTTTTACTTCGAATATGTACTATACAATATATGTACATGATGAAAATAATTTAACACAAATTCTATATATGCCTAAGGTATACCGTTTGACATATATACATTTTATAAAATTTTAGTGTGACTTCTACTTCTACTTAAAATCTTTGATTACTATAGGTATCTAGTTTTTGTCAGTAGTTAAATATATTATTCCAAAAAACAGAATCTAAAGTTCTCCCAAGAAATAACTCTAGTAATTTAGAATTAAATGAAACTACGTGTCGTAGTATTATTTCTACTTTCTTTAAGTTCTTTACCATATTATCTTTGCTAATAGCCCACCTAAAGATGCTGTGATACAACAAAACCTAGGTCGTGGTAAAGAACTTAAAAAGAGTAAAAATAATACTACATCACGTAGTTTCATTTAATTGTGAATAATGAATTTCTACAAAATTAACGCCAAATATATTCAATAGCTCAAGTAATTACAAATGAAAATTATGATGAATAAAATAACCACAATCATAACTAATGCAAGTAAAACTCTATTCAACTAAAATCATCCCCAACTTTATTATGGGTTGTTGACGCCATGAAGTAAATCACAGTCCGTTTTTATATTTAGGCTCGCTGCGTATTTCATAAATCGTATTTGATAAATGAAACGTAGAGCAAAAAAGTAAACATTTCTCGCATATGGCGTTCAACCCTAGAAAGTATTCCTTGTAAGAAATCACCTCGCCAGTACTGGAAGTGTTAAAGAACATACTTAAGGAAAACGGTTTATACGATTATGTAACGGAGTTGGTGGCATATAAAAGTGATATTGTTTTAAGAATTTTAAATATATTAAATAACCAGATGTTAATTTTAAATTAACCACATGTTAATTTAAAATTTAATTTCAGCGCAGCTTAGCCTAAATAATTACATGCGGTTTGTATTTAGACTGAAGAGATATTTTTCCATGCAATTTTATTGAATTCCTTTGACATTATTTTTAGTTTCATTACTAAAAGGGTTAAGTGCTAATAAAACTCTGGCCTTGCGGATTCTGTACCGTTATACATTATCGCAAGACTTGTTTAGTAGGTAGTATACAGATACACAAAAGTAAACAGAAAAACAAAAGAAACTATTTTGTCACGTAACAATGCTACATAGAATAATGCACTAATGATTTTAGATAACTGTGCTGTGGGATCTTTCTTCTTCAAGACACTGATTCAACGAAAAATACTTTTAATGGTTTTAGGGCGCAAATAAGAACCAAGGAACGTAACAATTGTGAGACTGTAATTTTTTAATTTATTGAGTTAGAAGTTTGAATTCAAAGGCTTGATTTTTATGCGATGTGTGATCAGAGGTCTTCGTTTTTTTATTACTTTCAACATGATATCTCTAGCCATTTCTGATAAAAAAGTATAAGGGTAGATAAGGTGATAAGACAATAAAGTGATTTTGTAAAGGTTCCGTCTTCGGTTGTGAGCTATGGAACTCTAAAAATTTGATGTTATCTGTGTATAACCGATCATTGATAAATATTTTTCAAATTTGTGTATAAAGTTTCCACGACTTTGTTTACCCCAGTCTACGTTTTATGGTTAAACAAAAGTAAACGGATGTTCCACTTGCGCCGGCTCGTTTGTATAAAATGAAACAAAAATGTCTTTTTGATAATGTCGGTCGATTTCGTTGCGTTTCGCTGGCATATTTTTACATCATAGGCTAAGCTTACAGCGAAGCGCAAATGACTGCAACATTTTTATACAATCTATTATGCTCAAAGGCCATCTGTCACCGGCAGATAGGCTCTCACTATCAGTCTTTGATGGGATGAGAAACAAAAGGCGTATCTGCGGCAGTTCTGCTTCGCTACTGAATTATAAATTCTCATCGGCATCACTGCGAACAGAGGGCCTAGGCTCATGCAGGCGGGCGCGTTTGCCTCGTCGCCTCGTAAATACCATTTCATAACTTTCCGCTTTCGGCAATTCAGCCGCCGCGACTATGAAAGATACGCCTGAATAAACCATTGAAGAATATTTACCGGTATTTTGTAAGTAAGGCGGCTTCGGATCGCTTTCGTATGAAGTCTCTTCCTATATTTTATTTTGGCCCTCGCTTGGCGGCTCTGTGGAAGACCATGAGCAATCTTTTCTTATGCGTATTTATGATATCGTGTTCCTTTTTTTCTGTGGTTTATTATATTTTTTTGACATTTGTTTAAAACGATCTTGTTAAATTTTGTATTTTTAGAAATAAATAACGTTCTAGTATAGTCTATTATACAGACACGTGGATTGAAAAGATAAATACTGAAGATTAATATTATATACCAAAATTTGTGGGTATTTAACACGACGATTAAAAGCTGTAATTTATACTTTTGATTAATTCTTTCAAAATTTTTAATAACAAAGAAACTTTCGCGGTAATCTATTATTGTCTTCTGTTTAGTGATACCAAAAAAAGATAATTATTTAAAGCATGGGTTCTTATTCGAAAATAAATCTCTTAAAGCTGTCATAGAATTAATCTTAATAATCATATGACTAAGCTTTATTTATCTCCTATTTATAGTTTGCACTTATGTTTAAAAAATTAAAAATATAAGTATTACTTTTGCTCCTTTGGTATCTTTGGCAATGCCATAATTACTGATATTATTTCGTTTTGTATTTTTGCTAGTATTTAAACAAGCTTTGATACTAATACGACGACGATTTTCCCCACGGTCTATGAACTTTGAAATGTTGCCACGATGCATAATATTATTCAATTAGGGTAAGCCCATTTATAATTTTTAATTCTTTAACTTTTCTAGTTTAAAATATTACAATTCAGTATGTTCACGATGTAAATGCCACTGCGTTTTGTCACCAAATGTCTACGAGTCAAATAGAAGAAAAGAATAACTATATGCGAAAAGAAATACTAACATGCATCATGCAAGCTGCCATTGCAATGCCTGCCAGCCAGCCAGACTTCTCCTCGAGGAACCAGGTGAGTTCATCGACACAGCCGTGGAAGAAAGCGTTGCCTGTGACAGCGTCGCGGCATTCCGCGGGTAGTGGTTTTCGTAGCTCCATGTAGTCGTTGGGTCCGCTCGCCCCGCAGCAGCCCACCTGCAAAATTATAATGTTTTGATTATATCAAGATTGAACTTTGATTAAATCAATCAATAAAATTTAATGATCCATGAATTTGTTTTAATTTTTAAATTTTTATTATAGAGCAAACATTTGCGTCATGTCGGAGAAAATGTGATCATATTTCATGGAGTTTAGATTGGTGCTTAAATGGATTGATGGATAGTGTAATTCACAATTAATATTTTCAATTTTGTTGTTATGATTGCTTAATATTGATACTTGGCAATATTTGAAATAATCTCAACAGTTCAGAAATTTGTTTTAAATTTATTTCTTTTTATTCAATTTATCATTTCCCAATATATTGCTATTTTTTATACTTACCCATTTTTCCCAAATGCTATTGTCACTTATATGTAAGGAAACTTATTTTAAGTATATGTTACTAAGTTTTAAAATTAATTACACTCTGTTTTAATATAAATCTTCAACAGAAAGACTTTTATTTTCCATAATTCTTTACTAAATTTACTTCTCTTCTTTCCGTTTTATATCCTATTTATAGGGAGGGACTCTATTATTTTCTGTACCTATATTCACATATGTTTTTCATTCTTGAACATATAGAAGTTTACATTCTTTATCGTATAAAGTTTTTTGTAGAAATATTATTAATATTTATACAAATATTTATTGCTAGGTATGAAAGTAAGTACAGAATAGTTCCTATTTTAGCTTAGTACATTATATAATGTTCGTTACTATTGTCTGAGTTTTAACAATAAAACATTATGTATTTAATGCAGGATGCTTGAGTTAACTCTAACATAGTATTAAGTAGATATTAGTACATTTGTTTCGTACAAACTTATGCTTGAACTATGTGTCTAAAGATAGCGAATAACCTGTTATTAAATTTCTGTAACCAAAATTCGTATTAAGGTTACGCACAATATCTTGCACGAACTATAAATTAGGTACTTCGTATTATAACATTTTTTTACCTTAGGGTAATGTTACGTTAAACATAATACTACGCTATTGATTACGAAAATATAATTTCAAGATTAATATTTAAAGTAAGTTCTTTAATCACAATTGGCAATAATTGTTTATTACTAATATAACAAAGGCCATTTTAAATTGAGTAAAATACATTTTTAAATATTTCATTCGCTTTGTAACTTAATGTCTATTTTTATCATCTTTGTTCCTGGATTATGGAGACGCGGGTTGTCTTTATCTTACCAAAAAGACCTAGAGTAAATGAGATCGTCTTCAAAATATTTGTATTCATTACATCTGGGGTCTACGGAAGTAAATATTTTGCCTGCAGGTCAATAATCCTTTGAGTGCTTTGTGAGCGGCATATTTTCAATATTTTTTAAACTGGGAGGTGAAGGGTTAGCGAATTCTATGGTAAGTGTTTTTATTCGATTCATAGGTTACTTCGTTTGTCATGGATGAGTTAACATATAAAATAATGAATTTTAATTGACTGGGATTAATTATTAAAACACAACAAAAATTACTTTATTTCTTTCATTTCGATATTTATGTTTCTAATGCAAGAGTTTGCAGAATTTATATATTAAAACTTGTTCAATTAATATATTAAAACTTGATTTCATATTTTAGCCAGATGTATGTAATTGTATTTCATGTTCACGCTTTTGTTACAATTTAAGAATTTGATATTTTCTGTGATATAAATATGGATGAGAAAACAAAATTATTGGAAGATATTACAGTATATTAAGAGAAAGAATGATCATTTAATTGTAACTATTTTTCATTCGTAATTGAGTTAAAATATTGTATCAAGTTTCTTAAATGTATTGTTAAATAAAGTTTCTTAAATGTATTGAAGATTTACGTATTATTTTGATTTTAATATATTTACGATTCAATTTATAAATTAAATATTTCAATTTGGCACATAGGCACATATATTTGTTTTTTTTTTATCATTCCAGAAAGCATAACGTGGATGTTAACATGTTTGGATTTATGGTCGTCATATTTCACATCTTACATGATTAGAAGGGTGTTGAAAGATTCGAATGGGTTTTGCTTAATAATTTCTTCAATTTCATTAGCCGTTTATTATCTGAAGTTAATATAAGTTCAGATATATTTATATACTATTATTTTATTTACTTTATTAACGAAACAGGTTTCAGATATTTCGATTTCATTTTCCTTAACAGATTCATTTGAAAATGTTATTTTTCTTATTAAGAACAGTTTGAAACTGTTTCATTATAATTAGCTCAATATTTACTTATCGTTAATTAAATATTATATAACATTAGAAATTAGTTTGTAATACTTAAATTAAAGAAAAACAATCTACCATATAATCGTGTATTGTTAAAACTTTAATAGTTTTCCTTTCAAAATTTTTATAAATATTTGTAAATTTTGCGAATGTTTTGACAGGAAAGTGAATACTTGTAACATTATAAGTTTGAAGGCTTATATTGAAATTTATAAAGTCAAATAAAGGTTTAATTTCTTTAGTTTTCAAATAGTATACATCTTTAAAGACTGTCTTTATGTTCGTACCAGAATTTCAAACCGGCGATGTGGTAAGTTTATTCTTGTTCAGCTTTTAGAGGACGAAGTAAGTTTGCAATAAGATTTATGTTATGTATGACTTATGTATCACATAAATCACATATAATATAACTCATGATGACTTAATATCTAAAATCGGCTTTACTTCAACACCCATATGTTACTGATATTTTTGGAATAGTTTTGAGTTAATTTGTGGTACTTAAAATAATTTCGTGTCTCAGGGTAGTTTAGTTACAGAAATGTATCGTAGGTATACTCACGGCCTCCTGAATCATGGCTAGTGTATGTCTGCTGAATTCGTGCTGTGGATTATTCATGAAGCGAGTGATGACCTCGTGAATTATGGGCTGGATTGAGGACTCGTATGTGGAATAGTCCAGGAGCACGGCCGATCCTACCATGCCGATCACGAACAGTACAACTTGTGTTATCAAGAACTGTAGATAAAGAAAATATATTTTTATTTACGACAAATGGAAAAAATTGTTGGCCACATATTTTGTTTGTATTTATTAATTTATCATACTCATTGCAAGCTTAGAAAACTAAGTTGCGGACATATTGGTGGACTAAGTTCCAGGATAGTGGCGGACTTATTGCTACAAAAGCAATATTTTGCGGTTAACCGCGATGATTCACGTGAGGAAAGAAAGTATTGTGGTAGACTATATGTGATTTATAAATATTAATTGATGATAATTACGAAATAAGTTTATAAGGTATAGTTATTAAACATATTTACCGTCGAAACATATGAATGGGATAATTATAGGGGAATTAAAATTCTTTCTTCGTAATTGTAGGTAATACATCTCCATGTATTAAAAGATATGCAAGAAAATATTCCTCTTTTCTCAATTTTCGAAACAACTTAACCTAAAATTAAGTTTATAGAGGCCTAAACAAATATTATAAGAAAACTACAGCGATGATTCTAGATGTAATTATTTTTTTAAATATGCACCATGTGTCCTATAATACCTATGAAATTAATATTAAGCAATACATTTATGATACCTATGAAAGTAATATTAAGCAATACACTTAAGATACCTATGAAAGTAATATTAAGCAATACATTTATGATACCTATGAAAGTAATATTAAGCAATACATTTACATTGTGAGAAATTAATATTTGTAAATAGTTTAACAGAAATACTACGCCACCTTAAATTTTTATACGAGCCTCAATATATACGGCATTCTCGTGTTGCAAATTTTCTATGCGATTCTAGATGTAATAATTTTTTAAATATGTACCATATTTTGCGATTCTAGATCTAATAACTTTTTAAATATGTATCATATTTTTATGCCTATGAAAGTGATAGTAGGCATTACATTTACATTGTAAGAAATTAATATTTGTAAATAATATAAGAGAAATACTACGATACCCTTAATTTCTTTTAGGAGCCTCAATATGTACGGTATCCTCATGTTGCGAGGTTTACTCGTGTCTACCAGGTTTTTTTTGTAATGGTATCGCTAAATTGCCAATAAAGTTTACGCGTAAAATTATAATATTTATAAACAATACTAATGCCATTAAAGACATATTTAGAAATGTTCTCTACATTATAAAACACCTTTCATAGAAATATATTTACTTATAACATCGCAACCCTAGATTTTGTTATCAAATTAATAAAAGAGCAAAGTTCTACGTCCCTAAAAGATTGATGTAAAAATAAACGGCGCAATATAAAGGTCCATACACATCTAACGGATAATCCGCCGTGGTTGGTCTGCGCTGTTTAAATTTCTATGTACTTAGTCCACTGTGTTATGTGAGCCAATTAATTCGTAGAATTTGGAAACAGAGCATATTGCCTATTGTGTATCGTCCCCTAGATGTGCATAGATTGTAAATGAACGTTAAGAGTAGGGAATGCAATATCGGGTTTTTGTCAGTTCAGGTATCGGTTTTCGATGTTTGCTACCCAATTCCGGAATTCCGCAACGAATTCCGATATTAGAGAAAATTAATAAAAAAAGAACAATTTTTAAGTACATGGCTGATTTGTATTTATTGTTACTAAAATATAATAGAACAGCCTTTTAATTATCAGAAAATTTTAAAACCCTTTAATTATCATAAATTAGCATTCCAGTCTCGGAAATAAAAATTTGGATTTTGGAGAGTTATTGATAGTTTAATTTTTTTTATATTTTCACTGCCGCAAAAAAGCTTATTAATATTGTGTATCTTTTCAAGTGGACTATGCTAAAGAATAAAAGCTATTCAATAGTTCACAAAAACCTACAACTCTGCTTTTAAAAACTATTTTTCTATAGTGTTAACATGACGACTTGTAAATAATAATAATAATAATATTTTACAAAAAATAATATCAGAATGATTTCCGGTAATAAGTAATTATTTTCCGGTAATATTTATACGTACGTGTCCGTAACTCGACAGGAACATTAATATTGTATTGAATATATTTGGCGTTAATTTTGTAGAAATCATTGTTCCCAATTAAATGAAACTACGTGATGTAGTATTATTTCTACTTTCTTTAATTTCTTTACCGCGACCTAGGTTTCATTGTATTACAACATCTTCAGGTGGGCTATTAGCAAAGATATCTTTGCAATAGCTCACCTGAAGATGTTGTAATACAACGAAACCTAGGTCGTGGTAAAGAAATTAAAGAAAGTAAAAATAACACTACATCACGTAGTTTCATTTAATTGTGATTAATATTGTAAATTACATAACTTAAAACCGTAATACGTATCCGAATTTCTCGATAAATAATTAAAATATTATGTTGCACGAAAGTTACAATTGAGAGCAATGCTTAAATGGAATGTTATACAATTTAAACCTGCGTCTTAAAGTACATATTTCGCTAAGACCAAAACAATTCCAAAATTAAATTTTCACAAAAAATTCTCCAAAATTCCGACATTACGAAACTCTGCAATTTCAGTTAGTACGCCCTATTTAAGATTTACATATAATTACGATTTGCACGAAGTTAGGAAATGTATCGAAGAAATTATGAAACCTGTGCTCATTTTGATAGTACAAGTTGCGATTATGCAAACAAGTGCCTGTAAATTGAATGCGATATCGGTTTGCAATTAGTTGCAAACTTTGTTAAGATAAATTTACAAAATTTAAAAAAAAACCGTTGAGTCAATGAGAATAGATAATACCCTAAAGCTACATTATTTTTATAACAGATCATTTATACTGGACTAACCGTCCTCGCCCATATCATTTGCATAAAAATTTATTTATGAGTTTGAAGTGACAGATGATATTTTACAATTATAACATTTGTACACATAATAATCATAAGCATTTGGTGATTCGATGAATACATTATTTACTTAAGCAAAACATAACAGAGTCATTGAGTAAAGTCATTGTTCAGAAGATTTTTTTGTTATTTCCTAAGGAATTTTGTATTTATTTAGTAAAAGAAATATTCTATAAATTAGTCTGTAATACGCTCTATTACGAGGTGAAATGTAATAAATTTAGTTTATTTCTTTAAAAAGTTATTAGGTAACAAACATAAGAAACATTTTAAGGCTTCAACATAGTTTTGAAACCTAAATTACAATCAGTTTTGAAATTAATTTAATTATAACATATTAATAAGAAATAAAATCAAGTATTTTTATAATTACTTTCAGCGATAAATATGCAAATGTAATCAAGTGACTATTACCGATGACGATTACCGAGGCACTTTAATTATAAATCAGTTTAATTAAACTTTCGTAATAAACCTCATCAAGCACCTTATAAATAATGTCCCACGCTGATTCAATACGGAACATAATTAAAACATCTATTAAAGCACAACTTGGAGCGAACGGTTGTTACGAAATTTCACAATAAATAAATAATTGTTATGTAATTTCTAAATTATACCCTTCAAGGGGTACTTAGGGCGTCCGCTATCGCTTGCGCCCTTTTGTTAATACGACCATTCCTATGGCGTTCGCAATTAAAAGAGGATCAAAATACTGAGACCAGCAGCATTTCTAACCTTTCATTAGTAAAGCAAGTTATGAGTTGAAAAACATTAAGGCTTATTACCGTTTAACGTAAATATAATGACAGTTGGGATATAGCATCAGTTCCAAACCCCTTCAATTACGAAGTGCGGCGGCGAGATTAACTTTTAGTATATTTGTATCTTGATATAGGTGGGTTACTGAATACATTATGTGCGGCAAATACTTGTAGGCGTGTTGTGTAATTCAGTTTACATTACTTGGTTACGAGGATTTTATGATAAAATATATCTGGTAGTATGAAAGTATAAGTTGCACTTGATATTCTGCGTTTATTTCAGGGAGATTCCAATATACTTTTATGAATTTTATTAAGCTAAATTTAAGCTTTATAATTAATTATATTGGACAAATAATAAACATGAGAAAAGAAGTAGCATTTCAAAATACATATCAAATTCGTTGCAAAATACATATCCAATTCGTTTATTTATAGAAATGTTCTCATTCGCTTGCTTCCTGTAAGTTGAATATCTGTTTTGCGATTCAATCACGTTCATAAGATTAAAAGCAAACAATTGATTATTTCAGGTTTGTAAGATGATTGTCGTGTAAAACTTTATCTTATTTCATTTTCAGAATTTGATTAAAGTTTTTAAAAAAAGAGTTTTAAAAAAAAATAATTTTCTACAGAAATTCAAAACCCCTGGCATTGAAATTTATTTTGTGCATAGTGTAATTAATTATTCTATAAACATTAAACGCATCAAGATCGATAGTGATGATGTCATCCTTTCAACGATCATCCGCTTAACGTTGATTACTTTTCAGGTGTACATAACCAGTGAGTATAATATGCAGATAAGTTTCTTCGATATGTTACAAAAATATTACCGGAAAAAACAGTGAAACTGTAATTTACTATTATTTCCGTCATTAGCATAAAACATCCCGTTTTCCCTAATAACAATTCGAATTTCATCACGGAAGAAGCAGCCTTAAATATTTTCTTGAAGCATCACATGTAACAGCCCTAGCGTCGCCCTATAGGTCCTAACTCACAAGCAGTTTACGGCGTTCATAAATTGAAATTTTAATCAGTTTTAATGATAGTACTCATGCCCCGCCTCGCGTCAAAGAAGTGAGTCTCCTCTCGGTGTACAGTTATTTAGACGAACTTTCTGATGTAGCAGATATGTTAAGTTTTAATATTATTTAATAACACTCGTACACAATAAAATTACTTCGGTAATCTAACGTTTTTCAGTTATATAGTATATATGTAACGGATTTTTAATAGCAGAGTATATCATGAGCTGAAGTACGATTGACAATTGAACAATTTTTATCCATAAATTGTGACAACAAATGTGACGTCTTAGAATTTTAAGTACAGATTATTTATCGACGAATTCATAGAACTAAAAAATACTTTGCCAATCGAATCTGAAAAATCAAAAATCATTCGAATCTGAAAAATGTTATTTAATAAATGGAGACTCTTAAAAGCAGAAACAAATTTATTGACTGATTGACCAAATTATTGAGAAAATGCAATTAAAACTAGACGTGATTGATGAAGTTTTTCATTTTTAGTGTTCTGTATAACAAAATATACTTATATGATTACACTTGTGTCTGTTACCCTGTCCGTCGGTCATAGTTTATTTTAGGCATTATTTGACGTAGAAACTTAAAATTTTAAACTTAATCCGCTTATGTTTATAATAGTCGATATTCAAAAATATTCGCAAGTAAATTTTAGAGGGATGTTAATTGAAAGAGTGGCTAATAGGGATTTTAAAAATATTTATTTTAGAATTATAGTTTTAAAGATTTCCTTAAAGATTTTCACAATATTTTACTCAGAAACCATTCCTACATATGTTAAAAATTTTATGTAATAGTAAAATTTATTAACCTAAGTATACTCAAATAGTTGACACCCAAAAATATTGATACCAAAATTTTTGAGAGGCGAACAAAATAAAACAATTTCATTTTTAGATTTCAAAAATATTATTTTTCAAAATTTTACTTCGTATGGCATTAATTGAAAGATAAGTGTAAAGAATTTGACTTATTTTTCGAAATTTTATATAAGGTATTTCAAGAGATATTATTGAAAATATCTATAAAAACATGTTTTCCTCCGATCATTGCTGAAGTTTTTAAGTGAAAATTATAAATCAGGGTTTCTAGAAGTTCTCACAAAATTTATCGGATAAATATAGCTATGTAAACTATTTACAAATATAGATTTATATATATATATATATATATATATATATATATATATATATATATATATTTATATAATATCTATATTTGTAAATAGTTTACGGGAATAAATAATATTTATTACTATCCTTAAATATTTATATATGCGTAATTTTCTACGAACCCTCATAGTACGAATTCATTATTTCACTGTTAATTCCCAAATTTATTTGAAAATTTAAATATCTTATATAGAGTATTAATAAAAGTAAAAAAAACTTAAAACAAAACAGTAGAAAATAATACGGTTTTATTGATATAAAAGGATGTGGTTTTACAGAAAAGTAGTTTTATATCATATTATAATTTTTATCATGTTATATTATACTTTATTGGCAAAACATCACCAGTTATAATCTAGTGCTAGAAATATTGTTTAGAGTCAGAAAAATGAAAAAAATAGTTTATGTAGTCTTCGAATTAACGAAAATGGATAGAGTACTTATACGTATAATGTATATATGATCTATATTTCTTTTAAAGAAATAATTTTACCTTTAAATTATAAACCTATTAACTGCTTTTAATAAACCTATTAACTTCTTTCATTAGAATTTCGTACGATGAAATAAAAAGCGGATCACCTCACACTCACTCACATTTCTGTCGGTCTATTATTACTTCCGTTGTTCTCAGATACTCTTTGATACTCGAAGTTTGTCATAGTAACAAAGCATATCAATCCATATATATATATATATATATATACATATATATATATATATATATATATATATATATATATGTATATATCTATAGTTGAAATTAAATAAAATTTATGTAGAAATTTTAGAGTATGTAAACGATTATTTGAATTTTTTCGATAATTTTTTTTGTCCTGTGTAGTATCCGGTGAAGGAGTGAGATCTAAGGATTCCAAGAACTAGCCTTTTTTGCAATTTTATCATTTTATCTTTTTTTTTGGTTCCATGGTGAAAAATAAAATTGATATTTATAAACAGTATAATAAAAATACTATGTGTGGTAAACGTGTATATCAAATGTATGTGTTAAATGTTTATACGTACATAACATACATACATAAAATGTTTCCTTAACAGTTTTCAATTTTTAATTCCAACGAAGATTTAATAGTGGAAATAAAATAATAATTTTCCAATATGTACAAGTTTTATTTTATCTAGGATGGTGATTTTCAATGCTATTCGAAATAATGAAAAACAGTGAAATAGTAAATAGCCTTTAGGGATATTTTATAACAAACTGTATGCGAAGGAACTTGCCATGCTTTCACGAAAGACGCCTGGCAAGGAGAACTCTCGGCAGTTTAATCGTTACAGGTTGCTTCACGCCGCTGTTCAGATATTTCATTAAATACGTAATGAATCAGGCTATATTTGGCCATTAGTAGGCGAGCTCAAACATGCAGCAGCCAAATTAGTAAAGATCTATACGTACATATGTCGGGTTAATGGTAATGCGGTTAAAACTGGGGTATTTGACTCGTGAAAGATAGCCTATACACTTTATATTGTCTATATGACGATAATAAATCGCCTTTATAAGATCATTATGATGAAAAGGGCTTTTTATAAAAAAATGTTTGGTACGGTTAAAAATGGGGTGTTTGACTCGTGGAAGACAGTCTATACACTTTATGTTGTCCATATGACGATAATAAATCGCCTTTATAAAATCATTATGATGAAAAGGGCTTTTTATAAAAAATTTTTGGTACAGTTTAAAATGGGATATTTCACTCGTGAAAGATAGTCTATACACTTTATGTTATCTATATAATGATAATAAATCGCCTTTATAAGATTGAAATGAAATTTTTTTTATTATAACGTAAGCACTTTAGTTGATTTTTAAAAAAATAAATTAGGATTTTGCACGAAGTAAAATTGAATGTATGTAAATTTAATTTTAAATGTGTTAATTGTGAAATGTAAATTTAATTTTTAATCTCTTTTAGATAAAAAAATGGAACAAAGAAGTAGTTTAAAATTATTAGATTTCCATACCCAAAAGATGTGAGCAGAACCCTATTGATGTGGTTAGGTCATCTGTAGATACAACGGCCTGTATATCACAGGATTTTAACTACTAAACGAAAAAAGATTTTCCATTTTGAATTTCGTAATTGAAGAGGTTGGCTCAATTTATTTCTGTCTACGCATGCAGGGTGTCCATGAAAAGCGCTTTTTAATTTTCTTTTTAACTGAAAAATAACGTTTTGATGCACAATAAAAGTTGCTAACGCTTTTTGTTAACAGGTGTATTTCAAAGACTTCTTTACGTAGGAAATTGTAATATGGCTCTAATATTTCATATTACTTGTTTTTAAATAACAATAAAATAGAGTTAAATATAAAATAGTAAACAATTTTTACATGAGTGTTGTGACGCAATTACAATCATTGAGAAATTCATGGCTTTTTATGGTTAGGAAAGACAAACTAGGCAATGTATTTATATAGATGCAAATAATTTTAAAATTTACAAATAGGTTAATAAGAACATTTTACGTATTTAAACGTTTTAATTTTTGCATATAGTACCAATATAAGGAAAAATATAAGTACCTCATATATACAAAATTGTAAGTACCTCATGAACACAAAATTGTATAAAAATTGGTATTCTGACATTTCCACTAAGAACGAAATAAAAAGAAATCATTTACTATATTTTATAAATATCCAAGACTTGAAATAAAATAATTTTGACGAAATGATACATAATTAATGAATTGTACAGAATTTAACGTTAAAGGATCAAATATAATTAGCCATATATACAGTAATTTGAAAATGAAAAAGAAAAATTGTGCGTGTTCTTAATTACGTGTGTTAGAAGTGCTACTTCTTTGGCATAACAGAAGAATAACTTTATTTAGCACGCAATTAATTAATGGAAATAAAATAATAAAAGCACTAGAGCGTGATTATAAATGTGGTTTGTAAAATCTGAATTAAATCAAGAAATTAAATTTTAAAAATTATAATTTATTTTCTCATACAGAGTAGCAAAAAATTTTATTTTATTAGATTTACAATTTATTAACATTTAATAATTAAGAAATTCATACACATAAATATGTAGTAAATATTCCTAAATAATTTATAATTTATCGTGCAAATAAATTCATACCGAAACTTAACCTTAGAGAAATACACTTCAAATATATTTAAAAAAAATTATAAGCTATATTTTCATCACGAATATTGACAATAAATATTCCTTTTTACGGACCACTATTAAATTTTAATTAAAATAGATATTATATAAAAGCACTGACATAACTTAGATTTGTACGAATATAAAACACGCGTTGTGTCAAATACCCCAATAACTATCATGAATATAGTATCAGTCACTACACGCACGCATATAGTTTAGCGAGCAACTTCATCTTGTTTACTTTTGTTGCAGCCGTAAAATTTCATTGTCATCATTTTTTTATAAGGCGCCTAAAGAAATATAACTTCAAAGAAAAAACAAAATTACAATCCCTCAAGAATTCTGACTACAGCTTTGCCCGCTGTGCATCACACGAAAGCTTTCCTTTACGTTTGTGCTAAACTGAATGTGTGAATTGACAAGAATTCACAAATTCAGTTCTATTCGTACTTTCCATTTTTTTAATTATTAGCTAAAAATAGGAAAGTGTTCCTGAAAGGGTTAGTTTGATGTATCATATTGGCTGCTGTGAACAAAAATTACGAGAAATACATATTTTATTGCATTATTCAGCTCAAGCGAATAAAGTAAGACAGTATATGCGTCTAACGAATTTTAACATTCTCCCAATACAATCGTAGTTAAAATAATCTTTGATTATGAGAACTACGTATTGTGATGAGAAAATAATTATTTCCACTTCTGCTTATGCTACTGTAGCGGGATTAATAAATTTAAGACTAAAAATTAGAAAAAAATATTTATAACAATGTTTATCTGATAGTCGCCTATTAGCCGATGCGGCTGAGTCAATAGGATTAAAGAGTTAAATTCAGTTTCCTAAAACATATTTTAAATTAGACCTAATATTGAGAATTTAGTGTCAGAAGTACATCGCACATTAAACGGCAATATATAGGCTCCCAGATACCACTGGTGTCGTATACCAACAAAACCAGTAATAAACAAACTGTAATTCCATTCGCCCGCCGACTGGCTCGACATGTTCAGGGGCACGTGGAACGCGCATATGGTTCTCGTAATTACGGCAACAAATCAGACAGGCAACGCCTTTATTAAACATCGTGCGTCACATTGCGCCCGGAATAGGTGCGGCTATTCAACTGTGGTCTTGCAGAGTTGTTACCGAGTGGCACGGAAGGTGATGTTTGCGAGCGTGGGATGACCGTAAAGAAATCATTTAAAGGTGTAACAGAATTCTCATTGTATGGCAGATATTAGATCTTAAAGTTTTATTGAATTTTTGAGGATTTTTTTATTTTTTCCCATTTATTATTATTTTTCAAATAGCGTGCCGTTAAATTTTACAGATGTAACTTAATTATAGGTGATATATAATCAAATGTATTGGCATCGTAATTAACACACTAACGTGTTAATAACAAAATTATAAATAATACCAGTATTGAAATTCTAAATTTGACAAAACAACAATTTTCACATGTTTCAAGCCACAATATGCAAACGAATTAGTAGGTTATTTAACTTTGTTTTCGACAACAATTTCGAAAAACACCAGATAAAAATAATGAGTTAAACTCCATAATAATAACCAAGTCTTCCTACGGATTTATTGTCTCAGGTTAAAGGATTTAAAATAGTTACAGGCTGAGACAAGCTAACTGGAAATGTGTTTGAACACTCTAATATACTCGAGTCTCTTGACTAACTAGAATACAGTATTCGGATATTTAGTATTCTAATTACGTTGTCGAGCTCTCACATTACTAAGATTCGAGTACTGACATAACCGCCACATGTTGTCTGTAAACAAAGAAATAACGCTTTCGCTCTTGCGAATACTTTTGATCTTACTAATACTCTTATGAATCCATGATTTTTGATAATTTACAATGTCATAATTTTTTTAAAAATAACATATATAGTTATTACTATTAATGACTTTATTACTTTTTTGCCTGAGTCACGTACTCGGACTCGAATTTTGACCCGATTATTTATTATACGAATATTAAATTAATGGAGTACTGAAATTTGCCGATTCGGTTTATAATTAGTTCGAAAACAAAGGACGACGTAACTATGGAGTTAAGCTCGCTTTGTCGCCATGACTTCGTCAAAGCAAGCTTTCGGTGTCGTTAGGAGTAGTTATGGCTGAACAAAGTTCGGGCTAGTTTTAATTATAATTTTGTCTTTAGTAAGAACTTGAAATTTTTAAAAGATTTTTTATGCTCTTTGGGTCGCTGTACAAAATCACTTTCAGAATAACTGTGAAAGATTACTTAGGAAATAATGACTAGGCCAATTGTAGATGTAGTTTCTTTAATTTAATTCATAGTTACTCGAATTATTATAATTAATTACTGTTTAATTTAATACCATATAGGCAATGTTTTCATGTCTTCTAATTAGTGAAGGTAAAAGTCTAATATCAATTTTAGGAATTAGATAGACTGTCGATATTCTCAAAAACCGATTAACGTAGATACTTAACATTCGGCATGGTAATAAAGCATATTAATTTGCACATATCTTAATAGCCAGCACACAGAAGTATTTATATAGAAAATATTTTTTGAGACAAATTAAGTACTAGAAATAAATTATACGGCATCCTCTGGAAAGCTAGTTATAAGTGTCTCAAAAATGTTTTTTTTTAATGATTTCAGAGATCTCTTTAAAGGTATATTGAAATATTTTCAAAAAAATATGTTCTCTCTCCCTCTCCCTTACTTCCCAAAGTAATAAATTATGAAGTCTATGTAAAGGATGTAGGAAAACTATAATAATATTAAAGTGAATATTTCAAAAACTATGACATATAGAATATGTCATAGTTTTTGAGATATTCACTTTAATATTTACGCTCCTGCACTTAATCATAGTTGATATAATTAAAAATGTCTTACTCTTGTAGTCGATATTATTAGAATTATTAAATATTTATTTCTCTAAGATTCCATAGTAGAGATGACTTGCGATAAATTTATTTATTTATATTGAAACGAATTATGGAACCGATCAGTATGATATGAGTGAGCCAAACTACAAACATCTAAATATAATTTTTAACACATTTTCTATTTCAATTTCATTAAACTATTTTGTTGTTGTTCAATCTATATTTTTATTAGATTCTTAACAATGGGGCTATTTTTGTTTACTATATTTGTTATTTTTAATCCTCGAGGCTCTTCATTTAATTTTATTCCGTATCTCTCTCTAACTATATAACTCTGTCTGTCAGTTTGTTTGTTTACTTACGTAATCATATCTCTGACTATCATGTAGATTGTTTATCGTTACATAGATCCAATAAGATAAAATTCACTCTCAACTTAACCAATTTTCGTTGAAATGTCCTTATTATATTAAACAATTTTAATTTTGTTATCATTTCATTTCAAAATTTCAAACAAAAAATACCTCAGCAAATTTTACGTGCAATGTTTTATGCTAAGAAATATGTCTTTTTGTTTAATTGGTTACAGGACCTTTAATTTATGGAGAATGATTCGAACTTGACCGATTTTTTGTTGAATTTATTAGTAAATTCTCTTTTTAATCAACTATGGGTTTAAATATAAAGTCATCACCAAATTCACATCAGATAAGGAAAATACATAAATGAAACTTTCTCTGTCCCCAATATATGCTAGCGTGTCACGCCCTTGCGTTTAGTTTAGTGTATCAAGTTGGCTGGAGAAAGTTTTTAACAAGCAATTTATTTTTAATAATCCGGCTGGATGCCCAGCTTGATGCGCATAGCCCGCGGGAACGCGCGCCGCACCTCCCGCCGGCTCTGCCGTTCGATAAACTGTTAACGAGCAATAATATATTGCGAGTCACTTCGCGCATGCGACATGAGACTCGTGACGTTTCACTAGTTTGCTCTATTACGCCGCATATTCCGGAGAAATACCTACGTTAGTGAAATACGTTTGAAATTAAAACCGAGATAAAATTATTTTAAAATTGGAAGTCTTTGAAATTGTAAGCATTTTCATTAAATAGTTAGTTTAAGTTAAATTGACGTTAATTTAAAGTTTGGTAAAGACTGTGCCTAGTCTCTTAACATTATTAGTTTAATATGTACACATCCAACGAAGCAAAATTGGCATTTATCACAAAGTACCACGCCTCATTCACGTGCTGATATATGATACGGCCTTCTTGAGAGAGCTTCATTCCTGCGGGATTTACTATTGTATGTTTAATACTGCTGGTATATTTAGAGTACAAAGAACAATACATAATCATTTTAATGATAAAA
The DNA here is from genome assembly GCA_039881145.1 of Druceiella hillmani. NCBI lineage: Eukaryota > Metazoa > Arthropoda > Insecta > Lepidoptera > Hepialidae > Druceiella > Druceiella hillmani. The sequence goes on from JAYKKI010000002.1 coordinate 29,468,555, forward strand.
ACAAGAGTATAATTTATCTCTAGTCTGTATATTCAAAGATAGAATAATTCGTAAACGTTTGGTGTAATGAATGTTAAATAAATTATAATTTACTAGCTTATTATTCATATTATATTATGTTTTAATAGATAATTTTCAAAATATTTATCTTGCTAATGATCTTGTGTTTAAACCTATTATGATAGAGAGAAGGCTCTATATATGCACCATTAATCTATCACTTATCCTTATCTATCATTGTAGCATTGTAAATGTGTTTGTTGTACGCAATGGGGAAATGTTTAGACAGAATTGGACAAAAGTGTATTCAGGTGATTAATACTGTATTGTATTTCCGATTATTTCATCATATTCTGTTAAAGCCTATAGTTTAGGCAAATATAGTTCATTCGTAATCAGCGAAAATGTAGAAAAAAGAAATTATAAGTATGCAATAGGGTATTTGACTTTATTTTTTTATTATAAAAATCGAATAAGCAGTAACATTGAAAGCGGTTAAAGTAAATATGTCGTACTTAGAACTTTTCATTACAAATACGTTATAATGACTTAAAACTGACGAACTAAGATTCACGCGAAAAAGCCTCATAGAAAACACAACTGGCTTATGACGTCACTGTCCTCTTATTTAGCATTAATTATAAGGGAATTTATTAAATATCTTTAGTATCTCGTTAAATATTGCGTTTAAGTTATATATTGCATATTATAATTTTCTCATTTTTTTGTGTGGAAACTAAATTCATAATAACTTTTCAATTAAATGAACAAAAAAATTGACACTTTTTCCTATTCAGAAGTTTCGATTAATTGCTTGTTATATGCATTATTTTTTTTATCACGAGGTTTTTTAAACCTACTCTGCAGTTTTAAAACATTTTTGCAAAAAATATCAATATCAGTCAAATACCCCATTTCAAAGTTTATCTCGTCAATATAATTTATTTGAAGTAGGGATATATGACGTAGTTATTAACGTTTAACTATATTTTAATATAGATAACGTAGATAAAAGAAATAACTATTTATTACGATGTAAGACAATTTTTATTCAATAATAATATCTCAGCTTGATACAATATACCTACGACGAACTTTTATTAATGTAACGAAAATTTAAATTCCACAATCTGTCATTTGTTAAACTGAAATGAATTTTACGGATGACGCAAAATCTAACTTCGCCGCCTGCACAAACCACAAAGTTAGGGGATTAGGTACGTACCCATCCACTAATTAATCTGCCAAGTTTTTTTTTAAATATAATCCAATTAGCGGGGGAAAAGATTGATGAAATGAAATTTTTATAAAAAAAAATCAAGAGCCCACTTTCCCTTAAAACTTTTGCGCATAATCTATTCACATTCCAGTTTGTTTAGCCGACTTACTGTCAGTCGAATGATGGATGAGTTTAAATTTGTTAAGGACAACGCAACGTTTGACCGCTCGCTACAAACGATGGCCAATTCAAATATTTGTCTTACTCCAAGTTGGTTAGTTTATTTTAATGACTATGCGGAATTTGGTGCCCATATTTTTACGATGCACATCAAAACAAAGTTGGATGTGTTGACTTTGAATGTTTTGAAACAGGTTTCTCTTAGGGTAAATTAACAATGTTCGAGTTGATTATTTTGCATATATTATTACGTAATATGTTTAATTTATCGTATTATGCTTTTTTGCATTTTTATTGTATTTTCTTAAAACACTTCGGACTTTGAATATTTTGAAGCAGGTTTCTCTTAGGGTAAATTAACAATGTTCTAGTCGATTATTTTGCATATGTTATTACGTAATATTTTAAATTTATCGTATTATCCTTTTTTGCATTTTTATTGTATTTTCTTAAAACACTTCAGACTTTGAATGTTTTGAAGCAGGTTTCTCTTAGGGTAAATTAACAACGTTCTAGTTGATTATTTTGCATATATTATTACGTAATATTTAACATTTATCCTATTATCCTTTTTTGCATTATTATTGTACCTTCTTAAAACACTTCGGAAACAGTCATATTTTTGGTATCAACAAAATTTACGTGGATCTTGAAACATATTATTTTGAAAGATAAAACGTATCTGTATTTGATCTGTATTTGATATATGTGAATAAAAGCAGTTTAATATGAATGTCTGAAAGCTTTTGCTTTAAGGTTTTGGAGCATAATGAAAGCGGATGACGGTATTAAGATAAAATTATCAGGCTGCCTAATTGGATCGACGGTGATTTTGATTTTTGCGATGCGAGAATGGTTGTTATATTTTCATAACTTTATCGAAAAGTTTCTTATTAGGATATTTAATCGCGTATTAGATACGCTAGTGAAGATGAAGAATGAAAAGATATTTAAGAATTTATTATAAGATTAATGAAGGTTTTACCGAATAAAGTAAGAAATTAATTATTATATGTTTGAAATACTTAGTTATATATTGTAATTTTTCATTTTTTTATTATGTTTCAGTCGTACATCAGATACGCCAACGTGCAATATATAAAAATACGTGTAATATATAAAATTAATTAATTATATTTTTGTAAGGTAAAGACGTATTATTCGAAGCAATATGAGTTTCGAGATGTACCTTTTTGTGTTTAACGTTTGAAATATGATAAGTTGTAAGTTGTATGTAAGTTGTCGAACGTTTTTCTGGCGGATAGTGGCATAGATAGAGAATAGTGGTTTGAAATTAAATGTTCCTACTATTTCTTTTTGTGGAAATTTGTCGAATATATATGGACTAGTGGTTCTATATGATATTTTTATTCTATATATTATTATGATATTTTTTGTATGGCAGATATTTACGTAGATATGGTATAGCACATTGATGTTAGATTTTCTGGTTATGTTTTATGGCATATAGTGGCGTAGATAGGGAATAGTGATTTGAGATCAGAAATTATTGCTATTTCTTTTTGTGGCAGATAGTTGCATATATGGGGATTAGTGGTTTGAGGTAAAACTTTCTTGATATTTTTTGTGTGGCAGATATTTACGTAGATATGGTATAGCAGATTGATATTAGATTTTCTGGTTATTTCTTTTTGGCATATAGTGGTGTAGATAGGGAATAGTGATTTGAGATCAGAAATTCTTGCTATTTCTTTTTGTGGCAGATAGTTGCATATATGGGGATTAGTGGTTTGAGGTAAAACTTTCTTGATATTTTTTGTACGGCAGATATTTACGTAGATATGGCATAGCAGATTGATATTAGATTTTCTTGCTATTTTTTATAGCATATAGTGGCGCAGATAGGGAATAGTAATTTGAGATCTTGCTTTTTCTTTATTATTAAATTCTTCTATAACTTTTCGAATTCCGAAACTTTTTACTTATTTGCCCATTTTCGTATTATCTTCCGCGTTCATATTTTCTGGGTGTATCATAAGCTTCGCGTATTATACTTATAAACTTGTTTAGTGTGAGGGGCTTCAACGTCCTTTACTATGTGTACTGAGGAACGTTGGCACGAATCTTCATACCACACAAGAATTCAAAAATATTCACAATTATTTTAAATTTTAGTGAAAGAGTTTTTCAATTTCTAATTACATTGTTTTTATTAAGTTTATAATAGCGCATATATTTTGATTCAAATATAACTAGTATTTACGGTTATTTATTTGTAATGAATAGTAAACCAAAAAGTAAATAAATTGATACGCGTTGACAATGTTTTATAAAAATACTGCTAAAATTTTGGATTTGTATGAATCGTGTTAGAGTAATATCTTCGAGATAAATAACTCTCGCAATCCAAGCATTTTTGCATTTATACATATAATAAAATTGTAACAGAGTGAATTCTGTACGTATAAAATATTTTAAAAAGAGTGACTGGTTTATCATTTAGAATTACAATAGGAGACAGAAAACCTAATTTTTCAATTTTTGTCTATACTTTTATCTGTCTGTATGTTAATTTGTTCGTCAATCACGCAAAATCTACTCGACGAATTTTGATAAAATTAGGTTCGGTAATAGTTTATGCTCTTAAGCAAAATATAGGATATTTTTTATCTGTATATTACAGATCAAAAAAAACTTCACTTGGGGAAATTACAATATTGGTACTGTCAACCAATTTTTATTAGCATTTTTGGTAATAGTAAAGATAATAATAATAATAATAGTTTCTACAGTGAAACCTTAATTTTACGCGGCTGAAACTGGTGCACAGATAGTATTAGTATTAGGGAAAACGTACCTTTGCAGTAGCATGTTTATATATATATGCTGAAGTATATATGTGGTATATATAGCAATGCACGCTGGTCGTCCAAAGGACGCGCGACACGCGAGGACTGTGCGGGCAAAATGCTTTTTCCCGTCGCCCTGAAGTTGAATCTGTTATAAGCGTTAAGTGCTGATTGGTGTTTGCGGCTCGCAACAAACGAAACTAAACTTGTCGAGAGATGGCGGCTACAAATTCTACACAAGTTGCGTATCACACGAGTTGCTGTGGTAGTCGTGACCGGTATTAACGTACTTTCTTGCGTTGCCAATTCTTTCTCGAATATCTGTATTATATACTTAAATATGAATTTCAACCAAATTATATGAATTCACGTTATAATTTTATGTCTCGATTAGTGAAGAATAGAAAACTTTATAAATATCCTTTGCATTTTATAGAAAACTCAATCTAAAAAAATTGTGGAGCAGTCATGGGACGTCTGGCAGATGTGAAACACCCAATTTTTTTTATTGGAATATTTTTATTTCAAAAGAATTGAAAATGAAAACAAAATAAATATTCGGATAGTTGTTAATAATAAAATATTAATTTAATTTTATTATTTCACTTTTATGAAATAATTTATCACAAAAATATTTCTTAACAATCTATTGGAAAATATTTTTATAATACTGTTAGCCGACAAGATGCAAAGCTGGCCGAATAAAGTCTAAAAGAGCCGATTAGTCGCGAAGCTGGCCGAATAATGTCGGAAAGAGTCGACAAGACGCGAAGCTGGCCGAATGGCACGCCGCGACGCACCAGCAGAACGTTTTAACTTCCATCCAAACGCGCCAATAGATATTTTACATCAAAAAACAAAGCGCGTCCACATTGTCACTGTTTAAAAGTCGTGTGAAATTATATTATAACTTGTCATAATTGGTAGATCAATTCCTTCTACGTCCCATTCATATCCCTAAGGTGTCCCTGCTTATTTTTATTCCATTTGATTTCATATTAATACGACCGATTTAGTTTTTTCAGGTTGAAGCAAATTTTTATAAATAAATAAAGAGTTAGACGTGTAGGTCTGTATATATGTACATATATATTTTGTAAGCATGAGGACATACTACGTGTTGCAATTGTTGACTGAATTGGTGACTCTTTCTCATCGATTTATTAACTATCAGAATAGAAGCCTATTGTTTACCAAAATTATTTGTCAAATAGTTTAAACTTTTATAAACAATTTTGCACAAAACCCCTGCCAGTACTCGGCGACTGGTTTCATGCCTATTTATACCTATGTCTTTAACCCCTATAGCGCGTCTTAATATCTTGTACATAAGTGTAACCATGCGCGCTCGGGGGTTTATTGATTTTTGTCGGATTTTTAGTTTTATTTAATTAATGTAAATTTATCGCCTTACTTCGATTTAGAAATGTCTTATTTCTAAATCGAAGTAAGGAAAGGAGAAAATCTATATTAGATGTTATGTCAATAAAGGAAAATTTGCTGTGTACGCTTTTGTATTTACTAACCATTTATATTTTTACTTCATTATAAAAAACTATTTTTCTTACTACGACGGTTAACATACTTCATAAATGGCTCAATTATTTTTATTGAATACCATTAAAAACGATCATCGATTACAATGTTATACAATAATTATAATGGACGTCGCCGTAGTATGTTGAGTAGATTACAACGACCTTTGAAAACGCGGGGCACAGCAGGACCCGAGTTCGATTCCTGGCCGCTCGTCGAGTGAGACTTGGACTGATATTTTGGTTGGGTATTAGAGATTGCTCTAATAGCAATAAGTCCACCATGTGTATCGATTATGTACATTAAGATACGTAAATAAATAAATGAATAAATGTAAATGAATGAATATATTTTTAGTAGTGATTGCGATTAAGAAATTATATGGTTATATGGTAGAAGTTATATGGTTCAAGATAAAAATCATCTATCACAGCACAGTTAATTTGGACTATAGCATATTTTTGTTTTACGCCATGATATTGTTCTTATTTTCTAACATTATTTCTCCCTTTGTTTTTTTACAAATGTCTAAATTTTTGGGTCAATGATCGTGGGTACACCACAAAATTTATAAGAAATTAATAAATGTATAATATACGATATTGGTGAAATTAAAGCAAATGATATCTCTACTATCATTTGAAGATATATTTGAAGTCTATTTTCCTAAATCCCTTTCGACATTTCGAAATTCATATTCCTAATGCATCAACCGTATGGCATTAAATTATAAAGTATTATTTTCCGCTAATCTAGTAATATGTTCACGCTCTATGTGTGCGTAAAATGCGTAATAAAAATATGTGAAACGTAATAGCGTTGTCATAGAATCCGTATTTACCAGTGGAAGCTGTTTAAATTGAATAATTACTTCTTTACGTCTTATGGTTTACTGTCTAGGTTTGGGATATTTGAAATAAATAATCCTAATAAAGATAATTCAATCATATCATCTAATCGTTGAATTTTCCTTTACGGTACGATTATGAATAAATACATTTAATAAACTTATATATAAATTAAATAAAGGTGCAATGAACTCTTTTCGTATCTATCGTGATATGTTCCCAATCCTGTGAGCCCCCAAACCCCTCTGAGAATTAACAACTTAAATGAGTCCACCCCGACTCCACCGTATTTTCCAAACAAACTTATACTCAAGTTTCGAACTAATACTTTGTAATTTAAACCAGTTTTCTACACACGTTTTATAAGGCAGAATAATACATAAAACTTCCCTGTTAAACTAGGAGCTGGCTGTTTTGCATACGATAAAGACGCTGTAGACACTCAGCCGCTATAAGAGCGTTGGGTCGTCGTAGCACGTCGCGTAGCCTCGCACAGTGCTCGCGATACGCGATTACAACTTACTCCGAGTCCTTAGTTTTCGAGTTTACTTAGTCTAAGGTAAATTTATCCTATCATTGGCAATACAAACAACTAACGAGCTAACATTATAATAAGCACTTGCACTGGCGACGGAGCTGCCAGCTATCGGGTATTTTACAAGCCTCCGTAAGCGTATAACTTCCAGTGGCTGGAGTAACATGCTCTTTTTATGCACTCTCCTACACTTATTATTATTTTCGTGTATTTGTAGAGTCCTCGGCTAATTATGTTGATTTTAGATACATTAACTTTTCTGCTACTTTGTTTTATACGCCTAAAGTTTTTTTTAACAGTGTAGTTACACACAATTAAATGAAACTACGTGATGTAGTATTACTTCTACTGTCTTATAAGTTTTTTACCACGACCTAGGTTTCGTTGTGTTACATCTTCAGGTGGGATATTGTACAGGTGGGATCAATCTTTGCTAATATCCCACCTGAAGATGTTGTAATACAACGAAACTTAGGTCGTGGTAAAGAAATGAAAGAAAGTAGAAATAATACTACATCAGGTAGCATCATTTAATTGTGAATAATGAATTTCTACAAAATTAACGTCAAATATATACAATAGTGTAGTTATATTTTTATTTTTGATTTAGTGCGACGTCTTTGTTGGTATTAGATGGTTCCACTTCATGATTACGATTTAATGAAAGAGTAATATTTCGAGAACAGATATTTTTTGTCAAAGTATAATAAAAAATCATTGACTAGCTTCTGTAAGCATATAACTTCCAGAGGATCAAGTAAAATGCTCTTTTTATGAGTTCTCATACAGTTATTATTATTTTCATATATTTGTAGAGCATTCAGCTAATTATGTTGGTTTTAGATACGTTAACTTTTCTGCTAGTTTGTTTTACACGCGTAGAGTTGTTTTAACGGTGAAGTTATATTTTTATTTTTGATGTAGTATAACGTCTTTGTTGGCATTAGACGGTTCCACTTCACAATTACGATTCAACGAAAGACTAATATTTCGAGTACATATATTTTTTGCCAAAGAGTAATAAAAAAATATTGGCTAGCTTGTGTAGACAAATTAGCTAACATAATAATAAGCTAACATTATAATAAGTACTTGCACTTACAAACGAGCTAACATTATAATAATTATTTGCACTGACGACGGAGGTGCTAGCTATCAGGTATTTTACAAGCTTCCGTAAGCGTATAACTTCTACTAGACGAAAAAATGCTCTTTTTATGTGGTCTCCTGCAGTTATTATTATTACATATACTTCGAAATTCCAGTCACTAAAATCAATGGAATTATTTGCATTTTTGTTATTATTAATAAATATATGTTATTAATAACCTACAATAGTTTAAACAATGGAACGAAAAATGGAAATGAAAATTCTGTTAACATCAGTTTAAATTCTTTTAAACTGAGACTGACAAATTTTAAAATTTTCACAAAACTCTGAAAAAAATATTTTTCAAGAAATTCACCAGAGTTATATTGATTTGGAAAAATCATACAAGTTATTTTAAAATTACGTAATAAATGAATATATCCATTCCGACTAATGTTAGTTTCAAATTCAGAAAACGCCGGCAGTATTCAAAACCAACCGGAAAAAATTAGTTTTAACGTTTTCATCAAGTCTGAATATTATTAGTTATGTTGACATATTATACAATGATTTTTATTATGAACTGTTTACTTGTGTTAAGTAGTATGAAAAAATGAATACATATTTATTTCATGTGCGTTTTTTTGTGAGTGGGTTAGGATTTGTAGGGTAACGGCTTAAGCAAATGATGGTGACGGGCTGCAATGGACGTCCCTACTTTTAATAAAGCATTGCATCAGCATAATCCACTACGAGTGTATTTTTATAAGCGCACAAGGGGCCAATGTATGATAAACACTTAGGATTTACCACGAATATACCCATTCCCACCGTAATATATTGGAAATTTAAAGCAAAATAGGGTCGCAGCATCAGGGGAAACGTGGTTCTAAATCTCTACTTAAACATATACACAGGCGGCTGTATAAGAGAGTGTGTCACAACTCAAGCAAAACGGGCCATACTCAGGAGCAAATTTAAACGGAACGGCGCTTTAGCTTAGACTATCGCGTCGGGAAAACAAAAAAAAAAAGAAAAAAGTTTTTCCTATCCCTTGTGTCCTCTAGACTGTCAATTTGAATTTGAATTTCAATGAGGGGAAGACGGCTAAAGCAATCGACGAGACGAGCTACGCCGGCCCATAGCTCTCATCGTGGGTAAGGTCGGTGTTAAACGGAAGTATTGATTTTTTTACATGTCAATATTGTCACTACTTCAAACGTGCATGTTTTAGGATACTTTTTCATGGAGGTATTATCAGCTGGAATGGATATCTCATTCATGACTTTGAAGTATAAAATGTGTTGCTTAGTTAGGGGATCTGTCACTTGGTTTCAATAATGATTCTTTCTGATAAAATGGCGATAAACAGTTTATGTCTAGTGACTTGGTGACTGTATTGTAATAAAAAATGTTATTAATATTATAATAATAAAACGTTCCCTCTTCGCTTGTTTTTATAATTTTATCAACTGTAAATTATTTCAAAATTGTGTAAGTCTGTACTTAAGCAATATCAATTTTATTTTCATACTCACGTAAACTATATATGGTAATGTGAAAATGTAGTGGTGGGAAAATTTTGAAAATAAATTTTTTTTATAACATGGTAAAATTTTATTAAGCATATTAGGTATATTTTCTGGTTCGGTTAATATTCTATAAATTTTTAAATGCATCCCAAAAAGGTTGTGAGGATAATTGATAATACAATATATTTTGATGTTATTGATTAATGAAATTTCTATGTAAACAATGTTCATCTACTTTTTGTTTTAATTAATTTGTATATTCTTTGTCTCGGAAAATAGTTATCGGTCTCAGAAATTAGTCTATAATCAAATATAAGACATACATTTCACATTTATCCCGTTCTTATATTTTATATATAAGAACGAGATATATTATTATATAATATTTTATATAAATGTGGGATAATATTTTATATAAATGTGAAAGAATATGAAGTAAATTGATTGATTAACATTATTTTATTTTATTCTCAGAGACTCATCGAAACCGTTTGCTTTAGTCATTTTATGATATTTTGGATACATAAATGAATATTCATTGGTGATTTATTGTACATTTTGTACGTAATACAATCATAATAAATTTATTAAGTCGACGTAACATTTATACTAAAAGGTAAAATATCCTACTAAAGCAAGTTACGGATAACCTAAAGAAAACGTACTGTTGAAATTATTATTATTCGAAACGAACGTGCGTCTGCGAGCACCCTAAGCGCCGCTACCTTCCACAATCGCGGGGCAATTTGCGCCCGGCTCTCGCCCGCCCACCGCCTGCATTATGCGCATTTACATATCTATCATTCTAATGAGCTGTCTCATTGGCGATGCCTCATAAATATAAAAGTCGTGTTTTTGCCAAGGATATCTTTGGCTTAGCCGAGTGGATAATCGTTTAAACACTTTGCGACTGTAATAATCTTGGGTCAAATTTTGCAAATGTTTAGAGGGTCGCTTTGATAATTCGATTCGAGTTTCCCGTTTTGAATATATTTTATTTACGTTACAAAGAGGAAAGTATTAAGATCGTTATAGAAAAATATGTACAAGGGTGTAACAAATTTAAGTGATGAAGAGAAAATTGGATCTCAACTCTTTTTAAACTGAACAATTAAAATTTAACATTTTAAGTTTCTCTTAATTTTATTAACTACTGTGGAATCATCTCATAGCGCCATATAATTTAATTGCTGCTAGTACACGTTATTGCTATTTACTCTTTTCTAAATTGTTTTAAATAATTTTTGAAAATAATATTTTGATACGAGGTATAATTTTTTGAAAGTCTCGAAGTAAAATTAGTATAATTACAATATTCCGTTTAACTTAAGATACACATAGAAAAGTTAACACTTGCTGTAATTTAGAAAATTGGCTAGGGCGAAACCGCCAGCCGCAGAAAGGCATTGACTCCATTAACCGAATTAATTAAAACCAATAAACTGACTGCCAGTTGGAAGCATAATCAAGTCCGCAGAAGCAAATTCGCAAGAGAATGTATTTAATTAGCTCCGCGGTTAACACAAAGGAGACCTAAAATAATTTATGTGTGAAGAGGCGGAGTGCTGGCGACATGTCGCATCAAGGGTCGAGTGTACCTATTCACGAGTTTGCAAAAAAATAGACAGAGATCCCTCATAAAGTTTTACCGCCGCTCCGCAGACGTTCTCCCGTTTTTATCGCGGTCATAACTAATGTAACGCCTGTGCAGAAACGTCACATTATCTACGTCAGCTTGTATAGGCGGCGCAAATAGGGGTTGCATTTGTATTTGCGTGCAGAATTTTGTTGGGGTCGTACGAATATTTTCTCGACGTAGTGTTTAAAATGATATCGTGTTAAATATTTCAAAATTGATTGGAGCATTTCTATTTTATACATCAATTACTCGTAGCAATAAATTAATTAAAAACTGTTTTATGATTTACATATATTTGAATGTACTGTTTTCATTTACTATTTTGATTATACTGTTTCGCGAAGAAGCGAGTCTATTCTGGGTTTCGCAGTCATAATACGTTTCACAAAGGAGTAAATACATTTTTATAAACCACTTATATCAGAAACCTTTAGGTTTCCCGAAATCAGACTGGAAAACGGAATCTTTATAAGATCAGTCACTTGTCCGTTTGTCTGTCCGTCACAAACGTTTTTCTCACATACCGCTTGACTTTGAAACATATTAACTCACATATATCTCATATAACTAACGCTCTGAAATATTTATATGGAGATTTAGGGATAGAGGCGGAGGGCATTTTAAGGGCCATGTTTATGGCTCTCAAAATATTTTTTTTTTTCAAATTCTCAAAATTATTTTTACGGTGGTTTACTGAAAAATTTTTAGAACCAATAGTCCCCAGTCCTCTCTTACTGTTGATTAGTTTAAAAAATAGGAATTTCTGAAATTACCGAAGCTAAAATTATGAAAAAGAGTTCTGCTCGTTTTTGACAGTCCTGGTAACTTGCTCGTATTTTTCGTAGTTTTACTCAATAGTCTACAATTTTATAATTATTGTTGTTTTAGAAATATTAGGTTACACTAAAAAAATCATCTTGCTTCTTGAACATCTCCCGATTATTAGACATTAAAATTTAATACTACTGGTCCTGTTATATTTAAATTTTGTATTACATGTTATTTTTCAATTTTGTAATTCGTACGTAGTATTTTTAACATATTTATAACTTCATAATTTTTATATATAATTTCATAATTTTTATGTACTTTTCTATATTTTGTGCAAATTAGTCACTTAAAAAGCATCCTTTGAAGGGCAAACATTCGTTTCCACACTAAAAATAAAAACAACTGATCGTAAATTATATTCAAAGCCTTATGATAACTTTTTACCATATAGACAAAATTTAGCGACATAATTACACCTAAACTATTGTTTAATGACTCCGATAATTTGCGAGGTTACATTAATAAACCAACCGGTTGATGCACTAATTTGACTGATAAAAAAATTCACAGACCTTATATAATGAATTCTTAACATCAAAATATTTTAATTAACAAAATTAAAACTGAATAAGCTTTTCACTTACTCTATTTATGTATTATGATATATGTACTGTTCCGAGAAAAAGGGAGTCAAACGATAAAAACACTCTAAACATAAAGTTTTTCATGAATAAAATTTCCTTTTTGAACATTTAGTTATTTAATACAATTTATTTCACAATTTTTCTCAATTACTTACATTTTCGCACGTATTAAATTATTTAAATGAAAGCAATTTGTACCGTTTCACAAAAACAGTATCAAGAACACCCAACAAAAGCATTCGCATTTCGTATGATATTTAAATTTAAAATTTAATTTGTATTTTATAAACTTAAAACGGATTTGCGACAATTCAAATAAGCTTATCTCATTTATATTCAAGGGGCATATTTGTACGGGGCTCGCCCGGCCCATGAACCTGTCACCGGCATATATTTTACGTAAATATTTTAATTTCCACCTTTTTTTTCAAATAATACAATTGTACAAAGAATTACATTTTGTCATTGCGCGAGGACAGGAAAACGCCATTGTTTGTCGTTCGCATTTAATTACGTCTTCCGTTCATGCCTGTTTTATTTGTGAAAGTGACAAAGGACAAAACTAAGTACAATACAGTTGTTGGATGTAACCGGATTTTATTTTAAGGAAGTGGAGTGTTTTCATTCGAAACATGTTTTTTCTTGCAGCAGGATTAATTAAATGAAATGTTTATTTACGTACATGTAGTAACTGAGCTGTTAGTCTATAATGGTTTTCAATGTAAATCAATATAAGTTACATTGAAAACTATTGTAGGAGTTAATACAATGCGACTACTGAATTAATACAATATGACTACAGAGCAAGTAGTAAATTAGTCGCATCGTATTAATTCCGAGATGTACTATCGTGGAAATTTAGATGATATAATAACGCCTTTAGCAATAAGCAACATATATTGATTATGTTTCAAAAATAATTACTAGGAGATTGTGGTTAATATATTAGTTTTCTGTTGACTATAAAATTAAAAATTAAATATTTTTTTAATTTGTTACTAACGATCAACATTGACTTTGACCCAGGTGTAGCTAGTATGATAATATTTCTAAAATATAAATCAGAATTAAACTTTCTATTTTTATTTAATTTTGCTTATAATTAAGAAATTTCATTCGGTAACTATTATAGAGTTTTGATTGATTTTTCATTATAAACGTATCTTAATACCCTATGAATTACAGATACTTTGTTTTCGTAGATTTCTTAATGTCTCAACTTATTTAGCAATCTTATTTTAGTGATCAAAGGAAGCATTGTCGTTATTGAAGTACTAAGGGGTTATATATATATATATATATATATATATATATATATATATATATATATATGTACATATAACTGCCTCCACATAATTCTTTTAATCTTTTATTTTATTGGCACTGCTTACAATACTTTTAACGCAGGTGATAAATAACAACAGTTATTAAATTCATGATGACTAACAATAATATTAAATTACGTGAAATGATGTACATCTAGCGCCGATAATCTATATATTTCCTAGTAATCATTTAATGTCATAAAAATGGCTCAAAACGACAACAAATTTTGCAATTGAAGCAAGAAGTAATATTAAGACTTCTATCTCCGCTCCGCCTCACATCATCATATTATAAGCGGGCATTTAAATTTGCATTTACGTTCAGCAATTTGCATCCCCAGGCTCCAAACAGGTTCGCGTTTGCAGGCACATGTAATTATGCTCTTCACTGTATGTAATATGTGTACAATATGTTAGGGAAATTTCGACCGAAAACAAACATTGGTAACTTAAAATGGCTCTCGCCCGATAAAATCGCGCTAAAACAGTGATAATTGAGATAAAATTAACATAATTACAAGTAACAACGAGTGGAAAAGTTACAAAAGTATTCTAAACCTGTTGATGCTAAAAACAAAGTGTTGCGTATTTTATTAGATCATACGCAGTGTTATACACAAATTCTTTCGTTAGTTTATATCGTGGAATGGGGTTATGAGACTAGTACGGTAATTTATTTATCTGTTAGTTTCAAAGTTAATTTTAATATTACTCTTAATCACTCATTATATGTTAAATTTAATTGAATTATTATTGGTAGTAAAAACGCTTATGGTTGAATTAATTAACGGAGGCCTTGGTGAAAATGGTGGTAAATTATTTTAAATTTCTAATTCTGAACTTAGAATTAGTGAGTAATCGTTGTGTTGGTGAATATATTTAAAAATTTCTTAGCTGTTTTAAACACTTTAAATTCATAGGCAGTCCAGTCAATATCCACCGGTGGGATATATAAATCATCGTTTGATATATTCTTATTTAAAGGAGATTGGCCAATGTTGTACGGTGTTGGGCCTGCATGTTACAATAATACAAATGGACTCTTAAATATATAAAATAACTAGTGCCTCATTTTTTTTGTTTTAATCAATTGAAATGCAATTGAGAAATGTTGTTTGTGGTAAGATATTTAAAAAACTATTAATTTTGTCGATGAATATCGATTTATAATTGTTTCTAATGAGTTATTGTTTATGAGTTATTGTGCAATTTAGTTAATGAGTTATTGTCCACACCATTAGGTTTGTACGGATTATTTTGTACAGATTTTCTTTATATTACAAATATAATAAATGCATATTTCCGAAGAATAATTTATACTTTATTAGATTTTCTGTTTATAAGTTATATTTTATTTTTTACACCTTTTTTGGTTGTTAATCTCTGAAGCGTTTGACTTACCATATTTTAAAAATACCATAGTATGAAGCCCATTTTGGCTGGTTTTCTTTGACAAATTGTTGAAGACTCTGATCTAAAAACCCCAGTACTTATTGCCGTTTCATATCGACCACGTAAACAACATTATGTGACCCAACGTCTCTTCAAGTTTGACATAAAATGAAACTGCAATCTGAATTGACATCGATTGTTGCGTCACCATCAATTGCAGAAACTTGGCGACGTCGTGGGTGCGTCTCGTCGTAAAGTCAAATTATATCGCGTGTCTCAATCGCTTGTCGGTTCGGTAGGAGGCTATATGAAGGAAAGGCTTACGTTGAGAAATTTATACAATTTTGTATATCGACGAATTTATTATAAATCGAAATTTTACAAGAACTTTCATAATATTTAATGGTTACAATATTGACGACATTTAGAAAGAATTTGTATTATTTGAAATATCTTATTCACACAAATGCCTTTTTAGTTGGTACTATGAATTGGAAATTTAATGATTATTTGTAATCTAACGATATTTCTACGCTTGAAATATTTATTTTTAATTATACAACTTCAGTTGTATTTTAATTATAAAAAATAGTCTATTATTAGAAGATTGTTTAGCAGAAATTCTCATTACCGTTTGTTATTTAGTAATTTTTAAGCTTTGACAAATTTGTAAATGAGCTATATTTTATTTAAAAGGTTCTATTGGTAGTTGCTACATATAAATCATCTAAATCTGAGGGGTAGACCAGCTCATAATGACTAATAATAAACAAATTATGGTAAAAATAATCTCATATAGCTTCGTTCTTAGTACAATTTGGAAATATATTTTAGGGTCTGCAAAATGTCACAAATGCCAAATAGTATCAGAAATATGAATATGATGCTTAATTTTGGTTAGATTTAAATTTCTGATATTTAATGTTAGATTGTCAATTACAATTTGGGATATAGATTTTCTTTATTAAAGTAAGGTTAGAATATGCTTATACAATTCGAGTACATATATAAGGAGTGTCAAAAAAAATCAAATTAATTCAACCAAATTAATTGTAAGGATTGTCAAAAAAACAAAATAAATAAGAAATTATGTTTAAGTAAAACTATTTTATTTCCATGAACGTCTAGTATAAACAATACAAAATAATCTATCCGTATCATATAATGTTTCAGTGTACTACAAGTTGTCAAATTTATAAGTATGTATTATGTCAACATATCTAAAAGTATGGTCAAAGGCAAAAGAAATAAAGTGGCATAATATATATATTTATTATAAATTATTATTTAAACGATTTTATAACCAATATAAATTATCAAACTAATAATCTAAAATATGAATCGATATAATAACTATTTGTCGGTTTTTATACTAACTTTAGGTAGGTTGACATAATGTATACTTGTAACTTTGACTTTTACTGCTTATACTTAGTATGAAATGGTTACAAAGTTACTTAAATTATTATTTTTTTTTGGAAATAAAACCGTTTCAATGCATTTTTTTTTTATTTACTTTATTCCTCCCTTTCAGTTTTTATGTGAAACTCAAGACTAAACGGTCTTCTTTCTCAGAGGTCCACTTAGAAATGAAATGCAACGGGAATATCAGTTTAGGTCTCTTCAACACGAATTAAATGAGCTCGAGCACCAAAGTTCTGTTATACTTTATTTACCCCCCATATTTGGGACCACCGTTGTCTCCTTTATCAAATAATTCCCATATCACCACAATATAATATTGTCATCGTAACTACACGCGCGTGCAAAGTTTTAACTTAATCGCTTAACCGAAAGTGGGTCAGAATTCAATTACAAGATTTGATGTTCAAAAATACGTAAAGGGTATTTTAAAATTATTTTATTTCTCTATTTGAAGTTTAAAATTTTTAGTTCCCGTTATTCTATGATGAATTCTACTTCTCGTAATTTTTATTATAAGTTCTAAGTATCATAACTTCACAGATCTTTGCTAGTAGCCCACCTGAAGGTGTTGTAACACAACAAAACCTAGGTCGTGGTAAAGAACTTAAAGAAAGTAGAAATAATACTACGTCACGTAGTTTCACTTCATTGTGAATAATGATTTTCTACAAAATTAACGCCGAATATATTCAATCTACATTTTACTTAATATTGTTTTACATCCTTAAAAACCAAGCTATATCTAAATGTCATCCACATAAATGGATTATATTAAATCTTTGTACACTCTTGAAATGAACTAAAATGAAAACTCAAGCAGCAAAAGCCTACTCGCCATTAATTGAGGTGATGGTAATAAACTACATCGGAATATTTATTAATTAATAAGTTTGCACTGCGAGCTCGAGCCCTCTAGGCCTGTGATGAGATATTTTAATTAAATCATAAAATTATATGTATATTTGCCATTGCCATCGAGAGAACTTTATTCGTAGGGAATTATAATTTAAAATAACAACGTCTAGTGCTCCATCCGTGTTCGCTGGCGCCATGTTTATTGTCTCAAGATACGTTCGCTGCCTCCCACTTCGACTTCTGGTTGAAAATTCACTTAGCTGAGGGGCTTTTGAGATGAACTTCATTATAGAAGCTGGGAGTAGGCAGTCGGCTACCTATAGGTATTGTGTTTCTGTTTCCGTTGTTATTACGTTATTAAATACCAAATGTTTCACTAGATATTTTCTGTTTGGAGACATTCTTTCACATAACAATTTTACTATTTTTATAATTAAATTCCAACAAAACGGGCGACTTTATAAAAATTTTATGCTTTATCGTATGGAAACCCACGTAAATATAGTAGATGAGGCGAAATGAAATAAGCAAGAAAAGTTATTAGATATTATTTTAGTAAATTTGTAACGAATTTTGTTAACAGAATGTTTATATCGCTTAACATATATGCTGAACACTGAATCAGAGAAATAAATTTAAAACAATTTTGGATTTCTTAGAATTCATCTTTCATATGTTGATGAAAATTTCATTTATACAATTTATTTCTTATTATTTAATAACGTTTAATCTTATGTTATTGCTTAGAAATGTTCACTTATTTATATATAGGTTTTGATTAATTGGTAAGGCAAGAATTTTTCGGATTCCTCTCGAAAATATAAGGCGACAATAATATGTACTGTTAATGAAAATTTCATTTATAAAATTTATTTTTTACTATTTAATAACGTTTAATCTTATGTTATTGCTTAGAAATGTTCGCTTATTTATATACAGGTTTTGATTAATTGGTAAGGCAAGAATTTTTCGGATTCCTCTCGAAAATATAAGGCGACAATAATCTGTACTGTTGATGAAAATTTCATTTATAAAATTTATTTCTTACTATTTAATAATGTTTAATCTTATGTTATTGCTTAGAAATGTTCGCTTATTTATATACAGGTTTTGATTAATTGGTAAGGCAAGAATTTTTCGGATTCCTCTCGAAAATATAAGGCGAAAATAATCTGTACTGTTGATGAAAATTTCGTTTAATGAATATTTATTTATTACTATTTAATAAAAATTTAATCACATGTTACTGCTTATAACTTTTCACTTATATATACAGGTATTGCTTAATCGGTAAGGCAAGAATTTTTTTTTCAGATTTCTCTCAAAAATTTAAGATGAAAATATATACATAGTTGACGAAAATTTCGTTTAATAAATATTTATTTATTACTATTTTATAATATTTAACCCCATCTTACTGCTTAGAAATTATTACTTATATATGCAGGTATTGGTTAATTAATAAGGAAAGAATTTATTTACGGATTCCTTTCAAAAATATAAGACGAAAATAATCTGTACCTCTTTTAATTGGGATGGAGAAAAAAAATATTTTTCATTTTTCACATTTTCCGAACCATAATTACATTTAAATATTTCATTATCATAAAGTGAACTTCCAATTTAAAAATTACTTCAGCAAAACACTGAATTACCAGTATATGTTTTTCCTTATGCGAAATAATATTAGCATCTTTCACTTTTCTAGGTGGTACGTGCGTCGCGCAGTTTATCGCTTTGATGAAATCGCGCAGCGCCCGGCGTCTTGATCGGTTAACCCTTTCGGTGACGTTGAAGTTTACACTAGATTTGTTGATAACAGGATAAGATAAGAACATTTTTTATCGTTTATAATTGTTTTATTTAATGCTTAGATATTATCCAAATTATATGGATTTCTAAGCACTAAATAAAACGATTTTTACTACACTAATGTAACGACAAAAAATTTATAAAAATATCTTCTCGTTTGAAATTCAAACCTTCATTTTAGGGTAACGATTTATTGGTATGGAGTAAAATATTACAAATTAAATTAAACGCTTCACATTACAAACTTTACAAACTTTTAATCGTATAAATATTTATTTAAATTCGTGTATGCGGATTACTATCCAAATATTATTGCACGATTCGCGTGTGTCGAAACTTTCAGTTGATAATAACAATAACCATGTTAACGTAAACAAAAGTCAAAAACATTGTTTACCTAAAATCCCAGCAGAGGGCTGAAAATTGTACTCCCCTTTTTAATGATATTCCGTTTTAAACCTCAGAGCGAAACGTACTTTTGAATTTAAAACTCTAATTTATAAGTTTGGTCCGCGATTTGCCGCAAATATAAATTATTAGTCAGCCCTTGGCGCCTGTACAACTTTGTTTACGGGGGAGAATATATTTTTCATGGTCGCTTTCACATAAGGTTTGTTTTCATAAATAGCTCCTGCATGTTTCGAAGAGGATTTCGGTTAGTCCATGTACTCGGGTATTTGTTAATCTCTAAGTTATGTATCGTTTTGGTTCTGTGTACTCAAATTTACATTTGAATATTAAGGATGTTTGGTGGGATTAGGGTTTACGTTGTGTAAAGGTAGTCGGGTATCGGGTAAGCGAATTTTAAATAAGCGCCTTAATGTCAATGGAATTTAATGTCTCGTTGATTGATTTGCCGTTTAAAGTACTTACGGGTGAAGGTTGTTGAGCGACTGGCGCTTAATAAAACATTAAATTGATAGTATCGGATTTCCGTATTTAGTTTGTGTATATATATATATATATTTATATATATATATTAGGTTGGCTTGGCAACTTATAAAATCGCCATCTTTGAACACCAATTTTTCAACTTTTTATATGTAGTTAATACAATCAATCAATCATTAATAAGCACCGTCGACACTTGTCGACAACATATAGGCAGAGCGAAAGTTCAGTCCTTGTAGTGATCTTCGGGCCTTTGACTCAAAAACCAGTGAAGTTCGATTTTTATTTGACTCTCGTTTTTAAATTTCCTATCACGTAAATCATTAGACAGAGAGTGAAACAGATGGTAATTAGATAGCGAAAGATTTGGAGAGTACGATGGGTGAAGTAGCATACTCCATCCAAGTGAAAGTAGTTTTTCATGCGTTACTTTTGCTACGTGTGGTCGAGGATTGGCATGTAAAAACTAAACTTTGCTTTGATTTGAAGAAAGTTTAGCGGTGATTTTGCTCAAGTGTTCACAATAGATCTTAGCTGTAATTGTATTGTTAACTTAAAAGAGCTACCAATGAATAACTCCATTTATACCCCACGATGCACTCAAAAGAATCTTTTGTCCAATATTATATTTTAGGTCTAGGTACTTATTTTTTTCCAGCTTCTAGCCACTGGTGTTTACGCTAAAAACATAAGCTACCAATTTTTCATCTCCTATAATTAGATACTTTAGCCTCTCATTGGTACGATGGGAATTCAGTAGCTCCAGGCATACATTAGCTCTCCTTTGAGGTTTGAAAAAGTATTAGCCAATGTGGTAGGCAAACGTAATATTTCCAGTTCTTTATCAAGGCATGAAGTTGTTTTCCATTTCATTTTAAGAGCATGAAAATATCTCTACCAAACAATGCGAACTTCATATGAGATCTATGTCAATAAAGCATTAATTTTTTCAATTGTAGGAGGTCGCTTTGGATGAGATTCATCGGATAGGTCAAAATTTCCTCGTTTGAATCTTTGGAACCAGTGCTTGGCTGTGCTTTATGAGGACATACCTTCACCCATCGTTGTGTAAATATTGCATGATGCTTCCCTGGTTTTCTGCCCTAAACGATATTCATGAATAAGAGAGAGTCCTCTGAGTTCACTTCGAAATACTTCCATTTTTAATTTATTCTTTACTCGCCGATTACTGAATTGTAAACTGGAGAGAAGTTCGAATGACGCACTCTCTTTATACTCTACAAGGAATATTCTAGAAGCTTCTATAACGTACCGGAAATCAGTTGAAAGAAATGGCGGGTTTATTTTAAGTAATGCTATTTAAAAGGCTAGTTTGTCATTACGTAAGAAATACAAAGTAAACGTTAAGGAAATGCTTTTATTTTTTATTCAATCGAAGTTATTACCAATAAGATATTTGATATTTTTTGTGAATAAATATGTTCCGTTTCAAGAAATACTTTTTTGAGCGAATGCCGAATTCATGTATAAAAAAAATTGAGATAGGATTTTCCATTACAAATGTAGCATTTTTTTGAGTAGAGAAAACTGTGTGACCAATTTTCCGATTCCAAATTCAATATTTAAGAAAATGTTTCTATATTAATAAAGTATAAATCAGCACACACTTAGTACTGTAAATCAGTACACACTTAGTACTCACATTTTTGAGTGTATTCAAGTTATGGAGACAGTATTAGTATCCTAATTGAAATTTGTTAAATCCATTATATTTAAGTTCAACGAATTTAAAAAAAAGAATGCCATTTAGAACTGAACCGATAGGATCCACCAAAACTGCTAATTAGGATCGAAGTGACTAATCAGTATACAACATTCTGCCTATAATTAGTTACTCTACAAGCAATTGGAAATTCATAGGCAAATTAGTAAGATGACAGGCTTTTACACACAAGTCACCTTAATGCTGAAAATATCAATAGGAAATCACTTTATTTTTCATGAATTTTCTAAAATGTCACGGAAGTACGATTGATAATATAATACCAAAACAATACGCATAATAAAACAGCAGTAAATAAGAATACGCACATAAAAACAGCACAGGTGGAACCGAAATTCATAACGCGGAAAACATGTATGCTAGTTGCAAATGCTGTACAACGGCGACACGAAATATTTTTATGCCTTTTTAATGTTTAAATACATTAAAGGGAACCTTGAAAAATAAATAACTCATCTCAAATGGTATCGCGGAAAAATATAACGATATGGCGAGGAGAAGGTGGGTTCCGTGTGGGGCGCGTTCTCCGGTTCGCTACACTTAAAATTTTCGGTCTGAGTAAAATAAAGGTGGTACGTGGACGTTTAATATTCTACTATTAACTTTTTATTTGATTCGTATAAAAAATTTCGTATACAGATAGAGATATTATATTATGGCACTATGTGTGTATGTACATGTGTAGAACAAATGAAGAAATATATTTTTTGTATTGATTGTCAACATAATTGGAAATGGTTATGTAACGATTAAATAACGTTTAAATAATAATTTTAACTAACTGAAAATGATTCTAAAAAACCCATATACCTAGGAATAAAAGCAATAATAAAGCGTTATTAATATATCATTTTAATAGAGCTTTACACCGAAACAATGATCCAATTAGAATAATTTTGGTAAAACGATGCCTAAACTAGACCTTTCCTTCAAATTTCTGCACCGCTATTCATCTTTTTGTTTATAATTTTTTTTTAATTCGAGATAAAATATTTGAACAGTGTGCAGGCAAGACTTATTTCGCATTATTCCGTTAATCGGGAGAAATTATCTTTTCAGCCTCATGAAAATTTCTCTCGAGTAATAGTCATGATAAAGGCTTTTCCAGTTCACCTAAAAAATATTCAGTGATGCAGAAGTTTTTTTAGATCATATATTAAATATATTTCGCTTCCCTTATTCTCTTCCATATGTATGAAAGCTGTATGATATAAACTGCATCTCTATCGTCAATATCATAAATATAATTCAAAAGCAATATTAAATTGTTTGAAAACAAAATTTACAAAATATTTACGCAAGAGAATTAAATATGAGGATGTTCACCAAGCTGGCGAAACTCTGACTAAAATACGCGCTTACAGAAATAAAATGATTTAAAATATCTCGACTCCAAAATGTATCTCATTTTCCTTCAATTTTCAAAAACACATTCCGCAAAAGGAGACAAAGCGGCTAAACCAAAGAATAAGACAAAAAACCACCCCGCCTGCCCAAACTGTCCACACAAAGGCACACGGAGCGCAACGACGTCCGGGCGGGCGGCACACCTGGCGATGCATGATGCTCCGTCCGTGTCCGCTCAATAAGCTTTATTCACCCAATTACGGTTTATTCGGAGCTTTGAACGTGCGATCGGCGTCGCCGCGGGTGTGGCGCCGGCATCGGGTGCCGACTGGAGCTTTTGCTGGCGGAACATTCATCCCCCGTCAGGTAATCTCGCATTGCGACTTTATATTTGGTGGGAAAAGATTTATTATTGGGCGGCACGTTTACGTTTAGCTGCCGGTTCGTGGACTGCAGAGCATCTGTGATGCAGACGCTTTGCGCCACAATCGCTCTAGTCGTCTACTTGCTACATGTACTAAGCAACGTAGGTTATTATTGTATGTAATTTCATCGAAACAATGTTTAGTTATATTACGATTTAGTTTGGGACTTAGCATTGTCAGAAGTATAGTGTTTTGACAAGGGTATGACAGTACTATCTAAGTAATACTTCACTCGGAGATTAAATTGAATTGGGTTAATGACATTTCAGATAGGCCAATACCTAAATTTGAATTAAATGTTAGAATTAATTAATGTATTAAGTCTCTAAGTTAAAATCGTAATAATTCGCATTTTACAAATGATAATTTTGTTATTATTTCATAAGGTGTAAACTACATATACTTAATAATACCGTTTTTAAAATATTTCATTTCGAAAATCGATAAAAATAATTTTTGCCTGAAAATGTACATAAGATTTCCTCTTATATTTTTATTTCTAAGAATATTGCTAAAAGTTTTATATCATATTTGTAAGCTCATCGCAAAATAATTTAATGATATCAAGATAGTTACACCCCTCGGACAATAAAGACGCTCGAGAAAAACAAATAATCTAGTTATTTCTATCTTATTTCCTTATCCCGATATAATTCAAGGTTATAACCATAAACCTACGCCATTAAAATATCTTCATAGCTGTATTTTTATTGCGTCGCATCGGTCCAAAACTTTATTAGGCAGAAGCACTCCGGCGGTATTACAATTCAGCAAATAAATGAAATAAACATGTCATACATATATTATGCACGGAGTAGGCAATAAAGCGAGAAAGAAAAAAAAGAGAGAATAAAAAGGACGCCTCTGTGTGCCTCGTGTGACCCTATAACGCGTCATCAAGTCTTCAGTGTAAACAGGGTAGTGTGTGAACTTTTGGCTTCCTTCACAAGACAAGCAACGTCGTAGAGGTGTTCTTGGAATGGGCTTCATGAAGCGTAACATTTCACAAAGAGTTATTGTGCCTTCAATGTCACTCGGTAGATATCGAATATATTAGAGATCCTTTTGAATTTGACGGTAGAACGTTTTGGTAGCAGAACGTCTGAATGTAGCGATATAGCAATGAAGTATAATGATTGTATTTAAAAATATCCGTATTAAAATAGTGTGATTGCTTTAAAATTTTTAAATTACTAATTACTATTAGTCTCTACGTTAAGCTGGACACATTGTAAGTAATTTTTTTTTTCATTTCCTAAATTACTAAATTCTTGCCGATTTCTTGATGTATATAAAGTGTTCTTGGAATGGGCTTCATGAAGCGTAACATTTCACAAAGAGTTATTGTGCCTTAAATGCCACTCGGTAGATATCGAATATATTAGAAATCCTTTTGAATTTGACGGCAGAACGTTTTGTAGCAGAACGTCTGAATATAGCGATATAGCAATGAAGTATAATGATTGTATTTTAAAATGTTATCCATATTAAAATAGTGTGATTGCTTTAACATTTTTAAATTACTAATTACTATTAGTCTCTACGTTAAGCTGGACACATTGTAAGTTATTTTTTTTTCATTTACTAAATTACTAAATTCTTGCGTATTTCTTGATGTATGTGAGGTGTTCTTGGAATGGGCTTCATGAAGCGTAACATTTCACAAAGAGTTATTGTGCCTTCACTGGCACTCGGTAGACATCGAATATATTAGAGATCCTTTTGAATTTGACGGTTGAACGTTTTTGTAGCAGAACGTCTGAATGTAGCGATATGGCAATGAAGTATAATGATTGTATTTAAAAATGTTATCCGTATGAAAATAGTGTGATTGCTTTAAGATTTTTAAATTACTAATTACTATTAGTCTCTACGTTAAGCTGGACACATTGTAAGTAATTTTTCTTTTAATTTACTAAATTACTAAATTTAACAGATTACTAAATTCTTGCGGACTTCTTGATATATATTTTGATTAATTTTGAAAAGGAATCTGTCGATGCTACATATACAATAAAAAAACAAAAAAATTAATAATCATATCTGTTTCTAAAATTTTAAATATCTTCCTATGGCTTAAAATATTTCCAGATTTTAAGAAATTATTCTTTGGAAAAATATTTTTTAAAAATCTTGATTTTCACGTAAAATAAAACCAAGTTTATAATTTAATTAAATTTAAGTGTTTCAAACTAAAATCTCTTAAAATTCTAACAACTTCTTCAAATTGTCGAATACGTTGGGGGTATGTGACATGCTCGCAGCACCCTCTAGTGGAAAATAAATGAACACTTAGTGTAAATAAATGAACACTTAGTTCAGCTACAAACTAGGTACCCTTATGGTTTCACCGCATCCGTCCTTCTGTCTGTCCGTCTGCTTACCAAAACCACTTTACTTGCAGACTATTAATGCCAAAAAGCTGAAATTTGGCAAGGTTACACACATTTGTAATGCCCATGAAGTTATGAAATAATTTGTTTAAACAAGTTTCTTATGGTATTTACTTCCGATCCATATTAAGTGAAGCTAATTTTTCTTCGTATATCATTCTTCAAAAATATTAGTCATGAACACTTTTTCAATATTAAGCTTACGAAATATAACCAAGGACAGTTTACGAAATATTAAGCTTACGAAATATAAATAAGGACGGTTTACGAAATATTAAAATTTAAAGTTATGTGTCTCAAACCTTATCATCTAAACTACTGTTTTTGAACAACTGAAAAGTTTACACAATAGTAGTACATATAATCAAATATATCACAGCTAAGTCGGCTCTACCAGTTTACGAGTAATAGTTGTCCAACTTCTAATATATAGGGGTTTGTAAAAAGTTCATAGAGACTCCATTCAGATGAGTTAAATTAATTGCTAAGATAACTTAGCATTTTAAAATATATGTGAAAAATATACTGGACAAAATATTTACGTTGTGCAAAATTAATATTTGTAAATAGTTTAGTTTAAAAATGTAATCTCATGTCCGCTCCTAACCTTATTCCACTCAATAATGTTCCCTATTTTCTATTGTGTATATAGATGTCACGTATGTTCAGGACTGTATTTCTACATAAATATTGCTATTTTCTTTTGGGTAAAACATTTTTCCTAAGATTTGAATAACTCAAATTTGTATTGCAATGTTATAATCTATAATGATTCCGTTTCGACATTTCATTTCAATACGATAAACACCTTAGTGTTTATCGTTGATATTAATGATTATGTCAAAAAATTTTAATTCACATTTGAAAAATTGCCTGTGCACATATAGTCAAAAGCACTCGCTCCAAGTAACGATTTCTATATTTATATGTGTGTGTGTATATATATATATATATATATATATATATATATATATATATATATATATATATATATATATATATATATATATATTTTTGTTTTTTTTTTAAATATTGATTTAATTTATTTATACCTCTAGTAAAGCTCGATTACTGATTCAATTTGATTTTTCTTTTTGTACAGTGGTGTTAAATAAATGACTAATTTTGTTGGCATCATGAAAAGTATTGACTTTTCGGCAAAATAATAATTTAATTATTACTTCATAATCATCACGATATGAAATATTACCTGTGCACATATAAAATCAAAAGCACTCATTCAATGAAATGATTTCACCTAAAGCTCCACGTAACATGAAGCGGATATCCGTCTAGAGTATATATAAACACTTGAATAAATTCAGTTAATGATAGGAACTGTCAATTACAGTCGCAATAATAGGCGCCTGGATTGCCAGGCCGCAGCGAGCAAACTTGTGCCGCTAGCGGAGTAATTTCAAAATTATCGTTTGCCGAAGCGACGCTGAGACTTCCCAGAGCGGCGTAAAGTAAATAGGGTTGTTACTAAACGCTATTAACGGGGGTATGAAGCAATATCGTAAGTGAGTCTAATGTGTTATGCTCAGTAAGTTAAGTCAATGCGGTTAACATCTGCGTTCATGACGCAGGGGGACAAATAGTTTTTGATTCAAGTTACGTTATGTAATGTATGTGCTACATAATTAATTATATCAACTTATTTAGTTCTAATATTTGCATTTTTTTAAAGAATTTATGTGAGGTGTCAAAATTAATTTAATGAAATGATGCAAATCCATGTTGAAGCTTTATGATATTGAATTAAACTTGAAAGGATCCTATATTTGGAAGTCAATTGCTTCTTGGTACCGGGAGTTAATTTTAAATGGTTCGTTATATTCGGGCCCTGTCTTTTTATTCCGTTTTATTTTTATTTCTAATCATGCCAAAACTTGCGATGTTTTTAATTATTAATTCTTTTGCTTTAGTCTTCAATGAATATATACAAAAACAATCGTTTAGTCAGCCACAACCAAGGACCGCAATCGATTAGTTTCGAAGTGAACTGCAAAATATTATAATTAATACAACAGTTTCGAAAAGACGTTTGCCTACTAATATTACAGTTAAGAAAAACTACAACGTAAACAGTAATGAAAAATAAAAAAAAACTTGTTAACGACGAGTACAGTTCTCGTTATAAGAGTTCGTTCACATTTAAATAAATTGCCTTACATATCTTTTACAGACGTAAAAATGTAATGGATATCCTAAAAATATGAAGTTTAGAATCATCAATAGTAGGTAAAGTTATAATAATGTTGTTTATTTCATAATTTCGACTATACCAATTTCGGAGATAGAGAGGCAGGATATATTTTTGTTGGTTTTTAAACAATATCTTTTTCGGTAAATATTAGGTAAACTTACAATAATGCTGTCTATTTGACAATTTCGACATTACCAAGTTCGGAGATAGGAGGGGTGAGACAAATTTTTGTGGTATTTAAACGATATCTTTTTCGGTAAACATTACTTAAACTTACAATAATACTGTTTACTTCATAATTTCGACTTTATTAATTTCGGAGACAGAGGGGCGAGAGATGTTTTCATTGAGAGATGTTTCATGTAAACAATATTGAGACGTATTGGCATTTAAACGATATCTTTTCTGGTAAATATTAGGTAAACTTCCAATAATAATGTTTATTTCAAATGTTCGACTTCACAAATTTCGGAGATATATTTCTAGAACTATTTTACAAAAAGTTCTAAGAAAATAGCTTGAATCTTATAAATTTCCTTATCAAATAATATCCCAAATGATACAAGAAATTTAAAAAAAAGTGAGTATTTTATTTCCACTCCTCTAAAATTTCCATATGAATGTTTTTGAGATAAAATCTAATAATTAAGGGTTATCGAATATATTTGGCGTTAATTTTGAAGAAATTCGTTATTCACAATTAAATGCAACTACGCGATGTAGTATTATTTCAAAGAGTTTTGCTAATATCCCACCTGAAGATGCTGTAATACAACGAAACCTAGGTCGTAGTAAAGAAATTAAAGATAGTAGAAATAATACTACAGCACGCAGTTGCATATAATTGTGAATTATGGGTTAATAAATCTTATCATTATGACAAATTTTAAGTTTTTATGTTAGATCATTTCGGAGAAAAATCGTTGTGTCTAATGGACAGACCTATGGACACGCAAATGGTCTTATAGAGGATTTGTATTATATTTTAAACTTGATATTATATAAATGACTGCTATTGAACATAGATATGTTCAAAAAATCGTTTGTAATCAAACAAGTCTATAATATAGTAAGAGTAGTAGATGTACTTGCTGTGGTCTGATAGTATAAATATAAAAATGAATTGCTTGTTTTTTAATAGATTACACTCAAAAAGATTTGCAAACAAATTTTTAAATAGGCAAAAACGTACTAGAATTTTATTTTAAATTTCATGTATCGTGTGAAGTATCATTTAAAGGAGTGATATAAAGATATAAATTCCGTGTATCGTGTGCAGTGACATTTATAGGAGCGAGATAAAATTATAAAAAGAACAATATCACTAGAAGTTTACTTAAAGTTTCCGGAAACAGGCTATATTTCTATTTATAATATTTTTTGCAAAATTTATATTATAAATACGCCTATGAAATATATGTTAGGCTATTTGTACGGTGAAACATATTAATATTTGTACATAATTTGATAGAAATACTCTGTAGCCTTTAATTCTTATATGCGCCTAATCGTATAGAGAATACTAGTAGTGCGGGTTCTATTCGTACTTAGCAAGTTTTATATCTTACATTCGATAGAGAAGTTGAGAATAAGAAAATAAATTATTTTTTCTTGTCGCTCTGTCGCTGTAGCTTTATTTTTCTTAGCTATATTTTTTGAGTTTTCTTTTATCATTAAAGTTTATATTTCTGTTGATTAGCAGCGTGTCACTTATTACACGCGAGGGTTGCGTTTTACCTTAGTTGTGTATACGTAAATTAATAGATATTGAATTATTATTATTATTTTATCCCGTAAAAAGTAATGCCTACTTTCTTAACATCTGCCACAGTATAAAAGCGATTTAATTTTTTATGACATAAGTTTTGTATAAAACTCTCTTGTAGTATGTAGTACGTATTATTTATTCTACATTAAAGAAACTTTTTTCTGTAAAGGTGAAAATATTTTCAGGTGACTTGGGGATGACTTCATATTTTACGTAGACATCGAGATGTAAATGCAATAAGTATATAAAAAGTGCCATAAGTATCTTGGTCCTTATAATTTTTATAATGAAAATCGTCCTTTCAATTAAGGGTATTAAACATTTTGTAGTCCACTAGTACTTTTGTGCAACTTCGGTCTTAAATTATAATTTATAGAAGCTTTCTACAAAAATCAATCATACGTCAGTGTATCATAGACTGACGTATGAATGGCAAGTGCTAAACGTGTTCCAGTGCTATGAAAAAAACAATTATTACAAACTTTCCAATTTCCAGGCTTCAGATAAGATTACAACGCGATACTAGATATGAGACTATATATTCGTAGTGAAGAGGTTCATCATATTTCAAGACGAAACATCCTTGAAAATGAGGTATTTGTGATGAGATGCTTTATTAGCTAGTTACATTGGCATTCAGTATCTCGGCTTATTCCATCTTAATATAATTTGGTGTGAAGGTATCGACATAAATATTTTACATGGATTAATACACGTGCTACGTTGAATTTGAACCGGATGATACGAAATATTCATAAAGGGAAAACATAGAAGTTCAAATGGTAATGTGAATATGCAATATTCGATTTTCGGCGTAATTTAGTGAAGTGCGCTGTGGGAACTTTGCAAGCTGCATACGTGCGGGTCATAGAGGGCGACTGAATTCGATTTGCCAAGTGTTTTACGCCTGGCGTGTCGTGCACGCTTTACTCATCCGGGGTGAGGTTTAGACCTGTTTCCGACTTGTATACGGTTTTCGCGGTGATAATTTATGGGAACCCCTCGTCGCCTGCTTATATCTACCATGGTAATTTATTTTTTTATGTATATATATATATATATATATATATATATATATATATAAGGTATAAATATTCATATGCAACAATATGTTGTATATGCATTACCTTGTTTTAATTTTAGTTATAACTGTATGATTTCATATTGTACATTTTATAAATACAATATTAACGTTTTTGTAAAGTGTCGGTATCTACTTCACCAATTTATCTAGTAGTTTTTTATTTTTGTTATTGTTTTTTAGGGTCCCGAAACTTAAAAGGAAAAGTGGAACCCTTAAAAGGTTACTCACGTTTTTATGTGTGTATCTCAGTCGTTTTTCTTAGAAACCGTTTGACGTAGAAACTTGAAATTCGGTACATAATAAAACCTATTAACCTGTAGACTCACTCAGAAATATTTAAATGGAAATATTAAGGGAAGCAAATTATGTACTCGATTTTTTTTTTAATCTCATACTTAATGTGGGTATCGTTTGGAAGGGCTATTTGTAAGGGTCTCAAAATATTTTTTTTGTAATTATAGTTATGCATATGTATGCTCTATTAATTAAAAAGTATTTGCAAATGTTAGTATTCACATTTAAATGAAACTACGTGATATAGTATTATGTCTACTTTCTTTAAGTTATTTACCACGACCTAGGTTTCGTTGTATTACAATATCTTCAAGTGGGCTATTAGCAAAGATTGTAAAGTAATCTTTGTTAATAGCCTACCTGAAGATGTAATACAACGAAACCTAGGTCGCAGTAAAGAACTTAAAGAAAGTAGAAATAATACTACATCACGTAGTTTTATTTAATTGTGAATAATGAATTTCTACAAAATTAACGCCAAATATATTCAATGTTAGTATTATTTTTATTATGAAAATATATTTTCTAGGATGTCTTTTGCATGAGTGAAAATATTGTGAATTTCTCAAATATACCTTAGTTTGATTATTTAAAACTTTAGCTCTCTCTCTAGCTCTCTTTGGTACTTATTGTTTAAATAGATGATATAAGAAAAATTAGGATCAAATTGCAGTTTCCTAAATATTAAAGTTTTTGAGACAGGTCTGTTAACCAAATGCAATTTGATGGTGAACCAAATCATTATTTTTAAATGAAAAGAAAATTGAAAACTATATTTATACGTTACTGAACGAGACCTTTTCAACGATCTCTCTTTAATCTCCCTCTCTTTTAGAACCCCTATGTAGACATTTTTTTTTCTGCTTTCATTTATTTTTATACCAAATTGCCTGCAACAATTAAAATTTTGGAAGGCATTCATTTCCGGAGCAGAGTAACGAACATACTTATAGAAAAAGTTTATTTTACAGAGAACGTAGAATAAGCTGTTAAATAAATATTTTATAGTAAACATTATATTTAATTCTAATATTTTTGTTGGTTTTTTACTGTTTTTTTTTAATTTGATATTTTTTATTGTCATGTTATAATAACGTATCTGTATAAGTTTATATTTAATATTTAAAATATTATTGTTATAATCATTATTTATAGATTGATAATATTGACATTTGTTTGGTCACTTGTATGATTATTATTAGTTTTTTTTTCCTTCGGCAATACAATTTACATGTGAGGACATTTTCGTGGACATGCTAAATGATAATTTACACTTACTTTGTATTGATGTTTGTTTTTAGTATTAATTAAATTATTAGTCGTATCTAACTTCTCTCTTAATTTATCTGGCTTGTTTTTGCCTCATACATCGGTAGTATAATTATTTATCATATTTATGATAAATAATTATACCACCACCATATATGGTAGATTAATATCATATGACTATGACTATGTGTGCGAGCCTCTTTGAAATGTATAGTTAATGCATTTTATACACAATTTTTAACTTTGGACCACGGGATTATATATTATACATATTTTCTAAATTTCTACCTTTCGTTTAAAGATTAGAAGCATCTGACAAATTAACAAATGGACGGATGCAGGGATTACATAAAAGAAATAAGAACATTGAGAAATTTATTTTTTTTGTTTTATAAACCTAAGATATAGTAAATGCTGTTATGAGGATGATTGCTTCATTATATAAAATACTTCTTCTATAATTTTTTGAATAATTTAAATTTTAATTTAACTTTGTACTGCATATTTGTAAAAGGGCACACTTTGTGCTGTATTTTATAGAATTACATATTGCAATTCTATAAAAGGGCAATAAGTTCGCATTTATTTAAAAATCGAGTCACAACTGAAAATATGTCTCGAATGCTAGCAGTGTCAGCTATATATGTACACTGTAGAAAACCAATGCGATTGTGCAATACGGATAAGACAATAGCAACCCACCAATCGCACTAGCATTTGTACGTGGACATGGCAAGGATGCACATCGTAACGCAATAAGGAATGAGCGGGGCTACAGAATAGCGCGGCACGATTTTGCTAGTTCGTTTCGTCCGTAGAGACGTCTGCGTCGGAGGATGTACGAATTGAATTGGGATTGTCCATCTCCACGATGCAGTTTTCTTGAGATACATTTTTGTGGCTACATCTTGTCTGTGTGTCGGCTTAAAGTAGGTGCGCTGTCTGATGTTCCGAGGGTGGCATTGTGTGCTTTGCACCACTATTCTCAATTTAATTTTACGATTGAATGTATAAATAACAAATGTTGTCTACAAGGTTAGTACCTACATAGTAGACAACACTAACGTTAGTAAGCGCAGGAAAAGTAAGTGGTATTAATTGTTTTATATATCCTTTCAACTGTGAAGCAGTTAAACATTCAGTTCGGAATATCATAAGTAACCTTTTACTGCATTTGTAGATATACGTAATTTATAAATCTAAAGCAATTCCTAAAATGTTAAAATAGTATACCTATAATTGATGGTTGAATAATGACGACGACGGAAAAGATGTTTTGATTCAATATATTTAATAGAAATGGGTCACATATTTCCATTATTCTTTTATTGTGTTGTAAATTTGAAATCAAAACCAAACAACAATTATTTTTAGTACATTAATAGATTAATGAGTTTTTTTTTAAAACGGGTTTATTTACTGTAACAAATCCTTGATTTTTTTGACTTCTCCGTAATACGAAGAAAACGTAGTTTACGTAAAAACGTTGAGAATATGAAATTCCCTTATTGCTTTTATGTTTTCAATGTATTTGAAATTTTTTAAGGTTATATCAATAAAAAATTAAATTAACTCTCAACTAACCTCTGTTTATACTTAATCTATCTATTACATCCGTATTACAATAACCTCTTAGATAAACTTTGTTAACTTTATTTGTAATTTACAATACTGAATAATTTTGTTGACTGAATTTTGTTGACTCCTTATATTAATTAAAATACAGGGTATATTTGGCAAAATTGTTAGTGATCTCTTATTATTTGATTAGCGAAAATATATTTTTTTATTGATATTGAGAAGGAAATTTTAACGCAGTTGGTCTTTATCTCAAAATATAAAATTGTTAATCCGCACTCTATCAAGGCACAGGAGTTGGAAACACCTGTTAAGATCTTTCAACAATGATATGTTGTTGTTGTTGACATGTCTATAGCTTGTGCACAAAGTGAAGAAAAAAGAAAAAAATATTTCGGATGGGGTCAAAAGTGTGGAGCACAACTATAGTCACTTCATCAGTATTGTACGAGAATAAGATATATTCAGTCCTGTTGACATCAATTTTGAGAGAGCCGGTGCAATTGCTGGACAGGAAAGTAGTTATTTGCTGTTCAATTTCTGAAAATTAGGGTAGAGATATGGTCTTCGCTGTTTCACCTAATTTTGTTTGTAAACTTTATTGTGGCAAGATTTCTTCTGTTTTCCAGGGTAATTAGGTCTCATTCAGTCACGGCTTATGAGTTGGTGTAGGGCGACACCACATCGATAATGATTTTATCAACTTTTTCCAACGGTGAAGAAGACGCTGGGGCCCAAATATGTGTAGCGTATTCCAGGATCGATTTTATGACCATCGTATACGTGTTAATAAACGTCATCGATTTCGAGCCCTATGATGAGGCGCAAAGTTTTCTTAAGGCCCTGCTGTTGAGTATATATGCGTGGTAAATTTAAGTTACTCATCCAGAATTACTCAAGCAACCTAAGTAAGGTTGCTAGACCTGTAGAATGGTAGAGTTACAGATCTTAAGGGTAGGATGGTAGTTTCTCCTATTTTTTCGATCTGTTGTAAAGACGTGAAAATGTGTTTTTTCAGGGTTGATACTTAACTTCAAGTTTTTGGAACAATGATATTATTTCTATATTAGAATCGTCACTCACGTTTTCATTTTGTTTTGATTAATTAGTGATGTAAACCTACTTATTTATATCATTCTTCTATAAATATTATTACCTATAAATATTGTAAAGAATTTTCTATAGGACGGCTGAAATGGTATGCCTACTAAATGTCAGTTCGGTAAATTACAGAAAGGTCAAAATAAATATTAAAGCGGTTAACCTACAAAGCGAACTCGAATCAACGAGTACTACCAGTAAAAATAACCAAGTATTTAAATTGTCAACGAAATTAAACCGCCATTTATTTTAATTATTTGACTAGATCGTCATTTAAACTCCGTTAGTGCTTTAAAACTGTGTTTGATTTTACAGGATTTAAAGTGTAAATATTTATTTATAAAATGATAGGTATTCATTTCGTATAATTAAAGCATGATTCGACCTGCATTTAAAGCTAGCTAAAGACGACGAATTGTAAGAAATGCCACAGATCCTCAATAGAGCTTGTTCATTCGTTTAACCTTGAGCAAAAAATATTTCACCCATTACTTAGGGCAATTACTTAAAATGTCATCGGGGTTATAGTAGAGCGGGTACAAACTCCGTTTTCCTCGGCTGCGCCTCTGGAAAACGAATGGCCTTACTTCGGGTAATGTTCCGTATATTGGCCTTGCGCAGGTACGGAGGTCGCTTTTTATGGAAAAGGTCGTATGTACTTTATGTTACTCTACAGGTTTTTGATCTATGGTAACATTATTTTCAACAAAATTAATTTAATAATTTATTCATTCAATCTTAGTATTTGGACTTGATATTATGTTGAAGGAATATCCTAGATATAATGTATATATATATATATATAAACATAAATATGGTATCGTATTTTTGTTAATTATAGATATGAAAGTGACATGAGTGATGAGTGATAAGCCTATGGTTTGTTCATAATTTCTTCAAAATAGAAATAGTGAATGTTAAGTTCTAATCGCAATTGAAAAAAAAAACTGTTAAGTCGCTCTATGAGGATTTCTGACAAACGCAAGTAGATATAAAAGCTTAAATATTTAGGGATACGTGATATATTTATTAAATTATTTAAAAATTTTAATAATTATTTTTGGCCACATGTTTCTCTCTATTATAATATATGCAGCCAATAAAGATTATGACCTGATTACCATACTTGTTATTAAACTTCTACCTTGAATGGTTTCTAAGAAAAACGGCTGTGACGGAAGGATCACATTAATATTATTTCGAAATATGCAGCCAATAAGGTTTATTATCCGATTACTATGCCAGTTGTTAAATTTCTACCTTAAACGATTGCTGAGAAAAACGGCAGTGACAGAAAGATCGGGTTCGAATTATTACAAAATGTTATTTTCCCTTTATCTTGCTAGTTGATAAACTTCTATCTTAAACGCTTTCAAAGAAAAACGGTTGTAACAGAAGGATCAGCTTTTCATTATTACAAAATATGCAGCTAATAAGGTTTTACTACCCTATTACTATGTCAGTTGTTAAACTTCTACCTTAAAAGGATTCTAAGAAAAATGGCTGTGAGAGAAGCTTCAGGATCTCGTTGTTACGAAATATGTAGCCAATATGTTTTATTACTCCATTACAATGCTGGTTGTTAAACTTCTATCTTAAAGGATTTCTAAGTAAAACGGTTGTGACAGAAGGATAATTTTCTCATTACTACAAAATACGCAGTCAATGAAGTTTCTTACCCCATTGTTATGCCAATTGTTAAACTTGTATCTTAAATGGTTCCTAAAAATAACGGCTGTGATAGAAGGACCGGGTTTTCATTATGATAAAATATGCAAGCCAGTAAGATTTATTGCTCAATTGCTATGCTAATTGTTAAACTGCTACCTTAAAACGGCTGTGCTAGAAGCCTATTCCTACTCATTATTACAAAATATGCGGGTCAGTAAGATTTGTTAACCCCCTTGCTGTGTTAATTTTAAATATCTGCCTTAAACAATTTTTAAAAAACGGCTTTGAGGAACAGACGGACACAAGGACACGGCTTGAAAGCAAAGAATGATTAAAAATGATCAATGATATTAAGAGGCAACTTCAAGATTAAATAGTTTAAGACTCAAAATCAATATAAAATATAAAATCCCCTTGCTTGATTTCTTGAGATGTTGAAAGTTAAATTTTTGTAGCAACAGCCTTTTCAGTCCGGGGGGCTTGCTATTATCTATGCCGGTACTGGGGCGACGAGAGCCATCGAATATGTACACGAGGCAACCAGGCCGGTCACGTGGGTCGTTTCGCAGCTCATAAAACCGCACACCAATCCAGTTAGATTCCAACATAAATAACGTGGTCGCATGGCCGCTGTCGGCCCGTGAATTGTTATTAGGGAACTTCGAATTAAGTTTATGTTAGTGAGTCTTCTTAGACTGCCTGCTAAGTTAAGTTAAGGGTATAAGGCAATTTTATTATGATTTGAAACAATCATGTGTTCATGAATGAAACACAGGATTAAGCTATTTTATTCTTTATTTGTTTCACCACTTTAAAGATTACGCACTTTGGAAAGAAAAACTAATAAATCGCTGTATATTATCATAATTCAATTAATCAGCGGTGTTCGTGGATTTAGGTGTTACAAATTACATTAAATAGGCTAGTCGTTAGTTATCATGCGTGCTGGCTAAACTTTAAATACGTGTCATTGGTACATAAAATATTACAGGTTATGGCATCTTCTGTTGCTACTGTAAGCACCCATCGATAAGGTCCCAACCATTTTTAAATATCTCAGGCAACCAGAAAACATTTTTAAAAGAGTGATCGATTTAGCATGTAGAATGATAATAGAAACCTGAAAACCTTTTATTTAGAATTGTTGTCTGTCTGTATGTTATTTTGTACATAATCGCACAAAATCTATAGGACGGATTATGATGAAAGATACGAGATAAGAGAGAAGAAAAAAAATGTTTTTTGGTCCGAATTTCACGGAAGTAAAACCATGGGAATAGCTAGTATTTGTGTATATATATATATATATATATATATATATATATATATATATATATACATATAGCACCTAGGAAGTTGTGAAATCAAATCTTTAAAAAAAAGTCGGTATCGTTGAATAAGTTTTTAAAAAATATTTTGAGTATGTCATGAGCATATTTTCGACGAAGGAAAGCTTTTACCAAATATTGTGCTTCAAACTGATATTTATCTGAATGACGTATAAAATTAATGGAAAAATTATCACAGCCAATAAATATATAATAAATGAATGTATTCAAAAACTAAAGTTTGTTTGATCATCGCTGCAGCCAAGCCCATCCGCTACGATCCGTCTCAAGTAACAATATTTTTATTTCACTTCCCAGAAAGGATTAAAGTATAAAACATTCGCAACCGAAGTCGAAAAATAAATTTGGCTAGCCCGATTCTAATAAATATATAATAAATGAATGTATTCAAAAACTAAAGTTTGTTTGATCATCGCTGCAGCCAAGCCCATCCGCTACGATCCGTCTCAAGTAACAATATTTTTATTTCACTTCCCAGAAAGGATTAAAGTATAAAACATTCGCAACCGAAGTCGAATAATAAATTTGGCTAGCCCGATTCTAATAAATCGATTCCGTATGTAAATATATTCACCAGAACGATAGTTTTTTCTTTTTTTTTTTGCTTTTATTCATGTGGATCTTGGCAGGGTATAAATTTAAAAGTACGGACAAGGCAAAGTGGACTGACTTGATACATTTAATTTTGTTCGAATTCCACACTGTTTAAATTGAATTTGGTTTCATTTCTTCGTACAGATTATTTGAATTTTGAATTTGTTACTGACATAATTATAGTTCGCAATTTCACTTAATACACTTAAATTTCACTTAAATTTGACATAATTATAGTTCGCAATTTCACAATTTTAAAAAATATATACCTAAAAGTATAAGAATTCTGCTGAATACTTGTTTATAACAGTTTAAGGGCATTTCAGTTTGAGCAGTAAAGTATTTTTTAATGGCAAATAATGATTTTTAATACCAATTGTTCTCAGTTTTAACGCTAAAAAAGCCGTATTTTGGAAATGGTGGAAAACTTCTGCTGCAGATTATATAGCTAGTTTATGATTAATAAGATATTATACATTAGATAAATAGAAATAAAACAAGTATTTGTTTTTTTTCTATTAATTTAATGTACGATAGAAAGTAAAATATTAGTAAACACTGAATAATGACATTTAAAAACAAAATTTGTAATAGTAAATTCACATAAATGAATAGCGATACTTTAGGGATAGGGAAGCCATAAAAATGGATTAGAGAAGGATTTCGATAGAGTGTTTAAGAAGTTAATGTAATTTAATAAACTCTAAATACCGACAATGAGGTCACACTTGTATATTTGTGTTCAGTTAATTTCAAAATCTAGTATATATCATAAATGACACTCCATAGAATAAAATATATTTAATAGTTACATGATCAAGGACTGACAGGTATTGGAATATAGATCAGAGATATGAAAGTGTAATGAACATTAGGAATGTTATATGAAAAACATAGAAGACGGAGTTTACGTCGCTACAGAACCTTTAACCATTTAACCCATAATTTTTTCGTTTTCGATTTACATTTCTATTCGTTTACATTCTCAGAACATTTTTTAAGGCGAAAATTGATCTAATGTACAAGTTTTAAAATCGTTCTAATTTATTACGTTAATTTCAATTAGGATTCAATTATGAAACAATATTTCATTTTATGAGTAGATTTTATAGCAAACTATTCGGTTATAATTTTGAATACTTCTTGGACGGTTAGAATTGAAAATGGTTAAAATGCCGACTCGCATGAGCGTTATTGCGTCCGTAAAGAAATAACCATTGTATGTACATCTAACTTTCTCTATAACGCATTCGCCTCTATCAAAACTTATTCACACCATAAGTAATGGTTTATTTATACAGGTATTCATGAATTCCAGCCACAGCTCCGTCTGCGCATAAATCCCAAGTCGATATTTATTATTC
The DNA here is from genome assembly GCA_039881145.1 of Druceiella hillmani. NCBI lineage: Eukaryota > Metazoa > Arthropoda > Insecta > Lepidoptera > Hepialidae > Druceiella > Druceiella hillmani. The sequence continues at coordinate 29,509,249 of JAYKKI010000002.1, forward strand.
TTATCTTGGCAACGAGAAAATTATTAAAAATAAAGCGGAAACAAAGCTCAGGCTTACTCCTGTGTAGATTTTTTCCAATAAAAGTTCACCATATCACGGTTTTTGTGATCGAATCCCTTTTACTTTGGCATGCTATTAAGGTAGTGCTCAATTTTTGTCAATACTTTTGTGTTATATAAACACGTTTTCAATACGTAATGCATCGATCTCTCGGTTGATATTATGCCATTAACGTTGCAGTCCATTGAAAATCGTAGTATATTGATTTTCTAATTTGAAGTCTTAGTTCAAGGGTTTGGTGGTTCCATTGATGGTCGAAGTACTTTACGTGAAACATACCATACATTTTTATAGTCCTTCCAGCTGTGAATGATTTGAACTACAAGTTTATTCAGGTTATTAAACCAGGGATAATATGATATAAAAACTCTATAATACTATTAATTTCATGTATATAAGGCATATGATATATAAACAACTCGAGCAGTATATAGTAAATAATTTTTGAGTAGTAACAAAGAGTTACACCAAAATAAAGACAAACAAAGAAAATTCTACATACAAATCGGTTTATGGAAGAAGTTATTTATTTTTAAGAATATTTTCATAAAAGTACCATGTTTATTTATTTCCTGTTATACGATTTTCATGGCTTTCCAAAAAATTGTATTCAAGTAAGTTTTATCTCAAGAATACATTTGAAATTTTCGAGTTAATCATATTATTGATTCTCATTTCTTTCTGGCTACTCAGCACGACAAGCTTAAGTACGTAAATTATATTTATTGTATTTTACGTTTCTGTATTTAAAGTATTTTTTTCGTATTTTACGGTTTTGTTTGGTCCATTATTTATTGTAACTATGCTATATACCGTATATCAAACGCACCATGGAAAGTGCAAATTGTTTCAACTTCATCCCTTTATGCTTATAAATACTTGTCAGGATAAATACATTTATACCAAGCAAATTAAAATAAATCTCTATTTCTAAATAACTGCTTAAACTCATTGATGTAATCCATTAAAGTACTGTAGATTTTCCTCCTTCAAATTTTTGGATCATCATTGCCTATTAGTATTGTCAAATAATATTTACCTTTAATTTAATAAATTATATTTATTATAATTTATTAAATTAAAGGTAAATTATATTGTCAAATAATTTGTATTGTCAAATGGATAATTTATATTGTCAAATAATATTTACCTTTAATTTAATAAATTATAGTGTAGAATATTAATATTTTTACGAAATATAGAGCTTACTAATATTATATCTTCATTTTATTTTCGTGCATCAACGATAATTAAATAAATTATAATTGTTTGTTATATTCTTATAATTACGTGTATAAATGTGTTATACTTGTATTGATACGTATTAAGATCAGAGTGAGTCCAGGTAGAATTGACATCGAATGACTCAGTTATTGTTTTTAGAAGTTAAAGAAAAATTTTAATTGTTTAAGCCATCAAATATCCCACCCATATTATAAATAAAAATGTTTTGAGGATTGTTATTCAATTAATCCTAATATATAGACAGATTTTGTTAAAAATAGTACAAATTTAAGTCATGTTTCAAATTGACATATATACTTAGTTTAAATCCAAGAAATAGTATAAATCCTTCAGAATAATACACGATACTCCTTGCTTAACAAAAAAACGTGTAATACTATAACATATCAACATATGTCTTGTTGGAAAATCCACACGAGCGAAGTTGCGGGAAAATCTAGTTAGTAATAAGTATAAAAAATAGTGAAGATTTCATTATTAATTATTTTAAATGCTGTTGTATTAGTTTGTTTTTTATTAAAGACATTTCCTGTAATCATTAATTAGAAGTTTTTTATTTAAATACCGGGAAAAATATTTTCGTCCCTCATCGTTCCATTCTCGCTTTGTATACGCTCATTGAGTTTTGCTTCACAGAACTATTATCGTTTTGCCGGTAATGACCGCACGTTATTCTACGAACGCTTACTGGGAACAACAATAACAGCGGCGGGGTTAACGCGACGTGAAAAATCCCAAGAAGTAAATCACTACGTAGACAATAAATTAGATTTTCCGATCCACAGCTATTTCACAGCGCTTCGAGTATAAATCGCTTTTCGCAAATCCCGTATACTTGGCCGTTATAATTTTCACATAGCGAACGTGTACACCACTAGCTAACATGAACGAATTTAACCCCACGGATCAGGCCTCAAAGCCTACAATATAAAACACTTTTAACTGTTCAACACCTTTATATTATATCATATATTTTCCGGGTTATTTCCGTCAGGCTTCAAGAATAATGCGTTGTGTATATTTAGTGAAGTGAAGGAAAACGCTAAAGGACGCGCCATGCACATGTAATATGAGACGAATCGAGTGCGGAGAAGAGTGCCCGCGTGTACGGCAGCCCATTTTCGCCAAACAACTGGACAATAAAAACTCTTATTGTAATCCATTGAATTTATAACCGGATAAAGTTTTGCAATGGCCACACGGTCCGCGGCGGCACTGGCTGGGGAAAAATTTCGATTATTATTGTGAACGAGTTTCCGATTGCGTCGTATCGTTGCTGCCTTTTATAGATTTTGAGTGGACGTGTGGGACTTTATAAGGTATTCAGGGCGGCTAGAAATTGATGGTGGTGGCTAGTAAAGGGTTAAGTTTAGTAATGATTTCTTGATGGATGGCATGGATATTTGTTAGTTTTTGTGAAAGGTAAAGTATTTGGAAAAGCATAAAACAGGAAGTATTCAATCTTGAAGGTATTGGTTTAAAATATATTGGGACAAAATTCATTTTAAATTATCACATGTTAACTTTAAATTAAACGAAATATATAAATCTAAAAAAGTATCTTCTTATAATGAGTAAAAATTATAATATTTATCATAATTTCCACCGAAAGTATTGTAAAGAAGAAAAAAATTGTGCGTGTTTGCCCGACGCGCGACTGCAGTTTACTTTTTAAGTACGACTGTATTGGAATGTGTAAAGTAGATAACACTGTATATAAATAAAAATATCAAAAGCATTAAGTGTAAATGGAAAATTCTTTAAAAAAAAATACTGACGATATAATTATTTTCAAGTAAAACACAAATGAACAGGATCAAATTTATACAACAACAAAATGATAAACAATTAATAACGTCAGACTAAGAACTTAAAATTAAAAGAGATTTTTTATATTTGTAGGGTAGGAGACACCAAATGTTCATAAATAATGACATTTGATGATTGCATCTTGATATAAATGAACGATAGCAAACTTGTGTGTCACACTCCGCCATTGGGATTACGCCGTAAAAAATACCAATATGTGTATCCCATTCCGTTATTGCGATTACGCCATAAAAATGCCAAATAAACATATTGATATTTCACTCTAAATATGCGCAGAAATATTTCGCGGAGAGGCCACCTAACGGTTACACTTTTATTAACGCTCTGATTTTACTCCTCATAAAACTTCGTACCGGGCGCTATACATGAAAATCGATTCTTAAGGAGTAAATTCCTAAAATCAAAAAGTAGGAAAAGATAATTGTGAACTTTTACATGATTTCTTATTAAATTTTAATTAAGCATCATTAACTTTATAAACATTTAGTTGGATTTATTTTCGATAACATCGAAACTTTGTTGTTAATATCAACAATAAAATCAAAATTATGAAATAACCTTAAATATTATATGAAAATATTATGTTACGATGTTGAACCTTAAATATCTTGCTACGCCCTAACCAGACATTGAACAAAACTCCTGTTCACTTTGCCTTAACGCTCTGATCACAAATATTATTATATGTGTAGTACAAATATATAAAGATATTACATAAACTGCATACATAAGGATAACAGTTATATTTATAAGGGTACACGTAAACATAAAGTTGCCTAGACGCAACAGTCGTACCCCGACCAAACATCACGCTAACGACTTCACTATCCAGGTAATATGCACGAAAGAAAACTCAAAGCAAAGCGGACCGAGGCGGGCGCCCCGGCCACTCGCGCCGATGCTAATATAAATCAGAAAAAGTGGAAAAGTAACGATCCTTTTACAAGGCGCAGCTGGCGACCTTCCTTTCGTTGATATACTTTAAAGGGAGTGTTCATAAGTTTAATAAATATATCAAATGCCACATGTATCTAAGTGCGCGGACGCGGTGTACAATCCGTAGTGAACCGCAATAAATATTCACTTGGCTTCGCGTTACTTTATGCCGTAATGATATCGTTCACTTGATGGCCCTGCGGGCGTGCGACCTGATTATTTCTTTATGGATTACTCGGGCGCCTACACGTTTCCATGGGCTTGTTGGTGTTTATGCGCGTTGGCTTTTTATGTAAGAATGTGATTTATAGGAGGTTGGGTTAGGTATTGTGTCGTTGGTACTTTCAAAAATTGCGTAGACGTAATATTCGATGACAAGTGACGCTTTTATGGCGGCGCTTATGAGCTACCGTGAAAGATTTTGTTTTCGTGAAAATAAAATTTCCTTTCGCTTCGTATAATTTTTTTTTTCAATGTCTTTTGGTAAAGATTTTAAGCTTTATTTTCGTTTCCCACGTCATATCTCCAATGTCCTTTTACTTTTTTTAATTAAACGCAACTTAAAAGGAAAAAAAACTGTAACCTATATAAAATCCCTCACACACATGTCAGTCCGTTTACATGTTACAGGCGTTTTTCTCAGAAACCATTTGGTTTAGAAATTTTAAATTGGACGTAATGTTAAAGTTTCTATCTCAACAGTTAACTCTCAAAAATATTCGTAGTGAACTTTTAAAGGAGACAAATGAAGTATTCGATTTTTTTAATCACGTATTGTGTGAAGTATTTATGTAAAGCGAGACCTAGGATTCAAAAACTATTTTTTATATCTTGGTTTTAAGTTGGTTCTTAAGATATTGCTGACAATATCCATAAAAACATGGCCCATGTTAGTCCGTTTGCATGTTACAGGTGTTTTTCTTAGAAACCATTTGGTTTAGACCTTTTTGAATAGGACGTAGTGATAAAGTTTCTATCTCAATAGTCAACCCTCAAAAATATTCATAGTAAATTTTAGAGGAGACAAATGAAGTATCCGCTTTTTTTAATCACCTAGTGTGTGAAGAATTAATGCAAGGCGAGACGTAGAGTTCAAAAACTATTTTTGTTCATATTTTGTAAGATAGTTCCTAAGATATTTCTGACAATATCCACAAAAATATGTCTCCGTCGCCGAATCTACTCAAAAACTTTAATTACTAGAAATTTACCTAGAATCTCCTGAAAAACTTTAGCAATGATTTTAAATACCATAGTTTTTTTTTAAATTTACGATATTTTTACGTCCATAAAAGATTGAAAATATTTGGCGTTAATATTGTAGAAATTCATTATTCACAATTAAATGAAGAAATTCAAGAAATTTATTTTTCACAATTAAACGTGGTGTAGTATTATTTCTACTTTCTTTAAGTTTCTAAGATGTAGTATTATTTCTACTTTCTTTAAGTTCTCTAAGCAAAGATCATTACTAATAAAATAGCATAATAAATTAGCTAATAAATTAGCAAAGATCTTCACGGAAAAAATCTACGCTAATAGCCCACATGAAGATGTTGTAATACAACGAAACTTAGGTCGTGGTAAAGAACTTAAAGAAAATAGAAATAATACTACATCACGTAGTTTCATTTAATTGTTCACAAAAGATTATTATTAGAAAAGAAAAAGGATTAGGAAAATAATATTTATGTTTATAAATAGTTTAACGGAAATACTATTTATCCTCCAATTTTCCACATGATTATCGTAGTGCAAGTTCTACTTATGCCTATCAGGTTTTATTAATTGTCATTATTGTGTTTAAGTATTCACTAAATGTGTATATGTGACTATATAAGATGACGCGATTTACTTACTAATAGATTATAAATTAGAGTTGCAGACTGAGTACGTGATGTTAGGTGATACGATATCTTTCTCGTTTGATATATTTCTCGCTTCAAAACCTGATACGTAACGGCGACGAGAACTGAACATTGTTATTAATATGGTAAAAATGACATGAATTCTTCTATTTCAAATGAGAAATTTCTGTACGAGGTCAAAAATTTAAAAAAATATATGACGTATAATACACATTATTTGGGTCATATTGGTTTATATCATGACAGCTTCATACGTCAAACAAATTTGTAAAATGTAACTTTATATATAAATTACCATGTAGCGAAAAGGCTATATTAGGTCAGTTGTCTCGTTAATATTTTACACGTAGGCCACAAACTCAGCCCTATGATTCTAATTTATTAAATATTTATGAAGATATACTTTTTATAAATTACAAACGTAAACAAAATCGTGTAGAAAGAGAAAGTGGACAAATTGAGTAATTAAATCGCGCAAGTGAAAGCAGCCATGAAACAAAAGTTAGTTGGACTAGAGAGCAGAGAACGTCATCAATATGTAAACGTCGTTAAAACTCCTACCGAAACTATTAAAATTCCACATTCAACTCCGAACCGAAAACATTATAACACATTTCCCGTAACTTTCATTATTAACACTCACTTCATAAAAATAAATATAACTTATTACTTATGGGAGCGTAGCGCTAACAACTTTGTATATTATTAATTGTCGCTCAGGGAGCAATTTAACTCGAAAAGCAGAAGCGAAATAAGTTCGTCGTCGGGCTCCGTGCGAAACTTTTATCAAAGTGGAACAATAATTGAGTTCATCTTGTTTTTATATCTCAATACATCGTCATATATATGAGTTATTACCGTTATCTGCATTGCTTGCTTTTGGGAATTTCAAATTTGTCCATTGCGTAGATTCTGCTAATGATTAATGTGGAAACGGTAATCGATGTATTCTCAAAATACAATATTTACGTGTTTATGAAAATTCTGTTATAGTAAAATATCAAATAAATGAAGCATTTGTAGAGAGAAGTGAACAAGTTTTTTGTTAAAAATATATATTTATCGGAAAATAGTTAAAATAAAATTTACATAAATGCATTCGATGAACCGCTTAACACGTTTTGGTAAATTGGAGACACATTAAATGGAAAATGCCTTTCATGAAACTTACACTTGTCAAACTATATCATTTATAGTAAGTTCCCCCAATTAGTAAAACTTGAAGATACTAGATGACTATCGAAAAATACATCGACAGTAACAAAAGTTGCATATTCCAGGTTACATTTTAGTACTATTATATTTATATTTATTTTGATACGGTGTAATAAAAACAAACTATCATGATTTTATACGAACTTCAAGCTTTATCTTGTAATCTTACAAACGCCTGACATTTTCTGAGCCATTATTTCAGATTTCCCTCTCGGTTAAGAAATCGCTTTTCCAAGAAAATTGGTGCCATTATTTACATTTGCGTTTTGACCTCTTTTTAGTTTGCTTGTTATCAAATCGCTCGCGTTTTTATATTTTTCCTCGATTATTTTTGTGAGTGTGATTTGGTGTTTTACGAACGTCTGTCGGAGTCGAATATCGCTCGCTTAATGGACGATTGCTAACGTAAATTATAACGTATGGGCCATTATGCAGTAATAATGGTCTCTAACGGGAATTGCGAATGTCTGTTCATGTTTGCATTTTCGAGTATTTAGAGATCGATTGGAGTAAATAAAAATGTTTGATACAAAACGCGAATAGCTTTCGTTTTTATCCTAAAGTTTAGCCGCTTGTTGTCGAATAATAAATATTGATGATCTCAGTATTAATTTCACTCAATGCTCTATATTTTTTTTCATAACTTAATATAATGAGAATTTTTATGGTATTTATGATTTGCTATGTAGTTTAGGAAAACTAGACTAAAGTCTTATGGCATACAGGCAAATGTAACAAAGAAACATAGTGAAGCACATTCGTATATGTCATGATAATTATTATTAAAGGAAATGATGATAATTTTGTGTAAAGTAAACTTTGAGGTAAGGAGAATATTCTTGATGGAAGTTTTACCACGAATTTCGTCATAAGGAACGTCTGCTGCCTCACAGCACGTCAATTTAACGAGTTTAGTTAGTCAAGTGAGAGGTATTAATTAGCAAATAAATTGAGGTTTGCAAGCAGCACAGATGCTGAATGAAGCTAAAGCAATGAGGCGGAAGCGAGTTTCAAGATTACTCTTGCTGTATATTTTCATCAAAATGCTTTTATAACAGGCGCATTAAATTTTTGTAATTATTCTTTTTGATTTGGGTTTGGTTATAAAATATGCTGACGTAATTATTTGAAATTAATTTCATTTAAGTTACTTCAATATCTTTTTATAAATTTTTTTATTCGAGAATAAAAACAATTTCTCTGTAATTAAAAATAGTCTATATTGCCTTTAAAATGCTATGAAACCTTATTATTTAATACTTTAATATGGTAATATTTTATTTAACGTTTATAAATTTTTATGCAATTATATATTAAAAGTTGCATTGGAGGTATTAATAATATTTTCTATTAAATTTTCACCTGTGATATATCTATCCTAAATAGTATTTGTTAAGATTTTGTTATCAAAATACTGTTTATTTATTTTTAATTTACCATTTTTTATTCAAAAGTTCTTGATGTAACTCATTTTAAAACAATTTTAAACCTATTAACCCTTTTTGGAATTGAATTTTCTTTTATATGTTTCAATATAGTGTAAAATATTCAGACACACGAAAATATATTTTCGTCACCTATGTGATAATCTCAAGATAAAATAACAGTTTTGAGTGAATCCTTCTAAGAACTTATACTTGAATGAAATATTAGAAAAATGGAAGAAATAATTCAGTACTCACCGCCCATAAGAATGTTACGTGTTCCATCAAGGCAGCTCCGCAACCTAAGAAGCAAACAATCATGATGATGATGGAGGAGAGCATGAGGAAATAGATGCCGATGAAAAATTTCTGGAGTTCTAAGTCGGTGATCCATTGATTGAAGCCGGGTTCAATCGCTATCCACAAGCAGAGAGCGAAGATGGCTGCACCGAACATCTGAAATATTTAGAGAATGGGTGTTTTATATTTTTGTGGATATTGCATTTGTTTGTTTACACTGAATATTTTAGATCTATATACAATTATTCGATATCATCATAATTTTTTTACTGTAACTTTAAAAAATAGGCTATTCTCAATTCGGTGGTATTTTTTATCCATATCTTCGGTACGTGCGAACTGATTTGAGTGATTCTTTTTTGTATAAGGTTTAATTCATGTATGGTTACATATATTTTTTTAAATCTTTTCACTTTTGTTTGAATTTAGCGTCGATTTTCAAAAGAAAATATTAGTACGTATTTAAAAGATATTCGTATCAATTCTGGTAATATTTAATTAGATTAAATAATTATTGTGTTTAATCTTTTTAGTCTTTAATAAAGAAGTTAATTTTTTAATTCGGTTTTTATTTTTTACTTACATTCAGTTTAATTTTAAAATTTTTTTGATAGCTAGTTATTAGGATGTATATTTTTAGTAAATATTGAAGTAATACATTTATATAATGTGGAGCTTTATCTACTATCTAACAAAAAAACAACATTAATTTAAAAAAATATGGCTTCAATAAACATGTCCTTTAAAGCCATTTCTTTATATTTATGTATCTTCGTTAGAGTTATGCTCTCAATTCTGGAAAATTTTTAAGTTTAAAATGTAAGTTCCTGTATGAAAAATATAAATGCTGTTTTCTCTACTTCAGTAGTAATATGGCGAATAGCATATGAGACATAAAGTTTTAAATAACAAAGTCCCGAGCACGAGAAATAATATAAGTCTTATAGGCCTATTCAGTGGCAGCAATACATACAGAGAGAGATACTGGTTTTACATACGTAATGTATATATATATAAACATATATATATATATATATATATATATATATATATATATATATATATATATAACGAAATGACGACGAACAAGTAGTTTTTGCTCAAGGTAAATTAAATGGAACTTGTGACGGTTTCATGAATTTACAATTTCGTATTTCTTAGAAACTATAACTTTGTGTACCAGCTTGCTTATTAGGTACATAAATTTATCTGGAAAGGTTGAAAAATATGTTAGTAAATGAAGTTTACTGGGAAAAGCTGTTCAAAGATGAGTCGTAACGACATTATTGATCGTATTACTCGTGTGAGCATAAAGGTTTTCACAATTTTCCTGCATATCGCAAATAATATTTAAGCTCTTTAGGATGATGTCACTATGAAGATCTACGTCTGGAGGAATAATTTCAATAATGTAATTTTTTTAATTTCTTTTTACCAGTATTGGTTAATATATTTTTGCGATATATTATTGCATTTATTAACATCATAAAAACTATTACTTACAAAATTCATTATGCAAATTAATAGATCAGCTTTCTTGTTATATATAACGTCAAATGATGTCGTGCAAAAATATTTCCTTATATAACAAGTTAATTTGACTTTAAATAAAAATGGTGTGTTCCCTTTAAAATGTATTTTTTCTAAGCCAATGTTCTAATTAAGGCATTTTAAAAGTAAATTAATAGTTTTAAATAATAATTTTTGAGTAAAAGCGCCCCACACTTTTGCACTCAAATACTATACTCAAGTCGTTTGTTGGCTTACGCTAAAGTCCTTACTGAGTAGACAGAGAAGACAGATTCGATAATTATTTTTTGCTTTTTAGTGCAGTGTTTTCAAAAGCGTGTTTTTTAAGTTCTTGAACTGCTAATTTATTCTTATTTTTTTAGTCTTATATTTTAATTTTAAGATTGAACTTTTGATATTTGATTCGTAATACATGTGTAAAATTTTTAATAATTCGGACGTCTGGAAGTGGGTGAAAATTTAATCGAAATATTCCGTTGGTTGTTGTTTTAAGACTCAACGATTTTTTTTTATTTCATAAAATTAGTGTATTGTCATTGATAGGTTCTTAGTACGTGTGCAAAATTTTAAATAATTCAGATGTCTAGAAGTGGGTGAAAATTTATTGAAAATTTCCATTACTTCTTTCATTGTTTTAAGACTAAAAAAAACTTTTTTCAATTACATAATATTATTGTTTGTCTACAAATATTTCCTGATATATTAAAAAAAAGCTAGTTTAAAATGATTTTGATGTTAGATTTTTTTATTTATATTTCACATTGGGACAAGGGACGCTCGAAATTTCATTGTATCTCTCCGTCTGCTAGTCCATCTATCACAACTTCATTGTTTGTACATATTTATGACAATAAATCTTTGCAAGAAAACTCACCATATGAAACATCTACCTAGATGTTTCATATGGTGAGTTTTCTTTAAATGAAATCGAAGACCCATTTACCATTCTTCAACTTCTTTTTTTGAAATATAAAGATATTACTTATGACTGATCTGTAATATATCTCCACTATTTTGCAATCATGCATTTGAAAAACCTGAAAATTTACTACGCAGTTGTAATTAAAATTACTGTGTTTAACTTGTATGTGCGCATTTGAACACATTTTAATTTTTTTTTTGCATGTGGCAATAAATTCTAGTGAACTAGATATGCTTATTTTCATCGACGGCTTAAATACACTGTGATTCGCTACAAAAAGTAATATATCAAAATCGACATTCCAGACTATGTATTCTGAATTTTTTAACCAGTTTACACGGAACAGGCGGCTCGTCGAACCATTTGTAAGTCACGTTGGTAGATTCGTGCCTGGCATCAGTGCTGTCGGTCCGTATTGGCCAGGAGGTGAAGTAAAGTAAACAAGAGAATCGATTGGATTATTTACAGTAGCTGGCGCACGCCGGTGCCGGCTTGGCGGTACGCCAGCGCGACTGACGCGTTTCATGTCACCGGTACCCATTCGTAGGATCTGATTAATCTCTGCTGTACTCCAGGAGTTGCTTTGCGATTGAGGATTAGGGTTGGCATAATAGTTTGTTTTCTCGGTGATATCGTTTGGGTCGACGTATTAATATTTATTTTATGTATGGTAATAGATCATGCAGTTTTGTATTGTAGATATATAAATATATGCTGTTCTAACCAATTTATTTTAAGGACACAAAATGTAAAATGCAATAGGTACGGTACGAATTAGGTTATGCCATATGTGGAAAAGATGTGAATGATTAACATATGTGAAAGATTAACAATAAACAAATTTTTGAAATTGTATTTCTTTAGGCGTGAAAAAATTATGAAAGTGAAATTTTACGATGCGCATACGATGCAACAAAAATCGACAGGATGAGGTTGCTCACTGAACATATATTTACATGCATGTAGGGACTGATACTATATTCATGATAGTTATTGACGTATTTGCAAGTACATAACACGTTTTTTATACACGTTTTTTAAATTGATACAAATCTACGTTATATCTGTGCTTTTAAGTAATATTTTTAATAAATAAGATTTAATGGTAGTCCGTATAATAAAAAGCATTTATTTATTGTAAATATTCACGATAGAAATTGTGTATATAAGCTTTTTAAAATGTATTTCAAATATATTTCTCTAAGTGAGGTAAGATTCCGACATGAATTTATTTGCATTATAAATTATAAATTTATCTTTTAATTAATATTCAAAATTAATAAATTACAATGAATATTCAACATATTCATTTATTTTCATTATTAATTAAACTTAATATTATTTTAGTAAATTTCACGATTCATTTTGTACATTACAATTTTTAAAGTTTAATTATTTGATTAATTTAGATTTTACGAACCGTATTTAAGATTATAGACCGGCTCTTTTATTATTTTCTTTCCATTAATGAATAAAGTTATTATTGTATTATGCTAAAGTAGTATAACATCTCACGCGTGTACATAAGTATATGAACAATTTTTATTTCCATGGATATTTATTCACGTTATAAAACAGAGGTTATAGGTCATTTTTACTGTCTGATATGATACAAAAAAATATTAAAATCGTTGAAATAATTCACTACTGCTACTGATTTACTCATAAACATTGGTGCAATCTAGTTTCACTACTTGTTTAGAAATAGGCGAAGAAGAATCATAGAAATAGGCGAAGAAGAATCAATAATATAGTTTAACGCGTTTCTATCATACTTTTTTTGAATAAAACAATTCTGAACAATCGGCTCTGACCTCCGTGCCCTTTTTTGGTAAAAAATATGGCTCCAATCTTCATCAAACTTTTTTGAATATTTTGATCTACGCTTTAATTTTTGTATGAAAATCGTCTGTTCTATCGATTCTGACCTCCATCATACTTTTTTTGCATAAAAACGTATTATCAATCGGTTGTTGATTCACATCATACTTCTTTTGAATAAAAAAGTTTAATCCATCACCCTTGATCTCCATCATACTTTTTTCAATAAAAAACATCCGAATAATCGATTACGATCTCAGGGATAATTTTTTGAATAAAAAAACCTTTAATCAATTGGTTTTGATCTAAACTTTTTTTTTAAAAAAAACTTCTGATCAGCTAATTTTAATTTCCATTATATTTTTTGGAACGAAAATGTCTGATATACGGTTCTGATATACATTATATTTTAATAAATAAACCTCTAATCAAGCGGTCCATATCTCTATCGTAGACCGATCGGCACTGATATACGTCATATTTTAATAAATAAACCTCTAATCAAGCGGTCCATATCTTTATCGTATTCTTTAAAAATAACTATAAAAATACGGTTACGTACGGTTTACTATCGTTTTTTTTAAATTATGCTAGTTGGATATTATATTAAGGTACTTGCGATAAAGAAGATAAACAAGAAATTTGTCACATAAAAGCACCATGCAATAAATTACCTGTTTATATTCTCTTATCGCCAATAACTTTTAAGAGTATTCTTCAGAGGCACTGAACTAGTTAGTTACATTATTATTTTACTCTGGTGGCCGGCGAAATTAAAGATTTTTATCAGCGGTGAACTGAAGCCAACTAAATCTGCTTTCATCTATCTCACAAAAAGTAAATTGATAGAATGTGCGCACGTGCTTCGAACTATTATCCGGCTGGGTCCTTTGTTTAGATTACGAACGAATTTTTTTAGGGAATTATAAAGTTTTAATTTTCATAATATCGCTGGGTACATTAGCTTTTGGATTATGTTAATGAAAAATTATCCTCTACGTATTATCGGTGTAATTATTCTTGATAAAAATTATTTTTTGACTAGGTACTTACTCTGATCTCGTATTAATTAGTGTTGTTACCATACGACTTCTGAATGATTATGGTTAGTTAGATATATTTATAGTATCATTGAATAATGAGTTTTGTTACCTTTTTTGTTATATATTAATGTTACCTAATGCTTGATCAGTTCTGATGGTAAAATATTGGTCTGCACATAACATACTTATGGGTAATATTTATAATATTACTTTTACAAATAGTGAACCATTTTTTTCCGTCGCTTCCTGGAATATTATAGAAATATACCGAAAGTCTCTGTTGGAATATGCAAAGGGTGCGGTTTGACATTTTCTATTCAGTTAGAAACTGAGTTTCGGCGAGTGAAGAACAAAAAAAATATGGAAAGTGTACGACGAAAACTTAGAGTACTCTAACTTCATGAATTTTTCTCAGGGAGAATAGCGTGCCAAACAATATGCAATATATGTACGACGATTGGTGAATTTGTACTATCTGTGACTTGTTCAGTGAAGTTGTGTTCGAAATAAGAAGAAAAAAAGGAAATTTTAATCTGTTCGACAATTTTCTCAACATCAAATTTAGAAAAATACACGTCCAGTGCAAGTTGGACTCGTGCACGAAGGGCTTCGATACACGAACCAATATTAAAGTTATAAGGGTATATTTCTCAAATACATTGTTAAAAACGAAGTTGTTGCAGCGGTCGGTACCAAAAATATCCCATATCCCAAAAACTACACAACATATCTGATTCAAACCAATTTTCATTGAAAGTGTATTTTACGTTATAATAAATCAATCAGTCAATCTTTTAGAATTTTACATACATCAGTTGAAAATTAAGAATGAGTCCCCGTTCTTACAAAGACACTTTTTTTAACTCTCACATATTTTAAGATTTTAGAAGCGCATTTCACACTAATTATTGACTTACATAAAACATTTATTTTGGAACCTTTATATAACAATTAAATGAAGCTACGTGATGTATTATTTCTACTTTCCTTATAAATAAAGTAGAAATAATACTACATCGTAGTTTCAATGAATTTCTACAAAATTAACGCCAAATATATTCAATCTTTGTATAATTTTTAAGCATTTCTCATCAATTATTGACTTAAATAAAACATTTATTTTGGAACCATTATATTTTTAGAAGCGCATTTCTCACTAATTATTTACTTAAATAAAACATTTATTTTGAAACCTTTATATAATTTTTAGAAGTTCATTTTTCACTAATTATTGATTTAAACAAAACATTTATTTTGTAACCATTATATAATTTTCAGAAGCGCATTTCTCACTAATTATTTACTTAAATAAAACATTTATTTTGAAACCTTTATATAATTTTTAGAAGTTCATTTTTCACTAATTATTGATTTAAATAAAACATTTATTTTGTAACCATTATATAATTTTCAGAAGCGCATTTCTCACTAAATATTGACTTAAATAAAACATTTATTTTGGACCCTTTGTATAATTTTTAAGACCTATATCCACTGGATTTAGACCCACTCGACTACGTGCACTGGAATTTGTTTTCCATTCCTTAGTCCCATGTACGGAGTGCTACGTCTAATATTATTTTTTCGTAATTCCACTATTTAATGGTATAGCCGTTCATAGAAGACACTTACCATCCATTTCATCTAGATCCTGCCAATAGCCGCTGAGTAAAATCACTGTGACAGTTTTGACATTGGCTACGGAATCACTTCCGTTTTTGACATTGGCTACGAAACCGTAAAAATAAAAAAAATACTCTATTAATGATTTCGCGTCATATGGCAGAGTTTATGCGCACTTACCGCAAACGATAAAGAAGTTGGAGAAGAAATGGAAATAATCTCTTTGGCTACCATATAAGCTATAGCTGATGAACTAAAGCCCGTATGCACCACACACAGGCTTTAGTTCATCAGCTTTATTTTGTCTAGATGGCGTACGGTTGGTTTACCAATAGCGTATCGTGCAATAGCGTACGGTTGGTAAAGTAGACTCTTGTTCCAATTGGACTGTCGGTTAATAAGAAACAGAAATACGTTTTTAACTATAAGTAATTCTGACTGATAGTCTTGACTATGTGTGATGCATATGGGCGTAAGATATCGGTTTCATTAGTTGACAATCTAATATTTTCTCCTTCGTATATTCTTGTTAGCGTTTCATCAAACAAAATTTAAAATTTTTACGTTATTACGAATTTGAGTGTGTTTTCATGTACATGAATACAATATTCTGATATGGAATGAATTAAAATTTTTCATTGCAATTGTGTATGGCGATTTAAAATTATTTGAGGTGAAAAAGTCATCTAGAAATTTGAATCGTAGGTCAGTATGTTCGTTGTGTGTTGGTTGTGTGTTGTGTTGGTTCGTTGTTATATTCAGCATGTAATAATAAAAAAATAAAGGCATTGAATATACATTTAATAGTACTATTACGGCTACATTTTAATTTATTGAACTAATTTAAATACACTGTTTTTAAATTTTTGATTATTACTTTTAATTTAGAAAAATATATAAATTAATTCATTACTACGAAAATAATCTTATAGCCAACTGTAATGCAATGATTTTTAAAGGTGTTTTAATTTATTGTACCTAAATGACAAAATTTAGATTAGTGAATAAATATATATAAATGAAACAAATTTTTAAATGAAACAAAATAAAAGATGCATCAGAATTTCATATAGAAAATTATAAGCGGATAAAAACGAGTAATGAAAGGGAGTGATGTAAACTTTATGAAAATTAATGAATTTTTAATACTGCTATTGACGCTGAGGAAGCAATTTAAATATTTAAATTAAGTTAAATTAACAATTGATTGAATGATCAAATTAAATTAAGTTTAGATTATTAGCATGATTCTAGTTTGGGTTATTAGACTTTAACTAATCATTATTGTTTGTTATTTTTCCTCTTTCAATTTTATGTAAAAAGATATCGAAATGTAAAGTACAAAATTTTATGCAATCCATCTCGTATATAAATGATCGCATTATCTGGTCGTGGTTGATCTCAAAATATTTTCCTTGTAGCAATAAGTCCGTCGTATGTGTGAAAAATTAAACAAACATATAAATAATTCTCTTTGGAATGCTGGTCAGTACTGATGGGTCAAAAGAGTGCTACCATTTGAGTAGATTTGTTAAATAATATGTTTGATCGTCAGAAATGATCACGATATTTTTGACATACTAATTAATTGAAATAATGTAGCTTATAAATATAGAACAATTTTACCAATCAGTCATTAAAGAAAGATAACAAATATTAAATTAAGACATTGCAATCGATCGTAAACCATTCACATACTTCTTAGCCCCGTTCCTAGAACTGTCAATCGAGAAGAACAATATATATAAAAATCCGGCAAAATGCCCGACATAAAAATTGCCAGAATGGGATGTCTGGACATTGTTAAATAATATTACCCGTGCTTGCGTGATTGAAATATCTATTGACCGAAATATACAATTCCAAGACAAAGAACTCGCCTAGATGGTTTAAATAAAATTTGATACTAATACGTTATATGTTATATATCTAATGAGACAGCAATTTTATAAAGCGAAACAAACAAAATATTGAATAAAGAAAGAATTTCAACTGATAGAAATAAATAAAAAAGTTTAGTTAAATATTTGGAACATGAAAATCCTTCAGATCGTTTATCTTCATTCCATCTGAGAAAGTAATGAAAAAAACAATTGTGTTTATTTTAACAAGAAAGATTTGAAGAATTTTCATAAAGAATATGTCGGTAAAATTTCAAGAATTCTGAATAATAAACTCCGAATTTTCTTACGAATCTTATGATAAAATACAAATTATTGAAAAATATTCACATTACGATAATATTATGTAAGTTGAATATCTGTTATCATCTCGAGACCTCGCATAGAAGTAATTTGATTATTTTTATAAGGTTTCAGAATTAGTTTCTAACCAGGTTGTTACAAATATAAAAATGGAAATGTATTGACGGGAAAATGTCATAATATCGTATTTAATAACAATAATACTTGACTTATTGCTCAGACTCCATCGACGAACATAATTTTTCAGACTTTACGAGTATGTCGATAGAGTATATTAGTTTGAAGTTACTCACTTTGTGTAGGAAAGGTTAACTAAGCGAACAGGTTATTTTAACAAAAGGATCTTTAATTCCTTAGAAAACCGAAAATTACTTTAAAAATATTAACAGGTACATCAATAAACTATTTTTTAAATATATATGATTTCAATACATATTATGTCTTTCTTTCATTTCAGGTCTCAAATTTAATGATTTACATACAAAGATTATAGACACTTTTTTTAATTACATTACCTAGAGAACTGTGCTTTGTAGTAAATAATACCTCTTCTCGGCCATGTTTATGAATGAGGTAATCTACGAATTTGTTAAAATATAAATGAAGATACGTATAAATATATATTCAAAAGAGCAAAACGAAAAATATTAACAGGTACACCAATAAACTATTTTTTTAAGTACATATGATTCGAAGCATATATCAGCAGCTTATAAATGATTGCAATATTTTCACTTGGCCTTTCTTTCATTTCAAGTCTCAAATTTAATGATTTACATACAAAGATTATAAACACTTTTTTTAATTACATTACCTAGAGAACTGTGCTTTGTAGTAAATAATACCTCTTCTCGACTATGTTTATGAATGAGGTAATCTACGAGTTTATTAAAACATAAATGAAAATACGTATAAATATATATTCAAAAGAGAAAACCGAAAAATATTAACAGGTACACCAATAAACTATTTTTTAAGTACATATGATTCGAAGCATATATCAGCAGCTTATAAATGATTGCAATATTTTCACTTGGCCTTTCTTTCATTTCAAGTCTCAAATTTAATGATTTACATACAAAGATTATAAACACTTTTTTTAATTACATTACCTAGAGAACTGTGCTTTGTAGTAAATAATACCTCTTCTCGACTATGTTTATGAATGAGGTAATCTACGAGTTTATTAAAACATAAATGAAAATACGTATAAATATATATTCAAAAGAGAAAACCGAAAAATATTAACAGGTACACCAATAAACTATTTTTTTAAGTACATATGATTCGAAGCATATATCAGCAGCTTATAAATGATTGCAATATTTTCACTTGGCCTTTCTTTCATTTCAAGTAGAGAACTGTGCTTTGTAGTAAATAATACCTCTTCTCGGCTATGTTTATGAATGAGGTAATCTACGAGTTTATTAAAATATAAATGAAAATACGTATAAATATATATTCAAAAGAGAAAACCGAAAAATATTAACAGGTACACCAATAAACTATTTTTTTAAGTACATATGATTCGAAGCATATATCAGCAGCTTATAAATGATTGCAATATTTTCACTTGGCCTTTCTTTCATTTCAAGTCTCAAATTTAATGATTTACATACAAAGATTATAAACACTTTTTTTAATTACATTACCTAGAGAACTTTGCTTTGTAGTAAATAATACCTCTTCTCGGCTATGTTTATGAATGAGGTAATCTACGAGTTTATTAAAACATAAATGAAAATACGTATAAACATATATTCAAAAGAGAAAACCGAAAAATATTAACAGGTACACCAATAAACTATTTTTTTAAGTACATATGATTCGAAGCATATATCAGCAGCTTATAAATGATTGCAATATTTTCACTTGGCCTTTCTTTCATTTCAAGTCTCAAATTTAATGATTTACATACAAAGATTATAGACACTTTTTTTAATTACATTTCCTAGAGAACTGTGCTTTGTAGTAAATAATACCTCTTCTCGGCTATGTTTATGAATGAGGAAATCTACGAGTTTATTAAAATATAAATGGAGATACGTACAAAATATATATTCAAAAGAGCAAATCGAACGGCACAGGTAAACATTGGATGCAGTTTAATGCATATTGATTTGGTTCGAATATTGTTCGCAGTACCTGTACATTGACATACTCTGCTGTATATGCGTTTTCGATGAATAATAATTTCGCACTATCAACGGATTGCGTCGTTTTCACAGGCCGAGTATTTCGTCATTTTGTGGTCATTGTTAGAGTACGTGAAAACAATTTGTATCTAAAAGATTTTCGGTTTAAATAGAAATGTTAATTTTTGTATTAAAATGCATAGTGTCATGTGATGATTTTTTAAATTTTAAATGTGATATTGAATGATTTATACGTAGATACGGTCGGTCTATGGATTTAAGGTAACTAATACTCATCTACTCGTATGTTTTTCATTACTGTGCGTCTATTTATGTAATTTTTGCTTTAAAATGCATTGTGTTGAGTAAATGAATTTTAAAACCAAAATTTTCTGATGGTTTTTAATTTAAAACGCGATATTGAATGATTTGTGAGTTTATATGGTCTATGGATTTAATATAACTTATATTCATATATTTGTATGTTTTTCATTACCGTGCGTGTATTTATGACTAAGTCCAATTTGCAAACATAATTTATTTTATGACAACTTGGTATGTCACATAGTAATTTGCTTCAAGGTTATTTATACATTTATCGAAAATATATGTTGTGGATATACGTATACCATTTATGTTTATCCTCAGTTTTTTCGGAGATAAATATTCATCTTTTGTATGTTTTTAATTACCGTGCGTCTATTTATGACTAGGTCCACTTTGCAAATATAATTTTTTATATGACAACTTTGTATGTCATATAATAACTTGCCTCAAGGTTATTTATACACTTATCGAAAATATATTTGGTGATATAGGTATACCATTTATTTTTTCCTCAAAGTTTTTTCGGAGATATTTGAATTTGATTTTGGTAATTATAAAAATCATTAAATTATTTAATTAGACTTTGTCCGCTTTAAATGACTAACATTATGTTGAGATATAACCGACATTCTTATTTATAATACATAGTTATATAATAGAAATTATGTTTTAGTATTCTTTCTATGTTCCCGGTAATTTACGTCGTGATCTTGATTATTCGATATTGTATTGCATGTGGGACTTTGTACCGGTTATTCATTTTGCTTGCTCTGAATATATTATTTAAGTTAATATAATATTTTAATATAGATTTGTATTTTGAGAATAAATATTCAATTAATTAAAAAAAAGTTGTTATTGATAAAGAAAAAAAACTAGAATTTAGACAGATTTCCTCGCAACCGAAGTGGATTTTTGAAAGTTAGTTTATCGAATATATTATTGACTGGTCAATTTTCACTCGAAGTACGTTCATTGATCTAAGCAACGTACTTTATGTGGTAATTGTACCTTAGTTTTTTTACCAATTTGTTTTTTCCACATTATTTATTTTCGAAACTAACTGTACCCCGTGGTTTTGTTTGTGTAGAATTAATTACAATAGATTCTTAACTTAATTGTGGGTCTGATTAATTTTAAATCAGATGTTAGGAAATTTTGTACCAAATTTATTTCTTGTAATACCGGTTTCACAAAACGATGTCAGTCGTCGGGATCAAAGATGTATCGGCAGAAATACTCGGAATGATCCGTCAGTAATAAACTGGACTCTTCTTATAAATTTATTGAGATAACATAAAGCTTATAATCTTTATCAAAGTATGAGTCATCGAAAGAAAAAATAATTTCTAGATTTCGACGTATTATTCGAGAGATTAGCGTAAATTAAAAATTAACACTTTTCAGCTTCGTATATATATATATATATATATATATATATATATATTTTTTTATATATATTAATATAATTAATTCCATGAAGGAAACAGTGTATAATATTCGTTTTAAAGATAATTTATATGTTTTTATATTGTTTAAAAACGTTTATAACTTTTAAATATCCATTTACAATTCTTTACTTCTATTTTCCAATAACGATAAATTATTAAATAACGATGAGATCATTATTTAATAATTTATTTCTTTCAAGAAATTTATTCTTTCAAGATTCTTTCTAGAAAGACTTGATGAAAATTAAACTAAATTACAACGATCTTGTGATTCTTATTATTTTTTGTTACATATAAACTGAAGGATGCTTATTAAATTTGTGTAAATACAGGGAGTAAAAAATTACTGGAGCGACATGAGGTTTATTTCACTTAAAAGAGTGACTAATGACAAGAATGAACTTTTCATAGCATTTCGGAAAGCACACTATTAAAACCGATTTACCTAACGAGCTGCTAGAGAAAAAAGGTCGATGTTTATTAGTTCGTTTCTAGTGCACATTTATCTTTAATAGTGCGAGTTTAATGAGTTGAAACGCTCGTAAAACGAACACAAATCTGGCCCACCTACCCATTAAAAAAGCTTTTGAACAAAACATGCACCTTGATTACAAGCAAAACGATTCTTTCCAACACAAAGTCCATTAATTAAGTTAAGACCTGAGCCCAGCTCACTAAGACAGCACTAGCGAGCAATGAAGATTAACTGCATTGCTAAATCATTATTAACGTATTCTGATTGTATTTCCAGCGTTACAGTATTGACTCGATAAATCTCCATCCACGCCCTTTCCGTCGAAGATGGAAGTGGCGAATTTATACCTCGCCCCGTGTTTACGTGGAATAATTTCATCGATCGTCTCGGCTTTAAACGCGTCCCTTTCGTGAGAATGTTTATTAACAAGCATTTATTAAAGGAAAATTGTTTTTGTTATTCTATTAATAAGAAGGTCGAGCTCAGACTTGTAAGATTGATATTTAAGTACTGCATAAATTTGCATAAGTAGAATGTTGTTGATGCAAAATTTAATTCAGTTGAATATTTATATTGCGGACTTGTTCAGAGTTGTTTCGAATATGAAAAGTTTCTTAGGATTACGTAAATTATTTTTTATGTGCCTCGGTACAAAGTATGTTTTATGCATTTTTTTGCTTCTATGTTAATAATCTAAATATATTATTTCTAAAAGGTGTTTTTTGGTCGAGCGGCTCGATCTCTTTAACTAATGCACCAAAAAAAATAAAAAAAATACCCACTTAAAGCTTATGTTTTCTACTTTGGGCGAAAAATATAAAAAAATTCTTTTTGTTAATAAAAAAATTAATTTTTATAACAATTGGCATGAGCGCCATCTGTGGGCGACACATCAAATATCTTAGCCAAATTGTATACTTGGAACACGCTAGATGGCGATATAGTGCGAAGACTTCGCACGGGTCAGCTAGTATATTATAAGAGTGAATTGATAATTACAAATATATGACATTGTACCGTGATTCTATCGTTGTTCAAAATTGGTGCAGATTCACTAATGCTCCAAAGTGTCACATATATGCTCCAAAGTGTCATTAAAAACTATTTGTATTAGTAACCAACAAAATTGGATAAGTATGCAAAATAGGCCATAATACGTCTAATTCGTTTTAGTTCCCGTTACCAAATCTAGTTAAGATTGGTTATTTACGTCTCAAAGATTTATTTAGACTAAATAGTTTTGATTACAGTACTGACGATAAAAACTAACACTAGAAAAGTATGTTGCGTTTAATTACGATACAAATTATTTCAATTATTTTAGAATTTAATTTTTTAGGGTTCCGTATCTTGAAAGGACAAATCCTTGTAAGATCGGTCACTCAAGTGTCTGTCTGTCTATCACATCCTCCCTACTCCGAAGGTCTCAACCTAATATTATAAACAAAATTTTATTTTTCGAAATTGGATTTTAGAAGCCTAGGCATAGGTTATAGGAAAGCTAAAGTGATGAGCCTAGATGTCATAACTTTTGAAATACTTAACATGTTTTTACGCCAGGGGTAAAAATATGGTAGGTATTATATTTACGTTGTGAAAAATTACTACTAAAAAATACTAAGTACTTTTAAATAGTGTCAAATGTTACAAGGGCCACTATGTGTACGTAACGCGAGTTCTATTTGCGCTTAACAGGTTTTTTAATTATTGAATATATTTGGCGTTAATTTTGTAGAAATTAATTATTCACAATTAAATGAAACTACGTGATATAGTATTATTTCTACTTTCTTTAAGTTTTTTACCACGACCTAGGTTTCGTCGTATTACAACATCTTTGCTTAAAGAAAGTAGAAATAATACTACATCACGTACTGCGATTTAATTGAGATTTTTTAATTTTGATTATCGCATATTGTAAAAATTCAAAATTAACCTCTTTTTAATTATGAAAACTATAGTTGTTTAATTACGTGAAAATGAATTAAGAATTGTTTAATAGTTAAAAAAATCTTAAACAGAATTATAAATTCAACCTATATCTACAAATACTCTACTAGATAATGAAGTAGGTTATGTCCATTGAAGAGTTAATTCTCATACCACTTACGATGTACTAAATGTACTAATAATTGTACTAAAGTAATTGTACTAAAGTAATATGCACTAAAGTACTAAATGTACTAAAATAATATGTACTAAAGTACTAAATGATTCACTGCAAAAATTAAAAGATAAGAATAATTTAAGTTTGCGAAGAGTTCGAATAGATTTCGACTAACGAATCTGTTTCATCTGATAAAGCTGAAACATGACTGCTTCATACGTATTTGCATTTTATGTTTCCTATGGCGTTACTTTTATTTGGCAATCTTACGTTTATTACCAGTTATTTAACTACGCAATAGGCAGTAGGCGCGCTCAGTCCATGTTTTTCACTTCCGCAATGAAAGTACTTACGAAGTAAAAAAAAATATTACGACAGTTTCAGGAGTCGGTATTAGTTTCCACGTAAACTACGACACTAATGAGTTCAGGATATGTTTTCCAGCAAATAAAACGCTACTTAAACTGCGCCCTTGCGTAATAAAAATATGCAGGAGACGTCACGTAATATCCGTCCGGCCGAATGGGCGCGCCGCACTGAACATCGTCGCCATTAAAGGCGGATTATTTTTACAAATCCCACTTTCATTGCTTTTGGGAGAGTACGTAAGGCCGAATCGCACTAATATGGAATGGCTTTGGAGTGTTTTTTTAGTTATTCAACTATTATAACTGGGTTCATCCTACGCTTATCTTTGAAACTACTTCGACACGAAGGATATTACTGCGGATTTATCAATCAAGATGCTTTTATGTGCAGAGCTCGGAGAGAAAATGTGTCTTTTATGTGCGTATTAGTTGAACATGAGTCTTCTAAAAAATCATTTTCAATATTTATGGCGTATTTCAGAGGCGGTTACTTACGTACGTTGAAATTGTTTTTTATGAATATTTGCACTAGTTATATATATATATATATATATATATATATATATATATATATGTATATACACACATATTTAATAAATGACAAAATATTAATTTATAATTTATAATACAAATAAATACATACCAAAACTTAGTCTCACCTACCGAAACTTAAAGAAATACACTTAAAATATTTTTTTAAAAAGATTATAAACACAATTTCTCTCGCGAATATTCACAATAAATAAATGTTTTTTATTATATGGAATACCTGCTATTAAATTTCAATCACCAAAAATAATATTTAAAACTACAGACATAACTTAGATTTGTATAAAATACGTGTTACATGTTTTCAAATACCTCAATAACTATCATGAATATAGTATCAGTCAGTACACGCATGTTTATTGAGCAAATTCACTCTGTCGATTTTTGTTGCATCACGCGCCTTTTCATAACGTGCCCAAAGGAAGTACAATTTGAAAGATTCAAAAGTATTATTAGAAAAATTGTCAAGTAATAATGAAATTTTCATATGTATTTTTGATAATAATTTTAAAATGTTTCTTTTCTGTCGATTCAAGATTCGATTTGTACATAATACATTGAAAATGCTACTACTAATACTAGTATATTTAAAATAATACTTTCAAGGTGAGGAAGATTAAAGTAAATTTGTCATATTTTTAAAAATTTGCCATTTTTAGGGTTCCGTACCTAAATCGTAAATAAAATTTGGATGGTAGGTATTTTCTATGAACAAAAATTATTTTAAGGGTGGCACTCCATATTTTATTTATTCATGGTATTTTACACTTGTGAAAGGTATTCGTATACTTCGTTATATATTGAGATGATGAAAAATCTTTATAAATTATTTCTCAAAGGTGTTTTATATTGTAAGTGGCACCATCTATAGACAATCAGTTTAACTAATATGTAGATAGTCGTTCTAACAGTAATTAAATTATTTATAAACAAACGTTCATCTATTGCCGTTTATTGTATTTACTAGAACTTGTTTTTTTACAGGGACAGTTATACATTGTTGTTTCACGAGTTCGTAGATTCAATGAAATTAATTAAGTTAAAGATAATAAATATAAAAATAAAACAATTATCACCAAAAAATAAAACAGTTATCACATTATCATCTTTAATATTGTTTTCAAGGAAGTTTTGTAAGCTAAGTAAAAAGTTTGAGAAAGACAATATCTGCTATTATAAACAATATGTTTTATATTAAAACGTGTTGTATATAATAATACAATTTTTTTACCCTGGGGTTTTTATTATTACTTTTCAAAATAAAATACCTTTCACTTACTTATTTCCAATCGGTATAAGGTATCGGGATCGGTATCCTTTATACCAATCGGTGACTTGCGAATTATTCGCATGGGCCAACTAGTAATATTAATATTAGTAAATAGTTTTATAGAATACACTAATTACTCTTAAAAATTTTCATGCGCCTAAGTGTAAACGGGACTCTCTTTGTGTTTTCTGTTCGTACTCAACATTTTTAATCTTAATAAAGTACTTTATTAAATTCGCCACGTATTTTTCTTTACTTTGTTCTAATAAATGAAGTCCCCGTAAAATCTCTTTAATTAGACATTCGAGCATACTTTGGTGGTTTAATATCTCCGAAGTATCCGAATCTACCTTAATTGAAATAATGAAATTTTTAGCTGGTAGGACAATTCGAATTTCTAGACCTAATTTTACACATTAACTTAATATATGTCCCAAAAATTACATTACAAAATAAATTAAACTAAATTTCATATATCCCAAAAAATTAAATTTTTTTTATCCAAACCGTCAGCGATTGTTATATATTCTTGTAGCAAAATGTATTTTATTAATAATATACGTGGATTTAATGTATTAATTTTATCTAAAATAAATGGGCTTTAAGTTATATACCTAAGTTATATATATATATATATATATATATATATTATTATATATCTAAGATATATATATATATTGTTAGTATGAAAGTGCAAAGTTTTGAAATAGTATTAAAAACAAAAATTAAACACAGTTGATTTGAATGAAACTGTAACAAATAGACGACTATCTTCCTATTCTGACCATTTAAAATATGAAAATATATTTATGAGGATATATTGATCTATTTTATATTTTAGGGGTTCGTTAAACTCGTTGCTATGGTCCTATTCCATTCAAAATAAATAATAACAGAATACGTCATTGAAAAAATCTCCTTCAAATCAATACGTTGTTCCGAAATAGGTAATATTCCCCTAAATATATTAAGAGTGCCGACATATTTATAGCCATTGCCTAACCTTCGTGTTTTATACAAACAATACAATTTCCATTTCGACCGGTCGGCGACATTTCTTTTATAGCTTTGTTTACGTGTGCAAAGCCTTAATAAATGTTGTTGTCATCGTTGCTTTCTGCAATCTATTTATGCGAAAGCTCTTTAAAAATGTTAATACAGGAACTTTATTTCCTTTATACGACGTTTGATTAATTATGTAAGTTGTAGTCTATTGATTCAAACCTTAGGTATTTTTTCCAACTTTTTTCGTTGACGTGAAAAGACCTGTTTATCAGCATTTTCCAAGGTTAAAATAATTGGTAAGTGTTTCATCGAATACATTGAGTACAATAAAATTAAAAGATTTATCTGAATGTAATTAAAGTTATTGTTTTTGGGTCCCATATCCAAACAAGGAACTATTATAATTATGCCATGTCTGTCAGTTTGTATGTCACATATTGGCATATATATAATGGCTATATATTTAAGAAACAAAATGTTTTAAAATTTGTTTAAGTAAAGTGGATTGATTTTTTTATTCGCATATGGAGGTTATCGTTAAATGGATCTTTTAGAATTATCGGTTATGTCATAAACATATTTCTGATATAGGGATCCGTTTATGAAATATTTTAATAATCTGTATATTTAAAATTTTAAAGTTACTTTTGCGAAATATTAAACTATGGACACTACTATAGAATGCTACTTTGTGCTTGTCTTGAGGTGAATTTTGTCGATTTTTTTGTTATGTCAGAGTATATGCATAATAATGTGAGCACATTACCAGTAAATATGGACACGAGAAAATTTTGGAAATTAATAGTTTACTTAACTTCGGCCAGTTTTTTGCGATAAACTCTATCATAAAAATTATGACTCTCAAACATTCAAATATCAATATTACTGTTAAACAGAAATCATTCACATAGGAGTTCACTGTTGCACATTTATTTTCGTGCAGTTAAATGATTTGGTGGAATAGTGAAGTTATTCTACAGATCTTTTAAATATTGAATACTTTAAATTAGTATACACAACTTGGTATTAATTCGATAGTGAATTCGCCATTTCTATTCAGCCATATTACCCCCCCCCCCCTCTCTCCTAACTGTTACAGTAATATTGTTCTAATCTCACTTTATTGCAATTTATTTGAAGCAAGCTCAACCCGAGTTGGTCAACAAGTTTATAAACAGTTACCGGCGCCGGTCCGCGTCGGTCTGTCGGCAAACAGTGCACTCTCGTAGGAAGCCCGAATGATCCAATTACAGCTTGCAATTACGGTTCGACATTGGCTTTCTTGGTGGAGTCGAAGCCATTTGTGTAGTTTTCATTCCTGTACAGCGAGCGAAGTCGAAGGATATTGGTTTGTCAGCAGTCAAGTAATATATTTTTATCGCAGTGGACACTCGATAAGGCTGTTGGAGTTTGCGTCTCAGTAGCGGATTTTATTGCTAATGCCCGTGGCGCTGCTATTGGACAGATGCAGTTCTTGCAAAGCACGTTTTGTAGATATATATTGATTTGTTTGATTACGGCTGTTCGACTCTTTGTACGTTTCTGTTTAGGCGCAAACTTTCTTACTTTGTATGGAATATTTCCTTCATTTTGCAAATTCAATTAAATATGTCAGAATTGACAAATATAACGTTTGGTGTAAATAATTCGCATGGTGTAATTATAATAATTGGTATTTGGTGTAAATTATTCCGACTTGAATCTCGTATATTGTTTTCTCTAGAAAACAGTGCTAGTGGAAAACGAAGTATGTGATACATTTTGAGTAAGTAAATATGTATTACGTGTTGAGATTCCATTTAATTTGTCTTTACTAACATTGTAATAGATATATTACATATCAGAGTATTTTATTATATTAGGAACGAAAAAAACCTGTATAAAATCGTCAGTATTTCATTTGGTAGCAGAACATTATATTTATTTTTCTTCCCACATAATTAAGTCATATTTCTATTGAAGTAGAGCACGCGGATAGCTCTGCTCGAAGCTGCAAACTTAACTTAGTATAAGTTTCAATAAGTTCTTTTTTTAATTTTTCAAAATTTAATGTGGTAGGTCACAATTAATGAGGATTATTGGAGAGTTCAAAGTTTCCTGCCACGAATCTTTGGACGCAATGCTTGACTGTGTAGTAGAAGACAGACCTTCACCTATCGCTGTGTATTTATCACTTGATATTTCGTGCGCGTTTCACACTTAACAGAATTAATGAGCCAAGAGTGTTTTAAGTCCTCTTTGTGAAACTTCTTGAGTGTTCTTCACTCGTCGAAATTCAGTTGTTAAATAAACAGATGATCGAACGCTACTCTGTTTATATACTGTATCAGAAATATTTGAGAATTTTCTTTGGTATCCCAGAAACCGTAAGAAAAATGATGGGTTTATCAATTGCCAATCTTATGTATTCAACAGTTATTTGTTCCCTCTTCATTACGCACTGTTAACATGTAATGTTTATAAGTTTAAGACAAATAAATTATAGCTATATATATATAAATAAAATATAGCTATTACATCGATTTATCGTTTCATACATAATTATTTACTATAACTATATATTTTTAAATAGAGGAAAGCAATTTTGAAAAAATGAAAATTTTAATACAGTCTTTTTCAGGTCCAAGTACTTTTATTTATGATCACTTTAAAAGCAAAAATATGTATTTAGAAAACTTTTATTAGTTTTTCATTTTCAGGATTCCGTAGTCAAACTAGAAACCTATCTGTACGTCATGGCTGTTTTATTTAGTGCTATAAAGCTGAATTTGATAAACAGAAAGCTGATTTTTATAACACCTGACTGGTTATAAATATTTAAACATGGTTGTAAATATTTACAACGCCTAAAAGTTATGGAATAGAATCTCTAGAACAAAAAATTTTCTTATTTATTTATTTATCAGATTTAATGTATACATATGACGGACTTATTGCTATATGAGTAATCTCTTCTAATTCAAATGGGAATTTTTTTCGTACACCCCATTGTGTGGGATAAAATTAATAAATAAAAAGAAAACTATCATGATATACATTCAATACTTTGGAATTATTCTTCCAAAAGTATTGGTTGTATATCATGATACTTTTTTTATCCGTTTATACAATTTTAAGCTTTAAAGTGATCATTTTTGTTCCAGTCACACATACTCATCCTCTACCAGTTAACTGCTATATTTGAATATCTGAAAAGTATTTACAATATTATTACAAATCATTAAATTGAAGGTAAATTATCTCAGCAAAATAGGCTCTATTAGTTTAAGAGTAATAGTCGACCGACTTATGACGTGTAGTTGGATCTGTAAAAAGTTCATAGACACTCCATGCAAGTGACTTAAATAAACTGTAAACATAAAAACGTACCCTAAAAGATTTATTACGCCAGCGAAAAATGTAATAGGCACTATATTTATTTATCCACATGTTACGAAATAATGTTATGTAAATATGCTTTATTTTTATACACCTATGAAAAATAACGTGCACCCACAAATGTTTTTAAATGCCTAAATGTGAATAGAGTGAGTTCTACTCGTGCTTAATTGGTTTTTAATGTAAAAAGAAGACATATTCTATAATTTACAATTATAGAATATGTTTTCTTTATATAAGGTATACTTTTCTTTATATATTATATCGTATTACGTTTTGAACTCAAATTAAATACAATTTTTTTTATTTCGTTTATCTTGTGTGGTACTGATTGAAAGACCGAATTATAAGTAGTCCTCACTTTCAGATCTGATAATTTCTGATATATTATTGAAACTATCCTATCCTATCCACCACTATCCTCTTCTATCATCTGCCACATCTCCAAAGCTGCTATCCATTGGAATATGTGGACTGTAAATTTGGTTACATCGAATACGGTAACAGCAAAAAAAATTATTCCTAAATATTGGTCCATAAATGCCGAGCGAAAATTCCAAAACGCCTTCGACGTAAACGATCTAAGAAGTTACTTTACCCCACCGCGAGCTTGTTTCGCGACCGAGCAGCAAAAACGCAGATGCCTAGGTGAGCGGTGTCACGAGCGTGACGTGACATGATGACGAGCGACATGCCGATATTAGATAACTATATTTATGTGCAAACTATATGGTGACTCTAGCCACGGATCCTGCATGCCGGTTAGATAGCGGAATTTGCTTCATTTACAGGCGACGCGTGAAGCATGCGGTGGGAGCGACGAAACTTTGCCTCATATATCGAGGCCGACCGTTCTTTAAATATCTGCCGATATATTAAACGACAAATTTATCAAAACAGGAATTTAATGGAGTATTGTCCACCGGCCGCATGCTTGCGTTGGAAGGTTTTTACCCTTATTGATGGCGAAAAGAATTTAAGCAACGGAGTAAGTGACGGAAATGGGAGGGTGGAATTTGAATGGAAAACTGTGAGAAAATGATTGGTTTCAAAGCTATATAATATACCAAATAGCGATAAAATTCGGGGATGAAAAATATATCATTTATTATCACATTGCCTTCTGATGCTCACAGTAGTGAACGAGGCGGTGGTATGATAGGTTCAGTGTTCCTTATATATATCTCCCTCGTCATTTACGCTTTCTACAAATACTTAAATAAATACACTATTTCTTACTAAAATTATCATGTTTCTGTACTTATTTCAATTAAAATTAAGCAAGTACTCTTTCATTGCTGCCAAAATCATTTGGTGGTATGTTAAGTTGGTCGTTATTTTTTAATTTTAATTAAAATAATTAATATTTATTTCTTGCTTCCAATATACTACGTCATATATTGAATATATTTGGCGTTAATTTTGTGGAAATCCATTATTCACAATTTAATGAAACTACGTGATGTAGTATTATTTCTACTTTCTTTAAATTCTTTATCACGACCTAGGTTTCGTTGTATTACAACATCTTCAGGTGGGCTATTAGCAAAGATCTTTGCTAATAACCTACTTGAAGAACTTATAGAAAGTAGAAATAATACTACATCATGTAGTTTTATTTAATTGTGAATATTACTTCATATTTTACGTATTGTCATATTTATTTCCCAAATATTATTTCCACTGTAGTTATTTTACTATAATAGGGGACACAATATTCCAGTAAATCGGTCGTTTGGTCGGTATCGGCTTTAATCATATATATTTATTGAACGAATAAATACGTAGTCACTGGTAATACCAGTGATAAACATTAAGGTCATTACAGCGAGCGAATGGCAGTAATCAAGAGAGAGCCCAAAGTATTTTAAAATAAAATATGTTTTTAGAAGATTATGAACAAAATAAACTTTTGATATAGCGATATACAATAAATATTCAAATGTATCATCGTTGTGTACTTTTGCCGACTATATATTTCTTCGTACGTAATTTATTCAAATACACTTACAAGATTTTCAATTTAAAGCATGTTTTATTAATTTTTAATTATAATGGTTAATATTTTTAATATTAACCATTTAATTTTTTTTTAAATATGAAATTACATTAAGGATATTATTAGTATATTTCAATAAGGAAATCATGTTATAAAGTTTGGAAAATTCAAATATGTTTATGAAAACGAATTCTCTACTATCCCAAAGAGAATGGTACTGCCCTCTTATTTAATTGCAAATAAATATATATATATATATATATATATATATATATATATATGCGTGGTAGTACCCTTAATCCTCCCATCGTGTACTATGGTGGTTGCGTGTCGAAAACTATAAGGGTGTGGAAGTTCCAATTTTTTCTAGGCAGTTCTAGAAATTTGAAGAAATTTTGTACAATGTTCTGGAATTGTCGAATTCTCACACATGTTCATTGTCCTCATCCTTTTTCTTCACTCCCGCCTCCCTTTATGAGATATGAATAAATGTACGACCAAAAAAACCCAGCGAAGCGGGTATTTGCTACTAGTCCTATATAACATTTTACCGCCCTCATCATTTGTTTGTCAACGTATATTCAACTACCTTATACAGAATCATACTGCTATAATAATTTCTTTATTTATGTTTATACAATTTGTTCTTGGCCCCCTCCGTCATAGGCCTCATATCTATCTCTAATGAAAACTAGTTGAAACAATAATAAGTATTTGAAAAATTTGTATCCTTGTTCAAGTTTCCATTTCAAGTCATTCTAAATAATTTTCTCTAGTCGCACTGATATTAAAACGAAGCACTGAGATTAAATTTTGAACTTTATTAACTTTATATTTACGTTCAAACTCACCTTCAAGTGAACTTAGACTTTATTGATCTTACTAAAATCTGTCGGGCTGGATGCCAACTTATTCACAGATTTTGTTTTTTATTGAAGTTATTTCTAGGTTCTAGGTGACAGGCACTAAATTAGTTTCTTTCTCATTTCACACAATTATATTCTGGTACCTTACAAGTTATTACAGAATGTAAAATGTAACTATTCTTCACTCCTACTAACATCCTAAATCCAAAAATTAGTTAGCTTATCGGTTTATTTCTTATTTAATAACTTTTAAATCAAACAAGCTTCATTGAAAATTTGATATTACCTGCCAGTACTTGCGTATTCTTACTAGTATTTACATACTATTTATAGGTGTTACTATTTCTTGCTGGGTCTTGTAATATACTAATACCACATGAAATGAAATAGGATGTTTCTTACTCAATAACGGTTGAGTAGATTTTGATAAAATTTAGTGTGGATATAGTTTATTATTCGAAGTAATATATAGCTTACTTCTGACTCTAGAAATAGTATAATTTCAGTAAAATAAAACTCTGTGTTTTTACTCGATAATTAATATTTATTAGTAAATAGCAATGCCAATATTAATTTTATTATTTTCATATCTTTAGAACTCCATTTACACGTCTTCGGTAAATAGAGAAAACATTCAATATTATTTACAGAGAGACTTTGAAGCAGTATCCTTGGATCAGGAGCATACCTTGTTACTTAAATGAAATAACTGCGGAGAAGAACAAGTAGTATACTTGATAAAAAAATTGAGGTATTTGAAAACGGTGATTATATATGTATTGACACTGTAAAATTTCACCTATCGATTAAGTATGATAGGCGACTGAAAGGTTACACTTCGCCCTACACGATTATGATATATCTAACTTTAACCTATCGATTACGGCAACAGAAAAATGACAGCAAAAAGTTGAAAGCCATCCATTATGTAGTGTTGTGTTTGTTTCGCCTTTGTCGCAGCTCCGTCGCGGTAGTGTAGACGCGGCGACAATAGCGGCGGTAGGGGAGATAAGATTACAGTTCGCATCTATCTTGCAACGATCCATTACCGAGTTGTGGCAGTACAATGGCTGACGTGTGGGGGTGCGTCAGGAGCGTGAGCTACCCTGAGGGCGCCGGTTAGATGCTGATATATTGTGTATTTATTTATCATTATATGTAATTCGATACGATTTATTTTTAAATAAAAAACACCAATAAAGGTGTAAATACTTTCGTGAGTACCTACGGCTCTGTTAACAAAAATAAGTTGACATCTTCAAAAAAATATAAAACTAATAAAATTTCATTCAAAAACTTAATGAAATATTTGCAAATATTTCTAACATTGAATAAAATAATTATTATGTAATTAATTATCTGTAAAGTGAATAATAAGCTAAGTTTTAATGAATATGCAATTTTGGCTTATGTTGTGTGATGCGGTTGGTATAAAAGACAAAACCGCCACGATAGAGAGTTTGCTCACCTGATGTGTGGACATAATTTTATGTAGAACGAATGTATGGCATAGACAAAAAGAAAGTTTTGTACAAAATAATTTTCAGAATTGAAAGTACACGATGTCGTTGAAGAATAATTTTATAGGAATTTTAGGGTCATAGTATATCTTAAGTATGAGTATAAATCGCACTATGGGGCTTCCGTGTACACTAAAGCGCTTATACATAGTCATGCGTACATAATATATGTATTAACTATATACCAAAATTAATATTACTTTTCACCGCGTAAATAAGTAGATATATTATATTTTCCCCAGGTATAATAAATATACATTTTAAAATGTAAAATTATTTTTGTAATTAACGTAAGTCATTTGAATGGAGTTTCTATGAATTTGAACCCAACTACATACCAGAATTAGGTCGACTGTTACACGTAAATTATAATTAGAGCCTATTACCTGTAATAATTTTCCTCATTTTGTATATTTTGTGAATACTTTCAGGTATTTAAAAATAGCTGCCTAGCTTCCCAACAAGTAGAGAAAAGTGACTATAACAAAAATGACACTTTAGAGCTTAATATTTTGAATAGGCTCCTGAATAGCCATTTATATAATGTACCCACAATATTTTCGAAAGAGCTATTCAGTCATGGCTCTTCAGGAGCCTAATCAAGGGAGTATGAGAATAACAAAAAATCTCTGCTACTTTATATATAGGTACCCTAAAACCCTATAAAGATTTTATATCATAACTATGTCTTCTTCTCTGTAGTTATACTCTTGGCAGAGTGTTCATGGTGATCATGTTAAGTGTCTTGGAGATGAGTGATGCGCCGCAGTATAAGTCTCTATTCCTCTCTATCAGCTGTTCCCCGGGTGCACTCATGTAGCGGAACGAACATGGCTGTTTTGACCTGATCCGTCCATCTCATCGGTGCCCTCCCACGTAGTCTAAAGTAGTAAAGTGAAAGGTACCCTTTCTCTTTGCCCTGTATCATCAAGGGATCAATTCAATATGATCGTTGTTGCGATTCAATATGATCGTTGTTGTGCCGCAACACATATCCGAAGAATTTGATTATGCGGGTTTGTACAATATTGGATAAACGCTGCCTGATATCAAGTTCTTGGAGTATGGATGCATACTCCAGTCCGCGATACTCCAAGCCTTCTTCTCCAATACCACATTTACAGGGAATCTATCCTTTTTCTCTCGCTTTCGCGAAGCGTCTACGTGTCTGCGGCGTAGAGGAAGATTGGGAAAATTAAAGATCGAACGAGTCGGGTTTTCATTGTTTTTGTGATGATACTATTCTTCCATATTCCTCTCAGCTTGTCCATAGTAGATCTAGCAATCGTCATACGCCTCTTGATTTCATCAATACTATGTAGACATTATAAACATGTATGTCTATTTCAGCTTCTTGGTACTAATAGTTTGAATGATTCCTAGTTTTGTTACGGAATCAAAATTGCTAAAAAGTTGAGAGCTTTAAGTTATTTTTTTCATGAAATATTTTCTTCCTAGTTTTCTACTATTTTTATAGCAGGAAGTTATTAAAAAAAACTTCATAGAAAAAAATTACTTAAGCGACGTGTTAATTATGGTATCCTTTTCAGTTTATATTAATATGCATATTAAGTTATTATTCTCCCATTAGTATTTTATACGGAGTGCAAGACTTTGAAAGAGGTAAGAGGAAAATATTTGTTAATTAGTATCTAAGCACCATACAATTTTAATTGCGGACGACGGCACGTTATAAAACCAAAGCTGGAACTAAACAAACGGATAGTCATTAGATAAGAGAGCGCTAAAGAAAAGTTGTAAAAAGGCAAAACTTCCCGCCCCCAACCTAGAGGAGCTCACAAAACAAAACAATGAAAGCGAAAAACAAACACTCTCCGAGATTCGAACATAACAACGGTCATTTGGTAAAAGTTTTCATCAGATACGATTTCCTGTCGAAATAAAATGCAAAATTACATTACCCGGGGCGTCGTAATTTTTATTGAATTCGGTAATCTGAATCTAAACGAATACGCATTATATGTTTGCATAAAACGTTTAATTGGCATTAAGAAAGGAAGTTATTTCGTGGAACTTTGCAGTAATTTCAACTTTGTTTCGCTTTGTTTGCGAGTTGTGTTGTTTTTTATTTTGTCCAAACAAGTGTTGCGACTGAATTTTCAATGCAATCTCTCGTTCTTTTTATGATCAGCATAAAGTGAATTTATTTCAAATAACAAGTGATGTACTGTTCTGTCACGTGGGATATATTATTTTTTATAACGCTAATGAAATAAATGTGAAAGGTTGGAAACGGTGATTTATTGTCGAATTTTGATTAGATCCGTGACCTTTAAGAGGATCAACTTATTTCACTCTACACTTTTGTGGAATATTTATATGTGTTTGCGTATTAATTTTGCTAGTAAAATTTATTTCGTATTTCATTTTATTATTCCGAAATTACGCATGTAGCCATTAATTTAAATGTTAATAACAGGAGTTTATCTACTTGAGTTTAAACGCATGCCTAATTCGTAATAATTTTAAGTTATTTTATTAATATTGACAAAGGCACGAATTTATTTTGCTTATAATATTCCTGCAATTAGATTTACGGGATATTTTTATTTATAGCCCGCTTTTATTAATTTAGCAATTTGTGAAAGTAGACAAGCGGTACCGTGCTAATGTTCAAAGAAAACATTACAGAATAAACTATAATTAATTTATTCACTGAACAAATCTGTTGGTTCTCTTTCGCTGATTAATTTCATCTCTTGTTTTGTGCCAGCCAGCCTGTGGGCGGTTCACAGCTACAGTATCGCCGTATCTCCATACGTATACAGCGAGCGGCCGAAGTAATAACATCGATTTACTAACACCGGATATTAAGATACACGGGAGAATGGAGGGCGGGATATTTGTTTCGTTTCTTTTCTCTCCGCCCCCACGTGCGCCCGATCCTCCGCCTCGCCTACAAGTATACCCCGAGGCGAAGTTGAGTCAATCGCAATATCTTCTCTTGATTTGTTGAAGCAAATCGGGAATTTGAATTGAGATTGATCATGTGAACGGTCTCTGTTCAGCTTTTCGGCAATGAGATCCGTTAGCGTTCATTACAAATGCTACTGTTGTGTTTGATGTTGTGATATTGCCAAAATTATTTACTGCGTACGTGGAAGACTTAAAGCAATTTGTTTAATCATATTTGGAAATGATAATATGTTGTACTGTATTTTGATGGTCTGCATTTGGCATCGAAATTTAAACCATTTTATCGAATTGCAGATGCCTTTGGTTTTTTTTGATCTTTGACTTCAGTTCGCGATTTATTATAGGATATACGTGTTTAAATCGAGTTTATCTATTAGGCACATATGATGATATTAATATTATAAAAAAATAGTGTCCAGTATTACTACAAAAAAATTTGTATTTATTATAATACTTTGTGGTAAACAGTGCCTACGAATTTGAAAGGTAATTAAAAAATAAAATCTGTTAAGTTCGAGTGGAAATCGCACAATGAGGGTTTCATATACATTAAGGGAGATATAAAAGTCAAATGTTTCAGCGTGTGTAGTATTTCTATAAAAGTATTGGCAGATATTACAATTATTTTGCAACTCGTAAATATATTGCTTAGGATATCTTTCATATGCGAAAAAATGTATGTTTCTTTAACCTGTGAGATGTAGAATTATCGCTATCGATATATCCTATACATTTTAAGTAAGTTTACAGAAATTCTGTTATGTTTGTAATTTTATTTTAAGCACGGGGGCCAATTAATTAGAAAAATGTATATTTTTCTTACGATGAAAATATCCGTAACAGCTTTTTCAAAACGGCACTCCATGCAACACAAGAAATTTTGAAAAATCGAGTAGTTAATTTGCCCTCTCTAAAATTGTCATACAATTATTTTTGAAAAATAAATTTCAAGTTTCTTCCCCTTTTTTTAACTCTTTTAAGGTTAGTTACAAATATTATAATATTTTCGCAATATACATCTTTTTAAAGAGCTGGTTTACTTTTTACTATTCATGGTATAATATTACGGAACTAAGTAATTTAAACTGTCAAAATAGTGTCTTTATTTTTCTGAAGTTACATTACGTAAAATAATATTAACTAGTATTGCTCGTTGTCGAAATTCGACCAGTCATTCCTATAAAGTGGCGAAATTCATTTATTTTTCACATAATTAGTTGTAATTTATTTGTGTGAAAATTCTTAATGTTTATTTGAGACTATCAGGAGAAAAATGGTAAATGGCAACGAGAAAGCATAAGGGAATAATGACAATAATTTTGTAAACATATAAAATTCCTTAAAAGTAAACAATTCACCAGTAAACAGAAGAATAATACAACAAATAAATAAAGACGTACGATAATTCGACAGAATGGCATAGTATGAAGTAGATTTAATGGTTGACAACTTCAGTATGAACTATATTTTTCGTAAATACTTTTTCATAATTCATTAAATGATCTCGTTCATTTTACTCAGAAATATAAATAGTCAAAAAAACTTAATGAGACATATAACTGACCACGCAAAAAATCTGATTCTCGTAACAAAATTCCAACTTTTTCAAGTATGTCATAAGCAAATGTCATAATACTGAACTTCAAGAAAAACTCTATTAATTATAGTACACTATTCTAAGTTAGCTGTTTCATAAAGTTCATTAAATTGTAACTCTTCTTGGATTGGATGGTAAGTCTCTATTTCAACAACTTCTGGTATTAACTTTGAAAGAGATAATCCACGTAATTGGTATTTCAATGTTTTTTTAGTATTTCAATGATTTTTGACCATTCAAAATACCTTCAATTTCTAATAGTGCTCTATTAAATTCAAGTCAAAATGCTAATGCATTTGCTGGTACATTCAATGCTAAATAACGGGAAATAAATGACGCTGTAATAAATTATTTATTTTGGCGAACTGAATGTTTTGTTTCGTTGAAACTTTCCCGCCATTCATTGTTATTTGAAGGAATTCTGTGTATTTCAATAAATGTATTTTAGACAATTTCATTATAAGTTTTAACATCTTTCAATTATTTAGGACCACAAATATGGAAGAATAGCAAATGTAAATGGAAAAGCTCCACGTTCTTGGGAGACACGTGTGTACAATAATTTTATCATCATCATCTTTTTCACCTCATATTTTTTCTTTTCACCGTCTTTCCAAACATAGTGCAAAAGAATTTCAGTATAGATTTATACATTCGGTGATGGATCGTTTTCATTTAATGATACTGATTTGGCTGGTTTAACATTTTGAACTGCATCCTGCTTTTGTCCCAACATAAAGTAAACTTTCTATATGCAAGGTAAATTAATATTAAGCCTAATGATAGAGTGTGATTGAAAATGTATTAAACAGCAGGTAACTATAGAAAATAAAGGTTTCCCGAAATATTGTACAATAGACACTGCGTTTCTATAATTTTGATACATATTGCTTGCACAACTATTAAATGCAGTTTGTAAAGTAACTCTTCTTCCTATTTTTACATTATCATTCGGGTTCAATTTTCAATGATCTGTTAAGTTAGTATACCTTTCTTCCCTTAAAACACACTAATTTTGTTTTATGAAAGGAAGTCTTGTATGTTTAAAACGTGCATACTTATAAATAACATACTGCAAAAATAATTTCCATGAGTGACGTAAATGGCAAAAATCATCTCTAGGTGAAAGCCCGAAGTATGCATATTGCAGCATAGTAACTTTATTTCTGGGTTCCCTCGCAGCGGGCATATGTGGTGTATTATGAAAGAAATTAACATCTCACACGGTATTTCCATTAGTACGTAATAACGGATATGCTAATGGATTCAATAATGCATTTAAAACTAAGATATTTTTGACTTATCACTTATTTTTTAAAAATACATTTACTTATCACTTATTTTTTAAAAATACTCTGCTAAATAACGGCAATATCACATTGAATCGTATAATTTTAGGTCTAAATCTAAATTTTGATCAACTGTGATAAGTGCAGAGATTTCTCCAGTTATTTTTCCATTGCTAACGCAATAATCTTTCAGCAAACGCACAAAACGATTAACGTGTTGGAACGCGTTCCGTCGACAATTCACCCTTTCTGTAGTTAATAGCAGTGTCAATGTCATAAACGTATTACGTGGTCTATGACAAAAAATATCGGGTATTAAAATGATGCACTCCACTCAAAACTCTATATGAAATTTTAGCTTACCATAGAAAATTATGAATTATAGCCACGGATATTATAGAAATTATTTTTATTTCTCTTTTAAAATTTGATCATTCGAAGTCAGTCCTTTATACAGTGCATTAAAAATAAATTTTATATTAATGGCGGCAAATAAGTTTTTTCCTTTTAACAACACGAAACGAAAGCCAATCAGAGAAATCAAGTAAAGTGACTTTAGATGCGAAATGTTTTGCATTACAAAATCTACATTGCAAATTTATCAAACCACGATTATAAATTTTAAAATTCTTTGGAATTACGTACAGTGCATATTAGAATGCATCTCTCAAAACCACTATAGAATTATCACTATAAATTTTTACATATGTTACGTTATTTCTTTTATGCAGTCTATTCACCTTTAGATTTTGATGCAAAAATTGTCTCTCCCTATTTTTTGTCTTTTAATCTGACTAGTTAGCATTTTTATCCAAGACAAAGACAAAATGTTGTCTGTTTAATTTTTAGCAAAAATGAGCGAAATCCTAAATGTAAATCAAAATGAATAAATTTAAAATTTGAAACCTACTCAATTCTTTTTATTAAGGGTAAAACCATTAATTGCAACCAAAATTTCCAAATAAAAATACTGCAGTTGAACGCGAATCGCATTTTTTTAAGCAACAATGATATAACATTGCAATACTGTTGAATGATATCAATTAACGAACAGCGAGAAACATCTATATTTATTTTTATGAAAACAACTTTATTCTTAATTCTTGCCTTGATGCTATGTGGAAGACTGTAGAAAAATATAACAAATAAATTACAATAAATGATAATTTTATTTGAAAGAAATAACAAAAAAAACTCTATGTATTTCTTTGCATAACTTTTTTTTTGGAATTTTATCCCGTGCAAGCAAGGCAAAGGGATCTAAGTTCATACAGCCATGAACGTGATTAAAATACGTTCATTTAATTAATTAAAGCGTTTGGTATGGGCAAATCCTCTGTGTATGTTCACTTTATTTTAGCTATCTTGGCGGCAACAGACAACGATTTTTATGCACATTTGTGGCACAGTAACTTTGGAATGACATAAGTTTAATCTCCTCTATTTATCCGCAATTAAATGAAACTACGTGATGTAGTATTATTTCTACTATCTTTAATTTCTTTACCACGACCTAGGTTTCGTTGTATTACAACATCTTCAGGTGGGATATTAGCAAATATCCCACCTGAAGATGTTGTAATACAACGAAACCTAGGTCGTGGTAAAGAAATTAAAGATAGTAGAAATAATACTACATCACGTAGTTTCATTTAATTGCGAATAATGAATTTCTACAAAATTAACGCCAAATATATTCAATACTCCTCTATTTATAATAAATACTTAAAAAATTATGAAAATATTTGATATTTACGTATTAATATATAAATATTCTTCGAAACTTTTTACGTTGTTTTATTGATTAGTTTTCTCTATCGTCTATTTTTTTTATATTTTATCTAAAACAAGTTGGCTGTATTTTTTGTATATTTTTGTGTTACGAGATGTCAATAATTCTGAGTAAGTGCTTGTTAACTTATAAATAATT
Source organism: Druceiella hillmani (assembly GCA_039881145.1). Classification (NCBI taxonomy): domain Eukaryota; kingdom Metazoa; phylum Arthropoda; class Insecta; order Lepidoptera; family Hepialidae; genus Druceiella; species Druceiella hillmani. The sequence continues at coordinate 29,552,473 of JAYKKI010000002.1, forward strand.
GGCCGTATAATGTAATTACTTAAATGTTCAAATTTGTAGGTTACTAGACAGGATTTGAAGAACATTTTTCTTTATTGTTTGCCACCGGTTCCAAAGACGTTTACAAGTCGAATTGAAATGAAATTGTACTGAAATTGTATTTAAATGAAACGAACAGTTTGGTGGTGAATTTATTAAATAGCTTTTTATAGTATTAAATTGACATAAAAATAGTACAAAAACCTTTTCAGGTTCATTATCAAAAGGGTCTAAATGTAACTTTATTTTCGTCGATGCCGTCTGTCCGTTCGTCTGTCTATATATGGTCAGAGAGTTCTTAAACGGAAAAACTTATTCGCTTTACATTGACTCTTTTCACTCTCTATATATAGCTTTAACTCAAAACTGAAAGCCGTACTGTGAACGTTATATAATTTAATTCGGAAGGGGTTAACATACTTTTAAAACTGGGGTTGATAAATTGTTTCAGTGGTGAAAAAATGCGAATTAATTTGTTTCTTTCGTTTAAAAATGAGAATAATTCCATAAGTTTATTGAGGATAAATAATATATTAATTTAGTTGAGAATCGTATATCTCATTGTTTTGTGACACGTCCAACTGTATTATTAATCACCGAGAGTCAAACAACGCGTCAGCAATCTAATTCACTGAATGGATAAAAGTTTAAGAAGCAACTCAAAGAGAGAGTCCAAGGAAAGAAAGAACAAACTACAGCAGATACGAGGAGCGCTTTTATCCTAATTTGCCGAACTAAAAACATTGGACGGCGATATTTCTTATACCGAAATTACGTACATAATATTTATCAAAGGAAACTTTTCAAAAATATTGTGTTTCTGTCTAAATGAGCGTGGGCACACGTACGCGAAATATTGGCAGTTAACTTGTTTCAAACTTATGTGTTTGTTCATCATTTGGGCGCATGCAGCAAGCGAATAGGGGGTGGTAATAGAAAAACTTATAATTAATAAGGTTGCCACTATCCAATAAGATTAATACTATGTGTAACTTTTTACCCAGTGTCAGGAAAAATTATTTTATATTACAACCATCCGATTCCTCGTATTTGGTACATATTAGTGTTAATATAATCAACGTTAAATATTAGTTAATAAACCATACCCTAAACGTATTTAAAAAAAGTATAATTTAAAAAAAAGTTCGTTTCGGGAATTTTGTAAATAATAATATTAACTTTCATATTTCAAACCAAAATTTGTTGTGCAAGAATTTGTGTTTTACTATGGAATTTTGGATATTAAAAGTGAAATTTCGGACACAAATGTGTTACGATCAAGTGTTTGCCCCATTCTTTTAAAGGTTAGAGGACTTGGGTCAGATCATAGGACTCTAAATAAATTGGTTTGGTTTATGTTATACTATTTACGCTTATAGTTTACGAACTCAAGAATGGGGGTATAAAATTAGTTATACCATATTTATAGTAATTTGCTGAAGTATCTTAGATACGAAAATAATTTAAAATCTTTTGTAATAATTATCATACTTTTCAGTTTGATATATCTTGTTTACTTCGAAAAGAAATGGATAATGTTTTGATGAGCAACATTAAAATTAATTATAAATAGTAATCACAAAAAATTTTTTGATGACACCGTAAATGCTGTGGAGATCATTTTATTTTCAATAAATTTAGGAAAGGAGATTATTTATTAAATGTCTTTATTTATACGTGGTTATTTTTGGAAAATTAATTTAGATTTACATGAATCTTTTAGCTTTTTGCAAAATATTACTTGACGCATGAATATAAAAGGAATTGAATTGAATTTTGCTTTTCTTTTGCGGTGTTTCATTAATTTTAACACAATTAATTTTAAAATTAAGACAAATTGAAAGCAGATAAATTTGTTGTATATTTCTAGATTCGTATGGCAATGGACGTGGGCAGATCACAGAGAAAATGGAATTTCTGAAAGCTTGATAATTCTATCGTACTAATCACTTCTTTAATTAATGAAGTCTTATTATGCTCATTTGTGTTTCTATATAACCATTTTTATTGCTTTGATATTTGAATGGTTGCTACGCTAGTTCAAGGCGACCACCCATTTCTCGGCACTCCTAGAACCTCGTTGAAAGTTTAATTTAAAATGATAATTTTTTGTGTGCTTTGCCCACCTTCTGTTTGTTCATTTTAAATTTGAAAATAAATACACATAAACTATTTTATTATAAAAATGAATTTATTATATATGTTAATATCGAAACCATTTAGGTAATTAATTCCCGTTGGAGTTTTTAAAAAGTACATGTTTTTTACCTGAATATTAACAATTAAATAATACGAGTTTTAGATAATTAAACATTATATATATATATATATATATATATATATATATATGTATATATATATAATTTATAATAATAATTTTACATTAAATGAAAGTTAATTGTGTCATAAAACTAGAAAAATATTTCGTACGAAACGTTTTTATGAAAATCAGAATTGCATTGACCACGAAATCAGTTTAGTTTCCATGTTTTAGGGACTAAGTTAATGGCTAGTAGCACGCTCTAAGTATGAGGATTGCTATTGCCAAATCATTTTACGCCGAAGTTTTACTCCTTTAACGAAACAAAACATTAAGGCCATATGTCGGCGGCAGTAAATCGCCAACTTAAGCGGGTTACTACCAAACATTATTCGAATAACTTCTTGTACTTGGAATATTTACCGTATGCGGTGTCTGGAACTACATAATGCTCTATAAATGACTGAATATTTGGCGCTAATTGTTTATAGGGTTAATTTCAGAGTAATCAAACTTCAATTATGGCCAAAAGAGATTTATTTATTTTAAGTTGAATTATACGTAAGGAATATTCATAGTACAGATATTTATGACAACTTAGTGATAATTGCATAAAATACGGTTCATAATTATTTGTTAACAGAGTCGTTTAAAGAAATCTAAAACTAATATAAGTAATATTTTTTTAGTATCTATCGTCCACATAGTCTAGTTACTTTATTTTTTATTAAATTTTATTAATTATTATTGTCATCTTTAAAACGTCTGATTATTAAGTTATCTTAAACAAATAATTAAACATATTAGATATTAAGTCGCCAATGCAAATATTAAATTTTGGACTTCACTATGAATATGAATATGATCTCATAATGATATTTCATGAAAATGTGGTAGAATTTTTCAATTATTCCTTTATGTTTTAATTAGTACCATAAATTTTAAATACGTTTTGAAATATATACGTATAATTAAATAATAATAGTAACGGAACAAAAAATATTGTTCTCGGTTGTTTGTCTTTTTGCCTGTGAGTCTATTTATTTGTTGGCATATGACGCATTATTGAGAGGGATTATGGTTGGGTTTTAGTGGCAGATTTTATAGGATTCAAGGTGACGTACAGATTCCTTTTCGTTACAATCGAAAACTAGAAAGAAAATATGGTAATTTAAATCTCCAATAAAAAGCGCAAGGGTATAACTTAAAATTTAATCTTAGAATTAACTTAATAATATATTCCAAAGTCACGGGTGCAGCCAGTATATAATATAATTTACGGAAATGTTGCTAACTCACTTAATTTAGGTTGGTTTTTACTTTTTTTACATATACGCTTCTATTACATAGCGGAGTATCTCGTAAGTAGAAATGACATCTATAAAATTGACTATACTAACACGCTAAGCTGGTTTAACTTTATATATGTTTACATTAAGCTGAAGAGACAGTAATTTTTATTTCCTTCCTATTTGCATAATTAGACATAAAATAATAACGCAAACAACAGTAAAAAAACAAAATAAATACATAAACAAATTTTTTTATAAATAGGAAAACTTTAAATTGTGATTTATTTCAAATAAGCGCGCTTGAGTAATATTCCTTTTTATAATGTATTCATTTTTCAAACGAATCGTATGAACTGAGTTGATCTTTGAGTATACATATAAATGTATATACATATAAATGTATATAAATATATATATATATATATATATATATATATATATATATGTGTGTGCGTGTGTGTGTGTGTGTGCACACATGTGTGTGTGTGTGCACACATATGTATATTTATATTAGTATTTCACAGAGTTTGTTAATAATAGTGTTACAATATCTAATAGAATGGCGAGGTTGGTATTCGTAGATAAGGATAGCGATAACGTTTAAGCTGATATCATATCTGTTTCGAGAATTCTGATGTAAATAACTGGACGCCATATAATTTTTACTGAGTTTCAGTCACAATTATTTTGACGACGAATTGTCGTAAAATGAAAAGAGGATGTATTATTTAGAGTATGTAGAGCATTTAGAAAAATCTGTAATATAATAACAGCATTTTTTTTGTTCCTTCCTTCTCAAAGAACATAATAATTTTGAAGTTGGTTTTTTAGTCTTACAGTTTTTAGTTCCGTTGATATCTATATTAAAATGGATTTATTTTTCTAGTTCTCTTTGATTATTTTCTATAGCTTTGGTTCATTTGATCTACATATGTACTGAGTGTATTTACTTAGTTTTTGTTACATATTTATTTATTTAGTAATAACTGATCAATAAAATATAATATGTTTCATACTAATATAATGCTTAACTAACAGAATGACAAGTATTGAACATAAATAATCTTGGACACCCCCTCGATCATCTAAAAGAGAGTTATTTCAAATTCTGGTGTTGTCGTGAGGAGATAATTTATAAAGCACTGTGGGATGCACTAACACAAATTAATTTGGGACGTTGGTACAATAATTGGTTCACAAGGTCATGAGTTATATTTATTTATAAGATATAGGTAAGGACATTTTAGATAATAGTGAGAGTAAAGTTATTGTGTGTGAAGTATAATCCTTTGGGTTTTACCAATGGAAGTTTACCACACCAAGAATAAAAGATTAAGATTCTCGAAAGCTTTGGCGCGTTTGACTTTATTATTTAACTAAAAATATAACCACATCGCTAATTTCTTGTCCCACAATTTTTTCTTACTATTAAATATTTGTATTATGTCTTCATAACTTGAAAGTAAATAAGTGAGCGTTGCCCATATGTAATTTTTTTTAAAGTTGGTTTTAAATTTGACACATATTAACTCATATTATTTAAATAAATCAAATGAACGACGTAATAAAAAAAATTATATATATGCATATTTATATTTTTTTTTCAATTTTCGGAAATAAGTGAGTTAATTTTGAAACAATTTGATAAACCGCTAAAAGATCGGAGATAACAATCATCTTAATAACTGAAATTCTAAATAGATTCTGTACAAAAATTAAATTACTTGCCACGTTTGAATAGTGTATATTAATCGGAAACCCAAAAAATACCTCACTATTAACTTTAGGCTTTTAATGTCCAACAACATAACCAGTATGTTCTAGCATACAGGGATGCTAGAACATACTGGTTATGTTGTTGGAAAAAGCAGCAGGAACCTTCTCCGTGTCCATACTCGCCATTAATATATAAAGCACAAGTGTTCCAGCGGCGCGAACGGTGAAATCTACATTTCCGTTTAACAACCCTCTCCAAGTAACATTAATAGCGGCCTAATTACAAATGAAAACTCTACAACACTGGAGCATGACACATTACGTGCTCAAGAATGCGGAATTCCTTGCCAAAAGCGCCGCACTTTGCGCTGAGTGCTGAATGTAATTATGTTCACCTGAACTTTCTCGCTCGACTACCGCGAGCACAATTTTTGTGAATCGCGGAAAACATTTGCGTTGCTTGTACGCTTGTATAAAAATTCAAGTGTCTTTGAGAATAGGCAGGTACTTTCACAAAATGGTTTCCACTTCTTAATTACATAATGTGGAATAAGAAAATTATGATTTCAGAAAAAAAAGGAAATGCTGCAAAATCTAGTTTGGCTTAGAAATAAAGTCATTGCCGCTGATAATTTTGTGTAAATTTGATAGGAAACCCATAAATAATTCTTTAAAATATTTTCTATTAAAATAAACGCTTTGTGTTTTTTCAGAAGTAAATAGAGTAAAGTTTAATTTTAAGAAAATTGTAGTGAAACTGTATTGTAGAAGAAAGCGAGACATAAATTAAATAAATCTGTATCAACGGTAACATAAAACCTTATTGAACATTAATTTATATTAAGCAGATTGCTATAGGGATGACAGAATACAATGATGGTTTGGCCATGATACTTTTTTAAATTCTGATATTAAACATTTATTTTTAAAATAATTGTGGATACAATTAAAGTTCTGTTGGTAAAAATAAACTTAACCGTGCGATCTTAGAAAATATGAGTATATTTTTGAGTATCAGTCGCAATACGGATAGACAGAGTATACTTATTAACACTGATGAGTAGCATGTTCTGCTTTGTTTATGTGGAGCAGAACGTATTTAATTTATTATTAATATTTATGTTTGTATTGACGCGATACAAGAACAATTTTATGTAATCTATTTCATTTTTAATTATATTGTATCTCTGCAAGGTCTTAGTGGAATCACGAAATAATTTTTGTGTACAAAATACGAAGTAGGGTTATGGGTGCATAACATTTTTAAATAAAATGGGGTTTGGTATAGTTTAAATTCAGGTGTACAATATTAAATATAGATTGTGATGATTTTATAGAAAATTCGGGGCACTTTCTTATCATTGACACAAACTTTTGGCGACAAAATGAAAAAAATGCATGTACTTTTTATTTATTCGTTAAATTCGTCTTTTATCATAATTTTCAACTTTCTTTTGTATACTTCTTTCATATACTAGTGGCTGGTTATAAAAGGCTGCTTTATATTATATATCATTTTTGGGTCGATTTTAATCTAAATTTTTCAATATATATGAAATAATAAATCATTTTTTATATTACCAAGGGACATGGCAATATCGACTATTGGAGTTTGAATTTTTTAAGAATGCTTGAAATAAAGATTTTTTTCTAACAGTAATTTATTACGGTAAATACGCAATTCTTTTCAGATTAATTTTTTTAAAAATGCCAGACGTTTTTAATCTCCGTGGCTCAGGAACGGAAAAGTCATTACCTCTCAAGGGCTCGATACACTATTCAGATGCTGACAACTTATTCAAACAGTTGATAGATTAAGATCTCCAGACATTTTTAGACGTTTTCTTTGTACGAACGTTTCGGCCTGATTTCAGACTCTGAAACTAAAATAAGTGAGTGAGACGCTTTAATGAGTTCATGAGTTCCATTAGTCGGTTCTGTTTGTTACGTCTTACATAACATTTTCTGTCTGTCTCGCGTCCTTTTAACCTCTACTGTGCTCTTTAATAATGAGCTCGGTTTATTTTCGGTTGGATTAAAAGATTTATTTTGTTTTGACTGTCGTGATGATCGGAACGTTTGCCACGATTTAAGTACTTTTAGTTTGATATTAAAATAAATATTTGATCAACATTCGTATTTAATCTTAAGTATTCTATGGTTAATTTTTTTTGCTTGAAAATTAGTAGATATATTTTATAGAGTTTATGGTTGTTATTTCTTTTTCCCATTTACTCAAATATAGTATATTTGCATATGTCTCTAAGCATCTTTTATTTAACTAAAACACCTTTGAGTTAACCACTAATGTAGCGTTAAATTTATATCTATGAAAAATCTGTTAATTCTGAATGTAAGTTCATATTAATATGTATTAATATACGCTAATTAATAAGCAGTAATTGATTCTCCCATATTAATATACGCTAATTAATAAGCAGTAGTTGATTCTCCCATATTAACATATGCTAATTAATAAGCAGTAATTGATTCTCCCATATTAATATACGCTAATTAATAAGCAGTAGTTGATTCTCCCATATTAACATATGCTAATTAATAATCAGTAATTGATTCTTCCATATTAATATACGCTAATTAATAAGCAGTAGTTGATTCTCTTCTTTGCAAAGCGATTTGGGCAACGTACTTTTGTGGATAAAAAAGCACTCTTTCTGTCAATAAAAAATTGCCTACAAATTTGTATCAAGAATAGAATCATCTACTTTGTTTCTTAATCGTTGGTTCCCCTAACAGGAAGAGAAAATGGGACGTAATCCGAAGTTCATGCGAGCGCATTGTCGATACCGATCGACGTGACACATGAATAGAGACGATGATGCTCCCTTCTTTTACTATTTGACCCTCCGCTCCTCAACATCTATCCTTTTTATTTACGTATCACTTAGGGTCCCGACATAAAATCTCCAATGCTTTATTGCATGCCGATGACATTGAACCCGGCTTAACACTTCGTCTATATGAACCCAAGATGGCTTTATAGATTCATTTAGTTTTGACTGTCGTTTGCGTCGTAACTTTTCTCATGACATGCGCTTTTTATGTCAATATTTAGTGTCGATATATTTTATTATTATTAACTGGGGTCCGCTTCGTCGATTCTATAACGTTTAAGGGTTATATTAGGTTTTCTATGCAGATTATTTCTGATATGTAATATTTAAGTGACCACAAATTAATGAAGAAAAAATTGGTAAGCTCTAAGCTAATCGTTTTCCTATTTTTGTAAAAATAGCGAAATATTATATTGATGTATTTTCTCTGCTATTTTGATTTGAATAAAATCGTTTGAGTTTTGTTAAGTAATGCTAATAACATCGTAATTGTTCTATATATTATAAACAGATTTTGGCAAATTAAGTACAAATAATGCATAGGTGAACGCGGAATTTAATCTATACACGGTACATGATGAAGATATATATATATATTCATATGCTTAGGTTTTGTTAAATTGGTATCGCAAACTAGATTTTGTGGATTACTAAGAACGAAACAAGACTATTATGATTAGTAATTTTGTTTCAGATATTTTTTGGTTCTCGAAATATACTATTTAAATTTTGATGCAAGGGTTAGGCATCCTGTAGGTCACACACACCTGGTGTCTTGCAGCATTATCTAAATGATATACGACCCGGTGTACCCATTCGATTTTGAATATTCCGTTCGGTCTTAAATAGAGAGCGATGGGTAAAATCCGTTATACTGTTAATTCAATGTTTTCACCAAATATTTTTCTTGGCTATTCTATTTGTGAAAGCAAAACACTTAATTATAATAATGATTAAGTGTAAGAAACAAAAAAAATATTACTGGTTATTATCCGCTCACATTTTTGAGAGACACCTAAAGATAATTTTGCTGCAGAAATAAACCAACACTTTATAAAGACGTATATAACATAAATGTGAATTTCGAGATTGCACCTTTTTTTTAAAAATAAGATTTCAAAATATTCGCCCACGACAGTAGAACAGACAAACACCGACGTAATCTCATCAAGATGTCATTCACCTCATTGCTGACGGGAGCCTAAAATAAGGATAGAGGGGCACGAGCGTGGAGTAGCATATTGGAGATAATAACGAACGTGTCAAGAATCAGTAATTTTAGAAGCTCGCTGTTGTCCAAAATTACATATTGCTGGCATAATAGATCTATAAGAAAAATTTGTTTTGATGCGGTAGATAGCGATTGAAAATCAAGACGTTATGAAATGTTTTACTTCTCAAAATTAATGGTGAAGTACCTTTTTAAATGGTATAGACAATAAGTCTATGCGCGTAGAAGATTATTGCCCTATTTCCGTAGACGGACTAAATTGAGTGCGTCTAGTTTGTGGATGGATGAACGGGTAATACGGAGTAATACTTGTTTTCTTTTAAGGAGCGATTATTATGTTACTGAATCATGCTAATTTTCTTCAAGTGAGCTAATATCCATCTAAATAAGACATTTTTCTTCGTAATTGATATTTCTTCGATTTTTTGTCGCAAATTCATGTAATAGGTTGTACAGGAGTATCTGAAGATGTTACCTGATACATTTCATTGGAAAACTAGTACGTTGATATATTTAACTCGATCGATGACGAGATATCTTTTTAACTAAATTTTTAATTTGGAACACTTTTTGGCTGCAAATTGCTATAGTCATAACTCATGTTTTATATTCACTCGCTTTATATTATACATATTAATATAATTAATTTCAATAAACTTATACTTTTTACATTGAACTGATCATATAAAACTAATGGTAATTTAACTTACGTTGAAACGGTTCAGTACATTCAGTTTTAAAATCAGCTTGGTATTTTCGGCCCTTATATATAATTCATGTCATCCAAATAGTGTGTTTACACATGCATAGTACTATAAATGACTAGACCCTTGTTAATTGTATTTTGTCAGTAACGTGGAATTATAAAGTGATATTCGGACGCATTTATGAATTGTTAACATTCTAATTGTTGGATGTATTTTAATTACAGATCCTATGTTGCATCGACTGAGTGTGCTACCTTGATCCCTTTTAGCGTACTGACATTATTAATAAAGCGGTATTGTTATGTCTTCATCATTTTTATTTTTATTTGCTTATAACATTTGAGACATCGCATATTACATTGAGTTCATCGCAAATTTATTGGGTGTAATGTATAATTCATTAGTACACATAAATTTGTTTTTTAGAGACAATCAATAGAAAATTTAACTTAAGAATATTTTTAAAACCAGGCGTGTAAAGAAACGAAGAAAACGTAAAATAAGGATGTTGAAAACTTATCGGTCTATTTTAATACATGCTAGTAATTTTAACATTTATTGAAATTTTATAATAACAAAGCATCACGTAAAGAATTTTGGACTTTATGGCATTATAAAATATAGACTTAAACAGATTTTAGTAAATAAGATGTCGGTGATGGAAATAACGATTTATTGATGACGTATTTTCAGAACCTTTCAAGTAACGGTGAAAAATCCTGCCTTAATAATGTGATCTAATGCTGTTTCTGCTAATAGAATTAGTCACATATACTGAAATTAATAAAGAAAATTCACATTTAAGAAAATGATACAAATTACGTCATTTTAAATTTATTTTTGATTTCGTACTTTTTTATTTTATCTACGTGAAATTAGAAAGAGTAAATATACGAAATACTTGATTTTTTAATGAATCAAAACAGGATAATTACAATGTAGATCGTTAATGATACCCTCTATTAAAGGGATGCCACGAAACAAATATTAGATAAATTTATACAATATCTCTCTAGAGATGTAAATTTTCCAAATGTCACATATTTAGGGTTTTATAATAAATCAAATTACCATTGAATGTAATAAGTCTTCACCACCAGATTATAGTTAAAACAGAGAATATATATATATATATATATATATATATATATATATATATATATATATATATATATATATGTAATTAGAATATTTGTCGCATTATATTGATAATGAAGAGTAAATCATATCAATTTCCATATCACCCTTGCACTCTTGGGAATTCTGAATTTAGTTGAAGTCACGTACGTGGAGAAAATTCTTATACAGAAAAGAAAAGCTGACTACTATAATTGATGTATATTCTACAGACTATTTATTTCTTTTATTATGTTTAGCATATCTAACAAAATATAGCAAACACCGCTATCTCGTACTAATAATAAAGCAAGATCCTTCGAACAATTTTTGGAGCGGTCAAAAAAGATAATATCTGAAGAAGCTAATAAAAAGAAAATGTATAAATTTCATTAATTTATACTAAATATGGGCAAGTGAACATTTTGAGAGTAATCAAGTCCTACAGAATCAAATGGTTGGGACACGTTTTTTGACGTGAAGACCTAGACCCAGTTAAAAAACTGACGTTCGCGAAGATTGAAGGTACAAGGAGAAGAGGAAGACCACCTACAAGGTGGTTGGATAGTGTAGAGCAGGACATAAACAATTTGGAAGTCAACAGGTTAGTCAACCTTGATTTTGGGAGCAACCTTGCATCAAGTCGTACTACCTGGAGAGAGCTGATTGGAAAGACCTTGGCCTGAACCAGGCTGTAGTGCTGACAAAGAAGAAGAATTGAGTTTAGCATATGTAACTAAATATGATAGCAAACACCTTTATCTTGTACTTGTCGTAGCATGTCCGCTTATATAGGATCTAAAGGCTTAATATTTCGACATCAGAATGTGAGATGCCTTTTGTTTTATACTTCGTCATTTATTTCCGAGTAAAATACTGAGTCAATATCCGGTGATTCACGCTATTAAAGTAGTAGTAGCATTATAACTTGATAACGGATACGGAGGTTTTTATCACACGAACGTCTATCTGATTAAGCGAAAATGTGTTTTGTGCTACGTGGTTCCGTTTAGCTTAATTCTTGACCGATTACAGACTTATGGGTACGATCATTTATAGTTAATGAAATAGCAACGAACTTTTTTTACTTACGTTTCAAATCTCCATAATTAAGGCCTCGTAATGTATTTTAACATATCATCGATTACTGGTCGAAATTTTACTCCGCAGAAAATCTAATGACATATAAATGTAAGGTATATTGAGTTCGGCTACACGTAAATATCACAATTGTGAATAGTTTTTTAAAACTATACTTTTGTTAAGCTAGGTAATTTTTTTTAATAACATAGTTTAGAATCACGCTATGAATAATTAACTAAGTTGTCACAGTCTCGGAAGTTATGCTAAACCCGGCACCTCTGCGAAAACTTACAACTCAATATCTGCCGAACCAGAATTGAGAAATGATCGTATAAAATTGAATACTTTTTCCAAAAATCTACATAATTTTGTCACAACATCAAATGTTCATGAAATGTTTAGCTAGAAGTTTTCCCATAGGAGAATATAGCATACTTTTTCCGACCGTACCAACTTGACAGATTATTTGGAACGTGACCCTTGATAATATCGTTAAAAAATTTACTTAGCAACTGTCCATATTATTGGTCTACAGATCGACATTTTTCAATAGATTTACCGAAATAAACTTTTGCGTAATTTAAAGAATAACGCATTATTCAACTATTTAATTTGAAATATGTTTTATTCAATGAAATTTCGCTTGTAAATATAATGAATATGTTTCCTGCGAATGTTTGATAAGTAAATATTTGTGAACCACAGTTAATCTTTTAATATAATATGCAATCTAGCTAAATATGTTTTTATATTTAAAAATTGTTGGTTAGTTTTTACACATTTTGGAACGTCTGAATTATACTAATACTTTGGAAAACTTCTCCTGATACGTAATTTGAAAAAGTTATTTATGTTTATTGATTTACAAACGTAAATAAATTACTATTACATTTATACATCAGTCAAATCGTGTGCAAGTATTTTTTATGGTAAAGAACGAAAAAGTACCTAATTCCAAGTATTCTTCTAGTTACGCTAATGAAAAACTCACCGTGAAAAAACTATATGTAGTAGTTGAATTGTACATTGAATAATAAAATATGAAAACCGAAAATTCATGCAATAATAAACTATAACAAAAATTAAAAAAGAACACAAGTAGCGACTGTGCTTCAAAGCATAGGATTATTCAAAATATTTATACTCATATAATATTCAATATAAATGTCATAATATAGCATTGAGTAGAGTGTATGTACATATAAATGCGGGCTGTAATAAAGAACAAATTTATTATTCATGCAAGTGATTCTGTACATCAAACTAATACTCATATAATATACAATTATAATATTCAATATAAATGTCATGATATAGCATTGGGTAGAGTGTATGTACGTATAAATGCGTATATATGTACGTATAAGGGCTATAATAAAGAACGAATTTAATATTTATGCAAGTGATTCTGTGCCTCAAACTAAGAAGAAAATGTTAAGGAACTGTATGAATATTTTCAACCGATTAAATTTTTGATTTCAGTGAAAATGAATGGCTTTTTTTTCTCAGAAACGCGCTTCAAATATTGAGTATATTTGAAGCGCGTTGATATTGAAGCGAGTATATTTGAAGCGCGTCTGATGCACATAATCACTTATGAATAATAGACACGTTTCTTGTTATACAATGTATAAATGTATACATATATACATTACGGCGAGTTGTAATAAAAACGTGTTTACTATTTATACAGATGATCCTGTACAACAAACTGAATAGAAAATGTAAAAGAACTGTATGTAAATTCTTAACCGCTTCGAAAACATTACTGTGAAAGTGGCGATTTCCATGAAAAAAAGTTTCAATTTTTTTACAGATTTTCAATATACTTAGTGTGTCTATTATTCATGCAAGTGATTGTATGAATAATAGACACATTCTTTGTTACAGTTTGTATACGTCTCCAAGTGTACATAAATTTTGAAATGATTTTTTTATTCAATTGATATTAGAAATGTAGAATTTTTTTATTTCCGTTATCTGTGCTTACGTTTTAATTTTTTTTTAATATGAATCTGTATATGGTTGACAGAATAACATACTATACCGAAGATATCACACTAGCCAAGCTTCTTTTTTGACACAAATTTGTCTCATTTACTAATATACCAGATATAAAAATGAAACATTTCTTGCATTTTACAACTAATATCTTTACTTGGTTACACAAATCTATAATTTCTCTGATTTCATCACACCACGTGTTTCTTAATTATCCAAATTGTGTTTTTCCACCAAATGTCTCAAAATGTATCTACACTTCCTATATTATCAATACATATACGATCATTGATATTTTTAATTTTACCGAACATATATATAACTTTATAAAAAATATTTAGTGACTCAAAGCGCATGTAGATCACAAAACATTTTGTTTATTAGACTAGTTATGTATTTGAATATAATGTAGAAAAAAATTAGTTTTCCAATCAAGTGTACCTTTACACTAACACGTATATTTTAAAACTAACACGTACATAACCTTTACACTAACACGTATATATGCATGTAGACATTTCATATTGTTGATAACGCAATGGAATTGTGGTCCGCAGTATATACACTATCGTCCTTTTTCACGACGCAGGCGGGGCCTTTCATTAAATATACGAGCACGAATTCATATGAATTTAAGTAATACTTTGATTACCCATATATCCTAAAACGTTTTCTTACACCACTTTCAACCTATGGCAATAAATTTCCTTTATCGCAGGTGTGGCAAACCTTACGATTGCCTTGCAAAACTTAACGATCCATAAATACGTCACCTACAACTTTTATTAATAACAACTACTCACCCAGAGGACGACGTTGAAACAAAAAAGGGTGTACTTGATGCAATAAATTTGCGATTCCAATTTTCCAGTCCCGGAACCTCCCCCGTCACCTTCGCCCTTGCCGCCCATTATTTACGAATCCAACTTCACACTTTCAGTTGATCAGAACCTTCGCACCACACGCGGGCCCTTTTTCGTTTAACTGATAAAAAATCTTTTATAAAAAAAATCACGACATGCGCGGGTACCTGGTCCGGTTGCAGGTGTAGCGAACACTAACGAGAGTTGGGTCTCTTATCTGTGTTTCTGAATTAAACACCGAACGTAAGCCGCATATCTCTGTAGGAACGGCTTATCTTGCGAGATAACAGGTGGATGTTTCTAAATAACTATGACTGTTGATGATTCAATGTTTGCACAAAAACGATATTAAACAAAAATATGCGAAGAAAATTCTTTTTTCGATTAATTTGTCATACAACAAAATATTCTGTAAGTTCATTAACAGAATTTAATAAGCTCCATAAAAACTTTCAATATAATAAAGTTCATTTCGGATCGTCTATTAGTTGGTTCATAATAAGGTATAGTGAGTATTATTTTTGTAGAAGAAATTAAGACTAATATAAATACTAAAGTAATATAAACCAACTTACTTTCTAGAAAAAGTAAGTTGATTCATATTAGTATCTAGCAAAAATGGGACCAACTTTAATTAACACCAGTTCTCCATTGGTTTACTAACCTAAATCTAGTAAATAAGAAAGACCAAATACTAAAGTATCTACTCCGTTTGCTAACCCTTCAGTGACCGACCGAAAGACGAGAGTCATCCACGCCTCGAATCTTGAGTTTTTTGTTTTATGGTTTTGGTCGATAAAGTAGAGTTGCGTAAATTTTTAAACTAAAAAGTGTGCCTAAGTCATACGGTCGAATCAGAAACTGTCTATCTTTGTTGGTGGAGGACTAACGTCCTTACCACGTAAATATTTTTGGAATCATGAATGAACAAAAGGAAACCAACGTGAATTTCTATATGAGGTTATATCTCAGGCGGAAATCCATATTGGTTTCCTTTGACTTTATTTTTTTGTTTTGATTAGTATAATTGCAATAGTCAGTTTTTCAATTTCAGTTTTAAATTTCTAATTTTGAAAATATGTTTAAAACTCATTTACGTTTCGTTATTTTTAATTACTGATGATTTAACAGTAAATATAAAATATAACTTTCAATATCTTTCTATTTATAAAATATTTATCTAAACTGGATATCTAACGTTTTTCGCGTAACCATTAATGTATGTTTTGCTATGGAGTGCGACTATTGTAGGGTTAATATGTAGTAACCAGGGAGAAACGACGATATTTTCATCAACGTGGGCGACATAGTATTGAAAACTCTGTAAAAACAACTAATACCTAGTACATTACTTGAATTAGTTACAAATAGATGGAACTATGATAGAAAATACAGTCTTAAGCAAAATATTAAATATTAATACTCTTAGGCAAAATAATGTTAAGCAAAATATTAAATATTAATACTCTTAGGCAAAAGAATGTTAAATTAATATTTAATTGTTTACCATTCTATTATATTTCATTTGTCCATACGCTTCAAATAGCGAGTTATAATTAGTTTTTACATATCTACACATACATACGTATAAGAGTTTATTTAGATTTTTTTGTTCTTTGTACCAAGTTTCCGGTACAATTTTAATGAAACAATTCGCAAATTTTCAGTATCATCGAAATACAACATTTTGAAGAAAAAAAATAATATGCCTTTCAATAGTCATCCTTTATCTTATTCAAATAATATTATTCAAGTTTGTTGAAATCTATCAAATAAATATTCTTGAAAAGCAATTTCTTTGAAAGTTTGCGGTACAATTTTTATGAAACAATTCTCAAATGTTCAGTATCATGGATATACAGCAATGCAAAAAAATACTTGCTTTTCAATAGTCATCTGTTATCTTATTTTAGTAATTTTATTCAAGTTTGTTGAAATCTATCAAATAAATATTCTTGAAAAGCGATTTCTTTGTAAAATATTCATAAAGTTTTGATAGAAACTTTTGTCAGAAGTAAGGGAATAGTTTCTACGATACAATATTTTCAGATCTAGAATAGTGAGCTATTGAATTACGTTTCTTCTACTATTCATATAATAAGCGCGTATAAGCTAAACTAACAAAAACTAAATAAAGGGAAGTACCTCACAGAGCGTAATTTGAGTAAAATCGATTATAACTAAAGAGTATAGGAATTAACGAGCTAAGTTTCCTATGATAATATTAACGGGCTGACACATGCAGGGAGCAGGGCGCGGCCGCTATCGACTCCATTGTTATCAGCGGGCTGCCGACGATAAGGCCGCCTGCTATAACTTGGCCGCAAGATAATGCGGCCAGTACAAAACATTGTACGCATTAGATAGCTAAGCTGATACACGATTGGCTGGAAATGAGGCCAGGCGGCTGGTTGTGCCGGTTTTGTTTCAATTAATGTTGGCTTTTTGTGTAATTACAGCCGCCAGGTGTAATGTGGGGTGATATAATTATTTGTGTTTCCGACGTACATATTTTTGCTTAATATGTATCGGAATACATTTTGTTGTATACGATTATAATGAACAATAGTAATGGGATGTACGCACTCCGGTGCCCGGAATCAGAAAGGTGGTTGCGAGAGAAAGTAGAGAGAATGAAATGTAGTAAAAGTGAGAGAGAGTTAGTATAAACATACTGATGATGAAATGTTTGGAGAATGAACCGAGAAGATTGATCTCCAATGATGTGTACTCGTTTTTATTAGACTCGATATATGTACTCTTAATATGATATCTTTTGTGTCGTGATATATATATATATATATATATATATATATATGTATATATATATATATATATATATATATATATACGTGTGTGTGTTTATTTAACTATTACATGCGTTTACTTATCACTTTTTTGATTTTTGACGCAGTGATAATGTATGGTATATTCAATTTGCTTGGTACAGAATATGATATAGGTTTCATGTCATTTTTGTGTTCTGTACCTCAGACTAAAAAAGAGAATCCTTCTAAAATCACACACATGTCTGTCTGTCCATATGTCATAACTCACAATGTGGCCTGGAAACTTGAAATTTGGCGTAAAATACATCTTATTAACCCACCTATTTTACACCAACTTTGTTAAAATGAAGAAGAAATAAAGATGGGGTAAATTAAAAAAAAATTAATCCATATTTCAACTTAATCATGTTTCAATTAATCTGTTTTCTTTTTCTGTTTATCTCTTTCCTTAAATGTTTATAAGTGACTTAGTGTTTACGGAACCTCCGTAGAGCGACGGAGGTTCCGTAAACACTAAGGAAACTCCGTACAATTTCAAATCGTACTTTGATTACATTTTAGTACATTCCTTTAGAAGAATTATGAAAAGCTGCTATGTGACATTCACGCCAAGCATGTAAACTGCGATGAAGAACGTGCCGCAGAGTTCACTTGGCCACATGGGATTCTTGGAGTGCTTTTAGAGCGAATGCCAAGTAGCGCGCACGCGAATACTTTGAAAGGTTATGTAAAAGGTCATCATAAATTGTGAGATAGTCGAACTAACGTGGGGTTGGTGCGAGATGAACTTAGGTAGAAAAATAGAAATGACTTTTAGGTAGCCGTCACGCTAGATATCTGAAAATCAATAGGGTGAATACGCAAAACGAATTTTAAAATCATATTATTAGAAACAAAGTTAACTATAAATATTGATAAAGAAATAAGACAATTTTTATAATAAGATATTTTTTTTAGTATTAGCAAGTATAACTTTTGACATAATTTCAAGTAGTTAGGCCAATTTTAAAACATACGCGTATTGCGGAAATCTTGACTTTGATTCTCTAGGTTATTTTATGACCTCAAGACGGATGTACGGGATACAATGAAGTCGTATACTCTCGAAGCCATATTTCGTACTCGAAACGAACGTAAACGAAACTAGACGTAAATTTAGGTTAGATTAAAATCTAAGGTTAAGTTTGTAGAAGGATAAAATTGGATTAATGCTTTAAAATTGGGGGCGGTTCAAAAAAAATTGCTAAAATTCATCTTATTACAAAATATTAAAGTGCACGAAGGATAAATCATTAAAAAGAATTTTTAAAATACTACAACAGTGGTCTATAATTTTTTTTTCATAATCACATTAAAAAAAATGGTTGTAATATATATGCCCACATCACTCGTAATTACAGCATCTTTTGATAATAACAATTTCTTTGAAAAATGGTACATTCGATTCTATATTTTATTGTAATCATTAACGAAAATCTCGCTAAATAATTAATTAAAATTTAATTTTTTTTTCGTGTGGGCTATGTACTTACACCATTTAAGAACAAAGTTTGCTTTTTGATCGAAGTTTGCTTTTTAATCGTCTCTGTATAAGACAGTTAACAATTTCCGAAAATAAATTTGAAACAGATAATTCAAGGAAGAGTTTTCCATTTTATTCCAGTATTAATTGCATTAACTTTTCTTTAGTAGCTTATACCCACTTATTAGATACCTTCTTAGTGTTTGGTACCGTAAAAGGAGAAAAGGCTCCTTATAAGTTTACCCACGGATTTGTCGGTAAGTCCGTCACGGTCGTTTTTCTCAGAAACTGCTTTACGTAGTAACTTGAAATTTAACACAGTAATAAAACATAATAACCCGCACAAAATGGTTAAACTTAAAAATATTCATTTGAAATTTTAAAGAGGAAAAATAAAATACTCTGATAATTTTTTTTTAAATTTCGTATATAGTGTGTTGTGGTGTTTTTAAAACGACATTCTAAAATATATGGAAAAATGTAAAATTCCGCTCCTTTATTTCCGAAGTTACCGAAGCAGTAATTTTGAAAAAGAGTGTTGATAAAGTCTGACTGGAGAATTAGAGGAAAACTATAGAAATTAGCCTAAATTTTATCAGTTTTGAAATGAAATATATTTTTAAAAAATTTAAATTGAATATTTAAAAAGAAATTCTAAGAAATAAGCAAAAATTTCAAATTTTTGAAGTTACTGAAGCAGTCATCTTGAAAAAAGAGGGTTGATAAAGTCTGATTTGAGGATTAGAGGAAAGCTATAACGATTAGACGAAAATTATAATTTTGCCACATTTTTACGCCTGTGAAAGTTTTAGCAAATATTACCTTGCAATATATTTATTTATGTTAAGGAAAATAAATATCTGTAAATATTTTAATAGAAATACCATGTACGCTCAAATGTTTATAAGTGTTTCCGCACTTAAAAACATACATCGAGTCAGAGGATTGTGTACACACATAAATAACCATACGGAACCCTCGTAGTTCGAGTTTTATTCGTGTCAGACAAGGTTTTTCCTTCCACATATTTCACTTTCGTAAAAGCGACTATTTAATACCATTGTTTAGGCGTTATAAAATTAGAAATACTGTGAGTTACTCGGAGACCCGGTAAAACGAAATGTCGTTATAACTCTAGCAGATTGAAATCCTATATGATGGAGACCATGATGGTTATATTTGTCGATAATGATAATGTAAAGTAGTTTCGAAACGAAGGTACATTATCTTAAAATTCTGAAACAGTCGGTTGTATGTGCTTCGTAAAGTTTCGTAAAGTTCGTAAGTTCGCTTCGTAAAGTTTTACGCTGTGAAAAAATTTAGTTTGTGAAGGATTCCAGATAAAAACAGCGTATTTGAGTTTTGACAGTACTAGACCACTGTATACGATAAAGTATGTTGTATAACATAGGTTTATAAATACCAATTTAAGGATTTCATGAGCCTATATATTGGATAATACTAAATTTGTAATTTTTCTACGTTTGTTTCAAAACTATTTTCAACTGATATGAGTAAAGCCATAATTTGACGTTATACGTATATAAGACCCTTGACTTTTAATAATTTTATTTTTTCTAGTTACACATTGATTTGATTTAATTTACAATATATTAGACAACGTATCTTAAAGATATGATTGAGTATATATTTTTTTGTCTAACTTTTATATTAATTTAGTTATTCCTAATTTAAGTGATATGTAATCTTCCTGTTAATAAGCATTTTTAGGGTTCCGCTAATCAAAATAAAAAAGGCGGAACCCTTACTGGACCACTTTTTTCTCACCGAAGCCTATAGCCTTAAATTGCTGTAAAAATTTTTAATTTTTTGGTGTAAGCAGCAGTGTATTTACATTGGGAATAATTAATATTTGTAACTGGTTTGATTAGAATGGGTTAACCATAATTTTGTTTAAATGCTTAAGTGTGTACGGGACCCTCGTAGTGCGAATTCTCCTCATGCTTGACAGATTTTTTTACAATGACTCCATTATCTATTCAACACTAAATTGTATATTTTTAACATGTCTAATACAAATCTGTGGCTCATTAAAAAAGACAAATAAGAGACTCGACATAAATTCAAATGGTAAATTTACAAAACGCTTTTTTCTTTTTCGTAAAAAGTTAGTTTTCGTAAAAAATCGTTAAACGTTAGTTTTCGTAAAAAATCTTCCAGGTAGTGGTGAATAAAATGCTTTGTAATTTATCATTTTTTATTACACAATAAATTACGGGCAAAGGTATATACGAAATATAAAATATTTATTAATTTACCAAACAAATGTTTAGAAATTGAAATTAATTAAGCTTAAATTACCGAAGCACAACTGAACATTAAAATAGCCTAAGGTACATGAAACAGTCGCGTACATAATCTCAGTACAAAAGCTATACAATTCATTACGTACTAAGTAAGTGGGCTTGAAACTCAACAGCGTATTTGAAGGTCGACCAAATAGCGAAACCCTAAAACATTTCTTAGATTAAATCGTGCACCTTGAACACCAAACCAACATGAATGATATATTTAAATTACACTTTCCTTGAAGGAGCGCGCCGCTTTCTCACGCACCTTCACGGCGCAAACCGCGTTCGTCCTCACACAAGTAATTAAACATTCATTACTAAACTTGGTCCGTTTTAGAGCATATTCACAGTACGATTTAAATAGCGTGCTTTGCGCGCGATCAATCTAAACCGTATTTTCTTCTGTGTCTCGCTTGTATTTATATATGGCAATTTGTGAATATCTACTATGTCTGTATATGAGCTTTTCACTTTGAGTTAACTCCCTATGTGCTCGCATTTTCATTAGCTACGTAATATACATATATCGCAATTTTTCCACCCGTTTCAGTATTTCCATACTTAGTGCGTTTCGTCTATTCCAACCGTTTTTCCTCGTAGATGCACCCAAAATTATTGAAGTAAAACTTCTTTACGCTCGCTTGACTTGGGGAGTAAGCTGGTGAATGCGTGACGAGAGCGTTACGAAAAGTGTGATCAGGTGAGGCGAATGGAAGTTGAGAGGGAGATATAAGTTAGTGAAGACAGCAAGAGAGAGAGTTACGTTTCGTATATTACTCTAGGGACAAGAGAGAGAGGTGCGAGCACACATTTTCTTTCTCTCTTTCTCTCATAGCCAGTTATGTCTCGTATATCTAAGACACAATGCAAGCTTATTGTCTGTATCACAGTGTAGGAGCAAGAGAGAGCAGCGCACATTTTCTTTCTCTCTTCCTCTCATAGCCAGTGCATGAAATATATACATAAGCGAGTTTGCTAGCGTTACGCGATAGGTGATTTTTTTATTATTTTGTAATTTCATTTCGTTCTTGAACAATTTTATAAATTATTATTTTGTTCAATACATTAAATATTCTACGTTTAAAGTGAACAAAATTGTAAATTCATTTTAAAGTTCATATTTTGTGAATTTGAAGTTTTACTTGAGTCGTGTGGTTTAAAGCACACTCGTTTTTTTTAAGAAGTTCAAAGGCTTTTTACGCTTCTGTCATAAATCAGTTTTGGTTAATTAATTTCCAGCTAATAATTTTAAAAACTTCTTACATATAGCCTTTATGTAAAAGAAGATAATTTTCTACAGCTCATGCGAATCTAAAACTTAAAGTGGGCATTTTATTATTTAATTATTGGAAGTTATTATTCAATACAGGTTATTCACGAAATCGTTGACAATTATTCTTAATAGATGCAGATGTTATTTATTCAACCATTATACAACCTTTAATTTTAGTCAATTAATCTTATACGGACTATTTAAAACCTCACACCAGCTACAGTTATAAGTCGGGCTCATTGCCGCCCGCCCTCGCGAGTTGCGAGTGGGGGGCGGCACGGCGTCTATACGGCCCTTATTTATTGTCGGCGCTTACGATAACAGAGCTCGCGTGCCCGCGGCGCCCCCACAATTAAGGCCACTTTACATTTTTCACTAAGAGTTGACGCCCGCGGTAAGCTAAGCGCGGTTTAATTTTTAATTTCTTATGCGGCATTCGAATGGACTCCGTCTGTATTTCGTGTAATATATTGGTGCGCAGTAAGCACGCGACTGATAGCCAAATTGTCTAGCAATATACCTTATTTTTTATGTATCAATGTTACCAACTAATTTCTTAGAAAATGCGTGCTGAGGCACTTAAACAGCATTTCTTAAATTAAGTGACGATGTGCGCCCAATAACAATATAAGTATTTTAGCTACATAAATGCTTTTAATATTTTATAACATAAAATTATTACATTGTTCATTATTTTACTATTTATCGAACGATTTGAATCTTACCTGTGCGGCCGTAAACAGGCAATTAAAATTTCTGAAAATTGTTCAGAGCGAACAAATTTTATTGCCCAAAACAAGGAACAAGTATCAATGGCATTCTTTCCTCGTAGCTTTTTTTCTGTATTTATTAATTCTAGGGTAAAGTAATTCACTTTTGAACTATTCTTTATATGCTGATGATCTAGAATATCCCTACACTGTTATGAAAATATTTTCTTCTATTGATTGATAGCTTGTGCGCAATTTTTAATCGAAGCAGCTAGCGGGTCAGAATGCGTTTATTAAATTTATATTAGTGTAGTATTTTAAAACCAATTGTATTTTTGATCAATGTTTGGGTCAACTTATAAATTTATTGCGTTGAATATATTTGGCGTTAATTTTGTAAAAATTAATTGTTCACAATTGAATGAAACTACGTGATGTAGTATTATTTCTACTTTCATTAATTTCTTTACCACGGCCTAGGTTAATTAAAGAAAGTAGAAATAATACTATATCACGTAGTTTCATTTAATTGTGAAATTTGTTGTGGTTGCTTTTTAAGAAATAAATTATTTAATTAAAGGTGTTGAATATATTTGGCGATAATTTTGTAGAAATACATTGTTCACAATTAAATGAAACTACGTGATGTAGTATTATTTCTACTATCTTTAATTTCTTTACCACGGCCTAGTTTTCGTTGCATTACGACATCTTTGTTAATAGCCCACCTGCAGATGTTGTAATATAACGAAAATCATAGTAAAGAATGTAAATAAAGAGGAGATATAGAAATAATACTACATCACGTAGTTTCATTTAATTGTGAATAATTAAAGATGCATCACTAAATTATCACAGCTAGTTATTAAAGTATTTTATTTTTGTTACGTCTTTGGATAATTCAGTTTACTTACTACTGGTCCCTATAATCTAGAAACTATTAGTAGTAACATTTATCGAACGATAGGTCGTCTTCAGTTATTGACGGTTTATGTGCGTTGTTTAATTGGTGCTAGCTGTAATCTTTATAAATATAAAATGATCCTTATGGCAGATAAAGATTATATTTAGTTATTTTAAAAAATGTTTACATTTGTATTTATAGAAATTATTATTTTGGATAGCTTCGTGTTTTTTGTCTTTTAGTAAAATAAATTTTGTTTCAGTTAGTTACAAGGTAAATATCTATTTGATCTAATTATTTACTAAAGGCAAAGGCGGAAGGAAATATGCAAACAAAAATAACGTATCTTGCATGAAGTTAACTTGCGTAAAAAGATGAAAACTGGGTAGCATTATCATTTTTATTCCTGAGTTTAACCTTGAATTAATTTTTTCTTTTTCAAACTTATATTGTTCCGTTACCAAAATAGAATAGACACTATTACATAAAAAATGAAATAGGATATGACATTTACTAAGTTATCTGAATGAAAATTTTCTCGTCACGTAAGCTTTGCGTAATTCTCTCAGGAAAATATTTAAAAAAACATAGCGATGACGTTAAATCCCAAATCGGTAATTCAGGCTGCCTATATACTGTCGGTAAATTCGTAGTTTTATTTACATATTTAGATTTATTCATTCAGTAGGTTTATAGGCAAACAGTAGGCGGGCGATATGTGTTTTGATTCTTAGATCGTATAACCAGTATACTTAATGAAGGCGAATTGTTTCGTAAATAATTGATTACGTCCAATGAAACAACACGCTCGTCTTTTCAACTATTCGTGTGATACCCTAGTATTGAAGCAGGGCACTCCGACTAGCCGCACATTAGATCGTCAATATATTAATAGCTAGCACTATAAACTGCCCGCAGCGATGGAGCTCAAGGCTTTGTGTCCGACATATTATTGTACTTAACTTGGCCAGATGTTGAGTATCAATATCCATTGCTGCCCTGCTCGTCTTTCGAGAATTGAACAGTGTTTGGCTAAAGGCAGTTCTGGTAAAATTATAATTAGTGGTATGTGTACGTAAATTTGTGAGCAAATACTCGGGTATTAAGAAATTATGCTGCTTAAATAACTTCTAGCAACTTAAAGGAAGATAAGTATAAGTATTGACTAAACCAAATATAAGATTTTTTTTTTAGATTCGAATTATGATATAAATACGAATTATATAGAAAAAAATTGTGAAATTTTATACCTAAACTATTATATTAGGTTATTGGATAGAGAAATGGATCAAGAATTGATAATAATTCACCTATAGCTTAATGCGGAATTATTAATGCATATATTACAATTAAGGGGTAAGCTTTCAGATATATATATTAAAAGCCCAAATTAAGCTGTGGATATTTTAAAAATAATTGTGGATATTTTTTTATCAGTGGGCTCGATTATATCAAAGGCTACTCCTAAAAAGAAAGGTTATAGTTACTTTATAACGTGTCCTATATCTATGTATACAAATATTTACAAAAACATTAGACAAAACAAAACGGGGAAACATGCATTGATTCGTGAGTGAAAATATCACAGAAAGACGTGAAAATTCAGATAAAAAATTCAAATAAAATATAAATTTAATTCATGTTCCTATTAACTAGTAGATATAAAAACAATATTTATTTTGTGATTCCGTAATGTCACATTATATATTTAATTTGAATAGACTTATTTCAATTACGTATTAATAAATAATATCTATTTATTCAACAAAATTAATCTTACTCTCAGTACGAGTAGAACTCGCAATAGTATGGTTCTGTACAGAATTAAGCACATATAAACATATAAGGGTACTTAATACTTTTTAATAAATCTATTTATAAATAGTATTTTACACAATGTATATATATATATATATATATATATATATATATATATAGATATTGTTGCTATACAAGAAATTATATGGCTTGATCAGGTCATGTAGTAAAAACAAAATCATGTGATTTTTTACAGTCACTATCCCAAAAACATGTGGGCACTGACTGTACTCAACAAGCGTATCAGATATTTGATTTTGGATTTGTGACTGTTTCTGGAAGCCTGTGTAAGATTAGACTAAAAGTAAATTTTTCAAAATATCTATTATTTGTGTACATGCGGGAAAGAGGCTGAAGAAAAGGATAAATTCCGTGAAAAGCTTAATAATTTGTTATTTAATGTCTCTTTTTGACGCATATATATATATATATATATATATATATATATATATATATATATATAGTAATGCTTAATATCCAGTCCGCAAATGTAAATAACTTCTGTTAAAAAAACAGGTTATATTAAAAATAATACTATTCAATAATAATTAATATATTATTGAAAATTTCAATATCGTAATATAAATATTATCACTCAATGTAGTAATAATGATAAAAAATATATTTTGATGAGTAATGTTTTAAGGAAAAAAAGACTTTTTAATTTAAATTTTATTTCATGAATATGTTGCGACAACTATAATAGTATAATAGTATAAATATTGCTATGGTTTTCCAGTAAACTTCTAATAACAATATTTCTTTTAAAAATTTTGACTAAGAAATATTTGATTTAGAAATATTTGACTATTTTTATTATTATAGATAAAAGGTGGGGGAGCACTTATTATATACTATATAATACTAAAGATATTAGAAAGAGAATCTTTGCTAATAGCCCACCTGAAGATGTTGTAATACAACGAAACCTAGGTCGTGGTAAAGAACTAAAAGAAAGTCGAAATAATACTACATCACGTAGTTCCATTTAATTGTGAATAATGAATTTCCACAAAATGAACGCTAAATATATTCAATATTATTAGAACTATTTTACACTAACGACCAGCCGCGTCTTCACAATGATAGGAAAAGATTTTGAAAACCTGCGCGTATAATTTAATTACTTGAAAATATCCTCATGACTCTTAAACTATTCTTTATGAAATATGGTATAAAGAAATTTTGATTTATGTATGTTACAATTAAAATCTTGACTGTAATAGACTCAGTGATACGGTGAGGTTGGGGAATTTATTTTTGTGACTGTTTTTGATAATATTACTATAACTTGCTTATACTAGCAACCCGCTATTACTTCACACAGGCTTCACACGGGTAGGCAAAGATTTTGAAAACCTGCGCGTATAATTTAATTACTTGAAAACACCCTCATGACTTTTAAGCTATTCTTTATGAAATATGATATAAAGAAATGTTTATTTATGGAAGTTGCTTTTATCAAAATATTGACTGTAGTAGACTCAGAGATACGATGAGGTTGGAGAATTTATTTTTGTGGGGGTTTTTGATAATATCACTATAGCTATCTTACACTAGCAACTCGCTATTACTTCACACAGGCTTCACATGGGTAGGCAAAGATTTTGGTAACCTGAGCGTATAATTTCATTACTTGAAAACACCCTCACGACTCTTAAACTTTCTTTATGAAACTATGGTATAAAGAACTTTTTTATTCATGCAAGTTGCTTTTTTAAAAATCTTAACTGTAGCAGATTCAGAGACAAGGTTGGTAGGGAGGGGGGACTTATTTTTTGTTAACATTTTCAATAATATTACTAGAGCTTTCTTACACTAGCGACCCGCGACTACGCCACTACTTCACACGCGCAGGAAAACATTTTGAAAACCCACGCGTATAATTATATTACTTGAAAATATCATCATAACTTCTAAACTGTTATTTATTAAACTACGGTATAAAAGAATTTAGAACTATATAAGTTTCTGACTATCAAGTTGATAAGAATTAAGTATGTTTTGTCCATTAAACTCTCGAAAATTGAGTTGAAAATGATTTTTTTTTTAAATTGTTAAAAGTTTATCATGTATTTTATGAAATATGCTACTGTAATAAACTTTATTGCAAATTTTTTTGAGAATAGCAATGTTGCCATACATCTCTCACTATGTTTTCATGTATTTCTAACTATTTGAACAGCATACTCCAAGATATATCTTCGACGAATGGTATTTCCCGACTACGTCAATATTCATAGTCACAGATCGGGTAATTTTACAACTTATTCATAAGTTATACGCCAAAACTATCTCATGAATTAATTTATCTACTAATGAAGACAGAAACAGCTTGAAATTCGTTAAAGAGTTCGTATACAACAAACAAACTAATGAATATACCTTCATTCAGATCTACAATATTAGTAACGTTGTGAAATTGGTTCCTAATACTTTCATATTTGTATATGCAATGAATCACGAATTCGTATCAAATTAATTAAACTGAACAGATTCAATATTGAATTGAACCGCCCACTGATTCAAATAATTTATTTACGCCGGCCAGTCCCAAACTGCCAGTGAAAGCCGTACACACTCCAAGCTTAAGGAGGCATTCACGGTATGTACGTTACGGTGTACCTGTAGACGATGTAGTCAGAGGTGAGTTCGCAGGTAAAATTTCAGGTTCCGAGAGGGAAAACTTTATTATTTCAACTCCTGAACTGGACTGCGAAGCTAGTTACTTAATTTTGGTCGGTTTCTACTTATTTTAGTTTTAATTAAGTAAATTTCTGTCTCCTGCCCTACTACGCTGACAGCAGTCAAACAGCATTGGTGTGCAATATTTTGTAGTGTTACAGGATTTAAGTTAAACTAAGCGTATTAAAGCGCACATTTGAAGTTTACTGCATCGGCCGGGTGTTTAGTTACATAAAAATAATTAAAATGTGACCTTGCTTTGATGAAGATATGGTGAAATAAGTAAAACTCAGACAGGCATATATACACACACACACACACACACACACACACACACATATATATATATATATATATATATATATATTTATTTATATATATACCTATATATATATATATATATATATATATATATTGCAATGTAATAGATGAGATTAAGGAGAAGCATTGATTTTCACGGAGCGTGCATCATTTTAAAGAAGCAATAAAAATACTTTTTGTTACAACAGATAAATACATAAGAAAATATATTAAGAGAAGAAATGAAAAAGAAATCAGGTTACATCAATTTTATTGAATTTTTTTATTCTTTTTTTACATATACGGTTAGAAGAAAATCTCCTTTTAATTTCAGAAAAAATTAACGCGAATTATCACTTTCCCCAACATTTCAATTTAAAAATATTTCATAGAAAAAAAAACATGAAAATCAAGTAAAAATTGGACATACGTACAAGTGTCACATGTCCCTTATTCTAAGAAGCAGATCAGAGATATCATTTCATAATCCATGACTGAGGATTATATGGAACAATTTAATTAATGTACAACGATATTATAATTAACTGTAAATTCATTATTTTGGTACTCTTCTAACTTCCTAGGAAGTTTCACTAAGAAAGTTTTTATTTCAATTCAGTAAAAGATAAGAAATACAGAGAACTTCAAGACAAAGGTGACGGGCCCAAAGTCAATTGGCCTACCTATTCCCTATTTTAAAATATATTTTGCGAAGGTGGGCCTTCGTCATCATCTTATCTTGTTATAAGGTGACAAATTTCAAGTCTGGGTGCCAAATTTCTAGTCTATCGGAAAGTATTTGAAATATCGATTACATAATTTTTAAAGACAGACAATAAGGCATGTGAAATAAAATATTTTATATATAAAGTACTCACGTATATTTGTACTTGTGATCAAAATTTAAAAATTACGTGACAATTTTTAATGTTAGTTGCCTAAGTTTTATTTATTATAAACTTTCGATACATTTTAAATAGAAAAAAATGACGTATAACAATGCAAGTATGAAGCCATATTATGAAGATTTATATAAATTGTGACAATATGAGTTAAAAGTATTTTTTTCGTCATATTTTCTTCGGTAAGCTTAGTGGTGATAGTGTATGTATTTGATTGGATTGTAAAGAGGTTCATTAATTTCATATAATGTAGAATTGATGTGTATATAAATAATATTCTTTTGTTGATATATTTTACTTGGTTGTTATATACAAACACACACGCGCGCACACGCACGCATGCACGCACGCAGGAACGCCCGAATGCACACACGCACGCAAATATGCACGCACACGCACACACACACATGCATATATATATACATATATATGTATATATGTACACATAAAAATTATTTCATTCCGCAAAATAAACTAACAACACATAATAGCTTATTGTTCAAAATGAGGGTGTGACTCATCTTATAATTCTACATCAGAATAAATAGTGAAGTACTTCGAGATCAGTGTATATGTTATTTAGCAAATTAACATTGTCGACTTTTTGTTGCGATGTATTTGAATAAATTAATTAATATTAATTTTAATAACATTAATCTTCGAGTAATTACTTTTTATCTCCTTTTTCATATTTAAACGGAAACCATGAATTATCAAATCAATTATATAGGTTTCTCCTCTTCTTTTTTCAAAACTTCTAAAGTCAAAATTTACCTAAAATAAAAGTTTACCTGAAAGGGAAATCAGTGATTTTAAATCTAGTGGTTTCGCTAACTTTTCGTGTGAAAAACGCTTGTCGTGTGAAAGAAACGCTAGACGATATATTACTATGTTGAAAAATAATACAGATCTTGTAAAAAGTTTAATAGGAATAATATGTGCCCTTAAATGTTTAAACGTAAATATCTTATATGTTCGATGTATATGCCGCAGTGTATAGGCAAACATCATCGTACGTGTTAAAATCCAATTTTTTAAGTTTCAGAATTTACCCCGTAACAGGTTTTATATGACAAACTTCAAAGATCAGTTAAAGTAACACATCAAATTAAAAGTACGAATATTGAAATATGCGGATGTATTTTCAGAAAAAAACCTAAATTTAATTTTTCTCCTGGTTAAATTTGTGAAATGTTAAATAACCAATACAATTACTTGTATTAATAGTATAGAAGATTGCCATCTACACTAACAAAGATCACTATTCAATTAGTGAGCAATTTTTAATAATTTTTCACCAACTAAATTCCAACATTACAATTTTTGGACAGAAAAATCACTCAAATTCTTGCATGGAACAAAAATGAATGAAAGATACTGCATAATTTATTTGCCCATGATATAAAATTTGTATCACAACAGGCGTTTAAGAAATGTTTGATAAATATAAAAATTATTTTATATTTAAGTGCGAAAAAATAACTCACCCTGAGTGTTAAAAAAAATTGATATAAAAAGTGCTCAAATATTATTTATGCGCGCACTTAATCCATTCTTTATAATAATGGGTAAATAGGTTGAGGCTTTGTAGTTTAAATTTTATGTATAGTGGATTAGTGCTGAATTGAGTAAGCGGTAATTATTTTACATTTCACAAAAGCTTTTCTATTTTCCATGAATTTGCATTCTTGTATTTTTTTAGGTTCAGCTGCTTGCTTAAATTACTACTTAATCAGCTATTTTGCATTTGATTTTATTTGACAAATTTTCGAAACTGTTTTTTTTCCCTTTTAATCAATAATTACAGGAACAATATATTTACCAACACAATATTTAAAATCATGTCTTTGAAATCGAACAAGTTTTCGACAAGTTTTGGAGAACGCAATTTAAAAACTTTAAGGCCTTGTATCTGAAATATTTCGATATAAAATTTGCAGGAAGTATTTCGTTAAGTACTATGAAAGAAAAGTAAGCACGAATACAATTCGACACCCCATTCAATTCTGCCAACCTTTGAAAAACGCACAAAAACACATAAGATACACATACTCACGGATACAGATGCGATTTTACATCTACTATCGTTTTGATCCGAAACACTCTTCTTTGATAGTCATAGACTCCATGCTGGATGCTATCATATTACCACCATTATTACTTCACCGTGGTATTTAGGGGGTTAGCTTAAAAGTTCATGAAGTTCAAAGCTTCCTGAGCCAGTAGATATTTGTGCAGGGTATATTATAACTCATATAAACATCGTACCTACTCACATGAATAATGAATTGTTTCATGACTATCGTACGACGTACTTCTCAAATAACATAGAAATGTGTAAGACTACTATTGAATTAATAAATTTACTCCAAATAATGTCACAGAATTGGGGTTAATCATTAATTATTGCTTGAAGTCAGAATAGCGAAACATTTTTTTTTTGTTAATTAAAACCTAAACGTAAGCCGTTTCGCCAAATTTATAAATGTTGCTTAATTTTATCGAAAAAATAATAGCGTAACGGTAAAATTAAATTCCAAGTAAGAAATTTATGCTGCATATATAATGTCATTAATTTCGCAGGTATACATACATATTCAGATTTCCACTTTCAGTAAGTTTATAGGCAAACAGCATATGGGCGATGTGTATAAGGATTCTCAGAGCGCATAATCGATACAATTAATGAAGCTAAATTGTTTCATAAATAATTGAGTCCATTCATTGGAGCAGCACGTTCGACTTTTCAACTATTCGTGTGGTACCCAAGCACTGAAGCAAGGCAGCCCGACTGGCCGCACGTTATGTCGTCGATATATTATTAGCTAGCACGATAAACTACTCGCAGCAGTTGAGCTCAAAGCTTCATGTCTGACATATTATTGTACTTAACTTGGCCTGATCCGAGTAGTAATATTGGTTGCTGGAGTACTCCGCTTTCAAGAATCGAATAGTGTTTGGTTGAAGGTAATTTAGGTAAAATTATTGCCAATGGTATATGAACAGCAATTTATAAGCGAATACTCTGGCATTTAACAAATGATGCTATGTGAATAACTTCTGAATATGCATTTAATGGAAGAGAAGTCCAAATAATAATGAAACCAAAGGTAATTTTTTTTTTCATAATCCTCGGAAAGTTTGTTAGTAAATTTAGAAATTTGATATTAATTCACAATTAAATGAAACTAGTATTATTGTATGATGATATGGGTGTAGTATTATTCCTACTTTCTTTAAGTTCTTTACCACAAGTTTTAATTGCGAATAATGAATTTCTACAAAATTAACGCCAAATGTATTCAATATTTGATATTAATTTTAATAAAAACTACAAAGATTTTTCACCAGTACTTAAACTAGTATAGAAGGTCATTAGATTGAGGAGTAGATTGAGTGCGAGGGAACATTCAAAGATGGGAAAACATCAGAAAAAATCATTCAAATTAATACCGCGAGCAGAAATCAATAAACTTATGTCGCGAATATAAGTTTATTGATTTTTATTGGAAAAAAATCACAAAAAATCGAAGCTTATAATGCCTTCATGTTTATATTAGTCCGTCACGCGGATGGGTGCTTAAACAAATTAATGAAATTTTGTATTTTCCAATTTATCGTAATATTTTCCGTGCCTTAAATATATTTTCCATAGCTTCGCTTGTATGTAATTATGTATGTAAATATATACTCGTTAAGTACTGGCGGTGCAAATAAACTAATTATTTAGCTAGCTAATTTTCACCCGCTTCTTATTGTTGTATGAATTGGATGCTTTGCAAATCTATTTAGTTTTTGTGATAATGTATCTTATTCATTATTATTAATACCATCGAGCTGATATGGTGATGGAGGAGAGAAGGAGATCAAATAAATTTCTCAATATTTGACAGTAAATATTTTTTTCATTCAACTTTCAAATACATTGCTGTGAAAAAAATTTAAAAATTCGATTTTACAGAAAATTAATTCAATTATTTTTTTAAATTTTCCTCATAAATAGTACCTTATAAACTGAAAAATTTGCCGTAAGTCGTTCTTCTGCGAAAATCCGTTTACAGTAACTACCTTAAAAATTAAAAACAAATCTGCTCATTTACGCAGGTAGGAAGGTGCTTTGCTGTAATAAATGCTTCATTAGTCCAAAATATAAATTCTTTATAAACCTAATAAAAAAATCAAATATTTTTTTTTGTATTAAAAAAAATATAATATCAACCGTGGAAAATGTTTTTCTTTAAAATGAAAATGAAAAGTATATAGAATATCATCACAGCCTTTTTTTCTCATTTTCTTTAGAGGTAAACTCCGTAAACATTACCAAATCAAAATTTGAAAACTTTAATCTTTATTGAGTTGTTTACACCTTTGTTTTTTATTTCATTGCTGTATGCAATACCACATTCTCTCTGCGAAGATAGGTTATTATTTGATTTGTTATTTTATTTTAAACAATAAACAAAACCGGTTGACTATATTCCTTGAGTTATCGATAATAAAACCCTTGCTTTTTTCTTGATGTTATTTATTTATTATCAGAAATATATAAATTATAGTAAAGAATTATTCAGATATTAGTGCTTGTCTATAGCTTCAACTTGATACGTTAAAGTAACATATTTTTGATCTTGAATGTAATCATGGAGTTTCATCCTGCAGGAATTATGTTATTTTTCTCTTAAAAAAGTATCCTATATGTTAATTCGAACCATTATCTTTGTCTTTACCATTTGTCCAGTTATTCAAGAAAGTCGATCCAAGATTTCAGGCTTCATTGAATTACTAACATCCGAATATACTTTTCGTAGTATTAATATACAATGCAAGCAAAGGTATTGTTAATACCCGAAGGTTTATACTTATTTCGTCATACGAAATACACGACGCCAAATTTTGGTAGCAATTCTTTGCAAAGTTGGTACATAATAAACTAACGAACATAACTTCATCAAAATTGGTAAAATTAGTAAATATTGGAATATCAAAGCAATTTCGTAATTTCCCAGAGTTAACTTAGTAAATACTAAGTTTGATTTCAAGCAGTTATTTTACGTGACAAAATGTTACTCGGCTACTGTAAAAAACTACAAAAATCGAACTTAGCTCCATTTTATCGATAATGTAACACATTTGTATTTTTTTGTACGGACAAGTAAAACTTGGTTTTCCAAGAAACAAAAAGATTTATTCAAGCATGTTTAAAATCATTAGTCATAGTTTTTATATTTTGGAGCACGTAGCCTAATTGAAATAGATTAACAAGTTGTCGGGTAAATAAAAGTTCAAATTGAAATTTGATAAAAAAATAAAATAAATTGTATTCAATTTCATCTCTTATCAATTCTTTTTTGAATATATTTTTTATTAATTTATTTTATAAAATGAAGAGTATCCCCACTGTTTTTAGAAAATGATAGGTGTTGTTCCCAGTGAAAATCCATGTTTCCTCTTTATATAACCTATTACCTTTTAAAATATATGTATAAGTTTATGTACTTCATCCTAAATTTTTCGTAGTACAGTTACCTTTTAATACTTATTAGTTGTGCTTATGACTTCGTTCGCGTGTAATTAAAAATACAATTTTTTTTGTCTTACATATTGCTTCTGGGCACATACTATTACTATACCAAATTTCATCAAAATCAGTCAGGAACATTTTATAGCAGGTATCACACCTGCTCAAATTAACATAGACAGACAGATAGACAAAAATTTGAAAAAAGCTTTTCTGTCTACTATTATCATTTGTTTCTGTATCGTTATTACTTTTTTTTATATTTTCAATGTACAAAATTAATTCTGCTACAATTTTATTACCGGTATATATTATGTACCTAATCATCCCATTGGTGTAGAAAACATTAAGTGCACACGCCCAATTTAAATTAAATCCTAAAACGCTTACATTTAATGCAGACAAATGCAACCAATGCTTCATTCTCGACGCAACAGGGCAAAAGACAGAAATTTACTTAATTAACGCTCAAACAAGCAGCTACCGACCAACACTAAGTAACTAACGAACTTCACAGTCCAATTGGAGGGATAAAATAATAAAACTTATCCCTCTCGGAGCCTGAAGTTTTACCTGCAAGCTCACCCTCTGACGACACATCATCTATATGCATACTCAAAAGAACAACCCGTCAATGACTTCTGAAGCTTCGAGTTTAGGCGGCATGCACCGACGGCTTTTGCACTGAGTGGCGTAAATGCTTTATCTCAGTGGGCGGTTCATTATGATGCTTGCTCGGAATAAAGTGTAGGTACAAGATTAGGAGGCCGCCTGTTTTAATGCGGAGTCGGCTGTCGGCACCTGTGGCGCAATAATATTATAGAATGGGTCATTAATGTCGACTGAATATTTGATTGGTTCTATTGAATCTGTTCAGTTCAATTCCTCCGCAACGTATTTATTGCGTATATACGAATATATCGAGAACCAATTTCACTGCTGTTGAATCAGTATATAATTATTAGGATGATTCATATTTTTAACACACATATATATATATAAATATATATATATATATATATATATATATATATATATATATATATATGCTTTCTCACAATCGATGTACGGAACATTGTACTTTCATTGTGAAATTATTTCATAGAATAAACATTATTTATCTAAAAAAGCAAGAAACACAAAGACAAGTGACACGAGTCTAAATTCGACGTACCTATTATTCAGTGCTAAGGAGGTTCTTTGCTCACTATGGCAAAGCAAGTTGAATAATATCTATTAAATATTATATTTGCGACAGAAATTTATAAATTACCGAAAAAAATTATTTTTTTTGTGTGTTTTAAACGATGCGTAAAGTATCTATGTGTAGGATACACGTGCGATGAAAAATAGATTTTTATTTAACACAGAAGTCAAAAAATAATTATGGAAAAAGTAGTTATATTGCAGTTTCCGCTTCAACTTAGATTAAAGCCCTGATTTACTTTCTAATTATATTTTGAAATTATAATGATAGTTGAAGATGGTCTCTTTACTACATTGTAAGTTAAATTATGTAAATAAATTAATATTCATTATAGTAATATTAGTCTGCAAATTACTAGTTTTTTCTCTTTTAATCTAATTAAAATATGAATCAAAGGAAAGAAACCATTGTTTCTCTAGATACACTCAGCAGGCCTTTATAAATTTCATTTAAACTTCATTTTTTAATTCCATCTAAGTAGATTCAAGAAATATATACATGAAAATATGACATAACGTAAATGTACGTGTGCATATGTAGGCACACGTTAATGTTTATTCGTAGCTAATGATATCTGTAGATAATTAAGTTAATAAATTTAAACATAATTTTTGTGATATCAATTAAATTTTTTTCAAATATATACAATTTTGGTATCATCACGGACGGGGTTTTTTAAACGATCACAAAAAATTTTTAAACATATTAAGCGAAAGATAGAAAGATCGATAAGAAACGTTACAATAAATTTTAAATAAATTTACCCCACAATACCAATAACATTCAATTTAAAATATTTTAATTTAGATATCTCAAATAGAACGACATACATAAAGTAGAGTTTACTTTCATTGATGTTTTGGCGGTGCTTTCTTTTGTATAGAAATCAAATTAGTTTTAAATAAAATCTTAAATTATTGTGAAGACTAAAGTTAAAGTCGTAATATTAACACTCCTTTCCGATACTAAAATCAACTTGATAAATCACATGAGCGATATCGAGCGAGAACAAAAAAAATCTGAATTAAGTTCTTTCGCTGGTTAAATATTTATACAAACCATAACCGATATCATTACTTGTATGAATATTTTAGAAGATTTACATCTACATTAACATAGATAACTCGATACAATTTTCAATTTTTGGACGAAAAAATCACTCGAATTCTTGCATGGGACAAAAATGAATGGAAGATACTGCCTAATTTATTTGTCCACGATAAAAAATGTATATCACAATGAAAGGGTTTTATAAAATGTTAGACAAATGTAAAGGTTCTTTTATATATAACCGAATAAGTTTTCGACAAGTTTTGGAGAACCCAATTTAAAACTTTAAGACTTTGTATCTCGAGATTATTATAATTATCCGAATCCTGAAATATTTCATTACGAAATTTTTCACGAAGTATTTTGTTAAGTACTGTGAAATAAAAGTAAGTCCAAATAAAATTGTGCACCCCATTTAATTTTGACAAACATTGAAAAATGCACAAAAACACATAAGATATACATACTCACGGATACAGATGTGATTTTAAATCCACTATCGTTTTGATCCGAAACACTGTTCTTTGATAGTCATAGACCCCATGCTGGATGCTACCATAATATTATCATTATTACTTCACCGTGATATTTAGGGGGTTAGCTTAAAAGTCGTTAATTCATGAAGTTCAAAGCTTCCTGAGCCAGTAAATATTTGTGCAGGGTATATTATAACTCATATAAACATTGTACCTACTCGTATGAATAATGAATTGTTTCATGACTATCGTACGACGTACTTCTCAAATAACATAGAAATGTGTAAGACTACTATTGAATTAATAAATTTACTCCAAATAATGTCACAGAATTGGGGTTAATCATTAATTATTGCTTGAAGTCAGAATAGCGAAACATTTTTTTTTTGTTAATTAAAACCTAAACGTAAGCCGTTTCGCCAAATTTATAAATGTTGCTTAATTTTATCGAAAAAATAATAGCGTAACGGTAAAATTAAATTCCAAGTAAGAAATTTATGCTGCGTATATAATGTCATTAATTTCGTAGGTATACATACATATTCAGATTTCCACTTTCAGTAAGTTTATAGGCAAACAGCATATGGGCGATGTGTATAAGGATTCTCAGAGCGCATAATCGATACAATTAATGAAGCTAAATTGTTTCATATATAATTGTGTCCATTCATTGGAGCAGCACGTTCGTCTTTTCAACTATTCGTGTGGTACCCAAGCACTGAAGCAAAGCAGCCCGACTGGCCGCACGTTATGTCGTCGATATATTAATAGCTAGCACGATAAACTACTCGCAGCATTTGAGCTCAAAGCTTCATGTCTGACATATTATTGTGCTTAACTTGGCCTGATCCGAGTAGTAATATTGGTTGCTGGTGTACTCCGTGGAAAATGTTTTTCTTTAAAATGAAAATGAAAAGTATATAGAATATCATCACAGCCTTTTTTTCTCATTTTCTTTAGAGGTAAACTCCGTAAACATTACCAAATCAAAATTTGAAAACTTTAATCTTTATTGAGTTGTTTACACCTTTGTTTTTTATTTCATTGTTGTATGCAATACCACATTCTCTCTGCGAAGATCGGTTATTATTTGATTTGTTATTTTATTTTAAACAATAAACAAAACCGGTTGACTATATTCCTTGAGTTATCGATAATAAAACCCTTGCTTTTTTCTTGATGTTATTTATTTATTATCAGAAATATATAAATTATAGTAAAGAATTATTCAGATATTAGTGCTTGTCTATAGCTTCAACTTGATACGTTAAAGTAACATATTTTTGATCTTCAATGTAATCATGGAATTTCATCCTGCAGGAATTATGTTATTTTTCTCTTAAAAAAGTATCCTATATGTTAATTCGAACCATTATCTTTGTCTTTACTATTTGTCCAGTTATTCAAGAAAGGCGATCCAAGATTTCAGGCTTCATTGAATTACTAACATCCGAACATACTTTTCGTAGTATTAATATACAATGCAAGCAAAGGTATTGTTAATACCGAAGGTTTATACTTATTTGGTCATACGAAATACACGAAGCCAAATTTTGGTAGCAATTCCTTGCAAAGTTGGTACATAATAAACTAACGGACATAACTTCACCAAAATTCGTAAAATTAGTAAATATTGGGATATCAAAGCAATATCGTAATTTCCCAGAGTTAACTTAGTAAATACAAAGTTAGATTTCAAGTAGTTATTTTACTTGATAAAATGTTACTCGGCTACTGTAAAAAACTACAAAAATCGAACTTAGCTCCATTTTATCGATAATGTAACACATTTGTATTTTTTTGTACGGACAAGTAAAACTTGGTTTTCCAAGAAACAACAAGATTTATTCAAGAATGTTTAAAATCATTAGTCATAGTTTTTATATTTTAGAGAGTAAATAAAAGTTCAAATTGAAATTTGATCGTAATTGAAATTTGATAAAAAAATAAAATAAATTGTATTCAATTTCATCTCTTATTAATTTTTTTTTTAATATATTTTTTATTAACTTATTTTATAAAATGAAGTGCATCGCTACTGCTTTTAGAAAATGATAGGTGTTGTTCCCAGTGAAAATCCATGTTTCCTCTTTGTATAACCTATTACCTTTTAAAATATATGTATAAGTTTATGTACTTCATCCTACATTTTTCGTAGTACAGTTACCTTTTAATACTTATTAGTTGTGCTTATGACTTCATTCGCATGCTTCTGGGCACATACTATTACTATACCAAATTTCATCAAAATCAGCAGGATTTTATAGCAGGTATCACATCTGCTCAAATTAACATAGACAGACAGATAGACAAAAATTTGAAAAAAGCTTTTCTGTCTACTATTATCATTTGTTTCTGTATCGTTATTACTTTTTTTTATATTTTCAATGTACAAAATTAATTCTGCTACAATTTTATTACCGGTATATATTATGTACCTAATCATCCCATTGATGTAGAAAACATTAAGTGCACACGCCCAATTTAAATTAAATCCTAAAACGCTTACATTTAATGCAGACAAATGCAAACAATGCTTCACTCTCGACGCAACAGGGCAAAAGACAGAAATTTACTTAATTAACGCTCAAACAAGCAGCTAACGACCAACACTAAGTAACTAACGAACTTCACAGTCCAATTGGAGGGATAAAATAATAAAACTTATCCCTCTCGGAGCCTGAAGTTTTACCTGCAAGCTCACCCTCTGACGACACATCATCTATATGCATATTCAAAAGAACAACCCGTCAATGACTTCTGAAGCTTCGAGTTTAGGGGGCATGCACCGACGGCTTTTGCACTGAGTGGCGTAAATGCTTTATCTCAGTGGGCGGTTTATTATGATGCTTGCTCGGAATAAAGTGTAGGTACAAGATTAGGAGGCCGCCTGTTTTAATGCGGAGTCGGCTGTCGGCACCTGTGGCGCAATAATATTATAGAATGGGTCATTAATGTCGACTGAATATTTGATTGGTTCTATTGAATCTGTTCAGTTCAATTCCTCCGCTACGTATTTATTGCGTATATAAGAATATATCGAGAACCAATTTCACTGCTGTTGAATCAGTATATAATTATTAGGACGATTCATATTTTTAACACACACACACATACACACATATTTATATATATATATATATATATATATATATATATATATATATATACATATATATATATATATATATATATATATATATATGCTTTCTCACAATCGATGTACGGAACATTGTACTTTCATTGTGAAAATATTTCATAAAATAAACATTATTCATCTAAAAAAGCTTTTTATTTTAATTGCACTAAAAAGCAAGATACACAAAGACAAGTGACGCGAGTCTAAATTCGACGTACCTATTATTCAGTGCTAAGGAGATTCTTTGCTCACTATGGCAAAGCAAGTTGAATAATATCTATTAAATATTACATTTGCGACAGAAATTTATAAATTACCGAAAAAATTTATTTTTTTTTGTGTGTTTTAAACGATGCGTAAAGTATCTATGTGTAGGATACACGTGCGATGAAAAATAGATTTTCATTTAACACAGAAGTCAAAAAATAATCTTTGGAAAAAGATAGTTATATTGCAGTTTCCTTTGCAACTTAGATTAAAGCACTGATTTATTTTCTAATTATATTTTGGAATTAGAATGGTTCGTGGATGGTATCTTTACAACATTGTAAGTTACCCTTATCGACCCTCCCCAGCTCTATTTTTTGTAAATAAATTAATATTCATTATAGTAATATTAGTCTGCAAATTACTAGTTTTTTCTCTTTTAATCAAAGTAAAATATGAATCAAAGGAAAGCAACCATTGTTTCCCTAGATACACTCAGCAGACCTTTATAAATTTCTTTTAAACTTCATATTTAATTTCATCTAAGTAGATTCAAGAAATATATACATGGAAATATGGCATAACGTAAATGTACGTGTGCATATGTAGGCACACGTTAATGTTTATTCGTAGCTAATGATATCTATATATAATTAAGTTAATAAATTTAAACATAATTTTTGTGATTCCGATTAACTTTTTTTCAAATATATTAATTTTTGGTAACAACCCAGACGGGCTTTTTTAAACGGTGACAAAAAATTTGTAAACGTATTAAGCGAAACGTTACAATAAATTTTAAATAAATTTACCCCGCAATACCAATCACATTCAATTTGAAATATTTTAATTTAGATATCTCAAATAGAACGACATACGTAAAGTAGAGTTTACTTTCATTGATGTTTTGGCTGTCCCTTCTTTTGAATAGAAATCAAATTAATTTTAAATAAAACCTTAAATTATTGTGAACACTAAAGTTAAAGTCGTAATATTAACACTCCTTTCCGACACTAAAATGAACTTGATAAATCACATGCGCGATATCGAGCGAGAACAAAAAAAATCTGAATTAAATTCTTTCCCTGGTTAAATATTTATACAAACCATAACCGATATCATTACTTGTATGAATATTTTAGAAGATTTACATCTACACAAACATAGATCACTCGATACAATTTTCAATTTTTGAACGGAAAAATCACTCAAATTCTTGCATGGGACAAAAATGAATGGAAGATACTGCCTAATTTATTTGTCCACGATAAAAAATGTATATCACAATGAAAGGGTTTTATAAAATGTTAGACAAATGTAAAGCTTCTTTTATATATAATCGAATAAGTTTTCGACAAGTTTTGGAGAACCCAATTTAAAACTTCAAGACTTTGTATCTCGAGATTATTATAATTTTCCGAATCCTGAAATATTTCATTACGAAATTTTTCAAGAAGTATTTTGTTAGGTACTGTGAAATAAAAGTAAGTCCAAATAAAATTGTGCACCCCATTTAATTTTGACAAACATTGAAAAATGCACAAAAATACATAAGATATACATTCTCACGGACACAGATGTGATTTTAAATCCACTATCGTTTTGATCCGAAACACTCTTCTTTGATAGTCATAGACTCCATGTTGGATGCTACCATAATATTATCATTATTACTTCACCGTGATATTTAGGGGGTTAGCTTAAAAGTCGTTAATTCATGAAGTTCAAATCTTCCTGAGCCAGTAGATAATTGTACAGGGTATATTATAACTCATATAAACATTGTACCTACTCGTATGAATAATGAATTGTTTCATGACTATCGCACGACGTACTTCTCAAATAACATTGAGATGTGTAAGACTACTATTGAATTAATAAATTTACTTCAAATAATGACACAGAATTGGGGTTAATTATTAATTATTGCTTGAAGTCAGAATAGTGAAA
Organism: Druceiella hillmani; assembly: GCA_039881145.1. Lineage (NCBI taxonomy): Eukaryota > Metazoa > Arthropoda > Insecta > Lepidoptera > Hepialidae > Druceiella > Druceiella hillmani. Next base: position 29,596,377 of record JAYKKI010000002.1, read on the forward strand.
AAATGTGTTTTCCTTAATTAAAACCTAAACGTAAGCCGTCTCGCCAAATTTATAAATGTTGCTTAATTTTATCAAGAAAATAATAGCGTAATGGTAAAATTAAATTCCAAGTAAGAAGTTTATGCTGCGTATATAATGTCATTAATTTTCATAGGTATACTTACATATTCAGATTTACTCTTTCAGTAAGTTTGTAGGCAAACAGCAGATGGGCGATGTGTATAAGGATTCTCAGCGCGCATAATCGATACAATTAATGAAGCTAAATTGTTTCATAAATAATTGAGTCTATTCATTGGAGCAGCACGTTCGACTTTTCAACTATTCGTGTGGCACCCAAGTACTGAAGCAAGGCAGCCCGACTGGCCGCACGTTATGTCGTCGATATATTAATAGCTAACACGATAAACTACTAGCAGCAGTTGAGCTCAAAGCTTCATGGCTGACATATTATTGTACTTAACTTGGCCTGATCCGAGTAGTAATATTGGTTGCTGGGGTACTCCGCTTTCGAGAATCGAATAGTGTTTGGTTGAAGGTAATTTAGGTAAAATTATTGCCACTGGTATATGAACAGCAATTTATAAGCGAATACTCTGGCATTTAACAAATGATGCTGTGTGAATACCTTCTGAATATACATTTAATGGAAGAAAAGTTCAAATAATAATGATTTTTTTTTCATAATCCTCGGAAAGTTTGTTAATAAATTTGGAAATTTGATATTAATTCACAATTAAATGAAACTAGTATTATTGTATGATGATATGGATGTAGTATTATTTCTACTTTCTTTAAGTTCTTTACCGCAGCTTTTAATTGCGAATAATGCAGTTCTACAAAATTAACGCCAAATATATTTAATATTTGATATTAATTTTAATATAAACTTCAAAGATTTTTCACCAGTATTTAAACTAGTAAGAAGGTTGTTGGATCAAGGAGTGGATTGAGTGTGAGGGAACATTCAAAGAAGGGAAAACATCAGAAAAAATCATTCAAATTAATACCGTGGGCAAACATTTTCGCGACATAAGTTTATTGATTTTTATTGAGACCGATCCTGAAGTACAAAAAAATTATACATATATATATATATATATATATATATATATATAATTTCTCAATGTTTGACAGTAAATATTTATTTCATTCAACTTCAAAATATAATATATATTGCTGAAAAAAAAATTTAAAAATTCTGTTTTACCGAAAATTAATTCAATTATTTTCTTTGACAAACATCCGTTTACAATAACTCCCTTAAAAATTAAAAAAATATTCTACTCATCCCTACGATGAAAGTGAGACGCAGGTAAGAAGATGCTTTGGTGTGATAAATGCTTTAAAATATAAATTCTTTATAAACTTAATAATAAAATCAAATATTTTTTTTGTATTAAAAAATATATATAATATCTACCGTGGAAAACGTTTTTCTTTAAAATGAAAATGAAAAGTATATATGATATCATCATAGCCTTTTTCTTCTGATTTTCTTTAGAGGTAAACTCCGTAAACATTACCAAATCATAATTTAAAGACTTTAATCCTTATTGAGTTGTTTACACCTGTGGATTTGATTTCATTTCTGTATGCAATACCAAATTCTCTCTGCGAAGATCGGTTATTATTTGATTTGTTATTTTATTTTAAAAAATAAATAAACCGGTTTACTACATTCTTTGAGTTATCGATAATAAAACATTTGCCTTTTTCTTGATGTTATTTATTTATTATCAGAAATATATAAATTATAGTAAATAATTATTAAGATATTAATGCTTGTCTATAGCGTCAACTTGATACGTTAAAGTAACATATTTTTGATCTTGAATGTAATCATGGAGTTTCATCCTGCAGGAATTATGTTATTTTTCTCTTAAAAATAGTATCCTATATGTCAATTCGAACCATCATCTCTGTTATTACCGTTTGTCCAGTTATTCAAGAAAGTCGATTTCAGGCTTCATTGAATTACAAACATCCAAACATACTTTTCGCAGTATTAGTATACAATGCAAGCAAAGCTATTGTTATTATCGATGTGTTATAGTTATTTCGCCATACGAACTACACGACGCCAAATTTGGTAGCAATTCGTTGCAAACTTGGTACATAATAAACTAACGAAAGTAATTCCGTCTTCATTAATAAAATTAGTTAAAGTTAAAAATAAAAATCATCATAATAATTGTACATTGCCTCAACAGCAGTGAAATTGGTTCTCGATATATTCGTATATACGCAATAAATATGTCGTGAATGAGTTGAACTAAACAGATTCAACAGTACCAATCAAACATTCCGTCGATATTAATCACCCATGCTGTAATAGTATTGCGCGACGACCTCCTAATCTGTACCTACACGTTGTTTTGAGCAAGCATCATAATGACTCTCCCACTGATATAAAGTATATATGACACTCCGCGCAAAAGCCGTCAGTGCATGCCGCATAAACTCGAAGCTTCATAAGTCATTGACGGGTTATTCCTCCGAGTATACATATAGATGATGTGTCGTCAGAGGGTGAGCTTGCAGGTAAAACTTCAGGCTCCGAGAGGGATAAATTTTATTATTTTAACCCTCCAATTGGACTGTGGAAGTTCGTTAGTTACTTAGTGTTGCTCGGTAGCTACCTGCTTGAGCTTTAATTGAGTGGATTTCTGTCTTCTGCCCCATTGCGTCGAGAGTGAAACTCGAGTTAATGCAACTAGGTTTGCATTAAAATGTAGGCGTTTTAGGATTTAATTTAAATTGAGCGCATAAATGTGTGCAATTAATGTTTTCTCCATAAACAGGATGATTAGCTACATAATCTACACCTGCAATAAAATTGTAGCAGAATGACTTCTGTGCATTGAAAATATTAAACAAAAAGTGATAATGAACACAGAAGCAAATGATAACAGAGCACAGAAAAATTTTTTTTAGAATTTTTTCTGCCTGTATGTTAATTTGAACGGGTATCACACAAAATGTACGAGCGGATTTTGATGAAATTTGGTATAGTAATAATTTTTACCCAGGAGCAACACATAAGACAAACAAACAATTTTGATTTCTCATTACACGCGAATGAAATTGTAGACACAGCTAGCAATTATTAAAATATGACTGTTCTATGAAAAAGGTAGAACGAAATACATAAAACTTATAAAGATACATATATTTGAAAAAGGTAATATATTAAATAAAGAGGTAATATATTAATAAAAGGTAATATATCAATCTAGAGAGAGTTGATAAGAGATTAAATTAAATATTGTTTATTTTTAATTGTTTTTTAATTAATAATTAACGAATTACGATCAAATTTAAAATCGAACTTTTATTTACCGGAAAACTTGTAAATCTATTTCAATTAGGCTACGTCCTCTAAAATATAAAACTACAAATAATGATTTTAAACATGCTTGAATAAATCATTGAATGTTTCTTGGAAAACCAAGTTTTACGTGTCCGTACAAAAAATTAAACATGTGTTACATTATCAATGAAATGATGCTAAGTTCCACTTTTGTCATTTTACAGTAATCGAGTAAGATTTTGTCAAGTAAAATATCTATTTGAAATCTAACTTAGTATTTGCTAAGTTAAGGTATCTTTGTTTTTTTAGTTTTTCTTATTACTAACTGAGCAACTATGTAACGGAGAATTACCAAATTTTGAATATGGTAATCCATATAGGGGTAACATATTATTTTTATTCTGGGAATTGGGAAATTACTTTGATATCCCAATGTTTACTAATGCTTTCTCATAATCGATGTACGGAAAATTGAACATTTCATTGTGAAAATATTTCATAAAGTAAACTAATTTTCTAAAAATCTTTCATTTTAATAGCACTAAAAACTACAAAGACAAGTGAAACGAATCCAAATTCGACGTACTTGTTATTCAGTGCTAAGGAGACTCTTTAGTCACTATGATAAATCAAGTTGAATAATATCTATTAAATATTACATTTGCGACAGAAATTTATAAATTACCGAAAAAAAATTATTTTATTTTTGTATGTGTGTGCGTATGTACGTGCGATGAAAAATCGATTTTTCTTTCACATAGAAGTCAAAAAGTAATCTTTGGAAAAAGTTAATTATATTGCAGTTTCCTGTGCAACCCAATATAAAGCGCTGATTTATTTTTTAATTATATATTGAAATTAGAATGATAGTTAGAGGATGATCTCTTTATTACTTTCTAAGTTACCCTTATCGATCCTCCCTAGCGCTATTTTTTGTAAATAAATTAATATTCGTTACAATAACATTAGTCTGCATATTACTAGTTTTTTTCTCTTTTAATCAAAGTAAAATATTAATCAAAGGAAAGTAAACATTGTTTCTCTAGATACACTCGGCAGGCTTTAATAAATTTCATTTAAACTTCATTTTTAATTCCATGTAAGTAGATTCAAGAAATATACACAAGGAAATATGTATACAACATAAATGTATGTATGCATATGTGCGCATATATTAATGCTTATTTGTAGTCAATGCTATCTACAGATAATTAAGTAAATAAATTTGAATATAATTTTTATGATTTCAATTAATCTTTTTTAAAATATATACATTTTGGTAACACCATATCCGGCCATTTTTAAACTGTGACAAGAAATTTGTGAAAATATTAAAAACGTGATAATCATTTTTAAATAAATTTACCGGACAATATCAATAACATTCTAATTGAAATATTTTAATTAAGACATCTCAAATAGAATGACTTATGTAAAGAAGAGTTGGCCTTCATTGATTTTTTGGTTGTGCCTTTGAATAGAAATAAAATTAATTTTAAATGAAACCTTAAACTATCGTGAGTACTAAAATTGAAGTTGTAATATTAACACTCCTTTCAGATACTACAATCAACTTGATTAATCATTTGATCGATATCGGAATGAATATAATTAAACTTTTTTAATTTTTTCTCAACATTGAAATTATTGATATATCACGCAGATAAAATTATTTTCTTAATATCACCTATAATAATTTTCTTGTTTATAAGCTTTACATGAAAAAGGATAAATGAAGAAAAAGATTATCATTCTTTGCTGGATCACCTTACCGTTTACTAAATTCAGGACAAAAATCATGAAATATTTTAAGAGATTATTCTTAACATAATGTATTCTAAACCTTCGATACACATTTAGTAGGAAAACATAGGTGTAAACGTGCAGACATGAAACCACATTATGAATAAATACATAAACTGTGCCATTAAGAGTTCATATATTTTTTCTTCAGATTTTCTTCGGTAAACTTGGCATTAACAATGCATGTACACGCATACATTTGATTGGCTTATAAAGAGGCTTATTAATTCCATATAATATAGAGTTCATACTGAGCACAGAAATAAAGTTTGGAAATGTCAGAACTATGTTCAAATATTTACTGGTGTCAAGTGTTTACCTAATTATTTTTTAATAAAAATTCAGCATTATTACTGATTAATAATATATTTCTTATATGTGTAATAATATATTGCAGAAAGATATAGATATATATGTATGTATATATATATATATATATATATATATATATATATATATACATAAATTCAATTTTATTTTTCATTTTCTTTGGAAATTAGAATCTATTGACGAGTCCAGCAGTTTTTTTATTAAAAATAGTTTTGATCTAGAAACTTAAAATTTGACACAGTAACGAAGTATATCGACCAACATATATTTCAATAATTAGTATTCAAAAATTTATGTATACAATTTTTGAGGAGCAAATTATGTCCTCCTATTTTTTTAACGATATAACAAAAAAATTCATATATCGTGTGTTCGTATAAACTAAAATAGCAAGTCATTAGAATCCTAAAGCTACCTACTTAAGCAAATCATTAGAAAAAATCAACCTACTAAAAAAAGCTACCTACTTAAGCAAATCATAAAAAGTTACCTACTTAAGCAAATTATAAAAAGCTACCTACTTAAGCAAAAAAAGCTATCTACTTAAGCAAATCATAAAAAAAGCGAATAAGCAAATCATAAAAAAACTTAAACAAATCATAAAAAAGCTACCTACTTCAGCAAAGCATAAAAAGCTGCCTACTTAAGCAAATCATTACTAAAATAGCAAATCATTAGAATCCTAAAGCTACCTACTTAAGCTAATTACTTCTAGAGGTATTGTTCAAATGTAAACACACATATATTCCCGCCGTCCTCTATTTCCAAAACTGCTAAAGTGAAAATTATTTATAAGCAACGTTACTCAAAGTCTATCGAAAAATCATAGCAACAATTTTCAATCTAACAGGGGCTGACAAAATGCACAACACAATATAACTCCATGAAGAAAAATAACACAGAACTTATGAAGATAGAAATAATATGTACCCCTATATGTTTCAAATTTATTGACCTATAGTATTTATTAAGTATGTGCTTTTATATATAATTTAAATTTTGTGTATTTAAATGTATTTATTTAAGTGTGTATAGCTACATTAATACGATTTAAACTGCCATTTTTTAAAATTTCGAATTTCACATCGTGACATGTCTTTCATATAACAAAGTATCAAAAATCAAAGACTTAAAATAATACATGAAATTAAATGTACACCCACATATACGGATGTACAGTGAGAACAAAAAAAATTTAATTGAATTTTTTCCGTGGTCAAATATGCGACAATAGCACATGTCAGAAAATTGCCATTTACACTAAAAATATCACTCGATAGTATTAGTTCCAGTAACTTTAAACAATATCCCAGTGAAGTCCAAGGTTGACATTTTTGGACGTAACTATCACTCAAATTCTAATATAGAAAAGAACTACTGGAAAGTACTGTGTAATTTATCTGCGTGCGATATACAGTCTGTGTGACAATGAAAGAAGTTTCGGGAAACGTTAGATAAATGTAAACATTCATTTTTATGTAGTTTAAAAATACCTCACTTTGAATGCTACAAAAATTCAATATAAAAACTACTCAAATGCGATGTATGCGCCCGCCTCAATCTATTTATTCATTCTTTATAGTAATCGCTAAAAACGTAGAGGCTTGGTAGTTTTAATTTTTATGTATTTTGGTTTAGTGCTGAATTGAGTGAGCGGTAATTATTTTACATTTCATCAAACTTTTCTTTAATATTTTCATGACTTACATCCCAGTAATTGTTCAGGTTCAGTTGCTTAGAATATTAATACGAAGAGATTAAAAATTTTTGGATTATTATTTTGTATAAACTTGAATTAAGTGATCTCGAAACCGATTTAAACCCATTAACAGCTTATATTTAACTTCATGTTACATTTAACATTTTACACAATTTATTTCGTTACTTTGTTTAATTCCTGTATTATATTCAGTGATAAACGAATGATGAATCCCATCATTCTATGGAGGTTCCGTATGCGAAAGATCCGAGCGGAAACATACTGCTCTAGTTTAGAATTCTGACCATCCCGAACAACTGACCGAACTATGAGGGTGTAAACAAAGTTATATAAAATGTTTTTTTTATAGAATGAACTACATGTATACAAAATGGAGATGATAAAATCTTAACACACGGAGGACAGAGTGCCATAGATATACGTGTTGGTTAAAACTTCTTCTTTTTCGTTTTAAATTTGTGCACAATTTTTAAAATGGAAAAATAGAAAGTTTTCATTTTAAAATTTTACACAGGGTAATCAGAAATAAGTGAAAAGTTTATGCTTACGTTACACCCAATCTCCTGAAGTATTATGAACAATAATTAATGTAAACAAATGGTCTATATTAAATTTCACACAAGCATATAAGTTTTATTTTAGTCACTTAAATAATTTAGATAAAGTCATTTGTTTTAATTAAATAGTTTCGTAATTAATAATAATAATACGGTTATGTAAGCTTTTACTTTCGGGATCTAACTTTCATTCGACCATTTTTTACTTTTAAGGTAGACGATGATTAAAACGTATTAACCTAATTTTCAATTCTATTTCAAATCATAACTATATAATTAAAGTAATTTTTACGATAATACTTTTAACGATATAATCGAAGTTATTTACTTATGGTAATCACCTTTTTAAGAGATAATATATTTATGAAGTTTTCTGTTACGTTTATTCCGCTTTTTTTAACAATGCTTCTTTTATAAATAGAGACAAAGTTACTATTTAATCAGTTATTGGGTGCTGGGTAGAGCTTATTTTATGTTAGTTAGCAATTTTTTTGCTTGTCTAATTTCTTTGTCTTTGTTTTTGTCTTTGCCTTTGTCTAATTGCTTGTCTAATTTTAATAATTATATTTTTTTTTAAATTTAATCAATAATTAAAAGGGGTAGAGGTATGTATCAAAACAAATCCTGGTATTTCGTTGGGATTCAATAAGTTTTCGACAAGTTTTTGGAGAATATTTTACAATTTTAAGGCATTACATCGCGTGATCCATAATATGGTTTTACGGATTCTGAAATATTTCATTATGGATTTTATCAGAAAATATTTCATTAAGCGCTATGAAACAAAATAAATCCGAATACAATTGGGCAGTCCATTCGATTTTGACAAGCTTCCGAAAATGTGTAAAAAGTACGCATGTATATAAATACGCACTTGTATACATACTAACAGACACAGATGCGATTTCATATTCATTATGGTTTTGTTCTGAAACTCTCTTCTTTGACATTCATAGATCCCTTGCTCGATGTTTACGTAATACTATCATTATTACTCCACCATAATATTTGACCATGAAGTTCAAAGCTTCCTGACCCAGTAGATATTCATGCGGGAATCTAATAACTCATATGAATATGGAAAGCAGCTCGTATTTACTCACTTGAACAATGAATTGGTTCACGATTATCGATGACATCCTTCCTAAATATCACATCATTTTGGTGACTATTGAATTTGAATATTTACTATAAATAATGACAAAGGTTGGAGTCCATTAGCAACTATTGCCTGAAGACTCGTCAAATATGTAAATGTTGCTTAATTTTATGACGAAAACAACGAACAAACGTAATGGTAAAATTAACTTCAAGTGAGAAATGTATTCTGCTTGTATAATGTCATTAAATTCGTAGGTTTACTTACATATTCGGATTCATTCAGTGAGTTTGTAGACAAATAGCAGGTGGTGTAGATTCTCAGCGCGTATTATACATCACGTGTTGGTACAATACAATTAATGAAACCGAATTGTTTCATAAATAATTCGTTCAATAGAGTAGCAAGCTCGTCTCTTCAACTATTTGGGTGGTATTCAAGTACTGAAGCAGGGCAGTCCAACTGGCCGCACATTAGGTCGTCGATATATTAATAGCTAGCACTATAAACTGCCCGCAGCGTTGGAGCTCAAGGCTTTGTGTCCGATATATTATTGTACTTAACTTGGCCAGATGCTAGTACCAATATTAATTGCTAGCGTACTCGTCTTTCGAGAATTGAATAGTGTTTGGCTGAAGGCAATTCAGGTAAAATTATTACCAATGGTATGTGAACATAAATTTGTAAGCGAATACTCTGGCTTCGAACAAATGATACTAATGAAATTAATTCTAAATGCATAATTAATGGAGGGAAACTACGAGTATTAAAACGAAACCAAAGGCGAATTTATTTTTCATAATCATCGGTAAATTTGTTAATAAATCTGGAAATGTAATATTAATTTGAATAGACATATCTAAACTAGTATAGAAGGTTATTGTATTGAGGAGTATTGAGGTTATTGTATTGAGGTTATTGTATTGGATTGAGTGCGAGAGAATATTCAAAGAAGGGAAAACATCAGAAAAAAATAATTCAAACTGATATCGGAAGTAGAAATTTCGGCTGCATAAGTTAAATGGTTTTTATTGAGGACGATTCTGAAGCACAAAAAATAGAAGCTTATAATATCTGCATGTTTATATATGTCCATCAGACGAATAGGTGCTTCAACAAATGAATTAAATTTTGTCTTTTCTTCTTTATCGTAATATTTTCCTTCTTCATAAGTGTATTTATACTTCTATTAGCTTCTCTTGTATGTAAATATGTTTACCTAGTCGATTTTCACCCACCTTTGATTGCTGTATCAGTTTGAAACTTTGCAAGTCTATTCAGTTTTTATGCTATAATAATAATATCGTATTCATTATTATTTATACCCTCGAGCTGATTTGGTGATGGAGGAGAAAGAGGATTAAAGGAATAATGTCTGATAGTAAATTTATCGAGTTTTGGCTCGTTTGACATGTCTCTATGACTCTTTGGTTACATATTGTAACCAGGCGGCTATATGATGGGATAGGAGGGACGTAGTTAGGCATTATATTTTCTAAATGTTTAAGATAAACTCATAGTTTTTTTTAATAATAAATTTAAAATATCAAGTACATCGCAGAAAGAAAACGATTTTCACGAATTTTTTAAAAATTTTCCTCATAATAGTGCCTTATAAGCTGAATAATTTATTATAATTCGTTGTCCTGCAAAAATCTGTTTGCAGTAAATCCCATAAACAATTTTGGAAAATAGCTATTGTTGTTAATGGATGTGTTATACTTATTTCGCCATACGAACTACATCACGCCAAATTTGGTAGCAATTCGTTGCAGAGTGGGTACGTAATAGACAAATTAACGAACGTAACATCATTTAGATTCATATAACTAGTTAAGGATAAAAATAAGAATCATCTTAATAATTGTACATTACTTCAACAGCAGTGAAATTGGTTCCCGATATATTCGTGCATACACAACAAATACGCAGCGGACGAATTAAACTGAACAGTTTTAATAGAACCAATCAAATATTCAGTCAACATTAATGACCCATACTACAATAGTATTGCGCCACAGGCGCCGACTGCCGCCTCCTGTTCTTGTACCTACACGTTATTCCGAGCAAGCATCATAATGAACCGCAGACTGATATAAAGCATATATGCCACTCCGTGCAAAAACCGTCAGTGCATGCCGCATAGACTCAAAGCTTCAGAAGTCATTGACGGGTTGTTCCTCCGAGCATACATATAGACGATGTGTCGTCAAAGGGTGTTTGCAGATAAAACGTCAGGCTCCGAGAGGGATGAGTTTTGTTATTTTTACCCTGCAATTGGGCTATGAAGTTTGTTAATTACTTAGTGTTGCTCGGTACCTGCTATTTGGAGCTTTAATTAAGTGAATTTCTGTCGTCTGCCCTATTGCGTTGAGAGTGAAGCGAGTTGCATTGGTCTGCAATATAATAAAGGCGTTTTAAGATTTAATTTAAATTGAGCGTGTAAATGTGTGCAATTAACGTTTTCTGCATCAACGGGATGATTAGTTACGTAATCCATAGGTAAAACAAATTTGTAATAGAGTGAATTCCGTTCACTGAAGATATTTTCACAAAAAGTGATTCATTTAGCGTATAGAATGATAATGGAATCCAGAAATACTTTTTTCGAATTTTTGTCTATCGGTCTGTATGTTAATTTGAGCGGGTATCACGCAAAATTTACTAGATAGATTTTGATGAAATTTAGTATAATAATAATTTATACCCAGGAGACACACGAAAAAAACACATTGATTTTAAACCTACACACTTAGAACTTAGTATTTACTAAGTTAAGGTATCTTTATTTTTTAATTTTTCTTTTTAGTAACTTAGCAAGCAACATTTTAATAAAAAATTGATGAATTAAGATCAAATTAAATTTTAACTTTTATTTAGCGGTCAACTCGTACATCTATTTTAATTAGGCTATATACTTTGAAATACAGCAACTGCGACTAATGATTTTAAATAGACACATTTAGAACTTGGTATATAGTAAGTTAAGGTATCTTTGTTTCTTTTAATTTTTCTTTTCAGTAACTTAGCAACTACATAAGGGAGCATTACCAAATTTTGAATAGGTATATATAACATGTTACCCACATACTCGTATAGGGGTAACATGTTATTTTTACTCCAGAAAACTGCGAAACTGCTTATACGATTCAATATTTACGAATGCTTTCTCACAATCAGTGTACGGAATGTTGTACATTGCTTGTGAAAATATTTCATAAAATAAACATTTATTTTCTAAAATTTTTTCAATTTCATTTGCTATAAAATATAAAAACTACAAATACAAGTGAAACGACCTCTAGCTCAATGGACCACCTATTCATTGTTAAGGAGATTCTTTTCTCACTAAACCATAGTTTCTAAATATTACATTTGAGATAGAAATTTAAAAACTACCGACAACATTTTAAATTATCTTCGTGAGTTTTAAACAGCGCTTAAAGTATCTATTTGTAGGATACACGTGCGATGAAAAATCGATTTGCGTTCTATACAGAAGTCCAAAAATAGTATTTGGAAAATTAATTACATAGTAGTTTCCTATTGAATGTAATGTTAAGCACCTACAAATTTCATAATTACATGTTGGAATTAGATTGGTAGTCGGAGGTCAGCCTTTTTATTACTTCGTAAATTATTTTTATTGACCCTCTCTAGCGTTATTTTTTATAAATAAATTAATATTCATTTTAATAATATTAATCTGCCAATTACTAGTTTATTTTCACTTTTAATCAAAGTAAAATATGTATCAAAAGAAAACAAATATTGTTTCTCTTAATGCACTCAGCAGGCCTTTGTAAATTTTATTTAAACTTCATTTTTAATATAAGAAGGATCAAGAAATGTGCACATGGAAATATGCACATAACACAATGTATGTGTATGTATGTGTACATGTATACGTATACATTAATGTTTATTCTTAGTTAAAAACATTTGCAGATAACTAAGTAAATAAATTTAAACATTATTTTTGTGATTTCAATTAAACATTTTTTCAAATGCATCAATTTGGATAAACCACAGATGTACTCTTTCAAGCCGTGACAAGAAATTTATGAAAACATTATAATATTTTAATTAAGACAACATGTAAAGTAGAGTGGCTTTCATTGTTTTTTTTTTCAATTATTTTAGTGTCCTAATTTGCACAGAAATTAAATTAATTTTAAATAAACTTTTAAACTATTGTAGACACCAGAGTTTAATTTTTAATATCCTTTAAGGTAAATCAACTTGATTAATCCCTTGAATTTTCGCCAACTTTGGAATTAGCAGTATGTTAGGCAGATAAAAGTATTTTCATAATATCGCCTATAATCATTTTCTTGGTTATAAACTCTACATCAGAACGGATGAATGAAGAAACTAAAAAAAAAATTGTCCCTTTTTACATACATACCCATACATACTGATAATAAAAATGCGACAAGTTTGTTGAATCACCTTATCCTTTATTAAATTTATGACAAAAATCGTAAGTTTTTAAAAGTTTATTTTTAACATTATGTATACTAAACTATCTACATATAGTCAGTAAAAAAGGTAAGGCGTAAACCTAAAGATATGGAGCTGCCTTATGAACAAATACGTAAATTGTGACGTTAAGAGTTCATATATTTTTTGACAATATGTGCTCACGCCCATATTTGATTATATTATAAAGAGTTTTATTAATCCCATATAATGTAGAGCTGATACTGTGCACATAAATAAAGTCCTTTGGATAATATATTAAAATACTTGGCGTTGTATATGAATGAAAACAGAGTGATGAAAGAAAAAGAATAGTTGTACTATTTGAAAATTTGAAATGACGGAACTGCGCTGAAATATTTATTGGTATCAAGTGTGTATTTAGTTATTTATCTCATTTTCATGAATTATTTATTTTCCATATATGTAATAGTTGCGGAAAGGTAAAATTCAACAGTTAATGTGTTTAAATACCTAATAAGAATTACTTTAAAATAACCTAAAAAGGGTCAAAAAAGAACAGAGTTAATTCATTAAGGTTGTGTGCCTCAAAAGGACTATTATTAGTTTCTCATAAGCATTTAATATTGACATATTATATATTTAATTTTGAATTACAGCTTCTTTTATATAGCAAGCAGTTTTTGAGGTAGACTTGATAATAAAATGGGTCTAAAGCTGATAATTTTAGTGCTCTTCAAAATCAATATTTTTCATAGAAAACGTTAAAAAACTTGTTTGTCCTTTAATTAAAGAGGTATTTACCTACTAATGCATAAGCATGTGGTAGATGTACTTACTTCTACCACATGCTTATGATGATTGTTTTTATAACTGTTTGGGAGTCCTCGATATATCATTTTTAGTCATATTAAATTTAATTGGGGTTTTCCGTGAAGGAACCATATATTACGAGCGTAAATTTCAAGTTTCTTTTTTATTTTCTTTAGAAATTAGCAGTCATTGACAAAATCCCTCACGTGTCCGTTTATCTGTCCGTCTGCACTAGCCTTTTTTTTTAAATGTTTGACCGAATAACTTAAAATTTTGACATAGTAATGAAACATATCAAACAGCATATACTTCAGTAATTATCATTCAAAAATATTTATATGGAATTTTTGAGTGGCCAAATGAAGTTAGGCTATTTTTTTAACGATATAGCAAGAAATTTTATATATCTTCTATATAATTAGTATCGATTAAAATAGTAAGTAAATCATAAGATTAAATTAGTAGTAATTAAAATCCCTAAGCTACCAATTTTCAGAATCTTATGAAACTTATTTCTAGAGACATTATTCAAAATGTCAACAAACGTATGTTCCTCTACTTTCTCTGTTTCCAAAGCAGCTATAGTCAAAATTATGTAAAAATGGCTAAAAATTTGCCGGAAAAATAGCAACTATTGTAAATTTAATGGTTTTTGACAAATTGACGATATTTTTACGATTTTCAAACATACACTAGACAATATATTTACATGTGGAAAAATAACGCAGAACTTGTCAAAAGTTTAATAGAAGTGATATGTACCCTTAAATGTTTACAGGTGTATACTTTTACTATGTATTAAATATGTGGCTAAACATATAATTTAAGCCTTATATATTTAAATGTATCTATATAAGTGTGTATGTAAATCTTACAGCACAAGTTAAAATTATATTTTTTCAAGTTTTTCAGTTAACCTCTTATCATATCTTTTATATGACAAAATATCAAATATCAGAGACGTAAAATATATATTAAATTAAATGACCATGTGTCAAAATTTACGGATGTACTTTCAGAATAAAAAATCGAAATTGAATTTTTTCCCCTAGTTAAATGTGACAATAGTCCATATCATTACGAGTGCGAATATTTTAGAATGTTTTGCCATGTACGCCAACAGAAGACACTCGGTGCTATTAGTGACAGCACTGTTTATAATCTCTCATCAACTAAATTTCAATGTTGAAGTCACACAAATTCTTGCACAGAACGAGAACTACTAGAAGCTACTACCTAATTTAACTGCCTGTGATATAAAGTCATTCTCATAATGAAAGGTGTTTTAACAAATTTTAGATAAATGTAAAATGTAAAAAAAATAACTCATCCCGAATGCCAAAGAATTTTAATATAAAAACTGCAGAAATGTGATTTATGCACGCGTCCTACGCTATTTACCCATTCTTTAATTATGATAATGGTGGCTTTATTATGATAATGGTGGCTTTATAGTTCTAATTTCATGTATTATGGTTTAGAATCGAAATGAGTAGGCGAAAATTATTTTACATTTCACCGAAGCTCTTTAAAAGTTTCATGACTTTGCATTCGTTTAATTTTTTGGCTTCATCTGCTTAGAATATAGATGTGAAGAGATATGGAGTTTTAGATAATTATTTTGCATTAACTTGAATGTAGTTAGTGACTTTCAAACTGAGTAAAACCACTACCACTACCAGCCTACATTTCACCTTTATGTTATTCATTTACATTACAGAATTTGTTTTGTCAATTGGAACATCGTTCTTCCAAATGTTTACTCCATATTAGTAATATAACTAGAAACGTTTACTTCATCATCTTGATGTTACATTCGGTGAGAAATTAATCTTGTTATTCTATGAAGGGTTCTCGAAAAATTCGAATATACTATTCTCGTTTAGTCGTCTTTTCATCCATCTGTTCACCATCCTCGAAAAAGTGTGAGGAAATAAAAAAATAGGATAAAATATTTTTTTATAAAATTAACCGTACGTAGAGTGAAAAAATATGTTATACTAAAAGGAAGATGAAACATTTTTAACACATGGAGAATAGCGTGTCATAGATATATTAAATATAATTTTGGTTAAAATATAATTTTGTTATTTTAAATTCGAGCACACGAGAGTCAGAAATCAATAAACGTATCTCTTAAAGTATTTAGTATTATTATTAACTCAAATAAATTTTCCGTATTAAACTTAACAACCGCAAATAAATTTCATTTTGATTACTTAAATAGTTTAGTGGTTTTAAATAGTTTTTTGGTTAAGTATAATATGGTTACGTAAGCCTTTATATGGAAGTCTAACCTTCATTTCATTGTTATTTAGAGTTCCGTTAAAAACAATTTTAAAAACCGACCAAGTGCGAGTCGAACTCGCGCACGAAGGCTTCCGTAGCACCAAACAGTATAAATTTATAAGTTCGTATTTCTCAAAGACTACAAAAAACAAAGTTATTGCTGCGGCGGTACCGAAGATATCTCATATTTTAAAAACTACGCAACATATTTTATTCAAATGAATTTTCGTTGAAAGTTTATTTTAAGTTCTAATTTGATTTTTTGAAAATTTTACGCAATTAGTTGGAAAGTTAGAGATAGGGGGGGGGGGGGTGGTACATTTTTACGATTTGATTTTTAGAAGGGGTATCGACACGTCCATGTGAACTGAAATTTTTTCCTCCCTCAATTACATGTATGGAATGCCACTTCTAATACTATTTTATTCATAATTTTATTTTTCATTGCGCAGCACGACGATACTTACCATCCAAATTTCATCTATATAGTGCCAATAGTCTTCGAACAAAATTGCTGTGACATACAAGCAGACAGACGGACGAACATACAGACAGATGGACAAACAGACAGGCGAACAGGACGAAATTATAAGGGTTCCATTTTTCCCATTTGGCTACGGAACCCTAAAAAATGGAACCTTTATTGATTACTGTGTTGAGCCTCCCGTCGTCCGTCTGACTGTTAAAGCTCTTTTTCCCAAAAACGGTTTGAAATATCGTATACTGAAGCCGTATGGTTGACGCAGCAAAACGGAATGACTCTTTAGAGTGTGTGTTTTGTAAATTACACCATCGTCAAAACCCATATGATACTTCTGGTCGACCTTGGTTATAGCACACGTAATGGTAAAAACCAATTTTTTCTAATTCTATATGGAATTATACATTATTTTGAAATATGAGCCACTGAAAGATATAGCAAATAACATATTTACGTTTTTTACATTCCCGTTCAATTTTATGAGAAGTTATGCGACGAAGAAACTTGAAATTTGGCATGGTATTAGTTTTTATAATATTAAAAATAGAGTGTTTCACTAGTTCTGTGATTTCCAAAACTGCCGAGTCAAAAATTATGAAAAAGCGGACTTGGTAAAATTTGACTAGAATATTACAGGAAAATTAGAGCGATTATCCTGGATCTCATATTTTTTTATATTTATCTTATAATTTAAGTTGTGAATTCGTAAATAGTTTAATAGAAATGTTAGGTATCCTTAATTGTATGTAAGTTCCTAGATGTGTGCGGAACCAACATAATGCGATTTCTGTTCGTACTTGACGAGTTTTCTACTTTTAAGGCACTATGACAAAGACGAATTAATCTATATTGTTTAATTCTATTTCAAATCACAACGATATTACCAGAGTTCTTATGGTAATCATTTTGTAGAGGCTAGTATATTTATGAAGTCTTGTAGAGGCATACTTATGTAATGAATATTTCGATTCACGATGTACATTTTTAGCAATACTTGTTTCATCAGTACAGATATAAAATTATTGTTTAATCATGTATTTTACCATTGACAGAGAGTATTGCATATGACCATTACTGAATCGTGATATTTTACATTTTTTTTTGTTTGACAGTTAAGTATTTTATTGGAATTTTGTAC
This sequence comes from Druceiella hillmani, assembly GCA_039881145.1. Taxonomy (NCBI): domain Eukaryota; kingdom Metazoa; phylum Arthropoda; class Insecta; order Lepidoptera; family Hepialidae; genus Druceiella; species Druceiella hillmani. The sequence goes on from JAYKKI010000002.1 coordinate 29,614,363, forward strand.
AATGGCGGTTGAAATAATTATTGATATATTAGTGTCTAGTGGAATACCCGCCATACAGAACCATCCTCAAAATTAACTTTTCCGATATACAAGTCATAAGGGTCGTATCAAGATGTGTATTAAAGTGAGAAGTGTAAAGTTTCATATTAAACAAAAGGTATTTATTATGCACACCCTTGTTCCTATAAATAAATTATTTTTGATGTTCTTACGTCATATTTTTCACGGTATTGTGGTTTTAATATAAAAACGAAATTTCTTAAAATGAAATTGAATTTATTGAAGTAAATAAAACCCCTCACGAAGTAAATAAATATCTCACGTAAATTTACTTTGCAAAATAATTCACAACCAAAATTTGACGTCTGAACCTCAACTGTCAAATAAGCCAACCATAGTAAGGAGAAAAATGTGACAGTCATTTTTTGCTGCTTGTGCATAGATTCTGTACTTTTGTGGCTGCAAATCGGTCAATTGCATTTAAGTTTCCGAAAAGAAATTCCATTTTTTTCTTTATAATCAAAAACTATGGGTTTTTTATTTAGATTTTTATTTAGACTTTTTTATTTATAATCAAAAACTATGGATGCACATGTGTACCAAAACAATAAGAGGTGCCACATATGTACCTGATATTTGATGGAATCTAATAAATTGCAATATTTTCTTTAGAAAACTAAACTTCAAACTTCAAGGAATTATGTCCTGAAAGTGGAACGTTTTCCTCCGATTCCTGAAATATTTCGTTAAGTACTGTCATAGTGCTTATGAACAAAATATATGCGAAGGCAATCGGACAATCCATTTCATTTTGACAAGCTTTCGAAAGCGATGTTGATGGTGTGTATATAAATATGTACGTACACGCAGCACACATATTTACAAAATCCTATGCGTTTGCGCATCCACTATATTTTTGCTGTAAAACACTATTTTTTGATGTTCATGGAACCCCTACTGGAAGCTAACGCAATACTATTATTATTACCACACGGTTACATTTTGGGGGTTAGTTTAAATGTCGAACTTACTAGCGCAATATATTTTGTGCAGGATGTCCTATGACTCAAATATCCAAAGCAACTCGTATCTACGCGTAAGTATAAAGGATTAGTTCACGACTGTCGCATGACGTACTTTTCAAATATCACATTATTGAGTCAAGTAAGAGTACTATTGAATTCTCTAATTAACTCTAAATACAGAGAATAGAGTTTTATCATTAACTGAAGCTCGGAGTCAAAATAATGAATATTGTAACTTTTTTGTTAATTAGGATCTGAACGTTAGTGGTCTCCCCCATATATATATATATATATATATATATATATATATATATATATATATATATATATATATATATATAAGTATTGTTTAATTTTATAAAGAAAGTAATGAACAAAAGTAATTGTAAAATAAATTCTAAGTGAGAAACGTATGCAGCATGTATAATCTCATTACTTAACTTAGATATTCAGATTTATTCACTCAGTAAGCTTCTAGGCAAACAGCAGGTCGGCGACGTGTGTGTGGATTCTCAGCGCGTGTAACTAATACATGTTATAATACCGAATTGTTTCGTAAATAATTGATTCCGCCCATTGAAGTAACATGATCGTTTTTTTTCACTATTCGTGTGGTCCTCAATAACTGAAGCAGGCAGCCTTACTGGCCGCACATTAGGTCGTCCCTATGTTAATAGCTAGCACTATAAACTGCCCGCAGCAACACAGTTCAAGGCTTCATGTTGGACATTTTATTTTACTTAACTTGGCCTGATGCGAGTACCAATATCGATTGTTGCCATACTTGTTTTTCTAGAATCGAACAGTGTTTTGAAGGTAATTTAGGTAAAATTATTGCTAAGGGTATGCGTACTTCAATTTGTAAGCGAATACTCGGGCACTTAATAAATTAAACTGTTCTAATTTCTTCTAAATACACAATTAATAGAAGTTATATACAAGTATTAAGGAAAGCAAATATAATATTAATTTTATAAATATATATTAATTTATATATGATATATTAATGATATATTAATTTTAGAAAACATTTTAAATATTTCATATCTGTACCTAAATTATTATAATAGGTTATTAGATTGAGAAATGAATTTACTGAGAGAATATTCTTACAAGAGAACACAGGAAAAAAAATATTCAAATAGATATCGAATATAGAAATTTCGATATCATAGTTATAACGAGCAATTATTTTAAAGATAAATTCGAGTATAAATGAGGGATTGAAAAATTGTAACATATTTAAGCCTGTGAGTATATGATAGAGTAACTGAAAATTACTATACTGGAAGAACTAGGCGTTTTGAAAAATTCGTTGAGTTGACGTATGCATATTTGCAAGGATTGAAGAAAGTGAAGGTACTCAAAGAAATCGAAGTTCTAAAGTCAAAAAAATCAAAGCTAAAAATGCCTGCGTGTCGATATATGTCCGCCATATGAACGGACACTTAAACGATTGGATGCAATTTTGTATTTTCCAGTTGATTGTAATATTTTCAATTTTTTTAATACGTACTATATACGTAAATATATTGAGTTAGTCGATTTTCACCCACATCTAATTGTTGTGTTATTTTGAAAGTTTGCAAATATATTCAGTTTTTATGTTAAGATAATATTATTGTATTCATTATTATTAATACTATCGAGCTGATATGGTGATTGAGGAGAGAGATCAGAGGAACTTCTCAATGACTCACAGTGATCTCGCTCTTTTCACATGTCGCAATGAGTCCTTTGGCAAAGAATACTAACTATTAATGCATAAAGAACGACACTCACCTCCCCCCCCCCAGTTTAAAGTCACCCGCAGATACGTCAAGGGTACGCGTTCCTAGGTTGGCGCTTGTTGCGTGCGCGTGTGATTTGTTGAATTTTGCGATGTTTGGTTGAGTTAGCCTTGTGTAATTCAGTCTTAATTGATAACTATTTATAATAATTCAATAAAACGGTTCATTATTGCGTTCTTTACGAGTGCTTAGAAAGCAATAAAATAAATAATTTTTTTGTCTCCCTTTATTGTTTGTCCTTCTTTGTTCTTAATTTTATCTATACAAATATGTTACTGAGCAGTTTTAAATTTCAAACGTTCTTAAAAAGTTATTGTTATATTTGAAAAAAAATTAAATTCGAAAGTTATCATCATCATCATATACATTAATACGCTAAGGTTAAGATGTTACTCTCCCTTTTTAGAAAAAACCTCACAACTAATCCGCATAAATTATATATCATTTTATAGATAATTGCTTGCTCTACCGGCATCCACAACTAAAAAATGTATTATTGCTATTATTTTTGCAAATTAATTAATTATTAAAATTATATACACAAAACAGCAATGCTGCCATCTAACGGCTCAACGTCAATATGATTGACGGTCGGTAAAATTTTTGTTTAATTTAAAATCCACTCACGTATAAATAAAGTGGCGCTTTAGCTCAATGCTTTTGATACTTGCGCCTCTATATGTCAATTTTAGTAAAATATTTGTTTGATCTGTCATCTGAGCTTCATAATGGAATAAATAATGCGAAGACTTCGCACGGGTCACGCTAGTTCCATTTATTTGCTTCGCGTATTTCTTATAATTAGTGCCTCTAGCTCGTTCGTCTTCCAAAATCCAGTTAAGGTAACTCTCAAACAAATTCTAAATAAATTGCACTCATCGGTACAGTGAGAGTGGGACGTAATTATTCATTCATGCTTCATTAGTCGAAAAATACAAATACTTCACAAACAAAATAATAAAACAAAACATTACAATTTTATTGTGACATTACAAAAAAAATATACAAACAGCTTTGCGTTCCGCGAGCAAGGAAGTGCAGTGCGATTGTAGCGTTTATTATCCATATTCCACTATCGTTTTGGAGAAGAAACTGCATTAAGAAAAATTCAGTAAATATTCTTTAATTTTATAAAAAAAGGCCAACTATAATCGATCTATTTATTTAAAATGACATTTAAAAAAATTAAGAATAGTTATCCCATATAATTTTTGAAAATTTTCCTTAAAAGTAGTTAAAACTCAATTACGGTAGTACATGTTGTTTGTTTTTAAAATGTAAAAAAATGCATTTTAGGTTACTCTAAATTCCTTCTCAAGTCACCTTTTTCTTGGACATGAGAATATTGTCCTTTAAAATAAAAAAAAAATTAAACACATTTAAAGTTGTTTAAAATTTACCGTTACATTTCTTTTCATCTTTCTTTTTTAGAGACAAACTACATAAGTATTTCCGTATTACAATTATCTCCGAAGATTGGGTTTAGTCGTTAATTTGTTATTTTATTTGAAACATTAAATAAATCGGTTGAAAAAATTCTTTGAGCTTTCAATAATAAATCGTCATTATTTTCGTTGATTCTGCTTATTTATTATCATAAAAATTATACTTACGTATTACTTAGATATTAGCGATGATCTATTGCTTTGTATCAAACGTAATATATTTTTACTATTTAGTATGCACAAAGTTCATTCTGGCATCACGAAAAATTCCATTCAATCGCTTAAGCACTACGAAGTTTTATTACGCTGGAATTATGTTATTTACGCCTTAAAAAGTGTCCTGTATATCATTTCATGTTAATTCAGATCATCACCTATGTTTTAACCATTTGCCCAGGTCTTCAGGAAAATCTGTCAAAATTTTCAGGCCTCGTTAAATAATAGACGTCCAAACAATCTTTTCTTGATGCTAGTATACCATATGAGTAAAGTTAGTGTTAATGATGAACTAAACTATGCCAAATTTGGTAGCAATTTAATAAAGAGTTGGTAGATAATAAACTAAGAAACATAAATTCATTAATATCCACAAAAAGTTAAAATAAGAATCATCCTAATAATTGTAAGAATCATCCTAATCAACAGCAGTGAAATTGGTTCGTTTCATCACATATTTCTATACACGCAACAAATACGTAGTCAATCAATTGAACCGAACAGATTCAACAGAACCAATCAATTATTCAGACAACATTGATGACCCATACTGTAATGCCGACGGCGGTCTCGGCATTCAAACAGACGGCCTCCTAATCTGTACCTACCCGTCATTCCGAGCAAGCGTCATAATGGACCGCCACTAAGGTAAAGCATTTACGTCAGCCACTGCAAAAGCTCTTAGTGCACGCCGTATACATTCAAAGCTTCAGAAGTCATTGACGGTTTATACCTCAGATGATGTATCAGAGGGTGAGCTTGCAGGTAAAACTTTAGGTTCCAAGAGGGATAAGTTCATTGTTTTAATTTAATTGAACTACAAAGCTCGTTTGTTGGTTAGTGTTGCTCGGTTGCTGCTTATTTGAGCTCCTTGGTGTGCAATATAATGAAGTTATTTTAAGATTTAAGTTAAACTAATCGCTTCAATGCACGCAATTGAAGTTTTCTGTATAGATACAATATGTTTTTTTAAATAACAAGTAAAATACGACTATACTATGATGAATATGTGCTGAAATAAATAAAACGTACACGCGTATATTTATTTTTTAACGTAATATATTAGATTAGGAAAAAAACATTGATTTCCACCGGTAGCAGCATGTACGAGTATCGCACATAAAAGCAATTCACATTATTAATTTGTCTGTGTAACAGGTAAATTTCCAAAAAAAAATATTTAACAGGCAAAAGGAAAAAGAAATCGCTCCAAATAAAATTAATTTTATTTTCTTTATGATTGTTTTATATATTTGTAAAAAAATTTAAAATAAAACGAAATAGGTGCAATGAAATATCTCTCTATGTGATAAAAATATTATTAAATTCAATATAAATATATATATTTATATATATATATATATATATATATATATATATATATATATATGTATATATATGCAGATAAAATTAATATTTCAGCAGTTAGTTATTTTGCCCCTGATCGATCTTATTGTACGTGATGGTTACCACATCGTAACTTGTAGCGATTTTACTGGAATTTAAACAATGGCGGAGCAATTTATTAATTACATAGTTTAAATCGGGCGATCTATTGGAAAAACCCGTTGTGGGTTTTAATCGAACAAAACTTTCAACAGAATGGAATTTTTTAATACACGAATCAAATATTTCATTATACTTGTCTTGAAGTTAAGAATGTAAGGTTTAATAAAAAAAATTACATTTTTTACATACCTGGCTGTCATAATAAACTACCTATTTATATTGTTGGGTTACAGTTTTTGCATATTGGGTATTTAAAACAAAAAAAATAATATTTTTAAAGGTAAGAGCGATTTGTTCACCTAACGTAATCAATAACAAAGGCCACAGAATAACTTCTCACATAACTTTTGTTTGCACAATAATTACACAACCAAAAGGTTAACATATAAACTGAACTGTAAAATACCTATAACAACGAGAGCAATATGACCATCATCTTTGTGCTACATACTCATGGTTTTGATTCTTTCTTAGTTGCGAACTAGTTAGTTATTATAAATATCTGAAAAATATCCGTTATTTAGCCTGAATCTCTAAACTGATTTTATTTTAACCAAAAACAATAGATATAAAATATGTATCAAAATAATAAGCCTGATATTTCGTTGAAAACTAATAAATTATACAAGTTTTTGGAGGACATAGTTTAAAACTTTAAAGTTGTATGTTCCGAGATTAGTATGGTTTTCCGAATCTTGAAATATCGGGCATTCCATTCAGTTTTGACAAGCTTTCGAAAGCACACAAAGAGTACGTACAAATGTATCTAGACATACCTGTGCACATACATATTTACGTACATATGTACATACGTACGTGCATATCTGTTTGCACGTACGTACATACTCACAGACTCCGAAGTGATTGCTTATCCACTATCATTTTGACAGAAAACATTCTTCTTAGATTTTTATGGAACCCCTGCTGAACGCTAATGCAATTCCCTCATTAATACCATACCATAATATTTTGGGGGTTAGCTTAAATGTCGTCAATCCATCTAGTGAAAAGCTTCCTCACACAGTAAATATTCGTACAGGATGTCTTATGACTCATGTAAATATCCAAAGCAGCACGTATTTACTCGTATGAATAATGAATTAGTTCACGAGTGCCGTCTGACGTCCTTTCTGAATATCATACCATAGAGGTGAGTAAGACGACTACTGAATTCAGAAATTTACTCTAAATAGTGGCGCAGGATGGAGTTTCTCCGTTAACTGTTCCTCAGACTCGAAACAATGAAAATTGTATTTTTTGTTAAGATCTAAACGTAAGTCGTTTCGTCAAATATGTAAATTTTGCCTAATCTTATCAAGAAAATAATGAAGAAGCGTAATTGTGAATTAAATTCCAAATGAGAAATTTACGCTTCGTGTATAATGTCATTAAATTCATAGGTTTACTTACATATTCTGATTTACTTATTCAGTAAGCTTGTAGGCAAACAGCAGGTCGGCGATGTGTGAGCGCATTCTCAGCGCGTATAATCGATACAATTAATGAAGCCGAATTGTTTCATAAATAATTGAGTTCGTCCATTGGAGCAATACGCTAGTCTTTTCAACTATTCGTGTGGTATCTAAGTACTGAAGCAAGGCAGCCCGACTGGCCGCACATTAGGTCGTCGATATATAAATAGCTAACACCATAAACTGCCCGAAGCGATAGAGCTCAAGGCTTCGTGTTCGAAATATTAGTGTACCTAACTTGGCCAGATCCGAGTAGTAATATTGGTTGCTAGCGTACTAGTCTTTTGAGAATTGAATAGTATTTGGCTGAAGGTAATTCAGGTAAAATTATTTATTTTAGTAAATATTTCAGAGTTTACATGAGTACTTTAAAATTATGTTAAGTTATTTTATTGAGTAATGTATTTAGTGGAGGAGAAAATTTAAATAAGAGAAAAAATCACAAAAAATAATTCATATGGATATCGGATGCAGAAACTTCGATGTCGTTGGTTAATTATAACGTGCAATTATTTTGATGTTAAATATTTGGATGGTTGCATACTTATTTAAGCATGTAATCATATATTAAACTTTAGAAAAACTAAATTAAACATTAGAATATCGGAGAAACCAGGTTTTTGAAACTTCCGTTGTGTAGATTTATCAATATTTTAACTTTTTGCAAGGTTGAAGAAAGCGTTGTATTCACCAACAAATCGAAGTTAATAGTGCTTGTGTGCTATATATGTCCGTCACACGGACAGATTCTTAAACAGTTGGATGAAATTTTTTATTTTTTTTACCATTTTCTACGTTTTTTAACACGATTTTATAAGCTCCGCTTATTTGTAAATATATATAGCTAGTCGATTTCCACCTACTTCTAAATGTTGTATAAATTTAAAAGTTCATAAATCTATTCATATTTTATGGTAATTTAATTGTAAAAATGTCGTATTCATTATTGCTAATACCACCAAACTTATTTGGTGATGGATGAAGGGTATCAGCGGAATCACAATAAATCCTCTTGCTTATTTGACTTATTTTAATGAGTTTTTTGTTATATAATGTAACCAGAGGACTTGATAATGGAAAATGGAGGTAATTTTCTATGGAATTTTCGTAAGGGTTAAAAGTATTTTCGTAACGGTTAAAGTTGTTTTACCTCAAAATAAAATATATTGCAGAGAAAAATGTATCTTTTATAACCTATTTTCCACTAGCTTTTAAGAAGTTGCAATGCAAAAAAAATTTAGTAAATATTCTTTAATTTTATAAAAAAAGCAAACCAAAACCGAGTTATTTATTTAAAAATGACGTTTGAACAAATGTGAGAACAGATCAAGTTAATATAATTTCAAACATTTTCCTTATAATAGTTACTTAAAACTCTATTATGTATGTTATTTTTTATTAAAGTTAAAGGAAATTCTTCTCAGTACCTAATCACCATTTGCTTGAACGTAAAAAGTGTCCTTTTTTAAAATAAAAAAAGAAATATATTTAAAGTTATCATGAATATATCGTTACCTTGATTTTCTTCCTATTTCTTTTTACAGATGAAATTAGGGAAAATTTAATTAGCTAAATTTAGAACATTTTAATCTTTATATAATTGTTAACGTGTTATGCACACCTTTTGTGTTTCATTTTAACTTCACACGACGAAGATTGGTTTAATAATAGATTGTTTATCTTATTTTAAACAATAAATAAGTTGACCAATTTTTTTGAGTGTTTAGTGTTTAATGTATAAAAATTATAATTGCTATTTAGTAATTAGTGTTTGTCTATGGCATCGACTTGATACGTTACAAAAATAAATTTTTACTATTAAGTAAGAACACGGAATTACATTATGCGGGAATTACGTTATTTCTCGTGTTAAAAAGTATCCTTTATGTTAATTCGAATCATGATCTATGTTTTTATCCAGCTGTTCAAGAAAATCTGTCCAATCTTTTAGGCTTCTTTGAATAACAAACATCCAACCATACTTTTCGTCATAGCAGTACATGGTTATGAGCGTTATGTTATACGTTTTGGCCGTACGAACTACTCCATGTCAAATTTAGTACAAATTCGTTACAAAGTTGGTGGAATACAAAAAAACTAAAGAACATACTTTCAGTCAGAATTGACTAGTTGAGATCAGTCAGAATTGATTAGTCACTAGTTGAGATTAAAAATGAAAATCATCTCAATAATTGTACATAACTTCAACAGCAGTGACTTCAACAGCAGTGGTTCCTCACATTTCATATATATACAAAAAATACGTAGCGAATCAATTGAACTGAATCGATTCAATATATCCAATCAATTATTAAATCAATATTTATGATATTACAATAGTACTACGCCACAGGCGCCGACGGCCGGCTCGGCATTCAATTAGGTAGCCTCCTAATGTGTACCTACTCGTTATAACGAGCAAACGCCGTAATGAACCGCCCACTGAAGTAAAGCATTTATGCTAGTCAATGCAAAAGCCAGTCAAGCCATTCAGTGCATGCCGTACATACTCGAGGCTTCAGAAGACATTGACGGGATGTATGTCCGAGTGTACATGTAGACAATGTGTCGTTAGAGAATGAGCTTGCAGGTAAAACTTCAGGTCCTGAGAGGGATAAGTTTATTATTTTAACTTTCGAACTCGACTCCAAAGCTCGTTAGCTGCTTAGTATTGCTCGGTCGTTGCTTGTTTGAGCTTTTAATTAAGTAGAATTCTATCTTCTGCCCTACTGCGTCGAGAGCAAAGCGTCGAGTTGCATGTCGCTATGTTTGTAGCTATTTTAGGATTTAAGTTAAACTAAGCTTATAAAGGCGTGCGATTGAAATTAAAACTAATAAAGATATGAATGTTTATATATATATATATATATATATATATATATATATATATATATATATACATATATATATATATATATATATATATATACATATATATATATATATATATATATATATATATATATATATATATATATATATATAATGGTTTAGACCAGGAAGAAATATTGATTTTCACTGGGAGTAGCAGTTATCATTTTGTAAAAGCAAAGAAGATATTATTTGTTTGAAGATATTATTATTTGTTAAGGAATGAAAGGAAAATACATTAAATATACTTAATTTAATTTAAATTTTGATTATTTTTTACTATGTTTTTACAATAATAGCCCTTTTTATTTTAGAATTTTTTTTATTTTAATTAATATTTTCATTGTCGTCATTCATCTCATTAAAAAAATTCACTAAAAATGGACGAATTTCAATTTGAACCTTTATTTATGGGGAAACTTTTTAATCTGTTACCGTCAGCCTATAAATTCTAAAACTATAACTAATCACTTTTAAACAAATATGAATATATGTTTTAAAAGTTTCTTGGAAAAGTAAATTTTACGTGATTGTACGAAAATAGGTAAAATATTTTTTAATTACACGATACATAATCAATAAAGAGGTTGATATTCGTAGTTTTATAGTAACTGATAAATGTTTTATGAAGTAAAATAACCAGTTGAAACTTAGTATTAAAATGTGAATATACCTCTGTTTCTCAATGTTTCTTGTTAATAACTGAGTAACTACTTAATCCTAGCACTAACAGATTTTGAACATGTGTAGTCCATACGGGAGTAATATATTATTTTTATTCCGGAAAATTGATAAATTCCTTTGAAAATAAACAGAAACTTTTTCTTTCCAATAGATGAAGTTCCGACGTGTCTAAATTTAATTTTTTTTAGTTACCCTTCTGCGACGTAGCAAAGGAAAGGTAACGAATTGAATAATCTATATATGAATGTTCGATCGTAGCCCAAAAACTGCTAAACCAATTTTAACAAAAAAGTTTGTGTTTAATGTAAAAGTATTAGAGAGTAGTAGAGACAAAAAAACATTTTAGCAGACTTGCAATAAAAAACGGGATTGAAAAAAAAATGTCGCGTATTTTATCGAAAAGCATGTCATTCAACATATCTTAAGAAATATTAATGAGGTTCCTGCAACCATCCTTTCATAAAATAGCCAAGTTTGGCACAAATAATAAAAATACAAAGTTCTCTGTTCAGCTGGTTTCGAACTATGTGTAAGAAAATAAGCTATAAAAAAGGATAGAATAAAAACGACGCTATAAAACATTAAAACCCGACTGCGCCAAAAAAAAACTAAAAAATACAAAAAGTTAGATAATCATAATTTCACTGAAAGAAACTCGTCACTGAATTATAAGGCCGTAGGCGGTGTTTACTTTTGACACATGTACTGGAAAAAATATTGAGAACTCAAAACTGAACACCGCATGGCTTCACATGGTTTTTTTTTTCAATGAAATTATGATTATTTAACTTGTTTTTCTACTTTTCAATTTTTACGACTCAGTCCGCTTTTAGTTCTTAGTTTCAAATATTTCATCGAAAAATATGTTTACTAAAAGAATCTTTTATTTTATTTGAAATAAAAAGTAAGTAAAACGAGTCCAAATTTGATAGACCTACTATTAATTGTTAAGAAGATCCAGCATTATCATCAATTATTACCAGAAAGTACCTGTGCCAATTTGTAAACCCCTAGCCTATCAGGAAAGGGTGGTATCTATTATAAAATTAGTAACAGACGAATAACAAAGCAAATGAAAATACACCTTTGAAAAATGTACCCGTACTTCCGACCAAGATTACAGACAGATTTTTATATTAAGTTCCTAAGTTTTAAATGGTGATTAAAGGTGCTTACGAGTAAAATATAAGTATGATAAAAACAATTTTTATTCAACATAGAGACTGAAACAATCCTGGAGAAACAATTCTATTTAGTCATAATGAATTTTGTATTGAATATCAATCACACAAGCAGTGAATACATAAAGTAGGCTAAAAAGGTTTAATACGACTTTTGTTTTTTTTAACATTAAAAACAAAACAACATTACATTGCCAAAATATACAAAAAGTAACTAAAACGTAATAAACTTGACTGAACCTAAATAACATTACATGTAAATTAATTATACATAGACAGTATGGAGTCATGTTTTAAAACATTGTACGTTATGTTTACTGCTCTTTACTTATTAGTATATTCATGTATACAATCGTATATGGTATATGGTTATAAATCATGTATTAAAGCCATTACCTTGCAGCTTTCACTCCTTTGACTTCAGTTGGCTTAAAATCTGGATTTGCAGCTAAAATAAGATGTCATTATGGATGCATAATTCTCGGCAGATTATCCAAGTGTGCTGTTTTCAGTCATCTTTCTAGACGATTCTAAATCTCACTGGGATGTTAACAATGTACTAAATATGTAAAATATTTCAAGAACACTATTTTTCCTTGTCAAACACAAATGTCAACAACACGAGCCTGTTGACACGAGCCTGTTCTCACTTGACGTTTCGTTCTAACCAATAGTGTTGCGTTTCGACAATTTGAATTTTCGTCATCTAATAAGGTTCTTGACTGTATTTTTTATTACTATAATAGAATAAGTAATAACATTAAAAACGGTTAAAATAAATATATCGTATCTAGGACTTTCATTACAAAGCTATAACGACTTATAAACTGACGAAATGCGATTATAGCGATAATGCCCCGTACAAAACACAACTGGCTTACGACATCCATGGCCAGTTATTAACATTCATTATAAGGAAGTTTATTAAATATTTTTAGTATCTCGTTAAATGTATGCAACATTAAGTTATATATTGCATATTATAATTATCTCATTTTTTTTCTGTGGAAATTAAATTCATAATACCTTTTTCAACTTCATCAGTCAAATACCCTATTTGCACTTTGCATTTAAAAATAAATTAATTAAGAAAACAATGTTTAGATACATTATCAGTTGATAAATAAATGGAAAAAATATTGGAACCAAATTTAAATTATATGCATATTCCCTATTATTCGATATCAGAATGAATATATTTAGAATTTTTAATTTTTCATTTACGAAGATCACAAATTAACTGGTAAAAAAATTATTTTCTTTGTATCATCTATACTCTTTTCTTAATTTTAAATAATTAACAGTCAGTACATCACAAGGGATAGTCTACTAATGAAAAAAAAAATTATTATTTGCATACATACTCATATAAAATGATAAGATCCGATAAGTTTTATTGGACCACCTTACCGTTTATGAAATTCTATGTATTTCTGACATTGTCACAAAAATCATGATAGTTTTAAGATTTTGTCCTTAAAACTATGTATTCTAAACTTTCGATACGCATTCATCACAAAAACCAAGTCATTGCTTCTATATATCGTATAGACGCTGATACTAAGTGCAAAAATAAGGTTTTTTTGGATAATGTATTTTTAAAATACTTCAAATTGGCCATGCATGTGAATGAAAGTAATGTTATGAATTACAAAAATGTACTATTCACAATTAAATGAAACTACGTGATGTAGTATTATTTCTACTTCCTTTAATTTCTTTACCACAACCTAGGTTTCGTTGTATTACAACATCTTCAGGTGGGATATTAGCAAAGATTCTTCTTACAATTTATTCAATCTTTGCTAATATCCCACCTGAAGATGTTGTAATACAACGAAACCTAGGTCGCGGTAAAGAACTTAAAGAAACTAGAAATAATACTACATCACGTAGGTTCATTTAATTGTGAATAATGAATTTCTACAAAATTGACGCCAAATATATTCAATATTCAAAATGTATTATGATGAATGGTGATGGGTATGGATTATAAAGACTGAAAATGTTTGAACTATTGTCAGATATTTAGTGTTATTCAGTGTAAACTTAATTATTGTATTTTTCACAAATAATAATAAAATAATATTTTTCACAATAATTTTATAAATATTAGATTTTTCACATTTGTAATAAGTTATTTGCTGTAGAAAAGTAAAATTCAATAGCTTACGTATTTAAAAAATGAAGGCAAAATTACATTTCGAAGAATAGTGGACCAGAAACTATGTGAACAGAATTGGACAAAAACTAAGAGGTAATTTATTAGGTTTCTGTACATCAGAGGAAAAATAGGGAATATTTTAGCTCTCTTTAGAATTTGCTGTTTGAATACAAGACATGAAAAATATTAAACACGTGTTTCAGCTTCCTACGTGATAAGATTTTAAGATTGAGTAAACCGATTGGGTCTGAACATGGCAATATTGATGTTTTCGAATATCGTTATTTTTCAGTGAAAAAGAAAATTAAGAAAACAAATTTATGCTCCATTTAAAGAGACCTTTTCAAGAATACCCGAGGAGTAAGGGAAGTATTTTTATTGTTCTCTCTTTAAATGTGTGGAAGTCGCCACAGAATATAATTTTGGGTTATTTAAAATTTAATTTAATTTTTCGGTCAATGGACTATTTATTATATTTCAAGTTTCTGTTTTTTGATGTGAAACATTTATAAGTGCAAGTATAAACCGGGTCGTTGGCGTGGCGACGCTTACCGTGGCGACTGGTTGCCACGCTGTACTAAGGTATATATATATATATATATATATATATATATATATATAGTCTATATGTAGTATGAGTGTACGGTATGGCGACGTGTTGCCATGCGCAATCGACTACGCGACCCCTCCTCACTCAGTTCGACGCTGTTGTTTACTACGGTACACATAACCTGTACTTTATTATTTTTGTATTAATTGTAAATAAATGTTTGTTAAATAAAGTCACCATTTTCTGTAAGAAATTCGTAATACTTTATTTTTTCATTATGCTATATTTAGTTCCTGTAATAATCTTGTCTTTTATGCATATTACTTGTACGAACACGATGTTTCACATCTGCCAGGCGTCCCGTGAGAGCTCACTGTTTTTTTTTAATTACAAGCTTAAGTCTTCGACAAGATTACATACGTGCCTGTCTAACTATTTTTATCCCTCAGCCATTTTCACACAAAACTTTTGAAAGAGAAACTTGAAATATGACAAGCAAATCAACCCACATCCAATTACAAGTTAAAACCTGTGACATGATCCAACACGTGCCTGTCTAAATGTTTTTATCCCACAGCCAATTTCATACAAAAATTTTGACAGAGAAACTTAAAATTTGACAAGCATATCAACCCGCATACAATTTAGTAGGTACTACCCATAAATATTTCTATAGAATTTTTATAGAGAGTAAATGAAGTAAGCGATTTTTTTAATTTCATATATTTCCTGTGGATGTCAATTAAAATAATCATTTACCAGGTTTCCAAAACTACAACATTTAAGAATCCTATGTAAGTTACTCCCAGAGATATTGTTTAAAATATCCACAAGGTTATATTTCTGTCTCCACTCCTATTTCTAAAACTGTTAAAGTTAAGTTTATGTAAAAATATCGTTACTAAAAGTTTATCTGAAAACTATAACAATTACTGTAATTCTCATGGTTTTAAGAGATGACCATACTTTTACATCTATAAAAGATATACCAGGCAATATATTTCCACGTGGAAAAATTATATAAAATTTGTAAATAGTAAACTATTAACTAGGAAATTATCATAGAAATAATATATACCTTCATGTACCTAAATTTGTATGAAACTCTCGTAGTGTGAATTATACTCATACTTCGATCCGAGACATGAAATAATGTAAGAAATTATATGTATATATTACATCTATATACACAAACGTACATCCACACCAAACAAATTAATAAGAACTTTTCTTCTGTTTTAATATATGTGCATTATACGTATTATTAGAGGAATCTACACTTCGGAAGATGATCATCTGTACCAAAAGAGATCACTCGACAATAATTATTTAATTCTAATTATGTGGTAGCAGCTTTCGATAACCGACATCAACTATATTTAAAAATTAAAATTCTTGGAGGGAACAATCACTCGAACGAAACGAAAACTATGGGTTAATATAAATATTTTGTTTACACAAATACGAAAAAATTACCTTGAAAGCTATATTATTCTAGTATGGAAACTGCTCAAATGTGAATTATGCACGCACTCCGAGCTCTTTGCCTATTCTTAATAGTACATTTTCTGGTAGATTTATCGTGTTAATTTTATTTATTATGGTTTACTGCCGAATTCGTTAAGCTTTAATAAATTTTTATTTTTCCAAACCAAAGTAGCTTTGCATTAATATTAATGTTTCATTTACTCTATTCCAAGAATTTTTTCACTTCAGCTACTTAGAAAATTAATATAAATTGGCACGAAGTTTCAGATTGTTACCTCGCATGAACCTGAATCATTAATACTGAAACTTGAATAAAAAAGTCACCAAGACTTCTAAATTAAATAAAACACACCGACGGCTTACATTTTATATTTACTTTACACATTTTTTTCCTATCCGTCTCATGATTTACGTTTGTCAAATATTTTTTCATGATTAATGCGAAATATTTGTATCAGTTAGTACCATCTGAAAGTAAGTTTGAACAAACGTTGTGAGAGTTATAATCGATAACAAATAAGCACAGTGAAATGTAATTCCATGGAGGTCTCACTTTTCAGGTTTCGTGTTCGAAAGGTCTGAACGGAATAATTTTGTTCTCATTTATTTGCCATTTCATCTGTCTATTACTATCCTCTAATTCTCAAACCATGGGGTTTATCTGTATAAAATTTCGGCACGTTATTCAAAGCTGGAATTTGGGTAAAAATTGGATAAAATAATTTTTGAAATCGACCGTTCTAATGAAAAAGGGGGAACTATTAACATATATAGGCATACCGGTAGAAATATCGATTAAAATAGAAATTTTAATTTTTAAATTCAGTTCATCATGTTGTATTATATAAACGAAAGTTCATGTTAAGTGGACGTCATCACAATAAGTCCGTATTAGACTGAACAAGCGCAAATAAGTTATATTTGGATTACTTAAATATTTTAAAAAATATTTTTTTATTAATTCCTCCATACTTTTAATATATTTGGCGCTAATTTTGTAGAAATTCATTATTCTACTAAGAAATAACTATTCTACTACTAAGTACTATTCTACTACTAAGAAATAACTATTCTACTACATTATTCTACTAAGAAATAACTAATAACTACATCACGTAGTTTCATTTAATTGTCCTCCATACTTATTAATATTCAAAATAACAAATTTTTATATCACCATTAATAATAAGATTACGTAATTCTATATATGGGAGACTGATTCTTAAATTTCTTTACTTTGAAGTAGGCAATGATAAAAACTGATTAACTTTTTTCGGTTTCATTTCAAAATGAAGATAATTTATAATGAATATGTTTTTATGGCAATAATAATTGTAAGATGTTATATAAGCACAAATATAGTGATATGGTGTGTATATAATGAATATTTGCATTAATAATTTTTTTGTCAATATTTGGTCAATAAGGATAAAATTTTGTATTTCTATTCAACTAGCTGTTGTGGAAACACTAGTATCAAAATGAAAAATATAAGGTTTAGTATACAAATTTACGTTTATATTTATTCATGTTGTTACGACAAATGTTTCGCCGTATTGAGTTCTTTTTCTTTTTTAAATTAAGATTTGAAGTAACTAAATCTCGATCAACATCCAGGTATAAAGAAGAATGTCACAAGTAAATTAATTTTGCAAATTTATGAAAAATTTAATAGACAAATCTAAACTGTCAAATACCGTAACCATGGCAAAAATAACAATGTTGCCATGGTTACGTTATTTGATAGTTTAGATTTGTAGGCCACCTTTTCACTGCACATACACGGTTTCAATATTTTTTTGGTAGCACACTGATGAGTTTACATTTGATTATGGGAAAAAATCCTTTTTTGTGGCCGGATTTCCTAAACTGTTTTCCGATTTTAATCAAATGATATAAGTATTAAATACGTACCAAAATAATAAACCTGAAATTTTGTTGGTGCCTAATGAGTTTTTACAAGTTTAACACGAATAACACTTCACTTCCGTTACATTGATTTCAAATTCAAACAAGGTAATTGTTTAAAAAGAAATATTTCAAATTTGTCCAATAGTGAAAGAAAATGCAATCAGGTATAAAATGGAATCAAACAAAAATAATATTCACATTACACGTGTCCTTAATCAGAAGTGATAATTAATATCTTTATTTTTTCTGCTTATGTTGCAAATTAAAATGTTGTTAATTGGTGAAAAGCGTAATAATAAAAACGAATCAGAGGAGTATAGTATAAAGTTTGCAACTGCGTCGAAGAACGTAAATACGTTAAAACTTTTAAGAGCTTGTATAGTATTGTTTTCCGAATATTATTGTATTTTGTTACGTGCTATTAAACACTATGAAACGAAATAACTTCAAAGACCGTATGACATACCAATCACTTTTGACGAGTCATTGTAAGTGAATGAAAGTACATGCCCTGTGAATACGTAAATATATCTATATTCACAAACTCCGACGTGATCTATGCTTATCCACCATAATTTTGCCCTAAAAACAGTCCTTTGATTTTCATGGACCTGCTGGATGCTAACGCAATATTTTCATATTTTTAATAAAGGTTACAACCAGTTGCATTCTATTCCCATAAAACTAACGTGCGGTAAACAACCAGTTGCATTCTATTCCCATAAAACTAACGTGCGATAGGAACTAATTATTAACGGTATCACATAAACGAGCATTTAGCACAAATAGCAGGGATCAATAATTGGTTGTGCTCTCATTACCGGTATTGTAGCACATATCAGTATTGAAGCACATAACGACATGCCTCTATTTCATAACCAGTATTGTAGCACATATCGTAAACAATGTGCGCGTTAGCGACATGCATTTTTACATATGTACAAATATATCGAGAAATGTTCAGCGATCCGTATAGGAGTTAATGCATTAGTAATTAGATTTTAACATTACAAAGGTATAAATCAAATAATTATTGGGTTTACTAATGCAAGTTCAATAACTTAACTTATCACACATTAACATAATGATATTATTATAATTAGGGTAGAATTTTTTATAAGGTAAAGGTCGTAAATTTAAATTACCTATATAATATATAATATATGTACTATGTGTATAATCCTTTCCATTGCTTAAAACTTTCTACTATATTCCTCTTATTTTTTTATTATATTGCTTTTCACCAATTAACAACATTTTAATTTGCTCCAAAAGTAGAAAAAATAAATAAATTCATTATCACTTCTGATTAAGGACACGTGTAAAGTGAACATTATTTTTTGTTTTTTTTTTCCATTTTACACCTTCTTGCGTTTTCTTTCACCATTGGACAAATTTAAAAGATTTCTTTCTAAACAATTACCTTGTTTAAAATGCGGAATTCATTTGGAATCAATGTAACAGAAATGAAATGTTATTCGTGTTAAACTTACTTTGCTTAGATACGAAGTGAGCAGTAATAGGGTTAATGTACGGTAAAATAGAATGCGATCGTAAGCTTAAAGTGGTTCCGATAATAGCAGGCGAAACACTGTACGTAAAGCGGTGATTTTGTGAAATTTTCATAATGCAGATTTAATGCCAAATGGTAATTATTTTATTTTAATAATTTATATATCTATTGTGATTGAACATAAAGAACTTACTTTGCATTTAGGGGAATATAATGGAAGAACATGAAAAAACATCAAACATTTTAAAATGATCCTTGTAACATCAAAATTATTAATTATATAAGACAACTTTCAAAATCGTTTTCAATTTATGGGTAAAAGTTATTGATTATTCGATAACTTTTTCTTATTAGGTTTAAAATATACTATCACAAAAACAAGTTAAAAACGAAATGTAAATAACAATGGAAAATAATCGACGTTTTTGATAATTTTCCCGTCACTAAATTAATCTAATAACGCTAAGTAAAAAAAACTTATTAAATAAGACAGTTACGTACATACTTAGGCGCATATAAATATTTAAGCGTACATAAAATTTCTATTAAATTATCGTAACGTACATATATAAATATATTGCTTATACATCTTTCACAGACATAATAGATATACATTTTACAATGCAAAGTTATTTTTACAGTTGATTTAAGCCAACAGTTTATTTCGCATTCGATTTAATTTTATGTGGAGATTCTATGAAATTTTTACAGACTGTAGTACGTCATAACTGTTCAATATTACTAATAACCTATTAGAGCCTATTTAGCTGTGATAATTTTCCTTTTAATTTTGTGAACACTTTCCATATTTCCATCAGTCAAGGAATAACTTTACATATAATAAAATATGTGATGGGGGTGCTTGGGGACATGTAACTCGAACAAAAATTACCATTTTAAAGCTTGACATTTCGCAAAGGGATTTCTGTATTGTAGCGTATTTTTAATATCTAGGAAAATTAAACAATAACCTAAACAATGGAATATACGAAAAAAGATCACTTCCACTTTGCATATAGGGGTGATACCTTTAAAACATTATAATGGCAATTAAATTGACGTTATATATATATATATATATATATATATATATATATATATGTATATATATATATATATATATATATATATATATATATATGCATGTATATATATATATATATATATATATATATATATATATATATAACTATAGCTAGTTTATGTATAAAATATGTCAGTTTTATAGTGCTAATAGTCTGTGAGTAAAACGGTTGTAACGTAAAGACGGACATAAAAAACCTATAGTTTGGTCACGGAACACTAACAAACGTATTTGGTTTTTTTATAAAGTTATTATATTACTTCTAGTAAAAACTATGACTACATAAACTTGAACTGCATAAATATAACATAGTTGGTGTTATAGTTCATGTATAACAAAAATAAATTGAAAGTAACTTGTTTCTGCAATCGGACGAATGCCACCGGCGTTTGACATGCCGTCATTCGTTTTGAACGATCATATAATGCGACCGTTCACAATTGTCGATGACATTTTCAATTTGCGATATGCACTGGGAGTAAGAGATTCTATGTGCATATAGAAACAAGGTCTACAACCCTATTAAGAGACAATTCGACACGATACCATGCGATTGAACTTGTTAACCACGTGACCGTAACATTAGGCATAAGTGATACATTTGTATCATGTGAGAATAAACAATATTTTAATTAATTAGGAAGATTTATTAAGTTGTTTCTACTTAAATATGGTTTGTTTATATGTGATAAAAGTGAAATAATCTTCTGATGATGTGATTCTTTATAAAACATATTAGCGTTGGTTTTATGTTGCTATCCTTCAGCGAATTTCTGATGCAAGTTTACGATTCATATGCTACGTACTTCTTCAAATAATCAATGGTTAAAATTCATTTCTATGTTATGACTTACTTCATTGCTATTTTATTTCAATCAGGTCATAACCAAAAGCTCTCACTTGTAACTCCATTTAGATAGTAACTAATATTTCTGATTACAAGAAAGTCATAAATTTGCCTCATTTGTCAGTCAAAAATAAGTATTAAAGTAGACAGTATTATTAAATAGACACTATATATGAAAAAAATTAATAGCTTATATGAATGAAACTACGTGATATAGTATTATTTCTACTTTCGTTAATTTCTTTACCACGACCTAGGTTTCGTTGTATTACAAATTATTTACAATTAAAAAGAAATTAAAGAAAGTAGAAATAATACTACATTATGTAGTTTCATTTAATTGTGTATTAAAAATGTTATTTTTGGCGAAAAAAAATGTTCTTGGCATTGCTTTGATAATTATTTGCTTTTAATAAAAAACAATAATTATAGGCTTCTTTTAATATTAATATAATTAAAATCGATAAAAAATATAACTAAACATCAAAATAAGAGTATAAATAATGACATCGGATGCATTGCATAGACCAGCTGACATTAGTAACGAAGCTAGAATTAAACTTTTTAATTTAGGATATAATATTTCATTAATCTGAAATAACAAAACAGAAACTAAATATTTATAATAATTATTCTAATTTAAGATAATATTGTAAAATACAAACCTCAATGATATTTTGTCTATGTGTTCGAGTCCAGAACATTAGACGATGCAACATATACATTGCTTTGCATCGCGAAGCGGGTTATAAAATATATAATATCTTCTATGTACTTTGTTTAAATATATTCAAATATTGACATTTAATTATAGGGTGTAAAACCCTATCTATCCACATTATAATTTTACGTTTTTGTATGTATTATCTACCATAATAAATGTGTTCATTCATTCCTGAACTATTCCAGAATATTCATATTTATTTTTATATAATATATCAATGTCGAATAGTGTATCTCGTATCGCTTGAAAAGCGGGTGACAGGACACTTCTCCGCACCCTAACAGTAAAAACTGTTAACACCTAAATTTAATAGAATAATTGTTTAATTACAGAATAGGTTAGAGTGAACTATTAATTAAAATGCGATGATACACTGAGTTCAATTCTTGTTTTTCCAAGCGGCCGTATATCGTATGTAACAAACAGCAATAGTTATATATGTACGACCCTAGCAGTATGTTAGGGTTGTACATGTATAACTATTGTTTTTGTTACATACGACCCATTAACGTTATTTGAATCGGTGTAGAGGCGTTAAAGGATACTTATGGAATATTTAATTATACCTGGTCACATTTTGTGTTCACTTATAATTTTTTGTAAATTTAAATTTGGTATGTGTGGTTGATAAGTGTCTAGCTTTAACATATCTCTGTCTAATGTTGCTTATTATTATTATTAAGTAATGTGTAATATTTCTACTAATTATTGCAACGAATTGGCGGTTATCTATATCGAGACATTAAATAAACCAATAAATTATTATCTAGTAAGTATGGAATTATCCATTTAAAATGTTATTTGAATACCATAATCGACATTACTTTGAACTAACACATATTTTATATATTGAACTCATTAAGTTTTTTTTTGGTGTATTTACTTTAAATAATATAATTATTTTTAATTAGTAAAAAGGTTATAATGCAATAATTTGGGTTAGCATAAAAATAAAACAATATTTTCCAATATTTCTTGAACCTTGGCCCTACTTGTCATCCAAAATTATATAATACACTTTACTTAAAATTAGATCATTTTCTTTATACATTTCACGTAAAAAAACCATAATGAATTTGTAATTCTTAATTTGTTCTCCCAAGGAAATTAGAATTCCTCGTACCCCGCAGATTATTTTTAAACTTGCAATATTTAAGGTATTTATTTTCAAAAACAAATTTCTGTAGGTTTCGTAATAAATTATTATTTAAATTATAAACTTATAATATTTCATTTTAACAAGAAAAAAAGTTTAAAACCTCTTTTCGTTTTCATTTCAACTTTTAATTTTAAAATGACAAAGTTTTGACACAAATCAAACTCGGCACGAAGGAAAACAACGTCGGGAAGTTTATAAATCAAGATACCTGTAAAAATTATAAATCTCTAAGAAAAATCACGGCCAGTGATTTCCACCGAAAAATAACATCTTTTCACTAGTCGCCCACGTCGCGTCTTCGGCGGGGATCGCTGTACAGGCCACAGCCCATAAATCCCCGGGGAGTGGTAGAAAAATGGGAAACGGACTTTATCTAATCAACATCTGGACTGACGCCAGCCCAATTCAAACCCGTCGGAAAATGTATTTGTGCGGGCCCCCTTTTATTTTTAATCTAAGTTTGGAATTGTACAGTCGCCTTCGTTTTTAGTCCGCATGTAAGATACCTTGTTGCTCATTATTGAAAAATTGTCACCTAAATGTTATTAATGACTATAATTAAGTTGTAGGATGAAATAGTAAAATAAGGAAAAATGATTTTTTAACTTAACTTTTAGATATAGCCATTTCATTTTTTTATAAATATAACATGGACTATTTGTTAGTTTACAAAGACTTGTTTCAAATACTTGAGAAGACAAAATTTATAAAAAAATTAAAAATTTATTCAACGCTCCATAAATTGATATACCGCATGTCTATGTACCTTGATTTTTTTCTTTCCTCTTTTGACTAAAGGTACAACTAATGTTCCTTTATTCAATTCCAAACTATCGAGTGTGTGTCTTAGTATCGACCAGCTCGCCATTCTCGGGTTTTGACGACGGAAGAAATTATAATTCGGCTAATTTTACAACTAATTCTCTTTTCTAGCATAACTTTTTGGACAAAGGATATTTCTCTCAAAATTAAATTATTTTATAACTTTTTAATATATTTATTTTAAACCAAACTTACCTTAGAATAATGACTTGCGTCTCCTTTCGTTGGCTCGTGTAGGTATATGAGGGGACAACCTGGAGTTCATAATTTTTTAACGATTTAAGTAATTCTTTTTTATACTTTGGTTAATTATCAGAGTAGAATCTTATTGATTTTCACAACATTTTTCCAATAGTTTAAGTGTTAATAAAATAAATTCTACAAAGTTTATTAAAAATATTACACTATCTTAAATTTTTATATATACGCAAATGTGCACGGAACCCTCGTAAAGAGGCTTCTCATACTTGCTAAGTTCATTTATGTATACTTAACATATTAGCTGAATTTTCTTTACAAAATAATTTTAATTTTTTTTTAAATTTTAAAACATTTTGTTAACGGAAAAACAGGTTTCTCGGAGCCTATTTTCATAAATTTTTTAAACGTGATACATAACAAGATTTTTATTGTTGAAAAAATAATAAACCGATACACGAAAATTTACGAACGATAATTATAAGTATGTACTAATTAGTAAAATCATTTTAATCGTAATATTAGATTTTTATACCCACATATATCTCTATCCTACATATATATATATATATATATATATATATATATATATATATATATATATATGTGTATATATATATATATATATATATATATAACTTTACAGAATTTGAAAATATTATATTACATCATTCACAAGATAGTTTACTGCGATGAATATGTGAAATTTCACAGTTTGAATACAGGCAGGAACGCGAGTAAAATAAATAAAAAATTTTATTCAACATAGGTTTCCATAAAACATGGTGACAATTTTTTCGCTGTGATTTAGTCATTTGTATTTTTAAGTCGAGTGTACCTTGTACCGGGATTTATTCGTCTCGCTTGCTATGAGGATATTACAAGCTCCAGGGAAGATTTTAAGACTAGGTTTTATACTTGACGTACCTTTACTTGTCACTAATTATTTGTGAAGGAAGACGCCCTTCTCACAGGGCGTAAATATACAAATGTTTACCAGATGAATACATTTATATATTTGAGAAAACAACTTTTGTTTCGCTCTGTACTAAAATAGATTAATAAAAATTAATTAAAACAGAAAATAAAATAAGTGATTATTACTCAACGAGAGTAGATCGGTAAAGTTTCATTCATAATCATGTAAATTTGAATTTGATAGAAAACGGGTTTAAAATAATAAAAAAATATTTATACATCGGTTGCTTATAAATCTAAGTATTATGAAATTATGGTTTTATATTGATAATATTGAGAAATAAAAAAAATATTTCATATTGAATGACGGTTTTATATTCTAAATGTTTTATCATTAACGTATGGAGTGGATTCAAATTATCCGGAAATTTTAATTTCGTAAGTGTTCTTTTTATATCTTAAAACTTTATTATGGTTAAGTGTAATATATATATTTTATGTATAATCTTTTTCAAGTCATGTGAAGATCGAATGGTATCTATTCTAATTAGGAGGAATTAAACAAGTTCGGTTATTTAGTTGATTAAATGTAAAGTCACTGATATACAATAAATGGTTTAGAAGATAGTTACGTATTATATATAGAAATGGCTCGATTAACAACAAATTTAGGAACATGGAACACATTATGAGATCAAATGTTATTTACGTTTTCTTTAGTTATTGTTTATTTTCTTTCAAATATTTCTCTGTTTCCCCATTTAAATATTAGGACCTATTCTAACTTAGTACGAAATGAAACTTATTTTTGGGGCCCATGATTGCAAGATAGTGGTGGAATAGTAACATGATATAGTTAAACGGCATAAGATTATCTCTAAGAGCGATCAAATATTTGTAAACTTTTAATTGCTGTAAGTATTTTTGCGTTTTACTTATTTTTAATAAAATTTTTATAACATAAGTTTTATTTAGTGTTAGTGACTTATTAATGATCAAATATTCATTTATTTTGAGGATGCATGCATTCGAATATAATAAATGTCGTGGTATTGTATAGTAAAAAAAAGTTTTTAATAGTGTGATGGGTGATGAAATCACCATGGAAAACGTCACAGCCTTTAGAAATAGTTATCCGATATAAATATCTGATTAGTGTTTATAATTGTCCTACCATTAATTGTAATTGTTTGATTATACGTTATAACGATAGTACATTAGTCAATATGGAATTTAGATGAATGACCGCATGGCAAGGTCATGTGACATTGACTGCCCTTTAATATGTTTCATTGTTATTTTACATGAACATATATTATTTAAAATATTTTCCTCCAGTCTTGAACTTGGGTTTCTTTTTTCTCTCTCATGGTTTCTATTGAGTGGGGTCTTTTAAAGTGTAAATGATAATTCTGGTTGTGCGCGAAACCCTACTGTTGCAAGTTCTGTCAGTATTTAACATATTTATTTTAACTTTTCGTAATGTGCTTTTATTTATTTACAATGTGCTTTCAGTTATTGAACATTATTAATGTTGATACATATTTCGAGATTGTAACGTAAATAAAATAACAATATATATGAAATTTAATCGTAACGACTGGTTTGCGAAGTATAAATATTACTGAAGCATTAGTTTAGAGTAGTAAGTATTTTAAGACTAAACTCGGTAATAACGCAGAATATCTACGTTATTTTCTGTTTTATTTTTCAGAAGCGGTATCACAATTTGCAGCAGAAAAATTAACATATTTTTTTCTTTTAGCTAATATAACCTGAAATAAACCTTCCGCATAAACCTTCAATATAATATGTAGGTAAGATAAACAGTAATAATTAAGAGACAATATGTATAAGTTCATCAATTTATTTTAGGTATACATAAGTTACTAAGAACTAACTAAATTTAGATAACGTCGATATTTGTTCTATTAATTAATAACTTAGAGTAATGTTTTAATTAAAAATATTATTTTTGTTAATATATAAAAAAAATCAAATATCAATGAAGTTCAATACATACGTTCAACTGAATCTATACACAACTTACCATAGACAATAATTAGATTGAAAATATTGTCGTACTGATTGTTTCGAAAATATATATGTATCAGACAAATGTAGTGAGTACATAAATGGATTAGAGTTAGTATTATATCTATCACAACATTACATGAGAACTCATCACAACTTAGTCGTGATGAGTTCTCATCCCTATATTGATTTGCCATATAAAACTATTATAATTTTCTCTTTATACAACTCCGACTGTAAAGGCGAAAACTATCTGAAAATTGTTTTACGGGGCCAACTCCCATTTTGATATGACACTTTTTAATTTCTGCCTTGGGAAACTCCTCACTATAGGTCCTTCTTAATATATATTCCTATAGCATTTAATAGTAACTGAGTTGAGTGAAAATTGGCTTCCGTCTGCGGAAAACGTCACACTACCCACTAATGTCACTCCTGATAAAACGATAAAACGCAGGTATCCCACATGACTACAGTATCACCATGAAATTGACATCATATGATGCTCATATACTCTAAATGGTTCGATAGTTATGTGATCAATTCACATACTAACCAAAAACGAGAAATTTTTGATATAAGTCTACTATTGAATTGCCGCCAGTTTAGTACTAAAGTATTAGAATATTAGAGCATAGTAAGAATATAGAGTAGTAAAGTATTAGAATATTATTCGATAGAAGATTTTAACTGCGTTTGTTACTTGTGTAAATAAGAAACTCTTTCTAATGGTGTACTACATTTTGCATAATATTTGATCAAATTCTAAAAGTGTACTCTGTACTTCGGGTATAGGGGAAATGGTAGTATGAAATAAACGCAATCTATTGCCCGACACGTGAATTACACTATAAGTATACAGATGAAGGTCTAAAAGCTTGATTATTCCTCTAAAAAGCTTGGAAAAATAGGAAGGTGCTTTTTATTATACACACCTACTTCTATACTTTTTAAAATGAATTTTTCAAACTTGTGTTCAATGAAAAAATAATTTTAATTGTTTGAAATCAAATAACATAACATCATTAATGTTCCCATTTTCTGCAAAACAAAATTTGTTTTATCGCATTTTTATATCGTCGTACGCAACAAGAAGATTGATGTACATTAAGAAATTGGCTATATGCAGTGTCATAAAAATACCTTAACGATTTTATATAAACATAAAATTACTAGGTGAATATGTAACTCTGAATAGATTCAAATATGATTTATTCATTTATTTAATATTTTCTAAAATCATAGCTGTCCTTAACAATACGTACATAGGTCTTTGGAAATCAATCCTTTTCTCTTTTCGCAATGAAAAATTTATATATATATATATATATATATATATATATATATATATATTAAATTTCAAGCTTTTAGCTTTCCTCAAAGTGACCCATTGTTTTTGATGTCTCTGTAGGTTTTGATGAATCTATTAATGTGAATTAGCTTTGGAAATGTCGAATTTTGAAGTCAAATATTGTAAAAACTACCATTATACTATAATAGATAGATATATGAAATATATTATAAAATTTTACTCCCCTCCTTATTTACTAAAAATCTGACTCAGAACATTTGTCGGAGCTGATTTATGCGCGCGTCAAAATAGCTACGCAGTCGTTCGGCTAAAGGTGCAGCGGCAGGTAACGCGGTTCGGAATTTGGCGGTTTACCACTAGATATGCTTCACAATTCCATTAGTTCACTATATTCAAAAAATCGAAGGCTCACGGCAATTTCATTTTTGTATAAAATGGATATTTTTGTAAACTGTACTTTTCAATGTTTAATTCCAGTTAAATGAAACTACGTGATGTAGTATTATTTCCATTATCTTTAATTTCTTTACCACGACCTAGGTTTCGTCGTATTACAACATCTTCAGGTGAGATATTAGCAAAGACCTTTGCTAATATCCCACCTGAAGATGTTGTAATACAACGAAACCTAGGTCGTGGTAAAGAAATTGAAGATAGTAGATATAATACTACATCACGTAGTTTCATTTAATTGTGAATAATGAATTTCTACAAAATTAACGCCAAATATATTCAATGTTTAATTCCAGTTTAAATTTTTACACTAACCATTCCAGAATTTATTAAACATCGTGATAAGTTAATGTTCTTAGAGGAGACTGGATCTGATCTCTGCGGATGATTGTCATGGCCAAATAGACTGACACTTTTTAAATAAATATCCGAAAAAATTACAGAACTCTTCATTTTTCATACGGAAACGGTGATATTTTGTCAAATGCCGGGTATTTTCTCATGGAGCGTGAGTAAGATACGTAACTTGATATATCCAATTAACTTTAATAAACTTGATCTCATAATAATAGTTTTCTATTTTGTGCACTGGTTCTTATCAATGTTTACTAATAAATTTAGTGTCAATAGCTTGTATAGAAGAAATACTAGAAACTAGTATGAATAACACTCAACTCACGATACTTCTACTTCTTGATTTCAGCAGTGCATCCAACTTCGTTGATTTTGATATTATGCTATATTGTCTGAAGCCTTTGAATGGATCTCAACACTCATTAGAATGGTATAACTCATATATATATGGACATTGAGAATCTGTGAAGTCTTCAGATGAATTCTCCGAATGAAAAAAAATTGTCAGCTGGTATGCCTTACAGGGGGGGGGGGTGTCTTTCTCCTTCTTTTTTTACAATATTAATTGATGAGGCTGTTGGAAATATACATAGTAATTATCATATTTACGCCAATGACTTACAAATATATACCCGTACTGATGTAAACTCCTCAATACTCTTCGCTGCTATCGATTGGTGGGCTCATAACTAACTCCTTTAGTTAATCCAGTTAAGTTTCTTGCCATTATAATTAGTATCCAAAGACTTTTTTTTAAAAGTTAGACCATCAGATCTAACGTCTGTAACATTAAACAATACACTATTTACGCCAACTGTTACTTAATCTGCTGATCGATCAAAATGTTGTTAACTTAGGTCTGCTGATCGATCAAAATCTTAGCTGGCAACCTAAAGTAAATGATGTTAGGCGTCGTGTCTTCAACTGAATACACTCCATTAAGTATCTTTTTCTAGAATCTTGAACATTTACAAATTTTCTAGACTTTCAAATAAAAGTTCGCCTCTGTCAAGCACTTCTATTGCCACTGGTTGACTACGGAGATATATGCTATCCAGACCTTGCCATCACCTTAAACAATTAAAACACTTTCAAATTGTGTGCACCTGCTATGTTTTTGTTGCACAAAATATGATAATGTTTTTCAATTTAGCGCCCAAATTCAATGGAAGGAGGTACGCAATTGGCGCAATATACATATTTTTACCCTTCTTTATAATATTTTGAACAATCCTACTTATCCAATATATCTTAGATTCAGATTAGGTTACTTGTCTGCACACGGAATAGGGCTACGCTCCGAAAACTAGCTCTGCCTCCTTTTTCCCAATCATTTCCTTTAACCATATTTTACGAAAAGTTCTTCGCTGTCCATGCTATAAGACATTGGAATCAACTGGAACCGGCTAACAGAAACTCGCCCTCTATAACTGTGTTCAAAGACCATCTGAAAAAGTCCTTCCCCTTACAATCTTTTAGTTCCACCCTTCCTAATTTATTGTTGTTCCTCTTTTATGGTTTACATTTAATCAGTTTTTGTTTTTCTTTTGTATTTTTATTATGTAGTTTAGTTTTGTTTATTTATCTGTTGTAATATTTTTGTTGTTTGCTGTAACATCCTTATTAGTTTTATTTTGTATTAAGGCGTTTTATAGTCTTCTATATCACAAAATGTTCAAATTTAATCAACATTATGACTTGACTGTTCTTGTAGCAAGAAGTCCGCCAAATGTACATTGAAGGTTGAAATAAATAAATAAATAAATATAAATAAATAATATTGCGCATTTATGATTTTCAAAAAGAATAAAATGAGAATGAAGCGCAACATTTTGTTTGAAATTGTACCCGCCGAATAAGATAATAAGTTTATTTATTTAGGTAGCTTATTTGTGAGTAATGGAAATATTTACACATTAATGACAAAATGTATGAAATTTCAAGAGACGAGTTATAAAATGTTGAAGTGCTGATGGTGAAAATTATGTATTTTATGATCATTATTGAAGATTGGGATTCACAGGAACAATGACAGCCGAAATAAGATATTTTGAAGTGCACATGTAAAGATAATGCAATATATTGATAGGGTAAAATATAAGCATATAACAAAAGAATGCGGATCGAATGAGAGTATGCTTATGAAAATAAATCTTTTAAGTAAGATATTTATACGCAATGTAGTTATTAATTTATGCGAAATGCGTAATGTCTGCACTTACGCGCAATATACAAAGTATGTACTTATACGTAATACACAATATACTGTTGCGCATTGCATAATGTACGTGCTTATGTACAATGTGCAATACCTGTATTCGTGTGCATCGCGCAATGTGCAATGCTTTTAATTATACTCAATGCATAATGCGTGTACTTCTGCGCAATGTATAATGTGTGTTCGGCATCAAAGATCTTATTTATAGAATTTTGGTATTAGGTACTGGAACTGTGTGTCAGTTTCGTATAATACATGTCAGTCGTGTGTCATGAGTACTTAATGTTTTCAGTTTACAACATTCGAATAAATCATAAAAAAATGGCCGGGTCGTTTTTTCTTCATATTTTTCTTATTACAAAATTAACTAGTTAAAAAAAATTCAATTTTTTTCAATTATCAAGTTATAATAACTTGGTATTTAACAAACATATGATTTTTTTTATTTTTTGACTTATCATACTGATTATATAAGCAATTTATATCACTCATTACATTTTTGTGTAATCATGTTGTAATCAATTATTAAATTATAATTGTTTTATAGAATGTATTATGGATTTCAGAAATTTGATTATAGTTTCTTCAATGTTAACTTCATTATTCTGGGGGACAAGCAATGTTACACGATTTTTCTAAGTTTTAATCGAACAATTTATTCGTTTTCAGTTTTTTAATATATGTCAATTAATTCCTTGTTACACCATATTTATTTCATTAACAAAATTATCTCTCGTTAAACATATTTCAAAATTAAATATTATTTTTCCTTTTTCTGAAGTAGTTTTGGATAATTAAGCTCTATAATTATGCTGAATTCCAGGTTACACGGTTTATATTTTAGAAAACTGTTGCAGGTCAATAAACGTCGAGGTGAAGCTTTAATTGTTATATTTTTAATGTGGGGCACTCGAAATTAAGAATGGTGTTCTAAAGTGGTTAATGGTTAATAACATCAATCGATAATCATAATATTATATATATATATATATATATATATATATATATATGTGTGTGTGTGTGTGTGTGTGTGTGTGTGTGTATAAGCAAGAAGTTATATTGAAGAGAACAATTGGATGATTGCTTAAATTATGACTAAATCGGGTTGAGGAATTAGTGCCAAAGGTGCCTGACTTGTTGGAAAAAAGACAAATGTAGAGACAAAGGATTAACTGCGAATGTAGGTATTGCGATATGTCCGTGAATGTGACAATTGACTAGCGTATTGTGAATAATATAAACACGTGGTTCATTCGATTTCGCAAATTAATTAATGAGGGAATTAAAACGCCAGCTGAAATACGAAATAATTGAAACGATGATGAATTAAAAGGAAGCCCTTTACATTTCAAAGACCAAAAATACAGAGGAGGGAAAAAGAAATTGAATTAGAATAATTTAAATATTTTAATAAACGTTTACAACATTTATCTTATTTAAGCATTCTAAAATATTATTGTAAACATTTCTTTGCCACAAATTAACAGATATAAAAAAATGTTTTCCTTTTATCGATAAATATAAAGGTTTCTTGACGCAAATTAATTGGCGCATAAAACGTAGTTATATTACACGTGGCTCGGAACGTTTTTGTTTTTTTGTTTTGGACTTGACATTTTTACCCTGCCAGACCGTTCCAATTTTAGTACAATAATAGGCGTGATGAGATAGGATATCTTTTATTGGTGCGGAAGGGAATAAAAATGTCAAATAGAATAAATAATTGGTCATTAAAAGTTTGAATCCGTTTCACAGTAGCGCTTACGAAATTCAAATGATTTCAAAGTTATCAATATTAATTCTAAATATATTGCTTTGTTTGTAATACTTTCATCGTAACATAACTTACATTGTATTGATTTTGGGTTTGATAAAGATTAAATAAAGTTTATTATCATGGTATCTACAGAGATTGAAACTATTCTTGTTGATTTTTACGAATCATTTATCAAATGGGCGTAATAACGCTTAGCGTTATTTATTAATATTATGTGTGTGTAACAACTTACTGTAATATCATTAATACAGCATAATATCTGTTTCTTTCTTGTTGTGGGTTTATGAAAAACGTACGAGATAATTTCAAATATTTTATGTGAATTTTCTTTAATACTGCACTTAAGAAAGTAAACATTTTTCTGTAACTGAAAAATATTCCATATATATGAGCCACTGCATTCTTAATTTGAGATGTATTTTGGTGAAAAGTGTTCTCTGACAGAGCGGGCTACATTATTACAAAACTTGTTTTTCACCTTTTGATTGTTTTGAGAATCTTTCACTAATATGATATACGGAAGTATTTAATATTTTTTTTAACCATAAGATGGCATTCCAACTAACTTATTTTTTTTTAATAAACTAAGAAAAAGAATAAAGTGATTTACAAGACAATTATCTTATGCGAAGAGTTTTTGTTATTGAAAAGTAAGTTGAAAAGTAAGCATTACATTCCTTTTCTTAAATTGAAGTTACTATTTTTTTCAATCACTTTATTCTTTTTTAGGCTATTCAAAAAAATTTAATTAAACCGAGCTGTGAGACATTCTTTTGCTCTTGGTCAAAATCTTTATATTTAAAGATTATTTAACATTGCTACTAAAAGCTTGATTTTTACTCTTTTCAAACTATAATTCAATTTTCTGAATTTTCTCCTAATTATTGTATTGTCATCGATTTTTTTACAAGTGTGCATAATTTGAAAAAAATCAGACATCTGGAAATGGGTGAAAATTTTGTTAAAAATTCCTTTACACACATGCACCAGACATACACACATACATATATATATATACACTTACATACATACAAGTGAAGCTAATATAAAGGATGTGAAAAAATTGAGAATTATTGAAGGAATTATAATATATATGTTGCTTTAAGTTGTTTATTATCTCGAATATTTCCGACTACTTACATATGTTGTTTTAAGTTGTTTACTACCACAACTATTAAAATTTTATTTACGATTGAAATTTTATTATAAAAATAAATATCCTTTCATAACTTACTAATATTATATTTTGGGATATTTGTATTTCATGTCTAATTATTAAACACGAAACAGAAATATCTTTAAATTAGTTTGAAAGCTCGATTTTGAAAAAAAAATTAATTGATCCGCTTTCTCCGAGCGATCGTACTTGTGTAATCCATCATTACTGGAACTAAATCACCTTCATCAAAACTGTTCGAAGTATCTAAAGAATTGAAGTGAAAGTGGTATATTTTTTAGCTGAACACAATTTAATAAACGAGAGTGTCTTCGTGGAACAAAAGAATGAAACTAATAGTTATACGAAATAATAAAAGACGATTTTTGCTTAACTTTAAAAAATTGTTTATCCCAAATAGCTATGAAAAATGATAAAGATAATAATTCGATTATGAAAATATATTGCAATATCTCATTTAGGATCACCAATAGTTAGTTAGTGATTAGTAATATACAAATACATACAAATAAGTGACAGCAAAAGTTCGGTAAATGTATGCTTCTAACATAAGTGAACTAAACAGATCAAGAGTGAAATAGTATGTCAGACAATGCTATTTTATACGTTCCATGTAAGATTTTAGATAATGTCTTTTGGCTCCGGATACAGTGTTAATTTCTTGAATCAATGTAATTTATTTAAATAAATACTATTTGCATTAAAATAAATAGCATAATCGACCATCTGTGGGCAATGGCCTGTCCGGACATGATTAAATTAATTATATTTGAGATTAAGAATTATATTTGTATTTTATATTCAATATTTAAAAAAAAATTATATACATGACTACGTGAATAAATTGTGAT
The DNA here is from genome assembly GCA_039881145.1 of Druceiella hillmani. NCBI lineage: Eukaryota > Metazoa > Arthropoda > Insecta > Lepidoptera > Hepialidae > Druceiella > Druceiella hillmani. The sequence goes on from JAYKKI010000002.1 coordinate 29,650,110, forward strand.
GGAGAATATTAATAGTAGACTGTACTCGATGTTCGAAAATAAGTTATCGTATTCATCAGAGAGAATTACGTTAACGTTAATTGATTGAAATTTACACCATACACACTTCGAAGGACTTTCTGATAGCAAACTGATCAAAATGTCTTCCATTTTTGCCCTCTAATAAACAATTATATTATTAATATATTTGGTATCGTCTAAACGAGCTTTTTACGTTAATACCAAAAGCAATAAGTTTTTACCTAATATTTTTTTCTTAGTACATATTTAAATATTACAGGTGCCATTAAAACATTTTTTATTGTCATATATCCTACGTTTATTAAGATCGCTTGAACTGTTTCGTCGCAACAAGGAAATAAAAATAAATCTCATTATTACCCTAATTTTATAATACTTTTCTTTAGATAGTTGTGTAAACAATAAGATCCATTAATTGTCCTGGTAAAACATGTTATATACTTACGTAAAAATAAATGTCGGCGCACACAATTAAACACACATGGATCCACAAAGCACGTAGCGCCGAATTTTTAACACTAACGCCACTTCCGCATCGTCCATTCAGCACAATCCGGATTAATACAGAGTTAAATACATTCATTCGCGCATTCATGCATACGGTGATTTATTCCTAATGCCTTTCATATTCAGAGATTAAACGTTTTGCTTTCAAGCAGAGTGCTCGTGCTCGTTACGCGTTCCGACACGAGGGGTTACATGAAAAGTCACTCGCTGGCTCCGAATGGAACGACCCCTTTCACAAGTTGTGACCGTAAATCAGTATATTTATCACCGACACAAATAGCCGCCGAGATATTTGTCCGCCGATTTCGGATAATCACGTGCTGGGGCTACGGTTTTGTCTCTGCAAGGTTTTGTCTCTCAGTTTTTCTATGCGCCGCAGTGATGGGATTTGGAAAAGTAAGTTGGGCAATATTTGCGGCGAGTACGTGGTTAATACTTCTTCTATTATTTGTATGATACATGTGCGGTATCGCAATAATAATAAATGGGAACGGGTCGTGAAAATTTTTCTTTCAGAAAATATTTTACTTACTTATAAAGTCCTGAAAAGGATTTTTCTACGTAAGTTAGTGTAATATGAAAGTAGAGCTCGAATAAGCTGAATAAACTATTTAAAATAAAATCAATTTTTACAGCTTTTCACAGACGATTTAAACATAATTAACATAAGCTATTTTACTCTTGAAACGTTTAACAGTTAGTCTCTTACAAGAAATGCAGCATGTCATTTTTTTTGCAGTTACTTATTTTATGCCATAAAATACAATATTGATTGAAAGAATTAACAAGTAGTCTCAAAGTCTACTTATTACTTCTTTCAATCTTAAAGGCATCCAACGATACCAGGGGCTATAGCCTCGGTATCGTAATACTACCTATGCCATATTCCGCTGTAGACATTGCATAGTCCAAATTGTAGGTTTCACCCTTCTTTCGCCTTTCATACTTGGCGCTAGGAACTTAGGCTTTAAACACTTAAAATTAAAAAAACAATATTCAGATATTTGAACTTTTTCTTAATAGTGTAAGTTGATATTTTTAGAATGTTGAGTTCAACAGTTGTTATTTTTTGAGAACAAAGGCTAAGTAACATACTAAATTAGTTTCGACGGATCACAGCACATTTAACTTATCTTAAACTATCCAATTCAGATTTCTAACAGCCAAATTAAATTTTTTTTCTTATGAAGTAGTGATGAGAGCAAATGTTTCTTCTTGACTTTACACCATGTAAGTTATTAGTGTTCGGTCCATTATACTCGTACTTAATGATCGGTTCGCGGTTGCGGTGATGCACCAGTTCATTCCGAATACATTTATGATGTCCAATCAATAATCTCTTTACGTTCACTTGGCACTCTTTTCTGTTCTCTTACGTTCACTTGGCACCCTTTTCTGTTCTCTTACGTTCACTTGGCACTCTTTTCTGCAATTTCTTACTCTTAATTAATTAAATAATCTCTTTACGTTCACTTGGCACTCTTTTCTGCAATTTCTTACTAAATAATCTCTTAATTAAATAATCTCTTTACGTTCACTTGGCACTCTTTTCTGCAATTCTTACTCTTTTTTAAATGAAGTTGCTTTGAGAATTGCTTTATTCATATAATGGCTAAATTTAATAATCTCTTATTTTAAAGAAATTATTTTAATTAAATAATCTCTTTACGTTCACTTGGCACTCTTTTCTGCAATTTCTTACTCTTTTTTAAATGAAGTTGCTTTGAGAATTGCTTTATTCATATAAGAGCTTAATTTCTCATCGCCATTTCATAAAAGAAGGCGATGAAATAATAAGTCATCCTAAATGTTGGGGCAACATCCCAAAAAAAACGCATTAGGATATGATCGTTGTCTATATTTCATTCGGGTAAAATGTAACCCAAACCCAGACAAATTTGCATCCATTATATACATCTTCATACCGCCCCATGTTTCCGGAAAATGTTTAGACATGTTTGTTATTAAGATAAAGCATATTAATAAACTTCATCATATAAAACGGGTTTTAATTCTATGTACAAATTATACATATTTCTTATAACATTCACGCTTAAGTAAAGGGATTTCCCTTGATGAGGGATTATAATGTACAAAGTGTTACAGGAGAGATCTAGTATATAATTAAGGCGTAAATAAAAATTAAAAATTTAATTTTTATTAAATGCAGAACGAAAGCTGTTTAAATTAAGAAATTTTTATCACTTAATGTGATTAAAAGATTTCAATCACTTACTTTTCTTGACAACATTAGAATTTTACACAAAATACTTAATTTAATTTTTTAAATTATGAAAGTCAACTTATTTCGATTGAAAGTCCCAAAATAATCCATTTGACACGCTAGATAAACATCATTTTGAGATTATTTTTGCAGATCCTTACCTCAAAGAAATACCGGGACTCTTAAAGGATAATTCACGTGTGTGTCAATCCGTCCGTCGCAGCTTTTTTTACTGAAATCAACATTGAAATTAGAAATTTGACATAGCCGTAAAACATATTAATCTGCACACACTTTAATAATTTACATCCAAAAATATTCATACGAAGGGGGAGCCAAAATAAAAACAATATTTTTTAAAATGTATATATAGTATGATGTATTTTTTGAAAAGGAAATTTATGAGGATCTCAAAAATATTTATTTTATGATTTTAGGTAATCTTATCTCCTGAGTAACATATCTACTGAAAAATATGCAAGAAAATATGCACACCCCCTTTCCTCCCCTATTTCTGAGGCTAATGAACCTATAATTATTAAACAGTGGATAATTAGAAGTACACACAAAGGTTGTAGAAAAATTATAGTGATAATTATAGATGCCATAATTTTTAAAATATGTACCATATTTTTACGCCTATAAATCGTGTAGTGGGAAAGATAATTAAGTTTTTTTATATTTACAACTGATATTCTCAAAAAAAAATTTAACGTAAAAACTTGAAATTTGATATACCAACACTTTTTTATTACCTAACGCATTTGGACTTCAAAAATATATCCATCTAAGAATTAAATAGGGGACAAACTAGGTTCTTAATTTTTTTTTATTTTAGTTATCACACAGGATTACATATTATATTTTATTTATCACAATAAAACAAAGAGTTTTTTAAGAGAAATAAAAATATAATTTCAATGGACTTTTTATGAGAAATATAAAAACATTTTTTTCGTAATTTTAATTTGATTATTTAAAAAATATTCCGAAAAATAAGTGAAAGTGGAGCATTTGACCATTTTATTTCCTAAAGTGCTGAGCTAAAAATAAAAAAAGACAGATTTCGTTGTCTGAGTAGAAGATTGTAGGAAGGTTATAGCAATTTTCCTAGATCTGAAAATATTTTAACTACACATCACATTTTCACACTTGCCAAAGATATAGTAAGCAACATATTTATGTTGTGGAAAATTAATATTTGTAAATAGTTTAATAGAGCTACTAAGTACCGTTAAATATGCACAATTGCCTAAATTACCTAGGTAACATATTTTCTTCATATATTGATATAAATTAAATACTAATTATAATAGTTGAACAAATTGAAAAGCGTCGTTCCAATATATTTCTTTTACTATGATTAATTGACTGACTTTATCGAATAAGCTAAAACCTACGGAACTCATTGCAAATATTAGTAGTATCGTATTAATATAAATTACACTGCATATGTTAACTTAAAAAATTATATTATTGCTATTAGGAATAAAGGAATGGGATTTATTTTAAATACTTTTATTTGCTATCATGTAAATAACTCAGATAAAAATAATTGCGAGATATAGATAATTTTAATTACAGCTTTTTTTTCATTATTTATGAGAAGTTTCTTGTTCCTACACATTTCAGTATAAATTTTTTTCCTAGTTACCTTTAGAACTGTTGTATATATTTGCTACCAGTTGATTGTAGGCCAACGAAACGTGTTTAATTAGGGTTTACTAAAGCACGAACGAAGTTGGTCTTCAAAAAAAAATTAACCAACATAGTGCTTAACGTCCTAAGAAAATCTTTTGTACTCTTAAAATAACTTTATTTTGCTAGAAATTGTAATTTGTTGCTGGTTTTCGGAGCCTGGCAATAAAAATAACCCTTTCGGTCGTACCAAAAATGTTGAATAATTCTTGGTATATAATCTTACGCTGTATTATTAGGTTTCGTACATGGTTTGAAGAAAAAATACTATATTTATTATATTTATACCACCAAATAATACCCAATATAATTGAGTAAGGGGACATATGAATATTTTAAAAACTGTAACATATAGTTTCATTGCTCTAGTTAACTATTGTGCGGGCTCCTAAAAACCCTGTGCTTCATAACTTTAGATTAAGTTGTTTCGAAAACAAGGGGGCGACATACTTTTTTGTATATTTTTCAGCATATTTTTTCTAAATATTTGTTTTAAATTTTAGGTAGTAAATCTAAAATTATGAATAACTATATTTTTGAAATCCTTAAACTAACCCTTTTAAACTATATTCTAAATTAAATAAGGAATTCAAAAATGAGGACTTAATTTGCTTTCTCCTATAAGTTTCGTTTAAATATTTATCGTTATTATATATTAAGAGGTCCGGGGGTTAATATAGTTTCTACATTAAGCGATTTCTGAGAAAAACTGTGACACACGGAAAGATAGATACTTTAGTTATGTTAAAAGTTTACCTTTTTTCTTTCAGGGAAAATATACCAAATGGTAAATGATGCACAGAAATGGTACACTGGTAAGTAAGTTAAATTATATATAGAAATATTCTTGGTGCTTAAACTTGTTTTGATATCTATAAACTTGTTTTGATATTTTGATCGTTTTTAAAAACTCATTCATTAGTTTTTTCTTTGTTTATTTTACTCCTTTAATGAAAATAAGAAATGAGTACGATAAAGTAAGTTCTGTCCAGATATTGTGTTGGTTTTGTGGCCTATCTAGCGTTAAAGTTTCTTTAATATTTGTATCTATTGTACAAAGCATAGTTATTCTAGATCTCTTCGATATGAGCATATCGGGATAACTTTCTTATACCCAACTTATTTTTTGGGTTAAGTGTCTTATTATATAGTAACATTGAGATAATTCTATAAATAATTGTTTGACCTTCATATTCACGAAAAAACCTGTTTCTGAAATCAATTTTTCCTTAGTAACTATTTATACTTCAATAAATAAAACTAAATCTTTGGATGAATACTCCAATAATATACATGACATTTTTTGGGTTAAATTTCTCATTATATAGTAATATTGAGATAATTCTTTAAATAATTGTTTGACCTTCATATTCACGAAAAAACCTCTTTCTGAAATCAATCTTTCCCTAGTAACTATTCATATTTCAATAAATAAAACTAAATCTTTGGATGAATTCTTTAATAATATACATGATCGAATATTCTGTTGAACATTTAATATACAAGGAGAATATAATTAATTCTGTTGAATACATAATATTGAATATTCAATAAAAATTTATCGTGTTCATCCATAGAAAATATTATAAAGATGAAAAGAATTTATTAATTCCGAAATGAGATTTCAAGGCTGACGGTGGAGAACACAAAAGCTCTCGAACGTCCTTTAAATCTATAAGCTCCTTAAAGCTTTGAATCAAATCTATTGTGTAGCTCTTTTGTAAATGTTAAATTGTATTTGACAATATAACTCTTTTATCTAAACAAAATTATATTGAAGAATTTATATTTCTATATTCACTTATTCAAATTGTAAGAATAAACGATAAATTGTTTTTACTGTATTCGAGATAGAATAAACTGTCATAGTAAAATATTATATCAGTTTTTTCTTGCTTGTGACAGATGTGGAGGGTAAAGAAATTGATTTGAATATAAAAATATACTATCAAGTATATTTTTATATTAAGGAGATTAGGCTACTAATAACAAATTGCGAGTTTTTTATTTGTTTATAAAGTATAATGTTGATATAAACTTATTACATCAAGAAATAAATATATAAAAGAATATCTGTACTTTTTATATAAAGTTTCATGATTTAACAGTAAACAATTCCCAATAGCGTCTACTAATTTACACATCCCGGTTTTCTGTAGAGTGATTGTTCCCGTTATTTTACACAAATCACATGGTTGATATCATGTACACCATCTTGCACTCCATATAAAATTCAGGGCCAATGATTGATGGAACCAATAATGATAGGGATCTAGCTGACAAATGCTATATTAAAAAAATTGTGATGCTTATAAATACACAACAGAAGTGAAAACTTCTAATTTTAATATATGTATATATATATATATATATATATATATATATATATATATATATATATATATATATACATTGATGTTATATGGTGGATATTCATTCGGTGAATAAGGAACAAGGCGAGATTATAATTTTAAAATAAAATAACATACGTGTATTATATTAAACTACTCTCAAATAAAATATTAAATAACACTGATTAAATACAATAATATTTGCGTATTATATTAAACTAGCTGTGCCTACGACTTCATTCGAGCGTAATGAGGAAACATTTTTTTTTCTCTTATGTATTACTCCTGGCTATATTACCCTATCAAATTTCATCAAAATCCGACCAGTAGATTTTGCGTGATACCCGCTCAAATTAACAAACAGACAGACAAAAATTTAAAAAAAGTTTTTCTGGCTTCTATTATCATTTTATACGCTAAACCGCTCATTTTTCTCAAAATACTTTTTAAGATTAACTCTGTTCCAATTTTATTATATATATAGGTTATACTCAAAACACATATTAATCAAAAAGTGCACATGGTGCGCCTTAAAAAGTAGTTCACTTAATATTTTAGAATGTTGCACTTGATATCTTAAAATAGTGCCCTTGGTACGCCTAGAAATTAATTCACTTGGCCGATGCCGAATGAAGCCGAGTTTACCCGATTCAGCGTCACCACTGAAAGCTTACTGTCACCGACCCGAGCGTTATAGCTCAGTTTGGTTCACTGTTCAGAAATGCATTGGTAAAAAAGAAATTTATCCTAAAGAAATTTTCACTCCACAAACTTTTACTTTACTAAAAAAAATTAAAACTCCATAATCGCTGGACTTAAATTTTTGAAATTTTTGGTTATCTTTTTTATTCATGGGTTCAGATTCAAACAAAGGGCTTTCAAATTTGCCTTAAAGGCTAGTGTCGTAAACATAAAATACAAGGGTTCATTTATTTTTTTTATTTACACTAGTAAACCAAATTACGAACGAACGGTTTAGATGTTATTTTATTCTGTAATTAAAAGTCTAAGGGCAAATGATAAGAAAAAATGGGCAGTAAATTACCTACGTATCTCTAATACCATCGTATTTCTAAAGTCATGAACTCATTCCTATTCACGCCAAACATGGGGTTGAACAAGTTAATGCACACAAAAATGGGGTCGAAAACGTATATTTGTATATGAAAGCAATAAAACGAGGTACGAAATCTCACCCTAATATATAGCAGTCGAGAACAAAAAAAAGTTACCCTTTTCGGTATATATAAATTATCAATGCATTCTGCTAAGGGTTAAGCTATACATATATATATATATATATATATATATATATATATATATATATATATATAAAAACAGCATGTCACATATGATCATATCGGATAAACCAAAAATATCGGACATAGGTAACTTTGGTATTCCTATATTTTAAACTTATAAGGATGTGTATTACATATTCTCTATAATGATGAGATTTCAGATAACTTCAAAGAAAGACTAATGAATTATGTTTACTTCATTTTATTAGATACCTTATGCAGTCTTAAAACAGTCAGTTGAGAAAATGATAGGTACATAGCATGATACGTCTCATCGTTCGAAAGAATATATATAAACGCTTGCCTTATATATATATATATATTTATATATATATATATATACATATATATATATATATATATATATATATATATATATATATATACACATATATATATATATATACATATATATATATATATATATATATATACATAAATATATATATATATATATATATATATATATATTTATATATATATATATATATATCTATAAGGCAAGCGTTTACAATTATCTTGTACTAATACGGGGTACGCATCTAGAGAAAAGTCATCAAAACCTGGTTGCTGTCATTCCAATATAGTTTATTAGTTTAACTTAATTTAAACCCAGAAATATTTTAATTTGTATTTTGTGTTTTAGGTAATATTGAGTATTTAAATCACTAATAAATAAAAGTAAAAATTACTAATAAACCGTTCCAAAGAATCAGCACAAATATCTACAACATATACAAGTTTCAACCATACACTTTTATACATGTATTATATTGAATATATTTGGCGTTAATTTTGTAGACATTCATTATTCACAATTAAATGAAACTACGTGATGTAGTATTATTTCTACTATTTTTAATTTACTTTACCACGACCTAGGTTTCGTTGTATTACAACATCTTCAGGTGGGATATTAGCAAAGATATCTTTGCTAATATCCCACCTGAAGATGTTGTAATACAAAGAAACCTAGGTCGTGGTAAAGTAAATTAAAAATAGTAGAAATAATATGTAGTATTATTTCTACTATTTTTCACGTAGTTTCATTTAATTGTGAACATGTATTATATCAAGATGAATTTGTGATATATTTTTTTGGAACTATGGCCTAAAAATATTGAGTCTGAGTTTCTTATTTACGAGTAATGTTATGTAATACTTTATCATAGTCATACAAGTATTTCAAAATGTATGTGTCAATTTCTTTGAAAATTAGTAGCCTTGGATATGTTGACAATCGAAATAAATTCTTATCACATAAATTTAATATGCATGAAAATATTTTAGTGTCATTGTTTGTATGGAAATAAGAATTTGTTTTAATCTATCTGTTTCAAATATGTTTATTAAATTTGACATATAAGGCCAAAAGGCTAGTTGTAGTATTATTATTGTATTTACATTTGTAGTATAGCATTTACTGTCACAGTAACAGTAAGTGTAGCATTTACTGTCACAGTAACTAAAGTAATTTACCTATAGGTGACATGTAATATAATTGTCAACATTTAATGTAATCCATAGAAAGGTAGACAATAGCTATTTTGGAAGGGCTACGACCGTCTAGCGGCTAATGTTCGCTTCGGTCGCGAATCCCTCAAGCCCTGCTTAGGGGATGCGGGAATATTATAAGAGATCAGAAGCCGTATTTCCCAATTTGTTCCGAAAATACCTACTTAGCTAATTCTTCCGACAAATTATACAAATCTAGACATCTCCTATAAAGTACACGCACGGTAAATATTACATTAGAATTTTTTGCTTATGCCGCATACTTGAACGACGTGATTTCTTTTAAATTATATGCACATTTTGGGAACTTTTTATTCTATAAGCAGGTGTATTTATTTGTAATCTTAACAATATTTTGGTTGTTAATTCTTAACATATAAAATCTGAGTCTTTCCCATAAAAATTATACACTTTGATTAAATATTTACAAAGCTAAAATATTAGTTAACTGACTAGCAATTAGGTATTCACTTACTTACATCCGAGGATATATATTTTGATAATTGCGTAATCTGTGATTGTACAGTTAATTTCAAGCAAATTAAATAATTGTTGTTGTCGTATTCACATGAGATGAAGAAGATCTCATATGAAACATTGTTGCCAGAGACTCAAAAGGTTGGAGTTCTCCAGTCCCGCTCGATGAGGGGCCGGGAATTAAACCCCGGGTTGCGCCGCACTCTCAACGGCTATATGTCTTGCGATCAACCCAACATACCAAGGTGATGACCAATTAAATAATTAAAATGTCTTAATACAATTTAAAAAATTTCGAGAGACAGAGAGCTTACCAATAATGATTATAAAATTGTATTATTAATCGCTTCTATTATTTTAAATTAACGGGTTTGATTAATACTTAGCCTTGTGGTTAACTAGCAGTAACTTGCAAATCAAAAGATATATTTTGCATTAACTAGTTTAAAATCGATATGTAGTACTACATGAACGAACGAAGGTTGTTACTGAAATTATAAGGATAAATAACATTATATGACAGGCAAAATTATGTAGTTATCCTATACACTTTTTATTCTATGCGGTTTGGCTTACGAACTTAAGATTATTATAATATTTCGAATTTGTGTCCCCATAAGACACTATGGTCTTTACTGTTATATAAGATTTTTTATAGGGGCTAATTAAATTAGGGTGGTGTAGTTTTCTTGTTAGAGTTTCCTTTTTCTTAACACATATAAGTAATATTTTATTTTTTCCAATTAAAAGATCAGAATTTGGAAAGATTTTAGGATACATTTTGTTATCATATAAATTTTTGGTGTATATAAATTATCGATCCATTCTGCTAAGGGTTAAGCTATGAACATAATTGTCTTTTTAATACCAGCATGTTACATTTTATCATATCGAATAAACCAACAAATGGACGTAGGTAACGTTCCTATACCTAATATTCCTATACCTAATATATATTCCTAACCTTAAAGGTTTACACACTCATCCCTCTCTCTCCCTCTCTTTCTCTCTCGAATCTTTTAATTTACTCATTCCTAATTTAAAATGTGCAATAAGTAAATTTATAACACGTATTTTATAATACGTATTCATGAAATGAACTGTAGATTGCTCATGTAGCAATAAGTCTGCCATATATACTATACATAAAAGTTAATAATAAATAAATATTTTAATATTAGGATCGGATTCAAAATCATAGAATTTATTCGGCTTTAGCTTGATCTAAAAAACTTTTAAGTACCATATCTTTAATTTAAACACTGCAGTAAATTATGAAGTTAGTTTCAATAAAGATTTCGTATTCTAAAAGATTAAATTTTTTTTCCAATTCTTTTAAGTAATTTAATGGAAAATGTAATATAAGTTAATTTTTACTTGATTAATAATACTGTTAATATATGTATTGGAACTTAATTAACGTCTAATCAAGTTTTTATCGCGGTATACATAGACGTCGCTTAAGTTAATTCATCCTAAGTTTGGAAGAATAATACGTATTCAGGGTTTGGAAAAAAATTTATGGAAATAAACATACTTTTGGAGATAATCCAATTCGAATGTCCTATTCGAATGAAATATATTTTGGAGATAATCCAATTCGAATGTCACTTTATTAGGTAGAGGTTCAATAAGATCCGTTTGTGTTTATAACTCTCAAAGGTTAACTGAAATCATTCCCTGTCACAAACTTTTTTCACCCCTACTACGTGATCATAAATTTAATTTGTAAATAATATGTTGTCATTAAACAATTTCTATAGGAATCAATTTTCATCAAGAAAAATAACATTAGAAAGAATGTTTTTCACTGCCTTCTAAAGGCATGTTAAATAACTTTTTGGATATTTTATTATTTTTAATTATTTTGATAATATCAATAAAAATAATACTAAATGAAAAAAATTCCTAAATAGATCACGTATTTATTTTACCGTTACTGATAATATATTCGATACTTGCTTGTACATTTTTGGCGCGTAATCTTTCTAGTTAGAAATTCTTCAATTATGATTAGATCGCGCACTATAAGTGTTCAACACACATTCAGGTAGGTATAAACTTTTGATAGTACGTACTACTTCCATTAATTTATTTACTAACATTAATATTATTATACTAATATTAAATATTATAGGGTAATAAACATAGTACCTAATAAATCTTTCACAGGCATAAATCTATCGTGAATATCTTAACAATTATGATATTTGGGATCATCACTATAGTTTTTGTAAATAAAATTGTTTGTGATTTTCTTAATGACATGTCCATAAATTTTTATAATTTTCTTTATCAATTAACAACCCACACGTTACATGACATTTTTAAAAAATCTAAAGTTTTATTTGCCTCCTCTAAAATTGTAAAACTATCTCTATTTTCAAGTACTTAAATTATCATTAATTATTTGATATTCAAATTCTCAAAAAAGAAAACGAAGAAACATATAATATTTGGCAAGAAAACATAGTAAGAAAAAATATTTCTGTTTTTCTCTGTAAGAAATTGATAATTTTATCCTTCCAAAATAGGAATAAAATTAATTTAAAAAAATTCCCAAGAAATATATTTTTTTTGATAGTATCAACCATCATGATCTGATTATTTGATTTACAAAAATAGATTTTGGTATTTACATGGTCAAATTTAAATTTTAGGGGTTAATGTCAGCTGGACGGATTCTTTGTGTACTTTATTATATGAACACTCCAGAGTGGCACTGACTAAGTTTTCTATCATATATTTGTGAATTATCTCCAATCCTATCCTATCCATCTCCTATGCAATCTACGAAAAGCACAATTATTTTTAAATAGTGGTGAAAAAGTTTGAATTCAAGTTTTCAATATCTTTTTCGTCTGTCGACGAATATAATTTCTGTTTCTTTATATTGCACTGTAATTTTGATGTTTAAGTGTTAAATCTACTGCAGAAGGAATAAGGCTCTCTACAGAACATAAATCAAGTCCCGAACTATAAATTGTGCGTGTGTGTGGTAAACTGACACCGAATTTCAGTAAAACGCTGAATGCATTTCAATATCCAATATACAGCTCTCGTATCATTAGGATCATACATGCGAAGATCCACAATCTCTGTACGTACGTGAACTTTACATCTGAGCTTTTGGCACAAAAGCTCAGAACACTATAACAGGCACCTGGCGCCGTCGCTCTATCGAATAATGCTCGGCATTATCTATTCCGTACGAATCTAGCGAAGGGTCGCAGGGGAGTTTCCTTGAATTTGTCCTCCCGTTTATCAGTCTATAAAACGTTTGGGTGGAGTTCGACGGCGGCCTCCGCACTACCTAAAGATCCTTGTCTCTACCACACGTGCCCGCCCGCCTACGTCGTCGCTGCGGATTTTTGCAAACTTTGCATTACATATGTGAGAAATATACTTCACCTTTATGGCAGTCTCTTCGTCGGATGGAAATAAGAAAACGCTTACCTGGGCCCGGTTATCTTCGAGCCGAGTTAGCTGGCTAATAGCTAGAATTGTTTCGATACGATCTGAAGATTAGCCTCGTTGCGTATAGCCTTTTGATCTTTGATAACTTATCGATTCTAGGAACTTAGTGTGAAAAATTTACATATATATCACTAAAATATTGGAAAAATTAGGCATTGTTATGATCACATTAGAAGGCATGTATATGTCTTCTATTCTATTAATTCAATATTCATTATCTAAAACCCAAATACGACTCACTGCCTCATCATGAAATAAAAAAAAATTATGAAGCTTAGAAACTTGAAGTTTGGCAAATATATTTTTATCGGCTTCAAAGTTCTTGCTAAAGATTAATTTTTTGAAATATAATACCGAAATGTGTGAGAATGAGGTGTGGAAAGTTGCACAGGAAAATCGAAATAGTTAAAGTTGGAGACATGATAATTTGTGCGATTCGGAAAATTACTAACCGTAAATAACGAATATATAAAAAAAACCATTTATATGAATATAAAATAATTTTCGTCCAAATAATTTTTTCGTTGAAAATATGAAAAATAACTAACATTCACTTAACCTAAATAATTTAAGATGCAATATAGTATAAAAGAAAATTTCTAGTCCCACTAAATTTTCTATATGAAAATCGTCCAAAAATTTAATGTCTGTGACTCTACGTAAGTTTTTTAATTTATATGTATGTATATATATATACATATATATATATATATATATATATATATATGTATATATATATATATATATATATATTTATTTGTATGTATACGTATACTTGTAATGTATCAAGGTAGACAAGAGTAAAAAAAGTTCTGGCTTCCCTGAATAAATGTAAAAAAAAGTAATAAATGAAGAGATATCTCTATAAAAATGTATTAAAGCGAGGATGAATATTATGTGCACACTGTCACGAGAAAATTTTGCGGTCATCCATATATACATTTTTCAACTTTATCGGGAACTGCGATTGCCTTCTCTAAATAAATTTCCAAATTTTAATATAAAAATCGAAGAATTTTCACTTCTATTTTCATTTTCAATACGAGACTAGAATTACATATTTGCGGTAGTACACTAATCAACTGTCTACTTGGCGTAATTAACTTAACCTTACGAGATATTTTTTGCTATTCTCCAGACGAACGCGTATTTGAGCTTCTTACGTTCGCGTAAGTAGGCCTATTTTCCTTAATGCCATGATTTATCTTATATTTTTTCTGTTCTAAAAGGAATAATATACGAGAGAAAAAGAAAATGCAGAAGAAGACACAATGCGGTTTAATGAATTAAATCTGACAGCAAAGTAGATCAAGTAAAGTAAGATAAAATAGGGAAAGATAATATTTCTGCTTATTGTACTGAATAAAACAAACCACGCCTTTTTATTTTCACTTAGAATACAATTTCCCCGCTTTCATAGAGCTGAAGAATAATGAGCTACTCCTTTTCCAATTTATTTAGTCTCAGCTTTATAAAAAATACTGGATAAATTAACTGAGTTGATAAGTTTGGCGCAAATTGGGGATTAGACTTAGGGTGACTTTCATTGAGCGAAATATTATTTTTTTTCTGAATATTTTATTATTCAAATTGAAGTTATAAAAGTTACTTATTCAATTACTTTTTAAGTCTTCACAAAGCCTATTTTTTGATAGATTTGAAACTAATAGATATCGAATAATCTTTCATAGTCAGGGATGAAAATAATTACTTTAACAATTTTCCCTAATTAATACTTTTCCAATCCTCTTTAATTAATCGACGCTTCCATCCAAATTCACATCTTATTTTTATCGACCAGTCGAAGTATTTACATATTTATACATTTAATAAAATTGAAACAGAGTAAATTCTCTGCATGGAAAATATTTTAAAAAGAGAGATTGATTTAGTGTATAGAATAAGAGAAGACGGGAAACCTTTTTTCAGAATGTTTGTCCGTCTGTCTGTATGTTAATTTGTTCGTCAATGACACAAAATTTACTGGACAAATTTTGATATGGTAATAGTTTATAGCCAAAAGGAACATATGAGAAAAAAACTTGTAATGACTTCTATTATTCGAAATTACGAAGTCTTAGGCATAGCGAATATATATATATATATATATATATATATATATATATATATATATATAATATATATAAGAATCCGTGAAACAACATTAAAGCTATGTTATATTTGAATATCTTTATCTCAATTTATTATAAATTTATTTCTTAGTAGTTGCTTTTAATTTATATAATCGTCAGTATCCACAGTTAACAATAAGTAACTATATGTCAGGTTATATACTAGCTTCTACTGAATCACGAATTAAGAACACAGCTTTATTGAGTTTGGCTCGGTCACATAATATTTATATTACTAAGTATACTGACTATATGTAATGACTATAGCTAAAAATACTTGAATTTCCTGAGTATCAAGAACGGACTGGATTTAGATAAAGAAGTTAAAAAACTTTTTTGTTTGAATATTTTTTTTGTTTTTGAACTGAAAACTTCTTTTGGCTCATGTTGTCCAAAATTTTTTGAATATTTGCGCTTTGGGGCCCCGCCAGGAGCATTATTCTCTTTGGATGTAAACTATAAAGAGCTATTTATAAGGTTACATACTACTACAGAATTATGGGTTAAGTAGAAACATTTTCTGAGTATTGCTTGGTATCTACTATATTTATTTTATTAACTACATTTAAAAACAATTATGATTTACAAAAATTGTGAATAAACTTAAGTAATAAATATACGCTTTGATGTTTATAAAATGGATATATGATAATAAACTGCTAGTATGTAAGGGGCTAGATTTTACCACTTGTCTGAATGAAACATGAATTGTAAAAAAAAGACAATTATAATAATTTTAATTTTGTTCATATCTCAATTTATTTATTTCAAGCATTTCGAAATATTTTTTGAATTTAGCTACTTAAGTGTTTAATATTTTTATTATTTTTAAACTCAAATTTAATAATTGTTTTAATGATTCGACGATATCAACGACGTGATTCACTCGTATGAAATAGCACAAAGTTGATATGTGCCGTTAATTCAAAAACCTAGATATTTTATTTTTAAGTACTTTACTTAATTATAATTATCCTGGATACAGGTTAGCTTTAGCATTATCAGGTTATATTTGTACATAGCATCATTGTGTTGAGCCAACGTTACAAAATGGCAAATTTCAAATTATTAGGAATTTTTACGCTAACATATTAACGCTTCTTACTATTCGTGTATCGATAATATTTCGCATATATAGTCATTATCTATGGATTTTGTTCAAAAGCTTATGTGCCAATTATTATCGAAATATATTATTGTTTTTTAAAGGTGTTCCGTTGGTATTGAATCCTATTGATTTTACCTCTCTCTATTAATTTCTGTATTTACTATTGCTATAAACCTTCATTTAAATTAAATTAATAGTATTATACTTTTAAATTTAATATTTCGCATTTTGAATCATAGAAATTTGATTAATAAAAAAATGTAATGTCTAGTACAAAATACCAAAATCGGACTTCAACAAATTGATTCCTGTCTACTGTCAAACGGTGATACTGCTAACAAATGGTAACATGCTACTAAACCAGTTAGATAAAAACAAATGAGAGTTCTGGTTTAATTTCAGTCAAAATTTTGATAATTTACAAATCAATTGCATTGAAAATCCACATATTGTTAGCAAATCTTTAGAAAACCGGCCATGATCGTGTCTAGCGCGTCCATCGAGCGTTCCGTAACTGATTTGAGGTGAAATTTCTTTATTTATTATAAGTTATCACTAATGCAAACTTTCCAGCTTAATAAATACATAATTATATCAAATTAAGGGATATACTTGTTATCATAAATATCTAATAAACGGTGACATCTAGAATCATATGTTTAGTTTTCCTACAGCTCTTGAGTACTCTCCTGAAAACTTGGTTTTTTTTTCATAATTTTAGGTTCAGTAGTTTCGGAAGTAAGGGTGAGAGATATATCATTTTCTACACTTTTCAGTATATCTCTTGAGATGTACTACCCAAAACTACGAAAAAATAAAATAAATATAATATTATTAGGAGATTATAAATAACCTTCTAATAAATATTTTTGTACGAAAAAATTAAATAAATATAATATTATTAGGAGATTATAAATAACCTTCTAATAAATATTTTTGTATCGAGTTATTTAGTATTGAAAAATATTCCACATTATATGTAAAATTTTAAATCATTTTTTCGATTTTTTAATGTGCCCTTTTCCTAAAATTTTCAAATAAATATTTTAAATTATTGACAATAAAGATAGGTGCCTGTTAATAATGTGCTTTATTATCAGTCAAATTTCCACTTTATTCGATAAGCAGATTCTGAGAAAAACGGCTGTCGTAAACAACAAACGGGCGGTGATTAATGTTGTAAGTGTTCCATTTTTCTTTTTGAGGTAGGATATCCTGGCGATTGATTACAAATGTTATTTAAAACGTGTGCGTATAACCGATCGAATTATACATTTCCAAGGGAACAGGACGAATGTGATATCATTGTCGGTTTCCGTCACATTCGCACTTTCCATGTTTTACATCTTTTATTTAAAAAAAGTATAAAATGATATGAATATCAAAAGATGCAATATATCCTTCAAATTATATCCTTATATTTTATACATTATTTAAATTTTTATATAGCATAAAAAAACAACCCAAAATAAAATTCACAAAAAACGCGGTGTCAAATTTCCCGTTTCTCTTGAAAGCGACGATATAAAATGCAATGATTCCTTAATTAATTATGTAACCTATTTACTATAATATAATTAAACTTATCAATTATAAAATAGTTAATATTAGGTAATAATTCATGGAAATAATATACTTATCATTTTCTCAAAAATTCTCGTGTAAATAATAATTGCGTGTTTATCTCTCTATACATATAAGTCCACCGCACATAAGAACAAAGACATCACTCCACCGCAGCGTAGTAAAAACAAATCTTTTCATCATCCACGACTCCTTAAAATCACTTGAAAAGCCCATTTCAGAACGTCATCATGCAACCCCTTATATATTCAACCGCCCGGTCGACGTCGGCGAACCGCGCTGAGCAGGTACACCGCACGCCCTGCAAAATAATTTAAACATGAATAGGAGGATCCCGTGAATAAAGTTGTGAGGGCGCCCGGTATGGGGCGTCGGAGTAGGTGGCTCTGGAAGATAATTAAAGTGCAGGGAAACAATACGCCTCGCGGGAGCCGAACTGACTTCAAGAGCCAGGCAATTTGTCGGCATAAAGACAGGAGGACTCTTGCATGGAGTCTGAGAAGCCGTTATGGAAGTTTAATTGAAGAAATGAATCACGAAAATATTAAGGCTGTGTTATATGGTACATCTTAAAAGGTTATATATGATATGGAAATGCAAGTACATTAAAGGGAAAACAGTTTAGCGATTTATATAAATAATTTTAAGCCTGTACAGACAGAACAGAGTTTATATAAGAAAAAACTCGTAAAATTGTTAATTGTAATTTATTTTTAGATAAATTTATTGTAAAATAACCGTATTTCAAACGGTTTTTAAAAGTTTTTTTTAGAAGCTTTGTGCTTTTATAAATTTTACCATTTTTTTAAGCATTTCAAGTTTAAACCACAGTATTATTCTATTTGTTATCTTGTTTTATATTAAATTTTGTACGGTTTGTATCTAAACATTTTCTATGTGACTCATATATATGTACAAATAAATTAAATGCAAGCTTTCTTGACTCAGCGCTATTAAGAAATTTGCCATGTGAAAAGTACTAAATTTGCCTTTTTTAATGTTTAAAAGCCATAAGAGGTCTAAAAATGAAAAATAAATACAAACTGCTGTCATGAATTGTGAGAGGTACTCTGAAAAACAATTATAAAATAAATTGAGAAGTTTCGGAAAATCTATGTCATTGAATGATACTAACATTACATTTTATAAAAATGTAGCAATAGTCTTCATTAAGAATATAATTGGATCATGATTGGTTTTTATGCACAGTGAACAAAATATACATCTAAAATCTGTATATACTGAAAACTGAACCTAATACCTGATGTAAACTTGTCAGCATGCAGATATTTGTTATTCAACATTTAAACATGTAATTGCTATAAAATTCATACTAAAAATACATATTTCCGTTTGGAGGCGAAGCGAGTGACGGAACGTGCACAGATTTAAGGAGGAAGTGTATGAAAGAGTACTTAGCGAATCTATCTAAAGCTCTGTGTATCGTAAATACGTGCATATTTTTTAAAGTTTTTTCAGAGTGTAAAGTGTATTTAAGTTTAAGCTACCAAAATATTTTTTCTTTTAAATTTTTGTAACTGCAAAAAAAGGATTTTCCAATCATTGTAGAAAAAGAGTAAAAACTGAGAAAAAGAGTAAAAATACGGATAGAAATGAAGTGAGAACGTGTGTCACGTTTGATATAAATATAGAAATTGTTTTTGTATCGTCGTTTTATATTCCTCCTCAGTGGGCGATATCAAAGCTTTCAACAAATTTAATGACGAAGTTTGTAAAGAAAAACAAAGTATGTTTAAACCTCTGCTGGTGACTAAAGAGCAATATGGGCTATGTGTGATTTATCGATTTCCTTTTTCTCTACATATTACATTATAAAAGGTTTTCTTCATCCACATGAATACGTAAAGTACATAAAGGAAATGTAACATAAAGGAAATGCAATTTTGAAATAGTTTAAAAGATAACAATAGAAACAATTTTATATATGAGATTTCTTTTAAATGTTTATATTAAAATTATTCTCCGGTATATCCGTTTATTAATTTAGATTTACTCTACTAATTTAAATTATTTTTATTTATTTTGATAACTTAATCATTATAAATATTTGCATCATATTTAACTAAAAGAAAACTTGTGTTCTAACAAGGATGTAAAATCCAATTTTCATGCGGAAGAAAAAGCTATTTTAATACTGCAGCTGATTTTAATACAGGTTTGGAGTTAATTCTAAATTTACTTATTCTAACAAAATCTTGTATTAAGTTATAGTTATATACCTACTCATATTTTTCATGCATGGTCCCTGAATAAAGACGTGTCACGTTTTTGGGTTGGTGAAATGAAGACATGTAACGTTTTTCGATTGGTTTCCTTATCGTTCCCTTATTTAAAAATCATGTTAAGCAAACCATGAATCCATGCTAGTTTCAGAAATATGGGTACTCAAATTTTTATTTTACTTGTACGCGTCTGTTGATGTTGGGTCATGAAACATTTATGATAAATTCATCTAGCTAAAAATATACACGAAAGTTCCATGTACTTTTTACTAATGATCAATGGAACAATAACGCGCAGGAAATACTTCTTAAGCTATTTTAATAATTAAAAACATTAGAGGAAGGACAATATCTGCATGTATTTCATTATGTCTCTACTGAATCTAGGTAAATTAAGAAAAAGTATTTTTGATACCCTTATAACTAGTCCTTTCCAACGATACCCCACGCTATATATGGGGTAAAAAAATGTGCACTTAATTGGCCTACCCTCTAAATTTTTCATATGAATATTTTTCTGTATTATTAAATGTGAGATATGCGAGTTAATATATTTTATTACTATGCCAGATTTTAAGTTTCTATCTCAACTGGTTTCTGAGATCAACGGCTGTGATACAAAGACAGATAGACATACATACCTATCTAGTCATATAAGTGGCCTTACGAATGTTCCTTTTCTTGAAATGTGGAATATGCTTATTTTAAAATAATTAATTTGTTGCATCGAAATGCGTGGATTCCATTTTTGGTCATTTACATTGGCAAAAGAAAGCATCTCACAAATCGTGGCTAATATGAACATCTAAAACAAATCGGGAAAATAAAATTAATATTGCGTACTTTAAAAGAATATCGAGAATCGGTAAACACATAAAAATTATTTACGACGCTAACAAATAAATACGACTATGAAGATTTATAACATCATTTAAGTTTATATTTCACAAAAAAAAATATTTTTCGATAAAAACCGTACAACTTAACGTACATCAATACGAATGTTCACCCCAAAATGTCGAGATCATATGCAAGAATCTAACTGTTTGAAGTAAACAGCAAACTAAATCTTTCCATGTCCCGCCGAGCACGAGTCAGGTCGGGGACGGTTTGATATGTGATAATGTCTAGATAAGGATCGAACGACAGATAGTGACTGACGGCTGTTTAGCCGGTTATAGGGGAATAGAGTTTTCCGAGAAAATTTGTAGTTCGAACGAGTGGTCCCATGGCAAAAGGGTAAAAAGATTTTCCTTTTATAGTTATTGGATTAGTTGATAAACTTTGTCCTAAATTTGTTCAATGTTTGAAATTACTTTTCTTATCTCATATTCAGTTATCCTCAATTTCTATAAACCAAAATCAATCTTTACCTAATAGTTTCAAAATGAAACTTTACGTAAGTGTTTCAATTTAAAATAAGCCGTTTATTAGAAAAGGGAAGGAAACAAAATAATTTGTAACGTAGAGTATAATTTTTGAAATTGTCATTATGTTAATGAAAATAGTACATTATTTCGGATTAAGTGGTATGGTAATGTAGTAGCAAAGACTCTAGACTATTCATAAAAGAGGAATTAAATAAATATAGCAGAAAATGAAAGTCCCCTGCTTTCATTACAGTAGCTGAAAATGAGATACATATTCTGTTAGTCCTGCTTCGATTTAATCTAGACCTTTTTGAAGTAGAAATTTCACAGGTTTAAAGCAATTATGAAACAGAATATGGGTGTCAGAGAAGCTGTGTTTTAATTTTAAGCCCATTACCTAAGTTTTTGAGACAGAATAAAACTTTTTAGTTTCATTGAAATATGAGGAAAATGTTTTGTAAGGCGTAGTATATTTCATATATGCTACACATTTATTATATAGGTAGTTTTAGATTTTTGTTGGGCTCATTGGTGGTATTTTTTTTAACTAATAGATTAATCTTATTTAATTTGTTTCAAAACTTATTTTAGTATGATGTATATTCTACAGAAAGATACATTTTTTAAATGTTATTAAAGATGTTTTAAAGCGTTTGGTTTTTCACACTATTTCAATATCGACACTAAATTTTACCTTGTCCCCGCCAAAAAAATTTAATATAAAATTATATGGATCAAAAAATTAATTAAAGAATACCTAATTAATATTTTAAAAAATCAATCCGGAGAGTCCAATAGTTTAATTAAAAATATTGATAGTATCGATATTGTCAGCAATGTCGCAATTAAATGTTTTTAAAAGTTAACTCCGTTTAATATTACATTTGGCTCGCTCATTTAACAAATGGGGAAGTTTAACAGACAAATAAACGGATGGGAGATATCTACATAATTGTATCAATGACGATTACAACATTTTTATTATTTGTATCACAACGAAATTTAAATTAACTCACTCCATCCAATATTGAGATATTCTGTGATTCCGTTTAATTTAACACTTATCAAATGGCTGTTTTCTTTTTTAAATTTAAGTTTCAGTATCTCCTTAAGACATTTACACTATCCAAAATTCACAATCCAAATACAAAGTGCACTATTTGTCTTTTAAAATATGGAAACCTGTTAATTACAATATTTGAATCTGTTCTTTGTT